>OY986437.1:9495459-10772959 GCA_963920525.1 Dichetophora obliterata
GCGCAACACTGTATGTGCCAAATCACCATGAAAGGCAACGTGAATTTTATCCTCACCTCAAAGGGTCTGTCGAGTCAGTTTTTTGATGTTTGCCTGGTGACAATATTTTAAACTGTTTAGAAACTTTCAAAATTTTTAAATAACTTATTTCGAAAAACGGATTCTGGTAGCGAAAATGAAAATAAGAACTTATAATTGTATCGGTGTATTTGCAGTTTAAATCGTTTAATTAAGTGTAGGAGGTTTCAAATGAACTCTAAATGTAGCAACATATAAATATACAGAATAGAAAAAATTATCAAAAATATGCCTTTGATCTAGTTATTGTGTTTGCAAACCTAAAGTAAAATATTCTTAGAAATATTTTTGTTAAATATTTTAAGCCTCTTGTTCCCTTTTTATACCCCTCGTACCCGAGGATTTCGTTTCTGGCATCAGTTTTGCTTTAGCTGTGCACGTTTATATACAAACAATTTTTAAAAAAAATTCTTAAAGAAAAAAATTCAGAAAATTGAAGATGTGATCGCCATTTTTGTTTTGTTTTAATAACTTTTCATGCCCGATCCGAAAATCGCACAGGCAACAAAGGTTTGCAAATCGACCCAGCCTTATATATATTCTTGATTAGCATCACTTCCTGAGTCGATTCAGCCATGTCCATCTATCTGTCTGTCCGTTTATCTGTCTGTCTGTCTATCTGGCTATCCGTCTGTGAACACGATAACAGCCGTAATTTTACAGCTATCGTAACAAAATTCAATATATATTTTTATTCAAAACTAGAAATAAAGTTCGAAAATGAGCCAAAGCTGTTGAAACCGTGTTATCTCCCATACAAAATGACTTTACCAGAAGGTTAAAATCACTTTAAATTCCACAAAAACTTATCTAATGACTTCAAATTTTGCACATAATCTTTTGCACATAAGCTCCTTAATATACAATTTTAGTATAAAATTCGTAAAAATCGAATGCAAACCACGTCTACCTCCCATACAAAGTTACTTTATGAAAACTGCAAAATCTCTTTAAATTCCACAAAAATGAGTACAATGGCTATAAATTTTGAAAATAAGTTTAATATTAACTATACACCTGAGGTTTTGAATTTAGTAAATAAAAATTTAAACTCCGCACACCTCATATACAAAGTGAAGTCAGTATAATAGCAAAATTTTCATAAACTTCAAAAAATAATGGTTTTAACTTGATATTTTCTTAACAAGTAAGCTTTGATAACTAGTAAGTACGTATTCTGTGTTTAAAATTGTAAGTATTTGGATAAAAACCAAGCTCTTTAAAAGTGACGTCATGAAAATAATACAACATAGAAGACTTCGAATATACTAATATATAGCTTTGGGGATATTTAAACTTTGGCACAGTCGAAAATAATTCCTTACTAGTTTTTGGTTCTTTTTTGAATAAAAGTTTTAAAATGTTTAAAAATGTTCAGGGCTAACATTTTTTCGAACAGGGTTAAAATACTTCTAAAATACTTTCGAACAGGCGAAAATTACTAGGAAAATCCATCAAATGAAAGCATGTTTTTCGAAGCTGTCTTAGACTAGTATCGTTGAAGGTCGTTGTAGTTCAATAACCAGAATACAGATAAGTTTTCATTGCATAGTTTTTGGAAATTTTAGGAAATTTTTAAATTAAGTTAACTATTTTCTCCGTAGATATACGCTGCAGACAAATCTTGTTCAAAGAGACTTTTAGTTCAATTGACTAAGGAAAATTTTCCTACAAAATGTTTCTATACGACAACGTTAAATAAAGGGTACTTTTCAGAACCTTGAAATGACCAGAAATGATCATAAAAAGACCTATAAAAAGGGCCCTAACGCGTTAAAATATTCTCCAAAAATATTTAATTGAATTTTACATCATCGAGCTTTAAACGGCAAAAAAAAACAACATATAAGTTCTAAGATATCGCTCGTCCTGGCAAGAAATTTTTTAAAACCAAAATTCGAAAACAAACAACTTTGATTTCTGAATTTATTGTTTTATTATTTTTATTTACTGAATATCCGAATTCTTCAAAAGTGTATTTTTGTCTCTTGAAATATCTTTTTCCAAAATATTTTAATAAAATCTCAGAATTTTTGTAAAAATATTATTTTTTTACAAATATTATTTTTTGCTTTAAATAGCACCATGGTGCTATAGGATCCTTACAGGGCACTGCCTTTTTGACAGATACGCTCAAAGACTAAACATATCCCACAACGACTTTTGCAGAAGCTGTAGAGGTGAGGAAGAAGAATCTGCAGTACATTTGCTCTGCACTTCCCCAGCGCTGGCTCAAACACGCTTCCTCCACTTAGGCAACTGGTTCTTCAATGACCTCGACGAACTCTTTTACCTAGACTTAGTAAACAGCTCAAACTGGTTTAAATAGAGATAGGAAGAATTAACTCACTTAGATTACTAAGAATTCTTAGATAACCAAGAATAACTTGGTATTACTCATTGGCCTAAGTGTGCCTCGTTTGAGACAGCCACACTAACCTAATCTAACCTAATTGACTTATTTGGCATAATTTTTTTAAACCATCGGTCTAATAGGCCCCATAGGGTCCCTATGGGTGTATCTCAAAAATCATCCTCTTGGCAGCGGTGTTGATTGAAACTAGATCTGCAAACCTTTTTTATAGGTCTCTAAAACACAGAAAAAATCCAAAAAAAATTGAATGTTCATTAAGTTTAAACATTTATGGATACTTTTTACTTTCATTCTTCACCATTTCTGTTGTCTTCAATAAAATTAATATCAGTTTGAAAGTTTTTTATTGAGCACTAAAAATTTTAAATGTCAAAATCATAAATCTATTACTTTTCTCAATCCGTAACAAATGTAAACTCTACAGATAGATAAGCATCATATTAATGCTCTACAAACCGGGCAAATTTTTTATTATCACCATAAAATAGAATATTTCTTCATGAAGCTTAACTAACAATCATCCTTCTACAAATAAAATCACTTAAAATTGCATTCCTTTAATCTATAAATAACTGCTGCATTGAGCTTGAATCGCCAAGTATGGAAAAAATATTAGAATTCGGTACAGTAAAATGCAACAAATTCCTTTCAATGCCTGCTCAAATTGCGATCGTGCAAAATCATATCTGATCTCTATGACGAGAACATGTTATGGATGTTGATGATTATGATGATGGTGATGATGATGATGATGATGTTGGAGATGATCATGTCGTTGAAGATCAGGAAAAAGAGGCACTGACTCCACGCCACTTGAGAACAGATCAATGCGTTTGTTGTGCTGGCTTTCGAGGTATTTGAGGCTGCTGCTGCTGCTGCTGCTGCTGCTCCTCGGGCGGAGGCCAAATGAGTTCAAGTTTGTTGCCTGTAGTTGTAACTGCTGCTGCTGCTACAGCCTCTGATCTAGCTAGAGTTGAGTGATCTCTCATGTTTCATTTATATACATTTTGGTTTTTTTTTTAATTTTTCTTTACAAACTTAGAAACTTCAGTTTTATTGCAATTTTAATGGTTGTCTGAGATGCTGCTCATAATATTTTGTCAGTTAGCATTATGCGCTGGCGCGATCACCCTGGAGTGTGGTAAATAAGTTTTGGCTACGAATTGAAGAAGTTCAAAGTTCTGCAAGTGCTGGTTTTCTGCTCACTCGCCTTTTCACCAGCCTGCCACTTGAAAGCAGTTTGAATAGCTGCCTGTTTTCCATATTTTTCTTGCTCTATGGTACATATCTTTTTTTCTACCATTAAATCTGATCATAATCAGTCGCTTATGATCAGTTATTGCATTCATGACTGCAGCTAAGGAGCAGGCTTTTTTGGAGCAAAGATTTTGCTGTTCAACTTTGATGTAGAATGTCGTGTATTGAATTTATTTGGAAGTAAAAGAAGTTCATTGTTTTACATAAGCGGTCATCCTTCTTCCGCATGTCAAAATTCCATCAAGATGGTCTCAGGCTTACAGCAGTTCTAAAAATTTTAAATCGGCGCAAGCCAATTTGGACTTTTTTGAAAAAGCTTGAATATTTCCAAAGTTCAGTCTGATTTCGCACTTCAAACTTTCATATAAAAGCTCTCACGCTGTCCGCTGCTTTATTTTTTCCGAAACTTCATTAGTCAAGAGTAGCAGTGCTTAAAAAAGCATGTTTTTCGAAGCTGTCTTAGACTAGTATCGTTGAAGGTCGCTGTAGTTCAATAACCAGAATACAGATAATGCTTTTTTAAACACCATTTTCAAAGCTTTCTTTCGAAATTTCAGTGCACTGTAAGACAATATCTCACAATCTTAAGTTATGTTCGTCAAAACCTTAACCTAGCGTAACGTTTTTGTCAATTTATTTTACTATTCTTTTTTTTTTAATACTTAAAATGGTTTTGTTTGCGTAGCTTTTGAAATTTTTTTTAGTTTTTTGTATTTATTTGTAGTTCGTTGACTGTTGATACAACTGTTTAGTTGTTGTTTTACTTTTAGAGGTCTACCGATCTGTCTGACTGTCTGCTAGTATGTTCCACTGTTAATGTTTTTTTTTAATTTATTTACTTTGTCACGCTGTTCAACATTTTTGAATGATCATTCAGTATGGTTAATGAAAGGTTTACATAACTGCCTACGATTATTTAAATGTGTAGCACCAGCCTGCAGTCATGCAGAGCTTTTTCAAGGGTCGTTCTCCTCTCTGCTTGGCTTCATTTTGAAGCATAAAGCCATGGCGCCAAGATAACTTCTTATTTTTCATGGTTCTTGAAGAACAACCAAGAACTTAAGTAGCTTGGATAATAGAAGTGTTAAATACAAAATTAGAGCTTCAGCTTCTTCTTCTCAGAGAAGGTGCAAACGGGGTTAAGTAGACTAATCTTAATATAGACAACAACATCTATTCAGCCCACATTAGTTTAATCTTTTTTAAAATTTTTTATGGTTGATTTAATTTTTTTTGAGTTCTTAGGCTATTTCATTAATTGAATTGTTTGGTAAAGCCTAATATATGTTTTTGAGATCAAAAATTCTGCTTGAAATGTTCTTTGCTATACGCATTGGACTTTAAAAAACTGACTGATGAAATAATTTGATCACTTGGTTCATGTAAGTTAAACCGGTAAGTTAGACCGGTTCAAAATTATATGGAAAATTTAGACATCTTATTTTCTTAGGTGCGCGTCAACTTTCTAAAAGTTCAACCCTAACTGAACACAGAAATACCTTCAGACCAAAAAAATTTGACCCCCTGACCTTTGCAGCAATCGCTTTAAGGTAATTTTGAAAATATACAGGACCTGAACCACCTTATAAAAAATGGTGTCGAAACCAAAACAAATATTAAATTTTTTTTTAATGGCATATTTTAAGGAATACTTTTGACTTCTTTTAGTTTATTTTTCTTTTTAAAAAACCGTTCTTATTATTTTTAGTGAAATTTTGATCCTAAAATTTAAAAAAAAAATTTTTTTTCTTATATTGCTCCACCAATATTTTTTTTTGTAATTTTGTATTTATTGGCAAAAATTTAGCTTTCCTACTAACAAAACAAACTCGCAAAATGGCAATTATTTGAAAACTTAAAAAAAACCCTTCAGTTTATATGTATATAATATTGTATTATTATTAATGTTTCGGTATGTATATGTAAGGAAGAGCAGAGTGTACGTGCTGTGATTTCTGCGTGACACGGCTTAAAAATAAGAGTTTGTGCGTGTTCGGGCTTTGGAGTACGGGGTTCAAAACCGTAAAGGCGGCCGTGTTTTTTGTGTTTCATGACTATTATTTTTTTATATTATTGTGGGATTTTATAATATTATTGTGGGATTTTTGTGATTGTTGAGAGGGCCCCTCATGTTTTGACTGCTGTTGATGAATACCATCCACCATTGAGCATATGGTACAAATCAGACAGGGATAATATAGTAAAGTCTAACTCAATAGATAAAGTTTATGAATTCAATTTTAAAAAAGCTAACTTTTTGAAGTTAAATCATTTACTTCAAAGTAAACTTCAAGTTATTTTAGAATATGTTAATAATAACACTCTTGATGATTCAATTAATTTTTTTTATATGGAAATCTTTGCTATGTTTTCTCTGTCCGTGCCATATAGCCTCAAATTTACGAAAAATTGTGCTTACCCCTGGTACACAAAGGAGTTAAAGATTCTTCGCAACAGCAGGAATAGGGCATGGAAAAAGTATGTCTGTAGCTTAGACTTGAATGACCTAGAAATCTACAAGCGTTTGTTTCTGTACTTTGAAAATTGCTCAGCTACCTTATATCAAAATTATTTAGACAATATTAAGCTGAGAATATTGTCTGATCCAAAGAAATTCTGGGGTTTCATAAACACTAAAAAAAAATCTGATGGATTCCCTTCATCATTTAAGATTTCTGACGGATTTACTGACGATCCCGTTATAATTTGTGGCCTATTTGCCACTCTCTTTAAAGAGTCATTCTGTTCAGACTCTTTTAATCCTGATGAAGATTATTTTGAATATATGAACTCTACACCCAGGGTTTCGTTGGACCCTATATCTTTTAATTCTGAGGATATTTTAAAGTATATTGGATCGAGCGAAGAAGATTTTAATGCTGGACCTGACAGAATTCCTGCCGCAGTGTTAAAGCAATGTGGTTCCGTTCTAAGCCAACCACTCTCCATATTATTCAATAAATCAATTAGGGAATTTAATTTTCCACTTTTTTGGAAAAAATCTTTTATAAGTCCTATTTATGAAAAAGGTTGTAGGAATGAAGTAAACAACTATAGGCCTATCGCTAAACTCTCATCGATTCCAAAACTTTTCGAGCGGCTCGTGTATGATCGTTTGAAGATTCATTGTGGGAGGGTCACAACAACTCATCAGCATGGATTTGTTACTGGCAGATCCACTGTGTCTAATCTCCTCGATTTTACAACATTATATTAACAGCTTAAATTCAGTTTATTCTGGTTACCAGGTCGATTGTATTTACACTGATTTTAGTAAAGCATTTCATAAACTACCACACAAATTAATTATATTTAAACTAAAGTTAATGGGTTTTCCACAATTTTTTGTAAGCTGGATTCAATCGTATCTGACAGTGCGATCTTATCAAATACGCTTTCGATGTGTATTGTCTGCTGAATTTATTGCTGCATCAGGTGTTCCTCTAGGTAGCCACCTTGGTCCACTTCTGTTTATTTTAGCCATTAATGATGTAACCCACATCATCAAACACTCTCATCTACTTATCTATGCAGATGACATCAAAATATACAGAACAATAAATGCTAAAGACAATTCAGATCTGCTCCAGTCTGATTTGAAATCCTTTGAAATTTGGTGTTCTAAAAACAATATGTTTCTAAATCCAGATAAATGCCAAACTATGATCTTTTCGCGAAAAAGGAATAATTTAATTTTTGATTATAAGATAAAAGATACTGCATTAAGTCGTGTAGATGCTGTCAAAGATCTGGGTATATGCATGGATTCTAAGCTATCGTTTAACGTTCATATTGATTACATTTGTAAAAAAGCATCTTCTATGCTCGGGTTTATAAAACGCTGGGCCAAAGAATTTAATAGTATGATCACAACTACAACGCTGTATTATTCAATTGTCCGTCCTCACTTGGAGTATGCAAGTCAAGTTTGGTCTCCAAGTTACAATGTACATGTTGAACGAATAGAAAGAATTCAAAAACGTTTTGTTCGGTTTGCTCTAAGGGGCTTAAGTGCAACTGACACTTTAAACCTTCCTCCTTATGAGGATCGTTTAAAACTATTAAAAATGCAATCTTTGAATGAGAGAAGGAAGTCTGCAGATATCGTCTATTTACACCAACTCATAACTGGTGTATTCGATTCACCAGAACTCCTAACTCTTATAAATTTTAACACTAACCGTAGAAGCAGTAGAAATGCTAAAAATTTAATTTACTTACCTTTTAGTAGAACAAATTATATGGCTACTGCTCCTTTACATCGCATGAGTACCTTTGTTAACAACTGTAGCTTTTTTGATGTTAACTTATCGAAAGGTCAACTCAAAAGTAGATTGAAAACTAATGTATGATTAGATCTATGTAAACGCATGAATAGTTGTTATGTCTTGTGTTGTCCCTGAGCCCAACCCATATTATGGCGGGTAAATTTTTCTCACTTTGGATTGTTTTGGACCACTTTTATCGATATCGTTAAGGCTATTCACGGTTTGAGCGTACTTTTAACAAATCATATTTATAGCATTTCTTATTGTTCAAACTGTGAGCACCTCGCCATGTGACTGTCGTATAAAAAGATTGTGCAACCCTGTGATGAATGTGATTATGCGGCTGTAGACAGAGCATAAAAATACGAGGTACAAAGAGCACGTCCAAGGGATGCTTTTATTTACGAGTGCCTGCGTATTTGCATTTGTATGCAAAACAACCACGAAGCAAAATACGTTTTCGTAAATTGGCGAACAAATAGCAGATCGAACAAATGGCAGACCAGCGTATTCGAACTGTGAATGGCCTTATTGAGATGTTTTAATGTTATTTGGGCTGGTTCTTAAGATGATCTAATGCGGAGAAAGTGCGAAAAAGCTGTAGTAGCTGAACTCTATTGTTATTGCATGTATATAAATTATTTCAACTAGGCTTGTGCAAATAGCTTCGAGCTCGAGTCGAGTCGAATAGTGCAACTCGACTCGAATTTCGATTCAAGTAACTCGGTGTTTCAATTAACTCGAAATTACGAGTCACTCGAGAAATTATCGAGCAACTCGTGATATTTTTGAGTTACTCGTACATTTTCGAGTATTTTTTTACTCAATGCTTGTTTTTTTTGTTCCATGTTCTCAACTGCACTCCAAACAGGTTTGCCTCTTCTTTTAGAATACTTATTATATTGTAAAGATAAGTTGGATTGAAGAAAACTATTTTTCCCTAGAATTCTATTAAGTCAAGTAGTCAAAAGAATCAGATAGAGAGAGAGAGAGAGAGAGAGAGAGAGAGAGAGAGAGAGAGAGAGAGAGAAAGAAAGATAAATACAACTACATTTGTGCACATTAATTATATGAATTTTATCAAATGAAGTAACAATCTACAAACTACAAATTTTTATGTAGAAATAAGTCATGACACCGCTTGTGATATAAAAGATGACGGTTTCTCATTCAAAAAATTCGATTGATCGTTTCAATTTGCATGGGTCTCATTGGTGTTTTCTAAATTCATCAATTAAATTTCAGTTCCTTACTCTGCCATTGTTACACTTTATAAAAATAAACTCAATTACAGCAAACGAGGAGCAAAAACAATATTTGCTGCAAGTGAAATATAATCACAGGAAAACTTTAAAAGATATTAAAAAATTAATATTTTTAAAAAATAAAAATTTTAATAACAATTACATATTAAGTTTTTACTTTTTTCAAATTTTTTGATCACCGAAAATAGTAAACTATGATATACCTAAGTAAAGCTTAAGCTGTACTAAAAAATACAAAATTACAAACATAATATCGGTGGAGCAAAATAACAAAAAAAATTGATGATAAGTAATGAAAAAAAAAATTACAGGATCAAAATTTCACTAAAAATAATAAGAACGGTTTTTAAAAAGAAAAAAAAAAATAAAATAAGTCCAAAATATTCCTTAAAATATGCCATTAAAATAAATTCAATATTTTGTTTGGTTTCGACACCATATTTTATAAGGTGGTTCTGGTCCTGTATATTTTCAAAATTACCTTTAAGCGATTTCTGCCAAGTTCAGGGGGTCAAATTTTTTTGGTCTGAAGGTATTTCTGTATTCATTTAGGATTGAACTTTTAGAAAGTTGACGTGCACCAAAGTATTTTAACAGTTTTACAAAATGAAGCGGTCTATTATACATCTGTATCTATATTATTATATTATATAATATTATATTAAAAACATCAATAGCACGATAGCACGATATTTGTGCTACAGCAGGGGTTCTTTCCCTTCGAAATTTTAATCATGAGTATATATAATTAGAGTGTTTAGTTTTTTTAGGACATCATCTCAGACTCAACGCTTTGTTAATCGTTTTATTTTCAAGCGTTTGTATTGCTCTATTATTACCAATCTCTTTTTGTGCCCAGCTAGCAAATGCAACAAAAAAAAACACATTAGGGGTATTCTTTATGTCTAGATTAAGTGTAAAAAAGCACGGATTGTAACAATCCTATACTAAAATATCCAATGGAACGAGAACGCCCTATTATACAACCGTAGCACAATAAAATCAACAGCTCAAAGAACTCTATAATGAACTGCACTTCACGCTCATTCCACCTTCTGTTTGGCTGCCCTCTCATTCTCTTCACTCTCATTACAAACACAGGGTTACATTACGTAAACTATGCATCATAGCGTCGCCGTATATATGGGTTTCAATGTGGCATACATAAGCGGTATTCTCTGTGTCTAGGATATGATCGTTGCACGGTGCAAGAATAGAAAATGTACAATGCGTTCTCCGCCGCAACAACAACAAAAAAGTAAAAAATACTTTACAATATTTCCTATGTGTGCTACACTGATACCCATGTATACGGCGATGCTATGAAGCATATTTTATGAAATACAAGCCTGTGTTTGTAATGAGAGAGAAGAGAATGAGAGAGCAGCCAAACAGAAGGTGGAATGAGCGTAAAGAGCAGTTCATTATAGATTTCTTTGAGCTGTTGATTTTACTCATGGTATAATTATTTGACAAGGTAGCCGTTATGGTTTTTTGGCGATTGGTAGTTGTCAAAAACGGCTAAAGGAGTTGGCTGCTGTTGACTAGCTATGTGCTTATTTTTAACTTTTCTTTGATTCATTAAATTTGTTCGCGAAGTTTATTGGAATGTTTTTAGTTTGCTGCGATTGACTAGCTATTTTTAAGTCGTTGCTTATTTTTTAACATTTCTTTAACGAACAGCTAATTTTGACAACTACCCATCGCCGCAAGTGAGAAAAAAGCCGGTCTACGCTATTACCTTGTTAAATAATTATACCATCAATTTACTGTGCTACGATTGTACAATAGGGTGCTTTCGATTAATTGGATATTTAAGTATAGGGTTGTTGCAATCCGTGCTCTCATGAAATTATGCTAGATATAGAGAATACCCCTATAAAATATATTGTAAGGTTTTTTACTTGTATTTTGTTGTTGCGGCGGTGCACGGATTGTATATTACCTATTCTTGCACCGAGCAACGGTAATATCCTAGACACAGAGAATACCCCTATTGCTCACTCGAGCTAGGCGAAAAGTGAGATACATATTAATGCAGTGCTGCGCTCAAAAAAAAACAAAAGTAGAAATGTTTTTTATTTCGTTTGGCATGTATTGTATTAAGGAGATTGATGAGGATAAGTAGATTAGCCTGCTAGGATAACGGTAAAAGTTAAAATGACAAATCTAGGTCCCTTTGTAATTCTAGTGAAGTGTTCGAAGAAATTTTGAGATTTGTTCAAGGTATTTACTGAATTCATTTAACATTTCGTTTTAAAATTACCTTGACCCGAGTAAAAAAAAACAACTTTTTTTAGCTAAGGCCAAACAGCTGCCGAACAAGGCCTAATTTTAAATATTTTTCTCCACCATACAAGGGTCATACAAGGGTCGTTTGCTGAGATTTTTGGCCAAACAGCGGAAGAGCAAAGGCCGTTTTTAAAGAAAATCTTGGCTGCACAACGGGCGTACAGCGGCCGTAGAGAGGCCGTTTTTAAATAATTTCCGCTGTACAACAGCGGCCATACAGTGATTATTTTACAATGAAAATGAGCAGCTTTTTTTAAACAATCTCAAACACTAAAACATTCATTTGCGCCACACTCAAGTGGCGATACTATAAACATCAGCAACGCCGAGGGAGGCTTGCTTTTGTTATTGTGCATACGTTTGCTGCTGTATGAGGGCTTTGAAAATGTTTGTGGCATACAGCGGGTGTACAGCGGCCGTATAACTTACTTTAGGCCTTGTACGAACGTTGTTCGACCCAAATTTCAGCTGCTAGGCTTTCTGGGTTATTTTTGGGCCATTTTCGACCCTTGTTAAGCCATACGGCCCATGTTTGACCGCTGTTCGTCAACTTATATTATATCTAGGGGAACACCAAGACATGAAAAAGATATCTGGAACTCAAATGAGTTACAAGATTTTATTTCTGGAATGGGAAATTTTTCAGTTAATGGCCGTATGAAACTTATCTTAAATTTTTATTCATTTAAAACTAAACTA
Organism: Dichetophora obliterata; assembly: GCA_963920525.1. Classification (NCBI taxonomy): domain Eukaryota; kingdom Metazoa; phylum Arthropoda; class Insecta; order Diptera; family Sciomyzidae; genus Dichetophora; species Dichetophora obliterata. The sequence continues at coordinate 9,507,693 of OY986437.1, forward strand.
GAGCAGTTGAAATAGCGCTAAAGCTAAAATGCAAGTAGTGTGAGTGTGTACGCATTTAATACGCATTGGAGAAAAAGTGTGGGACGGACAGCATTTTTAATGCATTGTTCTTGATGTTTCTCTCAATTCACTTGTCACTAGTTAAGTTTCGATCAAATATTGAATGTAAAAAAAAGCTTGAGCTCTTCCGCATCCAATAGAAATAGAATGATAAGATAGTAACGTTGCGGAGGTGTTAAAAATTTGCACGATGTATGTTCTTATCCTTTTCCTGCAATATATATCTGTCTAGCCCACACGCCACTTGTTTTTAGATTTTAATATTGGAAACAACTTAGTGTCATACAGGCTTTATGAAAACAATATTTGGCTGAAAACCAGATTCATATAAATATTGCAGATTCACATAAATAAAAAATATAGATCTTTTTCATTATCAAATTATTCAATTGATTGGCACACATATTGATTTGTGAGAATTGTGGTTTATTTTGCAATGTCTTAACTTATATTGCGTATAAGAAATCTTAACCCAAATCTTATCTGAACTCCATGTCAAATACTTCTGAGGATTTTTTAAATTTAATAAATCATCAAATATACTCAACACTTCGTTCGTCAACAGCGATTTCACAACAATAATTATATTATATAATGAAGGCTTGTTTAAAAAGCTAAAGGAAATTTCTTAAAATTTTTTAGAAAAAAGCTCTTAATTCCTTTGACTACAAAAAACTGCAACTGAGAGTATAGCAAAACATACTGATAAGCTTTTGTGCTGCTATCAGTTTATAACATAAAAATATTTGATTTTTTAAAAAAGTTATGTTAAAACTGGCTTTTAAATTTTTTATTTGTCATTGCCTCACACAACTCGTCACACAAAATTTTCATCGTTTTGCCATTTTTAAGCATTCACACAGTGTGATCACAATGACACTAAAAATGGCATTGTGGTAACATAGTCTGAACCAGCCATAACCAGTAACGTTAATGCTTTAAATCTGGAATTTTAGTGACTGATTAAATTTTATCACTATTAAAATCACAGCTTGGCGTATTGGTTCACAGCAAATATTTTGTTATGGAAATTTGTATAATTTTACATTTTTCGAAAAGATACAGTGCTTAAAATTTTTGTAAAAAGACATATTTGTCATACTGTAGATTAATTAAACTGGGTCAGAGTTGTATGGAAAATGCTGAAGTATTTGGGACTGCGTACAAACCGCAACTGTAAACGATGGTTGCTAATGAAATAATTTGAGCTATTAAAAGTTCAATAATTGTCGAAACCGACCCGGTTCTGCCCGAAAACCCGATTTTTTTGGGATTTTTTGTATGGTATTAAAAAAAAATAAAAATTATGCATTTGGAATTTGCAGAAGAAAAACACAAACCATCTATTTTGATAATGTGGAATTTGATTTTGGACTTGGCATTACCGAATTATTTAGTCCAGTCCCACTAAACTCACCGAAAGCTCAAATTTTCGATTTTTTTCATACCATGTTTTTTTCATGCTTACCCAAGAGTTCGATCCTTATGATTTTTTTAAACTTTTCCATGCAGTATTGAAGGCCATTTTGTGTAGACAGTAACTAAAGTGCTATGCATAATTTTTATTTTTTAATTATCATATAAAAACCCCCAAAAAATCGGTTTTTCGAGCAGAACCGGTCCGATTTCGGCAATTGAAGCGTTCTCGCGTATAACGTTTTAAACGACAAAATTGTAATTGTTCTTTTTATTCATTTTACAAGCACTTTTATTCATTTTTAATAATTTTTTGTTTGGGTATGCTATAAAAATACCCCAAACTGCTCAACTGCTTGTTCAGTTCTGTTTTTATATAATATAAGAGAGTGATCCTAACAGGTATTCGCAAAAAAAAATACTAAAAAAATGTCGTTAACAACGTTATTCGCGATTATGCTTCAATTATTGAACTTTTAATAGCTCAAATTATTTTATTCACAACCATCGTTTATAATTATGGTGGGCACGCAGGATTCCAAATACTTTAGCATTTAAACCAGTCAACTGTAGTACCAGTCAAATTTACTTTTTGGACGTTTCGACACAAATTTACAACACAACTTATTTAACCATTCTGTAATAATGTTTGGAGTACTCGTGAACTTACAAGTTGTGTTGTAAATCTGTTATGTACACAAGTATTTTCAGAGCATGTTTGGAAAATGCTCCAATTTTGGCTGCAGGTAAGCTTATCCCAAGGACCATTACGCAATGGTTGATTGGATCGCCACGTTCCCATCTAAAGATCGCTCACTGTGAAATTACAATTTTTTTACAAAAACTTATTTGAAAATATGCACTCCAAGCGATCTTGAGCTTCAACTTGATGTGCGAAAACACAATTTTTTGCTAGCGAGGCATCTGGGACAGGTATGCTTCGGACAATCAACGATCATCAAATGTTCAGATCATTAGATCAAATCTTGCATTGATCATGCTGAACAAACATTAGCCTCAACCGGTCGCTATCAGTCTGGCTGGCTCACACATGCGCTGAGGCAATCACGTTCTAATGTTCTTATAACTGTTCAGCTGTAGGTATGTCTGTCTGTCCATCTGCAAGTCAGTCAAGCACTCAGTCAGTAAGTCATTCATTCACTTAAAGTGCAATCAACGTCACTTGGTTTTTTTTTATGCTTCTACTTTTACATTCTCGACGTAGCTAGTAAGTAACTAGTTGTTTTTTGCAAGTGCGCAGACGTGCATTGCACTTTAGAAGTTGGATGTTTTCCAACGATATTTTTTTCTCAGGATGCTATCATCTTCCAGTGGAGCGTCTAGTCACAACACTTTGCGGCGTGGTTATGCAAATCCAAGCCTAGATTTTTGTGAATTTCGTTATTTATTTCTTTGAAATTTTATCGTTTGTGCAATTTGTGTGTTTCTGTTGTTGTTGTTGTGGTGGTGCTCATGAGTGGCCAAGAGACCACGGCAGTAAACGGTTAACTTTATTCGCCACGGCTGTGAGTGACTGAGTGACCGTTATATTCGACATTATGCATGCATAATTTTTGCCAAGAAAATAAGTCTTTCGCGCCTGCGCCTGCGTCTGAGCCTGCGTCTGATGTAGGCACATGTTAAGTCAGCAGTGGCAAAGCATGTTTAGGCAGGCGGGGCGCCCAACTTGGCCTGTCCAGTTTTTCTTTTATTATACAGCTTGTGGGTAAGATAAAAAAATGCTTTGGCCAAAGTCCAAGTTGCGGTGATTTCCAAAGTTGACTAGCTGTGGCGCTGTGAAGGAAAGAGACATTGAAACGAATAAAATACAGTGATATATCAATTTGTCACACGATTGCATCAGCAATAGTTTGTTAGAGTTTGAGGTTGGTAGCTCATAGATTTCATTTTTATATTTAAACAACTTTGAGTTAATGGAGTACCAAGAAATTAACTCATAAAATGTAAATTAACAATTAAATTTGGGTACTGTAATAAAGTTCTTAAGTTTAGAGAAGAGTAGACGATGGAACACCTACCTAAAAACAATATATTTTATTGTAATTTTATAGTCTCCTGGCGTTAGTCTAATTTACACTTTAATTGACCATCATCATAAGATACCAAAGACTATAGACACTATTTTTCTTGTGTCTACTCTCACCCACCTCTAAAACCGTTGGGTTACCCACACATTCGTCTCTTTTTTTAAGTTAGACTTTCCTATTGGAATTCGAGGTAGAGTGAAATTTTTAATTTTAATTAATTTATTTAAACACCATTAAAAAAACACATCTCAAAACTTTAACCACCATCTCAAAACAGTTGTTTTTTCCGTTTTTTATGTAATCTTAATGATTTTGATTTCGTAAGGTTTTTAGGTCACAAGGCGTTAAACATTTGTCACCACTGCTCATCACTCAAAATTGATGAATGTTTTTGTGCAAGCGTTTTTAACAACTGGACAAAGTTTTGTGTTCGCTGTTGTTGGTTGTTGTTCCGCCGATCGAGTTAGATAATAGGGCATATTCATTGGGTGGATGGTTATTAATCTTAGCCCAATCCGTGTGACATAATGTGGCACGCTGGTGTTGCCAGTGGTCTGGTGTTGGCTGAATGTTGATGATGTGTTATGTTGTTGTAACATGTTGCAGTGATTAATAGCAGATTTTCTTGTTCATTTCTTGTATCATGCGTCTGCAGCGGAACTTTAAATTGATGTGAAATTAAATTTAAATTATTTTTCTTAATCTTAAAAATCTTAATAAACACAAAAGCATTATTTTGGTGCAAGTTTTACTCATGAAGAGCAAAAGAAAGAAAATATAGGATAGAGGCCTACACAAATCGTTCATTCCTGAGTAAAAGTCTTAGCGGACAAACAACGGTCGATCAGGGGTCGAACATAGTCTAAAAATAATCCAAAAACCCTAGCTGTCGAAAGTTAGGTCGAACAAGGGCCGTACAAGAGCCGTACAAGGCCTAAATTATGTTGTACGGCCGCTGTACTTCCGTTGTATGCTACCAAATCTTTCAAAGCTCTTATTTAACAGCAAACGTATGCGCAACAACAAAATCAAGCCTCACTCGGTGATGATGATGTTCATAGTATTGCCACTTGAGTGTGGCGCAAACATTTTTTTTTTTTTTTATGAAATAAGTTAAAATAATTCTCCTTTTCAGTGACTCGAAAAATCACTGCTCGACCGATGTACGGCAGTTGTACAGCCAAAATTATTTCAAAACAGCCTCTGTGCGCCTGTTGTACTGTTGAGATTATTTAAAAACGTCCTCTCTACGGACGCTGTACGACCCTTGCACTGCACATTGGGCCAGGAATTTCAATAAGTGGCCAAAAAATAAATATGTTATGTATACAAATGATTCTTACGACGATTGATAACGGGACACATTAAGATACCCTGAGATGAAATTTTATTTGTATAATATTAAAAATTACAATTTGGATTTGGACAGATTGAAAGTAAAAAATTGCATTTTTTTATTTACACCTAAAATTTGAAATCATCGACAGTATAATTATTTTTTAAAATTCTTTAAATTTTAAGCTATTTATTAAAGATATTAAAAAAACACAAAATTGAAAAAAAATATATATACATATTTTTCTTTATTTTTAATCCATTTTTCCTCAAAATACACAAAAATGTGGTTGAAAAAAATGCCACCCCTAAAGATGATTCCCCGAGATTCAGCTGGTAATAGGAATAATTTATATGCTTTTACTTTCTTTAAGATATTTACTTGAAGAGAGATGTGCACACTCTTGCACGTTTTTAATAACTTTCGATAAAATTATTAAAAACGACCACTTTCGATAAAATTATTAAAAACGAACTTCGTGCAGTACTCTCTTATCGAAAAAAGACGACCTTAATCAAAAAACAAATAGTAGACAGTAAAACTACTGCAATGGCAAACTCTAAGCAAACTAGATCGAAAGTGTAAAAAATATTAAATGTAAAACATATAAAAACAAAAAATAAAAATATATACAAAATAAAAAAATATTAAAAGCAAAATAAAAAAAAAAATATAAAAACAATATATAAAAATAAATCTTAAAAGCAAAAAAAAAAAATTAAAAGCAAAATATAAAAAAAGAAAAAAATAAAAAAAATTAAGTCACAAAATCAAAAAAAAAACTAAAGTTTTTTCTAAATGACCTTGTTATTTATTATATTGATTTTATATGATTTAAATATAAATTCTAAATGTTTGAAAGTTTAAATCATACTTGATTTTAAACACAAATTCTAGTTGTTTGATAGTTTAAAATCGTTTATTGAGCTTAAGGTCAAAGTTAGAACAATTAATTGTTCTAACGAATCTTTCCAAAGAAACAACAGCATGATTTTCAAGTATGATTTAAACTATCAAACATTTAGAATTTGTATTTAAATCATATAAATTCAACATAATAAAAAAAGTGTAAAGCTAAATATTAAAAAAAATATAATTAACAAAAAATCAGAAAAAAACTAAAAAGAAAAAAGAATATAAACATGGGGCTTTCCCCGCAACCTCCAAGTGGTGACCCTGGAACTATCTATGTCATTTATGTAGGCTATTTTCGGGTTTTTTGTTTCTCGATTTTATAGCATATTTATCGTTCTAAAACGTCTATTTTCTAAAGACTTGTAAATTTATTTTTAGTTCACACATCACAAGATTCGATAAAAGCGTACCCTTATTCTCTCTCGTATTCCGTCTCTTTTTTGATACCCCAGAATCAATAAAAACCAAACTACAGTTTTATTAAATAGTGAAACGCCTTTTGATGAATCCCACCCACTTTTTCTAACATGCTCGGAAACGATCCTACCCACCCTTATGGCCAATTTCAATAAGCTGGTGCTAATATTAGACCAGATACAGTATTTTATTGATACTGCCACGCCCCAGTTTAATCCCGCCCACTTTTACCATCATGCTCAAAGCAGATCCCACCTACTACTGTACCTAATTTCAATAAACTAGTGCCAGTATTAGACGAGATACAGTATTTTATAGATAATGCCATGCCCCTTTGTTGAATCCTGACCAATTTTTCCATCGTGCTTGGAAAAGATGCTTTATTCTAAGTATCCTGCACCAAGTTTTATTAAATTTTCGGCCTTTGCAGTCTAGTGAAGAGTGCGCTAGACTATCAACTCAGAGGTCTCAGGTTCGAATCCGGGTTCGGGCATGGTTCTTTTCGCTTTCTTTGTTTTTTACTACGCTTAAGAACTATTGAAACAAAAAAATCCACAGCTAAAATGTGTAAAATGTGGAATTATAGGACAGGAACAACTGAGGGCAGCAAATGCTTGCCGAGGTTAAGGCACAACACTAGCCTCGGTTATAAGCAATTCAAATTGTCTTTCACGTTTATTCGCCTAATCGATAACTCACGTATGGTTCTAATCAATTCTTCCTCTAATAATCTATCCCTTTCCTTTCAGGTCAAAGACCAAACGTTGTTTGTGTAAGACGAATAACTTGGTTCTTTGATCTTTTTTAAAAAAAAATCTGTCTATTCAACGCCAAGATATGCTTTTTGGCCAACTTTCCAAATTTCTGGCCCAATGTGCACTACCGAGAAAAATATTTAAAATTAGGCCGTGCTCGGCATTAGATACATTTCAAAAAAATTTGTTTCTTTTGCTTACTATCAAAAACTTTTATAATTTCTTTCATTAGCTTTTTTAATTTATGAAATCACATATTATTTTGATACCGAATAAAATAAATTTCTTAAAAAGAGACAACTAAGTAAAATAATATATAAAGTATTATATATATAAATATTTACCTTTCAATGAATTCTCCTTCTGATACTAAATTAAAAAAAATTATTAAGATAAAGATACATAAACCACCTCAAATATCACTTTTATAAATCTTTAATACATTTTCTGAATAGCTCTATTCAAAAATTCATTTGCTTTGAGATTTTTAACATTGTCAAAAATAGAACAAATACAAATGCGTTGTCATATAACATTGGTTGAGCAACTGACCACTAAAAATGACATGAATGAAAACCAAGCATTACAATAAAAAAATGTTCAAATTCACTTTTAATTTTTTTTTAAACATAAGATAGACTCTAAACAGTCGTATTGCTCTAGTTATCTTCGGTTTCATCCAAAGAGTCACTTGAAAGAAAATCTTCAAAATTTATATGAGAAAGGAAGCCATTATTAGCTTTGGCATATGTACTTTGTTCTACAATACATGGAAATAAATCTTTATAATCCTTTCTTTTTGTTTTGACACTTTGTCTGCCTGCAGCAGGCGCGGGCAGACCCCCTCCAAGATTTCAAATTTTTAAAGAAAAGTAATTTTAATATACATATTTTGCTATGATAAACAAAACTCAAATAGAACGTTTTAGGTTTAATCATCAAGCCTTGCGCAATCGATTTTATAATTGCAAGTTGTGTTTGTAGCTTGCTGACATACATAATATGGAGCTGAGTTCGTTACGCTGAATAAACGTTCTTCTCTTTAATCTTTCTGTTTCGAACATTAAAATAATATTTCTTTTTCGTCTAACTGAACGAAAAAAATATAAATTCTGTAACAAGGATTCTATCACGTATTGCATAAATCAAGCAAACTAAGTATGTACAGTAGGCTGGAGCGATTGTACAAGCAAAAAGTATCCCTGTATTGAACTGGCTTAGAGGAGTATTGAAAGATATGATGCCAATCATGAAAATAAGTAACCAATGAAATAGTAAAATATCGGTTATGATATATATTAAAAATTTCCATAAGGATTTGTTGCCAGTATCCAGCTGCAGAAGGTACTTTAAAAGAAGATATTTTTGAAAATGAATTTTATTGCAATTAAAACAGTGCAGGTAAATTTTAAACTTTCGAACAGACACACAAAACGCGGAGATACGTAAACTTAATTTTTGGTCGTAGAATTTAGTGGCATACTTGGTTTTTGAATTAGGTCAAAATCTCGAGATATTCAGATTTTTTATTTTGACCATCAAATTCAAAAAGTTTAAAAATTTAAAAACAAATTTTATATTTTTTTTACAATTAATTTTTACTGTCTTTTTAAAAATTAATCAAACGTGAGTCTTGTTGAATGTATGATTTTTCAAATATTTAGCAATTTCATGTTTTCCTCCATCTTGACTAAATATTGGAAGTAAAACCTTTAAAAAAGTCTTAAAATTTTTAACCTAAATTAGTGTTTTTATTTCATAAGAATATTCTATTTTGAAAGTTAAAGCAAAATCGGAGGAGGACAAAATTTTTGGTCTCCAAAAATAAGGAATATATAACTCAAAATGGTTCTACAAGATACTCAATTTCAATCGCGAATATCTCGATTTTGACCTGATTGGGAAAAACTAAGTATGGCACTCAGGGATGGAAAAAACTAGGTACGATCGAAAATTAAGTTTATGTGTCTCGGTGTTTCGTATGTCCTTTTGACGTCGCCAGACTGTAATGAGAATAATACACAAATATAACGTAGAAAAACATCTATATAATATTTGATCTCGACATGACAACATCTTCTTATTCCAAAATGTAGTTTAACATCATGGTTTTTAAGATGATTTAAATTTTTTGAATATTTTTCAAAAATTATTTGGTAAAGCATCTATTAAAAATTTAAAAATCTCGATATAACATCTTCCTTTTCCAAAATGTACTGTAGTTTCATGGAATTCTAGAAGATTTTATTATTTCAGTATTGTAGGACTCGTCTTTTTATCATTCAATATTATGCAGATATATGTCAGAACATGATGTATATACCATAAATACATCTTGTGTCAGAACATCAAATAAAGATCATAAATCTATTGAAATCGATACAGTATTGAAAAAATAAAATCTTCATGAATACCATGAAGCTTAAGAACATTTTGTAACAAGAAGATGTTGTTATATTGAGACCAAATTTTGAATAGATACTTTTTCCAAATACTTATTGATCCATTTTAAACTTTCTGCGGTACAAATCATTTAAAAAATTTATTATTTTTAAGGACACTTGTGAGTTGACAATTGAGTGGATACCAAATTAAAATTTTATAAAAATTAAGAATATTCTAATATCAGCTGATGTGGCCCATATTTAAAACCATATCTTTGATTTTGTAAACTATGCCATTTTAAAGGACCTTCAAGAACAGGAGGATGACTTTAGATCGCAACAAAGTTCATAAATTCAATATTCGGCTAAGTAGCTGGCACTTCAATCATTAAAATATAATTCTTCTGCAAAATTTTTGTTATTTTTGAGAACATTTTAGAGCAGGAAGATGTGATGAAAAAATAACGAAATGTTGTGATGCTCGATTAAATTTTTTTACTAACCGAACCAGACCTTGAATTTTTCATAAAATAAGTTTTCAAAAAATGTCCTGATTTTAAGGATAAAACGGGGAAAGAAGATGCAATCAGATCTTACAATTTGTAGTTTACTTGTTTGTTACAATATCTTCTTACAATTTGTAGTTTACTTGTTTGTTACAATACCCTTTTAATGAGCCTTAAGCCAAATTGATAATATGCCTGGTTCCGAACTACCATGTTTGAAAATAGATTAGTTGATTTGACGTTGCTTCATATTCACTATGACATAGCTTTAAGTCCAGAGGATGTGGTCGAAAGATTTTCAAAAATAGAAAACTAAAGAATTGTCCTATAAGGTGAACAACAAACCGTCAAATTTGTATGACGGTAAAAAACAAAGCCTAATTTTAAGTGATGAAATAATATGTGTAATGCTATATAAAAAATATTAATAAATATTATTTTATTTCATATAAAAAAATAATTGAAAAAAAACAAAAGAAATTTGCAGAAATTTCTCCCCCTCCCCTCCAAAAAATTCATTCTGGATCCGCCACTAATCCGAAGTAATGAGAGGATCCGAATTTATCGGTAATACAGCCATAAGATCTCTATTGCAATTTTCCTTTGAATTTTTCCTAGTGTGACCTAATGAATATTTTCTAGAATCCTTATGACTACATTCTAATGAGTCTTTAGAAAAAAGTCCAATTGATAAATTGAAATGTTTAATTACTTAACATCCATGGATCAATATTTTGTAGATACTAGAGATAATTATCCACATATATTTGAAAATTTTTCTTTAGAAGTGTACTAAACCTTGTAGTGTTTATTTGGTACCACTTGACAGTGGTTTCAGAAGCAAACTGAAATGTTTTATTGAGAAAATATTTATATTTGCTTTCTCAAACACCATTTTAATATTTGAAAATCCTTCTGGCCGTATTTCCATCACTATATCCTGTTATGCAATATAATTTTTTTTAAAAGTATACGTTCGTAAAGTTTGTTATAGTAATATTTAATTGAGCTCTGTTTTGGAAAAGTAAGTATGGAAACAAAAATTGGTTTAAACCGATAAGGAAATACACAGTACCCAACTTTAAGCATGTTTAAAGTGAGCAGATTTTTCGTTACAAAACTTGATTCGATACTATATATTCAAATTTAAAATTTTCTTTCTCTAACTCATTTATAGCATTTCTAATAGCATTAAAACGTTGATGGTTTTTTTGGAAGTGGGCGTATTTATGGGCGGACTACGCCTATTTCTTGCATATTTCGAGGTTTGAAAGCAACTCATACCACATTTTATATATGTAGCTCAATTATAAGCCATTTTATAGTACTTCCACTGTTGTGGGTTGTATGGGAGGTGGGCGTGTTCGTGAGCTGATTTCAAAAATAGTAATTAGTCCACGTCTTTAGGTCCAATAACAAGTTTCATGTAATTATCTGAACTCCTTCCGATAATTCTACTCTTACAAAGAATTACAAAAACTGTTTTCTTGCGATAATGCCCCAGTAAATAAAAAATAATAATATTAAAAAACAAAAATACTTATTTCTATACAAAATTATTCCTTTTAGCTTAAAATATGTTTGCCCAAAATATAATAACGTGATTTTCTATGTAAATTTTACCAAAAAAAACATCCTTTACGAAAAATAACTTAATAAAAAAACCAATGCAAAATTGCACACCTATCTTTTCAACCAGGGTTCGCATTTGTTCATTCATGAACTGCTCATTTCTGCTTCTATTCATTCATTTAAGAATATGAAGAAAGATCAAAGTGAGCAGCTCATTTTCGTGAAGAGCTGATCAAATTTTTTTTTCTTCATGAACTGAAGAAGAGGAAACCAGTTTGTGAACAAGAATATTTTTTACTCTTGCGAAGTAACTGTTGCTATTCATTTCTTCTTCAATTCTTCACTCGTTGTTCGGTGGCTCTTCATTTATTCATGAATTGTTCATGAAGTGGTGAAGGCAACGGATGATACTCACTTGTTCACTGGCAATAGATGGTTTGTATCAGAGAAGGCATTCAGTGCTGGCATGAACAGTAGGTAAAAATGGGTCACTGAATCCGAGTCCGTTGTCAGAATTGCAAAATTATGAATTTTTCGTAATAGGGCTGCCACCTCTTAAAATGTATTTTTAATAGTTTTAAACATAAATTAACAGTGTTAGGGGAAATCAGCGATTTCGAATCTGCAGTCAGAATTTTCAAATTCCATAAGGTTAATAGGGTTGCCACCTAAGTTTTTTTTTATTTTATCGAATTCGATGTTGGCATGAACACTAGATAAAAATGGGTCGCTGAATCCGAGTCCGTTGTCAGAATTTCAAAATTATGAATTTTTTGTAATTGGGTTGCCACCTCATAAAATGTATTTTTAATAGTTTTAAATATAAATCAACAGTGTCAGAGGGCCGCTGATTTTGAATCTGAAGTAAGAATCTTAAAATGCCATATGGTTAATAGGGTTGCCACCTAAGTATTTTTATTTTTATGAATTCGGGGCTGGCGCGAACTAAAGGGTAAAAATGGGTTGCTGAATCCGAATCCGTTGTTAGAATTTCAAAATTATAAATTTTTTGTAATAATAGAGCTGCCACCTAATAATATGTATTTTTAAGAATTTTGATCATCGTTCAAAAGTGTTAGGGAGTCGCTGATTTCGAATCTGAAGTCAGAATTTTAAAATTCAAGATGGTGGATAGGGTTGCCACCTGAAATTTTTTATTTTTACGAATTCGGTGCTGGCGCGAACTAAAGGGTAAAAATAGGTCGATGAATTTGAATCCGTTGTCAGAATTTCAAAATTATAAAATTTTGAAATAATAGGATTGCCACCTTATAATATGTATTTTAAAAATTTTTTAACATCTTTAAACAATTTTATCATGGGGGGAACCCCTAACACTGATAAATTGTGTTTAAAACACTTAAGAAGATGTTTAGCACTTACCTTTCAGTTCGCGCTAGCACCGAATTCGTAAAAATAAAAAATAAGGTGGCAACCCTATCCACCATCTTGAATTTTAAAATTCTGACTTCAGATTCGAAATCAGCTCCATAACACTGTTAAACGATGTTCAAAATTCGTAAAAATATATATTATTAGGTGGCAGCCCTATTAACCATATGGACTTTTAAAATTCTGACTACAGATTCGAAATCATCGGCGCCCTAACACTGTTAAATTTTGTTTAAAACTATTAAAAATAAATACTATTAGGTGGCAACCCTATTATAAAAAATTACATCATTTTGAAATTCTGACAACGGATGCGGACTTTGCGACCCATTTTTACCTAGTGTTCGCGCCAGCACCGAATTCCTTCTCTGAAACAAGCCATCCATTGCCAGTGAACAAGTAAGTTCACCCGTTGCCTTCACCACTTCATGAACAATTCATGAATAAATGAAGAGCCAACGAACGACAAGTGAAGAATTGAAGAAGAGATGAATAGCAACAGTTTCTTCGTAAGAGTAAAAAATATTCTTGTTCACAAACTGGTTCCCTCTTCTTCAGTTCATGAACAAATAAAAATTTGATCAGCTCTTCACGAAAATGAATATGTACACTTTTTTTTTAACAAAAAATTACCTCATATTCATGAAGCTTCATGAGTAAGCAAATACGCACCCTGATTTTAACATTTTTTAATAATTTCTATAAAAATCATATTTTTCAAACTAAGTTTATAGCAAGCTTAATTCAAAGAATTTTTGAAAAAAAATACCATTAAAAGCAATGAATTCTATACTTTTGAAAATATACAATTTTGTATACTTTGAATAGCTTGTGCGAGAGCTATGATCAATGCTCGGATTTTGATGACCTAAAAAACTGCAAAAAATTACCTATAAAAATGGCAAAAATGACCTAACATGCAAACAGTTGCATAAAAAATTAACTAAAAATTTAGCCTTAAAAAAACATTACTAAGTTAAAATTTATTTTATACTAACATATCCTGAGTTTTTATCTAACACTTGCTTCATTTTTAGACATACCCTTTCGTCAGTTTCACCACGCACAGAGCTTTTTTTCATCGAAATCTATAAACAAAGATACTCCTTTGTCAAGAGGCAGTGTTTTTGATTGAAGGGACTCTAGTGTTAAAGGAATATGTTTAGAAATTTGTATTTTGACATTATATAGTACGAAAAAAAAAATAATTAAAAATTACACTAAAATGAAAAATAACCGGAAAATGCTCTAAAAATTAAAAACGTCCAAAAATGACAATCAAATAACTTAAAATTCTCTAAAAATTACCAAAAAATGACCTAAATCTAGTAAAAATGACCTGAAAACTAAAAACGATGAAATGTCCTAAAAACTTTTCATATTTGGAATTGAGGAAACATAAATGGACGTTTTAAATAAGCAGGAAATATCTTAGAAGCAGCAGAAAAAAGATGACATGTCATTGAAATCCTAGCTCTGGTTATGATATTTTAACTGCTAGGACGAAAATTGGTCAATCCACGGAAAAATAATCAAGTTTGAGCTTAGTCTTTATGTGTTTCCAAAATTTTCGGAAAATTCTCTTAGTTGAAGAATTATTTGTGGATTGATATTTAATATGTCATTATTAATGTCCGACCGAAACCGAAATTTTTGCTGAAATCGAAACTGAATATTCGGCCATTCTATAATATTCGGCCGAAATCGAAGCTGGTTATTTATATGAAAATTTAAGATTTTACAAATAATTTTTTTTTATTAAAAGAAAACAAAAGTATTTTCATACACATAAGAAAAAAAATTTTATATAAAAAAGTTTTATTTGAATATTGAAGTTTATAATAATTAGTTATATAATAGAAGTTTACTATAATAATAAATGAGATAATTTTTTATTTTACTTTTTATTACAAAAGTATTGCATACCTTATATCTTCCGTACACACTCAAAATAGTATAATACGACAAAACAAAGTATTTTTGTTTTTTTTTAAGTTTAGTATTATGAAAATAGAAATATTTCGTTTTATTTTCCTTTATTCCATACACACAAAATTGTTTGGATGTTTAATTATCAATTGTTGGCTTCAGTAGCTAACTATAAAACTTTAATATTAATTGCAATAGAGATGATAAAATCGAAAATGATAATATCGAACGCATAAAATTAACCAAAATATTTTGCGCTAGCACGATAAATCAAATTTGAACGAATCCATAATATTTGTTTTGTACAATGCGTTGTAAATATTTTTATTAAACCAAACTTATATATTTGAATTAAATGACTAACGCACGCAATTTTTACCAAAAGTTTCGGCTAGTTTCGGCTATTCGGCCATATTGAGGCCGTAACTGGCAAAAGGGCCGAAACTGGCCGTAACCGACACCGAATATTCGGTCGGCCACTAGTCATAATATTTAAAAAAAAAATCAAATTAGTTTTTGCCGCAATGGATACACTGTGTGACCTCTACAGAGAAAGTTCGCAATTTTTTACTATATTGGGTTTAAAAATACATTTACTTGAGTTCAAATCAAATTTTAAAGGCTATAATTTATTTAGAAGTAAATCCTTGAAACCATGTTATAAACTAATTTTTATTGATATAGTTCATAAATACTTTTATATTTTCTCATAGTACTTGTATAAGACACTCGTAACATTCTCATAATATTAATTTTTTTTCTTACAGGTAAGTTTTGATATAGGCGTAATCTATCCAAAAATAACAGCTGTTCTTGTGAAGAGTGATAGTGTTGGCGTGCTATTTGAAGTCTCCATTGTCAGAAAATAATTAAATATGGTAACTTTATTACAATCGCATTCTATTTTTCAGATCAACTTATTGTTTTCTCTCAATCAAAGCCTTTTCACCCTGACAATTGAATTAGTTTGCCACCTAAATTCTATTAGAATTACAATAAAGCTCGGCAGCATAAAAATCCTTCCTAACCCATGCTTAACGTTTTCAATTCTAACGTCAAAGTGTTTTCAAAACTTCAGGCAGCGACACGCCCTTAAGCCAAAATTCAATTAATGGCGCCAACTGTTGTAAAACTCCAACACTCACACAGCTAAGCGAGAAAAATATCAAACCAAATCTTTCCCGCAACACTGCAACCCACAACATTTCACAAAAAGAAAATTTATTAACTCGTGCCTGATGTTTATGGAAATAAATTAATTTTTATGATTTTTTCATTTTATTTTTATTTGAAAATAATTATAATAAATATTTTCGTGTGCTAAGCGCGGAAATGCTTTGTAACTGCCACACAAGTTGTTTTTGCTGCTGCTGACACACTTTTTGTCGCCATAGATACAACATGAAAAAATCGCCCCCACATTCCCATGTCCCCCCTGCAACAAGAGGCGCAGAGCCAAAAGAGTTGTCATTGTTGCTAGTGCAACCTGAATGTTTAGCGATTAATTTCGAATTTTATTCTAACTTCATCTAATTTAAATGAAAATGCAGAGAAAACCACGCCACAGGGTGCGACCGAAATTTCACTGAAGCAACTGCAATGGTGCCAAATACCAACCAACAACCGAAATCATATCGATGGATCCATGAATGGCTGCAATCATCCATTTATACAACACCATCGACGTAGACGTTGTCGTTGTCGATGTCGCTGTCGATGTCGATCTGTCGTAAATCGTTATCGCAGTCGTTTGACAGCTCAAAAGTTGACATTAGTTGAATTGAATTGAATTGCGTTTGGTTTAGTTGAGTTGTATTTGAATTGAATGAGTGTGGAATTGAATTTGAAGTTGTAACTGAAGTTGACGGAATTTAATTAAATTCAAATGGTTAGAAACTGTTTAACAACTAAATCATTGGCAGCCGCTTTAGAGCCACAAAGAAAGCGTTAATAAAGAACGTTGTTGTCAAAGTAATTGCATTTCTTTACACGATACTCGTAACTTAAAATAAAACATTTTTTATAGTCATGTTTTCCATTTTTGTGTCAATCGATTGGCTTTCTTTCTGTTACGCTGCTGCTATAAGATTTCATATTGTGACGTTTTAGTTCTCATTACTTTTTATTTGTTTTGTTGTTGTTGTCGTTGTAGTTTTCCCCATTAAAAATAATTTCCATTTCATCTTGTATCGTCAGGCAAGAAATCTCTTTGAGACACTTTGTACTCGATTCGATTTCTAGCATTAGATAAAGTGTTGGATTTGTATCTTTATCCGGCCTATTGCAGAATGTCAAAATCGCCGTCTTTACAGAGGACCCAATCGTATTATATAGTAATAGAGGTTTCATAATATATAGTTTTAATTTTGTTTATATAATTAGCTGGAAGAGTTTTAATTTGAGTCTGAGTATTCAGAAGATCAAAGAACATTCTTCTTGTTCTTAAACAGTCTTGCAGCCTAATGTTGTAAACCGAAATCGCAAAACAACGACAAGAAAGACACGAGGAGTAATACTTCTTTCTCTACGAAATTCTATTGCTTCTAGTGCCTTGCTTGTCGTTGGTTTGTGTTTTCGATTTACAACATTAGGCGGTTAATCTCTATGGTAAATCATCTGTCCTCTGTTAGCTTATGTTATAAAATATGAGAAATTTTTCAAAACAAGATCTTTTAAGAAACATTATATGATAAAATCTAAATTTTTTTAAAAGTAATTAATGCAAAATAGATATATACATTTATTTCTTTTTTCAAAATTTCTTGTTTTTAGAGCTGATATGTATTTCGTATCTTTCAAAAATCAAGAACTTTTATTTTTTTACAAGCAACTATCGACATTTAGTCCCATGGTATCACTTCACTTTTTGTCATCATTAGAAATGCAGAAAAAGTTTTATTATTTCATTTACGGCTTGACGTGTGTCTTTCTCGATCATAACCATCTCCCGCCCTCTTCCCCTACCTTCCTTCATCAATGTGTCCAACAAACATCATTCATGCAACACGCGTTATATGGACATTTTTATGACTTTCCATATCGGGAATCTAGTACCACTTTTTAACCACTATTTTGACATTCAAATAGATAATGTTAAGAAGACTTGAAGGCCAGCAGCGACAAGTCGGGCGATTTGCTGCGTCTGAACTCTATGAATGCATTACGAGGCGATAACCATGAATAGCGAACAGGTTGCACACATTGATTTGGGGCAGGAATGAAAGAATAGAAAAAAAATCGAAAAAAAAGACGTTAAGAGGGTGTCCAATGAGACGTGCGACAATTTCGTAGAATTAAAAGTATATTCTTGTAATTTGTTAAGTTGCTGTTCAACAACTCGCTTGATGCCATGGGACAGTATGGGGCCAACGATTTATGAGTTTGGACTCACGCTGAGCTTGATGCCGCACGCCAAGCAAAAGCAGAGAACGCACGCTTGCAAACAGAAGCGCGATTCCATTTCATTTTTGATTTCATTGCAGAATCTGCAGACTCGATGACCTCATTCGCATCAACAAAACGTGGCTTCAGTCTCGGTAGACTTGACTGGATTCTGCTAAATGTGGACATTATTGCTGCGGCTCGTTAAGGCTAGGATGAATGTGGTTCGTGTTTGATGCGGGACTTATTTTCATTTTTGGATTTGCATCGGAGTTTTAGTTAAGTTAGGTAGCGTTGTAGTGAGTGATAAGGCGGTGCGCGATCCGTTGGTATTGCATACTAAAAATATACATGCGGCAAACGCAGTTTTATTGATGTATTTGATACACTATTTTTACGATAAGCGCCAAGAAGTTGCAAAATACATATGGCCAGGAACAGTAAAGACGTTTCTAGACGAAAAACGCGTTAAGCGTTTGCTTGAAGATAAGCTCGTATGAACAAAGCTAATCAAATCGTTACTCATCAGATCATTCTGTTGCTTATGAATACGATTTAAATTACAAGCTTATCTGATTTGTCTTTTTATCGGTAATGAAAATAGTTTTTGTTCCCTGAATTTGTACATCGTTTTTGCACCAAATTAACTGACCTTCACCCAATATTTTCATTACAGGTAAAATATGAGTTTTTAATCTTTTCAAAACAAGATAAAAAGATTTATGACTTAGATTTGTGGAAGTGCTTTTATGATACAGCATGAATATGCATGCGACTTAAATGGCGCCATACGCTCGTAGAAAATTATGCAATTCAAGATTTTGATTATAATGTTAATTATTGCAAAGCAAAGTAAAAATTTTGTATGTAAATAATAAAGTATGATATACAGTGAACCAATAAAAAACTTAAACAGTATACTTATTTATGTTTATATTGCATTATCCTTGAAACGATGTACATTAACCATATAATTAAGATATTATTTTTTTTAATAACGTTGATCTTATATGATTTAAATATAAATTCTAAATGTTTGATAGTTTGAATCATACTTGATTTTAAATACAACTTTTAGTTGTTTGATAGTTTAAAATCATTTATTGAGCTTTAGGTCAAAGTTAGAACAATCAATTGTTCTAACAAATCTTTTCAGAGAAACAACAACGTTTTTCAATATGAAAAGGAAAAAATCACTAGCTGATTTAATTGCAAGTTTGGTCCTGCTTAAGGCTTTATCAGAAATCTTTGTGATACCCGTGCAAGCGCGCACTAGCGCACTGCACCACAGAGGCGATGAAATTTTCAGTGTCAATTTCTCAGTTTTTTCTCCCATTTCATATTTTTACATTGTTGTTGTATTTTTGCTTTAATTTAGTCTTTATGCTTATGTTATTATTATGGAGTCCAACAGTCTGCTGAAAGTCTTCCACTAACAAAGCATGGTAGCTGAAGTTGTTTTTAGATTAACTTTTTTTATTAACTTTATAAATAGTTTCAACAAGAATTTTGAAAATATTATGTTGCGAAAACAAATGAACAAAAAAAAAAAAATACATTCCACGAAGCCAAAAAAATATTGCACATGAAAAAATATTCTTAAAAAAACAAAGGTGGTACGTTATTATTTTTGAAACTAGTATTTTTTGTGATGGTCCTTAGCAATTATAACGGCTAATAACCATTTTGGCATTGATAAAGACAAAGTTTGTGTGATGTCAGGGGTAACTGACACCCATATGTTTAGAGTGCAACTTTAAGCTCTTTCATGTTTTTAACAGTTTTTTTTTTCAACATGGGCCCACAAAACCTCGATGAGGTTTTGTACTTTTTTACAGTTGTACAGAAGTCATTCTTTAACCACAAGTGAGAAATATGCGTTGGATTATTGTCGCGAGTGATTTCCAATTTTGCAACTGCTTGTCGAAAATTGTTCTGTAAAATTTAATTGATTATTTTAATCAGATTTATTCATCGTAAGTTCAACAAACTGAAAGTTTCCAACACCGTTAGCTCACATTGCACACCAAATCATTGACATAAACTGCCGCCGCCATGTTTAACGGAATTATTAACATTTTTGGGTTCCAATGCTGTGCCCTTATCTCTCTACTTAAAGAGAGAGTCATCCATCGGATCCAAATATGCTGAAATTTGACTCATCTGTAAATATAGTATAACTGAGAAATACCAAGAAAACCAAGCAATACTCTTTTGCATACTCCAGACACTTTATATTTTTTGTGGAAAATACTAGCTTGCTTCGGGGTGTATACCATCTTAAGCCTTCCGAATGCAAGGTGGATATTTTGGAATATTCGTTAATTATTCGAACTATTCTTTCACATTAGTTGGTATCTCAAGATATCAAGTTTCTTAGGATGACTTTTAAAGTGTTGTTTTCGTTATAAAAATAAAATTGAAAACCAAAATTTCGACCAGAAATTTGTATGGATCTCTTATCCATATGCTTAATTTTACTTCTCTGTATCATTTACAAAACAAAATCTTCACATCAGTCTCACTTCAAATTTTCAATTATTGAGTTACCAACTTATACGTCAGACGTATCGATATCAATAATACATTTGACCGTAGAGTAAGGCATATTTATCATTTCATAAATTTTCATCAAACACTTCCCGTCTTCCCAAGGATTTCTAATGAATTTCTGCATTTCTATTAAAGTTTGCTTTGAATTAAATTTTTTTTTATTCTTTTGCTTAAACTGTCATGTTGCGTTGACAAAGAATAAGATAACTGAATTTTGTAACGGTACCTTTCTATATCTATTGCGAAATATGCAGAATGTGTTTTTTTGGCTTCATGAAATGTGCCTGTTTTGTTTTTTGTTAATTTGTTTTAAGAAGATGCTGTTTTTACAATTTTTGATAAAACTAATTATAAAGTTAAACTATTCTTATGCACGTTTTGTACTCTAAATTTAATTTAACGAGTTTGGACATTACTTTTCTAAGTCCTTAAACGTATCTTTTGAGCAAGGTTATTAAACTTTCTGTCAATACTTGCAGTGATAGGAATGGTAATGGTAATGGTAATGGTAATGGTAATGGTAATGGTAATGGTAATGGTAATGGTAATGGTAATGGTAATGGTAATGGTAATGGTAATGGTAATGGTAATGGTAATGGTAATGGTAATGGTAATGGTAATGGTAATGGTAATGGTAATGGTAATGGTAATGGTAATGGTAATGGTAATGGTAATGGTAATGGTAATGGTAATGGTAATGGTAATGGTAATGGTAATGGTAATGGTAATGGTAATGGTAATGGTAATGGTAATGGTAATGGTAATGGTAATGGTAATGGTAATGGTAATGGTAATGGTAATGGTAATGGTAATGGTAATGGTAATGGTAATGGTAATGGTAATGGTAATGGTAATGGTAATGGTAATGGTAATGGTAATGGTAATGGTAATGGTAATGGTAATGGTAATGGTAATGGTAATGGTAATGGTAATGGTAATGGTAATGGTAATGGTAATGGTAATGGTAATGGTAATGGTAATGGTAATGGTAATGGTAATGGTAATGGTAATGGTAATGGTAATGGTAATGGTAATGGTAATGGTAATGGTAATGGTAATGGTAATGGTAATGGTAATGGTAATGGTAATGGTAATGGTAATGGTAATGGTAATGGTAATGGTAATGGTAATGGTAATGGTAATGGTAATGGTAATGGTAATGGTAATGGTAATGGTAATGGTAATGGTAATGGTAATGGTAATGGTAATGGTAATGGTAATGGTAATGGTAATGGTAATGGTAATGGTAATGGTAATGGTAATGGTAATGGTAATGGTAATGGTAATGGTAATGGTAATGGTAATGGTAATGGTAATGGTAATGGTAATGGTAATGGTAATGGTAATGGTAATGGTAATGGTAATGGTAATGGTAATGGTAATGGTAATGGTAATGGTAATGGTAATGGTAATGGTAATGGTAATGGTAATGGTAATGGTAATGGTAATGGTAATGGTAATGGTAATGGTAATGGTAATGGTAATGGTAATGGTAATGGTAATGGTAATGGTAATGGTAATGGTAATGGTAATGGTAATGGTAATGGTAATGGTAATGGTAATGGTAATGGTAATGGTAATGGTAATGGTAATGGTAATGGTAATGGTAATGGTAATGGTAATGGTAATGGTAATGGTAATGGTAATGGTAATGGTAATGGTAATGGTAATGGTAATGGTAATGGTAATGGTAATGGTAATGGTAATGGTAATGGTAATGGTAATGGTAATGGTAATGGTAATGGTAATGGTAATGGTAATGGTAATGGTAATGGTAATGGTAATGGTAATGGTAATGGTAATGGTAATGGTAATGGTAATGGTAATGGTAATGGTAATGGTAATGGTAATGGTAATGGTAATGGTAATAGTACTGGTACCATGTACCATTAGTCCATGGTACCATGGTACCATGGTACCAGGTACATGTACCATGGTCCATGGTACCATGGTACCATGGTACCATGGTACATGGTACTGGTCATGGTCATGGTACCATGGTACATGGTACCATGGTACATGGTAATGTACCAGTACCATGGTACATGGTACCATGGTACATCGGTCATGGTACATGGTACCATGACCATTACCATGGTACCATGGTACATGGTACTCGTAGTGGTCATCGTAATGGTACATGTACCATGTACCTGGTGATGGTCTATGGTACCACTAGCCATGGTAACGGTCATGGACCATGTACCATGGTAATGGTATGGTCAATAGCCAATGGTCATGGTAATGGTAATGGTATATTGTAATGCAATGGTAACGGTCATGTAAATGCTACGGTAACGGTCATGGTAAATGTTACGGTAATAGCAATGGTAACGGTCATGGTAATAGAAATTTTTATTGGTGAAAATAATGGTATTGGCATGGGATTAATTACACTCTGCATGTCCAATTATCAAACAAGCGGGGGATATATCATTTTAGCATACCTCGAGAACGCTGAATTTAATGGCGTTTGCCGTTTTTTAATCCTTCGGCCTGTTTTCGAGAAATTGAAGGTTCAAGGTCAAGTACATATCGATGCAGTTTTTGTTAGAAAAACATTTTTCTCATTAGCTTTATAGCCTTCATGTCAATGAGTAAGACATTAAAAACTACCTGGAAATAAATTCTTAGAACTATGTAACCCTCGAGACCCAACCCTTATGGTCCAAATTGAACTCATAAATCGTTTTTTCGTATAAAAGCTTTGTTCAAATAAAAACAACGTATTTCAACCTATATTAACGCACATTTTGGGTCCATAATCCTTCCAGAGTTAAAGCAATAAATTTAATTATCTCTAACGAAGTTTTTCACATAATTTTCGTTATAGGCATTTGGCTTCAGATCGTAATCAAATTATGCATGTGTTTAGTTTATCCTATTTTCAGCTGATTGGGCCCTAAATTTTAAAGATTTTTATGATTTTAAAATATATCCCATTTTCAAGGACATTCTGAAATAAGAAGATGACGTTGTATAGAAAAATATTTATAAAATCAATATTTGGGTAAGTACCTATAACTTAATCTAAAAATCTTTGAAATGCAATTTTTTTTAATTCATGTAATTTTGGGGATATCTCAGACCAGGAAGATGTTATCAGAACAGAACGAAATTTTGTGTACCCTCATTTCATCTTTGTACTAACCGAACCACTTCTTAAGATTTTTCATACCATTAGTTTTTAAAAAAATGTCCTGATTTTAAGAACAAACCGGAGCAGGAAGATGCAATTAGATCGAAATGAAATTTTGCAGTTTACATTTTTGTTACAATACCTGTCGAATGTGTCCTGAGCCAAATCGATGATATGTACTTTTAAAATTCGCTCCGACCTAATATTTATACGAAAAACTTAGTTTTGATACCTTTGAGGTCATTTTAGGCACACAGAAAGTTGGTTAATTTGGATTAATTTGTAATTTCACTTAGCGCCAGTATATCAGGACAATAAGTTCCCTCAAAAAGTTTACATCTTTTTGTTTGAACAAAACTTTTATACGAAAAAACGGGTTTTTTTTTTTTTATTTATGAGGTCAATTTGGACCATAAAGGTTGGGTTTCGAGGGTTAAACTGTTCAAATAAATTATTTTCCAAGACATTTTAACTGTTTCACTCATTGACATGAAGTCGATAAAGTTAATGAAAAAAAAGTTTTTCTAATAAAAATTGCATCAACAAGTACTTGACCTTGAACCTTCAATTTCCCGAAAACGGGTCAAAGGATTAAAAAACGGTAAACGCCATTGAATTAAGCATTCTTGAATTATGCTGAAATGATATGTCCCTAGCGTGTTTGTGAAAAAAGTGACCGATTAGTGCAAAGTGTTATCATTTAACTTATATTTCAATAGAATTTTTCATAACTTCAAATTCAAATCTAATAAATAGAAACGAAATATCTAATTGAATTTCTGAATTTCATGTGATCAATTCTAAATTTCAAATGAAATTAAAATTTTTATGTGGTGTTTTCCAAATTGCAAATTTAATTTTTCAATTTTAATTCACCGTTTTTGATTTTCAAAAAGAATTTCTGTTTTTCAACTAATCTTTTCTGATTTTTAAATTAATTCAAATACTTGTCATTAAATTTATCAATCCTTCACTAACTTAGCGAAGACTCAAACCAATACTTTTGGTCCGCAAAAAGTTAAGTTCATACTTTGAGATAAGAGCGAATTTAACATTCATACCAATGGTTAAATTCATACCAAATTGACATAAGCACGAATTTAAAGTTCATACCAAAAGTAAAATTCGTTCTTCGCAACAAGTACGAATTGAACATCTTTTGGACAAAAAGTATTGGTTTGAGTCTTCGCTAAGTTAGCCTGGGATTGACGAATTTATCTTCGCGTACTTAATTAATTCTCGACACTTCAATAAATTTTTTTTTAACATAAAAGATATTTTAAAAATTTTAACTGATCTTTTCTAAATATCAAATTCAATATCTAAATTTTAATGCAGCGTTTTTGAATTTAAAATGGAATTTCTATATTTTAACTGATCTTTTCTTAGCGATTTATTAAATTTCTGAATTTGATAGATTAAATAGATTTTCTGAATTTTCTGAAGTGATGATGAATTCCAAATTTAGTTCTATACTTAAAGTACTATTACAGTGTGTAAAAAATTAAAATAAATTGAATATTGTTCTTTAAGGTCTTAAATACATATACAAAATTTTAGAAAAAAATATCAAATAGAAAAAAGTTATAACATATATTCGTATGTCGCTTGATATTCAAGATCCTTTAAATCTTAAATAGCGTTTTTCTCGAAACAAGGTTTTTCGAATCGGCTTCTAAGATATCTGGAGTTCTACTAGATCGATTTGGATGAATCTTGATTTATTGTGATCCTTATAGACTCTGTTAAGCACTAGACCTATAAAAAGCCAAAAAACTTTTATATTCTTTTTTGTATGGCTGAAAGTTTCGGCAAAAAAGGCGGTTTTTTGCATTTTTTTTTTCAACACATGCCATTTTTTCTTTATTTACTTAGGTTGAGTGCTCAACTGCAACCCTTAACTCAATAATGCACTTTGATTTTTTACTTGCAGACGCTTTGTAAATGATGGAGACGAGAAGCCAATCGGAACAATTTTTTAAACACGTTAACTTCAACAACAAATAAATTAACAACTAATATAAAGACTAACAATTTTTTTTTATTTCCTCATGAATAGTTCTTCATTATCTGAAAAATTGTAATCATTAAAATTAATAATACAAGGTAAAAAAATTAATAAAAAGGTGTTTTTTAATAGCTATACACTGTAATAGTTCCTTAATTTTATCTGTTTTGAATTTGAATTTACCCTTTCAGATTTTGAAATGCATTTTCTAAATATATTACTGATCGCTTTTAAATTTTTATTGATATTTTCTGAATTACAATTGAAAATAGTGTCGTTGTTTAAAGCTACTTCAAATTTGAGATAGCTCTTTAATGTTTTTGCTTACCTTCATATTATTTTTTTTTTGGCACGCAAGTGTTAAGCTGAACGTGGCGCCAACTGCTTAAATTTACTGACTTTAATTGAAGTCAATATATATAGCCGCAACTTCCACTGAATATGATTATTTTTTAAACTAAATCTTTTGCAATACTCGATCGTCTTATCTAATGCAGTTAAATTAAAAAAGATCAAGTGCAAGTTTCGCAAAAATAGCTGTTTAGCTGTTGCTTTAGACCTTGTTGTTGTTGATCTGCTTGTATTTATTTACGACTCTATTCCGTTTAGATTAAGTTACTGATTTAATGTAACGAATCACACTTGAACGGTCCAACTTGTTGACTTTTCACCAAGCTACAACAACTCGTACAGAAAAAAAAAATGTCGCTTTGTGCGCATGCGCGCAACAGGAATTTATATTCACACTATTTATGCTCGATATACAATAAATTAAATGTTATCGATTATTGAACGCGTTTCTTGTGCATTTAACTGCAATTTTTAAATTGCTTCCCGAGCGATCGTGTTAGTAATGCAACAACAACAACAACAATAACAACGACAACAACAAAGTCAATTGCCGGCTTAGAAATTGTCAAGTGAAGCAGCAAACAACGACAACCACAACGACAACGACAACGACGACTATGACGCCGTATAGATCAACCTGCCAAAAAATTAACAAACAGCCACTTTCTCTTTCAATCTGACTTAAGCCATCGATGCGAGCGATCTATGCGATCTCACTCTTTAACATAACACCGTGCTTGTGTGTGCAGCCGTTAAAACGTCGATTATCTTAGTCTAAATGACGATTTATTTGTTACTCCTACACCCAGTCCAAACACAAAGAGGGACGCTTAAAATTAAAGGACTCGCACACGCGATCATTTTGTTATGACCAGTGTGCACGATGTTGGCAAACGTAGCGTTAGATACCTACTACTACTTTTTAAATGGTAGTTAAACAGTTTTCTTTTTACTTATCTCTATTGATCGCCAGGAAATCATGTTAGCAAATAGGAACGAATTTGTCCAACATGAAAACATTTTCGTGTTATCTATTCCGGTTTCCACGACACCTTTCAGTTATCTAACTAAAGATCAAGGAAAATTTACCTAAATAATAGTTGGCTTTAATATTTTTCACTTTCGGTGAAAACTTTTCGTACTCCCTTTATTTCGACAAGCATCAGCCACGATCAACTCTTTGAAACGACATAAACGTTAACCCAGCACGATCACGCAATATTTTCCCCTCCCCCCGTGTTTTGTATTATTTTAATGTCTTTGCTTATTGTCGTGTAAATGAATTTTCTAACAGCAGATGGCGTTTGAAACGATACGACGATCGATCGATAGATAGCTTGTTTGATCGTTACTGATCTGCGCTTGGCTTGAGAAAAAGAAGAAAAGTGCTTTTCTTTCTATTTTTTCTGCCTGTCGGCCGGAGGCAAAATCGATAAAGCAACAACAAATTTGAATGGCAAACGCGATCAACAAACGTTTGTTGGCAGCGATACGATGCGATCGTAGGCGCCATACTTCAGTCAATTTGTTCAAACGATCGACATTTCGCCTGCTTGATAAAGTCAGGGGTGGGTAGGAAAGGTGGGGAGCATGCTTTACAGTTGCTGCTGCTAATTTTAACAAACTGCTGCTTCTGTTTGTATTTGCCGCAAAGTCATTTTCGTCTTTTCGCTTTGTTTATCCTCGACTTCTAAAATTTGTTTTCTTATTTGAACTTCTTGCCAAGTCAATGAATGAAGATGCTCAGCAAGAGATCGTTTGATGAGTGCTTCTTTTTCATTCATTTATATGAAATCATTCATGGTGCCGTTGGTTCGTTCATTAAATTTTCGCAATTGCCTATTTTTACTGCCCATGAAACAACAGCTATTTTAACGATTGCCTATTTGTAACGCAAAATGTGAATATTATGTTTTGAGTTAACATTTAAGGTTATTGTTTAATAATATCTGGTCAGGAACGGGCAAAGTGTTGTGCAAAAAAATAAAAAGAGTTCATAAAATATTTTGTGTTATGCAATAAATGTTGCATTATAGATGCAAATAAGGAAATCGTAATTTTGTTAGAGATCTCTGGTTGTTGTTTTTTTTTTAACACAAATGCTAACGTGTAATTCTCTTGTTGTTTGCCGGGGTCAAGCGATCATTTGTTGGGGGTGTATGGTTAGTTTGCAGCCGCCATTGGTTATGCTGTATATAGCTGGGGGCTGGAAAAATATTCGACGTTTGATGATCGCGTGGTTTTAGTGGCCAACAAACAGGAAGATGTTAATGGTAGTTAAAATGGCTGCACTCATGAACAACATAAATCAAAACGAATTGAATTTGAGTTATGAAAAGTTAGAAAAAGTTACAAAAAACATATGAAAAGTAATTCAGGCGAAAATAAGGCAAAGTTTCATGTTTTCAAAAGTCCTTATATTATCGCACGTGATAAAGATGCCAGTACAGAAGTGATAATTTCGATACGTGCAATTATTATATTCCTTAGAATGAATAGAAAGTGTGTCAAAGATGTGTGTTGTCACATGTGAAAAATAATACGCTTGCTATCATTGGCCGCATTCAGCGCAGACAACTGTTGTGAGCTGTAATGGTAGCGCTACCTTAGTTCACGATGTTTTTCTCTGAATGTGTTGCTACTCTGCACGTTAGAAGTTAGATTCAATTCAATTCTTATGTTTCTCACTTAAATTTGCTGCGTTCTTTCTGCGTTTATTAATTTAACAGCGTCAGTAACAGCATCTGACAGTTAAGCAAACAGTTGTGTTCATGTAGCATAGAATTTGTTCGCTCGATTAAAAGTCGTTCGCTACTTTATCAGTTTTAGTTAGCGCTACCAAATTTGTACCATTTAGCGAATTTTTACACAACAGTTGCCAACTGTTGTCTGCGCTGAATGCGGCCATTGATCTTCTTGGTGTAGATTTACTGCATTTTTATGTAAAATGAAACGAAGGCTGTCATATCTCTTGGGACATATGGAGCAATAATGAACATATTTTTATTTAATTTTTTATTATAACTAGCTGGTCCTGTAGACGTTTTTCTCCCCTTTCCGATAGTTGGCTTTATGACTGCAAGCCTCATTTCATTACTCAAAGGAGTATTAATTATGTCCTAACTTTCACGGTCAATATGTAATATGACATTCTAAACTGTTTCATGAGTTCTTATAGCTCCTTTTAATAATCAAGATATAGTAAAATAGATAAAGCCACAGCAATTTCCGAACCTGTAAAAACTTTCTGTATCCAAAAAAAACACCTATTTGATGACTGTAGCTCTTAATAAGCGATTATGACGGTTTACACGTGAATTATCTCAAATCCTAACCTTACCTTGATAATTTTACACTATTAAAATCTTAAAACTGAGTCCTTGAGTCTTGCTTAACCGCGTTTCTGTCGCGTAGTCAAACGCCAATGAAATGTTATCAGTGAAACTGTATGCGTAAATTGTGGTCGAAGACCCTATTCCGAGGCTGTGTGGCCTATAACTCCAAAGCAATTCGATATTGCAAATTTAGGTTTTATGGGAAGTGCCACTCCCCCTTTTCCAACGCCTATAAAATGTTATCAGTGGAACTGCATGTGTAAATTGTGGTTGTGCGACCTATAACTCAATAGCTATCCAATTTCTCAAATTTGGGTTCTATGGTAGGTGCCACGCCCCATTTTACAACTCCATACAATTTTATCAGTGAAAAGAAACGTGTAAATTGTGGTCGAATACCGAATTTCGAGTCTGTGCGGACTATAACTCCAAAGCTAATCTATATCCCGAAATTGGGTTGTATGGGAGGTTCAACGCCCCCTTTTTCAATTCCTATAAAATGATATCAGTGAAGCGGCACGTGTAAATTGTGGTCGAATACCGAAATTCGAGGTTGTGCGGACTATAACTCCAAAGCTATTCGATGTCGCAAATTTGGGTTGTATGGGAGGTGCCACGCCCCTTGATCTGTTCCTATAAAATGATATCAGTGAAGCGGCACGTGTAAATTGTGGTCAAATACCGAAATATTTGACTCGGCTGCGCGGCTTATAACTCCGAAGCTATTCGAATATTTCCCATAAAAAATACAAAATTTTCATACAAAAAGCCTATAGATTTGTAGGCGGTAATGGGGGTGTGACAAACTTTTCTTTTTTTTTAAACCTTTCCTGATATAAGGCGAACAAACCACAAAAAAATTGTTTAAATCGGTGGAGCCATTTTCGAGCCTTAGCAAGACTAACTCACAGCAATTGATTTTTATATATATATATTAGGGCGGGTCGATTTGTAGGGAGTGAAAAAATTCACCAATTTCCCTATGATTTCCGTATTCTATGGGTTATTCCATGAAAATTTGCCGAAGGAACCATACCTCTATCGTTAAAATCGAATCCCCTACTTTTTGATGGTAAAAAGTTCAAAAGTTACGGGCATTTTTGTCCAAATTTTGGACCATTTTTCCATTTTTTTCATGATTTTGTCCAAGAATATAACTTTCATTGTCATTTTTTTGGCTCAATCCATTATTTAATTCAATTTACAATTCAAAACGAAGAGTTTAAGCCCAAATTTATCGAATTCGGTTGATTAATTCATGCGATATTGCTAAAACAAAATAACACATAAAGCCAACTTTTTGATTTTTTTTTTCCCTTTTTATTTTTTTTTTCTACAAAAATTCAAATTAAGAGATAATAAAGTATCTATCAACCTATTATCAAAAAAAAATTTTCAATTTGAGTATAGTAAAAGACAAAATGTGAAA
The DNA here is from genome assembly GCA_963920525.1 of Dichetophora obliterata. Taxonomy (NCBI): domain Eukaryota; kingdom Metazoa; phylum Arthropoda; class Insecta; order Diptera; family Sciomyzidae; genus Dichetophora; species Dichetophora obliterata. Next base: position 9,538,619 of record OY986437.1, read on the forward strand.
AAAAAAACATTATTTTTTCTGAAAGTCTGAAAAAAATGGAAAAATGGTCCAAAATTTGGACAAAAATGCCCGTAACTTTTGAACCGTTGGACCAGTGTTGGAGATTTTTTTGTAAATTGATCATGAGCTCACCTTTCCAACGCGCCTACTGGCGATTAAACCCGATCGATAGTTTTTGAGTTATGGATGTGAACGTGTAGGTAATATTTCATACGAACGTCAATTTGGGAAAAAATCTACCAACAAAAAGTAGGGGACTCGATTTTAACGATAGAGGTATGGTTCCTTTAGCAAATTTTCATGGAATAACCCATAGAATACGGAAATCATAGGGAAATTGTCGAAAAATAAATCGACCTGCCCTAATATATATATATATATATATATATATATATTCCATTATAAAATTTTATATGTATTCAACAAGTAACGTATGGAAAAAGATCGCCATTAAAGTTATATTTTATGAGAATTTACTTGATTTTTAATAATATGTGTATCAATCGGCGTACTTTTTTAACTAATAAACGTGGCTAGCTTGATGATAATGAATATTGTGCGCTGATTATAATCAGCGATAATCAATGATAATTATGATTGATCGTATGGACATTTTCCACAGAAACGTCTTCTTTTTGTCACGCAACGAAAAAAATTTGTGTGCTAATATCTTCCGACAGCTCCCAGATTTAACACTAAGTAAAGTGCTATCCAAAAGTCAAAACAATAAAAAAAAAGAAAGATATTAGCAAACAAAGTAGAAATGGTCATACGCATATCGCAACTGACCACTTTCAAGTTTAGTGATATGCATGTATTAATTTTTCTCTAATAAAAAATATTCCGAAATAATAGTACATTTTTTTATGATACTTTCAAAATTTCATCTGTAATAAATGCGCTGTCAAATTTTTTTGGAAATTATTTCTTAAAAACGATAAAAAACTTAATCTTCTAAATGATTATTGTAAGGTAAAGTATCGCTTGCGATCTATTTGAAATAAAAAGTTTATGCTGGAGATATAATATATAAAAAAAGATATAAGATATAAAAAAGATTTACCTAAAATATTGTAAGCAATAAGTTTCAGTGTCCTTTTCAAAATACTTTTCTTACTTAAGCGTAACTCAGTGCATATTTAATAAAAATTTTGCTTAATCCTACTGTTCACACTCTAGGTTAAATTGATTTTAAGTAAATTGAAAGTTGCATGCGATAACTTTGATTGATTTTTGTAATATTGTATAACTGCTCCTTTAAAGAAATTTATTGCTCGCAATGACGTCATTCAAGCTAGTTAGGCCTAATGAAATTCCGTAAAATGGCTCAATATTTTCAAATTTCGCAACGAATCTAATCCAATCAAAGATACAAAAGAAACAACAGAACAAACAAAATTCAGCTGTCATCGGCTACCTTTTACAGATGGAGTTTGTAGTAAAAAAAATTGGTGCCAAAGTGCAGACCGATAGAAATAACAGCTCAAACTGCTGTACCAACGCACTTGTGCAATTATTTTTTTTTTAACCAGCAGCAGGCACTAACAACATGACGACAAAAATGGCAAAATTTAAATAACAACTTTTAAGCCAAAATCAAGTAATATCTACATATGTTTAAATAATATAACCACCGTTAACAGTTAAGTGGGTGAAAAATGAAAAAAAAAACATATAGAAAAAAATCACCGCAAACAACTAATTGAAAATGATCACCAAAAAAGGTATTGCCAATTATTTACAACAAATACAATAACTAACAATGTGCGGCTGGCGCTAGGCTTTTGCCATGGCGAGGCATGCTTTTAACTTTTTAATAGCGAAGCTGTTTAGGGTAAGGTTTCGTGGCAAAAATGTGTTTAAATTTTGGCAAAAATGTGTTGCTTAAATTACAGTTCGTGAGTGAGGAACAACTTACAAGTTGACGTTGTTTTTGTAGCTGTTGTGGATGTTGTTGTTGTTGTTGTTGTTTTTATTGTTGCAATAAGAGACAAGTGTGTTTAACCAATTTTCGGCCGCTGGAAAAACTATAAAATTTATTTTAAACTCTTTGCGCATGTTTCAATAAGTTGATACATGTTTTGATTAAGTGCAAATTAAGAAAAAAAAAAATTAATTTTTGGATTTTCTCATTTTTGAAACAGTTTTCCCGACTATTTAGAATTTCTCTTCATTTGAACTTCTTTGATATCCGCTAATTTTTTCGGAATTTTGATATCCGCTAATTTTTTCAGAAATTGGATGAAACATAGCTTTTCTAACTTAAAGATACTCATTTAAAAGCAAAAGTAAAAATTTTTTAAGTACACTTAAAAATTTACATAAATACTCAATTCTTTGTCATGTCTTTACAATAGTCCACATAATTTTTGGTATAAGAATTATTCGATGTTGAAAACTTTTTAGTTATTTTATCTGAAAACATACCCACTGAACCCATATGCGAAAGTTTTGAGTAAAGTGATAGGTTAGAGTACATTTTCGGGTAGAAACTCTTTTTTGTGAATTTTTTTTTTCTTTGTATGATGAATATTCTTGCTGGAAAAGATTAAACTCGTGAATATTTGATTCATAAAAAAATTTTAATTCTTCCGCAAAATTTATAACAAACTTTTTTTGAGACGAAAAATAAACATTTTTATATCATTGTAGTAGGAAACAGTATAAATGAACCATTTTTTATTCATGAATGTGTTCAGAAATGAATAATAAATGTTACTCTTTCACATTCCTAAATGAGTTCAAAAAAGGATCATAAAATGTTCTCCTCCTTACTGAGCCACAAGCATACATCCTTGATAGGACTAAAATTGTATTAGTTTAGATTTTACTTAAAATTTAAATTTTATAATCAATGAAGTATTTCTTTTGTGACTTTAGTATTCAATACATTTACTTTATATTACTATATATTCAAAGGCAGAACTACAATAAAAATTAGAATGGGCATTGAAGTGAATTTTTTCGCATATTTTTTTTGTGCTCATTAATTTCAAACTATTTGCATAAAATTTATCGTAAAGTCATAAATAGACGTTTGGAAAAGCCTATTTATCAATAATATATCTATTTAAAAATATATTTAGAAGGAAATCTATTTTGAAAAAAGTAAGTTCAATACCCCTATAAAGTTTTCGTTTTAATTATATTTTAATTTTTTTCTCATTTCGAATAAATTAAGATTCGATATCGATGGCTCTAAATATATTACTTCTTTGTTCAAATAGAATTAAAATTATTTGCTAACATTATCATTTCTTTTTTTAACATATTATCGATATGCAATAATAAGATAAATTATGATTCAAAAATATTTATTTCTGACTGTCGAAAAAGCGATTTTCTATGGTTTGTTCCTTAACTCGTTTTTGAACAAAAAAGGTTGGTTTTTGAGAGTTAATTGAGTCCGGCGATTGAGTTCAAAATTAAATTATTTCTGAGTGCCGAAAAATAACTTTTTAAAAGTTATTATTTCAATTCATTTTCGAACAAAAAAAATTCAAATTAGAATTCTTTTTTAACTTATTTCTGAAGAAAAAAGGTTAGCTTTTGGGAGGCATTTTAGTCCGACGAATGAGTCGAAAGGGGTTCATTTATGAGTGCCGAAAATAAACTTTTCTGCACGAAAAGGTTCATAAATTAATTCAAAAAAGATAGTTTTGGTTCACTGGGTACACTAGAAAATGTTTTTTGTGTACAAGATATTTCTAAATAAAATATCATGATTCAGTTCATGAGTTACTACTTAGAAGAGCTCAAAGAATTATGAATATACTCTTATGATTTAAAATATCATTTTGGCTCATTAACCCCTTTTAGGCGGTACATATAAGCACTTGGCCAAATTTTATGTAACCTTGAAATTTTATTTCATACCTATACTGGTGCGGCCAAGAGACACAATTCTACTACATTCTATAAGTGAAAATAATAGGGTCAGTTTTCAAAAAAATTTGTATCTGTTCAGGTGTGTGCCAAGATACACGTTTTTTTAAATCAAATATATTCGAGCTATAAATGAAATTGAAAAGATTGCTCAATTCTTGGGTGATATCAATTTTCGGCTCACCTGAAGAAATATACAAAGTCACTTGTCGAAAAACCGACCACTAGGCTGATATGGGTTTATTGACAACTTGTAAAATAAAGATGTCCTTAAATTTTTACAAAAACTTCTTTCCCACATTAAACCATTTTTTATTAAAAATAAGTGTTTTATGAAAATTTCGCATGCGACTAAAGTTTAATTTTATGTTATTTTTATGTGTGCATTGATTTTTACTGAAATACGAATTTTATTACATCAGGCATTGAAAACAACATGCTTACTATCAGAAAGTCATACAAAGATCGCTTGTGGCTTATTAAAAATTTCATAATGTAGATATATACTTTTGTGGTTTTGTTATAATATTTTGCACATTTATTAAACCACTGAGAACCACTCTAAAAATATTTACAGAAAAAATACATCAGTAATAAGGGGTCGTTCATAAACTACGTTACCAATTTGGCGGAGGGCAGGGGTTTTGAAATGCACTACGATAAGTAACGGAAGAGGGGAGGGGTTTCAGATATTGGTACCTGACCAAAAATTGAAAAAAAAATTCAATAAGATATTTCAAGCTGATATTAACCCGTTGTTACTCTGGAATGTTAATATTTTTTAAAATTTTTTATTTTTGCGGTTATTATATGAATTTTTTTTTAAAATAAGGGGGATTTGTAAGAGTGTGTTATAAAATGAGGAAAATATATCTTTTAAGAAAAATATATTTTTATGATTTGAGCAGTTTATAATTATAATTTGTTCCTCGGAGATGGGGTTCTGCATACAAAAAAGAACCAGAAATTATTCTTGAAGGCAAATCATTTTTTAATACTTATAAATAAGCATGCTAAAAAATTTTAGTCATTACAAAAATCAAAGGGGATACCATAACATTTTTCTTGTTGCTTTGTGACCTATCGACTGCATCTCGCCACAACTAAGTTATATCTTCTAGTTTCTAGTATTACAGTTTATACTTCTTATGTTCTTAAAAACTTGCAGTATCAGATAGAGTATAGATAGATTCTATGTAGGGATTAAACATTTTTAAACTCCTCCTCATAAAGTTGATGGCTAGGATAAAGTAGTGGTAGCCCTAAAATGTTCATTTGTTTGTTTATTGTGCGACGACTGTTCTAACAAGACTGAAGTCTTATGACAAGCTAACATAATGTTGTGACTAATAATGACAATTCAATTTTAAAACTTTTTTAAAAATACAAAGACGATCGAAATGACTTAACCTACATCAATGCTTTTAATTTAAAGTGAGTTAAAAGAAAAATAGGAGAATAATAATAAAAAAACACAATGAAGATGTAAAGAATGTGAATGAGAAACAAAATGATTAAAATTTAATCATCATGCATTTATTTTGTATTCTTTTTAATTTTTTCATGTTCGATGTATTTTGATGGGCCCAGCACATCATCATATACATACATATGTCAAGTGTGAATGGACTATAGACATATATATGAAAAATTTGGTGTCAACAGTGAGCTTATTTTTGAATATATAAAGTGTTATATGAGAATTTCATATAAGGTTTCTACTTAGAGTAAGCCCCAGGAGAACTTTACTTTATCCTCTTGCACGATGTTTATTCTTTTCATTTTCAATTTTTTTTAGGCTGAAAGATGAAAGAGTTGTTGTTTTAAAAAAAAATCTGTGATAAAACCTAACCTAAGTCCCGACCAGAGACATAACGATCCCAAATGTCAAGTTAAAGGAAAATATATACAGAAATATTCACGCGATAAGCGTACAGACAGACATACAGATACTAATGTTAAAAATTACATTTTTGAAATCCACATCCTTCAAAATGTTCAGCGCAGAATAAATTTCCAAATAACATTAAATGTACAGATTTTGTTTACAGTTTTATTAATTACATATCTATATAAAAATATTTAACAATATAAACTACATATATATATTTAACAGCGCAGGTCCACTGATTATAAGCAAAAAAGAAAACAAACAACGTTCAAATCGGCTTATTAGCTCTGTCAACGACCAAGTGAATTTCTTTGCGTTAGAATTCAGGATAAACCTGAATGGGTCGACATAGAATCCTATGAAGAGTTTGAAGAATACTCAACAAAGCTTCTAGCTTCTCAGTCCCAGTGATTGAGAGCATCGATTCTTGGATCTAAGATGGAATAGCTTTAAATGATGATATAAATAATTATTATTTTGTTTTATATTGTACCTTTAATATATATAGTCATATATATTTACAGTCCCGGCAAATAATGTGGGTATGGTGGGTAGTTAGTTATACCCACACCGCAAATCCTTTCAATAAAATGAAAATTTATCATATTTGTTGCAAAAATAAGGGTCTCTTTCACTAATCATATTACTTCAGTTCAACTCAAGGATTGATTGATCTTCATTTAATTTACCAATTAATAGTGTCGCTTTAAAGTCGCTTTGAAAACGACTTGGCGATTTTTTTTTTAAGCTATTAGAGCGATTCGCTTTAGGGATTTTTGCGTACTGTAATAAACTTTTATAACGACTTCGCAGAAGAAAAACTAATGAGCGATAAGCAAATGTTCATGGAGTTATTGAAATGACAGATCGAAGAAGTATATATTCATTCCATATGCTTATGCATACCAGGGTCGTCATGTTCAAATGAAAGAAGTTTTTCCGTACTTTTGCTTCTTAAAGCTTAGTATGCTGTAGGAACGAAAATTTTTAGGCATTTAACTCTACACGCGAATTTTTTGTGTAGACTCAACACTAACATATACTTGCCATAACGTGTTTGTTGAATGTGTTAGTTCAACATTATTGTTGAATATCAAATTTCCACGCCAATTAAATGTACGGACATTTAAAAGACAGCGAAATTTTGACATTTTAACTCTTCAATCCTGGTTGTGAACTTGGCTGCATTGAAAAATTTTTGAGTTCAACAGCGTACTAACCAACGAATAAAAAAATTTCGCTAACTTTTCGCTATCAAAATCGCAATGCATTTCTAACGGAAAATTTCTTTTCACTTCTACAGCATACTTAGCTTAAGATATATCTGAGGGAAACAATGTTACAAAATCGTGTAAGTCACATAACCATTTTACATGTTTATTAAGATTAATGTGAAAAATGGATTTAAATATTATACTAAAGTAATTTAAAACAAAATGCTCCAATAGGAATATAGTTTTTGCTTTAAGATGACATTGCAGGCATAAAAATAAATAAAAATTCTAAGTCTTAAGCTTCACTGTGAAAAGACTACAAAAGAGAGAGACTTCAAATGCTTGTTACGTAAATAATACTTACAAAAATCAATGTTCCAAAAAAGTTTTTGTTCTAGTTTTTAATGCACCTTCTTATCGCTGGCTGGCGAAAAAAAGAGGTCGTTTTCAGATGGGGTCAAGATATTTTGGTCCCTATTTATCGGGGAAAAAAATCAAAGTGCATATTAATAAAAGTACTTGTATCTACAACTTATACTAGAATACCTAAGTTTGGTTAAAATTTGTAGTCGTTACGGCGATCTAAAGGGTTGAAATTTACAGTTTTCTTAAAAAGACGCGCTGAATTTTTACAATTGGGAAAAACTTAATAATTCTAGTATAGGCTGTAGCAACAAGTACCCTTATGTATATGCACACTTTGATTTTTGTGTTTCCGATAGATTGGGACCAAAATATCTTGACCCCGGCTGAAAAAAACTCGTTTTTGGCGCCACCTAGCGAGAAGAAGATGCATTAAAAATATAGTCTTTTACAATAAATGTTTTAAATTGAGTCCATTGTTTTTTCCAAAAGTATAATGTCACCTTATATATATAAAAAATAAATAAACTGGCCATTACAGCCCTTGGAAGGACTTTGACCTAGCTTCTATTGATCAATTGTATTGTGCGTGTTATTAAATGCTTGATCACAAATGACCGAGAACTGGACCTACGTGTTTTATGCAGACTCCGAATGGCTTATGTCCCCAAGAAGCTTTTTATGGCAAGTTTTACTCTCTGAGGTTTGCCATTGTTTGCAGAGAGGTGACGACCGAACAAAAAAATTAATTCAATTGAAAAAACTCTCTGCCTGAGCTGGAATTGAACCCGGGCTACCGCAGTTCTTTAGCTTAGGAGCCACGCACTCTACCCACTAGGCTACGGCCGCCACCTTATACATATAATAACACAAAAAAAAAACCAAATATATAAATCTTAAAGCGTGGTTCATGTGTTATTAGTCACAAGGTTAGAAGGTTTCTTTGCTGGGTAGGCGAACTTCCTACATGGGTCGAACGCGAACTGCCGGGCCTGCATATTTATATAGCCAGTAATACTAGTGAAAATTCTGAGTGCTATTGTGTAAAATTAAATATGCTTAAATCAATTAATTTGTTATTTCATATGTCACGTTACTTTGTGGAGGTCACGTCAAAAAGTAACGGAGAGGGAGGGGGGTAAAAAGATGCTAAAAATCGGTAGTGTAGTTTATGAACAACCTCTGACCCCTAAGTTCCCCAGGATTTGGCCGATGTAATATTAATTTTATTTTTATTATAATCTCTTAATACAGCATCTCTGTTTATTTATTATAAAAAATTGGAATACCTGCAAGCAAGAAAAATGCAAGAATGCCTGTCTTTTTTTATTTTGTTTGAACATTTTGAAGTTTGAGAATAATTTTCCATCAAAGATTAATCACATGCGATAAGCTTTTAAAATAATTTTAACTGATATTTAATATTTGTAAAAGCTCACGCGTGCAAAATCAACATGCAAAATCAAATCTCTGAAGATTAATAAAGCACTTCTGACTTATTTAAACTTTTTAATATTTATAAGGTTTATAGTATTGCACAAAATATCTGCAGTTTAAAACAGAGCCATAATTATTATGGAAGTGGTTTCAAATAAATAATATTTATAAATTTTAAATTATTTAGGTTATGGATAACTTTTAGTTTAGTTTAAGTTAGAAGCTGGTCTCTAAACCGACCCACTTATGTCAGATTATTGGTGAGTTTTGATGCCAAAGAAGGAAGGAAGGCAGTAATCAATTTAAAATTGAATTTTTTATTGACTGCGCTTAGAAATTGTAATAAAATTTTTGAATATAAATATAATTTAGAGAGATGTTTGACATAAAAGTCACTTGGATTTTCGATTTTGTGCCAAAGAAAAGGAAAAAAATATGTTTGGTCTATTTTATAAAAAAAAAAAAAATAATTTGCCGGACAAAAATAAATTCATGTTTTTTTATCTTTTTATGCCTTTAATGATAAGAATATTAAAAGGGTTTAAAAACAAAGCTCTAATAGGTTGAAAAACCTTCAAGGGATTACAAAAAAATATTTTGTGCCGAACAGGAGGGAAAACAATTTTATCTTTGTAAAGGCTTGCAAAACGTAAGTAGCGCAGGCAAAATTCAAAGGTAGGCTTTTTCATCTTTTTAGAACCTGCACGATAGGAATATTACCTAAAATCAATTATTTTGTTCTCAGTTTAGCCTAGCCATTGAAAGTTAACCCTTTGTGATCTATTCTTTGGATTTTTACATGATTTTAATTGTGAGTTTTTTAGATCAAGTAGACAGAAACAGTTTTGTCTATTCTGCTGTGTGATTGACTCTGCACAGAGTTGTTGTTGTTGTCATCTTCAAACTTACTTGATATAAAGAGCTCACAATTAAAATCATGTAGACATTTTGTATGTTCTTTAAAAAAAAAATTGAGCAATTCAGCCCTTTGAAGGACTTTGACCGAGCTAAGTTAGGTTAGGTTAAGGTGACGGCGGGTATTTAAACCAGCCCACTAAGACCATATTATTGGTCCGTTGTAATACCACAGAATAGAAGAAGGGAGTAATAAAGTGAAACTTTTGTGTAGGATGTTCTTAATGCGACATAAGCTGTAGAAACATGTGATATTAAATCTGAAGCAAGTGTTATGAATTCAATCAAGTTACTAAGCGTTCCTCTCCATAAATTTTTCCTACCACCACCAACTACAACTTTTCGTCGTAAATTGATTTGTTATAAAGTTCCTTTGATTAAAAATAAGAAAAAGGAAAGGTTATTGCGTAGGACCATGGCCCGGCCAGGATTCGAACCTTGAGCGACAATCAAACGCGCACCACTAGACTATCGAAGCCGCCTTTCTATTGATCAATTGTGTAATGCGTGTTATTATATGTTTTGACCACAAATGATCGAGAATTGAACTTTCCTACCAACATCAATTACAAAATTTCATCCTAAAAGTAATGTGTTGTAAAGATATTCTTATTGAAAATATAGAAATAAATATAAGATCATATAACCTTGACCTGACCGGTAAAAGGCCGGTGACAGACCAGTGCGCTACCACTAGACTATCGAGTCCGTTCAGATAGCTTTTATTTTTCAGAGAAAATTTTTTAGTTTACCGCTTAACTTTTATATGTGACGGAAATATTTTTTAGAATATAATAGTCATTCTAAGCAATAAATTTTTTTGGGCCACCAACACCAACTATAGAACTATGTGGAAATAAAGAACCTTGTGGAAATTCCACATTCGATTTGTTAAAACTTTTTTAAAATTTTGCGTTATAAGACAAGCAATTATTTTGTAGAAAATTGCCTTCTCAAAGTTTTTTGCAGCAAATAAAAGGTGTCTGTTAAAAAAATGAAATAATCAAAAAATCGGATGAGACTAAATTCTCCTAAAGTGGTCTTTTTGATAATATATTTTTCGGTTTTCTTTAAATTTTATCAATTTTCAAATAAAAATCATTAATCATTAAATCTATCTCAATACTAATTGATAATTTTCTGATATAAAAAAATGTTGCTATTAAAAGTATGCAAGAGTCAAAATCGCTCTCGATTTCTTAAATTTATGATTTAAGATATTTGACATTAGTTTCAAAACTATGATTATAAATAAGAATTAATGAGTAACTAGCAGGTCGCTGTTGTCCACAGCTCGGAACAGACGTTATTCTATCAATATCCATAAGACAATACATGTCAAAGAAATGAAAAAATGTTTTATTTTCTTTTATTTTGCCCTGTTTTGATGCGCCGCTTTGCATTTATACAGCTCTGTGCAACTAATAAGGAACTATATAATATCGAAACTTAAGGAAAATTCGTTATTTTGTTTACGAAAAACAAAAGTTTTGGTCTAATTTAAATTAAATATAGCATTACCTTTATATAAAAGCCTGTTTTTAAAATATTCAACAGTATTTTTGAAAATCTGGAAAAAATCATATAATAGCATATAATTAAGGACACTTGAGTTTTTAATATTTTATATAGTATATTATTATTATTTTGTCAATATTTTGTAATAAAACCCATGTTGTCAAATTCTGCTTGACATCTGCGAGTCATATACTCCACTAAATTTTCACAAACACTGTTAAAAAGCGCTTCCCAAAGTTGCCTATCTTGAGCAAGCTCACTTCCTTTTTTACAACCTGCCATAAGTTCTCAATTGTATTGAGGTCAAAACTGCAAGATGGCTAGTCCATAACAGTAACGTGATTGTCAGAAAACCACTGCAGTGTGCTTTGGGTCATTGTCCTGCTGAAGTATGCAATGGGCATATTTTCATCCGAATAAGACAGCATCACATTGTTCAGAATTTCAATATATTGGAACCAGTTCATAAGACCCTCAATTTTTTTGCAGTGGGCCGATACGACGCCATGACATAGCACCCCAAAGCATAATACTTCCTCCTTCATGCTTCAGTGTAGCTCGGGTTTACTTTGGGTCAAACTCCTTTGACCTTGGGTGGCGGACATATTTATTTCCATCGGGTGACACTATTAATTTTAGTTTCGTCTGAAAACAATACTCTTTTCCAATCTTTTGTTCCCCAATAAAGATATTTTTTAGCGAACTCAAGTCACTTCTAACGTTTGCGTTCAGATAATAGAAACTTCTTCTGTGAAATCCTACAAAAAAGTCCGGCTTTTGCACAAACGTCTCTTAATAGTATCTACGGATGGTGCTGCTCCATTTTCGACATAGATAGCCACTTCGATAGATAGTCATAGATAGTATTCGGATTCGGAACTCATCTGTTTTTTTTTGTGTTGCGCTGGGCTGGTTGAGCATAAACAGAAAAGAGAAGAGAGCAACATAGAGTTTATTGAAACTCTCGCAACACAACAGCGTGAAAAGAAAACGATTAAGCAATGCATGGCAGCTCGAATGATTTCTTAAAAAACTTAACACTTAAATATATTTATTATTAAAATTTCGAAAGAAACAACCCCTAATATATGCTGTGACACAAATATGATAATTCAAAACTGTTCCATAAAAATCAGCTCAAAATTTTTGGAGTAAAGGTGTTATATTAAATGTTCTCTTCAATTTTATATAATATTAAAGATGAGATAATGAAGTAAAATGAGAAATTTTTTTTTAAAAAAAGATCAAAGAATCAAGGCATGCGCTTTATACAAATAAGGTTTGGTCTTTGACCTGAAAGGAAAGTGATAGATTGTTTAGAGTAATTGATTGGAACCATACGTGAATTATTGATTAGGCGAAACAAATGTTTTAAAGGAAATCGCGTATCTTGATCACTCGTTCATAACGAGTCAAAACTAATTTCAGTTCCTCAGCAATGAACAGCGTTAAACGCCGATATTATTAAAAAAATATGCTCGTAGGTGTTAAAGGAAGCTTGAGTCGCTGGCTCGATCAACTTCAGGAAAATAAATAAATGTTAAGATTTTGTTAATATTTATTTTGTCTCTTAATATATAAATTGGTATGTGTCTATGTGTCGGTGCATAACTAGCTCCTTGAGCTCCCACGACTTCCTTGCAAATGCACGATTTTATGCCTGCCTGCCTACCTGCCTACCTATTTGTCTATGCGTGGCTGTAGCTAAAGTGACCACTACTGGTCTACAACAATAACTACAACAACAACAAACACTGCAACGTAACCAAAAACCAAGCAACAATAAAAATTTCCACATGCCCAGTTAATGAGAAAGTCGCGCACATGTGTTGCAGCGTCAAACAAACCCTGTGACGATCGTAACTGCGTTCATTCGGTCCTCATTCATTCATTCATTTAGTAGAAAGAAACGTTTGCGGAAACATGTGTTTAGCGAATAACTAAAAAAAAACCCATTTTTTTTTGTAAAAGGCAAAAATAATTCAAACGATCGCTGTTTAGACGTTTGAGTTGCAGGCAGGATTCGCTTACCTTTCGTGTGTTGTTAAACACTTGAAATTTGAGCTCTTTAAGTGCTGCAATTTTTTTCTTAGGTTTTTGTAAAAGTTTCAAATTCTATTTGTTCCGTTTAAAAGTTTTTATTTTTATGTTTTGCTTTTGTTGTTTTTGTCCACTTGTTATTATCTCCTACCTAAAGCATGTTTATTTTTCTTGTTATTTAAATCGAGCAGTATTGTGTTGTAGTTGTTGTTGTTGAGGATGCGTACCTCAAGTATCAGGTTCAAAAGGTACACATTCAAATACTGTCTGCCTGTAATTTGGTTCCCATTGTTTTAGCTGACATTTCAGTTTTCATAAAGTTATTTTTTTTTAAAAAAAGAGCAGAAAAATATTTCAACTAACAACAAAAAGAACTTTTTACGAAACATGATCGTGCCTCGTAAAGCTGCGCTTTCAATGAAGCTTTCAAAACTTGATTTATTAAGTTTTATTTTTATTGTTTTGGTTTCTTTTGGTTTGTTTTGTTTTGTCTGATTGTATAGCTTATGTCGGTCAAGAGCTAACGTTTTGACATGGAAAAAATGACAGCCCAGTTTTGAGCGCTTAACTCTGAAAGATTCTTAATTTGGCTGTATTGTTCAAGTGCTGCTGAGACCACAACAAATGCTTTAAAAGCCATGTTCTTAAAGTTTGTTATTTTTTTCTTTTATCGCTTTGTAATCCTCTTGAATTTGCATTTGCATTTAAGAAAAATCTTTAAATGTCAAAATTCCAGCACATGATCAATGATCGCGTGTACATTAATCACTGTCAACTGAATCATTTTAATTTTGCACAAAGCCTGCCTTTCATTCAGTCATTCATTCATTCAGTCAGTCTGTTAGTTAGTCAGTCACTCATTCATTAATTCCACTCATTCGAGCCAATCAGACTGTGCATTTCTGCAGTTAATGAGGAAGTAATCGTTTGATCGTTGATTGTTGATCGTTGATAGCTTGTTATAAGCTCGCTTGCTCATATGTTGCTTATGTGTTGCATGCTGCTGCTGCTACAGTTGCAGCAATGATCAATCAATTAATTGGAATTTTTTGCACTCGTTGATTTCTTTGCATTGCATTTGATTCATAATCAAGTCAGTTTATTGTCATCTTACTCTCGCATAATTGCTCTTTTTCTGATGCTATTTTAACTCACTTACTCTTTCACCCAATAGTAAAAGTTTATCGGTCATGATATTATAATGCATAGTGTAAGTGCAATTGATAAAAACTCTTTTGTGTGGAAAGGACTCGATAGTTTCTTTACATTGTTATCAAAAAAATTTAGCTTTATTCGATTGGCACTACACAAAATAATGATTCAATATCTTCACACGCACTGAAAATTCGATCAGTTGACAAATAACTACAAATCTTTCAAATTCTGTATTTCACCCTAAAAATATCTCAACTTAAATATATAAAAATAATTAAAGGTTTATCAATCATTAATTCTGAAATAATATGCAAACAATTCGTTTATCAAGTCATTGAAATTATTGTTGATAGTTTGCTTTCATTTGTCTCTCTTTGTTATGTTCTCTTTCATTTTCGATGTGTTGCTGACATAAAGGATAATTTTGCTCAATTCAATTGTGTGTGTTTTTTCTTTTAGCTTTTACATCGTTAGCTGCATACCTACTCGCATGATCACTTACTGTGTAAGGTTATTGTGTAAAGAGATATCCACATTGTTTGATTGCTATGTCTTAGCAAAAGCAATTGAGATTTATAACGGGCGTCGAAAGCTTTGCAGCTACATCGTTTTTAAGAGATTGTTGGTAACGTCATTTATAAATTTTCCAATGGGCAGCAATCATTCAGTGCCCACTGGTGACAGTGCTAATGGTGGTTCGTTGTGGTTGATTTGCTTCTTCTACAATTACAATCACTTTCAATTTGCGAACTACTAATTGAAAGATCAGCCAAGAAGAGAGACTGATGAAGCACAGAATTGCTTTTAAATGTTTCTTTTTCTTTTACTGTTGATCGTGCCATTAAATGAAGATAACTTTTTTTACTACATGTGAATGAGTTTAATGCTTAAAATTGAGGTTAATTTGGTTATGTATGAAAAAATATTCAGTTCTGTGGTTGAGAACTCATGTATGTAGGTTGACTCTCTTCGTTTAACCTGTTGATCTTCGCTGATGTTTTTTTTAATTAATTAAATTGTGAAAATGTTTGAAATGTACCATGCCAAAAGATGTTTGGAATATTCTAGAGGATGTAGGAAATGAGTTCCATCAATTTGAGTTGCATGGTGAATACAAAGCTTAACCAATGCGTTACAACTAATTTTTTTTTTAATATTCTGACACAATTTCTTGCTTTGAGTTTAACCTTAAATTTTTTGATATCTTTATTTCACTCTTGACTGAAAACATCATCTGTTAGCAATGAACTGACCTCTTTTTGGTTATCATGATTTTTCTTTCTTGACATAATCACATATGTATTATGGCTCTTTGCCGTAAATTTAACGAAAAGTATCAATCGAAGAGAAAACTTAATAAAAATTGAGAACATTTCTATAAAATGTTTCCCTTTTCTTAAATCATCTTTCTTATAAACCTTAGTAAAATCGGGTGCAATTGTTGTAAAAAAATGTTTTGTCTTCATCATAGAACATTTTTTCTTTAGCTCTCCACTTTTTACTCTCCTTATCTACTTTCCGGTTATGAAAAAAATGCGATTAAAACAGATATCACATGGAAATTTTTCTAAGGACTACAAAAATTCTTTGTTTGTATGAAATGTTTACCTATCGGATGTGGCTATTAGAAAATCTTTTACTGTTCATGGGCTAAATCACTGAGAGCATTTTAAGATTTGAACAATTAAACGAGTCTCTGGGAAAAATGGATCTTTCCAAAAAACTCAATACGGTTGATCGACACTCGTCGGAAGTCAAATCCTTCTTAAAATAAAAATAATAACTACATACTATCATTTATCATTATCAATTTAAATCTGCTAAATAAACGTTGAATTATTTTTTCAACAATACATATGTGATTACTTTTTTGCTATCATATCAAGTTTTTGAGATACAAAGTGTTCTGAATATTGGATATTTTCCTTTTTAAACCATACCATAAATGCAAAAAATTGATTTCTTGCTCTTTTTTTGGCATAGCATACATCTTTTTTATTTTCTGATTTTTAATAACAAAAAATATTAAGATACTACGATATTAAAATACTCCACACCAATTTCCATGAATTTCGCATATTTTGGTACTTAACACTTAACTCTTAGGCTTTCTCTTAACACATACCGTCCCTACTCCCCCACTTTACCATACTTTTCGAAAGGTTTTGCAGGTCTTGATGTATCTAACACTGACCTTTCGGGCTATAATTGACCAAGTTAACAATAATACCAATAAAACAATACCACTTACCAATACCATGACCCCATTCCTATAAATATTTTTGAACTTTGAATTCAAAGTTTTGGTTAGAAAATAACATAATTTCTGTCGCAGCAAACTGGTTTTAGGTATTAAATAGTGGCTTCACTTTGGGACTCACTCGAAATGTGTTTTGAGGCCTCCGTCACTGTTTTGTCGCATCTAAAAATGTTCGTAATAAATTTATCGACAATATTTTTAATACATTGTAATGGCGTCACTTCAATAGAATTGCGGATATGCCGCAAAAACAGCAAAAACTCGTTTTGTTGCGTTTACAAGAGGTCGCGTAGGTGGGGCGGTATGGGTTAAAAAATATATCCAAAAATTTTTTTATCTGTACGTAAGTGTTTATCGCTTATCAAACTGAATCGGTTTCTATCGTTACGCCCTAATGTATATTCTAAATATTATGTTTTGTTTCCGACACAATTCTCCGCAATTCCCTTGTATAAGCTCATTAGTAATTTTGGAGTCAATTGAAAAAACCAACTAAATAGTACAAAAAACTTTCAGCGTAGAACAACAGTTCAATTTGATTTAATTTTGTTTTCTTGTCAAAATTTTTACTGACATAAATAAATTAAATTTAAGCACGTGTTGTTGCAATTTTTTTGGTTTTAAAACTATTTGAGGAAAATCAATTTAAGGAATTCAACAAAGGTAAGTTTTTGCAGTTTATATAATTTTTCACAAAAAGTAACTACATAAAATAAAAAAAATGTATCATCTTTTACGTGATGCACTCTTTTTGTAATGCATACAAGAGAAAATAAATTAATGCCTCCAACGTTTGAATACTTTCAAGCCCCTTAAGGATCTACTTTAAGATTTTAGCAAAAATACCAGTTTGGAAATTTTCATATCGGAACTAGTTCAAATATAGAGAAAAAGGAATGTTTTTGGGTACGATTATCTTTTCCTATGACATTAACACATAAAAAGCGTCAGTTCGATCAATGTAACAGGGTATTGTAGAGGGAACAGTGCTGGTAATTTTTGGAACTAGTTGGTCAACTTTTTAAGAGTTGGTCCAATTTTCTGCAGGGAAGTTTTTCGAATAATGTACTTTTTTAAGTTCGACACGTAAAACAAAAAAGTTTATTTTCATAATCATTTAAAGCAGAGATACAATCTATTTTAGATAGTATGAAAAAAGTGTGATAAAAAGTTGAAAAGGGAATTACAGAGAATTGTGTAGGGAAGAAAACATAATTTATAAAATTTATTCAAACCTTGAAAATACGATGCAAAGTCAAATTCTTAGAGAAAAAACTTTAAGTTGTTAGTTCAAATGCCTACAACTCAAAAGTGATTAAAAAAGATTAAAAATGTGTGCTCAAACATTGCAATGTGTAGCAAATTGCAGATTTTGTAGTTAAATATATCTTTAAAGACATGTTGAATATATGCTAAAGGAGCCAAATTTTAAAAATTTTATCGACTAGGATAATTAAGAGTCTTTTCCTGAGAATGGCATTTTTTTCTATGAAAAATACTTTCCGGAAACTTATGTTATATATGTTATTCTAGGAATACACACATTTCTAAGACTCCTTCACTCTGAAGTCCATTGATGTTCCTTAACTGTCTTTCATTCTAAAGGTTAAAATGTTTCCTATAACTTCATTGAGGAAATGAAAACTTTTCAATACTTAACTGCAACCCACCAACACACGAGAATTTTGCACCCACAAGAATTTTCGAATGACATGCATACATTTCGCCTCATACCGTAATTTTCTTGTAACCAAAGCGTGCCATGCGACAGATCTAAGCGGCATTGTTAGCAAGACATAAGCAAAACTTAAAGTTACGGTTTTTTTCATTGCATATTCTCCAGCAAACGCTCGTTATAATACTGTGTTTAACAATGACTTGACCATGGAAAGCTACACCTCCCACTCTTCTACTCTTCAGGGCAATTAGCAGTCAATATCATTGCGCGTACAACGATCGATCGATCGACCGAATGATTTAAATACCACTGTGTGAATATCTAAGCGGCTGTTGAACTGACTGTCTGTCGGTCTGTCTGTACAATTGCCATGCTGCCTGTACAACTGTCTTTTATTCTGTCGGTATGACTGAGGCTACAAATGTTTTTTGTGCTGGCCAGTGGCACTTTGCTGTCATGACTGACGTTTATATCTTTCAGTCATTCTTTACCCACTCGCTCCGATTCCCTTTTATCTTTCTGCTTTCCAACAGTTACTCTGGAAATTGCTTACCTTTAAAAAAATACTTAAACCACAAACTTCAAAAGGAAATTCAGTTTTTGAATTCTCTTTGAATCTGCGTGTCTTGGGTTACCGTTAAGATGATCGCATCGCCTCTAATGATGATTGTCAAGTCGTTGGGTCGATTGGCCGCCAATGCGGAAGTTTCTACTTTTCCATTTAAATATTCAGCACTCGCTAAGACATCAGAATGACTCTTTGTGTCTGCCTTTGAGTCTCTTCTGTTGTGATCGCGACTGCCATGATCATTGGTCACAGCAAAGTTTCTGTATGTCAATTTCTTTTGATTTACGATGTGTTTTTCAAATGCTAATGGTTTGTGTCCAGGCTGCATGCAAGGTAATTTTGATTTGTTGTCGCAGTTGTGTTTTACTTTCTTCCGTTGGCCAAAGTTCTGTGCGCGATCGTTTGTATCACTTTTCATATACATATAGCTATCCCGAAATGGTATGCAGCGACATGTTCGACCAACATACGTTCAACGTAACTCCAAATGCTGCACAGTAATCCGTGTGTCGATTCACCAAATGATCGTAGTTGATCGCAACTTTTCGCTTTCGCTTAATGTGGCGACATTCGTAGAAACAAAACCGTTTATTCGACAAACCAGACAACTAAAATGTTGTGCGATTGTTTAAAATGTATGCGAAATATTGTTGTGGGTTCTCTGTTTAGGTTCCGGCTGCGCTTGGATTATGTCTGTCTGGCTTATAAGCATTGTGCACAGTTTGTTGTATTTAGGTCAGGCGAAACGTTCTGTTGATTAAAAACCATGTCCAATATGGCGGTATTGCTTTGACAGTCGGCATGAAAGTGCAACCGTGGCCCACATGATCGCAGAGATCGTAGATCAATAGTTTATCAGTTGTCTGTTTGTAAATTAATTAAAATGCTGTGTATGTGTTGTGTGAGATTTTATCATTTGCTATATGCATGTAGTCGATTTGAGGAAACTATTCAAAGAAGTAGATAAATCTTTTTATTTTGTACTGTACTATTTAATTTATGGGATTTCTTCAATTTAGGCATTTTTCCTAATTAACCCTTCGTCTTATTTTCTTCTTCTTCAGACTAATTGAGCTATTTATTTAAATGCTTGCAACCGGCTGCATATGCAGCCAACTGCACTCTGTATAAATTGCTAGCAAGTGTTGCACGTTGAAGCATCCCTTGAGCTAATTTCACTCTCTGTTGACTCTTCGAAAAAAAAGAAAATTTTGCGTTTGTCTAGTTTATTTTAAGTGGATTTTGGTCTTTCATGCTCTGCACGTACTATATGCATCATTTTTTGAAGAGGCTGCAAGCAAAGCATACCTTTTGACTTAGGAACGTTTAGAGTATATCCACTTAGAGTGAATTAAAGTGACATATGAAAAAAGTTATATAAAGTTACATGAAGCTAAGCTATATGAATTTAAACTTTAGCATAAAGAAAACTTCATTCCGAAATGCATAAAATAAAAAAAAGGAAGTTATCTTTTCTTATAACACTGTGACCCAAAAAACACACTTTGGCAAAATAACAGGATTCTGCAATATGGGCTCGATACTAGTCTCAGAGGTGAGTAAAACCCTAGCTGGATTTCACGAGTTTGGCGAACGTTTTCTTTTTATGGTCCCCTATATATTGGGGGCCTTGGCGATTTTGAGAAAATGTAGTACTATTAGTTTTTCTTCAACAGCTACTTTAAATAAGGAGATATGGTTTTTTTTGTCTAAGGCAAAGTTGAAGCTAACAGTCCTATGAACAAAATTAGAAACAAAACAAATTCATAAAATAATTTTCTGATGATGATTTTTCAAGTAGTGAAGACTTGTAAGACCTTGCTGGTTAAAATGAATTATCCCAAATATTGCACAACTAAAAGTGGGTTTTAGTGTATAAAAAGTGTGTGTTTTAGTTTTATGGAAATGTAGAATATATTTGTTGGTTCTTCGAGGTACGCTAAGCAACGGCTCCAAAACACATATATGTATAATCACTTATGTATATTTCAAATAAAAATTTTTTGTTTTTTTATATTTTTAAGTAATGTAGACACATTCAAATATAAAAATAAGTTTTAAAGAGTTATTTACAATCTTTCCGGCTACAAATTAGCTAAAAAATTGGGTTGAAAATTGTCTTAGTTTAAGAGTTATGGTCGAAAAACTACGAAAACAGCCCTAAAAACCGGTATCTTTCACTTAATAAATAATTTTTTTGAGCTTTATAAGTAGTGTAGACACGTTCGCATCACATAAATATGCTCACAAGAGTTGTAAAATTTTTTTTGGGCTACAATTTTGTCAAAGATAGTTTAGAAAAAATTTGAATTCCCTTCAAGTTATGATAAAAAAAACCGAAAAAATGCAAAAAATGTTGCGATATTTTTAAAAAAATGTATTAAGAAATTATTTTAAGAATTTGTTTTGTTTAAAATATTGTTTATTATACTTTTAGGTATAACTTTACCAAAGACAGTAAACCAATATCTCCATATCTGAAAGAGCTGTTGAACAAAATCTAATGATATTATTTGTAATTTGTAATTTGGCTTTATTAATATATAAGTACATAAGAAATAGTTATTCTTTTACGCACAATAAAATAGTATAATATATATCTCGAACAAACATAAGAACAGAATGAAAAAGAAACAAACAGTTACTAAATTTATATTTAAAAATTACTTAAGTTAAATTCTTAAAGTAGTTTAATTAAAATAATAAAATCAACAAAAACTTATATCTAATGAATAATTAAATAAAAAAGGGTTAAATGAGAAGAAGAGAGAAAGTAAAAGAGAAACAAGAATTCAAGAAAAATGTGCAGATATTAATTGCTTGAAGTTTTGTGCATTGGAAATAGATTTAAGATACCTCGGCAAGGACACGATATAATTACCAGGTATTATTATTTGCTGAAAATCAGCTGGGGATAAACTGTCAATTTGGGCACATAGTGTCAAAATGTAGCGAGTAGGTGAAAACAGTGTTGCTTCTTGTAGTATTTCAAATCAGAAATCTGCAAACGATACAGGTATTCACAATGTGGTGTATTTTTGATTAGTTTTTATAAAATGTACAATATTTAAAAGTTATTGTGAACGAACCTTTAATAAAGTGCTGTATTTTTAAAATCAGCTAATTTTTGTGTGTAGTTTTGTTTGTAAATATATATGGAAATCATAATTTTACTGTAGGAAATCATGAAGCAATTTAAACAAAACACTACATTATAATAATTTTTATTAAATAATCTTACAATGCAGCCAGTAGCTTTGAGTAAAAATGCTTTTGGGAATAAACATTATGCATTTTGTTTTTGTAATTTTACAAAACTTAATACAAATATCAAATTTAAATATTTATCTTGTCCTTGCACTTGATTTAGTGGCGTGATAAACAACAATTTTATTAGTTCATTACATCAAAAATTAAGTAAGCATAAGAGCAACAATATGATTCAAAGTTCTAATGTCTGACTTAAAAAAGTTCAAATACTATAAAGTCTTTGTATCGTTTAGCGTAATACAATCAGTCTTATCATGAATAATTTTTCACGCTGAATCGGAAAAGGGAGTTTTAACTTTTAAGACAAAGCTCAAGAAATTTTTTAAAATTTTAAATGCAAATTCGTTCATCAACGGTTTATCAACAAATTTGCATTCAAAATTTCGAAAATGGTCTCGGAATTTATCATAAAAATAATTCCCTTTTCCAATTTCGCATAAAAAATTATTCATGATAGGGCTGAATATATAGTTGTTGAAATATAAACCAATCAATCGCTTCTTAAACGAAATTGCAAAAATTTTTTATTGCCAAAATTTTTTGTTTTAATTTTTGATTTTTTTAATCTTTTAATAAAATTTGTAATACGAAAATGCATTCTGCATTTTATGAAGTGCTCTTTCACAGGTTCGGGAAGTTCGTTTGCTGAACACGATTCAGCGAGTTTTTTCTGTACTATTTGCACACTAAATGTTCCTACCATTGGCTTGATTAAAGATCGCCTCCAAATCTTTTATTTTTTTTCATAAATGCACCTGATGGCTTTTTCAGCCCTCTCTGCAAGACTTCATCCACCCATGTAAAGGAGCAGTCTTTACTTTGAAAACTTTCAAAATGTAGCCTTTTTATAATGTAGCCTGCAACGTACTCTAAGGCGTCATCGTGCAGTTCGTCAATTTCGTCACCTGTTCATGTTCATATGTAGACATATGAGTAAAAGTAAAAGCAAAAATCCCCTTTCACTTCTTGGTGTGTTTGCAGTACTTTTATTTGACACCAATTTAACACTATATGCCCAAAGTAACGAGTAAAAGTAGCGATTAATAGTTCCTGGTAATTCTATCATGGGCAAGGAGTTCCACAATCTAATGGTGCTTACGAAAAAAAGTCTTGAGGAATTTAAATATTTAAAGCGAGGAACTACCAAATTTAAGCTTCTGGCTGATACACAAAACTGAAGTTTAGATATAGATAGCTTGGAGTTTTTGAATGTATCAGCTTATGCAGGTTTATACAATTTCTTGCTTTTAAATAATGTTCCACATTGCATCCCAGAATTCGGGTGCTTAGACCAGTAACATGGCTAAATCTTCTGAGACCCTACACATAACGGGCCGCATAGTTTAACGCCACTTGCAGTTTATGTAACGAATGTGAGTCTAGATTACTAAACACCACTTCAAAATTATTTATTATTTTGTCTCAAAATCACTAAGACCCCCAATATATAAGGGGCCAAAAAAATAAAATGTTTGTCGAAATCACGAAACTGTGTTTGGGTTTAACTCATCTCTGGTCATAGTATGGAGCCTATATCGCAGAATTCTGTTATTTTGTTGACTGTTGCACAGTGTAATAAAACTATTAAAAAATCTTTATATCCCATACTTCTTAAAATTCTTTAAAAAAACCGAGGGTTTTGTGTTTGGGACACAAGTTTTTTTTTATGGAAACTGAGGTATAATTAATTGAGGCATAATTAATAACCTATCAAGAGTTCTCTATGATATCAAAGTTCACCGAAATAGGTCATTACATAAAATATAATTTAACAAAATTGTAGATTAGATGATTATGTTTGAAAAGCACAAACAGTGCAAAAAAATTTCTTATTATGAGCAGACTTTTTACTTATATTATATCCCTGTAGAAAATTGGACCAACTTTTGAATAGTTCTTAAAGGACTAGTTTCATAAAGGACCAATACTGGTCCCTTTACAATACCCTTTTACATTGATCGAACTGACGCTTTTTACGTGATGTCATAGGAAAAGGCAATTGTATTCAAAAACATTCCTTTTTCCCTATATTTCAACTAGTTCTATTAAAAACATTTCCTAACTGGTACTTTTGGCTCACGTCTTAAAGTAGATCTTAAAGTGGTTTTAAAGTATTCAAACGTTAGAGGAATTAATTTCTTATTTCTAGCACGAAAAGAAGTGCATCACGTAAAATATAATGCATGACTTTTATTTCATGTAGTGCCTTTTTTAAATATAAAGCAAAAACTCACCTTTGTTGAATTCTTAAAATTTATTCCGCAAACAGTTTGAATAATAAAAAATTGCCACAACACGTGTTCCGATTTTCTTTATTTTTGTCAGTAAAATTTTGACAAGAAAATAAAATAAAATCAAAGTGAACTGTTCTACGCAGAAGGTTTTTATACTATTTCATATCAAGTCAAAATTGAGCTAGAATTTGTTTTTCCAATTGACTCCAAAATAACTGCTATGATATTACAGAAACACAAATTTTTTTTTTAGATAATTTTTATTCTCTTTCCAATTATAGAAATAATATTAATTTTTGTCGGAATTCCTTTTCGTATCAAATTTCGGCCTGTTTTGCCGTGCCGACAACGCAACAGCAATTTGGCCCTCTCGATTTCTTTGACTTGCTGTGGCCTAGATCGCTCTAGTGACAACTTCTAAGTGCCGTTCCGTTGCTAGATTGTGACATGGAATTTCCTTCACATTGTCTTCAATTCGATCAGCGGTTTCTTTTAAAACGCATTTCGGTGATATCTTTTCATATAAAGTAAAATTGGTTTTTTCCAAAAAATAAATACTTTAGTACTCAACTATTCTTTTTAACACTTACAAGGTGGCTCATAAAAAGAAGGGGTTGGAATAGTCTATTATTTCTTTATTTTCATTATTTTTTTTCAAATATCAATAAAGCTAGGCATGCGTCTTATACAAACAACGTTTGCTCTTTGACCTCAAAGAAAAGGGGATAGATTATTAGAGGAATAATTTATAAGAACCATACGTGAATTATCGATTAGGCAGAACAAACGTGAAAGACACTTGTAATTGCTCGTAACCGAGGCTAGTGTTATGCCTTAACCTTGGCAAGCAATTCCAGCCCTCAGTTGTTCATGTCCTTTCAACTCCACATTTTCCACAATTTAGCTGTGGATTTGTTGTTTCTATAATTCTTAAATGTAGTAAAGAACACAGAAAGAGAAAAGAACCAAGCTCTAGCCGGGAATCGAACCAGGGACCTCTGAGTTGATGGCCTAGCGCACTCTTCACCAGACTTTAAAGACCGACACTTTTTTTATTAGACTTCATTAATGGGAAATTTGGTTAGTTTAAATGTTCGCTGAAAATGTCCCGTAACAACGCAATTATGTTTTATGCGGTGTGGTTCCATCTAGTTGAAATCACAATTGTGAGTGGTTCTCCACAGCAGGCATCAAGCAATTTTCCAATATGGTGAAGTATGGAGCAGTATTTATGGTAACTGCAGCACCGACTTCATTCTCAAAGAAATATGAACCAATGATCCATTCAGATGATATTGCTCACAAAACTCTACAATTACAAGGACTGTTGAACTACTCTAGGGTTATTCGTTGCCCATAATCAGTCGATTTTTCGTTGCTTCTGATGATCCAGTTCTTACATTAAAAAACGCTCGTTGCGTTAAAAAACTGATCGTCAGTTTTCAATGGACACCTTATTGCAATAAGGTGATAAGCCACATATCGGTCATTCCATATCAAATCGGACGCTTTTCGAAACTAACATTTCTGTAAAATTTTGGTACTTTGCACGTGGATAGTACTTTAAAAAAGAAAAAAATTTGCTTATTTTTGTTTATAATTTTCAATTTTTTTTTTAAGCAGTTATACACAGTGAAGAATTATAAAGAAAAATAAAAATTGTCATTTGGACATCTACTCAAACAACTATATCTTCTAAACCGTGGTCAAAGATATATTTTAGAGATCTTGAATTGTTCTTTATTGTGGTGTCCTTTTTTACAAACATTTTCAAGAACAATTTTAAATTTTTTGACCACTAAAAATTTCATTCCCATTTTTCAAGGTCAGTACCACTACTTTTCTGGCACTTTGAAAATATTATCGTATTGAAGCATTCATTCTTAAAGCATTCTCAAAATTTGATGTTCTACAATCAATGTTTACTATTTTTAACGAAATTTTCAAAAACTGACTACACAGTTTTTAAGTACAAAATACTTAAATTTTTAATTAAAAAAGAGATTTTTAGTATTTTTTTACTAAACTAGGTACGTATCGTCGCTGCGCCAACAAAGACAGTTATATGTTTGTCAGTAACTTTTCAGGAGAGCAAAAACCAAATTTTTTTCAGAGCATTTCTGGTACTGCGAGGAATAACTGTTTTTGATCACTTCTAAATCATAAGAGGTTTAAAAAACTGCATATGCAGAAATGTGGGTAATAGATAGTGTAACAAAATATGCTATAAAAAAAATTTACAAAAATCACATAACTGGTTTTTCTGGCGCAGCGATGATACATAAAATCAGTCAAATTGAAAAATTTTATCAACTCGTTAAAATATATCATTCCTCTGAAGACACTCTATTTTTGGAATTTGCAAATAAAATTTTTTGGTTGTAATTCCATGATGTATTCCTTTATTAATACTAAATTATATAAAATTGTTTTAACATTTTATGTATAACTTTTTTTTGTTCTTGTAAACTTAAATAATAGTTGATGTTGATAATGTGGATGTAACGCGCTTAAGTTATGATGAAATTTCGGAATGCTTAAAGCACGACACAGTAGCAGTTCATTAATTCCAGCGTGGCTTAATTAATTTCTTTAGGAAAAAATTGTGAGAAGTAAACCAAATATTTTATTTCTCAGATGGAGCAGGCACTCAATATAAGAACAAAAAAATTTTATAAATCTATGCAAGCACAAAGTCGATTTCAATATTCCCGCAGAATGGCACTTTTTCGCAACATCACACGGCAAAGAGCCATGTGATGGTTTGGCGGGAACAGTAAAAAGACTTGCGGCAAAGGCTAGTCTGCAAACATTAATAATCCGACAAATACGCTTGTAGTATTTTATAATTGAGTTTCAAACAACATGACAAGTATTGAATCGGAATATTTTTCATCAAAGCAGTACAACTCAGAAAACCAATCTTTCAAAAAGCGATTCGAAAATGCAAAAATGATACGCGGAACCTTAAACCACAATTCCTTTATACCACGGGTCAAAGGGAAAATTGATATGCGTATTACATCCACATCATCTTTTTCAACTATTGCTTAAGTTTACAAGAACAAAACAAAAATTATAAATAAAATGTTAAAACAATTTTACATAATTTAGTATTAACATAGGTTTTAACGGAATTACAACCAAGAAATATTTTAGCAAATTTCAAAAATAGAGTCTCTTCAGAGGAAAGATATATTTTAACGAGTTGATAACATTTTTCAATTTGACTGATTTTACATATCGACGCTGTGCCAGAAAAACCAGTTATGTGATTTTTGTAAATTTTGTTTTTATAGCTTATTTTGTTTACACTATCTATTACCCACATTTCTGCATTTGCAGTTTTTTATACCTCTTATAATTTAGAATTGATCAAAAACAGTTATTCCTCGTAGTACCAGAAATGCTCTGAAAAAAATTTGTTTTTTGCTCTCCTGAAAAGTTACTGAAAAACATATAACTGTTTTTGTTGGTGCAGCAACGATACGTACCTAGTTTAGTAAAAAAATACTACAAATTCTTTTTGTAATTAAAAACTAAAGTATTTTGTACTTAAAAATTGTGTAGTCAGTTTTTGAAAATTTCGTTAAAAATAGTAAACATTGATTCTCCAACATCAAATTTTGAGAATGCTTTAAGAATGAATGCTTCAATACGATAATATTTTCAAAGTGCCAAAAAAGTAGTGGTGCTGACCTTGAAAAATGGGAATGAAATTTTTAGTGGTCAAAAAATTTAAAATTTTTCTGGAAAATGCTTGTAAAAAAGGACACCGCAATAAAGAGCAGTTCAAGATCTGTAAAATATGTCTTTGACATTTTTTTGTAGGACTAATGGTTTAGAAGATATAGTTGTTTGAGTTCATGTCCAAATGACAATTATTGTTTTTCTTTATAATTTCTCACTGTGTATAACTGCAAAAAAAAAATAAAAAATTATAAAAAGTATGCAAATATTTTATGTTTTTAAAGTTCTATCGACGTGCAAAATTTTAAAAAAATCTGAATCGTCAAAATTATTTTTTGGACAAAAGCATCCAAGATGACATGGAATGACCGATATTCAGAAAAATCGATTTTTTTTGGATCGACTCATAACTGAAAAAATACGAACACCTACTGAAGAGATTTCAGCTATTTCCTTTTTAATTTCTAAAAAATTTGTCAAGTTTTCATTATAATTCCATTTTTTCACACAAAAACATATTTTTTAAAACTTTAAAGTCGATTATTTCAAAATATTTTTTAAGTAGCATATCATATTTTTGCAAAAGCCCCTTCCATTATTTTCTGGTTTATTAGTATCTAATGAAATAAAAGAAAAATATATTAAAATCATGAAGTTTTACTCCTTTAAATAGTAAATAGAGCAGTAAAGTAAGAAAATAATAGTTTATTATGTAATTAATTGCCTTGTTTGTTTTTATTATTTCAAGTAGTGATATATTTTGTTTTAATTTGTTTTGAATTTTGGTTAAACAAAAATGGTAACCGTTCCTATACATGATTCATTCAGCGGAATTTTCTCGAACTCTTTGAACTCCAGCCGGTTCAACTCGTTTAGACTGCATATTAAATAAAATACAAAACTAACCACTACCTTTTAATATGCAAAAATATAACCCCTTTTGATATGGCGTTGACAAAAACGTGCTACACTTGCTCCAATTTGTATGTGGCCGGCCGCAAAAGACTTCTGGGCAAAGTAGCCGCCACTGGTACCGCCTTTTAAAATCAAACAAATTGCTACTAACACACAGACCGACGCGGTGCTTGCAACATCAGCCGTTTATTGCAGCAGCAGCAGTAGCCGTAGCAGTTGTCGTTGCACTTTAATTAATAAAATTGCACGTTGTCGCGACTTGGTCAAAGAGCGACTGTGCAGAATTGCCAGCCATAGCTGTCGTCGCCACAGTCCTCATAGAGCGTCACATCAAAGAAAAACTACTGATCAAAATCACTTAAAAATAAAAAAATGGCGTTAAAATATTTATTGAATGAATTGCCAGAGCCTCAATGTTACCAGCAAGTTTTCTAATTGTTGTGCTCCACGGGAGGCCAGCACAAGTTTGCATTTTTTTTCATCGTCATCGTTTTCAAAGTAGAGATCAATGTGATCGATCTACATGCGATCGAGTCACAATTTGCTGAAGAGTTGCTTTCGGCAGCAATGAGCTGCAAATATGGGCAATTAGCGTAAATGAATGATTAGAATGTTGAACGAAGCAGTGGTTATCATAGCTTACTATAGTAATTATGACTGTAGCAGAAGTCGAACAAAGAAGAGCAGAAGAGAAAGAGATTGCAAGATTAGTATTTATTCTGATAAGCTTGACTGTTTGAGCTTAACTTGTGGCTCAGATAAACCGCTATTCTCCCACTTTTTAAGTTGATCTTGATGCTTTAATTCACTACTTGTCTAGCCTAAACCTTGTCCCAGCAGCCAAACCTATCATTCGTCTATTAGTCGTTAAACAGCAGCAGCTGGTGCAGGTACCTACAAGTAACAAGGTGCTGTCTGCCGAAATATTTAATGTTGAGGATCAGCTCGATCTGCTGGAATCTGTGCCACTACAAGACACACTACTGTCTCTGTTTACATTTTCGTTGGAATTGGAAATGAAGGTTCAACGCAGTACTTTTTTTATTATTTACACTTAGAAAAAAAATTATATTATTATAGAAAAACAAAATTGTTAAAAATAACAACTACAAAACAGGGAGTTATAATTTTCTTATTTTGATAAATGATTTTGCTTAATTCAAGAATATGTAAAACTAGTATCCGACCGAATGTGAATTTTTGGCCGAAGCCAAATACTAACAAAATTTTTCAAGTAAAAATAATAATAAAATGTTGACCTTGCTTTCGTTATTTATTAATTTCAGTACAAAAAAGGTAATTAATAAGGTCCACACTAGTTGAACAGGCCGAAAAATATGCAATTTTCATTAGTCTTTTTTTGGAAAAAGTAAATAGTATAAGTACTCTAAACTTTTTAGGCATATTTACAGTACTTTGAAAAAGATTGTATAAAATTTTCGGATTATAATAAATAAATATTTAATTAATATACTGTAGCAAGCCACGAGGTGACGCGGACCAGTGCTTAAAACGCGAACTGAGCTGGCGACCTTCCCACAGGTCGCAAAATTCATCTGAAACAAAGATTAAAATATTTTCCTATTGAGTATGAATGAGATTATGAATAATTTTTGTCATTGTTAATAGAAATTCCAATATGAAATATAGCAATGATGGTCCATTGACAATTTAATAACTCGTATTTTGAAAAAAAAAACAACATAAAGATTCGTTTAAAATTGATTGAACTATGAAAGTTGCAAACTCGAAAAGGCAGTTTTAAAGAAAACGCTTTTAAAGTTCTAAACATAGTCCACTTCCTGCTTTGGACTATTTCTATTTTTCTATCGAAAAATCGAAAAAATATGAAAAATTTCCAGCAAAAAAGCAAAAACATTCGGCAAATATTTGGCTATTTTTGGCCGAAGCCGAAGGTTAAATACGAATATGCCGAATACCGAAGCCAAATATTCGGACGGACACTATGTAAAACTAATTCAAATGTGCTTGAATCCTTGCTTAATTCTACTAGCTAGAGCAAAACTTAAATTCAGACAATAACTTCTTAATGCAAGCAGACACTGAAAAACATCAAGAAATAGATACAATTGAAAATTTCCTATATGACCTTATTATTTATTATTATGTTAATTTTCTATGATTTAAATACAACTTCTAAATGTTTGATAGTTTAAATAATACTTGAATTTAAATACAAATTCTAGTTGTTTGATAGTTTAAAATCGTTTATTGAGCTTTAGGTCAAAGGTAGAACAATTAATTGTTCTAACGAATCTTTTAGAAAAAAATGGAGAAAATCCAGGAATCATTTTCTCAATTTGCGCTACGTTCCATAAATTTTGTAGAACCTCTGCCAGCATATGATGCTCGTATTTTGCTTTTGGGATTAAAAACACTAAAAACTAGAAGGAAAATTCAGTCATTGACATTTATTCACGATCTTTTTTCGGGGCATATCGACTGTGAACAGCTATTGCAATTTTTAAATTTTAATATTCCGGCTAGAACGTTACGTAATTATTCGCTATTTCATTCCGAAATTCATAGAACTCTGTCTGCTCTTAATGAGCCTATTATTCGGGCCTTATCTTTGTATAATGAATTGTCTACTGAAAATAATTTAGATCTTTCTTTCTCGAAATTATCTTTGAAGAATAAACTTAACTCTATTTTTCGTATCTAATTAGTATTTTCTTTATGATTATCTTTATTTCTTAATCTTCATATATCAGTGCATGCATACTGTAGATTTTATTATTTATTTTTTTTTATTTGTTTCTTTGTTAATTTATTTTTACATTAGTATTGAAGTTAATTTAATTTTAAGTAGTCAGTAAGGATGTGTAATCCAAAGACTTAATGAATAAATAAAAATAAAAATGTAACTTGTTGCGATTAATACTAGAGATAATGATGATATTATGTCAAACAAGTACGGAAATACTAAAGTCGGCTTAGACCTATTATGAAATACCATGAACATAATAATTAAAAATGTATTGAAAATATCCAATCAATGAATAATTTAAATAAACATTACTAATGTGTATTAAACTCCATGTTTTATCATAGGCATGGGAAGTGAGAGTGTCAGGAGGCGCGTGGTGCTCATCTTTTCAACATATCTTCGTTTTGATAAAATATACCCACACACCGAATTTTATTCCTGTAGCTCACATACAAACTTCTTTAAAGAGTTTGCGGTATTGCGGGTTCCAATGGAGGTGGGCGTGCCCGTAAAAATATCGCGTTAATTTTTTAAAAACATTTTATTTTTTATGAAACTTTTCATATATCAGACTTCAGCCCTGTAGCTTGATTATTAGTCTATTCATAACGTTTTAAATTTTTGGATTGTATCGGAGGTAGGCGTGTCCGTGGTCCCATTTGCATGAAGTTTAATGTGGATGTTTCAATTTTCATAGTTATTGTCTGTAAACAGCCACCAGCCATGCAACCAGCAACGTAAAAACTATGGTGTCATATTTTCCAAACACCAGTGACACTTAAAACAGCAACATTGCTTTTTTTTGTGTTCATTGACTTGGCCTTGAATCGCTGACTGCGGAAAACTGCAAGCTGTAATTTTGTGGAGTCAACGATCTGGCCTTGAAAATGTGAAAATAATGATTTTGTAGTTTTTAATTCTACTTCTTTTTGTTTTGCTTTTGTTGTATATTATATTGTGTATATTTAGTTAATATTTCTTTTTCGTCATTAAATGTATGTAATTGTATTTTTTTATGTCATTCAGATTTTTTAAATGAATTGATATTTTGTTATAAAAACCCAAATGTTAATAAAATTGGGACAGTTGTCTTTTAAAGGTGATTATCGAAGTTTTATTTAAAGAGTTGTGCACAAGTACCAAGAGCTTGGGCACAAAATACAAAAATCGTAGTTTTTAACATAAATAAATATAAAAGAAATTGTGCACAAGTACCAAGAGCTTGAGCACAAAAAAACAAAATCATAAGTTTTGTAAAACAAATTCAATACAAAAGTGTATAGGTTTATGCGCCTAGACACACAGCGGGAAATAAAATAATTTCTCGCTTTAACAAAACAGTTACAATATCTATGTAATTTCATTATTCTACGACTACTCCTTCTATTTTTGTCCACTCGCTATATGGACTCGTTACACTGTGCGGTGTCCCTCGGTCCTAAAAGGGTTAAATCATAATTTGTATGCATTAGTTAAAACCTATAGCCTTTTGGCTTTTTCAAGCATAGAATGCTTGATGTTTTCTCTTCGTCAAGGACTCTGAAACGATATACCCGTATACACAAAAAAAAAAGATGAGAACTTAAAACGCAGTTTAAAAATAATAATTTCAAATCTTTTGTTGATTTTGTTAAAATTATTTTATGTACTTAGTTATCAGCTTTTGGGGCGATTAAATTTGTTTACTATTTGCCAGCCTTGAATATGACTGAATATCGAATTGTTGCTGGGAAATAGTGGTAACAGTCGAGTAGTTGTTGGCAACATTTGTCATCTCGTCGATTGTACTTGTCTTTATGGATTGCTTGCCAGCACGGAAGTAATAAACGAAGATTTATGTTGTCGTATTTGTAATATAGCTGCAGTAAGTCCAGGTATTGTTACATTTTGGCACTCTGTCGGTCGTGTTACTGAGCAGTCGGCACAAATAGAATACGAAATAAGTATCTACAATACGCACACACAAACACCTGCCACAAAAAGATGCTATATCTTCATTGCGTTTAAAAGCTTTTGCCAAGCTCACTCATGCCGCCAACAACTTTGATCGATCACTGTTGATCTTTGTTACCAAACTGCATTCAACTTTGTTGAACTCTAGCTTCCAGCGATGTTTTATCTTACTTCATACGCCAATTTTTTTATTTTTAGTTTTATCCACATATTCGTATGTGGCTTCAAGATTATCCAACTCTAGCTTAGCTATAGCAGTCAAAGCCATTTTGACAGATGCGATACTTCAAATCATGTGGTTTTCAGTTTTCCATTGCGCTAAACTGGAGTCAAAGTTGCACATGAAAACTAAGTCATAAGAGGAGTGAGGTAGGGTTGGGTGTTGGAGACTTTAAGCTGCCTCTGTATCATGCTGAGCACATTCCGTCAGTTGTCATACATCAAATCAAGCTCACTCAGCACTCCGTTGCGGTTGAGACGCGGAGTTTAGATTGTTGCCAAATCTTATGGGTTGGGTGGGCGTCATCCAAAGTCGTTCCATCGCCGCTGATCTTGGTCAAAACAGCGAAAGTGTTTAGCATGCAGTGATTGAGTGGCAACAGGGGAGATCAGTTATTAAGGCAGCGGGAAGTTTGAAGGGGGGTGGTGGGTTGCTTATGATCAACGTTGTCGTGGTTTCGTTCGCTGACTGACTTGTAATTTAATAATAATTTAAATCAATGAACTTTGCTGATGAAGAGCCTCTCTGTACCAAACAGCCGCCTTAGTTGAGGTGGTAGTCAATGCCGCCTTAGTTGTTGTTTTTGTTGTTAACAAAGACTTCGATGTGACCACCCAGAAGTAGTCAAGTGAAGTCGCAAAAGTAAGCAACGATATATTGCCGCTTGGTTGGTTGGTTGGTTAGTTGGTTGGTTGGTTTGTTAGCTGGCTGCCCTGCGGTGTCTTTCACTGCCAGTCGTAAATTTGTGAATGTGAAATTTAAGACCAGGCCACCGCAGCCTGGGCTTAAATAACTATGACTGTATTGTATAAGCGTAAATGTGTAAAAGTTCGCTTACCCTAAGCATCCAGCAACGTGGCGATTTGCCAGATTAGGATTTTTTGTGCTAATATTATTAATAAAGTTTGTTTTTTTTCAATATGGACTTTATGACAAATGCGTGTCAATTAGTCATTGGGTCAGCAAGTTGCGCAGTCATGGCATCATGGTGCCACCTACGAGTAGAAATGTGAGTTTTTTAAAAAAAATCGCCACGAAATGGTTGAGCTACTATGTTGTCGTAGCATGGCTGTAATCTTGAAAAATATATACGTTTATAAATGATCAGTTTATGTATGCAGTTATAGTTTTGGCAAATTTTAATTATGTTGCAGAGTTGATCTGCTATGCAGTAAATTAATAAAATGGTTTTGTTACACCTCGAGATATCTTGAAAATAAAGCAAAATATTGCAAAAAAAAAATTCGTGATCAAACCTTTAAAATGCCAATATTTCAAGATAGAAGCAAGATATTGCGGAAACAAAAATTTTTAAGAATCAAAACATTTTTACGTCAATACCTCGAGAAAGAAGCAAAATATCTCATAAATATGCATATTTCTTTATCAAAGTTGAGAGAAAATATCGTATAAATAAACTTTTCTCATGATGAAAACTGCGATATTACGAGAACATAGCCATACATCACTAAAATAAGCTTTCTCCATTATTAAAACTTTCAAAGCATATTTCATGATCAAAGCTTTCAAACGTCAATATTTCAAAAACGAAGAAAGATAAGGAGCAAGATAAAACCAATTTTTAAAAAAATTCTTTTAAACTATGTTTATTTTTCTTAGAAACACACTCTTTTTGAAATATTTAAAACTCAAGTTTTACAAACATTTCGAAAAGTTATTAAAGAAGTAAAGACAATTACAATTTGTATAAATTCGATATAAAATATAAGAAAAAAAATTTTATTTAGTATATTGTTAAAAAAAATAATAAAATTAGCATTAGGAAAAAATCTTATAATATTTTGCCAACCATTATTATTTAAAGTTATTCGAAATCGTTCAGCACGAATGTAACATTTGTTTTTGTTTTTTTTTTTTGCCGTTCTCCAGAAAATGGTGAATTTCGAAGCTATTTGGCAAAATGTTCTAAGAAAATGTGATCATTTGTGTTCTTGTTACATACTAAGTCAAAAATCTTGTACTAATTTTTAACAGATGCGTCGGAATCAAGCATTTTTTTAAATATTTATTTTGTAAGAATTCAAATACTTAAAAAAATTATATATTTTCTTAAAGAAAAGTATAATGATACTTAATACATGTTGGAGTTCTATAAGAATGCAGCGTTTGGTTTTTGTGTATGTTTATCAGTTATTTATACATTTGGCTTCAAAGAACATCTGTTAGAGCCATCAAACTATAACCTATTCTTAATGGTTTGAAATGCCATAGGATATGTTATTTTTTACTTTTGTTGAATCTATTTCAATACATACATTTATGAAGATTTAATCTCATATAGGAATAAAACTCAATTTTAATATTTGACGTGGATTGATGTAATGCGGTTTCGGTGTCGTAATATAAACAATATTACACGGAGAAAACTGTTTGCTAAATTTGTATTGTGGTTAAGCAAAACTTGCGCTTGAAACTCGAACACTTCAAAATTATGCTAGATTTCAGCAAAAACTAATCAAAATTTGTTTTTATAGTTTATAATAACTTATGAACTGCAAAAGCAAATTTTCACTTAATTAAAGCAAATATTTGCTAAGTTATTATAAATTGGAATAGTAAATTTTGATTTGTTTAGCAAAGTCTAGCATACTTTTGAAGTGGAATAATTAAAGGGTGCTTTTTATAGAGTGATAAGAGTTTAAATCATAATAAAACATAATAATATATTTTTAATATCAATGAAACGGGCTTTATTGGATAGAAAATTTTATGACATTAATGCTTAAATATGATTTCGGCCATGTGGCGGCCACGGCGGGTGCGTCCAAGGCGCAATCTGGAACACCAATTTTCACAAACTTTTTGCAGCATTTGCGGCCGTATCTTGCCGATAACTCTTCGAATGTTGATTTCCAGGTGTTCAATTGTTTGTGGTTTATCGACATAGACAAGTGACTTTACATAACCCCAAAGAAAATTATACAATGGGGTTAAATCACACGATCTTGGGGGCCAATTAATTGGGCCATTTCGTGAAATTATTTTTTCGTCAAAAGTTTCCTTGAGTAAATCAATTGTAGCGCCCGCTGTGTGGCATGTGGCTCCGTTCTGTTGGAACCACATATCAGCAAGATTAATGCCAGCTAATTGAGGTACGAAAAAACTTCGAATCATGTTCCTATACCGTTCACCATTGACAGTAACATTCTGACCATCATCGTTTTTGAAGACATATGGGCCAATGACTCCGCCAGCCCATAAAGCGCACCAAACAGTAATTTTCTGTGGATGTAATGGTATTTCGACAAAAGCTTGTGGATTCTCCTCACTCCAAATACGACAATTCTGTTCATTTACGTACCTATTTAACCAAAAATGGACTTCATCGGAAAATAAAATTTTCCATGGAAATTCAAAATCAATATCAACTTGTGCTTCAGCCCATTCGTCGAATTGGCGGCGCATACGATGGTCGTTTCGCTTTAATTCGTGCACAAGTTGAATCTTGAAAGGTTTTAAGCCAAGATCTTTTCGTAAAATCTTCCATAAAGTGGAAGGACACAACCCCAGTTGCTGAGAACGGCGACGAATTGATTGATTAGGATCATCTTCAATGCTTTCCTGTACAGCGGCTACAGATTCTTCAGTGCGCGCTGTTCGGCGTCTCACGGAATGCACATTACCAGTAACAGTAAATGTGGTCCGAAAACGATCTATTGTTCTTCGAATTAGCAGCTCTGAAGGACGATTATGTACGCCATAAAATGGACGAAGTGCACGATAAGTTTGACGAACAGAACCATTATTTTGACTAAAAATTGCCACAATTTGCACACGTTGCTCTAGTGTAAGTCTATCCATAACAAAATGTCAAAGCAAACTGAACAAAAAGCAACTATCAGCTGTTAAATGGGTGGTCAAATAAAGTAGTGATGCCAACTCAAAGTTGTATCACTCCATGAAAAACACTCTTTATTAACATTTAATTAAATTGAAAAATTACCATTATCCGGAGACTTGAACCTCGGCTGCGTGAGAGTAAGTGCATGGGCTTATCCATCGCAGTTGTCAAATCGTTGCCTAATTTTCTTTATTAAGAATAAACATGTGCTCGTGTGTTTGAAAGAAATTTGCTTGAATTTAGTAAAAATTAGCTATTTGAGTTCATAATAACTTAGCAAATATTTGCTTGAGTTTAGTAAAAATTTACTATTTGAGCTTATAACAACTAAGCAAATATTTGCTTGAGTTTAGTAAAAATGTGCTATTTGAATATATAATAACTTAGCAAATATTTGCTAGAGTTTAGTAAACATTTGCTATTTCAGTTTATAAGCATATATTTGCTTGAGTTTAGTATAAATTTGCTTTAAGTTTATGATAACTTAGAAAATATTTGCTTGAATTTAATATACTTTTGCTTTTTCTTAAATACATGAGGAGTGATTTCAATTTGGCAATCTTTTTCTAAAATTACACCGTGATTGAGCAAAGTTTTGCTGATTTGCTTTTAAGCAAAATAATTATCTCCGTGTAGCAGGCCGCAGTTTTTTTATCAATCTTCATAAGCCAATAGGTATAATAGGTCAAACGAAACAACAAATAATTTGTTCTTTTTTTTTTTGTATTGGAGCGCAGCACTGTATTTATATGTATCTCACTTTTCGCCTTGCTCGAGGCATGGTATAATTATTTGACAAGGTAGCCGTGACAGTTTTTTGGCGATTGGTAGTTGTCAAAGACAGCTAAAGGAGTTGTAGTTTGCTGCTGTTGACTAGCTATGTGCTTATTTTTAACTTTTCTTTGATTCATAAACTTTGTTCGCGAAGTTTATTGGAATGTTTTTAGTTTGCTGCGATTGACTAGCTATGTTAAAATCGTTGCTTACTTTTTCACATTTCTTTGATTAATTGCATGAACAGCTAATTTTGACAACTACCCATCGCCGCTCGTGAGAAAAAAGCCAGTCTACGCTACTACCTTGTTAAATAATCATACCATGGCTCGAGGCTCATCTGTTTTTTTTTGTTGCGCTGTGCCATGATTCAATTACTATAGGTTGTCCATTCATTTGACGTTTACTCACAAGAATGAAGATATACGCCCGTAAAATTGAAGAGGAGAGCAAAAGAGTAATTTTGTAATGTAATCAAAGTAATCAGTTGCAGGAATAGCATATTTTTTCGTAGTACTAAATACCCAAGGATACAGTTCACTGCTGCTTTTTCAACTACTTTCTGTACTGCATGTTTGTTTTGATAGAAAATTTAAGTGAGTTTTTAAAAAAACTAATTTCAATATTTTTTTGTGAAAATGTTTTCCCACCGCTGACGGCTTATTGGATCCACTGGCACATTATATTTTCGAATTTCATCACCAAAATAAACTGTTTTGCCAAAACCGCACGTTAAAGGCATTATTATTTTAATAATTACAACTTAATAGTCGAGATTTATATTTTAATTGAAAAAAACCGGCTCGCAACAAAATTTGAAAACAATTTTCAATAATAATTATCAAAGCAATAATTATTATAAACGCTATGCACACTA
This sequence comes from Dichetophora obliterata, assembly GCA_963920525.1. Taxonomy (NCBI): domain Eukaryota; kingdom Metazoa; phylum Arthropoda; class Insecta; order Diptera; family Sciomyzidae; genus Dichetophora; species Dichetophora obliterata. The sequence continues at coordinate 9,578,069 of OY986437.1, forward strand.
TTTCTTTTATTTCCTGCTAACAGCAAAATATAGAATAACTAATTTTTAAAAAAAAAAAATACGCAACAAAACACTGAAACATAACTTTTTTCATAGAAGACCACAAAACCCTGGTTGTCAGTTATATTTGAGAGAGAATATAATTTTGTTTTCATATTTACGGGTGTTGTCAAACGAATGGACAACCTGTAATAATTGAATCATGCGCTGTGCTAGCTGAGCAAAAAAGAGAGTTGGTAGAGAGAAAAATGGAGTTTATTGAAACTCTCGAAAACGATTAAGTAATGCATGGAATTTTGAATGATTTCGTAAATAAATTGGTACTTTAATTAAATATACTTATTATTAAAATTTTGAATAAAAATACCCTTAAATGTGCTGTATAGTAAATATGCTATTTTAAAACTTTTTTTATAAAAATTAGCACAGTACATTTGGATTTTTCCTGGAACAAAAAAAGTTCAATTTTGTATAATGGTATAGATTGATACATTTTTTCACAATGTCATCCAATTTTTTTTTAATTTAATTGGACTTTATTAAGAAATCTTAAAAAATTTATAAAAAATCGAATTTTCGAATGATTGAAACACTGTAGAAACGCCAAAAAGACACACGAAAATTCCAAGACACATGAACTTATTTTTTGGTCGTAAAATTTAGTGACATACTCAGTTTTTACCAATTAAATCAAAATCTCGAGATATTTGCGATTGAAATTAAGTCACTTTTAGAACTATTTTTAGCTATATATATTTTCCTTATTTTTGGAGACAAAAAATTTTGACCACCTCTGATTTTGCATTAAGTTTCAGAATTTAATTTACTCTAAAATAAAAACACTAATTTGAGTAAAAATATTTCAAATTTTTTTTAAGTTTTTACGTTTAACATTCAAATTTGGTCAAAATAGTAGAAAAAGCCAAATTGATATTATTTTGAAATGTTATAGATTTAACAATACTAACTTGACTTTTACGTTAGAAGTATTTTTAAAAAGAGATAATAACAAATTATTGTTAAAAAACTATAAACAATTTTTTAAATGAAAGTCAAATAACAAAAAACTGAATATCTCGAGATTTTGATCTGATTTTGGAAAAACTAAGTATGCCACTAAATTCTACGACCAAAAATTAAGTTGACATGTCTCGGCGTTTTTTTGTGTCTTTTCAGTAGTTAAAAATTTACTTGCAGCGAAATCGTAGAATTGACTCTTTTTTTTTTTTTTTTTGAATCAAGTAAAACAATTTTTCGTCACAAGAAAATAATTTCTCTCCTTGAAGATAATGCAAAAATATGCATTTTGAAGTTAAAATTCCTTAGCACCGTTGTGATTTGAAACTCGATGAAACGAAAAATTACATTAAAAAATAAACATATGTAAACAAACCACTGCTTAGTATGTACACAAACCAATTTCAAAGACATTTTAAACGTTGCAGCAACTGTTAAACTGTCGGAAAAATTTAGAGTCTGCTTTTATGAAAAGTTGTGAAAGCCAATCAAAAACATAGACAGCACTGCAAACGCACTTAGCGTGTCTCTTCTATGTGCAGAGCTTTTCAATAATATAAAAACAATATTTTAAAAATATATAACATAATTAAATATATTTAAAGATGAACGCAAAAAAATAGAAAGTCAAAGCTTTGATTTGCAAGTCTTTTTTCTCATTCTTAGGTAACGATGTCTTATGAAAGAGTCATACTTAAAGTTTTGAAGATATGTCAATTTTTTGGTGTTAAAATATATAATTTTTTTAAAATTAAACTGTAAAAATTCCTATGGGAAGAAGTATTTCAATAACAAAATTTTGGTGCAATATTAGTATTAGATCTACTTGACAATTTCAAATAGTGATGTTTTTAATGTTTAATGTTTTTTTAAAAAAGTCCATGTTTTAAATTGTGACAATGTTATTTAAATAATCAAACCAGTTTTAATGTAAATTTAATGTAAAAAATCAGTTTTTAACGTAAAATTGAAGGAAGCTGAAAAATAACCAGCGAAACGTCGGAGGAAAAATATGAAGTAAATTTTATTTATTTGCATAAAAAAACAACAGACCATTTAGCCTAAGCTTAATTGCAACAAACATACATAAGAAACTATTGGTCAGACTATATTTATTCAAAATTTACTTTATTTGAAAAGGAGCAAAAGGGACGTTGTCAAAACCAAGTATGCTTAAATTTAATCTAGGATGCAAGCAATATGTGTACTAAAATGTAGTGAAATCCGACCACCCGTTTAGATTTGTATTAATGTCAAACAAACAAACATACAGAAAAAAAAAAACAAACAGAAAGTGAGTTTTGTTAATATAAAAAAGATAGTCGATGGTATTGTAAGGACGTTTTAGTCAAAGGCTGAGGTATGCTCAGAGGCTCTAGAGTCAAACAAAAGACCCTCAAACTTTTGTCCAAAATAAATAAAAAGACTTGTTGATTTTAATGCTCAGATTATATTTTTCTGCTTTATTTTTAAAGTTGAAATTTTTAGCAGTGTATACAATATTCAAGTAGGTATGTATATTTTTCTCTTAGTGTAATCTTATGAGTAAGTCTTTTTTATTACAATACACAACGTTATATGAATACGAGCGATAAATATACAGTCGTGAGTGAATCTGCCGACGTTGGTTCGATGATATTCGGTGTTCGATGTTACTCGGTGTTCGATGTTACTCGGTGTTCGGTCAAGTTCAGTGATGTTTGGTGATGTTCGGTGTTTTTCGGTGTTCGGTGACTTGGAGAGGTTCATTGCGACAACGGCTTCGGAAAAACCCGACTACGCTGCGTTATCTAATATTTTATATTGTTATACATAATTTTATAGTGTATTATATATATATCTTTACAAATATTTGTGTATGGCATGAAGCGCTTTGGTATTTATTTTAATTATAGGGTAATAATAATAAAATAAAATACAATAGAATTCTTAAGCATACAAAGCCTCCCAAAGCGAATGTTATTGTGGACTCCCGACCGACCGAAGCCAACGTGATTGCAAAAAGAAAATGGTTTTAATGTGAACGCCCGACCTACCGAAGCCGACGTGATGGTCCCACTAACTAGCACAGCTTGTAATACTTAAAAGCTAAATGTATTAGCACGAGCCACCTTGCAATAGCTCGTTTTGAACGAACGGACTTGATATCGTTTCCAACAAGTATGCGACGGGACAAAGCACTACGCTCTCGAGTCGTGCCGAAGTCTGTCACAATGCGCATTATTTATCCATATGTTGTTAGAAACCATCTGGGAATTATATCATGTCTGGCTGTTGCGTGTGGTTTACGCAGGCTTGGCTGTTGGCTACGTTGAATATGCTGGCTGTGTGTGTGTGTTTGGCTATTGGTTGAGTTGAATGTGCGCAGTGGTGAGGTAGGATAGTGGCGTAGGGAGCGGGGTGAAACTTTGTAACGAATCACCGTTACAGTATGAAATAATTGGTTTTTAGCCATAACTTTTGATTAAAAAAGATATTGGGGTAATTTTTTCGCATTAATAATTTGGGACTTGAATATTTTGTAAAAAAAAATTCTAGAAAAAAAAATATGGCCAAAACAAAACATTAGGGACCCGAATTCGTTATATTAGCGTATTATAGGGTTTGCGTTATGATTGGCCATGATTTTTCAGTGTCCAATATTTGAAAAAAAGGTTTTAAAAGGAGACCTATTGGTAAAAATTCTTAGATGAGGCCAAGACCGACATACGGTTGTAGCGCCAACTAAGTAAGTAAGTAGTATTGGTAAAAATGATAAGGTCTTTGTATAGTGAACTTGGAGTACAATTTCGTTGGTAACGTTCAAAAACAGACAAAAATTTTGAAAATTATGTTATATGATTTTTAATATATATTAGCCAAAAGAAAGATTCTTAAAAAAGCTAATTGAATAAGGATAAATTATATGAAAATACTTATACTTTCAATATTTTTCCCCAACACTTTCTTGACAATGAAGAACACTCGCGTTAAGTGGCTACAAAAATTTTCCGACCTATCTGGTGCTATACTGCAACTTTTACAACAACAACAACAACAACAACGACTACAACTAAAACAACACTTGGTCACAACATTTATTTCCTCAACGCGACTGCGGCGCCTACACGTTGCACACATGTGCAGCAATCCAGCAAAATGTACGACTTTCTAATGTGTTTGCGATTGTGTTGCGCATGCGTTGCGGTGCATGTTTTAAATTTATTTTTTTCTCTTATCGAATTACTGTAAAAAATAAAAGATTAGCTTGTGTTTTTAAATGCTGCTGTTGTTGCTGATGCGTGTGGGGATGACATGCTTTGAACAAAACGCATGCGCGCAGCCAGCTCAATAAGCATATGTTGCTGTTTATGGGTTCCATGATGATGGATGCAGGTCAGCAACGTCTTGTGGAATCTTGAATTGATTTGGTCTGAATGGCGTTTTGATTTATGCACAAGTTGTGGCTTGTCGGTCGACTTGTCGGTTGTTAGTGAGTTGGTGTCGAACACTTCTGGGTTACCATTCACATGTGGAATTTTTAATACAAGTTCAAGAAACTGCGTAGTCGGTTTCATGGGAAGCGAAAGTTTAAAAGTGAAAAATTTAGATTGACACGAAATTGTTGTCTACTGAGAATATTGGTTAATTGTGATGTTATCTAAGAATGTGTTTTGAGGTGTGGGTCGAATTTTAATAGAGCCCTTATATTAAAACCGTAACTATAACACTTATAAATTATGAGCTTAAAAGATAAAATTGATTGATTACAAAAACACACCAAAAAAAAAAAAAACAAAATTGTTTTTAAACAATGTGGGTGAAAAATATTATAAATGTTTAAAATTCAAATTGCATCGCAACTGTTAAGCCAGCGTTGCCACTCTTTGTGTGTGTAAAACCACAGAGTTTTAATAAAACGCAAAGCAAAAACATGGAAATCTCCAACTTTCAATTTCTTTTCTGCTTCAGTGCTGTCAGATTTTCTTTCACTTTTCATGCATTGTTCGTTTTCACGTATTGCTGATCAGCATTGAAGAGGCATGATGATGGTATGGCGCATGTTGCTGTGGGAGCTACTACTTACTACCTACGATGATAAAATGCTTGGTTGTCGTGCTGAAACGCTGCTAATTGTGTCCAGTGAAACATGTTGAAAAAATGTCTATGCAGCTGTTTTAATTGTGATGATTAAGTTGGAGAAAATGCTGTTAAGATAAACAAAGCAAAACAATTGGTTCTGGAACATCACACAAGGGGACCGATTTTAATTAAAGCCAACATTTATCCAACAGAAAATTTAAAAAAAAAAACATAAAAATTAACGAACAAAGCTGCCACCCTAACTAGGCTTGCCATGTTTTGAGCAAAGATTTTTGGCACGTGTTTAGAAAAGCATGTTTGTAAAACTCAGCATGAACCAAGATGTGTTCCAGAGCTCTTGAACGAAGCAGTTGACGATCCGTGTTAAAAATATATGAGTGACTGTCACAAGATTAAAAAGGGTGCAACATTAAAGAAATGTTTATTTATATTTTTCAGTAAATTTCTTAAAAAAAATAAACCCTTCTGTTTGAAAGATTCTTTGTTTTGTCAAAAAAAAAAGCGAAATTGGAAAAAAAACATGGTATAATGCGTGCCAAAGCTATAGAAACCGATGATTTAAAAAGGTGTCAAGAGGCAGTCTTGTGTAGTTATGAGAGATTGAAGTCTTTGAAAGATATGAATCAAGAGAACTGACAACCAGTAATTTGTATTGCAATTAAAGGCAAGAAAACCACCATCATGACAATTTACCTAATGAACCCGCTGTTGCTCTCATTAGAATGCTTTTATTTACACCCTCAAATGCATCTCTCCAGAATTGAAAACACATAAAAATGAAAACAACCCACATAAGCAACAGTTTTCAGATATGACCGTATAAAAGCACCGCAAAATAATCGACCCACATTTTCAATGCATAAGTGTAGGTATGTACGTGATCAGAGTATAAACAATCACGTTTGGACGTGAAGAGGAGCTTTTTGTATGCAGTTTGTGTGCGACGATGTAAACGAGGCTGTCTTATAAGAGGTCACAAACAACTTTATTCCCCAAAAATTAGGGTGCGTCCCTGCTGATATGCGAAATGATTATGAGTGTGAGAGTAGTTTTAGCTAAGGAAACACATGAAGATGTGTCCTTATGACTGCATATGTTGCAGCTCCCATTCAAGAGATTGTATTTTTTGTTTTGAGTTTCTTGAATTAAGTTACACAATTGTTTTTGCCAAACCCTAGATATCTTTATTTTGCACATATTTTACACATGTCTTTTTGTTTGTTGCAGGGTGAATGTATCTTGAATTTTGAAAAGTCAACTGTTAATGAACAAATTTCTCCAGGGATTCACTTCATTAAAGCATATTTTTATACTGAAGAACATGTTTATGAATATATTTGCTCCTGTAGACAAGAGTTTAATAACAAGATTCTACATAATCATTAAAATTTTGTGTCTTCAGCCAGCTTAAAAAAAATTAATTTTATTTTCTATGGCCTACTTTATTGTTACAGTATCATAAAGGTAAAGTCTTGAAAATAAACCTTTTAAAGATATGTAGTATTAAAAAATTTGCTACCCTTTTTATAATTTTTTGCTCACAAATTTCATATTATTCTAAAATTTAGATTTTGTTTTTGTGAGTAACAATTTGTTTTTTTGAGTAACAATTAGAAATTAAATAAAATAAAGGTTTTAAAATAGTATGAGTAAATTATTGCATATTTAGTTACGCTTGAATTTAACATTGATTAACTGCAAAAATTTTCATTTACTACTCATCATTTGCTAAAGTAAAGTAAACTAAAATGAAATAAATTGAGGTTGAATCTTTTTTTGTAAAATCCAAAGAAAAAAAAAACAATAAAATTCTATAAGCATTTGAATATTTTAACAGCTGGTCACCTTTACCGAAAGTGAACCACCCTTAAACTCTGCACTTGTTCGCCGGCAACAACATTTGAGGGTGTTACGAAGCATTTTCCATAAGTGAGTATTTATGCAGGAACATTTACGAGAGTCAAGTGGTTTCTCACATAAAATAACAGCAGTTACAGCAGCAACACCAGTACAGTATTCTCAATATAAACAGAGTTGCCAACACAGCCAAATTTACAAAATCATTAAAAAAAAATTTATATAAAATTTGCCATTTACAATATATTATTAAAACAAGATGTAGCAAATGAAAAGTGTTTACCATTGTTTATTGAGAGAGTTCAACCACACATAGTTTATTTCTGTAAAACTTCAGACAATATAATTTGTCAAATAATATTATTGTCATATGGGCATTTCCAGCGTAACTCATGCGACATTCGTATGACTTAAAGCTTTGTTTTCGCGGAAGTTTATGTTATTAATGTAAAAAAATTTCTTATGTACATATGTCTTACAAGACATAGTAATGTTATGATCTATGAAAATTGTCGTTCCTGTAACTAATTAAGAAAGGCAGTGGTAAATATGGGCGTAACTCACGCGACAAAAAAGGAAGTGTGTTTTACAAGCAAGTTTAGATTGTACAATTCAGCGAATTTTCCCATATAATTTTTTTTTAATTTTTAAATAATGGGAAAGTAGTGAAGTTTCATAATAAACCCACTTTACCTATGGACTTTGCTTATTTAAAAATATATTGAGTTTCCAAAAAATATTTGCCGCAACTCACGCGACATAACCCATGCGACCAAATTTCCTTAAATTTAAATTGGGTGATTAAATAATAAGTTAGTAAAGTAATTATGTAATTTAGTACTTAACAAACAAATTTGAGATATTGTCCTTTTTTTGCCTCAACCATTTTTCTATCATCTTTAGCCAATGACTTGCATTTTTACTAAAACAAAAAGTTTACGAAACCTTTTCTAAACATTTACGAAAAAAAGGAAACTACATTTGTGAAACAGTGCAGACGATTTGATCATCATGGTTAATGAATTTATATAGAAATTTCTTAAATTAATAAAATTAAAATGTTTTTCTTAATAATATCATAAAATGAAAAGTTTTTAATAAGTTTTATGTTTTTGGTCACGGTTGACTTTTTTCTGGAAATGCCCATATATGAATATGCGCGTTCCTTAAAAAATCGTAGGGAAAATAATTGTTTTAAAGACTCGGTTTAAGAACTTTGTTAAACCATCTATCATCAGCTGTAAGCATTACTTCCAGCTTAATGGCAGCATGAACTATAACCCGATATTTAGAAATAATACCTAATCTAATTAGAAATAAATCCAAGTTTACTTATTTTGTCAGATAAAAGAATTTTGCTCTACAAAATTTTGCATGAAAATTGATTTTGAATAAGAGGAAATTAAATCCAATTATTAAATTTTTCATTATTTGCTCTGTAATTTTGCAAATTTTTTATTAAAATAGAAATGCAAGTCATGTACCATTTTTAAGACAAATTTTTGGGCTTTTAGCAATCTTGTGGTTTTTTAAATTCGAATGTGTTTTGAGAAAGTTTTATAATAGTGTACAAATAAATCTGGGGCCAAATAACAGCATCCGTGATCGAGTAAAATTACGATGGGCACGACGAGACAACTGCACAATTCAATATCAATCTTGCACAATTTTGCTCGATTAAGGATGCTGTAATTGGGCCCCTGCCCTTTTTAATTTTCTTATCATAATTTGCAAATTTTAAGTTATAGCTTGAAAACCAAAGTATGTATTAGACTGGCCATAACGATTTTTTTTTGAAATATCACATATTGGGCTTTAAATCTTGACATTTGGTATAAAAATCAATGAGTATTTTTTTAGTCCGATCCGAATATATACAGCACCGTCATGTTGACCATTAAGTTTCCTTTATAAATATATCAAAACTTACATTTATTTTACATTAACTATTACCTTTCCAACGAGCTTAGAAATAAAAAATCGGTTCTAAATTACCGTCAGAGGAAAATAATTAAGTAGAGAAAACTTCTTAAAACACGTAATACAAATGTAGAAAAAATGCATGCAGTAGCCTTTGGGATTTGTAAGCTCATTACGTGCATGCTCGTTTTACAGAAATATTTAAAATAGGTTGCGAAAGAAAAAGGAAACACATAAGTTTAGAGAAAAACATCGTTTTATGCACTTGCAGCCTTATACAATAGATTCTCTTAAGCAAACGTTGAACGCTTGTTCAGTTACCCACTCTTCAAGGCTTTAAGCATCCTCTACGCAACCTTGCTGAAATAATTATTCATAACCACTTTTTTATTCATTGCTTAATTTTGTAAGGTTTGTGTCTAAACAATCGAAATTCTTACAAAAACGAAAAATTTTTGTACATTTGCGAATCTATTACTGAAAAAAGTCTAAAAAGGTCGCATATGGAACATGTCTATGATATAAATATCATATACATCAACTGTAATCGAAAAGACGACAAAAAAGTTAAGGTTACACTTATGCAGCCTTTAAACGCAAATTTCGGCGTTTAAGTTACGCAGATCTAACACAAGCCGGAAAAACATTTATGAACAACGATGTGCTGTGCAAAGCTGGTTTAAAGTTACGCAGCCTTTAAAATGAGATTATGAGTAAGGCTGTTGATCTATAGCGCTTGTTTGCTCTGCTCTATTCAAGAGCGGAATATTGGTCTTAGAAGTAAAAAAAAAAACGTTCACACCAACTAAATTAGAATAGCACAAATCGTTTTGTCTTGTGGCATTAAAGTCTTATAACGTGCGAGCCGATTGCAAGGAATTATTGCAGCTTTCACTGAAAAATTTACCAAATTTTTCACAATTGCGATTACCTGGAGCAACGTTAAATGCAAGATTCATGTCCAAAGACATTTATTTCTTAAAAATATTTTATATTTTCTTAATATACATAAAATAATAAATCATATATGGTATTTGTAACAGAAACGATAGACCTTCAATTTATTTAATGAGAAAACCCTATTGGAAGAAAACATAAAAACGGTTAAAGCTATTGGTAATGGTAATAGAGAAGAAAATGAAGATGAAATCTCAAAACGTATTTTACCCGAAGAATTGAATGTGTATGAAAATGTCAATTTCGTCTCACCAAAAACAAGCGATATTTTACTCGCTTGGAAAACAAAACTGGCTTCTTGCAATCGAATCCTTCGCTATGGCACGAAAGCGATGGTTATTGTGACGGAAAGCAAATCTGCCAAAATTTGAACGTTGTGAAAGATGTGGCCGAAAGAGTAGTCAAATTAATAACAACTTTTAATAGATCGTTGGCATACGATGAGGAAGATAAGCAATTCTTACTGCAAGTTGTTGAGTACTATCGCAAAATGTATCCATCCCACACAAAATCATCCCTCTTAAACCAAAATATTTGTAAAACACAATGAAAATATTGGCTCACGTTTTATTTTTTATATCCAAAAATTTTAATAAAAATATGAACGAAAATTTATTTCGGTGATTTTAAGGAGTTTTCGCGACATTTTTTATTTAAAACTATCGTTTGACGTTATTTCTTAACCAATTTAAGACTTCTTGGACTTATTGGAAATGAAGATATACAAAGTGTATTAATGAACTTACCCTTATATATAATATTAGGTTTCAGGAACGTAGGCAAAGACTTAGTAAATTTTCCGATATATAAGATGTATATGCTTACATGGCGGTATTAAATAACTTGGAATCGGGCTAATAAAAAACATGTTAATTTTTAAGCCAACTCTTTTGTTTTAAAGCAGACTTTTTCTAGGATTTAGACTTTTTAAAATTTCCCATACAAACGTGCTGCCAGTCTAGTATGCATATTATATTGAATACCTGTCAACAATAACTATTATGTTTCCTTAAAAGAGTATAATTTTTTTATTTTGCTAAATCATGTAATACAAAAGATGGTTTATTGTTTTTGTACATTTAACATATCCTGACATTTGACCTATTCCCAATCAAAAAACTGCTAAAAGTGGCATCAAAAGTACGTTCAGATACTTATGAAATCATTCAACTTTTTAATCATATGTTGGCAACTCTTAATGCATGACAACGAAAATTTTTACTTCATCATATTACGCTCACGAATATTTATCTCTTGCAAATGCAACAATTTACCTGAGCTACAACGCCACTGTCATCCGCGCTCTTTCTCTTCGTCTCTTTTTGTGGGTATCTCGCACGCTCACGATGTGCAGGTTGCTTAAAGGCAATGTTATGTATAAATCCCACACATACCCCCCCCCCCCCCTTTAAACCATAAATTGGACGTCGTCAGCGGAGCGATGCACCGCTCGTCATCGTATCTGTTTTTAGTGGTTGTTATTGTTGTCGTGCTCTGCGGTGCGGTAACGCCGACTATGACGACCACGATATGTTTTAAATTTCTGTTTGGATACGGATTTGAATTCGATTTGATATTCAGTTGTTTTCGATACGTTCGGATGACTTGAACGTTTGACAGCGTAACGTTCCACAAGCTCGGGTTTAAATAGAAAAAAAGTGTCGAGATTGTTTTTAAAAAATGGCATAAACAAAAATTTAAAAAATAAGTAATACTAATATTGCGTTTAAGATGCGGGTGTGTTTCCATGAGATACATAATTTTCGGGATTTTTCATGTACGAGTGCCGTTGACTTCATCCCCTGAAATTAATTGAAGTGTATGGAGTTGCCGAAGAAGTTAGTGAGTGTGTGGAAACGGGAAATTCTCATTGTTGTTATTTTTAAGAAACGAGGTCAATGCAACTTCATGGATGCAACTGTTACGAAGTAGCGACTGTGTATCTAGTGGATGCAAAGTGTAACTGTGTATCTGGGGAACAGCGAAAAATATTAACATTAAAGTGCTAATAAATATAACTTATTATTAAACAAAATGGACAAGTTATTTTCAATGAAAAATGCATCTGTGAATGCATCTTGAAGATAAAGCGATACACAATAGCTGTTAAAAAGCTTTGAGTTTGTGATAATTTTCAAAGCTATCAACGGTTGCTAATCGTTACAGTTTAGCATAGAGAAAACTATGTTGAATAAAATTTTTCATATATATAGTTGAATTATATTTTTTAAATAAAACTAGCTGTGCTAATTTTTAAAACTGAGCTAGTATGGAGGCTATATATTGATTGAAGAAGGTGAAAATCAGAACAAAAAGGTAAGCTTTTCTAAATTTTTTTGTTTTTTTATTATTTAAATACACGACTGCTGTGTCTGCGGTGTCAAAGTTAAAAATGTATGCATAATTATTAAAAAATAAAAACACATAAAGTAAACTTAAAATGTAAGAAAATTGAAGCAGAGCCGTAAATAACGTTCTAAGCGACAAAATACAAATTATTCATGATCAGTGAGAAACGTTTGAAACGAGGTATAGCGACATTTTTCCATTGATAGACAATTTAATATTGTTTTTGGATAATGCAATGAATTAATTAATAAAATAGAGGTGCAAAATTTTACTTGAGTGTTTTAGCTATGCAAGAGAGCCATGTTAACTGTGTCACAGTCCAACAAGCAAAATAATTACAGATTTCAATCAACGATTTCTGGTATAGAAGATATTAAAATTATACGTGTATCAGCGCTGTAAGAGCTTTCGCTTGAAGAATTCTAAATTTAGGTTTAAAGTTTACTCTTAATTTTGTAATTTACTAACATAAGACGTAAACTACCAAAAATATGCCTTTGAAATAGTTGTTGTAGTCACAGAGCTTAAGTGAAATGTTTTGAGTAATATTTTTGTAGAATATTTTAACCGTCTAGCAACCATTTTGATGAAACCTTTTTGATCCTTTTCAAAAATACTAAAAAAATTATCTTTAAATTCTGGCTCACTATTATAATTTTTTTTTTTAAACTTTCACTATAAGTATCTTAGAACAAGTTGGAGAAAAATATAAGACTTAATTCAAAAACATTTAAAGAACTGTTTGCATACTTGAGCCATGGACCAGACCCTGTTGTCTAGGAGTAAATCCGGCCAAAACAGTTCTGGTCCTATTCATCAGGAAACACAAAATTCCGTCCCTTGCAGCAATCCTGCTAAATGGGTCTGCACTGTCCCTTTCGGACGATGTAAAGTATCTAGGACTCATTCTTGATAGGAAACCGAGCTGGCAACTTAATATTTCTGAGCGTATTTAAAAAGAATCAGTTCCGCTGGACACTTGTAAAAAGCTATATGGACAATATGGGGGTTTCCCCTTTATCGTTCACTGGCTATGTGCAGGGGTCATTAGACATATACTTAGACCTATACGTAGGAACGGTCTCATTTTTATACCAGCTCCAAAAAGTCCGAAGAATGGCATCTATATGAATGTGTGCTGCCCTGAGAACAACACCGTTTGCCGCTTTAGATACCATACTTCATATCCTATCGCTCGACTTAGTTGCTGAGCAAACCGCAGCTTGTTCGGTGGTCAGACTGAGAGAAACTGGAGTATGGAAAAACCTAGGAACAGGTCACAGTCAAACCTAAATCAGCGCGTTGAGCGGAGCGTTGATAGCCGCTTTACGTTAACGCTTAAGTACCATACCTAAATAAAAGCGGTAGGCGGCAAGCAAATGTCAATCTTTAGATAAAAGAAATATTTTGCAATTAGAAATTTTATAGTATATTAAGCGAATTGTTATGCTACCCGGCAGATTTAATTCTTTGCCAATTTCTTCCCAAATTTTTTCTTTAAATTTAACATCTTTGTATTAAGGTTCCTTCTTATTATAAAGACATGGGTTTCTTTGCATTTATTCTATTAGGTGCTATAATTTTCACAAGCATTAAAACTATACTTAAATTATAATTATCAACAAAATTCTTACCTCCATATTGCAAATTCAATAAACGTTCGAAAAAGAGTAAAAAATAAACAATTGTTGTCACTTTAAAATTACTTTGCTTTCACTTTTGCTTTTGATGTGTGCAACTTCACTTCTTAACGCTCTGTCAAAATTGGATTTTCCAACCGCTCAGCGTTGCCGCCGCGTTATTATGGTTTGCTACACATAAATCGTATGGGCATGAGAAATTGTTGACAGATAAAAAACGCTAACGCGCTGATTTAGGTTTGACTGTCAGGCATCCATACTCTACAAATTCTACTTCATTTCACCTGGGACTGATTACTGCAAACCACCTCTTTCCTTTGATGGAAACTACGGCACTCTTCTTCCAGTTAAGACATAATCGAATAATGGTGTGAAGTGCAAATCTGGGTGTTTATAAGAGAGGAGTAATCTTTTTTTCTATGCTGGCAACCTCCAGTTTCAGATTCTACATGAAATTCTGGATAGAAAAACTTCTTGGGACTATATAGCTCTGATGAAATTTTTCCCAGCAAATAATCGTTTATAGATTCCGATATCGAAGAAATTTTTTTTCATAGCACAGAACTGCTCAAAACTGCACACCAATTTACAAGGACCACGGAACGCCACAATAATGGTAGTCCCGGGGTTTTCAGGGTCGCTGATAATATATCGGGGGTCAACATTTTAAAATTCAAAAGGGCAACTTCGGAACTGCAGACATAATCATATTTAAATAAATTAATGAGAGTAAAATTCTTCTCTTTTTAAAAGAATTTCTAAACCTTTATCGACCAAACAAAAAAAAAACTCAAGAATTTATATTGTAGGCATTAGTTTAAAGAGTATTTTACCGTAAGTCGGACGTATGATACTTTGTATTCGCCCCAAAAAATACAGTTTTAACCCTTTAGCTCCTTAAATTTGTCAAATTTTTAAAAACCCTGAAAATGCCTTTTAAACTATAATAAAAGTAATCAGAATCCGTTTACAGAACTTTGACATTTCAGGCATAGCTCCAAGTAGCCCGTTAGCAATTTTTAACTTTTTTTACCAAATTTTAACCCTTTAAAGTCATAATATTCAAAGTTATTTTTTGAGTACCCGTCGACATAATCAAAGTAAAATTCTTATTAAATTTAATTTTTCTAGGCCAAGTAGTTTATTTATGGAATTATTATATGGGAATCTTTAACCGATTTTACGCTGGGGAAAATTTTATCTGAGTTATATGGTCCCAAGGAGTTTTAAACTCAGAATTTCATGTAGAATTCAAAATTGAATGTTAGCAGCATGAAAATTTTCGGCCAGCTCCTACTTAGTGTCTATACTTCTATGTAGATGGGTCAAAGTTAAATCACAAGGTCAGGTATGTGGTTTAATTAAAAAAACTAGAGGTATCCCTGGCTCGTAGGCTGCTAGATCGAAATTCAGGAAGTTTCGATATAACTCTCAGAAATTGCTATCTCAAGACGAGAAATATACATTTTCTAGGACAGCCAGGCTGCATCGATGAAAAAAGTCACCACCTACTCCACAGAAGCCCAGCAAAGAAGCATTAAGCTTCTTCTGGGGTTGTTCTTCTTTGCAGAACTTGACGATCTATCAAGGACAAGCGTCAAACATTTAATAAGCTTCATAAAATGCTGAATGTGGTTCCACTCGAACTGAAGACCAATTGTACAGCGGTATCACAATAGACCTTATTGGTAGTGAAGTGGTATCACACCGCCTGCCTTCTCAACCTAACCTGACTAAATACACCCACAAACTTTGCAATGGAAGTTTATTTCGATGCACAGTATGGTTTTGAACCCTGAAAATGGGTATCAATTCACCTAAATAAATTCACATAATTAAATAAAAATTAATAAAATAAAATCTATAGAAACACGTGGAAACGTGGAAGCCTGGGTGTCTGTACTTCTATGTAGTTAGGTCAAAGTTAAATGACAAGGTTGGGTCTGTGGTTTACTAAAAAAAACTAGAGGTATCCCTGCCTCGTAGGCTGCCTGAGCACTACAGTGTTTTTAAGCGGAAATGATGGCAATTAGGGAGTTGCAACATAGCTCTCAGAGAATGCTATCTCAAGACGAGAAATATACATTTTCTAGGACAGCCAGGCTGCAATCAAATCGATAAAACAAATCACCATATACTCTAATGTAGCCAAGTAAAGTAGCATTAAGCGGAATGTCAAACTTTTTTAACATTATCTTATACGAGGAAACGAAAAAGCAGACAAGCTGGCTAGAAACAGTATTTCAGTGACATCAGTGACTCAGAACACACCGAGCATTCCGTTAGCAACTGCCACATTGCTGCTCAAAGAGTACACCACATCTAAAGCCAACTTAAGATAGGCTGAACTCTCAACCTATAGAAGAACAAGGCTTATCTGGGCGACTCTAGACCTCAAGCGATCGAGAGTCCTTTTCTCGCTGGGAAGACTGGATGTAGCCCCACTAGTGGCCGTTACTACAGTGCATTGCTTAAAAGACAGACATGCCTACAGGCTGGGAGTCATCGCAAATGACTTCTGCATTGATTCTATATTCCTGTCCTACGGTCGCTAGAAGAAGGTACAAATATCTGGGGTCGTTCTTCTTTGCAGAACTGAAGACCAAGTGTACAACGGTATCACAATAGACCTTATTGGTTGTGAAGCGGTATTACCTTCTCAATCTAGCCTGACTAAATACACCCACAAACCTTGCAATGGAAGTTTCTTCCGATGCACAGTATGGTACTGAACCCTGAAAATGGGTATTAATTCATCTAGAAAACGGAGAGAAATGTTAACCTATTTTTTAGTTAGAATGGGTCCAAATAAGAAAAAAGCTGTCTGTCGACACTATTACAGCAGTCATTTTGAAGCTATCGTAATGAAATTTGGCAATTAAGCTTGTGTTTAAAATATAAAGATAAGACCGATAATGAACCAAATCGTATGAAAACCACGTGTACCTCCCACACAAAGTTACTTTTTGAAACCGACCAAATCTCTTTGAATTCCAGAAAATTTAATATATGGGCTTGAAATTTTATATATGCACTTTGATATTTTATATCTTTAAGTATGAAATTCAACCAAATCGAATGAAAACCAAGCCTACTTCCCATACAAATTGACGTCATCAAAACTGTAAAATCTCTTAAAATTCCACAAAAATGAATAAATGGACTTGAGGAAACTAAATCAATCAAATTTTGCACATAAAATTTGATTTATATATGAACTCTAGTATAGTAAAAATATAACAGAAAAATAATAAGTTATATTAAAACAATTGAATTACAGCGAAAGTGAACAGCAACGACTTAACTTTTTTTTACAAAATGTAACTAGAATGTCCATAGTTTACGATCATCAAAACAGTTTTCCTAAATTCTACTCAATTCACTACTATATCTCTATTGACATAGTAAATATATACATTTTTTTTTAAGATAAATAAAATTTAATAAAATAAAATCTATAGAAACACTCTCTTACAAAAACAAAAAAAATTGATTTTGTGTTACTTAAATACCTAAACAGAAGATTTCATCATAGTTTTTATAATTTTTTTTTTAACAAAAAAAACTTCAAAATTGCAGATAAACACGTGTGCTACTACGCGCGTTTTAAGTGAAATAGTTGATCGCAGTCTTTAATTTTGGAAAAAGTTTAAAAATGTGAAACACTGTAATCTACGCAAATAAATTGGTGTTTGCAAAATTTGTCGCTTGCAACGTTTTTCGCATTTCAAACACCAAAAGATTTCAACAATTTGCATTACTTGCTTTAATTAATTCAAGTAACATACAACGGTTCATGCCTTGGTTATGTAAATATTTTTAATTTTTTATCATGTGGAAAAAAAAATGATCTTGTCTGTGACAAATCCGGCTTATCCACCTTTAACTGCAATCATCACCGTTAATTAAAGTTTGCTTTAAATTAATTATTTTATTATGCGACGGATGCTGGTTGGCAGAAACGGGCTCAATACTCCGTTTCATTGCGTACAATTTCAGCACTAATTAAGATAAATGTTGCTGGCTACGCATTGCTGACAGTTGCCAACAAAAATCCGTTCATAAGTTTTCGCAACAACATTAATTATAAGTCACAGCAAAACAACAACAACAATAGTAATATGAAAGGTGTTGCCAACGCCATATAAAGCATTCATGCATGTGTAAAAATGACACACTAACAGTCACTACACCAACAACGACACTCAGCAACAGCATCATAACATATCCTTTTGTCATCCAAATCAGACACTTACAGTTACAAGAACAGCAACAGCAACGGCAACGACAACGACAACAAAAAGTTGGCTACGTATCCAAAAGATAAAAGAATTTTCTTTTCGTTGTTCTTATTTTGTTCTTGTTGGTGTTCTTTTCATGCAACGTGTACAAGTGCGCGACAACAAACAAATTGCATGCATCAGCGACAGCAACAGCAACAACAGCAACAGCAACAACAGCAGCAGCACCAGGATGACTGCAGACAGCGCCACCTACTTGCGTTGACAAAGGTTGAAGGCAGGAAAATTATGGAAAAGAAGAAGAGAAAAATGTGCATGCATCTCGTAGTTACTCAAATGCTATTGTTGTTGTTGTTGCTGTTTTTGTTGGTGTATTGCTCCCTCTGTGTTTATAAATATATCTAGATACTGAAGCATAAACGTTTGCCAGACCAGACCAGATACTGTTTGCATCTTACGACTGCAATTATTCAACAAGAATGCTCTGCAATTATTTGCTGTTGTTGTTGTTGCTGGTGTTGTTAATGTTGTTGCCGTTGTCACAAAGTCACTAAACTTTCAGGGTTATTATGTGAAAAGATTAAACTTACTTGCATTCTTTCTATAACATTATTGCTTCTGTTGCTATTGCTGTTGTTGTTGCCGCTGCATCAGCTCATGCTTTGCTGTTTCTTTTTAAAATGTTTATGCTTTTCATGCCGATTTTTAATTGCATTCTTGTTCAGTTTTTGGCAACGATATCCGCTGTTGTTTTATTGATTTTGCATATTTTTTGTACAAGTTTTTTTACATTTTCTGCCTTTGCTGCTGCCTACAGTTGAATAAACTTAAACAAAACTACCTTTTTACAACAAATGAGTTTTGCTCATATATTCTGCAGTGCATTGAACTTCTTCATAATTTTGTTATGTATGCATGGAAATATGTTTTGTTGGCTGCTTGTTGAAAAACTTTGAATGCATCGAAATATTGTGCAGATTTTATTATTTTTCTGTTACAACATTGTTCTGATTTTTTACCACATGACGCAAAAATTTGCATTTTAATGCCTTTTAATTCCATTTAGATGTTTGATTTCTTTTTAATAAGCTCTTAAATTTAAGTTTCAGTTAACATGTATTTGCTACATGTTTTGATATATTATAATTATTATATTGATTACTGATATATAATAATAAAAATAAAAATAAAAATAAAAATAAAAATAAAAATAAAAATAAAAATAAAAATAAAAATAAAAATAAAAATAAAAATAAAAATAAAAATATAAATAAAAATAAAAATAAAAATAAAAATAAAAATAAAAATAAAAATAAAAATAAAAATAAAAATAAAAATAAAAATAAAAATAAAAATAAAAATAAAAATAAAAATAAAAATAAAAATAAAAATAAAAATAAAAATAAAAATAAAAATAAAAATAAAAATAAAAATAAAAATAAAAATAAAAATAAAAATAAAAATAAAAATAAAAATAAAAATAAAAATAAAAATAAAAATAAAAATAAAAATAAAAATAAAAATAAAAATAAAAATAAAAATAAAAATAAAAATAAAAATAAAAATAAAAATAAAAATAAAAATAAAAATAAAAATAAAAATAAAAATAAAAATAAAAATAAAAATAAAAATAAAAATAAAAATAAAAATAAAAATAAAAATAAAAATAAAAATAAAAATAAAAATAAAAATAAAAATAAAAATAAAAATAAAAATAAAAATAAAAATAAAAATAAAAATAAAAATAAAAATAAAAATAAAAATAAAAATAAAAATAAAAATAAAAATAAAAATAAAAATAAAAATAAAAATAAAAATAAAAATAAAAATAAAAATAAAAATAAAAATAAAAATAAAAATAAAAATAAAAATAAAAATAAAAATAAAAATAAAAATAAAAATAAAAATAAAAATAAAAATAAAAATAAAAATAAAAATAAAAATAAAAATAAAAATAAAAATAAAAATAAAAATAAAAATAAAAATAAAAATAATAATAAAAATAAAAATAAAAATAAAAATAAAAATAAAAATAAAAATAAAAATAAAAATAAAAATAAAAATAAAAATAAAAATAAAAATAAAAATAAAAATAAAAATAAAAATAAAAATAAAAATAAAAATAAAAATAAAAATAAAAATAAAAATAAAAATAAAAATAAAAATAAAAATAAAAATAAAAATAAAAATAAAAATAAAAATAAAAATAAAAATAAAAATAAAAATAAAAATAAAAATAAAAATAAAAATAAAAATAAAAATAAAAATAAAAATAAAAATAAAAATAAAAATAAAAATAAAAATAAAAATAAAAATAAAAATAAAAATAAAAATAAAAATAAAAATAAAAATAAAAATAAAAATAAAAATAAAAATAAAAATAAAAATAAAAATAAAAATAAAAATAAAAATAAAAATAAAAATAAAAATAAAAATAAAAATAAAAATAAAAATAAAAATAAAAATAAAAATAAAAATAAAAATAAAAATAAAAATAAAAATAAAAATAAAAATAAAAATAAAAATAAAAATAAAAATAAAAATAAAAATAAAAATAAAAATAAAAATAAAAATAAAAATAAAAATAAAAATAAAAATAAAAATAAAAATAAAAATAAAAATAAAAATAAAAATAAAAATAAAAATAAAAATAAAAATAAAAATAAAAATAAAAATAAAAATAAAAATAAAAATAAAAATAAAAATAAAAATAAAAATAAAAATAAAAATAAAAATAAAAATAAAAATAAAAATAAAAATAAAAATAAAAATAAAAATAAAAATAAAAATAAAAATAAAAATAAAAATAAAAATAAAAATAAAAATAAAAATAAAAATAAAAATAAAAATAAAAATAAAAATAAAAATAAAAATAAAAATAAAAATAAAAATAAAAATAAAAATAAAAATAAAAATAAAAATAAAAATAAAAATAAAAATAAAAATAAAAATAAAAATAAAAATAAAAATAAAAATAAAAATAAAAATAAAAATAAAAATAAAAATAAAAATAAAAATAAAAATAATAAAAATAAAAATAAAAATAAAAATAAAAATAAAAATAAAAATAAAAATAAAAATAAAAATAAAAATAAAAATAAAAATAAAAATAAAAATAAAAATAAAAATAAAAATAAAAATAAAAATAAAAATAAAAATAAAAATAAAAATAAAAATAAAAATAAAAATAAAAATAAAAATAAAAATAAAAATAAAAATAAAAATAAAAATAAAAATAAAAATAAAAATAAAAATAAAAATAAAAATAAAAATAAAAATAAAAATAAAAATAAAAATAAAAATAAAAATAAAAATAAAAATAAAAATAATAATAAAAATAAAAATAATGACATTTTTTCGTGTGGATAGGTCCCTTGTTTCAATTCACAATTGGACCGGGTAGGTGGCGCTGCAATTGGGTAAACAGCCATAAACTCCTTAACTACACATAAGATTAGCATGAAATTTTGAATAAAGAGGTCTCAAGGTACAATAAGTGTTTTGACGTTAACTTTTTTGATTTCTCTTTAACACCAGAAAGCACTGTAGAAAAATAATTACAAAACCAAATCAAACTTTTTGCGCTTACTACTGGAAAGGGTAGAACAGTGTCTGCTGGGCCGGTAAGTATTAAATAGCTTAATGAAATTTTTAGAGCTGGCTTGACATTACCATCTGTAAGTTGTTATACTCAAGTTTATTTGTCCATTGCACTATTACTAGTTATGGCCTTGCTTACAGCAAGTATTTGACGTAAGTGAAGGTAATTTTTTCCTATGACATTACTTTGTTGAAAGTTATGACATCTTTATCAGGGCTTGTAATTTAAATAAAATTACTTCCTATTATTGAGTTTTTCGTGCATGTCTAAGTTCTTTTGAAATGATTATTTTTTGAATTGGAAACATCCATTTATCAATATGTGCAATATTATCAATATTATTGCACATTTTGCAGAGTTGTCTTGTTATTAATCTATCCATTTATTTTAATACCTTTAAAGTTTATTTAAAATTATATTTCAATAATTTTTAAATTTTTATAACTTCTTACTCATGAATTCCATACTAAATTCCAATACCATAACAATCATTCTTCATTCATCATTTGTGCACAATTTCACACGATAATCTGCAGCATTCCTCTGCGCTGAGTTGTTTTCGAACTCTGCAAAGTCAGAGTCCAATCGTATTAATCCCAGAATCCAGAGCATGACTCACTGCAGCAGGAATTCTTTACAGCCTTTAGCTTACTGGGTTCCCTTAGCAACAACCGTTTCGCTTGACATATTAAATCTTACGGCCACTTCGTCGATCTGTTCGGGACCAGTTAAGATCAAACTTAATAAAATATCTGAAGGAAAATTATGCATGTTTTGTGTGTGTAAGCCATGCTGTGGCTTGATGTGAGATTCTCGTATGTTAGATTTTTTTTGTGGTTGTGAGGAGCTGTGGCTTTTTTAGTTGTGGTTGTAGTTGTTGTGCTTCTTTTAAGCTATGCTCTTGCATATGCGCCGTTATGAATATTTATGTTGGCCCTAAGCGCTAGGTGCACAAATCTAAGGTTAAATGTTGTTTGAGCTGTATTGACCTAGGTGCTTGATTTTCTTTTTGTTGTTCTTGTTTTTGTTGTTGTTGGTAATAAATATATGTTGATAGCTATAGAGGTTTGAGAAGATTTTCTGCGAATTGAACAAATTGCTACGTAGGCGAGCGAAGGCAGATTTTAAAATGTCTGCCTTTATTGTCACAGTTTATGAACTTCGACATATATAACTCGTTTTCAATAATCCTAAACTTATTAGCAAATTTTTTTGCTATGATGCAGGAAATACTCTTAATTCCTTAAAAGTATATACCAATATGCATGTAAAATTTTATTATTTATTTTGTATTGTTCCAAAAAGTGCAATAACTGCCATAAAACTGCAAAAACTTGTTGAAAATGTAACAGCAACAACATCAATGCCACTTTACTGTTACGTGCCAAGCTATTAACTTTGGCAAAATGCAATAAATTAGGCACTAAGGAAAAAAAAAAACAAGGCAACAACAAAAAAATCTTTAAATGAAAAATCCGATCAAATAATTTCGATCTCTTAAATGGCATAAAAATAAAAACACTGAGCAACTCAATAAACGGTGCTGCCAAATGCAGGCGACAGCTTACAAAATAAAACAAAACAACAACAAATACAACGATATTGACTTGGTTAGGCACGCTTTTACGTAAATTTGTGAAAATCGCATTCGCAGTGTTGCGCATGCGCAGATAATTTCGTTGTTATCGGTGAGCACTGATCACGTAAATTATGTCCAAAAGTAGAAAAATCTCGTAAAACTGATTTAGCCAAGCAAAAAAAAAAAGTGATCACAAGTATCTACTGTGAATAAACATGGTGAGCCTAAATCGAGCGCATTGGAAAAGGCGGAAAACTGTTTCAGTTGAAGGCGCTAAAGCGGACATGCGCAGTAATTGACTCCGTGAACATACAAAGACGTTAAATAATTAACAAATGAAATTCGCAAGTGTCTAAAAAATTTAAAATAATCATAAATATTAATGGAAAACTATTTTAATTTTAAAGACTTTGCTGTATTAGATTTTGTTGTTTATTGTTTATTTATAAACGTACTGGTGGATGTAGAGAAAATCCTGTCAATTTATCAGCTATTTTGAGCTTGCGAAAGTATGCTTGGAATAGTGACAAATTATCTGTTGCATGTGACAAAGAATTTGTTATAGATGACAAAGAGTTTGCTTGCTTTCTTTTGACATATTCTAACCATGCTGCTGTAGTTCTCGATGTTGTCAAATCAACTATGTTTTTGAGTTGTAGTAAACTAGTGTAAGCATTTTTAATAACATTGTAAGGAGTGAAAAATGCTCAGCTCTGCAATAAGATATTCAGTTCAAGTACTCGCCGTTCGACTGTCTGTCTTCATTTTTTAGACGGAAAACAACACGTAACCACAAAAACACATACTCATAAAACTTATTGTTTTTATGAAACTACTAATAAATATCAGCCAATAACGTTCAATGAAACACACACTATCAGCATAAACAACAACCACAACAATTACAATAGCGACAGCAATTGCAATAGCGATTAATTACAGCCACCATGTTATCGATAACTATTGTAAACTATTGCAACAATTGTCACAAAAATGAGATAATAAAGAAAATGCAACAAAACATTAGCGCATTTTATATGAATGCCTTTTATAAATAAATGCTTGCCACAAAAACCACAAAAGTCGGATTTAAATTGCAATAAACCACATGCAATCTATAGTCGCTTCATTACATTTACAAGATGTTGCTAACTCTATTATGCAATTGCTGTGGTGCCATTAGCTACTCTACAATGCTATAATTTTCAAAGCAAATTTTAAACGATGTTGTTCAGATAGTTTTCATTCATAACTCAGCCCATTAAATACGTCTTTAGGCTTAGCAAAAATTGGTTGTAGTCTTCCAAAAGAGTGCATTATTTTAACACGGTAAGGCCTAGAACTATAGTTGTCTCAGATTTTGTTGAAAAGGGGAATTCTTATGTATTTCGACCACCTGAGCACGAAAATTAAGTCCATTTTCCGAAACAGTTTTACACTTTTCCGGAAAATGCTAAGAACAAGCGTTTTCATATGGCAACCGTGGGTCGCCTAGGGTACAGGTTTTTTATGAAATATAAAATGATTTCTAGACTTTTATTTTAAAAAATTATCACAACGAATAGATGTTTTCACGCATTTTTATTAAATTCCAAGTAAGAAGTTATTATATTCTAATTAAAATTATAAGTAAGAAAAAAAAATAAAAAATGTATGAAAATAAAAAAAAGTGATATATCTTTATATCTAAAAGCCAAGCACGCTGCTCCGTGTCCAATATCTCTCAAACTGTTCAGCCTGAAAGTATGCACATCTTCATACATAAAAGGCAAGCATGCTGTATTTCTCAAACTGTAATGACATAATGTTCTTTAAAATGTTCAGCCTGAAAGTATGCATAAAAAATATATTTGATACTTATTAGTGACAATATTGGGTTTTTACAATAGTACGTTTTTGATCTAACTTCCTCTTTTTTCATCCTTTATATGGTGATATTGTACGATTGGATGTTGTTGGTTGATCTTCCATTCTTTGATATGTGTCTTCGACCACAATAACGGGCAAATCATCGATATGTGGAGCTGAAGAATTTAAGATTTAAATAATTAAAAAAAGGAAAAACTAATAATGTTTTCAAGGCATGCCTCCAATTTCATCCTCTTCATCAAAATTTTGTAAATGTCATCCACTGGCTATTAGAATTTCACAGCCGCCTTTTAGCTGAGCCGGGCAAACATTACCTATCTGGGATGCCCCCAGTATCGTCTTCAGTATCTGTAAATGGTAAATAGTAGTTAGGTTCGCTGTAAATAGTAGTTGGTAGATCATTTGGTTGATTTTGATCTTCTGCCTCATCAAGCTCTTGAATGTAAACAAGAATTTTTTGCAACGTAAAACCTCTAGAAACGGTTAATAAATAAAATGACAACAAAGTATACATATATTTTTTTAAATGTATTAAAAATGCATAATACGCGAATTAAAACGCAAAAAGCACAGGAAATCACCAGAAACGCGGAAAAAACATGCACTCTAGGCGACCCACGATTACTATATGGTAACGCCTTGAGCAAAATGTAAAAAAAATAATATTTTGTATTTCATAGTGTTTCATTCGCTATTGATTGGTGTAATTATTATTGAAATCGGTTAAATAATAAGCATTAATGCATGTACTTACCGATGTGCCATATCGGAAAACGGGATTTTTTCACATTTATTTTTTTCACCTCAATTTCACATGCAATAGCTTCGCTAATTGAGCTCAGGACAACACAAATGGCAATCGTGGGTGTTTTCGAGTTAAGACTTAGCTCTAAAGATATGTGAGAAATGGAAGAGTTCGGTTATTTCAAATACTCGACTATTTTGAAATGTGATGGAACAAAAATATCATCTAACTTTCGAATGGCAGTACAATTTAGAAAGTAATTTGCATAAAATTCAATTTCATAAATCGTAGTTTAATAGCTTGAATAAGCCGAATTCGAAGGAAAAAAAGGTTGGCCATTTGAAGAAAAATGGCATGTGGGTTTTTATAAGTCGACGTATTTGAAGAAACCCCTGATTATTGGTTCTTTTAAGTTGCTGTTAAATATTTTTTGGGCAAGTCACTGTATGATACGTAACTTTTTTTTATGTGAAGTTTTGCTTCCAAAGAGTTATTTTAATTTAAACCTAGTTCTCATATTCAAAAATTAATAATTTCAGAATAAAAAATTTCGGCAATTTTCTTTTAAGAAATTCAATTGTAATTCAATTATACTAATACATCGCGATGAATTTTTACTCTAGAAATCAAAATTTCATATCGAACAATTTGATCTGCTATACAATACAAAGTACATGTTTTCCTATGATAGTATACTATACATTGCAATATTACTCTCAGCATGATAAGGAAACTTTCTAAGATAAAATTAATAAATACATATAATATACAAGCATCAATGCGTCGTACCAGTCATTGAAACGTTGCATTAGCTTTTAACATCACAATTATAAAAAACAGCAGCTTAATTAGCAGCTGCTTTTCACATTCCTTCTTTAGCTGTAGTAGAAGTTGTTGTTAATTATTGGTTTTTTGGTCACTGCTATTTTTCTATTGACTTTTCTGCAGGTTTCTTATCGGCATATCGCTGATTTTTTTCCAACACTTTGACCCTGAACAAAATGGGAGTGAGCCCTCGTATATATGCTGGCAACTGTATTGGCTGAGGTCAACCATATTGGCTTTAACGCTGGCAGGGAGTGCCTGCCTGTGCGCCAAATGGCTTTTGCGATAAAAAAGTTAACAACACACTTTGCTACTGTTATGCTGCTTAGCACCCAACAGAGCAGTTAATAGCTTGAGCTACATTTAAGCGAGAACTGTGCCCTTTTTCTGCTCGTACGACATGAAGTTATTATTAATTTTATGATCTTTTTAAAACACCATAAAAAATAGGTTAACAAGTGGGTGGATGTTGTGCTAACAAGGTGGCAAGCCAGCAAATTGGTAGTCGCATGATTTGCATTTTAAAAGGTTTCAAGATTTTTGGATAAAAAATGCTATTAATTTCAATAACCATGTCGCGGTGGTGGTGGTAACTTTACTTTCAATAATAACCAGATTTTAAGTGTTGCCTAGCGATAAGATAAAAGATTCATTTCCTGTGGAATTTTTTTTTCTTCAAAAAACTCATTTCAAACAGTTAAATATAAATTAAAAACATTTTTAATGGTAATAGTTTGAATGTATGTATATCTGCAGCACAAAAACTACTCAATGAACTGAAATAACTGAAAAAACGATAAAATTAGCAGGAAAAAAGTGCAGAGCTAACAAGACGCTTTTAACTGCAACGCACATGTGGTTACTTTTGGCATCTTGCAGATGCAGATACAAGCAATAGCTAGAGCATAAGAAACAAAAAAAAAAAACAAACAAAATACAGACCATTAAAATTTTGCATATTAGGCGTACTTCACTATCTCTATGAGTTGCCTTTTGAGTGTGTCTGTGCGTATCTCTGCGATACGTAGCAAAATTAAATTAAAATTTCAGCATATCTTTGACTGCCATTACATGTGTATCTTGTGGCTCTTGGCTACTTGTGTGTCGATTTATTTTTTTCGTTTTTATTTTTATTAGCATTTTATGCATATTTAAGTCAATTGCAACTGCATCTGCTGGCATCTCTTTTTTATTTTTGCTCCTTCTGCCTTCCTTCCTTCCTTCCTTCCCTAGGCTGCTGTCTTTCCTAGGCTGCTGTTTTGCTGCGCTTGGAAAGTCTGGCAGAAAGCATGCGTAGCGTTACTTGGCTTGGCTTCTGTTAGAGCACTATGCTACGTATGTATGTATCATTTTATGGATTGTGCTCAAGATTGATTGTTCTGCTGCTGCAGATCTGCAGTCAAAGTTCAGATTTGAGCTTAGCAACAAAATTTCGAAATTCTTTTGTAAAGCATGGTAAATGATGGTTGGTAGTCACCTAAAAATGGTTGTTAAACAAAATTAAAATATTAGTAAACTCTAGTAAAATATTTTTATGCCAGTATTGAATAATCCGTGAACTTTTGGACTGTTATCCTGTTGAATTTTCAAATTGTACCAAATAAACAAACTCAAAAAGTTTTGAAAATTTAATTGTGGCATATTTTTATTACTAAACTTTCAAATAATTCTAAAAACATATATTTTTTTAGTTATATTTGGGCTTGAAGACAAATAAGTCCATGAAGCAACAGGTTGCAAAAACAAGTTATGCTATTATGTATTTTGTTTTTTAATCCGATCCATTTGCTATTTGTATTCAGAAAATCTTTTCGAAATTTATTGAGATCAATTGAAATTCAGAAATAACATTTAAAATATAAAAAAAAATAAATTAAAACAGAGAAACTACATTTGAAATTCAAAACAGTTCTAATGAAATTTAGATAAGATAAAAAAAAAATAAATAAACTATTTGAAATTCAGAAATTTTATTTAAATCTAGATCAGTAGCTCGTTCCTGTAGCAAAATCGGTAAGTTACCGATTTGTGTGACGTCAGCCGTTATCGATCCCTAGTTACCGATTTCGTGACAACTAATGTTTTTGTACGTTTAAATCGGTAAAAACTCGGACCGTGATGAAAAAGAACACAAATCGAGAAAAAAAGTTGCGAAATTGAGTCAAATGACAAGCAGCTGTTTACTCGAATGTATTATTTTAGCATTATATATTATTTTTTTACTTTATAACAAATAGGTGCTTGCCTTGTTAATAAAAAGTGAATATTTGCAGTTTAAGAAAATTAATTATGTTATAATGTAAATAATTTTACACTTAGTGCTGTGCTGCAAAAACTTAGCAAATGTATGCAACCGGTTACTTTTTCATAGCTCAAACAAATAAGGTTTTGCTAAAATTTTTAACTTTTATGCAGAGATCTGCAACAAGTAAATTGAAAATCAAGCTACTTGAAAAAATATCAAGCTTTGAGTTGATATGCAGGAACTTGACTTCTGAAACTTGATTCGCGACTGGCTTCTGAAAAACGAATCATATGTCTGACGTGATTATATTTTGTTTCTACCCCACATGAGTTGGTGGAAAAAGTCAAGTTTTCTACTTTTCAACTCTGTTTTCGACTCTATGCGACTGACGATCGTTTTTTTCGTTGTACGTTTCATTTATCATGCGGAGTTCGTGTAACTTTTTTCTACTGTTATCGCCATAATATTAGGTGGCAGCTCTATTTCAAAAAGTTTATAATTTGGAAATTCTGATAACGGATTCGGATTCAATTTCAATTAGGATTTGAATTTTAAAATTCTAACTTTAGATTCGAAATCAGCGACCCCTTAACACTGATAAATGACGTTTAAAACTCTTGAAAATACATATTATTAGGTGGCAACCCTATCATTTCAAAATTTTATAATTTGGAAGTTCTGACAACGGATTCGGATTCAGCGACCCATTTTTGGTGTACCATTTTTTTTTGCCAGCCCCGAAATCATAAAACTACAAAAAATTAAGGTAGCAACCCTATCCACCATCAAAATCAGCGACCCCTTAACACTGATAAATGATGTTTGAGACTCTTAAAAATACATATTATTAGGTGGCAATACTGTGGTAAAAATTTATGTGGCAACCCTAACCTCCATATTAAATTTTAAAACTGTGACATTATATTCGAAATCAAATCCGTTGTCAGAATTTAAAAATTACAAGAATTCGCAAAAATAAAAAAAAAACCTAGGTGGCAACTCTATCCGCCATCTTAAATTTTAAAGTTTGACATCATTTTCGAAATAAGTTACCCCTAAAACTTCCAACCACTGAGTCCACAGACGCTTAAGCTCTCTCTAAACAAGTTCATTGAATTTTTTGGATACTTGCTTTAATTGGATACTTGCCTTCAATTCTAAGCTTTTCAAGCTTTTTGCCGAAGGCATCAAGCTTTCCTTTACTTGAAACTTCGTGCCGTTCGGTTGTAAGCTAGCATACTTACAAGTCGCAAGCTGTCGTGGGCTTATTTTTATTCAATTACAAGCTATACTTGGTTCAAAATTATCAAGCTCAAGCTAGCTTGAACTTGTACTTTAAGCAAGTACTTGAAATAGAGTTTCAAGTATACTTGCGCAGTTCTCTGGTAAGTAGGCATTATTTATAAATTGTATTACCATTAAAACTAAAACTTTTTTAAGAATAAAAAAAAATATTTCAATCAGAAAAAAATTCGACTTATATGAAAGTAACCATTTTTAAAGGTATATTTCGAGTATTTATAACTTAATAATACATAACATAACTGTCATTAGATAAATCGGTAGAATTCTCACTTGCCACAAAGCCAGTGATAAAAGTGACACATTTTTATCGATTCACTTTACGTACAGAAACACTTTTTTAAAAGGTTCCATTGAAACGAAATCGGAACATGTGACAGCTTATCGATTTGGAATTAACGAATCGAACAGAAATCAATTCAGATTCGTACAGAAACATTGCAATTGAGAGTGACGTCAGAAAGACGTCAAATCGGTAATATGAGGCGGTAACATCGATCGCTACGAGTTACAGGAACGAGCCACAGATCATTTTAATTATTATAATCTATTTGAAATATAGAAAATATCAGTTGTTATTCAGAAATTTAATTTAAAATTTTTAAATTCTATTTGAAACTCAACAAAGATTAAATGAAGTTAAATAAAGCAACAATAAAAATTTATAATTAGATTTAAAACAACTATAAAAAACAATTAAAATATTAAATTTCTGTTTAAAATTCAGAAAATGTGAAACAAATTCAGTAATTCTCTTTGATATCACTGCAAGTAAACTTTCAACTTTTAAAAAGATACACAAAATCGCTGAGAATTGTGAATAAATTTTCGGTCGCAGAATTTAGTGGCGTATTCAGTTTTTCCCAATCAGGTCAAAATCTTGAGATATTCAGATTTTTTTATATGACCTTAAAATTCAAAAAGTTATATAAAAAAAAAAATTTCTTTACTACATTTCATATTTACAATTAATTTTTATTGTCTTTTCAAAAACACCTCAAATGTGAAATTCGGGTTAGCATTGTTTAATCTACGATTTCTCAAAAGTAAAGCAGTTTGGGTTATTTTACCTTTTTTAAACAAATTTGAATGCTACGTAAAAACTTTAAGACAAATCTTACAATTTTTTTACGATGTGCATTCGTATGTGCTTTTTTCATACGAAGATTCAATTCTGAAAGTTTAGGTAAAATCGGAGGTAGTTCAAATTTTTGGTTTCCAATATCTAAAAATTGGCTACATTTCAATCACGAATATCTCGAGATTTTGACCTGATTGGGAAAAATTGAGTATACCACTAAATTCTACTATAATAAATTAAGTTAACATGTCTCGGCGTTTTCCCGTGTCTTTTGACGTCCCTGCAGTGTATTTAAAAAGACTAATTGAAATATAGAAAGCATTAAATTAATTTCAGAAACACATTTGAAACTTAGAATGGATCAATTTATATTCAGAAATTAATTTAAAAATTCAGAAAATATTAATTGGTCTTTCAAAATTTCATGCGAAGTTCATAAAATATTAAATGAAATTCTGAAAAAAATAAAATTTAAATTAAAAATATAAGAAATCAATTAAGAGAGATAACATGAAATTCAGTAAAAAAACAAAAAAAAAATCATTAAAAACATTATGTTCTCAATATTAAATTTATCGTTTGAACCAATAAATAATTATTCCATTTTGTTATCATACCATTACCATATGATTACCATTGCCATTACTATTACATTTTATTACATTTCTGAAAATGATAAGTAACCACAAAAAAAATAGTTGCGTCAAATTGGACACCCGGAAGAAGCAAAGTTTCTTTGCAGATCCATAAATTTGATAACTGGATGAATAATATTTTTGAATAAATGATTTGACGGCTTAACAGACGGTCTATCCGTTTCCAAGCGCGTCGGAAGCGAATTTCATCTGGGGGGGCAGTACAAATGGGGGGGCAGTACAAATGGGGGGGCAGTACAAATGGTGGTGCAAAAAAAGTTCACCAAAATTTCTTCACATGAAACATGAAGAAGAGAGAAAGAAGAGGAAAATATATAATACAAAAATATTATCGTTGTAAAAAAACTGATATTTTGAATAACTTTTCCTTTTAAATTGTTTATCTAGCTAAAAAAAAGTGCGGGGGAAACTGCCCCCCTTTCCCCCCCGCTTCCGACGCCAATGTCCGTTTCAGTACACGATACAAGTTGAAGAAAAATTTACATACCTTGATGACATCATGCCAGCATTGTTGAATACATTTTTTAATTTTTTATAACAATCGGATTAAACTTATGATGTTTATGAGGCTCGGAGCATAGAGCATCCTAATGTTTATCTAGCGGTCTTGAATCGTAATAAAATTAGGAATATTTTTACAATTTAAAAAAGAGAGATGTATGATGCGCTGTTTTGCTTAATATATATTACAATCATAAACCTCAGACTCCTTCTTAAAAGCTATTATAATCAAACATTATCGATAGAACAGATAAATTTTCTTTGAGTGTAAATTGTTATTCTAGCGCCAAAGCACGCTTAATGTGAGAGCAAATAGAATATTTTGTAAAAACCATGCTTCCTTCACGAAAAAAAACTATTAAAAGCCATAAAAGCCAGAAGCTAAAATCAAGCCGTTGAAATCTGACAAAAAAAATCGTTACTCTGCAAAAACTCAATCATGATAACGTTAATGTGAATGAGCTCCACACAGAGACCATGCGAACTGGCAAAGTTTTTATTTTTTAATTTTTTTGTTGTGTCGTCTTGCCGCTACTTGCAAACACTAACAAGGAAAAAAACATAATTTTTGAAAATTTTGTAACAAGTCGAATAAAACTGAAAGTGTGGCAATGTTAGGAAACAACATGTAATTAAAAAAAAAATACAAGAAACAAAAAAAATTCCCAATTTAGTTTGTGGACCACATCAACACCTGCTGTTTGTGGCTTCAACAACTTAAGCAGCGACAGTGAAAAACACTTTGCAAAAAATGCAAATTTTCAATGAACGTCGTCTAGCTGACTGCGCTTGGCACTAATAAGCACATTTAATTGTGCATTGTTTGTGTAATGCTGTTTCATCGTTTTGTTTTTTTAAATAAAGTCAAAACTTGCAATTTTTTCATTGCTAAAATGTTTTTGTTGTTGGCCATTAAGCACGCACCGAGCTGCAGCAACAGATTAAAACGAAAAGAAAAAAAAACAAACCAACAACAGCAACCACTAACGTTGATCTTTAACATTTAAGAGTGATCAAATACATTGTGTGCCTCTGAACGCATTGTTGTTGGCGTTGGTGGTTGCAACTGTTGCTGGTTTGTGCCACAAGTTGTCAAGTGATTGCATGTTTTTTTTTTTTGTTTTACTAACTTTTTCATTGTTTTTGTAGTTGTTGGTTCTTGCTATACATAGCTACTGGCGGAATATAGTGCGCAGCCGCAGCTGCTGCTACTGGCTGGTGGTGCACACTAGTCGAGCCTTACAACTATTTTATCACTTCAGTAACATCTTTGACGTTCATATTGTGTTGCAGTTGTTGCAGTTGTTGTATTTGTTGTAGTTGTTGTTGGTTTTGCTGTTGTTATAGCTGCTGCACTTGCTGCACCTCAGAAGGAAATGAAAAATTGCTGAACATGCCGACGAGCATGTTCGTCGTAATTGCTAAATTGGTGAACAATTGTTTTTAGCTTGCACATTGCTTGCTGCTCTGATTTGTTATCGGAATGCCAAAGAATCACAAAGAAAACAAATTTCAAAAGCTGCTATTCGAACTATTTCATCAAGGTTGCTGGGGACTCCTACCTTCACATCACGATGCATCACGTTCGGTACGTATGAGGTACTCGTATGAGTCCCCAACAGCCAGCAAGCAAAAAAAGGATTCTTGATCTTCCATACTTTGCTTGACCATTTAAAGCAAAAAGCTGTGCTATTGTTTACATCACAAAATGACTTTCTCAATGCCAATTCTCAAAGAATTATTCATTAGGATATAACATCCAATTCGTCTTTTTACAAACGGTCTATGACAATCCAGGGTAGTATAGTATTTATTCAATATGGTCTCATTCAAAAACGGGATAGTAAAAAAGTCGTTAATTAAGGTATCGCAAGAAACAACTTACCTACAAATATTTCAAAATCACAAAAAAAGTTGACCATGAGTAAAACCATAAGAAACGAGTATATTGTTTTGATGTATAAAATATGGTACCTAATATATAAAAATCTTTTAACTTATATTCTTTTCGTGATTTTTTTTTTGCTCTTACTCTTAATATTGACAAAATTTTACAAAACTAAATTCCTTTCATAATTTTTACTATTAAAGTATTAAGTGAAAAGGTTTTCTACATCACCACTGCCACACCCACTAAGCAATGTTTTTGTCTTCTTATCAACTTTTTACTTATTAACAATTATTAGCAAAAAAAAAATCCATTTCTAAATTTTTTTTAACAATATTAACAACATTTATCCACTTACTTAACCTCTGATCTCACGAAGTTTGTGCCGTCTGCACTTAAGCAGATTTTATTTTACCAAAATAAATAGAAAAAACAAATTAAAGAAACATGCCTGCCACTTGCGATTGTGGCTTAAATGGACTTATCTGGCTATAAAGCCCACCACCATCAACATCGTCAGCACAAACAACAACACCAACAACTACCACAAGGTGCATTTCTCATGAATTTCCTTGCTGATAATAACAAAAAAAAAAAAGCAATAAAAAATATCTGCCAACAGAAGAATTTAAATTTTAATGTTTTTTAACAAACGTGAATATTTAGTTATTATCTACATCTTTTTTTTTGTTGAGAGATGTGGAGGAAATAAGTGCTGCCTGCTTATTTGTGCTTTTATTGATGTGGCAAGGCAATTAAATGGAAATCTTTATAAATGCAACAAAATAGTTCCCGGCTATTGTTGAGCTGAGAGATTGAAATATTTACCGTGAGGTTGTCTACTTAATTGACGTTGATTGCCTTTGATTTGAATAGAGTGTTAAGGTGAATGCAGTTTTTTTTTTGTAGTGGCAAACGAAAACTATGCATCTAAATTGAGTAAAACGTTGTAGTTTTACTAAGATCATACAAATTTGACGATTTGAAATCATACAAAAAATTTCCTAAAAATAGGAATGGTTTTGTAAATTTCCCAAAAATTTCCTATTGTGGAAATTTTTATGTTCAAGCAAAAGCCGCTTAAATGATTTAGTTTCTACAATTTTCTACGAATTTACAAAGAGGGTCAGTTTTGTTTATTGAAACAATAAAGATCGATAAAGATTTTATCGCATTTTTGCAATGGTTTTTGAAATTTAACGATTTAAGAACATACAACAAATTTCCTAAAATTAGGAATGAATGGTTTTGTAAATTTCCCAAAAAATTGTTATTGGGGAAATTTGTATGTTTAAGCAAGAGCCGCTTAAATGATTCAAAATTCCTTTTACGGAAATATTTATTTTCAATCAAAATCCGCTAAAATATTCCAGATTTTGCTTGTTTTGCATTAATTTAGTGGTTTCCGCATTTTCGAATGCATTTTTAAGGAGGGAAATTTTTGTTTTTTTTAAAATTATTGTAGATCTATAAAGGTTTTATTGCATTTTTTCAAAAGTTTGTAAATTTCCCAAAAATTTCCCGTTTGGGAAATTTTTATTTTTAGGCTAAATCTGCAAAAATGCTTCAGTTTGTTTTTGTTTCGCTTAAGTTTCGTTGTTTCTACAAATTTCCCACTAATTTACAAGGAAAGGCATTTTTGTTGAATCGAATTAAATCAGTTTAGATTTTATAGCATTTTTGCAATGCTTTTGTAAATTTCCCAAAAATTTCCTGTTCGGGAAATTTTAATTTTTCAAGCAAATTTCACAAAAATGTTTCAGGCTTTTTGGTTCTGCATAAATTTCGTGATTGCTGGAAATTTTGCACAAATTTACAAAGAGGAAAATTTTTGTTTGTTGAATCAATGAAGATCGATAAAGATTTCCGGAAGAATAATTTAGTTTTTGCTTATTCCATAAAAGTTTCTTGGTTTCTGGAAATTTCCTACGAATTCACAAGAAAGTGAAATTTCAGTTTTATTTGTTTGTTTGTTTAATCGATGCAACAGCAAACGAAGGCTTAGTACAAAAAGTAGTCTTAGCACGCCAACTGTTTGTATGTCCAAGAAGTAAATATGAATAAAGTAAATGTTGGAAAGTATTTCAATGCATTGCCAGGAGTGTCACACATTCTTTAAAAAGTTCCTAAATTCAAGGTACACCAATGTGCAAGTTATAAATATTTTTCCCCTTTTCTGATCTATGTCTATTTTTTATAAAATCCATGCTAAATTACTTTATTAAAACGAATTGACTTGTTTTGAAAAGAGTTATTAATTATAATGTAGCACATTTGCGGATTTTTTTCTTGAAAAATTTGAGTGTAACGCTTTGAGTGTAACATATTGCTTGTAACACTTCATATGTGGCAACTTTCAACACTCTCCGACAGCAACAGTTTCAACATTTTTAGTGTATAACATAAACTATTTTTAGACTATGCTATAAACATTCAGTTGTATGAAAATGAGGAAAATTCTAGTTCAATATTCAGTTTACTTGGGCGAAAAAAAAACCAGAATATATGACCTCCTGCTGCTAGCTTTATTTTTGTTGCTTGTATTTACTAATAGAACAGTTAATTAGCCCAATATTTTTTCTTTTAGTGTGTAATGAGAATACGCTGCTTTGCATGGAGTAAATATATTTGGTGTTGTGAGTTTGTGTGCATTTCATTACATTATTTAAGAACAAATTTACAGAACAATATTGAATATAATTAGGTTAAGATCAATTACTATGTTCTATTTTAACCCAGTATTTTTATTTCTTTCAGGTAAGTTTCCGCACATTAATGCTGAATCGGTAAAATCGTTGTGAGCATCAAAACGATGTGAGTATAAAATCCCAAAATAACTAGTGCCTGATGTTACTATGGTTTAGGAAAAATTAAAATGAGTTCATTGTTGAAGCTTATATCTGTTTAGAGCTATATACCGATGAAAATAATTTTTAGCTCCAAAAATACTGAATCACTGGAAAGTGAAAGTCCTTGTAATGCGTCATATTAAGTTGTACTATTTATAAGTACTAAGGTGAATAATGCTTTAAAAAAACTGTCATATAACCATCAATAAATAAGTTGTTAACAACATAAAAACACAACGCACGCACTCAAAATGCAACATTAGCAGCATGGAAACATCAGTGGATGCCTCCCAAAGCGACATATAAAAACAACTACTTAGAGTATGACTTATTTAGTATGCTTGACAGTTGCATAGTTAAAACTGAAGAGGAAAGAAAAGAAAAACTTCTTACTCACAGCCGTTGGGCTGAGCCCGTTTTCAAGCTGAATGCCATACAATCATATTAAAATTTATTCTGTCATATGAGTTAAAATGATTTAGCGTCCATTAAAATTCAATTAGTCATCCTTTCATCAGCGCCACAATCATGAAAACAAAGTCTGCCGAAAAAATTGACAATGCGCGAAAAGGTGCATGGAACGCGTGGGACCGCCGCGGAAACTGGCTTCGTTTAACTTTTTTTTATGATTTTAAGGTACGGCTGACTGCAACTTCCATTTTCACATTATTTGCAAAAAAGCGATAACTATCTATTTTTCCCCAAACCAATATCACATAATTTGGCAAAATTGCGTTATACAAGCATTTTGCAATAGTTTTTTCTGTTATACAAATGATCTTATTGCTGATTTCTTTACATAGCTACAAGTTGGTCTTTACATAGCTACAAGCTGATGATTGTTGCTGAGCTCAGTGCGAGTTCAAGATGCTTTTGGTTTAATGTTTGCACTGACAATTAACTCCTTACTCTAACCTTAGCTGACCGCCTAATTTAAACATAAATAATACTTTTTGCTGAACATTTTTAAATGTTTTAATTAAATTTTAACTTTTGTGTAAAGCATAGTGTTTATGTGTGTGTGGCAATGAATAAAGTTCAATGCTGAAAAAAAGATATAAATTTCTCAATCAGCAATACAAAATTTGAAATATTAAGATATTAGCAAACTAACTTGAAATAAAAAATTTCTTTCATATGTCCTTAGAAGAAATTTTTGACTTTTACGCTAGAAGAAGTTTTTAATAACTCTTTATGCTGCGAAAAAATGTATAAATCACACATTTTGCAGATATGTTTAAAAAATATACCGAATGAGAATATTTTCCATTACGCTTTTAGAACTAAATAGTTGCAATACACTTTTTAACAGTTTGTTTTCATATTTTTGTAAATTGCACATACTTATTGTACATACTTATTTTTCTATTGGATTGGATATGAAAAAAAAAATAATTATTTACGGTTTTAGCTGTGAAAGGATATATTATTTGCATAAAGTTATTTCATTTGCAATGTTTTGTTAATTTCCCCAAAAAATTTCCTAAAGGGGAAATTTTTAGTTTTGTGCCAAATTAAAAAAAATGCATTTTTTTTACTAGAAATAAGCTTATCTCATAATTTTTGTACTCTTTTGAATAATTTCCCCAATGGGATATTTTTTAATTTTTGCAAAACTACATGAAAGAATTTGTTTTTAACTCAAAGCAAAACTTGTTTTATAATATTTCAAACTTTTGAAAAATTTCCTCATGGGAAAATTGTGTCAATCTTCCATTGAGAGCAAAGTTTTGCCTATAAACTCTAAGTTTAAAATTTTAACAACCAAATTTTTATGTTAAATATTTGTATTTTGATGAAAAAAAAACACATTGTCTTTAATACGTACTCAATTTTTATTGCTTTGCCATTAAAGAAACTCTAAGCATAGCGAATATATCATAATGTTTAGCATGGAATTCGCATTTAATACTTTGCATTAAAATAATCGTGACCAGAATCTATGAAATCTCATTTTATTGCCACAAAATTAACTATGTTGGCTGTTTAAGAACACCGCAAGCTGGCCACTTCCATTGCATACAACATGATTTTACTGACAGCAGTTGCTGTTAGCGTTGATGTTGGTCATATTGACATCGCTGCAGTTGGTGATGATGGCTCTTGTCGTATCTGTATGTTGCTTCATGCATTTGCATACAGGCTCAAAGGTATGCATACTTAATATGGGTGTTGCGATATTTTTAAATCTTCATGCAAATAAAAAATCATCAGTAATTTTATACCCTAAGCAATCTGATTCAGATCCATGGATGGTAATAGCATAAAAATAACTCGAACCTAATTTGGAAAATATTGTTGGCAGACATTGGCAGTGAAGAACAAATCAAGATGTCAACGAACACGAACTTGAATACACGTGTGCACATGTTAGCTTTTAAATGAAGCACATGGACTTTGAAACACGTGTACATTGGTAAACGTGTCCTTATCAGTGGAGCCAACAGTGTTTGTCCGACCTTTTTTAAAGATCATCTTAGACTTTGCTGGAAAGTTGTTCGATCTTTAAGGGATATTTTTATTTTTACAATTCCTCCATATAAAAAAATAAGTGGAATTTTTAGTAAAACGAAGCATCAATTTGTATAGAAGACAATAAAAAAGAATAGAAATTCGAAATGACTCGATATAAAATAGATAAACTAAGATCTGCTTGTTGATATTTTGTTTCTATGTTACTTAGAACTTTCCCTCGGCTTTTTTGCATATGTTATAAAATTCGTTCAACACATCTGCGGTACCTCTCCTCCTTCTGCAATAGTAAACAGTCAATAGTTGCGGCCAACCTCTGCAAATCTATAACGAATTTCAGGCGTGTTTTACTAGCAAAAATTCATAAAATGTCTTTGCGCATGCGCAGCCAGCGAACGAGCCATGCATGGCGCATAACCAATCATTAATTGCACATGAATTATGTTTCGTGCTTGCTGCACTTGGAGCCATAACCTCCCTGCGCCATCTCCCACTTTTTTAGTCGTGCTACATATTGATGTACATACTTTCA
Organism: Dichetophora obliterata; assembly: GCA_963920525.1. Classification (NCBI taxonomy): domain Eukaryota; kingdom Metazoa; phylum Arthropoda; class Insecta; order Diptera; family Sciomyzidae; genus Dichetophora; species Dichetophora obliterata. The sequence goes on from OY986437.1 coordinate 9,618,278, forward strand.
ATGTTGCCCATATGTGCAACATTCGAAGGTGGAAAAGTGATGCTGGCGCCTCTAAGACACACCACAAAATCCTTAGAAGCAAGAAATTCTTTAGCCAGATCGTTACAAGGATGAGGCGGAAATTTTACAAACTTGACTATGCTTTCCGCAGAGTTTTTGGTGTAGGTGATGCTGTGCTCATGTTTGAGGGCGGTAAAAATTAGCCTCAATAACATGTTTGCTGCATAAATAAAACAAACCTCAACAATAAATATGCAAAATCTATTTTTAAACGTTTAACAACTATGTACTAAATGCTTAGTTTGGGAAATTCTCTGCTATTCGGGAAATTTTAGTATCTCTTCATGGTTTCTTTTGAAAGCCACAAAGATATCATCGCCTTTTCACATCATCGCAAACGGTAACAGCATCATTCGTCATCGTTGCCAACTAGGCTGGACTATTATTAAAGACCCTTTAAATGATGCTCTCGCCGACAAAAAAGCCAGACAAGCACAACATGTGCTGCCCACGTTTACACCAACACCTATTCATGCCGTTCCTTGAGTAGTTAGTTGCCTTTAATAAGAACAGGTCGTTGCTTTTATTTTTCTAAGCCTTAAATAATATCCTTTAGGACGCTGCAATTTTTTACAGTTTATATCCAGTGTTCATAACTACGAAGTGGCGTCTATAATTAACCATGTAATAAATATGCGCCATTTGGATGGCAACATTGGAGCAGGCGTTGCCACAGCGCATGCTTGGCGGCGACTGCAATGTTTTCTATGAAATTTATTAATTGTTAGTATTCGCATTGCGCAGAAGGGCGCTGCAATTAGGAAGAGAAAGAGTCCTGAAGAAAATATACTGGACTGACCATAAGGAAGAAGCGGCAGCAAATGCAACGTGTTTTTATTGTAAAAAGTTGTTGATCGCTGGGCAATGAATGGAGGCGGGTAACTTGATATCCTCTGCTTAGGGATAATGATCTATGGAACGTAGTTAGGCATGCGGCAATCTTAATTATGATCAGGCGTTAGAAAATTCATTTCATCCCGATCTTTAGAGATATGTTTTTAAATTCATTTATTAAAAAATAATAATTCTTAGCTGTAAACTGAATGTGTATAGAATAGTGGAACGATTTGACTGAGGGAGTTGAAAAACTTACCTCACATTGAAAATTGTTACTTAAGAATATTATACAACTTCGTAAGGGTCGTTCATATAATGCATTACTCGTTTCTGAACCATTTATAAAATAAGTCGGGGATTTGCCGAAGCAGACCACAGTGGGTCCCTTTTCGTCCCCTATTGGATGCTACTGCTCGGAGCACTCATACGTGAGCATGCTCCTTGCAACCTATGTCACCTCAAGCACATCCTTGTAGGTCAGTTAACCAATCTCGGCTTCGCCAACAAATGGACGTCTTATGCTTGCCAGCGTCGGACACTGGCACAAAATGTGTGCTGCTGTTTCCGGCTCCTCTAGGCATAACCTTCACGTATCGTAATCGGTCAGAGTCATCTTCCCGAGATAGTACATAAAGGGACCATGTCCTGTGACCAGTGCGGTAAGTCAGCTTAAAGTCCTTCGATTGTAACGGATAACTTTTGCTGCCTCACTACGAGACCACTTCACGGTCTTTGATTGCCTGCAATTAACAGCTTCTTCCCACCTTGTACGATGTTCCAAGCCCGTCCATTGTTTAATAAGACCTGCCACCGTGTTGTCGCATATGGCGATACGTGGTTCTGGTCCACAGAAATCTTCTGCTGATTTTTCTCTTGCTAAAGAATCAACATTTTCATTCTGTCCTATGCCAGAGTATCCTCTCACCCACATAAGTGTGAGCTCATTTATCTGGGAGCACCTATTGAGTTTTATAAGACATTCTATGGCCAACCTGGAAGTGGTGTCTGTCCGTTGCATACACCTAATCACAGACTGATTGTCGAGAGCAATGACTATTTTCTTGCCATTGATCTGGCCATCTATCAGGTGGTCCAGCGCATGCACTACGCTAAGCATTTCCGCCTGGTATACATACACAAACCTCCCTAGCCTCAGTACACAGGATATACTTAACTCTTCTGAGTAAACGCCTGCCCCGGCTCTGCCATTCATCAGAGAGCCGTCTGTGAATATACTCATATCGTTACCAGCGATTTCTTCACAAACGGCTCCATCTGTTATAAGAGTTCTGGACCATTTAAGATCAACTCCTCTCTCATGTAACATGTTGTCATAAAGCTTTGACCCCCTTGCGACTATTTTGTCATATCAGATTCTTATACATCGTTAATGAAAATCACAGGACATTTCTTAAACTTAAAAACATTAAAATCAAGATGAGTATTTTTTAAGTATACAATTAAGTAATTCAAACTGGACGTGGCTTTTAATATTTCAATACAAAATTTTAATAATATAGATTATATATTCGTAAGATTTATATATGGGCAATTTCGCTAAAAGTGCCCTTTTTGTACTGAAAAATGGACAAATTTTAAAATAAAACTTGAAGCTAGAATTATGGTTTCTTTGCACTATTTGGCCCCAAAGTCAGTTAAAATCACTGGAGGCTACACGGTATGAAGTCATGAAATTGATTTCTATGCATTTTGTGTGTTTTTGAGTGGTTACAGGAATGACACAAAATGTAAATGGAATGACAAAATCGTCTTTGTTTGGATATCGCGATCATAGAGAAAACTATAACAGTTTTCCGCACGTTTTAATCATTTATTTGCTTATGACTTTAATATGTTATACCCAATTTCATTTTATTTTTTAATAACTGAATACACAGTTGATTACAGGAATGATTTTTTTTTCGTTTGCTTCAAAAAAAATAATATAGCAAATAAGTTTAATTTTGGACTTGGGCTTTGCGCTAAAACCCATAGGTGCATTTTTGAAACTTAAATATAGGAAGTGTAAAAAGCCACACTGAGAGGGCGCTTAAACGATACTTGCCTTTTAGTGTGGCCTACTAAAAGCTCGAAATTCAAAAAGTAAAATCGAGGGATAAAAAGTTTGTAGATAAAACATATGTATGTTAAAATTTTTTTTATAGTTATTTAGAAAAACAGAAAATGCACACGGTATACGTATACGTAATATTTTGACTTTGTCATCTAGAACATGCAGAAATAAAAATTGTGGAATCTTCAAATTGTTGTAATTTTGATCGAGTACAGGTTACAGGAATGACATATAAGGCATATTTTGGACATTTCCCCCTGCAAAATTAATTTTTTTATGACCTGTTACTACAAAAACTTCAAGGAATTTTTTTTTAAAAAGCTGAAGTATTTAAAAAAACAAAAATGGTTTTTTTTTATCACTTAAAACAGTGAGGACATGTTAATGGGCACTTTTAGAAGAATTGCCCGTACATAGTATGTGCGCCAACTTACCGTGTAAGCCCAATAAACGAATTTGTAAGTAATTCTAGCATAGAAAAAAAAACTGTTACAGGCTATATAATAATTTTATTTAACGAAAAGGCCTGCCATCTCCCATAAAATTTAAATCATTTTCATAACTAAGCTTTTAAACTATGCACGATTGAGTAAAAGACTCTGTACAAGATTGCCATATACTTATACGATATACTAAGATTACAAATATTGCAAAATGGAAGTAGTACCTCCCATACAACTAAAATCGTTAATCTCATGTAGCTCTTTGATGATACATATACTCTTTTTACGAAGCCATCATTTGGAAAAGAGGTCGTTACGCCTACTTTAATAGTTTTAACTGCTTAGCTCTTGAACTCTATACGTTAGAACATAATTACTCAAAACAAGACTAAAATTTACAAACACCATTTTACAGGTAAAAATTATGAATATTAGAAAAGAGGGTGTAGCACCTCCCATACAGCTTAAATCTTGTACTCGTACAAAAATACCATTACTAACTCCATTTTACTTTAAAAAATTTACAAACACTGGTTAATGGGCGGTGGCACCTCCCATACAGCTAGAACCGTTTAAATGCCCTACCTTTGAAACTAAACATAGATAGATAGAGCATCTAAACTTGGTATAAAGCCATCAGTTACTAACATAATTTTGATGGAACAAATTTATTGGCATTAAAAAATGAGCGTGGCCCCTCTTAAAGAATCTGAATAATTTAAATGTTTTAGCTCTTGAAATATATATGATGGAAACATACATATTTGGTACTTTGCCACCATTCGTTAGCATTATTTTGAAGAAAAAAATTATGGACCTCCGATGAAACTCGGATCGTTTGTATGGCTTAACTTTTTAACTTTGCGCGTTAGAGCATGGAAACTTGGTATGAAGCAAAAATTTATTAATTGTATATCAATGAAAAATAATTGTAAGCATTGAAAAAGGGTCGTGGTACCTCCAAAACAACTATAATTTTTAATATGTCTCAGCTCTTGAGATTAACGTGTATTTACTAAAAAAAAAATTTCAGAAAATGTGAAAGGTGGGAATAGCACACAACAAAAATTTTGTACTTCTAGTTAAATATACATATGTAAATTAAGGTGCCTCACGCTCCATAACAAAAAAAAAGTTGTTCGGCACAAATGCTCAAAATAATCCTTGATTTATGTTATGATAATTGCCCAAATATTCTGACTCTAGCGATAGCCATCCGTGAGCTGGATTCTGACAGTTTGTTTTTTACAACTACATATTACACAAGCCAATATTTTTACAATAAATTCGATTATTACAGATTATTCCAAACCATTCTAGCTCACAGGTGGCTATTGCTAGATTCGAAATATTTGGGGAATCATCATAACATAAGCCAAGTATTATCTTGAGCAACTGTCCCGTACATATATAAATGTACATATAAGAGTACATCGACTTTTATAGTAAAAATTTGACCCCCAATTTCGGTATCAAAATTAAATAGTAAATAAAAAAAGCCTTTCGATTAGTCTACTTTTTTTGGTCTGAACCAGTTTTGAAGTCCCCCAAATTTAATTTTTGTGCATTTTTGAGCAAATTTTGTACTGAAGACTCACTATTAGTTGACTTAAAAAGAAAATAAAACTTATCAATTAATGCCTTTGATATAAAAAAATAGAACCGCAAATATTCATCCCATTGGACAAATACTCTAACGAGATTTGACGGGGTTTTTTTTTTTAAAGAATCTACTTGTTGTATAATTTAATTTTTTTTTATCTTACGTGAAAATATTTTAACACTTTGGGTGTATTTTTCTTTAATGCAAAAGTTAAGTTCATTTTGGAGGTGTTGGCTCCCAATTAAGAATAAGATTGGATATTCTGCTAGTACAATATATAAAAAACGATCACTTGCGTTCACTGTAACATTGAATGCTGCTTATATAGAAAACCTTTATTTTGTTCTGATAACTCAAATATTAAAACTTTGCAGTTCTGCCACGTGAAGGCTAGGAAGTAAAGCATTTCAACCCTTAAAATTTAAATCACAAGATTGTACTTTTTCCTAAGCCTAAAAAAATAATAAAACATAAATGTTTTTGTTATGTAATGCGTGGCTGACGATCGACACATCTCCCTCTAAACGACCCTTTACCTTGGAATTAAAATTTGAAATTGGTACGCTTAATTCTTAACTCTGAAACAATATGATATTTTTATTAATCGTCTCAGTTATAAAAAATGTATATTATAAAAAGTGAATTTTAAATTTTAAATGTAAATAAGATGTATTTTGTTGAAGCATTTTTAAGAATCAAGTTTTGTTTTGTGATCAAGCAGCATAGAAAACATAGTTTTAAACTTTAATAAATGCATCATCAGCGTCAACAGCAACAGTAACATTTTACAAACCCAGCAATTTAACAAACGATTTACGGCATGCACACTTTACAATACAGCACTTCAATCTTCAACGACAGCAGCATCGTCATGATGCACTCACCTATCATCATCAGCATACGAGTTTATGTCGCTGTTTGTTGGTTCATCAATCGAACGATCGATGCTTAACTTACTCCAATTTTTCTAAACACTAAAAGCACACCAAGCTGGCATTCTGGAGCATAAAAGTTTGCATATCCTTGGAATTGAAAAGATACACAAACATACACACACACACACACACACACACACACTTAACCACCGAGTGCTATACATCTCAAGCAATTTGAAATGTTGCTGACATATTCGCTGGCTGGCTGTCTGTTTGCCGGTTTAAGGATTTTGTTGTGGCAGCAGCCCCTGTCTGTCTCCGATGCCAGCAACTCATGTTGGCTGATCTTCGACGCATTTATTTCCATTTCGCGAAATTGATTTCTCATGTAGGCACTAGTTGCAGTAGTTGTTGGTGTTGCTTGCGTTAAATTGTACCATCGCACGTTCTGGTTGCTGATGCCAGTCATTCATGCAGGCAGCGTGGCAGGGAGGAAGGCAGGCTCGTCTCATGGTATGAGGTTCGTGTAATTTGTTAATTGCACGCTTGTTGCTGTTGCTGTTATTGCCTCATAAATACCAAAAGGGCTTTTGAACTTGCAACATGCAACAAGTTGCAGCAAACTGTGCAGCAAAGTAATTAAATGCAAGTTTTTCCCTGTTGCTGCATCCTGTCTCAGCTGCATTGTATTGCATTTAAAATGAGTGCGTTCCGAAATTCAATTAACTGCGTTCTGTAAAGAAAAAAAACGCCAGGATCTCATGTTGCTGCCTTTTGATGGTAGTGCAGAGGCATTTAGTGAGGCAGTTATTGCTGGACCCTTATTACTGCCGACTCGTCTATACTATGCGTTGTACTCTTAAAGAATGATGACTGTTTTTCGTCTTAGCGCACAGTGCATCGATACTTTGTCAGAGATGGACATCAATTGAATGATTGGAATTTTTACTGAAATTCCATTACTTAATGATAAAATTCTATATCTCTCATCGAATTTTTTCTCAGGTTTCTCTCGAAAGTTGGACAGGGCTCAGATTTAAGTACCTTTTTTTCATGAAATTTTTTTAAGAGCTGATTGTAAGCTTATACGATTGTGGTAAAGTCAATAATTTCTAAATTCAATCTCTTGCTCTCATTGCCTTTTCAGTCTATTGTCTTGCTGGCATAGAAATTCTGAACATTTAATTGCAGACATAAAATAACTCATTTATATATAATTTTGTATTTTGATTTTTAACATAGACCAGAAAACTAAGACGAAGAAACGGCCGCTGCGTTAACAAAAAAATTCAAGTGAAGTTTTTTTACCAGTACTATCTTTATTTGGGCACAAGAACTAATATGTGTATTAAAGGTCAAAAATAAAATAATATTTGTTATATATCGTAAGCTATTGAACTTACTTCTATGAGTAATTTTAATTATGTGACATTGTTGTTAAGCTTGTCTTATACAAAAAGATATAAAATGTTTGCTTACGCCAGTAATCGTAAAAGCATCCTTTTTCTACATTATCAATGGTATTAATTTAGTTCGTACTGTTTTAAAACGTTTTTAAAGCACATAGCTGAAATGTATTTAACTTAACGAAACATAATGAACCCCGTCTTATGCTGATTCACAGGTCTAACTCTTATCTTAAGACTTTGTAAGCCTCCTTCTTGTTGCAGCCAGCAAATGGTAAACTTTAATCTCCACTCTCAATAATGTATTTATTACATTATTACATTACAATATTACATGTATTTATTTTTCTAATAAAACTTGTTGCTTTTTTATAAATTATTGTGGAGCAACTTTTTAATAAATCCCCTTATGTTCACGGAAAAATCCTTACAACCATTTATTGGAAACACAAGATAGCACTCTACTAATTTAGGGTACTGCAATCCACCCACAGTGAGCTCCCCCAGCTATTTACTATTCCTAGGAGCTATAGTCTTCAAAATTAAAATAAATAGTTTATTTCGAGTTGGTTTAGTAGGTTAGTTAATAGTTTTACAGATATTCGTTACAATTTAAGAACTATTTGCAAAAATTATTAAAGTGAATTCTTTTCACAAGGACTGTCAAGGACCCATGTGCACCGCGACCCATAGGACCTATCCCTATAGATACGGAATGAATTTGAGCAGTGTTTCTGGCATGATGTTTCAAATTGATAATGGAGGTACTACTGCACTTCCAAAGGGATGACGTCTTAGACTGCAGATTGTCAGACATTCACATAGAATGTGTTCTGGGGTTTCTTCCTCCCCCTAGCATAATCTGCTGATATCGGATTAAGATAAACCCATCTGTTTTAAATGGTATCTGAGTGAACAGTGAGTGACCTGTGAAATAGCTAGTTAGAATTCTAAGGTCTGTTTTAGTTAGCTTAAGTAAATCTTTCAATTTAACTTTAATGTGAGTTCAAAATGTCTTAGCTTGCCTCTGTTCCTTAGCATCGTTTCAGTGACACTGAAATTCTTTGTTTTCCCATATTTTAATCATTTCGTGAATGATGCCTTTAGCCAGGCTACAGAATAGTTCGGGTTCAGTAAGAGTTCAAGATGTTCCTCTTTTGGCAAGGCCCTTTGGCCGCCCATTTATTGCTCTCGAATCCTTCGTTACCTGGAACCCACCACAATTCTATTTTATTGTTTTGTCCCAGCGTAGTTAATATTTTGACGCAATTGAAAACTAGTCTTGATTCAAACTAGTAGTCTTGCAGGGCTTCTAAGGCCGCTTGACTATCTGAAAGTATGTAGATATGTGCTTCCTTGAAGAATTTCTTACCGAGACATTCCCTGACACATATTTCAAAGGCATATACCTTCGCCTGGAATATGGTCGGTTTGTATCCCATTGAAAGAGCTTTTTGGAAATTGGGATCGTATATCCCCGCTTTCGTCAGCCCATTTTCAACTTTTGACCCATCAGCATACCATATCTGTGAGTCAGGATCAACTGTGAAGCTATCACTTCTCCACAGTTGCCTATTGTTCATAACGATGCTGTAACGTTTCGAGAAGTTTATCTTTGCCAGTATCTTGTCTGGTATTTTCCGAAGGTTTTACGTATCTTAATGTGAGCCGTAAAATTTCCTGCCTTGTATACACCTATTTCCTCCATTATTAAGCACTTAGACATAATTATTTTCAATAATTATATTTAAAGGGGGTAGCCCAAATATTACACACACAGTTTCAGATGGGCACGTTCTAATTGCTCCAGTGATACTAATATACGCCATTCCTTGCAGCATTGTCAGTTGGTTAGCTTCTATTCGTTGTTAGACCTTAGGCCACCATGCAAGTGCCGTATACGTAATCATAAGTCTAACAATATTTCCAATATATCATTTTCGGTTTGTGACCCCACATTTTGCCATGGAGGTGTCGACAGGCAAAAAGGGTACATGTTTCCCTGTGCTGTAACTGAATCTAAGTGGGTGTTCCAACGGAGCTGCTTGCTAAAACTCACTTTTAAGTACTGAACCTACTTTGAAAAGTCAAAGACTTTTCCATCCAGGTTAGGCCGTATCAGATTTCCTAGAGAAAAAAATAAAGCTCTGTTTGTTTTTCCTCAAAAGGTTTTTCGATTGGGCCAGTTAGGCTGTGTATTGTGGTGACTTTGGACTTTCCAGCTTGGTAGGCAAACTAAAACATGTTTAGAGGTATACTCTTCAAGCTAGTTACCCTAATGTTGAGATCCAGTATTTTCTCCATTGTATTTAAAGATAAGGATCATTACCCTGATCGGTATATACGATGTTGGCAATTGTTCGGGGTTTTTAACTACCTTTGGTATAAAAACGACCTTAACCTTTATTCATTCGCGAGAAATATGTTCTAATGAAAGATTGGATTTAAAAATCTGAGTAAGTGGAGGGACAATGGAGTCAATGCCTTGCTGTAATAGGCACGAGTGGATTCCATCAGGTCCCGGAGATTTGTGTGGACTATATTTGGATATGGCCCAACGTACATTATCGGACGTAAAGAGTTTGCCTGGAAGTCCTTTCTTTTAAACACTATATTAAAATGGGCATTATAATTAACATTGAAAAAGTTCGCTTCGAAATCGTATGCAAAAAAAAAATAAGGTTTTCAAAGTCGAAAGTCGTCAAACTCAAGTTTTTTTATTAAGCTATTTAATAAGTGTCATTACTTTTAGCTTTCCTTTTTATAATTTTACTTTATTTGATTTTTATTCAAATGATTAGTTTTTAATTTATAAATTTTTCTATCAAAAACTTTATTATTAATAATATCAACACAAATGAAAACCGATAAATCAAAAATAAATTCAAAGACAAAAATAAAGTTTTCTTTAATTAAATATAATAACATTAAACACTAAGCAATCAATTAAAAAATTAGTCTTATTAATGATGTAATTAATAAAGGGTGTTTTTAAAAAAATCTTGTTTCATTTTTGTAGCATAAACTCTTCCTTAGAACCCTAGTACCCAACTCTATATGTCTTAAAAAAATCTGTTAAGATTTAGAGATGGCGCATGGAATAGAGTTTTTCCATGCGATTTGTACGGGCGGCAAAATTAATTTTGTGGGTTCATGGAAAATAGAAGAACTAAAAATAAAAAATTGATTTTAAAAAAAATGCGTATCTACTACTTTTTTATCTTTTTGATTATACAAAGAATTTTATTTATATTCGATTATTATTCACTGATCTATTGCTTACTTCTCAAAGCAATATATTGAAAATAATACTTTTTTCCAAAAATATTTTGTTAAATCTTCATACTTTTTTAATATTCCAGTTACAGAATTTATTTTTGTCTTAAAATTCAGACAATGATAATTTAGGTCAATATTAAATAAAAAAATTTATTTATTTACTTAAAATTTTTTAATTTATTTAACTATAAACATATAGTATTTTTAGTATTACTTGCAGTTTTTTTTTTTTAAGTAAAACAAAATTTATACATCAAAATTTATAAATACATCACTACATCACATTTACTGTCACTGCCAAAAATACATTTTGTATCTCCTATTTTCTAATCAGTTCTGTGGAAAAGTCTACGCCACGCTATGTTTGGATAGTCCATCGTTTTTTTTTACGGCACACCACACTACGTGACACTGAGTTAAGTTACGTTCGGGTAATAGACCTTAAAAATCATATTCAAATCGTTAAGCATAGTACTCTGTTCAGTTTCATGTGAAACTCTGCTCAAATCTCCATACAAAAAATGACAGCTGAGAAAAAAGCGTGGAAGTTTTCACAACATATTTGTCAGAGCAGTACTCTGTTCCGCTGCGTGAAATGAAAGCAACATGTTTCTGAGCAACATTTTTTCACGACACTTTAATTTAACTGCCTATTTATTTTGATGTGAGGAACCATATGTAATTTCCCAACTCAGTCTTTGAGTCTCTCTGAGAAACGTTGCTATAGGAACTCCTCGCAACAAACTTTAAGTCAGAAATTTCACGCAACAAATAAATTAATGTTGTCAGTAAAATTTCACGCAAGCAAACATAGTACTATGCTTTAAAATAAAAAAAATTTAGTTTTCTTATTCTTATTTTCAATTAAAACATTAATTATGTATAATTCTCGTAATAAAATGTTATTGGAGATTTAATTTTTTTAGATTATTTTACATACGGGCTAACTTTCGCTATACAAAAAAAGTATCTTTAAAAACTTAAAAAGTAGATATAAAGCTTCTTTTAAAGCCTAGAATAAGTGAAATAATTTATTAAGCACATTTGTTTTCTATTTGTAATCTAATAATTATGATCATAAATAATCAAAAAATAATTACGATTACTTCAGATTACGAACATAGTAAAAAAAAATCAAAAGTAATCAAGAAAAAATAATCCGACTACATTTGGGAATTGTTTTTGATTGTTTAGGATTATTTAAGCAATTTTTAAAAGTAGTCGGATTATATTTTCTTCATTCTGTTTGATTATTTTCGTAATTTCAAGTAATCGTAATTATTTTTTGATTATTTGTAATCGTAATAAACTACTAATCATAAACTTCTCTCTTATGAATTATATAATGATTACAATTCTTTTTTAAATTTAATATAATTTATTACTAATCGTAATCGCAATTTAACAGCTATGCATCACTGAATAATAACCAAAAATTAATGAAATTTTTTGTATAATCTAGAAGATAAAACATTAGCAGATACGTATTTTTTATATTAATTTGTTTTTTATGTTTAGGGCTTCTATTTGCTATAAACCTTTTAAATGGATTCTTGTATGGAATCGTATGGAAAAACTAAAATAAAAAAAGGCCACCCCTATACCTTTGCCAATTTTATCACAGTGTATTTTTTGTGTCATAAGGAAGTGTTGAAGCTGCGAAAATCTGGACATATTAAAAAACCATCCTTATATACATATGTAGATATGGACAATGGTATTCTCCAGCTTTTATAGAGATTTTTCGTGCCTGGTTTTCATTGAAGCTATAACTTAGAAGCTATACACTAATTTTTTACTTACGAGCTTTTCTTACTTTTAAGTAATATAAAAAAAAACATTTATTTTTGAATAATTTTGAGTTATTTAATGGAAATTCTGCTCTTCTTGAAAGTTGTGGAAAAAAGCCTTAAAGGTTTAAAACATGAAATTCAAATTGGACTATAAAATCAGGAATATTGTTATTGTTCCAGGATCCTATGATCTTGAACATAGTCTTGAACTATAGTCTTTTGAAATTGATATTTTAGTTCAAATATATAATTTTATTTTTCTCAATTGCTTACTGTAAAAAACTTTTTGAAAAAAACCGATTTTAAAGCAAGTGTAAAATAGTTCAAAAAAGAAAAAATGGTTGGGGACAGAGGAGATTGAGGTGTGAGAAAGCTTTGTGGCATTTGTTACAAACATCTTTGCCTCAGACAAAAACTAAAACAGCGTCGTTCATCTTTAGTTTTGCAGTTTCATGAAAATTCTATTGGGTAAATTGTTTGACCTTGAAAATGGATTTTTTTAAAGTTCAAATAGTGAAGAAATTTGGGTGGCAGATTCCCGCTTAGGAAAATTCAATTAAAACATACTTTCTTACTCACATTTTATCTGTTGCACTGTGTTATTGGTTCTCATTCTTGATGTTGCTTCGTGAAAAAGTAATTTAAATTTATTCTCATCGCCTTGCAACGCACTGTGCAACGTCCAGTCGTTGTCGAAGTTGATTTTTTTATAACTTAAAGCAGTCAACACTTGAGCTTGCTGGCAACGCTTTGAAGCTCATAAATATTGTCTAGTTTGCTTAGAGTGCAACAGAATCTGCAACATTTACTATCGTCGCGCTAACTAACTGGCAACATGATGCTTCTTAGCATGTCCCCACATCTATTTGGAAGACTCTTTTGCAGCTCACGTGTGCTTTGAAGGCGATGTCTTTGAATGGCAGCAGATCATTTGAACTGATCTTCAAAATAGTAGCATCCATTAGCGTAACACTTTATCCTGCTTACAGCTGCTGATGCTGTTGCTGCTGCTAATTAACATTGTGTGGACTCGAGGTGTTGCTGTTGATGCTGCTGCTGGTCTTGCTAAAAGGTTGCAGTGCTTGTCACGTCGTTCACGATTTTGAGTGTTTGGCCGGCTGACTAGATCACTTTGCTACCATGATTCTTGGTGCACAAAGTTCGTTGCACGGCATGCTTTTTGTGGGCTACAGCAATTGTTGCCCGTTATGGCAGCTATTCGCACGTTTCGAACACTGCAATCTTGTGATGTGCTTCTAATATCAGCTTAATGGTTGTGGCTATATTTGGAGTTGTTTATATTTTTTTATTTTTTTTTTTTTGCTTTAAGGGGCATTCATGTTGGCTGGAAAACGTGCCAAACTTATTGTTCGCAATCGTGTTAGTTGCTCTAATTGGAACGATCTTTAACACTAGCGACTTAAAATGTTTTTAATTCAATATTGTTGCCGCTGTTGTTGTGGGCTATTTTATTGCTCTTTTTATGGTTTTTGTAGCATAAAAAAACATTGTTTGCTTAAATTTTATGACTTCTAATCATAAAATAAATATCTCAATAAAATCACTTGTGTTGCTATAATTTGTCGACAACAGCAGCAAAATTAAGCAACAACCCACGGCACCCTCGCAACAACTTATTAAATTTAATGAAGCGTTCATACAAAAAACAACACAAAGCTAGGCAATAAATTGCTTTAAGTTAATCCGTGTGTTGCCCTGTCTATTGCCGTTGATGTCACAAATCTTGTTGTTGTTGTGGTGGTTGTTGGAAATTTTTCTAATGCCGTGCATTTCCCCCAATTTGTTACGCTTGACCCACTTCTTGACGCATCTTTTGCGTCAATCTGCGTTGCTGCAACATGTCGTTGTCATTGTCGTCTTAAATTGTTGACACTTGCAATTGACAACAACAACAACTACAACACAAATAACAAGCAATAGCAACATCAGCTAGTTTGGCGCTGTTGGTGATCCTCGATTGAGATTGAATGAAGCTCGTTATAAACATTTTGCAATCACCAATTATTGTACATACATCATCGCTGTTGTTTTATTGCTGTTGTTGTTGTAGTCACTGAGGATGATGCTGCAAAAATTGAGCTTGTATGCAATGCTCCCAGCTTGGTAGGTGGTCCCCAAAGAGCAACGTTCTGCATTCCTCAGTCATGTTCAGTGTTCAGTGTGCGCGTCTATTGATTGTTTCAAGCTATGTCTAACAAGTTGATCAGGGATCGATGATTCGCTAGAGCCGGCTGGGAGCTAGCGGCTCTATGTCAGCCAGTGTGGCGTCCATTGCAATCGATGATTTGACAAGAAATTCTCTACAAGAGTTCCCCAGAGACGCGAATTGCTTACATGCTCAGCAATATAACAGCATGTTCTACAAATTTTCCACTCTTCAAATAGATCTTCAAAGTTGGTGGCTGGGAACTCGCAGAGCTGTCAATTAAATGTTACTCTCGATAAGCTGCCAAAATGTCTCAAGCGTCATGTTGCCTACTTTGGCGATCTCATGGAGAAAAGGAACAGAAAAAATTACATCTGCTGTCATTTTTACTCTCTTAATTTCATTAAATGCTGTTCTTGCATTCTTGCGAAAGCCGGATGTGCTGTTGGTTTTATTGCAACCAACTTCAATTCAACTGTCAAAGTAACAGAAACTGGCTGGTTCTTTCTAAGGAAGGCTAAAAATAAAAGTTTTCATTTGAAGTTTTTATTATTCGGTTTTGATGGATTTAGTTTTTAATGTTTTGTGTCATAAAATTTTTTCAAATGGTTTTGTTATTTTTTTTCTTTTAACTAAAAGTTATTTTTTTGGCTCTTTTTTATTTTTAATGATAATTGTAAGGTTTTAAGCTCATTTTGTCTGCTTTGGTTCAATTTGTAATGGAGCATTTGGCCAAAGATTTTTTTATTGTTGTCAGAAAGTAGGTCGTAAAGTTAAAAATAAAAATAAACTATATGCGGAATAAGGAACTGAAATCATGACATTTTTCTATAACCTAACAGTGTTAAATTAAGTGTCGTTAAGTAGATTTCTTATGCCATTAAATCATTATTTCTCAATATTTTTGAAGCTGCACTTCTTCCATACTAAAGTTTGAATAAAATAAAAGGAGTAAAATTTTTTGAGGAATTTGGAATAAAGAAGAAGAAGAAGTCCGCGACGGGTTGTTGAATAAAGCTTCATAAACATTTCTAAATTTAAATTAAAAAATCAAGCAAAAATCACAATACGATCACTTTGAATTAAACAACAAGTAAAGCTTTTTCCTCCACAATAAAAGTTGACTTTCATGGGGAAAATCTCACATAACATGAAATTTTTCTAAAAATTTGGACTTGCTATTTTTTTACTAATCTATAGGGATTTTAATGATGTGTATATGTGGGTGGTGTATATTTAGCGTTCCGAGCAGAAAACTTAGCAAAGTTTATAGCAAAGACGTAATCAACGGCTAATTTCAGAAAATTGTGCCGAATCTCAAATCAAAATTTAGTATGCGCATTTGAATATGAAAGTTGTACATGACTTTTTCTTAAAACAACGAAGCTTTATTAGAAAATACAATAGTATCACAAAAAAAAAAAAAGTTTATATTACTGGTATGGGCTTTTTTCATTGGCAAATTTGTAAGATTTCCGAATTTGTTTTCATATCACGTTTGAGGCAAATTTTAGAAACCAGTTTTTAAAAATTGCCCAAAATGTTAATAATTACAGTAACCTCAACAAAAAATTTGTACAGTGTTATTTGAATGATACGATAGTGTTTTAATGCAATACATATTAGGGGCGTTCACGATGTGTTGTATTTGTAATAAATTTTTACAAAAGTAAAACTTATTGTGAACGAACTTTCACTAAGGCATTGTATTTTTTTTTAAATCAGCTGATCTTTTATATTCTTTGAATTGGAAATATTAATTCAAATCATCATTTAACTAAAGGAAATCATACAAAAATTTAAACTAAACACTAAATTATATTTATTTTTATTAAATAAACTCAATGCGTTGCCGGTAGTTTTGTCCATGCTGAGTAGAAATGCTTTATCGATCAGCTGATTTAATACACAACGAAATTTACAAAGAATACAATTAAGTTCCATGGTTGTTTTTTTGCCACAGGGTTGCATTTTGAATAATGTACATTTTGTTTTTGTAAATTCACAAAATTTACTGCAAAATATCAAATTTATCAAAAATACACAATACAAGGTCAAATACACCACATTGTGAATACCCCTATTGAAATAAAAACATGCACAGTTAAAATACCAAAAGTATTGGCACAAGCTTTTCTTGATTTTTTTTTTTTTTTTTTTTTGTTCACTTCTACTCCAAAGTGTATCTTTGCACTGTCTTTAGCTTATTGCTATTTATGAACAAGTAAATATGCAAGAGTTATAAAAGCTGATAAGGAGCTGAAAGACGCTCTATGATTTACAAGCAAATAATAAGAACATTCTCATGTACAAAGTTTAGTTTCTTAACCATAGCCTTAGCCTTAAAAAAACATTGAGTATTTTCACTAATTAAGACATTCTACAATCTACTACGACTTCTTCTAGTCACAGCTAAGTCATCAGCCATAACACACAAAGAAAGCCAAGAGCCTAGCCTGGTGAGCTAATTATAAGAACAAATAATTTATGATTTCAATAAAGTAGAACCACGGCTACAACCGTGCATATTGTCAATATTTGAGCACAACTAGTGTTGCTCCTTGTTTATTTTTGAACTCATTGACATGCAGCTAGCCTGACTTAATGCAAATCTTATTTGAACTGCATTGGCACCATGACAGTATTTAACTACATCGTTATCATCATGGCAATCTTCAGATAGACAGACAGACAGATAAACAACACCTACACGTTGCTATCTATAGTGTTTATTTCTAAGAATTAAATGTAACTTATTTGAAAATGTAACAAGTAAACACAAAAAATGACCAACCTTTCAAATGCAAATCTAGAATTTGTGAAAAAATGCAAATGATTAATGCTTTAATTGAGTTAGCCACTGTCAGCAGTAGAGGAGCTAACACTAGAAGTGAACGTGACGAAATGTCAAAATTATGTCTACATTTGATAGTGTTAATTTTTTTGGCGTTAATCGAAAAATGTTCATATCTTAATTTTGTTCAAACAATGACACTTTTTCCAATTTTGTCTATTTGGTGCTAAAATGTTTTTAATTAAAATTTAAATTTTTACCTAATGTTATCGTAACATTAAACGTTGACAGCGCAAACAAACGTAATTGCAACATAAACGTCACACAAAAACCAACAATTGCAAAATGTCAAAATAAATTACGCTGGAAAAGCTGATGTTAATTGACAACTCAACTAGTCCTCTTTATAACGCCACAACTAACTACCGCTATCACCATTCACCCGCTTCCTTTCTTCATCTTGCTCTCTCACATGCACCACAGCATTTTCCTATGTTGTCACGTTACGTCAAATAACGCCTAACGTGTTTATTTTTTGACGCTGCACTGTAATCGAATTTCGTAAAATAGCAATAACAAGAACTCGCTAACCGCTGTTTTCTCTGCATTTCCTAACTGGAAATTCAAATGAGTTGCATTTCAATTAATTTACGTTCGACGATTGATTTATTAGAGATCATTAAAACTGACTTGTATCATTTGCGCGCGTGTGCCCAGACACAATTGGGTCCACAAGCGATGCCACAACGATTGCATTTGTCGTAATCGACGCCTCTGACCTTAACGTGAAAGTGAAAAAAAAGTGGACGCGTGTGTGGACGTTGTAGTCGACTGTCTAGCTGTCTGACTATTTTACCCACTATGCCACTGTTTTATTAGGTAGGCCCGTTATTAACTGATTAGTCCATAAAATAAAGAAAAATAATGGTTATTTATTAAATCGGACATTTGTTTGACTTGATTTATTGCATTTAATTAAAGAAAGTCTCTTCGTTCTCGGCAACTAAAATAGAATATGTATTTGATTCTATTGGTCTTAATGTTGTTATTGTTGCTGTGACCTACTAAATAAATCTATCATAAGCTTCTCTGAAGCTTTATGAATCGTGACAGTAATTTTGAGGTCAGCTGAAACCGAAAGTAAGACTCTTTTTAGTAGAGAACCCGGTTACTCGGTTTTGTTGCTTTGGGTTAAAATGCTGAGTCCAAATTCGGCAATCGGTAAAATTTTGTTATCACGTACATATCCGATAATTTAAAATTACGTATTTCTTCAATAAGTAAAAAATTTGTTACTGAAAGTATTATTATTTTCCTGCAACCCGACTTTAAATTATATCGATAACACTTTTTCTCAAAAATACTGTAATTTTAAAATTATTTGGCGGAATATTATTAAAATATGCAATTGAGAGGTAAGAAGGCCTAAATAGGCGATTTTTCAGGATTTTCTCTGCTGAGGCATATTATTGAATTAATATAAAAAATATACACACAAATTGAGTTACAGTTTGACTTTGTTAAAAATCTTTTTTAAAATAATAACTTTTAAGATTCTGTAAGTCCTTTAAAGAAAGGCGTCTAGCGGTGTGCACGATATTTCTGGGTCGGATCATTGTAAATGAAAATATCAAAAAGATTTAATTAATGAAAGGATTTAATTAATGCATTATCTAGTAATTAATCAAAGGAATAATGAAAATATCTACTTTTAACAAAATAGCAAACAAATTTTTGGGTTTTGATAAAAATTTTGGTCCTAAATTTTGAAGTGATAAATATTTATCGAAAAAAGTAATCCTTCGATTGATTAATAAAAAATACATTTTTGAAGCTTGTGTCAAACAGTGACTGGTCGTTAGAACTGTTTTCGAGAAATCATTCTCACCGATTTTAAAAACGCAGTTTTGAGAAAAACACGTTTTAATGCAGCAAACCATATTTTGGTAGAAAAATTTTACGATAGTCTGACGATATCGTTGCGATATTTTAACACACAAATACGCGATATCGTCTTAATAATACAGATAACAATAGCATTTCGATATCATAATGGTATCTATATTACAAATTTCTAGATATCATCATGATAGTATAAAAACTTTAAAAAATAAACCAATTATTTTTAGTTCGTAGCTATTATTACATGTTTTAAGCAAAAAGTTATTTTAGGATAGCTAGTGGCACTTTATTTAGTGCAAAAGGTGTAAACGAACAAAAGTTTTGTCCAAAGATATAAGCAAACAAAAAATGACGCGTTACGATACAAACAATTTAAGTGGTTGTCGTCTGCATCAATATTAACGACAAAATCTGTGCATGATTCTTGTATCAAAGTTATTTTAATATGATCTGGAATAATGTTACTATCAGAGCTAGGTCAAAAAGTACTCATTACAATTCAATTCCAATTCTTTGGAATTAGGAATTGGTAATTGGTCCTCTCAATTCCTCAGGAATGTAATTGGAAAAAATCGTCAATTCTTTTACAGGAATTGTAATTGGTAACTGAACAAATAAATTTCAATTACAGGAATTGTAATTGGTAATTGATCACTTCAATTCATCAATTCCTCAAATGAAATTGAAAAAATCGTCAATTCTATAACAGGAATGTTAATTTAAAGTTGACATTTCAATTACTTTTTCATTGACTCAAAACTAATTCTTTATTTATTATAAAACTTCATTTGACTTCCACTGTTAGTCGGTTAATGAAATATTTATAAATAACTATTTTATTGAAGATACCAATTATTTAATTTAATACCACATTTTGAGTTAGAATAAAATTTATAGCTGCTACGCTACCTGGTTAAATCTCGCCGACTTTTTGCAAGGAGCTTGGTACACAACTTCCACACCCCTGCACAACATTTCATTTATCTACAAAGCGATGTTTCCCAATTCTATTCCTAAGGAATTAAGGCGTTCAATTAACAATTACAATTCCCGTAATGGAATTTAAAATTTTTTCCAATTCCATTCCTGAGGAATAGAAAAGATCATTTACCAATTGCAATTCCTGAAATTGAATTGACAGTCTTTTTTTCTAATTACATTCCTGAGGAATTGAGATGTACAATTACCAAGATGAGATATACAATTCCAAGGAATTCAAATTGAGGTGGAATTAAATTAATAAGGAATCATTACAAATCAGCTCTGGTTACTATATATTCATAATTGTTTCGTTGAAAAATCTTTTTTCATTATTTTTATACAAACCACAATATGATACGTTACGATATACGTTACCATACAGATTTTTTCCTTAAAAGAAGTAAACATTTTTTTTAGTTTTATTAACTTAATTGAACTAGAAAAACAAATAAAATGTAATTCAGGACCGTAAAAATTTAAAACTGAAAACAATTTCATTAAACTTTGTATACGAGTATATATTATACTTAAAAAATTGTAACTTTCGTTAAGATTTTTCAACTTTTGTGACCATTTTTCAACTTCTGTATAACAACTTCACAATATAAATTTAAACATTTGTTCTCTTACATTTAATTTTTGAGTCGCGGTAGACCTTTTGGTGGAAATGCCCATATGTCCGAATAAATATGAAAATAATAGGTCAGTTCCCATACTAACTTCAAATAACTGTAATAGAAGAGAGATAAACTCTTTCAAGCAACTTCAAGTTACTTAAATAGAGTACGGGAACGGACCTAATAAATCGATAGAGTAAAAGTTGTATATACAAGCTACTTGAGCTTCAGCCTTGGGTTAAATAATTACAATTACATATAATAATTATTAGTATCGCAAATTGAAAATGAGGCACAGTCTTTTCAATAGCAATGTCATTTTAATGGAAGCTTCAATTTTTAAAAAGTAATCGAATTTAAAGCCATAAACCTTGACAACACTAACTTGACATTTATTCTCTTTGCAAAGCTTTAAATTTAAGCTGCTCTTGTATGAAGCTTTTTACATACATATACCCGCTTGTAAAAAATTTTCGGTGATGACATTGTAATGCAGAAATGTAAGCAGAGTGTGCTCTTTCAATTTTCTTTTAATTGTCAAAACAACAGTTTGACTTTATTCGTCTGTGTAGCAACATGGTGTTTTCTAACAGGAAGTTTTGCAGTGAAGTGTGCTTGTGAAAACTATTAATTTTAAGCCAGTAAAAAGTTCTATATATAAAATAAAGTATTATTAAACATTAACTCTGAAGTCCTAGATAAAAAGCAGTAAATTCGTTCATTGCATTGTAAAAATTGTGAAAATAATTTGTGGCGTCATGTGCTTTTGTTTGCTTCTTTTTGGTGTTTTCTCTATCGTTTTCGGGGTTTTTTTGGCATAGAGAGGATTTTCGTTCAATTTATTTATGTTCTCTCCAATTTGTGCGTAATTTTTTGTTTTTTCTACCTTGTCCTTACCTACACACATTGTCGCTTACTGTGTAAGGTGGATGTCATCAATGTTTTAGTGGCCATGTCCAAAGAAATGTACTTGAGAATTGTAAACAGACTTCAGAGGTCCTGCAGCTACATTGTATTTAAGAAATAATTGGTTACGTCATGTGTCCATTTACCACTGGGTAGTAGAATGCATACTTCTCCAAATGCTGTTGCTGCTCAGTTTCGCTTTCAAAATCATTTTCATATCAATAACAAATCAATGTATGCAATCAAGAGAGACGATTAGGTAAGCAGCAATTGACGCGAGAGTCATTCAACTCAAGTGTCAAAAGGGTCTCAAGCGATTCGAAATAAAACAAAAAAAAAAGAGTACTTTTCATAAAGTTGACCTATTTTTTATGGATGATTTTTTGCTTCGTTTTACTTTTTTTTTCATTTTGTTGGTAGGATGTGTGGGCGTTTGTTGTTTTGTTGATTTAAGCAGCATGAAAGCAAAAGTTGGGAGTGGAAAATAATGATGTAATGAAAATAAAAAGCCTGCAGTAGCTAAAAAGTGGCAACATAAAATGTAAGAAATGTCAAACGGTAGTAAAAGCGTTACTATAGTAGTTGTTGTTCATTTTGATGAATGGTTTTTAAGTGCTGGAGATAGTTAGCTTAGGGCTCGTATGCTGCATTTGGAGATACTTGAGACTATTTTGACCAATGCATGATACTATTTGGAGTTATGTAAGAAACAGTGGGTGGTGTTGTTGAACAGCAGAACTTAAGTACCACATAATGGATGAATTGCACTCAGAGCATACTTGAAGGTATAAGAAATGAAATGTATGGATAGATATTTAAAATAACCTTGTTGTCACGATTGAAATTAATTTTGTGGATTTTGTGTTTATTTGTTCATATTCGAATTAATATTTGCTTAAAATAAATTTGGATTCTCAAAAGCAATGCCATTTTAACACAATGCTACTAAATCTTACTTTAAGACCTGACCGGGCTTAATTCTCTCCCTGGTGCAGCTTAAAAATATACCGCAAAGTCTTTCTTTTACTCTTTCTTTTCCTATCCAAGCTATTTGGCAGGCACCGAAACTTCATATCGCACCTATCTAATGTTCATTCGTTGCATGCTGCAAGCCGCAACATATCGGTTGGTGCACAATCGCTCATCTAAGCTGACGAGTGAACGTAAACCACGTTAGCAATGGCGACGCAATGGCGCACAACTGCGATGACAACATGTGGCTTCTAGCAGTCAGCGGCAGCAGGCACTGAAGATCCTTTATTTGGCATGCGCCGCAGTGGCAACGAGTCACTTCAAAACTGCAAGGTATTGTTTGTGCAAGTTGGGTGTTTTTCCCCTAAGTTTTTTTTTTAGCATATTTCTGCGCTTTTTGGACTTCTATAAATATTCATGAGCTGACTGGCGTCTTGAAATAAGTCCAGCAACTACTGCACCAAGTTTAGCTGGCTTGACTTTGGCATTGAGCAAGCCTTTTAAATAAAATTTATTAGTTTTTGGCTTGCTTTGACTTAGGCTTAGAGGAAAAAGTGCAAGCTTCAGTGTTGTAACTTTTGCAGTTTTTGCTAATACATATATGCAACATTTAAAAAATTTATTTTTTTGTGCTGTACCGCTGAAGGTAGTTTGTCCAAGATCGCTCTTTTTTTTTTTTGTTTTTTCATGTGGCGCTCTGTGCACACGTTAGCTTATCTTCAAAAGCAGCGAAAATTTACCGCTTTTGCCATATCTCAATCCTTACTTACTTTCTTTTATGCGCAAGCATAACGAGTTGTTGGTTTGTGTTTTGGGCTTATGCCTTTTATCGGCCCTTGAACTTAATTTTCGGCATTTTTTTGGTTTTTGCATTTTATGTCTTCTTAACGGTTCCTTTTTAAAGATTCTTTTTTTATTTTTTGCTTTCTTTTGCGCGTCCACTGCATGTTTATGCGGCTCGTGCAGCTAGCCATCCATATTGCCTCCGGCTGTGTTTCGCATTTTGCACCAGCGCTGTTCCGCCTGTCTTTGCCTTCTTGTGGCAACTCTTTTTCTTATTTTATTTTTTACTTCCTTTGTTGTTGCATACAAACAACAAATGTTTATATGCATTGCGGTGCCATAAATGCTTAACGGGTCAATGTCTTGAACCTAACACTATATGAAATTCTTGTGAAGCACTGACAGAAATGTCGGTAGTCAGCTTAAGCAAATGCTTTTATTTTCTTGAAGTCATAAGTACAATTTTTGGTCTTAATGCTAATTGCGGGCCATTAATTAAGAAAAATACTCGCAGATTGTATATAGTTTCTGTTGAAATAAAAAACAAAATTTTTGTGAATGCAAAAAATGTATGTGATCCGATATGCATACATGCATATGAGAAATTTCTCATAAAAGTACTGGCATTATGCAATAATTTCAATTATCAGTTGCCTGAAATATACGAACATTTTTTAAAAATTGTATGTGGGATGCGGAATTTCCAAATGTAATAATATATCACAGTTATCGCAAACAAACCTTCAAGCTTTAAGCAGTTCGGATTGATTTTAACCACATAAATACAAATACCATAAAAAAGTAAGTAATTTATGAAATATTCAACTGAAATAAATTAATAAAGTGTAAACATTCGTTCCACTTTAGCTCGAGTTTTATAATTTTTCTGATTCAATATAATATTAAATAAATTGAAAGCATTTGGTTTGGGAGAGTTACATTTTTTTATTATTTTTTAAGAAAAATATGAAGTGTTACTACTTGTAAGCAAACAATGCTAAAATAACGAGGTCATAAACTATGAATTGGCAATCAAAAAAATCAAGCAAATGTTAAAATTTATCAAATATGACGTTTGACAATACAGTTGAAACGCTTCAACAGCACCATTTTGGCAAGGAACCCACAGAGCATTATTACTTGTTATTTTTCAAACCACAATACCTAAAGCAAAAGAAAACACAGACGGTCGAACCTTCAAACTCAATTTAAGATATAAAGCGCTACTTTGTAATGTTTTCTTGTTATAAATTTCTATATGATAATTTCTATATAAGTTTTCTATATGACCTTGTTATTTATTATGTTGATTTTCTATGATTTAAATACAAAATCTAAATGTTTGATAGTTTAAATCTTTCTTGATTTAAGAAAAAAATTCTATTTTTTTGATAGTTTAAAATCGTTTATTGAGCTTTAGGTCAGGTTAGAACAATTGATTGCAACGTTTTTTTAATATGAAAAGGAAAACATCACTAGCTGATTTTATTGCAATTTCGGCCCTGCTACACGCTTCATCAGAAATCTTTGTGATACGCCGTGAAAACGCATTAGCGCTCTACACCACAGAGGCGATGAGATCCCAGTGTCAATTTCTCAGTTTTTTCCCTTTCATATTTTTCTGTTGTTGTTGTATTTTTGCTTTACTTTAGTACTTATGTTTTTTTTTTGTTTTTTTTTTTGTTATATTTTTGATACTGAAAATAACCACTGTATAAATTTTTCTAGAGGATAAGTTTTCAAAATAGAGCTTTAAAGTTTGAGTGGTATTACTGTTAAAACAAGATTTTTGCAAAATTCAAGGTACTCCGAAGTACTCCTGTTTTGAAAATAGTTATGTGCGGGAAATGATTTTTGTTTTCATTGGAAGTTTGCAGTGCTGCAGTAATTTTGAAAAACGTATGATAAGCTGTACGAATTAATATATGAGAACTTTAATGTTCGATTAAACTTGACAACTGAATTTAAATTGCTGGAACATTTGATGTTTTGTGTTTCTACTTATTTTTTTGGTTATATTTAAATAGTGAATATACTTGGTTATACATAGTCCAGCTCAATCCGGCCTTAAATAAAGCGGCTCGTATGATATTCGGACCCTGGAGGAGAGTATACATTGGAAGAGTTTAATTTTGAAATTAAAAAAAGATTAATGCTTTTTGCAGTCTTCCATTGGGAAATTTCTTGTAGCATTTTAAAATTTCGATTGTATTATTTTTTTTTTAATTTTTGTTGAATTTTTAAAACTGTTTACTAATAATGCTGCCAGGAAATTTAAAGAAACATGCCGAGAAAAGTATACAAAAAAAATATAACATAAAAACATAACATTAGATAACATAAAAATATTTAAATTTTTTTTCAAAAATAAATAATAATTAAGTTATACAATAATAAAAAATTATTTCCATTGTGTTTTTTTAACAATAATTTTTTACAACGCTTCCAATGAAATACACCCAAATTTTAAGTCCCAGAAATTAACATAAAACTAAATCTGTCATCTTTGAAAATTTAGTTAATTTTAATAATCAAACTTGTACTCAAAATTTGTCTAAACAGTAGATAAATACTGCACTACCGACATTTCCTCATAGGTCAGTGTAAAGCTTTTTCCACATGGAGCAATAGAAAAGTAATGCAACTGCAACAACAGTTACTAGCCAATGTATTTATACCGAAGACTTCACATGAAGCACCTTGTGCTCAACTAGTTGGCAACACGTTCGCGACCAGTTCAATGCAACACAGCTTGCTGCAATTCGAATAGGCGATTGGTTACGTTTACGATGTGTGTTGTGCGTTACAAAAATGACAGCAATTAAAGGTATCTGCCCACTTACGGCACGTAACGAAACGACTGTAAATCGGCTTCGAAAAGGCAAAGTAATGTTCAATGCACACTTAACGAAACGGCAACAAAAATTTTAATTAAACAAAACAATAAGCGCATAATTCTCTAGTACACAATTAGCTTAAATAGCTTTACTATAAGATGACGATGTAGAAAACTGATAAAATCATAGATTTTAAATTAATTTTATGCTTTAAAAACGACCTATCGATGTCGAATTTTTACTTTGCACAATAAACTGTTGGAATCCGTTGTAATTTTTGTAAACAAAGAGAACGACAAGCCGGTCAAAATTTTTTAATACGATCACCACCGGCTTTTTCGTCGGCGTCAACAGTCGTTGCCGTTTCATCGTCGCTTAGTGAGCATGTATACATAAGAACACATGGTGGTTATATTTTGTGCCGGAATAAAATTAGTGCCGGAAGTGAAGAAATGTTCTTGTTTATTCTTAGTTTATTTTGTATGTCTTTTTAACAAAGCTTCAATTAAATAAGTATTTGTGTTGTTTTTTTTCAATTTTTCAGTGTTGCCTTTACAAGCTTTTCTCATCTGAAAGCATAGGTTGCAGATCAGTTTAAAACTGAAATGGTTTGCAACTTAGTAAGCTGTTGCGTTGCAGTTGCATTAATTTTCAATTGCTCCATGTGAAAAAGGCCAAATCTAACGCTAAGACTGAACAGCCTATGCAAGATCTTGTAGCTCTAAAAAAATTCTACTGTAATTTTTTTCTTCGATCATGAATATAGGCTATATCTTTAATGTGCGCGATATCCTGAACAAAGCGAAAGTGGGACTTTTTACGCAAAATTATTTTCATTACATGAAATCATACTCGTATAATTTTTTTTGCACAGTGTTACAAGCATCTTAAACTTTAGAATAATCTTTACATTTCTTAACCCATAAATTCATTACTTTATTTTTAAACAAATCTGTCAAAGTTGCCTTGCTGTTTTAAATTTTGTTAAATAAGTAATTTTAACAATAAAATGCCGAGTTCATACTTAATTTTTATTCATTATCATATGACTTTTATAGCAATTATTTAAGATGTTTTAATTTAAAAAAATTACATTAAAATTACCTAAAAACCGAAAAATGCTCTAAAAATTAAAAACGTCCAAAACTGACAAGAAAATAGCTTAAAAATCTCTAAAAATTACCAAAAAATGCAATTATTTTAGGAAATATTACATGAAAACTAAAAACTATGAAAAATGACACAAAAATGTCCTAAAAACTTTTCATATTTGGAATTAAGGAAACATAAATGGACGTTTTAAATAAGCAGGAAATGTCTTAGAAGCAGCAGAAAATAGATGACATGTCATCGAAATCCTAGCCCTGATTATGACTATACAGCATTATCTTTATTTTTTCATTTGAAACCTCAGTAAATATGGATGTATCTTTACCAGTACCAGTTAAAATGATCCGTTCGTTTTTTTCAAAGTGTGAAGGATTCTATAATCTATTTACTTTGATTAATTTCAATGGTTTACCGGTGTAAATGGAAGTTAATTGCATTTTATTAAATTCCTTTTGAAAAACATTAATTTAGATAATTTTTAAAACAGAACACTTCTTGTAATTTTTTTTAAAAACCAGTCATTTCCACTGGTTGCGTTAGAAATGACTTATTCAAATATCGTTAATTCTAGTGTTAATGAAATTATTTCTTCATCTCTAAATCCTTTAAGTTTTATTAAAACTAATCTCTTTGGATATTTCTTTGAACATTTTTGCACAGTGTTCTCAAGATCCCTCTGATTGCGAAAATGCTGTTCTTGAAATCCGCTTAAGTAAATAAACATCGTGTGTGTATGTGTGTGTGCGTTTGAACAGCGATATAAGAAGAAGAATTTTTCAAATTTTATTTGCCATTCATCAGCTTAGCTCAACTGTCTGTCTGTTTGTCCGAGCAGCCAAGCGTCAGTTCTTCTAGTATCCTTCGGATGTCTATCTGTTTGTGTGTTTGTCGTCAGTCCCTCATACAAACGCAGAAAATGCAATTTTGATGTCTTCTACGCTTTTATGGCAAATTTGCTTTGAGCTCCAAAAGGGCATAAATGCAACACTTGGCAACAGTTTGGGGCCGCCTGGCATCGACAAACAAACACACACACACACACACGACGGACAAACGGCTGTAGTTCGTCATGTCAACGTCATGCTGTATGTTGCTGCCATTAAAATGCGTTGAAATTTTAAAGAAATAAAACGTCGTTTGAAGTGCCTGGCTGCTGGCAGTCAACGATTTACACAATTTCACACTTCAGCATAGAAATTTGCCTAGTACGAAAAAGGGGGAGGATGTCGGGTGGAGCAACGGGCGTGATGCCGCCAAGGGATAAGACTTCATCTGCATGCAAATGTCTGAGGAAAACGAACGTGCTAAAATGTTGCCAAAGGCCAATAATGCAAGCCAGAAAAAAAGCACCATGACGGACTTCATAAGCATTTTAGCACTTTTAAGCATTTTGTTTGTTTTCAAAATAATTAGCATTTTTCACAAAAAATTATGAATAAATGAATGAATGAATGAGTGGGTAAATGAATGAATAACAATGGAAAACTTTAAAATTTTTAGATTTTAGGTAAGAGATAAAAAAACTGTAAGCAAGGTAGTTAGCCACCAACACATGTGGCACAAACGATATTCAAATTATTGTATTAGTTAAAAAAAGTAACAAAATCAACAAACTTAGTGAAATTTTGTAACTTGCTAAAAATGTATGTTTATGTCACCTAGCAATATTGTGTGTTGTTGATGATTTTTTTATGCAGGTTACGAAGCTGAAGAATTGACACCAGACTGCAGGTGCTTTCCAGGACTTCACCAGTTAGATTTTTTGTCTTGAAAGAAAGTAGCTAAAAATAGTAATAAATCAAAAATGCTAAGCATATATTGAGGCAAGCAAATTCGTTATGTGTATTGGTTATACATATCGGAATTGAGAATTACTTCAAAGGAAGTGTTACGCGAATTTATGCTGCAGTAAAAACATTGTTATTTTCCATGTAAACACTATCATAATATTTCAACTTTTAAAGTGTATTTAAAAAACTTTATAGTTATAGACTTAAACAAAACCCAATTTCGTTATGTTATCATGGTGGAGTCAGTCCAAATCAAGTGTTAAAAAAAAACGAAAGTTTGTTGGTCGACCATTTTTAAAAAAAATTTAAATTTTTAAAAAAATTTGTTGAATGCATTGACATCTCAAAACCGACTTCAAAATATTTTTTTGTTAGGCTTTCAAAATGGCGGCCACAATTACATATAAAAAAAAAATAAAAAATATGTTATAAAAATTAAACATAACTAAACTTAAAATTTATTTTATATAATTTTTATACACAGCGTTGCAGTATACTACAAAGTTCATTTTTAAGTTATTAAAATTGAAGTAACGTCGATTGTCTGGCAAAATGTTCTTGTAAGCAGAAAAACTTCTTTCTACTTCTGAACTGACGAGAGAAACATATTTAAGGTATCATTACAATTTCGGATAGGAAAAAAGTAAGCAATTTTTTAAAGCTAATAACTTGGGCACTTTATTAGATATTAACATACATTTTTTTTAAATTTGTACATCTTTGAAGATTGAAAAAAAAAATTATAGAAACAATAATTTTCATAATTCGTGTGACTTATATATGGCGCCAGAGTGAAGTGCTCAAAAATCCGTGTCATATGACGGACCAATCTCTAGAATGGGACGTCTGAAACAAAAAAACAAATAAGATTCTTAAAGAGCGATGCCTTCCGCCCCGCAATCTATATATATAAAAATGGATGTATGTATGTGGGTATGTGGGTATGTGGGTGGGTATGTGGCTATATCACGTATAGACTCCAAAACCGCTGAACCGATCTTTATGAAATTTTCAGGGAAAATAAAGCCACATCTTGAGAGTGTTCCTGTGAGGTTTCGTAACGATTGGAAAAGGGGGCGTGGTACCTCCCATACAAGCCAAATTTGCTCCATCGATCACAAACAAAAAAAAAGAAAAATATCTCACGGTTTCAATCGTAAAAAACTAAGATTTGGGGATTTTGTTCAGATGGTTACTGTCGGTAACTGTACAAAAAATGGGCGTGGTCGTTATATAAATACGCCCACTTTTTCGAAATCATGGCAATTCCGGAGTTCTGCACATTTTTACAGTGAAACTTGCTCTTTAGGTGCTCCAAGAGACGAACACAATTTATAAATGTTTTCACGCCCACTTTTAACGCCCAAAAATCAATATCTATATATATATGTATATATAAAGCAAAACGATGTGTGTCTGGCTGTGTGATGTCTATAGACTCCAAAACTACTGAACCGATTGACCTGAAATTTTAGCAGTCGATTTGTTTCAGGTACGAGATGGTTGAGGAAAAAAGTTTGCCACACCCCCCTTTTACCGCCCCCAAATCAATAAAAATGTTATATTTCAGTCGGTTTGGGTCGTATATGGCTAAAATTTTGTAATTTAGTATGTACGGTTACTGTCGACAACTGTGGGTTTCTACGCCCCCTTTTACCGCCCACAAATAAATGAAAATGGTTTATTTCAGACGGTTTTGGTCGTATAAGACTTAAATTTGTTACTTTGGTTTGTGAAGTTACTGACAGTAACTGTACGAAAAATTAGTTTCCACGCCCCCTTTTGCGCCCACAAATCAGTGAAAATGCTATATTTCATGCAGTTTTGGCCGTATGAGACTAACATATGATACTTAAGTTTGTATGGTTACTTTCGGCAATTGTACTAAAAAAGGGCGTCAGCGCTATATAGCCACACCCACTTTTTAAGAAACCATCAAAATTGACTACTGGGTCGATTGAGCTAAAATGTTGGCTTAGTTTGTACGGTTACTGTTAGCAACTGTACTAAAAATTGGTCACCACGCCCCCCTTTTACCGCCCACAAACCAATGAAAACGTTTTATTTCAACGGTTTGGGTCGTATTAGACAAAAATTTTGTAATTCGGTACATATGGTTACTCTCGGCAAGTGCACTAAAAATAGGCCTGCCCTACTTTAGTTAAACTCACTTTTCGGGGAGTTAGCGTCCAGTGAAGTAAAGTGCGCCAGGCTTAACCTAAATTGAGCTGAAATTTGGGCAGTCGATTTGTTTCGATTACGAGATGGCTCAAGGGAAACATTTTACCGCACCCCTTTTTATCGCTTGAAAAACAACAAAAATGCTATATTTCGCACGGTTTTGATCGTATTAGACTAAAATGTGGTTATTTAGTGCACATGGCTACTTTCGGCAGCTGTACTGAAAATGGTGAATATATTTGACATTTCTTGACATTTTTGTGTATAGCAGTAAGGCGGTCTGTGGCAGAACAACGTTTGCCGAGGAGATAGATTGTCCCTGTGAGGTTTGGTAACGTTTGGACGAGGGGGCGTGGTTCCTCCCATACAAGCCAAATTTGCGCTATCGACCACAAACCAAATAAGGGATATATATCAGATGGTTTCGATCGTAAAAACTAAGATATTATCATTTTGTTCAGATGGTAACTGTCAGTAACTGTACAAAAATAACTTTTTCGTCGCAATATATATACGCTCACTTTTTCGAAATCATGGCAATTCCGGAGTTCTACACATTTTTATACTGAAACTTGCTGTGTAGGTGCTCCAAGAGGCAGTCACTATACATAAATGTTTTCACGCCCACTTTTAGCGCCCACAAATCAATATCTGTACATATAAAAATGAATCGTGATTTGTTCGGATGCTTAAAACTTGAAAACGACTATACCAAATAGGATACTTCCTTCTACTGGTTTGTTCGTAACTGCTACGCAAAGGTTTAGGAAAAAAATAATGCCACACCCCTTTTATCGCCCACAAATCAATAAAAATTCTATATTTAAGAAGGTTTTGGTAGTATTAAATTAAAATTTGGTAAATAAGTTCTTATGATGACTGTCACTAACTTTAATAAAAACGGGCGTTGTCACACTTCATCTACGCCTACTTTTGGAAATATCACAATACTCCGAAACTATTAGTCCAATTGAGCTCAAATTTTGTAAGTGGCTTTGCTTTGAGTACGAGATGGTTTAAGAAGAAATGCCACACCTTATTTTACCTCCCATTAACATAAAAACAATTTGTGTTATCGAATAGCGTTATGGGTTGCACAGCTTAGAAATTCGGTATTCGACCACAATTTAGACGTACCGTTTCAGTGATTAAATTTTATGGGACTTGGACAAGGGGCAGGGGCACCTCTCATACAACCCAAATTGGTGATATCGAATAGCTTTGAATTTATAGGAATTCAGCTTTGGAATTCAGTTTTTGACCTCAATTTACACATGCAGTTTCAATGATTTTTTTTTATGGGCGTTGGACAGGGAGGCCTGACATCTCCCTTACATCCCAAATTTGCAATATCGAATTGCTTTGAAGTTATAGGTTGACAGCGTAAGAAATCGGTATTCGACCTAAATTTATACATGCACTTTCATTTCTTACATTTTATGGGCGTAGGGAAAAGGGGAGTGACACTTCCCATACAACCCAACTTTGTGCTATCAAATAGCTTTGGAGTTATAGGTAACTCAGCCTCGGAATTCAGTATTCGACCTCAATTTACACATGCAGTTTCATTGGTTAAATTTTATGGGCGTAAGGAAAAGGGCAGTGGCACCTCCCAAACAACCTAAATTTGTGCTATCGAATAGTTTTGGAGATATATGTCGCACAGTTTTGGAATTCGGTATTCAACCTCTTTGTACACATGCAGTTTAATTGATAACATTTTATGAGCGGTGATCAAGAGGGCGTGGCACTTCCTATACAACCCTAATTTGTTATATCGAATGGCTTTGTGGATATAGGTCGCACAGTCTCGGAATTCAGTATTCTACCTCAATTTAGACATGCTGTTTAACTGATAACATTTTATGGGCGTTTGAATAGGGAGAGTGGCAGCAACGCGCCGGGTTTCAGCTAGTATGTTATAAAAATTAAACATAACTAAACTTAAAATTTATTTTATATAATTTTTATACACAGCGTTGCAGTATATTACAAAGTTCATTTTTAAGTTATTAAAATTGAAGTAACGTCGATTGCCTGGCAAAATGTTCTTGTAAGCAGAAAAACTTCTTTCTACTTCTAAACTGACAAGAGAAACATATTTAAGGTATCGTAACAATTTCGGATAGGAAAAAAGTAAGCAATTTTTTAAAGCTAATAACTTGGGCACTTTATTAGATATTAACATAAATTTTTTTTTAAATTTGTACATCTTTGAAGATTGAAAAAAAATGATAGAAAAAATAATTTTCGCCAGAGTGAAGTGCTCAAAAATCCGTGTCATATGACGGACCAATCTCTAAAATGGGACGTCTGAAACAAAAAAACAAATAAGATTCTTAAAGAGTGATGCCTTCTGCCCCGCAATCTATAATATACAGGCAGGGACTAAAGTTTAAATACACCCTATAAATTTAGATTTTTAAGAAAACGAAACAGTGTGTAAAAATTTTGAGTATGCAGTTTTATTACATATTACGAGTAACTAAAAATAAAAACAAAAAACAATTCATTCATCAGGAGTATAACGGTAAATTCAACAAAAACGATATTTGGAATGGGACAAAAGTTTAAATACATGCTTGCATGAATGGAATTCCTCGAATTATTTTACAATTTCTTGAGTATAGATGTACCGTTATTTTTGTTAATTGGCTTGTTTACATATTTTCATTCATTTGAAAAAGATTTTGAGAGAGTGAAGATCGTAAGCAGAGCAATAATGGGCAAAGGAAAGCAAATCGAAAGTGGAGTAAAAAATTTAATAATAATGCAAATCGTATCGAGAAATAGGGAAAATTCTTAAATTGTCCTGCTCTAGTGTTCAAAATATTATAAGAAAATATAAACTTTATAAACCAGTCGAAAATAGACCCAAGAGCGGCCGCCCAAAAAAACTTTCCCGTAGAGATGTGAGCCACATTGTTCATGAAGTGCAAAAAAATCCAAAAATAAATGCTCCAAAGTTAGCCGCTAGTATTGCGGAAACCGCCGGAAAACATGTTCATCCAAAAACAATCCAAAGAGCATTACACGATAAAGGGTTTCGCAGCAGAGTACCACGTAAGAAACCCCTGATTTAAAAAAAAATATGCAGCTGCGTCTGGAATTCGCCTTAAAGTATAAGGATAAAGATGATGACTTTTGGCGAACAGTTTTGTTTACAGACGAGTCAAAATACAATATTTTTGGCAGTGATGGTCGAGCAAAAATTTGGCGTAAGTCCGGTACAGCGCTTCACACGAAAAATATTATACCAACTGTAAAACATGGTGGCGGAATCGTTATGGTTTGGGGAGCGATTGGAGCAGCTGGTGTAGGACGGTTAGCTTTTATTGATGGTATTATGGATCAATACCAGTATAAAAGCATATTGGAGGAGAATTTGTAACCATCCGTGGATAGCTTGGGTCTTGGCAGACATTGGATATTCCAACAAGACAATGATCCCAAGCATACCGCACGATCAGTGAAGGAATGGTTGCTGTCAGCTTAATAGTCCTCCCCAATCACCGGATTTGAATCCAATAGAACATATTTGGGAATTGTTGGCAAGAAAAATGTACTGTTCAGCGCCGTCAAGCAAAGAAACCCTAAAAAATGCCCTTAAAAATGCTTGGGCCAAAATTTCCCCATCTGAGACAGAAAAATTGGTTCTATCCATGCCACGTCATCTTCAGGCAGTTATTGATGCGAAAGGAGGACCAACCAAATATTAATGTGACGTTTAGCTGTCGATTCCGATGAATACTTGAATTACTTTGTACTGTATTTAAACTTTTGTCCCATTCCAAATATCGTTTTTGTTGAGTTTACCGTTATACTCCTGATGAATGAATTGTTTTTTGTTTTTATTTTTAGTTACTCGTAATATGTAATAAAACTGCATACTCAAAATTTTTACACACTGTTTCGTTTTCTTAAAAATCTAAATTTATAGGGTGTATTTAAACTTTAGTCCCTGACTGTATTTGAAAAATTGAAGAATGAAAAAAATTGAAGAAGGAAAAAAATGCTTTAGAAACAATATGAAAATGATACTTTTTCCATCTTCAAAGATGTACAAATTTTAAAAAGAAAATATATGTTAATATCTAATAAAGGGCACAAGTTATTAACTTAAGAAAATTGCTGACTTTTCCCTATCCAAAACTGTAATGATACCTTAATACCTTAAAGTCATCCTTCAAATATAGTAGTATAAATATTTTTACCCCTAATATTTCAGCTAGTTTTTATTATTTGAGGTAATAAAAACTAGCATATCCTGAGTTTTTATCTAACACTTGTTTCATCTTTGTACTCTTTCGTCAGTTTGGGTATTCACACAATATTGGAGTCTGTGAAAGAAAACATTTTTAATGTCAAAAATTAATTTTGTTTAAAACATATCATTGCGTATTAAAACTTATTAACCGAAATTCCGGTTAACCTACCAAAAATAACCGGTTGTCGGATACAATTATTATTCGTCATTTTTCATTAACCATCGAATTTGTTAACCGTCGGTTAGTCACATTAACCGGTTCACCGGTTAACTGTAACCGAATTGACAACCCTAGTCAAAATCTACATAGTGATTCTTAATTCATCACTCTATGTGTAAGAGAAATAGAAATAAAAATATCCCATCTGAAAAATCTCTCATAAATTTAGAAATACGTAAATTGAGTTAAATTTTTGTAAAAAATATTATTTTTGCACTGAGTTTTGCACAAAATTAAAAATTTTTTTTGGTTATTTAAAAGTTTTTGGATAAATGAATTTGAAGTAAAAAATTATATGTGTTAATTAATACAAGGTAAAAAGAATATTTTTCATATAAAATTAAAGAGAAAATTATGTTGACTTTATATGATTTAAATACAAATTCTAAATGTTTGATAGTTTAAATCATACTTGATTTTAAATACAAATTCTAGTTGTTTGATAGTTTAAAATCGTTTATTGAGCTTAAGGTCAAAGTTAGAACAATTAATTGTTCTAACGAATTTTTCCAAAGAAACAACAACAACAACAATAACATAAGCATAGAAACTAAAGTAAAACAGAAATACAACAACAAATGTGACATTATGAAATGGAGGAAAAAACTGAGAAATTGACGCTTCAAATCTCATCGCCCCGATGGTGCAGTGCGTTAGCGCGCGCTTGCATGGGTATCACAAAGATTTCTGATGACGCTTTTAGCAGAGTAGAAATTGCAATCAGATCAGCTAGTGATTTTTTCCTTTTCATATTGAAAAAACTTTGTTGTTGTTGTTGTTTCTTTGGAAAAATTCGTTAGAACAATTAATTGTTCTAACTTTGACCTTAAGCTCAATAAACGATTTTAAACTATCAAACAACTAGAATTTGTATTTAAAATCAAGTATGATTTAAACTATCAAACATTTAGAATTTGTATTTAAATCATATAAAGTCAACATAATTAATATAGAGGTCATTTAGAAAAAACTTTAATCAAATGGTAGAGCTCGACCAAACGGAAACAGCTGAAAACAAAATCAGCAAAAATTCTAAAAACAACTTCAGTAAACATGCTTTGTTAGTGCAGACTTCCAGCAGGCTGTTGGACTACATATAATAACATAAGCATAGAAACTAAAGTAAAACAGAAATACAACAACAAATGTGACATTATGAAATGGAGGAAAAAACTGAGAAATTGACGCTTCAAATCTCATCGCCCCGATGGTGCAGTGCGTTAGCGCGCGCTTGCATGGGTATCACAAAGATTTCTGATGACGCTTTTAGCAGAGTAGAAATTGCAATCAGATCAGCTAGTGATTTTTTCCTTTTCATATTGAAAAAACTTTGTTGTTGTTGTTGTTTCTTTGGAAAAATTCGTTAGAACAATTAATTGTTCTAACTTTGACCTTAAGCTCAATAAACGATTTTAAACTATCAAACAACTAGAATTTGTATTTAAAATCAAGTATGATTTAAACTATCAAACATTTAGAATTTGTATTTAAATCATATAAAGTCAACATAATTAATATAGAGGTCATTTAGAAAAAACTTTAATCAAATGGTAGAGCTCGACCAAACGGAAACAGCTGAAAACAAAATCAGCAAAAATTCTAAAAACAACTTCAGTAAACATGCTTTGTTAGTGCAGACTTCCAGCAGGCTGTTGGACTACATATAATAACATAAGCATAGAAACTAAAGTAAAACAGAAATACAACAACAAATGTGACATTATGAAATGGAGGAAAAAACTGAGAAATTGACGCTTCAAATCTCATCGCCCCGATGGTGCAGTGCGTTAGCGCGCGCTTGCATGGGTATCACAAAGATTTCTGATGACGCTTTTAGCAGAGTAGAAATTGCAATCAGATCAGCTAGTGATTTTTTCCTTTTCATATTGAAAAAACTTTGTTGTTGTTGTTGTTTCTTTGGAAAAATTCGTTAGAACAATTAATTGTTCTAACTTTGACCTTAAGCTCAATAAACGATTTTAAACTATCAAACAACTAGAATTTGTATTTAAAATCAAGTATGATTTAAACTATCAAACATTTAGAATTTGTATTTAAATCATATAAAGTCAACATAATTAATATAGAGGTCATTTAGAAAAAACTTTAATCAAATGGTAGAGCTCGACCAAACGGAAACAGCTGAAAACAAAATCAGCAAAAATTCTAAAAACAACTTCAGTAAACATGCTTTGTTAGTGCAGACTTCCAGCAGGCTGTTGGACTACATATAATAACATAAGCATAGAAACTAAAGTAAAACAGAAATACAACAACAAATGTGACATTATGAAATGGAGGAAAAAACTGAGAAATTGACGCTTCAAATCTCATCGCCCCGATGGTGCAGTGCGTTAGCGCGCGCTTGCATGGGTATCACAAAGATTTCTGATGACGCTTTTAGCAGAGTAGAAATTGCAATCAGATCAGCTAGTGATTTTTTCCTTTTCATATTGAAAAAACTTTGTTGTTGTTGTTGTTTCTTTGGAAAAATTCGTTAGAACAATTAATTGTTCTAACTTTGACCTTAAGCTCAATAAACGATTTTAAACTATCAAACAACTAGAATTTGTATTTAAAATCAAGTATGATTTAAACTATCAAACATTTAGAATTTGTATTTAAATCATATAAAGTCAACATAATTAATATAGAGGTCATTTAGAAAAAACTTTAATTAAAGAGAAAATTAAATTGTTAGTGTAAAATTTACAAAAAACATGAATTAAGTTAACTTAGAATTAATATTTTAACAATTCTGTATCGATAAGCGATAACACCTTAAGTTAGAATTCAAAGATTCGAGAAATCAAAACTTTCAATCATCATATAAGTTACATGAAAGGTCTTTTGTTTTTGTGTCATAACTTTTGCTTGAGACATGCTAGAAGCTCCAAATTTTGTGTGTTTA
This sequence comes from Dichetophora obliterata, assembly GCA_963920525.1. Taxonomy (NCBI): domain Eukaryota; kingdom Metazoa; phylum Arthropoda; class Insecta; order Diptera; family Sciomyzidae; genus Dichetophora; species Dichetophora obliterata. Next base: position 9,657,086 of record OY986437.1, read on the forward strand.
TAAAGTTATATGCATGGAGCACATCTACATTAATAACTCAGTTCTATCTTAAGTCGACTTAAGCGATTATTGCTTATGAACACAGAATTTTAAACATAAAACAAACATAATTATAAAAATTTTAAAACCTCCAAAAGCTGCGGATTATAATATTTGTAAGTATAGGGAAATAATGAATACATTTTTAAAAGGTAGAAAGTAGATTGTTGATGTTTTTGTATTTAGACTTTGGATGCAATTTCTTTTGACCTTAGTATGAAATATATTATTATATATAGCTCTAGGAGAAGACAACTTTTTTTAGTGCATGCAGTAAGCTTCACCATTTTTGATTATTTGATTGTTCTGTGATGTGCACAATGTATGCTATCATTTATCATATTCGAAATTAAAACTTTTCTTATCATGTGGTTTCTATGACTTCTTTTATTTCAACACGCATTGCTTTCAAAACTTGTAATTTGTGCTGTGATGTGCTAAAATTTTGCTGTAAAGTGGTGAAAAGACATTAAAAAAATTTACGTATTTGTCAGTTTTATGAGCCAAAATTATATTCTCAAGATCTAAGCCTTACATTTTTTAATAAAAAATCTTGGATTTTTTCATTGAAATGCTGGAGCTTCCTCAAGATATGCTTTTTTTTGGTCATCAAAATTAAGACATCTAAGTTTTTCAATATTTGCATAGTGCTGTTAACTTTACATTAAAAACCATCATTTAAAAAATCGTACATTTAGAACAAAGTTTATCTCAAAATGACTCATGTAGCAAATACATAACTCCCACATCGTACCGCATATTTATTTTTTAATTAATAACTTTATTTTTTTCACAAATAACTTCTCTTGAGAATATATAAAAGTGCTCATAAAGAGTCTATGTCCGGTACTAAAAATTCTTGGCGCATTAAAAATTAAGAAATACTTTTTCGGTGACTGATAAACTAAGACTTGCATCGTTTCCTTCATAAATTTGCAAGCGGAAGTAGTCATTAATTGCGAAAAGCAACCAAAAAACGTATATTTATTTAGGTGCGTGTTTGCCATTTTGTCATTTTCCGCTACTTGTTTTCTTGACGGCACCAGCCAAAACGTATCAAAATATTATATTGACTATTTTTGTTTCAACTGGTATATTTATCTCATTAAAGGCTTGAATGTTGAAGTTGTTAAACAAGTTAAGCTATAGTTATGTGTAATAAAAAATTAGCATTTAACATTTTAGCTCAACCAAAGCTGATCTCAAAATTCAGTTAAATATCTCATAAAGTTACAGATTTATAGAAAAACAAACTTACCCATAACGTGATCAGAGCAAGAACCTGCTATCAAAAACAAATAGAAGTAGCAGTTAAAGGATCAACAGTAAAAATGCCATTTTTATGAGATCGAGGAAAAGTCGGCAGCAAAGTGAGGAAGGCAAATAAAAGTTTTTACTACGAAATTATGTGAACATTTTAATGTCTGAAACGTTGTTCATTATTGACTTTAATGAGTTGCAAATAAGCGATGGAGTAAATTATTGTGAGCAAAAATTGAGAAGCGGCTACAGTATGGAACGAACGATTGTAATAAACGATCTTATAAAACTTTACATTAGAAATTTTATATCACAAAGAAAGTTTATCGAATAAAAGTAACAGTAAATTTCTCTTTCATTGAAATATTTCAATTAATCATGCCATATCTCACTGAAAAAAATACCAATAAATTAAAAAATTTCAAAAGATTTTACACGTCCATCTTTTCTATGCCATCTATGTTGAATGAGAAAAGAAGTTGCTAAAATATAGTTTATAAAAAGTTTTTATCTTGTCGCTGAAAACAACAATTTTTCTTTGAGCTGTCATTTACTGCTCAACTCTTGGCAAGCAACTAATGCATGCTGTCCAGCAATAATTGCTGACATTTCAAAAGTCAAAATATTTCAAGACCAGCCTCAAGCTAACCTTTATGCCAAAAAGCAATGTAGCAAAAAGCATAGAAATAAAAACCTAGCGATAAAATCTGACGCATGCAGCACTTAATTCTAGCTCGCACAAGCCTAGCCACCTACAAAAAAAAAAGACAACTCTACTCTACTCCCTGAAGGTGACAATTTCTTAAGGTTGTCGCATTAACTGCACGGTTAATTGTGCTTTATTTCTTTGTTTTCGCTGTTGGCGGTATCAATTTCCTCTTCACCGGTGCTGGTGCTAGTGTGATAAGAACAGGCATTTAAACAAAGCAGCTGATGTTGCAAGAACAACTCTAGTTCAGTTGATTGCATTTTTTTTGTTGGTTTTGAACTATGTCTTCATTTTATTTTCTTTTTGAAATAAATCAGTGCAGCCGTCGCCGCTGTGGGAGTTTAAGATCAACGGCATTAAAAGAAAAAAGGGCTGCACATGCGAAACATTAAGTTTCTGACAGCCGAGCGGCAGCAGCAACAGCAGGAGCAGTTGTTGCATGCAATACCAACCACAACAGCAACATGGAGATGACAGCCGCGACAGCAAAGCAATAAATAAATCTCATCTTTGCGATATGTGAGAATGACATTTCAATAAATGTGTTGTGGCTTGTGTTGGAATTGTTGTTGTGTTTTGTAGAAGAAATTGTTGTTGATGCTGTGTTTTTTGCTACAAACCTTTATTTGTAAAGCACGCAAATCATGCTACCTTCAAATAAGCTTTAGAAAATTTTAATATCAGAAAGCTTACCATTTTCTCAGCACAAATTACATCACAGGAGATGATTTTTCATAAACCTTTTATATATTTTTTTTCTTAAGAATTTTTTCGAAGATATTCTGAAAAACATGCTCTTTGGCACTTTTTTTAGTTATTTGCTCATATCAATATTAATTTTCATCCTATCTGAATTAGTTTAGTATGTAATGTTTTTTTATTTCTCTCGGTATGCAACGGTAGGAGAAAGTAGAATCGATTTGATTTGGTTGAGTAAGGTTCAATAAAAGTCCAAAACAAGTTCTTTTTTTCTGAATTTTTAAAGGATCAGTAATTTTCAATTTTTGATTTTTTTTTATTTTTTTATTTATTTAATTTAATTATCATGTTCACATATAAGACAAAGTCTTTTAAATGCAGTAAGAAATCAAAGAATAACAACAAGTTATAACCAACAAATAAATAAAAACAAAAAAATTTAAATTACTTATTTAAAAAAAAAATTGTAAACAACGACTAAATTTAACTTTTAATTTTAAATTTAAGTTATAATCAGCAAGCAAATGCATTTGACTCAAGAAATAAATTTAGTTATTAGCTTAAATTTTAACAATAAATTATAATTGAATTGAACTTAGACTTATGTATAAATTACCTTTAAGGAACTTTATCAAATAATTAAGAAGATAACATTAATAAAATAAAAAATAGAAGAAAGAAGAAAGATAGTATCAAGAAAAGTGTTGGAATATTGCATGCTTAAAGTTGTGCTTATTTCGGATACTTTTGATTCTTGAAGGTAGCGAATTCCACATTCTGATAGCGTTCACAAAAAAGAGTCTGTTAGAATTCAAAAAATTGTATACAGGGATTACAAGGTTCATATTTCTGGTCGATCAACAAAACTGTAACTTATTAAATAAGTAATTAGGAGTTTGTGTATAAATCAAGTTATGCAAAAAAATACAGTTTCTAGCATCCAAATAATTGAAAATATTGCAACCAAGTACTCGATTGCTCAAATTACTTAGACGGTCAAACTTTTTAAGACCATAAAAGTATCTGACAGCATTATTAAACACAAGTTGTAACTTAAGCTTTGACCTCGAATCAAGCTTACTGTATACAACTTCTGAGTAGGAAATTATTGGCATTATGAGTTAAACCACTAGCTTTCTTCTAGTCTCAACAGGCACAAATGATGCAGTTCTCCTCAGGTTCCGTAGGATATAGTAAACTTTACAAACAACAGAGTTTATATGATCTTTACAGGAAAGTGAGGAGTTAATATAGTAACCGAGATTTTTAACTTTACCTATAAATTTCAAGTCGACTCCATTCAGAAAAATGGCTGGTATATCAGAAAAAGAGTATCTAGACTTAAAAATTGGCAGAACAAATGATGTAAGAGGGTTAAGATTAAGCTTATTAGCTTTAGCCCAATCTACTATTTTACTCATGTCTTCATTTACCTCAATACATAAATCATCAACAAGATCAATTGGTTTGTACAATTACAGCTGAAGATCATCAGCATATGCATGCATGGTTACATGACGGCATTTGCTGAAAATATCATTAAGAAACATTGCAAATAAAAGCGGACCAAGTACCGAGCCTTGAGGAACTCCACAGCATAAATTGTTAAAAGCAGACAGACTATTTCCCACCCTTACTCTTTGAGACCTTCCAACTAAGTAATTATATAACCGACGGACCGCAGTAATGGAAAACCCAAAATTAAGTTCTAGTTTTTGACATAGTAATAAATGGTCAACAGAGTCAAATGCTTTTGAAAAGTCCAACATGCAAAGCAAGCTTATATGCCCCATATCATATGATAATCTTATGTCATTTAGGATCTTCACAATAGCTGTAGAGCAGCTGTGGCCAGGTCGAAAACCAGATTGAAGTGGTGACATAAGGTAAAATTTTCTAATGTGTTCGGAGATTTGTACAGCCATGAGAGACTCACATACTTTTGATAAAGCTGGTAAAAGACTTACCGGACGAAAATCACACGGTTCACAGGCATTGGGTTTTTTAGCTATAGGAATGATTGTAGCAGCTTTCCACGCATCAGGGAAGCAAGAACTTGTGAAACAGTGATTCATTATGTGTGTCAAAGGGCTTATGATGAAAGGTAAAATTATTTTTATAAATTTAATAGCTATTCCATCTTCACCCACTGCATTTGATTTAATATTATTAACGCAACGAGCAACATCACACTCATTTACAGCAACAAACTGAAAATTTCATGGCCTTTCGGTAGTAAAACCTATCGTATTATCGACAGATGTGTTATAAGTAGATGTTGAGGTAGCGATAAAATAATCATTAAGAATATTAGGATCAATTAGAAAATCATCGGATTTCACATTACATACTCCAGCCTGTCTTAAATTGTTCCAAAGATTTTTGGAAGGTTGTGCTAAACTTAGCTTCGACATGAAAAAAGTGCGTTTAGACAATTTAACAATGCAGTTAGCTTCATTTCTAGCTCTTTTGTGCTGTTACTTATTATTATATATTTATATTAGATAAATTAATTTTTTGCAGTTCTAACAAAAAATGTAAAAGTTATTAAAAAATTATTTGATGCATTCAAAAACTACTGCAGAAAAAGTTCCATGTTAAATCGAAAGTTTAAAAGATTATTTTTTTAATTTATTTTTCAATTTTTTTTTTTATTTTGTATGTAATTTTTCTGCAGTGTTTTTTTATTGAACTCACTAATATTTCATTTTAAAAGAGTTTTAAAAATTTTAAAAGAATTTTTTCTGATTTTTATTTTTTTTTTTTTTGTATGGAATTGTTCTGAAACATTTTTTGAATGGACTTATTATGTTAGTGTTAAGTTATAAATATTTTGTGCGATTTACACATATTTCTACTAAAAGTTTTTGTAAAAGAATAATCTTTCATCACAAAGATTAAAAATATATTAAAAAAAAAAGTCAATTAAACGAAGCAATTGAAATTTAGTGACTTTGGGTCGAAAAAATCACTTAGCTTATCACCCCATCCAATCAAATTTCATTTCATTAAAGCAGTATTCTGTTAGAAAAAATATCGAATTTCGCTATTTTTGGAGTTCGAATGAAAATTTATGAAAGTATGGTATAAGCAAAAAAAATTCAAAAACGCATTTTTTCACTATATCTTGAAAACCATTTCAGTTAGGTTTCCAAGCCACCCGACTGTTAGGTTAGAAAAAATTATGAATTTTAGGTTAACATATTCCAGTTTTTATACAGAACTTTTAATAAACCTATTTATTCTGATTAAGGGATATTTTTACACAGTTAATTGTTCACATTGTTCAAGAAAGTGCCACATAAACGTGACCATAAGGGTGTCCCAAAAAATAATTTTTTTTTTCGCTCAAACTTTTTTTGAAAGCTTATGAGGTCAAGTATTTTTGAGATTTTTTGGAAGAGGCTTAGTGGTGGCGCTAATCGTTTTTTCCCTAAAAATAAGGTTTTTCGGAGATTTTTCGAACTCCAAGCACAAGTTGGTCAATAACAGACATTTTCTAAGTCTTTGAGTCGTCATTTCAAAAGACAAATGTCCGAACTTTACTTAAATGTACATAAATTAGAAGTTTTGGCAAATTTTTAAGTCATTTGGGTGTCACATAGTGCATTTTTTCGTAAAATTTGCATAATTTTTTTAAAAAACTCTTCATAACTTTTGAATATTCCATCAAAATGAAAAAAATGTAGTGATGCAGTTTGAATAATGGTAAAATTCTAAGCAATTGAAAGATAAATATTTTTGATATTACTTCAGCCGTTTCAAAGTAAAGCCTTTAAAACTTTTTCGTTGCCTGAAAATTTTTCGAATTTTAACAAGGCATTTTATTTCATAGTGAACACAAAATGTAGTGAACATTTTCAAGCATCGGTAAGTTAACATTATTACAAACTAGTTCAAAAAATTATTTGGGACCTTTATTTTACAGTAAATTTTCCTTTGTTAAAAATGAGACGTATATTTTTCAATTTACATAAAAACAGTCATATACACCATTTCGAAGAGCGTCCAAAAACCTACTCTAATAATCAGCTAGTCGAGGAAGTCGAAAATAAAAACGCATTCTTTTTGCAGGTTAGCACTGAATCCACAAAAAAATCATAAACAAAAAATAAGAAAAATCTTTACTTTTGGTTAAAAAATAATAAGGGTTCTCATCTAAGCATGTAACTGACGCGTAAACATTGTAAGCCTTGTGAACTTACATGCGCGTAAACTATCTGTCAAAATTTGTATGGGCGTGAGTTTACATCATTTCCGAGCCTATTTTGTATTGTAAACTAGCATGTAAATCTACGTGTGTGAATGGGGGTTGTCTTTGGAGCTAATCATTACATATTTAAAGTAGTTGAAGCAAATATGAACACGTTTTATTTATTTTTCTATGTTATTGAAGGTTTTTAAAAGGTTTAAAATTTAAAAAAGTCATAATGTTGTCGTAGCCGTAGCCGCCATTTTGTCGACATTTACGCTATTTACACTTTATCGCTCATCAAAAGCTTAAATGCTATACATGTTTACATGTTTACATGCTTAGATGAGAACCCTTAATAAATTTTCCTTTCGATGTCACTCTATGCCTTGTAAAAGATTTTGAAAGTTTGTTTCAGAAGTTGTGAGACTGATGTAACTGCTTGCCAAGGCAACACCACGTTCTGCGACATCATTTAGAACTTGCAATTGTTGAATAATGTGCTTTGCTTCCTGAAATGGTATTGCTTTTCCAAAGCAACGAAACGGTAAGCACCTGAAACGGTGCTTTTCCATTCTTCTGGGTCGGTTTGTAAAAAATCAATTGAAATATTGCAGGCTTCAAAAAAAGAAAGTCTGGCTTTAGAAATAAAATTTTGGATTTGCTTACTTTTTAGCATGTTTTGTGTTACATTGGCTTGTAAAAGCTCGTTTTCATTATTTGGCATATAAGTATTTTTTACCATTAACCGCAAAATTTTGGTTTCTATGCGCTCATCAAAAAAGGCGGAGGCAGCTTATTTCCCGGATAGGTAAAGCTGATGCCCCAAAAAAGTTTTCAGCGTTTGAAACTGTTTTATTAAAGCGCTTGTAGCTAGCTAATTGCTTCATTAAATTGAGGTCATTCAGTGGAGCGTAACGAGGGCACTGACAGAGGTACCAATTTTTTATGTACACTATTAAAATGAATGAACTAAACTTGAATGAAGCTTTTATTGAATGAAATAAAATGCCTTGTTAAAATTCGAAAAATATTCAGGAAAGGAAAAAAGCTTTAAAGGCTTTAATTTTGAAATGGCAAGAGTAATATCAAAAAAATTTTTTAAATTGTTTAAAATTTTACCGTTATTCAAACTGCATCACTTCATTTTTTCATTTTGATGGAAATTTTAAAAGTTATGAATCGTTTTTTTAAAAACGTTCGATAATTTCACGAAAAAGTGCAATATGTGACACCCAAATGACATACAAATTTGCCAAAACTCCTAATTTATGTACATTAAAGTGAAGTTTAAACATTTGTCTTTCAAAAAGGCTACTCAGAGTCTTAGAAAATGTCTGTTATTGACTTCGAATTCGAAAAATCTCCGAAAAACCTTACTTTTTTAGGCGCCACCTCTAAACCTCTTCCATAAAATCTGAAAAAAATCTCAAAAACACTTGACCTCATAAGCCTTCGAATAAAGGTTGAGCAACTATTAAATTCGAAAAAAAAAAATATTCTTTTGGGACACCCTAGTCACCATTGAAAAACAATTTGTAGCTTTCTGTAGATGTTATTCATTCGCACAAGCAATGGTTTGAAATACAATTGCATAATTTGTTCATCTACAAATTCTATTTATACCCAAATACACTATGAACTAGTTTTATAATATTCACTATAATTTAATTAAGGTGGCACAACTAAATGGGAAGTACAAGAAATGGTCTTTTTTACGAATGTTTTTTTTTTGGCCACACATTAAAATAATTAATAACACATTTTTCCTTTACATGATAGATATATTTGAAGAAAATATTTTTTTTAAGACAAAATATTGAATTAATTAGTGGGATACAGCAAATTTGCGAGGGATACAAAAAAGTTTTTGCTGCTCGTTACTGAGTTATCTCAAATAAGAAAAGTGATCATTAGTTAATGAAATGATGTTCCTGATAACCGAAGGGATTTGAAAAATTTTAATTTTTCGAAAAATAACGGTTGTTAGAATTCAAAGTTGCTATTCGATCACTCATATTTTTGGCTATAAAAAAAATAATTGTACAAAAAAAACTCATTCGTTCAGCAGGAAGACAATATGTATAAAATAAGTGAGAAAAATTTCAAACTGATCGGTAAAGCCATTCTAAGGTTACAGTGATCACCGACTTCGAAAACATGGTTTTGAGAAAAACTCTATTAAAGTACGTTTGACTACGATGTGCATGCAGATTAAAAAAAGTCCTATTAATAGTTTTGTATCTCAATAAATAATAGTCCGATTAGTCTGATATTTTTAGAGAATAATTTTTAATAATTCTTCTTTAAGAAAATGAAAAAATATAATTTAATTAAGGGGTTTTAGCAAGGGGGTGTAAACGCCTGAATTTTATGTGTTTTTTGTTTATTTTATATAAAGAAATCAGTATGATTGATTCATATTACAATTTGTACACATATTTAGAACATTAATGAAATAATAGAAATTTTTTCCGAGCCATTGTCCATTCTTGCGATTTAAGCCAAAAACCATTCAAAAATTATTATTTATGGGGTTGCTGTGAGCCTCCAAAAAATGCCAAACGCTTTACCTCACCGCTCCTTAAAAAGTTTCATTTTTTGTTTTTATTGGTTATAAAGGGTCCGCCAAATAACGCTTTTTTTAAAAAAAAGCGCATTGGGTGGTCAGTTGGCTTCAACTCCTGAACCAATTGGACTTTGTATGGCGTCATACTAAGGTCTTTATGCAATATTCCTCTCAATGATGTCTCCGAAATGTTCAATTGTTGAGAACGACGGTGAATTGATGTTGATGGCGCTTCACGCACACTTTCTGCCACAGCAGCAATATTCTCGGGTGTACGCTTTTGGCTTTTCACGCTTTGGTTTATCGATGAGGATACCAGTTTCTTTCACTTTTCTCACAAGATAATGAACATACGGTGCTGACGGTGCTTCTCTTCTTCCAAAATCCATACGCAATTTTCGCACACATTCTGCAACATTACTATGATTTTCAAAGTAATGTCGCAATATTTCCCAGCGTTGTATTTATATCAGCGGAAGGATAAAACTAATTATCTGTCAAATTAGACATGAGCTAAGTGTTACCATTCATGAAATAAGCACTAGTTGAAAAAAAAACGTTAGATGGCGGACCCTATATTTTAGCCTTTGAAAATGGCACCTCTTGAATCTGGACTCAGATGAATAAACTGAGGACAAAAATCAAAAAGATTCTCAAAATATATGTTACTAGTAAGCCCGTGTGACATTAAAACGCCAAAATCAAACGTACAGTGGATCACAACGAAAGTCGGGCAGGCATTTCTTAGCACTTTCGCATTGGTTTCAGAAATGAAAATGTAAGAAGAAACTTGGAGTAAATATTTTTTTGAAACGTTCTTTATTGGTGAGCAAAATTAAACGGAAACATAGTTAAAAAATTAGAATATAACGGTAAAACAAATTAAGTCAAACCAAATCTTTAAAAACGAGCTCACATTGAAAGTCGGGCAGATAAGGAGTTCAATGCTAAAACTAAGAATTTAATATTTTGTTGCCAATCCTTTTTCTTATATGACTGCCTGCAGCCTTTTTGAAATGGGTACAACCAAATTTTTAAAAACTTCAGCTCTAATCTGATTCCACTCTTCACTAAGGATACTTTTATTTTAGGATTCGATCTTTAGTTGCCCATCTCTGATACTGCACTCAGGGTTCAAGTTCATATCATAGATGTTCTATAACATTTTAATCTGGGCCTTGTGAGGTTGCTTTTATGACGTTTGGACAAATATTAAGTACACATATCTTTACCAAGACCGTCGTATGTTTCAGGTCATTGCCTTGGTAAGACTAAAAATTGTCTGCAATTCCTTATTTACCCGCGCTTTCTTTTACTTGCGTCATGAGACTGTCAAGGAACATATTTTTGTCCATTATACCTTCAATAAAATGAATCCTTCCAACATCAGACGCATGACTGATCCTCTACCATGCTTAATCGTATGTTTAGAATTTTTATTGCAAAATTCTTCATTCGGTTTTCGCTTTCCATCTGAGCCATATAAATTAAATAAACTCTCATCGGTAAACAAAACCTTTACTAAAAGTTTATTGTTTAAAAGTGCTAAAGATCCTAATGTTTTTTTTTTTATTAACCTTGCTCTAGAATAGAAAGTCTTTGGTGATCTGCTCATGCACAAAATTGGAGCGTTCTATTACATTTTTCTTTCTAATGCAGTGTTTTTTTCGTGCTACTCCTCAATTTAAACATTTTTTTTCTCAAAACTCTTAAAATTGTTTCTGAGTGCACACTCTTTTTCAAATTGAGTTTTAAGATGACCTCTAGTTTTAGTGCAAATAAAAATGAGTCTTTTATTATTTCTCTTAAAAAATACCTTTCATCTTTGGAGCTAAGTTTATTTTTAGCTACTGTACGTTCTTATTGCATATACTCTTATCTTGTATATAATGCTTGATTAAATCGTGCACTGCTGATTTACTTTTTAATGCGATTTATGAAATTTGTCGCTCCGATTTTCCTTTCAAATAATAATCTATCACGATCTGCCTTTCTGCCAGTGTTGATTGATTCACTTTTCGAGAAATGTTTATTTTTTTAAGTTTTGCGTTTGACTGAAGTTATTCCAACAGTAGTAAAATGTTGTAAGCAGGAATAACGGTTTAAGGACCACAATTTGAAGTTTTTTCTTTACTTGCCCGACTTTCAATATGAGCTCGATATGTTTGTTTCAATTTAAATTTGTTTCACCGTTATGTTCTAATTTTTTAATTATGTTTCTGTTTAATTTTGTTCACCAAAAAATAACGTTTTGAAAAAAATTTATAATGCGATATTCTTTATACATTTTCATTTCTGAAATCAATGCGAAAGTGCTTAGAAATGCCTGCCCGACTTTCGTTGTGAGCCATTGTACTTAGTTAAATTTTTTGGTATTCATTAAGACAGTATTACTTTTTCTTAAAATATTTCTGTGTAAATTATATTAGAAGTTGTAAAACCGACATTGTAAAAAAAATGAGTTTAAATTTTCTAAAGCGGGTTTTTTTTATTTATATCATCCAAGAGACAATAACTTTGTGTGAAAAACTCTAAAAATTAGATCAAGGCTAAAGCATGGCTGTTCACCTGGGTTCAAATTTCAGTTTTGAGCTTTAGTTTTAACATCATCATTAAGGTTTAAATACTGCTCAGCTCGAAGAAGCTGCTGTTATGCATATCAACAACCCAGGCCAAGAAAAGCTTTTAGGATCTATGAAAATTTCTTAATTCTTCCCGTAGTGCTAAACGATATGATGTATATTGTAGTTGAGTTAAATTGTTTCTCACAGATGTTGCGTGGTCTCCATCATGAATCATATAACGATACCAACCTTCATCACTAAGTAGAAAGATAAAAGGATATGTCATGGGATCAACACTTGAATGCTGACAACCTAAGCTTCGACGACCTTCATCAACAGGATATATAATTAGGTCGCACTCCCCAACTGGACATCCGTCGCCTGCTCTAAAAACTGCTGCAACATCATTTCCTAAAAATGAAACGTCAGCTACAAATGAAACGGCAAATTAAAATGTCATTGATCAGCGAAATTTACATGACCTATCAACGAAAATTACCATCCTAACATTTTTGTGTTGCGACATCTCAAGTTGACCTCAGATTTTTTTTTCGAAAATTTCCACTTTTCCCACTGTTTTAGATGACATATCTTTTATGTGCAAAAATTGCTTCATTTTGACACATAATTCAATAAACAGTTTCTACACTCAGAAAAAAACACCTATCTTTTTGTGATAAAAAATTTCTCTATTTTCGATAATAGAAATGTTCTTTATTTCAAATAAAATTTACTTCAATTATAATAAATTTTCACATATTCGAAAAAATATTTCCTTCCTTGTGGGCAATGAAAATATTCCATGTCTCTAATAATGATAAGTATTTTTCTCTCACTGAAAAAATCTCATTTATAGAGAAAATTTATAGAAAATGAAAAATGTTCTCTATTGTTGATAAATAATTCACCACGCGAAATATTTTCTTCAATAACAACAAATCCTTTCTCAAAAATTAAAAAGGCTTCTTTTCAAAAATCAATATATTTTTCTTATATTGAATGAGGTACGAAAAAAAATAGAAAGCGTGAGAGCAAATGATTAATGTTGTGAAAATCAGGTGTTGCATATTCTGCATATTACGACGATTGTTCCTTCAAAAGGTTTTTTTTACTTAACATAGCTACACAAAGTGATGTTGTTTATTACTACTGTTTCTTTGTATGCATTTACAAAATCGTTTTTCAGAATAAATTTCTGGAATATTTATAAAGAGTCCCGAAAAACAATGCCACAACAATAATTCTACCTCTTAACACATTTTTAACTAATATTTTTAAAACTTAATCACAACTTGATATTAATACTTCTACTTTGCGTAAAACTGAGTTAAAGCAAATGTTTAATAAAAATAATTTTTTAATCGTAACTGCGGATATACTTCTGTGTTTTAAAGAAAAATGTACGCAATAATGAAATATGTTGTATCAATGTTAAGATAACATATCTTTCTTTAAAAGAAAGTGTTATTTTTTGTGAAAAACTATAAATGCAACTTAAAGAAAACATTTATTAAAATTCAATAAATATTTCTCTGTTTTCAAGAAAAATTTACACAATAAAGAAAACGGTTGAACGTATTATAAAGAAATATTTTTCTTTTAAAGAGAAGATGTCTTTTATTAATATCTCTTTTTCATGGAAGCTTTTTGCCATTTTTAGGGAATTTTTGGGATCAAATTTAGAGAAAAGCATTCTCTGGAGCAAAGTCAATACCATTTTTCACTTAATATGATGCCTTTTTTCTCATATTCCGATAAACTTTTTTCTGAGTGTATCATTAAAAATTTTTATGATAATTAATTTTTTCAAAATGTTGTTTTTATAGTTTTTTTACAAAAATATACAGTTTAAAACATAATTTCTGTGAAAAAATTTTTCAAATATTTTAAACCATTCCAAAACTATATACCTAAATCTATGTTTTAAGCCATTTTCTTATCGAAGAGTTGCTTAAAATAAATTCAGTTAATTTTTTTTTCTCATATTGTAATTCTTGATAAATTTTTTCAAACTACAAATTATTCCTTCTGTAAAAGGCGCATATGTAACAGATGTACATTCATACATTCATACCAGTCAAACACATATACCACTCCTTTTGCTGCGCCGTAGTCTGGTAAAAAATATGTTTACCTTTTTCATGTCTTATCAAAATTATTTTCTATTATATCACTCATATCTACACTTCCGAAACTTATAAAAATTAAATAAAAAAACAAATATTGATATCTTAAAATTTACATAGAGGGATAAGACAACTTTTGAAAAGGAACGACTCATATGATACTAATATTAATTACAATGATATCGATAGCTATTTTTTTATTTTTGTGATTGCGGTTTTCATTTTGGTAGTTATTAATACTTCCTCCATTTATTGAACGTTATTATCTCTCCTGGCAAATATAACAACATTATGCTATTATAATTGCTTTAGTATTTCTTTTATTTATAATTGATTGATTTAATTATTTAAATATTTTTAATTTTAACTTCAACCTCCTTAACTTTTGTTTAGTACAAATTTTATATAATTTTATACTGTTACAAATACCCATTTTATTTCTCTCTGGTGCCATTTTCATTAGTTATTCCTCAAACTTTTTCTTATTTTTGGCTCATTCAAATTAAAATTTTGATCATAATTAAAAGTTTACTTACAAGCATTAAACTAATTTTTTTTTACGAGATAAACTTTCTCAAAATTATCCAAGATTTTATTTTACTTTTAGTATTTTTAAATAATAAAATGTGACTATTGTTCTCTACTGTCTTTGCCCCAGAAGCTATAAGAAATAATTTTGATTGTTTTTTTAACAGACTTGACTGCGTTATATTTTCTGTTGTTGTTTTTGTTTTTCTTGTTTTAATCATAGTGTTCTTTTTTTGCACTCATGCGATAAAATTTTAATTTTTATTTACGCATCACTGCTGTTGCTGCTGCTTCATTGAAACCGAGCTCAGCAATTATTTACGCATTCATTCATAGTTTTAAAAATGGCAAAAATTAAAATGTAACTGCTTTATGAATAGTAGCTTTATAGCAATAAAATAAATAAGTATATATGTATATATATATAATGTAATTTTTTGCTAAGCTATTGTTTGGTCTGAAGTACAATCATTTGCTTTCTCATCATTAAACGTCGCGTACCTTGAAATGCACTTAAAATTCCTGCAACAACATCAGCAATTTTTATATTATCAGCATTTAAACAATTCACACTAAGTTGAAAAAAAACACGATAAATTCTGCTTGCATGGACAGTTGTTGACATTTTAACATTCCATCGTTACGCTTTCAATTTATGTGTTGAAAAAATAATTTTTTTTTATGTCACATTTTTGCTCAATGTTTCTTCACTCAAAGTTGAAAAAAATGTCAGATTTAACACTGTTTTGATATTTTTATAGCATGCGAGTTTTTTTTTAAATTATGAAAATAGTTCATTTCACCGGCATAATTAATGTGGCTCCTTCATAATAATAATATTTATGTATCAAGCATGTTTTGAGTTTATTCTATGTGTTAAAACATTGAAAGACTGTATTTATCAGAGACCGAAAATAACAGTTATTTTCGAAATTTCTGTTCGAAAAGTCTAATGGAAAGAGCACGTTTATTCGATATTTGAATATAGCAATGTGATGCTCGTAAGCTAAGAAATAATAATCTTTAATGATTTTAATTTTTCTGATTTTTTTAAAAAAGTCAATAAATAATCGTTATTTTTTAGCCAATTTTATTTCAACCAAAAATAACGGTTAAAATTTTACTTTTATTTTTTTAATCACATATAAAAGTAGAAATTTGACTTTTGTTTTTCTATCAAAAATATAAGTTAAAATTTGACTTTTATTTTTTGATCAAAAATAAAATAAAAAATTTTACTTTATGTTTTTTGATCAAATATAAAAAGTTAAAATTTGACTTTTTGTTTTTTGATCAAAGATAACAGTAAAAATTTTACTCTTATTTATTCGATCAAAAGTCAGTCATATTTTAAATGCTATATCATCTGCTTGCATTCGCTGTTCCAGTCGTTTGCGAAATAAATTAAAACAAAATGTGCAATGATAAGCAACTAAGCGATGAAATGCAACGATATGAAGATCGATAGCACTGTTTTTATCTCTGTGCAAAAATGTTATGAATATAGGTCTAAAAGAATCAAAAATATTCTGTAATAATTGATTTGAAAATTTAAACTACTGTTTTGATTTTCTATGATTTAAATACAAATTCTAAATGTTTGATAATTTAGAATGATAGATAGAAAATTTTAATTTAAACTATTAAAATAAATAATAAAGAATAGATCTATCGCATTTTTAATCTCTATTTTTGATCAAAAAAATAAAAGTCAAATTTTAACTTTTGTTTTTAATCAAAAAAATAAAAGTCATATTTTAACTTTTATTTTTCATTTTAACTTTTATTTTTGATCGCAAAACTAAAAGTCATATTTTAACTTTTATTTTTGATTGAAATGAAATCCGTCAAAAAATAACGATTATTTGTTGACTTTTTTGAAAAAAATCATAACCGTTACGGTCCCTGGTATTTATTGCATGCGACCATAATGCATTGCATTACATTTTGGCATGCGATATTTCGTGCCTGTTAATTCTCTATATATAAGTTGTTTTTATTTTTTAAATATATATATATCTGTGGTCACAAGGAATAATGACTAAACTCAAAATATCGTAAAAAAGCGATATGAAATTTACTTTATTGCCAATTTTTGGAAGTATGCAGATATCCATTTTTTACCCAGAATTGATCATCACTTATGTATGCATGTATTTTGTTTGTAACGGTTCATATATTTCAAAAAAATGGGTCGTAGTTCGTGCAATTAAAATATCGTTTTTTACGATACTTTGAGTTTAGTCGTTATGCCTTGTGACCACAGATATATAAAACAAAGTCGGGTTTGTTACACCATTTATAACTCAAGAACGGCTGGACCTGGATTTTAATGATCTTTTATTTTTTGGATTTATGTTCATCTCGAATATCAGAATAACTTTTAAAATATCGGGAAAACGCAGGGGGCGTGGCACCTCCCATACAAATCTAATCTTCTATATCGAATAGCTTTGGAATTATAGGTCGCACAGCAACGGAATTCGGTATTCGACCTTAATTTTCACTTGCCGTTCTACTGGTAAAATTTTATGGGCGTTGGACGTAGGGCGTGGCACTTTTTCAGCAGCCGAAATTCTCAGTATAACTTTCAAACTATAAGTCACACATTAAAGAAACTCGGTTAGAACGTACTATTTAGTAGTGTCTTTCAACTGGAAAATTTGAGCAAGCATAGACAAAAGGGGTGTGGCACCGCCCATACAATTCAAATTTATGATATCGAATAGCTTTGGAACTAAATGCCGTATAATAATGAAATTCAGTTGCCACTTGGTTGCCACTTGGTAATATCCTTCTACTGGAAAACTGGGATGGGCTTTGGAAAAGGGGGTGTAGCTCCAACCATACAAGCCAAAATTTTGATGCCGAATAGCTTTGGAAATAAATATCCTATAGCAATGAAATTCAGTACGGAGTTACTTATTGGTCAGGCATTTCTACTGGAAAACTGGCACGGGCATTGGAAACTTGGCGTGGCTACGCCCACAAAAGCTAAAATCAATTCAATATAGTTTACTGGAAAAACAAACTTTTTTCTGGCACTTAATAATCAAAACCAAATCTTCTATACGAATAAAAATGTCTTCATTTTTAATTTTAAACCCGTAACTTTTGCAACTGAAAGAGATTTTTATCTTCATTACTTTCTGGTTAAGTTGGTTTTGTTGTATTTTCCCTAAAATAAAAAAAAATTAAAAATAAAAAATTTTAAAAATTCAGTTGTTCCGCTCATTGTGGGACTTGATCCCACTTCCTCATGGCTTCAAAACTGATGGTTGAGCTGACTGAGCTATCGAAAGTACATTTATTGAAGTTGAAATGTACTAAAATAATTTCCTAATAGAATTTGCTTTAAAATTAAATGACAACAGTGAAATGACAATGACGGCAGTGTGCTTTATTCTTCTTAGACACAAACCAATCGTGTTTGTAATAAAAAAAATAAATTAATATATTAATTAATAAAAATCATTTTCTGTAAAATAAAAACAAGAACCTCTCGGAATATTTCGGTGCCGCTGCCTGTCAGTAAATAGCTATAAGTTGGGAAAGTGCACATTTTTTGTTTCATATTGTCTGTGGTTTGTTTTGGAAAAAGCATATTTCAGGTTACCGGTCCATTTTTTTTTTTTTTTTTGTTTTGTGCGAGTGTTTTAATAAATCTTATTGTGCGAGCATTATTATTAACAATGCTGCGACCCAGAAGATCTAATCTTTCCCAACAAAGCCGTAATGCAGTTAGTCTTCAAAACATTGCGAATCAATCTATTGAAGAAGAACGAGAAATCGCACGAGAAAAGCGCCGCGTAAGTATGGCCCGACTTCGGGCTTCTCAAACACTAGAACGCAGAGAGGCAGCCCGTGAAATGGCTCGGTTGGCAAGTAGAAATCGTCGAGCTAATCGCACAGTTCAACAACGAGATAGTCTCCGCCGCGCAAGAAGAAATGCTTTAAGTGTTGATTTGAATCGAGCACCGTTTCTATACGATGGCACAATTAATTACAGCTCGCATCCTTTCGTTCGCATTGGTGCAATGAACGTTTTTTGCCAGCATTGCGGCGCATTGGAGTTTGTGCTGCCTTAATGGCAAAGTGAAATTGCCATTATTGACTCCGCCACCTGAGCCATTGCATTCATTGCTTCGTGGCGAAACACCAGAATCACGACATTTTCTATATTCTCTAAACGAATAAAACCTAAACATCAAAAGTTTACGTAATTTTTTTGTTTTTGACCAATTCTTTTGCTTCTATGTTTGGATGTTATTATAAATTCGGGCTATTTTGGTCACTTTGTTTATACAAAAAATATAATCTAAAAAATATTTTTCATAATTTACCCAACGTTTCGGAAGCGGCTTCTTCGTTTTACGTTTTTTCCCACGAGTAACAGCGGGTATATCAGCTAGTAACATTATAATAAGTAGTAACTAGGAACAAAATAAGTAGTGTTCCGTAAGACGCGACTTTGGCGCGATTTATCTTTACTCGCCCCAATATTCGCATTGTTTTGCAATGTATGTATTTTATTGCGCTGGCTTGTTTATTTGCAGCCAAATCCAGTAAAATTGTTCAAACTATGCTAAAAAATAATTATTGTATTCTTTTGATATACTATCCGCCCATAAACTTGCTCAATGCAACTAAGTGCCATTCTACTGTTGCCGAATTTTCACAGTTGATTTGCGCGCTAAACCAAAAACTTAAGAGTAAAAACAAAATTGCCAAACTCAGCACATTAACAACGTGCATGTCTTAAAACGTGTTTATTTTGGACTTCGAACGTAATTGAGCTGCATTTCATCCATATTTTATTTCGAAGCATGTGAACTGCAGGTTATGGTTTTATTTATACGCAGACTGACACAATTTCATAACATTGACCATAAAATTGGGCATGTTTTGTTTTCTTCTTTTTTTGATATTTTGCCAAGTTATCGATCGTTGTTGTTGTCAAGGCGTTGTTATTTTTTTTTTTCCTTTTTTTGTAATAAGCCAGCAATTTTCCAAGACTTGCATCTGAAGTACAGAAAAAAATAAAATTCGAAACATCCTTTTCAAGTTATTTTGGTATAGGCTAAAAATAACTTTTATGACCCAATTATTGTGTATATTTTTTTTCCTTACATATATCAGCTATAAACGTTGAAACATTTTTTATGCGTTAATTGGTTGATTTATTTGATGGAATTTCATGCAACGCTCAGAGCCTTTTTTGAAGGTGTTGAAGTGATTGCTTGTCTGGGGTTAGTATCAATTATTAAAATTACATAAATAAACGCGGAATATTTTAATCATCTGTATTTATTCAAGGAAATTTTATAATGAATGAAAAATGAAACATATATATTTATGACTTACAATTACAACTATATAAATAAAATTTTATTTCTTTGCTTGAAATATAGTAAGTTCCGATTTATTTTTAACAATTTCATCAAATTGTAAAATTAGATTTTTTCTTGTCCATTTGATAAAATGTGTTTTAAAAAGGTTTTCAAACATGCTAAAATAGAGATTGAATTTTAAAAAAAAATTCTGATTACAAACTAGATTGTGTTTTAAGTCTTTCATAATCAAGTCTCGCTCTCTCTGTGTTTTTTTTCACTAGCAATGTTAACTTTTCGAATGAGGACTTGATTGCTCTAAACTAAAAAGGTTCAAATCACGTTTTGCTATTTTTTCGAAGTTATACTATATAAGCACATTGGGAGTAAAATTTTTCTTATTTTGTAAGGGCAATGAAACACTGGATGTTTATAGAGTTAACAAAACATTATCTGGCACTAAAAAGTTATTATGATAGAACATTTTATTATTGTCGAAAACCATGAACAACTAAAGTTAGTCTACAAAACGAAGATTAAAGACTCTCACTCAATCGATTACAGCCCATTTGCAAACAAAATAATTTTGTTCAAAAAATCATTTTCGATACGGGAACAAAAAAACATCTTTTTGGAAATAACGTTATTTCAAAGAACAAGAAAAATTTCTGAACAAAATATAATATTAAAATATTATATTAAATATTATATTATATTAAATATTATATTAAAAATATAAAATATTATATAATTTTGTATAGGATTTGAACCAAAAAATTTAAACAAATTTTGAAGTCAGAGAGTCAGACATATTTTAAGAAAGAATTTTAATTGCATATTTCAATATAAGCGATCAAATGTTTTAAGTTGGAAGAGTTGTTAACATGATTCAACCTATTCAGTTTTCCAAAAAAACCCATAGAGTGACCTCAAATACATTTGCAAGATCCAAATCAAGGAATTGATACTCATTTCTTCAGACACCATCAAATTTTATTTCGAATTAATGATAATTAGCTCAACTGAAATATTTTTTACTGCAATCTGGAATCTTAATATCATTAAAAATTCCAACACCAATCAAAACAATAGTAAAATAAAATTGGAAATTGGACAAACAACAAATAAATGGTGCCTCAAATAGCACTACTGTAAATTTTATTGACATATTTATACCGTAAAATGTCTTCAAAACAAACAAAAATGCATTTTATCGACATAATTTAATCTGCTTGTTCGGCTACAATCGTGTTTTAAGGCGATTTACAACGCCTGTCGCAGTTGGTGTCATGCTGTTGCTGAAACTGTCGCGACAAACAACATGATTACTTTAATGAGCAACATGCAATTTTTTGTCTTAAATTAACAAAAAAAAAAAAAAACAAATAAAATGTGTAAGAAATAAATGTGGCGCCCAATAGTGTGATCAAAAGTAGACACCAACAACAACAAAAACAAAACAAAGCAAACATAATTATATTAATAATGCGATCAATTTCGCGGGCGCATGTCGCTCAGTCGCCGCTTTAAGAAGATGTCAACGACCAACCGGTAGCAATTATTTAAGCACGTTTTACCAACACACAAAATACATATACATATTTAGGCATATTTATTTATAGCCAGTGCATTTGTTGTAAAGCGCCTCAAAGTCGTGCAACTGTCGATTATTACAACATCGAATTCCATGCATAAATTTAACAATGTCACAACGAACAGAGCAGAGCGTCTGAATGAACAGCCAGAGACAGACGGACAAATAGGCTGTCCGATGGACAGACAGACAGAAAGACAGACAGACAAATAGCCGTTGAGCCATGCAGTAGTGGTTGCACTGGCCAGATCTAAACGTTAAACGATGTCGTTCAGCTTCTTGCTGTTGACTTTAACTTAATGCGTAACAATATCTTGATTGCTGCATTTGTCGTTGCACCGATTAGCTGAGCATGGACCAAATTATTTTGTTAATGTTTTTTCTGTCTTGTCTCGAAGTCATATTAGCCTGGCTTGCAGTGCAAAGTGTTTGCATTAATTTCAGAAAATAAATAAGCGTGGAAATCAGTTTGATTACAGGAAATGCAATCGATCAATGCACGCATGCGCACCAAACACTTTCCTTTTTTATGGCATTGAACAATTTTATTAATTTTTTACATTTTTTTTTTTTTTTTTGCTTATCTCAGAGCTCATAAGAGCTGAATAAGAAATCTTCAGAAGAAGAGTTCTTTTAATGAGAAATTACGCACAAAACTCGTTTACCTTGCTAATAAAACTCTGGCAACTCAACGTTCAACTGCCGACTTTATCTATTAATGGACTTTAGTTTTAATCCCTGTCAGCAAAAGAATGAGCTATGAGCTGGAATGCATGTGCCAAGCATATTCTTGCACTACAGCGAATTTCTTATCAAAAGTTTTGTTTCAATTAATTAAAAATTGTGCATTTTTTAGATTAAATTAATCCGCAATCCAACTTATGTGCCTGCTAAGAATCACAGGACTTTCACACATTTCGATGAGGCTTAAAGCCAGCAGCAGCTGTCAGTCAACCAAAACCAGTCCGTAGGCCAACTTAAAAGCAATTAACTCGCAATAACTCCTCTTCGTGTTTTTAAAATATTAATTTCAATCTACTTTTTAGCACTTGCGGCTAAAAACTGGGTCACTGGACGCAAAATCAATCCAAATGTTGGGCCACTGAGACCCACACGAAATCAGCTAATGGAAAATATATCCGACATGTAACAGCAGTGAGAGCGAAAAGCATTTTTTGTTCTTGTGTATCTTTGCAATTTTCGAAATCAAACTCTGTGTTTAGCAACCGTAATGAAATTGGGGGCGGTGGGCGTTAACTGTGTGCACTGAATATTTTCGAGCTTAATGCTACTAAATAATTGTTGCTTTGTCAGTCAAGCGCATAGCTAGCAGAATTTCACTTGAGTTTCAAGTCAGTCAGTAAGTTAGTCCGTAGTGCTGTTTGTCCATCATCTCGATTGCCTATTCAACTGTCCGACCAAGCACCAAATTTGGCCGCTGATGTTGCACCAAATTCTTGGTTTAGGTGGCAGGAAAACATGCTCTAAATATGTGCCGCATCTTTAGCTGCAAAAGAGCACGTAAAAGTGCTGCAAATTAGAAAACACGCTGTAATCAAATTTAACTACATACTTTTGGACTCTCTAATGAAATCAGATACGCTGCTAATCTGACTTGGTTGGACAGCAATAACAGCAGCAGCATGTTTGTGTGTGCAACTTAAAGCGACGCACAGTGATTCGCCCCATACAAAAAAACCAAAAAGATTTTTTGGTTATTATTGGGAATATTGTTATTATTTTTAAGGTACAACATCTAATAAACTAAATCGAAAAACATAATAAAAAAAAAATTTAAATTTGAGTCCGCTAGAGCTTAAAATTAACTATTTTTGTATAAATTTCATGTCTTATCGCATTTTGACAAAAAAGGTATTGATATATTGTTAGTGTTAATATCTGAAGAAATTATCGGATGAAAAAAATTCCAATGTTTTCCTTCTGCAGAGTAAAAATTCCCTTTTTGCCGAAAATTTTGACAAAATTTTTCTCAAAAAGAGAAATTTCCCTCAATTTGGCAACACTGGAATAGCCTCTAGCAAGGCGAAATGTGAGATACATATAAATGCAGAGCAGTGCTCTAAAAAAAACAAAACAAGAGAGGATATTTGTTATTTCTTTCACATATATTGTCTTAAGAAGATTGATCAACAGTGGCATGCTAGTTTATCTATAAAATTTACATTGTTAAAAAAGTTTAAAAATACTTTTGAACTCGGTAAACTTTTTTTCTTACATAAATTAAATTTTCCCCACTTGTGTAAAAACTGAAAACTTCTTCTTAAAAAAACTTCTTAAATTTTAATTTAACATTGCAAAACAGCATTGAAAACTACAATGAAAAGAGTTTACATGTTCTTGAATTTTGGGAAATTGAGAGATTTTATTAAAAATGTTCTTAATACAACATTTTTGTAGTATTTCATTATTGCTGCTATCTAATATTAATATGGAAAATGTGCTATTTGGGATTACTTTTGGTTGCACTTTTCATAAAGCGAGTTATATTAAAAAGTAAAAAGTTCATCTTTAATTGATGTATTGAATGAATTTTAATAAATTGATTTTATATGATTTAAATACAAATTCTAAATGTTTGATAGTTTAAATCATACTTTATTTTAAATACTTAAATTTTTAGATAACTAGGTGCTGGGAATGTAACGGATAAATATACGTTAGCGTTTATTAACAAATAAAATCCGTGAATGCTCATGTTAATATAGCATTAGAGAACGGAATTTATCAATTTCGACAATAATTTTTTTATTAATTGTTGTGATGTTATTTATGATAGAGCGAATATGTTTAATAAAAAATTGTGAAGAAAATATTCATTTTTGTAGGTATAATAAAAAACTTAAGTTAAATAATAAGAAAAGTACTTTTCCATGAATTCTAGAAACAAGGATATTCTAGAATCTGATTATCTCGAAAATAGAAGAAACCAACGAACTTAAGAGCCTCCTCCATTTTAAAGTCGGTTAAAAAACTTAAGTTAAATCATCAGATAAGTACTTTTTTCATGATATGATATTGCGGATGAAAATGTGGATGCGGATGTTTAAAATCCAAAAATGATGGTACGGATGAGGATGACAGATTGCTTAGTATGGATGGAGCTTTGTCCATTACTTGATTTACTGATAATAAAACCAGATCTTAAATTTCTTATTCCTTCTGTGATTCCAAACACTTGGAATTAAATTTTGTAACCATTTCATAATTGTGTCGAATTGATTTTATACAATGATTTTTTTGAGATTAATAACCAAGAAAAATTATTTCGAAAGTTTAAAAACAAGCAATAAATATATTAACAAATATTTATTTTTAAGTGATGATAAAATGAAAGGCGACAACAGGGGAATATTGCTGAAATGTTATGTAATTCAGAAGATAGCTCAGCATCTGATTAATTTCTGTTAAAAAATATGAATAAAAAAAAATACAAATTGTTTTCTATCGTCGTTATAGAACTTTAATTCACTTAGTACCCTTTTTAAAAAAAAAGGGTTTTTAAATAAACAAAAAATATGATGGGGACATATTTTCCAAAAAACTTTTGCTAACGCAAGACAATTGCTTAATTCATATAATAATTTTATGAAATAGGTACATATAATCATATGTGCTTAATTTTTTTTTTTACATTATTTATTAACCCTTTTATGCTCACTATCAGAACGCGATGAGTTTAGCTTTTGAAATTTTCAGTATAAATTTGTATTAACATTAGACGGAAAACTCTGAAAAAAACAAAGACTTTGGGTGTATCGAAGCACATAATCATAAGGGGTCTGTAAGTAGAGAAATAAAAAAAAAACTTAAAAAAAATTAGGAAAATGATAAACTGGAAAATTTTCATTTCGTAGCGTAGTCGTTCAACTTTTGCCTAATGCACTTTTTTAATAATATTTTATTTTTCTTGATGCTTATTTGTAAAACAAAATAACTCACTTGAGTGGCATTTTTCACTTCTTTTTAAAATACTGTACTAACTTGCGCGAAAATAAACAAAAAGGCTGGAAATAAAGGACTACTCTGTTTAATACAGAAATGATGGTCACCGTAGTTAATAATGACAAGAAACGAAATTTCGACGAAAACCAATGTTAATTAAGCATACGTTTGGATTTCTCACACAGTTGGATTCTCAGTTGGATTCTCACAGGCTGCAGATTTTTGAGGAATTTTTGAAAAATGAGTATATCGCGTTTGATATATCATACGTTGTCATTAATGGGTTAAGCATACAATCGCATAAAAATTTGCTTAAATCCAATTAACTCAAAAACCGTTGAAAAAGGGAAATTTTTTTAAATGTTTTAGATAAGTATGCTGTTCTTTACTACGAAACGAAATATCAGTCAATTACACCCATTCCTTCTATTTTTTTGTTCATCTTTTGTATTGAGGCGAATCACTGTGCAACGATTTTCAAAATCAGTGGCAACATTTGTTGTCTTCTTGTTTTCAGTCAGCAGACATTTTAGCACATTTATGCTAAATTAGCGCTGCACTGTGGTAATATTGTATCAAAGTATATTTTCATTTAAATCTTTTTTAAACATTATATTTTAATGCCTTATTTTTATACTGTGTAGTCTAGTGAAGAGTGCGCTAGACTATCAACTCAGAGGTCTTCGGTTCGAATCCAGGCTCGTGCATGATTCTGTTCGCTTTCTTTGTTCTTTACTACATTTAAGAATTATTGAAACAAAAAATCCACAGCTAAATTATGTAAAATGTGAAACTAAAGGACAAGAACAACTGAGGTCTGGAAATGCTTGCCGATGCTAAGGCATAACATTAGCCTCAGTTATAAGCAATTCAAATTGTCTTTCACGTTTGTTCCGAATAATCGATAGTTCACGTATGGTTTCAATCACTTCTTCTTCCAATAAGCTATCAATTCTTCTAATAAGCTATAATTTTCCTTTAGGTCAAAGACCAAACGTTGTTTGTATTAGGTGCATGCCTTAGTTTTTTTATCTTTTTTTAAAAAAAGGTTCTTCAGTTTATGTAAAATAGTTTTCTATCTGTGTTTGAGAGTATCTGTAATTCTGCCAGAGTTCGTGATTCCATCATAATCGGTACTAATTGGATCGTAAGTCTGAGAAAAAAGTACTTGTTTTGAAGACCCCGAATGTCTTTTTAACTAAATTGCTCAGCATTATAATGCCTTTAGTACGTTGAGAGAGGGTTCAGCCAAGTCCTTTATATCCTTGATTGTGGTGCTATCAACAGTTACGTGGGTTCTAAGACGCTGGGACTGTTTATTTGTTGACACCAGATGTTCTGTCTTACCCGCATTCACTGCAAGACCCATGCTACTCGACTCTTTTTCTAATCTGCAGAACACTTTGCACGTATTCTGGCCAATGATATCTATATCATAAGCATACGCCAGCATGATAACGCTCTTATAGAATATAATGATACTATGTCTCAGATCAGCAACTAAAGTGATCATCTGTATGATTAGATTCAAAAATTCTCACGAATATTCAAAAATTACCTTGTCTGAAAACAGTTTTGATAACAAATATGGAAAATAAGTTCTGAATAATAAATGTGATGTTGGTGATTTTCAGTTTCATCGTGCATTGACCGATTAATTGTGCGGGCATACTTAACCCTCTAATGCCCAAACCCGCCTATAGGCGAGGTTTACACCGATCGCTATAAAACCGTAGTCTGTGGAAAATTTTTCAAATGGTTTCCTCCAGAGTCTAGGCTTTAAGCTGTAGTTCAATTTTTCTCGCTTGGAGCTAGCATGCTCTGTTTGGCAATAACGTCAATTTGAATTTAAATTTAACCATTTTTTTACGAATTCAATAAATTTTTTATTCGAAATTTTTAGCTCGATTTTCGATAAATAAAGAAAAATAAATGAAGTGAGATCGAAGTGAAAGAAAGATACTAGCTAGTAAGAAGTTTTTTTCTATTAATTGAGATTAAAAAAATATGTAAAACAACAATGCAAGGTGTTAAAAAAACCTTTAACATTTTCACCTGTTGTGGACATTTTCACCTGTAAAAAATGAACGAAGAACTAAAATTGAAAACAAACTTCAGATTCGTTCTTCTCGTCCACAAATAAGTATAATCTGATTAGTATAATCTAATTTGGAGCTCAACAAAAAAATGGGACATTAGAGGGTTAATTATAAAATGGTGCAGTATAGGTAATTCCTTATTGGACTGTTAAAAAATTGTAAATTAACGTAAAAACATATGCGATATAAGGAAGACTTACTTCACTGTATAGATTGAGACAGCACACTGAGAGATTCCAAAAGTTTGAAATACATTCTTAAACAGTTCAGCTGGTATTAAATTGGTTTCCGCGGCTTTGTTGTTCTTAAGCCGAGAAACGGTTGTAAAGCTTTTATTATAATCGGGCTTGCTGTCAGCATCGCCTCTAAAAAGACTAGAGAAGTCTTTCCTCTATAACATTAGTGTACACTGGATATCTGTCATTAGATTCCCATTTTTATAATTGCAGGAAAAGTTACCGGTCCTAAGACCATCGACCAAGCGTCTTATCTTCTCAATTTTCGGGTCTCACTTCGGTCACCATACGTCGTAATCTTTTCGCATTCTTTGCTCCCTATTTTTTTTCCCGCCTGAAAAGACGTCTCAGCAAAAAAGAATATAATTTTATTTTGTATTCATTTCCATATGTTTTAAGCCCACTGGCAAGGCAATCAAGCATAAGGCACGCTGAAAATTAGCAATTAGCTGTTGTTGCTGCTCTCTGTTCTGTGTTCACTTCCAACTCATCCTTAGCACTGGACAAACTGCTTCATGTTTGGCTAATAACATCAAATGTTCTAAGCAAACAACGTGTTGGGTTTATCAGTCAGACAAACTACCCGCCTTTGACCCTAAACGTCTGCTCATACATAACCACAAAATAAAAGCTGTTGTTTCTTTTTAGCTTTAGTCTAATTTTTTGCAACCAAGCTTAGCCGAGTCAATCCTTTCCCTTGAAGTTTACATTCTTTTCTATGTCTAGGCTTGTATTGTCTGCTTTAAGCAGCTCTGATTCGGTCGTTCATTCGTTTGCCATTCATGTCTAATGCATATCGTATTACTACACCAACGAAAACAACAACAGCAACAGCAACAATGTTGAGCGATGCACTGGGAACCGTGCGGTTTTTATCCATTAGCACAAACAGCACAACTCACATCAGTCATTCATTTAAGTCGTCCGCGTCTTAGGGCCCAGAGTCTCAAGTAAACTTAGTTTTGTGTGAATTTGTGAAAATCATAGAGAAACAACATTCTGTCTGTCTGAATTTTCTGTTCCTGCTTGAAAGTGCGCGTCTGCGAGCCAGTCTTGAAAAAAGCAGAACCAGCGCGCGTTCCATTCCATTCTAAACCATACGATAAGGTAATTGTGCGTAAACGTTTAATATTTGATCCAGCGAGTGTTTCGAATTATGGCGCCTCAAATCCGGACCAATTTATCCGCCAGCATGATAGATTGTGTGGGGCGCGCATGCGTTGCATTGTTGCTGTCTGTCTGCGAATGCTTGCTTGCTTGGCAGTGACAACGCATAGCCAGAGCCTTGATTTCACTCCAGTTTGTGTTGGAGAGATGACGATGGCGATAGCTGAATGATCCTATCGCACGATGACTGCGAATTAGTTCATAATTTATTATTTTTGCCAGCGGAATGCAAATTTTATGAAAATCACGTTTATTGGCTCTTGATGCCAAGAAAATTCGTCAGTTATTAAGCTGCGCTTCTTCTTGGCAGCGTATGATTAATTGCATGATATTTAGGATGAGTTGTGGAAGGGAGCAGGGAGGAGATAAATAAAATAAACTGCAGCTGGGCATGGTGATGAAAGCAAGATAAGCTAAGAACTCTACTGTAAGGCTGTGCTGTGTGAAATTAATTAAAATTAAATTCAATCAATTTATTTAATAGCGTTGAAAATTAAGAGGAAGTTGCTATAAAAAATAGTTTGGTGTCGTCTTACATTTCTAGCATGACATAAAAATTTCTTGAGATCATTATTAGAGAGCCTCTAGAAATAACCGCCCCTTCTTATTGCTTAGGGCTTGAAAAAATGCCTCGGTAACTATTATATGTGTTGCAGTCGCAGTCATTCCTATTGAATCTAGCTATAAAAAAAGGATCATTAATTTAGTGCCATCATCCTTAAGCCTTCGCATTCTTGAGCGTTTTGCTTGTCAGTCGCGTCTATATATATTTATATCAATCAACACTGACGCCTGTACTTCTTCTTCTTCTTCTTCTTCTTCTTCTTTTGCTTGTTCTTCCCTTCTACTGACGAAGACATCAAGTCGAGTCATGTTCTGGCAATTGCTCAGCCCCACGGTCAAACAACTCAATACATCAGCAAATTGCTGCCAATAAATTACAAGAACCAGAACAGGCACACATGCCAAATACCATGAAATTATATAGTTTAACATATCAACGCCAAGTAGGCCTTCCAGAACCTGCCTGGCGTAGAACCAGAATTAGTGCAACATGAAATTCCTGCACGTTGCACTAGTTTAAGACTTTGTTGAGAGTTTTCACTTCACTACCCACACGAACTCAAACACACTCACACACTTTACTCACTCACTCACTCGGTCGATCACTCACAAAGCTTACCACTCATAATTCAAATCGCATACTAATCGTCATTCTTTTGCTCTCTTCTCTTACAGGCAGTTCCACGGAACTGGCACCCTCGCTGCTGGGCATCTATGACAGCCTGACAAGCCAGCTGGTGGACGGAGGTGGTCACAATATAGCCAAAGGTGCAGTCAGCGACGACCACAATAACATTAACAACAACACATCTGCCAACACCAGCAACTGCAGTGGCAGCCACTCCAGCTTTTGTAACGAATACACGCTGCATCATAGCGTCGAGGTAGAGGAGTACGAAGCGGAGGAAAACGTCGTCGACTTTGATGTACAAACAGTGCCCTTCGAGCCCAGTTCACATTCCTCGCGCGACAGCAGTTTGACACTCATCGCTGGTGGCGTTAGTAGCAGCAACAATAGTTCAACATCGAATAGCCTTTCATCGCTATCATCGCCCACGAATAGCTGCGGCAGCAGCAGCAACGGCAAGTCGCGTGACTCTCCTACGAAACATCGCAATAATATAAGGATTCTTTCACCGAACGTGCAGCGTATCATCACGCACTCCGATGCCGAACCGATTGAGGCGATCGATATTGATGCACTTCAGCAGCAGCAGCAGCACTCAGCCCTGCTGAGTCCCGTGCTGCCGCATCGTTTTGTAAAGAAAACAACATCAGCAACACTGCCCCACAAATTGAAACTTTCGCATATACCGCTATCCAAGATTACCGGCAAGCTTACACAGTCCGGCAACGAGTTGGTGGAGACTTTCGACTCAAGCTGCGAATATTTAGACGCCTTGAACTTTTCTCAAACCGAAAAAAGCACCACAAGAAAACCAGCCACACCAGCTATACTGCCCATACCAGCTGCCGTTGACGATGAAAAGACGCCCACCAACCCAGTTTCGCCTTTCAACTTTGACACCGCAGCGACAACGTTAGGCAGCAAACCGCTTAAGTTAACACTGCCCAAGCAGGACAGTCTACAGTTCATCGAAATGGAGAAGCTCGACACAGAAAAGCTGCAAAATATCAATAACGCCAAGCCAGTCCACAATAATGCCAAAGAATTCGTAGCAACGGCGCCATTGGACGCCTGCGAGATGGTTGAAGCCATAAATTTCTCACTTGTGTCGCAAAATATAGAGCAAATGTGTTTGGGTGACAGCGCAAAAGACGCTATAACAAACGACAGCATCACAACATCGTCTATAAATGGCAGCTCCGAACTTATAGAAGCCATTAATAAACCTTTGATCTCCAAGCCGTTAGTACGCAGCGTTTCGGCAGCTTGTGCTTCGACTATTGCCGGTTCGCCATTGCTTACGTATGCACGTTCCAAAAGTCTCGCTGTTAAGGCCAACACTTTGGGTGGTGCCGTGCCAATCAAACTTCCCACGGCAGAGCAGTTAGCCGAACTGGAAGAGGCTAGCCAAATGTCAGCTGAGAGTTTGGATCGCTTAACCGATATCAAATCTAAGTTCTCGCCCAAGGAATCACGCAAGATGTCGGGTCTGATGTTGCCCGATATAGCTAAATTAAAACATCGTCCGCTCTCATCGTCTTCCATTTGTTCAACATCGTCGAGCTCCAGTTCGGGTTCGGATCAGTTAAATGGCAAGCTAATGACTACATCATATTTGGCCAGCGTTGAGTCATTGGCCGATCAGAGCGAGAATGAGCTGTTAGATCCACACTCGGGTATGAGCGTCTTCGAACGTGCCTCCATGGAGATTGTAGATTCTGAACGCAGCTACGTCGAGGACTTGGGACAAGTTATAAGGGGGTGAGTAGTAAAAACGTATTTATTATATAAGTGTGAATCTTATGATTTCTGAAACTGAGTCATATCTCCGAAAACAGTTTTCTTCACCACCATCCCAATGTCCCTCAGTTTTTGAAAATATGCCCCGCTCCCTAACCGGATTTTGTTTAAAGTAGCTATTTTGGGTTATTTAATCAATACTTAAGATATTAAAGGATATCTGATGTAATTAAATTTCAAATGAAATCCACCTCGAATCCACTTTGACTCAACTTTTTAAATTTTGTGGAATTTCAGGAAATTATTGTACACTCTAAAAACTGATTGAAAAATCACTGCAATAAATGTCGTGTATTTCACAATTTTGTAAAAATGTCACGTTATGCGTTTTTTCCAAAATATGTATATATTCTCTACTTTTAACGTTATTTCAGCATATTGTCGCTCAGAGAGTCGATAAAAACGTCTTAGCAGCTATATTTTACGCTATTGGAGCGGGTGTTACACTTGACCTAAACAAAAAACCTTTCCTTTAACGTCACATGATTTCAAAGAGTTTATTTGAACAAGTGTCAAAGTATATAAAACTTAAACAGTAGATTGGTCACAGCTTAATTACTCAAGCCTACTGAAGATGGAAAGAGTAGCGCCTACTGCTGTGTGATTGATTCTATACAGAGCTATTGTTGTTGCCTTCTTCAAAACTTACTTCAGAAACTTCACGCATTTCTACCGTTTTCTTATAAGCGAAGACAAGATTGAAAGAGATAATTTTAAAAGAGCATTTTGAAAAGAGAGTGCGATAGCAGTTATTGTAGGATAAAGTTTTTACGCATTTCTACAGTGAAATATATTTAATTTGACTCTCTTTATGTAAATAAATAAATAAAACTATATTAAATGTAGGAAATTTGTTGCCAGCAATAATTGCTGTAAGCTTCAGTGGATTTTCGTTAGAGTGTAAGAAAGAGTTCATAGTAATTGTCGCTAAGGTAATTCTTTTGAGTGTTTTCCTCAGTACTGTAGTTCTTTAAGGAAATAAAGATAACTTTAAAAATCTGTAAATTCAAGCTAAATATCAAATAAATTAATAAATTTAGCCATTTCAGCTCTAGAAAGGATTTTGGTCGAGCTTTTACTGATCAATGGTGTTGTGCGTGTTACTTAATGTTTGTACATAAATGATCGAGAACTGGACCTACGAGTTTAATGCCGTCTCCAAACGATTTATGTTCTCACAAAGCTTTATGTGGCAGTTTTTACTCTCTGAGGTTTGTCATTGTCTGCAGAGTTGTGATGACCGAACAGAAAAATTAATTCAATTCAAAAAAACATCCTGCCTGAGTTGGGAATTGATCCCAGGCTACCACGGTCCCTTAGCTTAGGGGTCACGCACTCTACCCTCTAGGCTACGGCCGCTACTTCTCCGGGAATTTTCTAAAAACTTATTCATTTCAAAATGCCTTAACTAAAACATTTAAAAGCAGACTCTAGTAAAAGGAACCAAATTGGAAAAACTTCTAAGCTAGTTCTTAATAGGATCAGTACTGGTCCTTCACACTTCCCTTATTCATTGATTGAACTGACGATGTTAACAGGGTGATGTCTCGAAGGTCTTCAAAAGCATATTTTGTACTTTATCTGAACTACAGTATTTCGCAAAAAAAAAAAGCATCAAGAAAAGTTTTTTACTGTAAAAAGGCAACTCAGCTCTAGCAACTTTTGACTAGAAGCAAAGGTTCTTATATCATAAAACTTCTTAATTATGTTTGAGATTCATGCCCAAAATGGTTTTGGTGGCTTTCCAAGTCCTTTCAGTAATCGTGATTAACTGAGTTCATCTGCAACTAAAAATTTAATAAACATATAGCAATAACAACGCACTAGCTCACAAAAGAGTGTTTTAACACTTGATTTTATAAAAATAAACGTAAAAAACACAGAATATGAATACGGTTAAATTTTTTTTTTATTTAAATTTATATGTGGTTGCATATCCTTTTTTCGTTATGATGGTTTAGCAGCGACGCGGCATCGAATAGAATAAAATTATAATAAATTCTTTGGATAGTTGTGGCTATTCCAACTTAAAAACTTTCATAAAATCAGTAACGTTGCGTTTCCCAATACGCCTTCAACTTATATCTAGTAGGTCCCACACGTGCTCGATGGTGTTAAGGTCAGGCAACTGGGATGGCCAATATAGAACAGTTTTTCTTCGTCACTAAAAAATTTGTTTATCAACTAAATGGCCTGGCAGACATTGTTCTGCGTCTTACTGTCTTTTACAAATATGGAAGAGGTTGCCTGTGACATTTATTTATTGATATAGTACGATAAGATCTTAGTTCTTTTAATGTACAAGTTGGAGTAATATTTTTAGGATTATACAAATTAAAGACTTTCTTAAACTTAATTTAAACCATTATACTTGTTATAAAGCTAATCTTAATATTAAGTAACAATAGAGAAATCTAGATAGAGTTTAAAATAGAATTAATTAAGTAAAAAAAAGTGAAAAGAAGAAAGTATAGGTTTAAAGAAAACTGACAAATTTATTTATCGTTAATTACAAGCGAAAAGTTGAAATACAGTAAGTGAAAATCTTATTATGTTCCCTTAAAGCTCTTACATGGCTCGGTAAAGAATTCCAAAGACGAGTAGCATTAATAAAAATAAATATTGTGGAGTTGAGGTAGTTAAAATTCGGTGGGGTTAGCATGTAACTTCTCGTTGAGTGACCAAATCAAATTTTTTCAAACAAATAGGAGGCGTTTTAAACACTATTAATTTATGCAGAAAGATACAGTTTCTAGCATTGAGGTAGTTAATAATATCATTTCCAAGAATCGATTTTTTAAACTGAGATCTATGATCAAATATTATAATATAATATACTTTTTCAACCACACTGTTGATGTGGTCACTCCAGTTAAGTGTATAATTAATATGCAAAATCAAAAATGAAGATTTTTGATTTTGCTGACGAGACTGAGCTTTTGGTCTTTTAAAATAAGGTCTGGTATATCTTCAAAGAAGTCATTATCTTTGCTGATGGGTAATACAAATGATTTCGAAGCATTAAGTTGAAGCCCATTGCTATCAGTCCATTGACTTATACTCTCTATATCCTCATTAAGCCTGCATACAAGGTCTTCCATGAGACCAGTTCTACGGGAGAGATATATCTGAATATCATCAGCATAAGCATGCATGGATGAATTCTTGCAAACGCTGAAAATATCATTTGTAAAAATGGAGAATAAGAGAGGACCTAGTACCGATCCTTGAGGAACCCCACTGCAAACAGACGAAAGATTCGAAAAATTTTCACCAACCTTAACTTTCTGTAATTGATAGGAAAGATAGTTGTTCAGGAGTAACACAGCGCTGTCACTAAAACCACACATATATTTAAGCTTATATCAAAGTTGTGTAAATACTAATAAGCCTGACAACAAACTATTTGTTATGTTTCACAAAATATTGATCTTAAAATTACATCTTAATGGATTTCCTATACCGTTGGTAAAGTAGATTGAATCTTACTTTAGCAATAGAACACAATCTGTTATTTTTAAGCTCAAGAAATCACATGAGTTTCCTGTTACTTCAGGAGTACCTCAAGGAAGTCATCTCGGACCCCTTCTGATTCTACTTTTTATAAACGATTTGCCATCTGTCATAATGCATTCTAGCATCTTAATGTTTGCTGACGACGTCAAACTATTCCTTTCTTTTAAAAATGATACTGACGCTGTATTTTTGCAAGCCGACATTGATCATCTTCATAACTGGTGCAAAACGAACCGTATGAACCTCAACATGAAGAAATGCAAGCATATGTCTTTCTCGCGCAAACCACCAATAAAATGTACCTTCAAATTTTGTGGTTATCCATTGGAGTCCTTAGATATTTTCAATGATCTTGGAGTTGAAATGGATCCTAAACTACGCTTTAATATTCATGTAAATAAAATAATAAATAGAGCAAATAGTACTTTAGGATTTATTAAACGTTGGGCAAAAGAGTTTAATGATCCATTCATAACGAAAACCTTATTCACTTCCCAAGTGCGGCCTATCTTAGAATACGCTTCAGTTGTTTGGTGCCCACGATACGATTGTTACATAGACGACATTGAATCAGTGCAGAAACAATTTCTTTTGTTTTGTTTAAGCTATCTTTATTGTATTACTAATTTTCACTTACCATCTTATGAATATTGGTTACAACTCTTAAATCTTCCTTCTTTTAGTTGGATTATAAAACTTTTACATGGTTATGTCAACAGTCCATATTTATTGAGTAAAATATATTTTAATATTCCTCTTCGTCCTAGAAGATCTTTTGAGTTATTCCACATGAACTTTTGTAGAACTAATTATTTGCAAAATGAACCTCTTAGAAGCGCTTGCGGTGATTTTAATTTTGTATCTGATGTTATATCATTAAGTGAATCCATGGACTCAATCAAACATAAAATTATAGATTACCTGCAGTACCGACGTTAAGTATATGTAAAGTTCCTTCAAACATATATCTGATGCATCTGGTGATTTGTAAACACATTATCATTAATATAACAATCTATCCATTTAATATAACAATGGACTTAAGCATAAAATGGAAAATTTTGGTGTATAAACATCCAAATAATCTGAGTGGACCTAAACCTGGGATCTTCAATTGCCTCTTATCTTCATGATGATTGTGACTACATTTGTCGACGGTACCGTGGTGTCTTGGTGTCTTTTTACCTCTTGAAACACTACGTTAGATCAATTTGTAATATATTAATATAGGTGGCCGATAAGACCTAGTTTGTCTTGGTGCCTGCGTTCGCAACTGGTTTTCTTTATTTTATGAAAATTGGTTTGGTGAAGTTGACCTAGTTTGTCGAGTAACCACCCTGTCAAGCCAGTATCTCACCGGCTTCAGGAAGACAGAACGATATATATTATATATATATATACCTATTGGAGTGGTGTTTTATTGGGTATGAGACCTTGTTTGTCACACGACTCCGCCGTATACAAAAATTGTTGCTAACTTGACCTTGTTTGTCTTGAAAACGCAACCCTGCTTTGCTGTCAGATATTATCGATTTTGACTTAACTTTTTTTTTTTTTATTTTTTTATTCTTTAATAAAATTATATACTTTAAGCAATTTATTAAAAGTTTTTAGTTTGTTAATAATACATGATTTCAATCAAAATCATACTTTATATTTTTGAATTGTATTAAATATCTTATTTTATAATTTTAAATTTGCTATATAACCTGTTAAGGTTTAGCAATCAAGTAAATAAATAAATAAATAAATAAGTAAATAAATAAACAGTTACACCTATCGGATAGGCATGAACCATCGAAGTATGACCTCAATCGGCCAAGTTGTTACGAAAATATGCAATCACAAAGAGGCCCACCAACGATTTTACATATAAAGGCTACATATTCGTAAACATTTCCTCCCAGCGCCATCTATGGAGTCCCAATTTTGCCAAAGACTTTCTTTTTACTTAAATATTGTATGTTGCGAATTTGAGCCAAATCGGGATATAAATAAGAATTTTAAAAAAGCTATCCTAGCGCCACCTAGAGAGTTCTGACATAAGCAAAAACCATTCGAAGCCCCACACGAACATATGGTGTGAATATAAGATGTATAGCTTCAGTGGTGGATCCGTGATTGTCGTACATACATACGCGCCAACGTTTTTATACATTAAGATTTACTGGTTTGTTTTGAATCGTTATTCTGTTGAAAAATAAACCCGGGTGTCATAAAATTCTGAGCCATCGATTTTTGCAATATTTGCTTTTACTTTCTGAAGTCTATTATGCCCTACACACGAACAATTGGACCAACACCGTCACGGCTTAATGGTCTCAAAAAATATTAACCACGCTACCACCACCATGTTTAGCTGTAGGAACTTGGTATTGAGAGTTGTCACAACATCCTGGTGGACGTTGTACATACAGGGTTGCCAATATTCGAAGCGCCCATCTGGCAACACTGTAACTTTCCGCAGTGATGCCAAATCGACTAATGACATACCGCGTTTGAAGCGTCATTCCAAGCAAATGTTTACAATGGAACAGTACACGCCACGCGAACGCTCTAAAATTGTTGAAATTTACATTCAACAAAACAAGTCAATAGTGAAAACTCAACGTGCTTTCAAAAAAATAAATAAAGTGAAAAGTGCGCCTTCCAAGAAAACAATTTATCGTTTGTATGAAAGATTTACCACTGGTAATACTCTTGGTAACCCAAAGAGGCCAAATAAAAAGCGACCAAGGCGATCGGATGAGAAGATTGCAGCCGTACGAGCCAGTATTGAGCAGTCACCAATAACATCCCAAAATCGCCGTTCTCAGCAGCTCGGCATTCCCCGATCCACTTTACAACGCATTTTACGTGTTGATTTGAATTTGTTTCCGTACAAAATTCAATTTGTAAACAAATTGTTGCCTACCGATAAGCCACGTCGATTGGAATGGGCCCAAAGAGTCATCGAAATGGCTGAAGAAGATGATCAATTTTGGCATAAAATTATCATGAGCGATGAAGCTCATTTTCAGTTGAACGGAACGGTAAACAAACAAAATTGCCGTATTTATGCCACTGAAAATCCACAAGAGATTCAAGAGGTACCTCTTCACGATACAAAAGTCACTGTTTGGTGCGGCGTTTGTGCTAAAATGCTCATTGGGCCGTTCTTTTTCGAAGATGATAATGGCCACAGAGTTACTGTCAATCAGGAGCGTTATCGCGATATGATAAACAATTTTTTCATGCCAATCGTTCGTCGAAAGCGTATCAGGTACTACAGGTTTCAACAAGACGGCGCGCCACCACACACAAGCCGCACTACAATCGATTTTTTGAAGCAATTGTTCCCTGGCCGTTTGATGTCAAAAAATGGTGATTTCGATTGGCCGCCAAGATCACCAGATTTAACGCCTCCAGACTTCTTTTTGTGGGGTTATTTGAAATCAAAGGTTTACGTCAACAAGCCAAAGACCCTAGAAGAGCTGAAAACCAACATCCGTCAAGAAATAACCGCCATTCCCATCGAAATGTTGAAGAAAACCATGGAAAATGCTGCAAAACGGGCACAATATGTCGTAGAGGCCAATGGCGACCATTTACGAGATATCATATTCAAGAAATAATGTAAGCAAATCTACTTGAACCCAACTAAATGATATTCATGACGAACAGACAAAAAATTGTGGTTTCTTTGATTTATTTAAAAATAAAATGGGCGCTTCGAATATTGGCAACCCTGTATTTAACGCTGTCAGACGAAAATAAATTAAATTTACTCTCTTCCAACCTTGCTCCAATCAACTGCAGTCCAATTGATATGGCGCTTTGCAAAAGCCAAACGCTACTTTCTAATGAACTTGCTTCTGAAAAGTTGTAAATACTCTTCCAAATATTTTAATATTTTATAAATATTTCTCAGACACTATACATTCATTAGGTTATAATATTTATTTTGCTGCATTTACTTTGCGAGATAATGGTAGTTCGTTCATTATAAAGAGTTGAAAAATTGTGATTTTTTTCTATTATCAAATAATTTTTGTTGTTACGCCAATGCAGATATCCAAGTAGTTTCTACAAGTACTGAATATATGCTTTCATTCTTAGATTAATTCCAAAATATATTCTATGTATTACAGTGTAGGAGTTGTTACATCACTTATTTACTCATATAAAGCTTGTTTTTTATAAAGTGATACAACTTTGAGTTGGCATCACTGCTTTATTTAATCACCCATTTAACAACTGATAGTTGTTTTTTGTTTAGTTTGCTTTGACATTTTATTATTTATTGATTTACACCAAAGCAACTCGTGCAAATTGTGGAAATTTTTAATCAAAATAATGGTTCTGTTCGTCAAACTTATCGTGCACTTCGTCCATTTTATGGCGTACATAATCGTCCTTTAGAGCTGAAATAGATAGTTTTCGGACCACATTTACTATTACTGATAATGTGCATCCCGTGAGAATCCAAACAGTGCGCACTGAAGAAACTGTAGCCGCTGTGCAGGAAAGCATTGAAGATGATCCTAATCAATCAATTCGTCGCCGTTCTCAGCAACTGGGGTTGTGTCCTTCCACTTTAAGGAAGATTTTACGAAAAGATCTTGGCTTAAAACCTTTCAAGATCCAACTTGTGCAGGAATTAAAGCCAAACGACCATCGCATGCGCCGCCAATTCGGTTATTTATTTTGATTTTTATAACAAATTAATATTTATTTTGAATTTCCATGGAAAAGTTAATTTTTCCGATGAAGCCCATTTTTGGTTGAATGGCATCGTAAATAAACAGAATTGTCGTATTTGGAGTGAGGAGAATCCACAAGCTTTTATCGAAACACCATTACATACCCAGAAAGTTACTGTTTGGTGCGCTTTATGGGCTGGCGGAGTCATTGGCCCATATGTCTTCAAAAACGATGATGGTCAGAATGTTACTGTCAATGGTGATCGGTATAGGAACATGATTCGAAGTTTTTCGTACGTCAATTAGCTGGCATTAATCTTGCTGATATGTGGTTCCAACAGGACGGAGCCACATGCCACACAGCGGGCGTTACAATTGATTTACTCAAGGAAACTTTTGACGAAAAAATAATTTCCCGAAATGGCCCAATTAATTGGCCCCCAAGATCGTGTTATTTAACCCCATTGGATTATTTTCTTTGGGGTTATGTAAAGTCACTTGTCTACGTCGATAAACCGCAAACTAGTAAATACCTGGAAATCAACATTCGAAGAGCTATCGGCGAGATACGGCCGCAAATGCTGCGAAAAGTTTGTGAAAATTGGTGTTCTAGATTGCACCTTGTGCGCCAGCCGTGGCGGCCACTTGGCCTAAATTATATTTAAACATTAATGTCATAAAATTTACTATCCAATAAACTCCATTGAAATTAAAAATATATTACTATTTTTTATTATGATTTAAAATTGTATCACTCTATAAAAAACACCCTTTATATCGCTATATCATTTTATTTATTTGAAAAATTTCTAAGCAATTTATTTTTATATATATTTTTTTCACTAGAAATTAGATAGTAAAAATTTTCAATTGACTCCAAAAAACTGCTATACAAAGAGTATAAATCCCCAGGAATCTATCGCTTCTGTATATATCAAATTCTTATTTCTACGATTTTAATTGTAATTTTTAATGCTCTTCTTCTCTCATTGCAGCTATCTGCTCGACTGGAAGGAACGCGCCTGCCTGCGCTATGATGAATTACGAATACTCTTTGCCAACATTGAAGAGATTTACGATTTCAATTCAACTCTGCTTAAGCAGCTGATCAACTCCGGTATGGATCCGGTAAAAATAGCCAAATGCTTCATAGATCTGCGCGAGCGATTCGATGTGTACACGACATACTGGTAAGTATTTCATAAGATTCGAAGACACAATACGAGGCATCCGCTTCAAGCATAGAGCCAAGTTCTTTAGTTAAGTCGTGGCTGAAAAGCATTAAGTAGTCTTGCATGTGGTAAAGACGTTTATTTGGTTCAGTTTAACTGTAGAAATGATCAAAGTTGAGTTGAGTTGGTTAGTTGCGTGGCTTTAACATAGTCTATCTGATTCAAAATAGCTAGCTGGCAGCTTACTAGAATGTGTAACTTGTCGAAAATGATCTTGATGTGGTGGTAAAAAAAAAATTGTATACTTCACAAAACCGTCAATTGTCCTTTTAAGTCTGACCAACACGAAAAGAATTTCAGTTTTCAATTACAAATTCTTATATCTTTTGTTGTTGTCGTTGTAAGTGCTAACGCTTTGATATTGCCTAGATTTTGTAAGTCACTCAAAATAAGCTTACTAGAAGAACTTAAAAATTAATAGTGGAAAAATAGAAAGTCCTTAAAAATTAAAAATAAATAAGTTGAGAATAAAAACATCATCAAAGTAAAGCCTTACTTGTTACAGTGGCTCACAACGAAAGTCGGGCATTTCTTAGCACTTTCGCATTGGTTTCAGAAATGAAAATGTAAGAAGAAACTTGGAGTAAATATTTTTTTTAAAACGTTCTTTATTGGTGAGCAAAATAAACAGAAACATAGTTAAAAAATTAGAACATAACGGTAAGACAAAATAAATTCAAACCAAATCTTTAAAAACGAGCTCACATTGAAAGTCGGGCAGATAAGGAATTCAATACTAAAACTAAGAATTTAATATTTTGTTGCCAATCTTTTTTCTTATATGACTGCCTGCAGCCTTTTTGAAATGGGTGCAACCAAATTTTTAAAAACTTCAGCTTCAATCTAATTCCATTCTTTACTTAGGATACTTTTTTTTAGGATTGGATCTTTAGTAACCCATCTCTGATACTGCACTCAGGGTTCAAGTTCATCTCATAGATGTTCTATAACATTTTAATCTGGGCCTTGTGAGGTTGTTTTTATGACATTTGGATAAATATTAAGTACACAATTCTTTACCAAGAGCATCGTATGTTTCAGGTCATTGTGTTGGTAAAACTAAAAATTGTCTGCAATTCCTTATTTAGCCGCATTTTCTTTTACTTGCGCTATGAGAATGTAATGGAAAATATTTTTGTCCTTTATACCTTTAATAAAATGAATCCATTCAACATCAGACGCAGCCCCAAACCATAACTGATCCTCTACCATGCTTAACCGAATGATTAGAATTTTTATTGCGAAATTCTTCATTCGGTTTTCGCTTTCCATCTGAACCATATAAATTAAATAAACTCTAATCGGTAAACAAAGCCTGTACTATAAGTTTATTGTTTAAAAGTGCTAAAGATCCTAATGTTTTCTGTTTTATTAACCTTGCTCCAGAATAGAAAGTCTTTGGTCATCTGCTCATGCACGAAATTTGTAATACAGTGCTTTTTTCGTGCTACTCCTCAATTTAAACATTTTTTTTTTCAAAACTTTTCAAATTGTTTCTGAGTGTACACTCTTTTTCAAATTGAGTTTTAACATGACCTCTAGTTTTAGTGCAAATAAAAATGGGTCTCTTATTATTTCTCTTAAAAAATACCTTTCATCTTTGGAGCTAAGTTTATTTTTAGCTACTGTACGTTCTTTATTGCATATTCCCTTGTCTTGTATATACTGCTTGATTATATTGTGCACTGTTGGTTTACTTTTTAAGGCGATTTGTGAAATTTGTAGCTCGGATTTTCCTTTCAAATAATAATCTATCACGATCTGCCATTCTGCCAGTTCACTTCAGATTCACTTTTCGAGAAATGTTTATTTTTTTAAGTTTTGCGTTTGACTGAAGTTATTCCAACAGTAGTAAAAAGTTGTAAGCAGAAATAACGGTTTAAAAACAACAATTTGCATTTTTTTCTTTACTTGCCCGACTTTCAATGTGAGCTCGTTTTTATAGGTTTAAATTTGTTTCAAGGTTATTTTCTAATGTTTTTAATTATGGTTCTGTTTAATTTTGTTCACCAAAAAATAACGTTTTGAAAAAATTTATATTGCAATATTCTTCATACATTTTCATTTCTGAAATCAATGCAAAAGTGCTAAGGAATGCCTGCCCAACTTTCGTTGTGAGCCACTGTATATAGAAGAATAAAGTCTAAT
This sequence comes from Dichetophora obliterata, assembly GCA_963920525.1. Lineage (NCBI taxonomy): Eukaryota > Metazoa > Arthropoda > Insecta > Diptera > Sciomyzidae > Dichetophora > Dichetophora obliterata. The sequence continues at coordinate 9,700,731 of OY986437.1, forward strand.
ATAAAGGGCAATACCACCTTTTACTGTGGATTTTAACTGTGTTATACATTGAAACAATTGTTTTACTTCCGTTCTGACGACTGGACTTAAATTTCAAATATAAATTATCCAAATTTTCTTAAACTTGCATATTTCTTAAATGCTTAGCACTTACTTAATATTTCAGCAATAGCGCATAAACATTCATCCACGAAACTTATTTTTAATATTGAATTTAATTTTCTAAAAACATTAATGTTGACAAAACATACAAAAATAGCATGGATTAATAACATGGATAGGCTTGTTCATTATCCAGTCATCGAAATGCTGTTATCTACACTCAGAAAAAATTCCCAGAATATCTAGAAAAATTGCAACCAAAAATTAAGTATATATTTTTCGTTGAATTGAAACCAGAAGTGTGAAAAAGTTTAGGAAAATTATCCAATCGTTTACGAACTATTTCGCTGAATTGAGGAAAATTAGCGCAATTGTGTTGAAATCTTATTACATTTGAGTAAGTTTTTCTACCGTTTATTTATCATCGGCTATAACTAAGAGAAACATTTTCTCTAAAAATAAGAAATTTTTCATCGAATCCCTGGAAAATTTTTTGGAATTTTTGCAAAAAAACAACCATTTTTTAAGATTTTAAACAGGATCCTGTGAGAATTATTATTTTTATACTGACAAAAAACTGTAAACATAATTATAAACTTAAAGTTTTTCTAAATGACCTTGTTATTTATTATGTTGAATTTATATGATTTAAATACAAATTCTAAATGTTTGATAGTTTAAATCATACTTGATTTTAAATACAAAATCTAGTTGTTTGATAGTTCAAAATCGTTTATTTACATTGGCGTCGGAAGCGGGGGGCAAGGGGGCAGTTGCCCCCCACTTTTTTAGCCAGATAAGCAATTTAAAAAGAAAACTTCAAAAGTTATTCAAAATGTCAGTTTTTTTTACAACGATAATATTTTTGTATTAGATATTTTCCTCTTCTTTCTCTCTTCTTCATAAGAATGCTTGCGGATAACCATTTTCTTTCTCTGTGTTTGCAAAAAGATAGAGCAAAATGTAGATTTTCTACTGCAAACCCACCACTTCAGTTTAAAAGCACCCTTAAGTATGTAGCTTAATACTGTAATATTGTAATCGAAGCCTTCAACGGAAAAGTGCCTTCTGAACAAAATCTAAAAACAAAACTAGATCTTTATGCAGATGACATTGATGTGAGCGACCTCCACGCCCAACTTAAATTACTGAAGCAATTGCCTGGCCAAACACCATCAAATTGTAGTGGCATTGTATCCCAATTTGCAAAAAATTCGGATACTGTAAAAAAAACTATTAAATGAAGTTGAAAAACTTATTGCTTTGTTTTTGACTGTGCCTGCATCAGCAGCTTCATCTGAGCGTTTTTTAGTGCAATAAAAACGTATCTTCGAGCAACTATGACACAGAAACGACTCACTCATGCGGCGACTCACTTATACACATTCACAAAGATAAAACCGAAGAATTGAATTCGATGGAGGTGGTGAAAGAGTTTGTTTCTCGCAAGGACAGAAAGAAACATTTTGGAATAATTTAAATTGATATAACTTTTTGTACCTTATTGCATTTAAACCATGTAAAGATATGCCTAGTCTTGCTTTATAAAAGCAACCATTATTTCTTATATTTTCATATTACCATATGAAAGATCCTTTAAAGAATGATCTCTAATATTGAAATTGGAAGAACTTTTAAAAATAATGAAATATTAATATTTTTTTATATATTTTTATATATTTTTATTTTAAACTAAAATAAAAAATTTGTGTTTTCACATTCATGTTTCTTTGAAGAAATTTTGGTGAACTTTTTTTGCACCACCATTTGTATTGCCCCCCCATTTGTACTGCCCCCCCCAGATGAAATTCGCTTCCGACGCGCTTGTTTATTTAGCTTTAGGTCAAAGTTAGAACAATTAATTGTTCTAACGAATCTTTTCAAAGAAACAACAACAACAACAACAAAGCTTTTTCGATATGAAAAGGAAAAAATCACTATCTGATTTTAGTGCCATTTCGGGCCTGCTAAAGGCTTCATCAGAAATCTTTGTAATACCAGTGCAAGCGCGCACTGCACTACAGAGGAAGATATTTGAAGTGTCAATTTCTCTGGGTATCACAAAGATTTCTGATGAAGCCTTTAGCATGGCCGAAATTGCAATAAAATCAGCTAGTGATTTTTTCCTTTTCATATTGAAAAAACTTTGTTGATGTTGTTGTTTCTTTAGAAAGATTCGTTAGAACAATTAATTGTTCTAAGTTTGACCTTAAGCTCAATAAACGATTTCAAACTATCAAACAACTGGAATTTGTATTTAAAATCAAGTATGATTTAAACTATCAAACATTTAGAATTTATATATAAATTACAAAAAATCAACACATTAGTATAAATATTAAATTAAATTGAAAAATTACCACTATCCGGAGAGTTGAACCTCTGCCGCGTGAGTATAAGTGCATCAGCTTATCCATTCGACCGTCGCAGTTGTTAAGCAATCGACGCTTAATTTTCTTTATTAAGAATCGTTCGCTTTGTTAGCAATTTTAAAGCATTTTTTATAGAAATAAAAGAAAAGCATCATTAAAATAAATCACTTGTGATGTACAAGAAAAGAAAAACTTACACGTATTTCTATGAAATATAAAAGTGCAACTTATGTTTCTCCAAATTTATTAAATCATCCTAAAGAATGTTGCAAGCAGATTTGATATCAATACAGGTTTTCTTGAAGTTATTTCTGCTTATATACAATTTTTGGAAATTTAACTTTTTTCATACCTTCATCTCTTATATTTAAGTAAAAACTTGTCTTTAAAACTAAGAAGCTGTTTTGATAACGTTGCTATGGCATCAATACGTGAGGTCGTTAAATCATGTACAAATTCTCTACATGAAGGAGAAACATCTATAGAATAAAAATGCATGCCTATGAATTGAAAGGCTATATTTTTATAAACTCTTTTCCAGCAAAAAGAGACACTTATCACTTAGCATTTAAGGCAGCTTGTAGTACAGTTTATATCTATCTATATATATAAAAATGGATGTATGTATGTGGATACGTGGCTATATCAGGTATAGACTCCAAAAGCGCTGAACCGATCTTTATACAATTTCCAGGGAAACTGAAGCCACATCTTTAGAGTGTTCCTGTTTGATCTGATAACGATTGGATAAGGAGGCGTGGTACCTCCCATACAAGCCAAATTTGCGCTACCGACCACAAACCAAAAAAGGGTATATTTCAGACGGTTTTGATCATAAACTAAAATTTAGTGACTGTGCTCAGATGGTAACTGTCGGAAACTGTACAAAAAATGGGCGTAGTTGTTCTATAGCTACTTCCACTTTTTCGAATTCATGGCAATTCCGGAGTTCTACACATTTTTCTTTTGTGAAACATGCTGCGTAGGTCATCCAAGAGGCGGTCACTATACATAAATGCTTTTACTCCCACTTTTACCGCCCACAAATCAATGAAAATGCTTTATTTCGGACGGCTTTGGTCATATAAGACTTAAATTTGGTAATTTAGTTTGTATGATTACTGTCGGTAACTGTACTTAAAATGGTCTGTACTAAAAAAAAACTGCACAAATCAATAAAAATGCTATACTTCGGACTTTTTTAATCGTATTAGGCTTAAATGTGGTAATATAGTTTGTATGGTTGCAGTTGGTAACTGTACTAAAAATTTGTGTCCACGCCCCCTTTTACCGCCCATAAACCAATGAAAATGCTTTATTCAATACGGTTTTGATCGTATTACATAACAATTCTGTTATTTAGTTCATATGATTACTCTCGGCGAGTGCACTAAAAATGGGAATGTCCCACTTTAGATAAACTCACTTTTCGGAGGGGTCAACGTGGAGTGAAGCAAAGTGCTCCAGGCTTTAGCTAAATTCAGCTGAAATTTTGGCATTCGATTTGTTTCGAGTAAGAGATGATTTAAGGGAAATAATTTTGCCGCACCCCTTTTTACCGCTTACAGAACAACAAAAATGCTATGTTTCGCACGATTTTGATCGTATTAGACTAACTGCATTATTCTGCATCACTAAGAAGCACACCTACGACAAGAAAGAAACAAGAAGCAATACTTTCTTCCATACAAAATTGTGTTGGTTTTCATGTCTTTCTCGTCGTTGGTGTGCTTCTTGGTGTAACATAATAATAATACAGTAAAATTTGGTAATTTAGTTCATGTGGTTACTTTTGGCAGCAATACTGAAAATTGTGAATGTATTTGACATCTCTTGACATTTTCGTATATGGCAATAAGGCAGTTTGTGGCAGAACAACGTCTGCCGGGGAATACTAGTAATATTATATTTCTTTTAATTATTATTTTAAATAACTTATGCTCAAAAACAAAAATGATTCATATTTATTGTTTAACTTTTGTAATATGTAATATTTAATTCTAAATTGTATTTCTTTGTACAGTAAAAGAACTTGTACTAATTATACTAATTTAATAAAATAAATAATAATAAATAAAAAAAGCAGTAAGTTGTATACATTTTAAAAAATATGCATCAAACTATAAAAAGTAGTGTAAATATTTGTCTAAAAAGAGTCAAAAATACCCCAAAAGTGGTGAAACAAGTATATTATTTTGAACCCAAAATACGGTATGAGTTATGTTGTGATCTTAGTTTCATCCATAAAAAATCTTTTGCAAAAGCTTTTGTAAAGACTAAATTTTACCAACTGCATCCGTTCTATGAAGAAATTTCTTCTGTGCTTTTTTACAAAAGAACCGCTATCTTAGTCACTTTTTAAACTCACTTCATTTTAATTAAGCCCCTTCGGCTCTTCGTGTGTATCTTTGTGACCAACTTTTATTTAATTGCCACAAAACAACATACATAGTTTTTGCCTACCACAAAATCTAACATTTCTCCAATGTTATTTAATCCTTTTCTTCTAGTACAAGTTATCCGGAAGCCATATCGCTGCTCACCAGACTGCTGCAAGCTACACACACAAACTCGCTTCTAACGTCCACGCAAAAAATGTTGCAACACACGCTGCCGCTGGGCTCGTATCTGCTGAAGCCGGTGCAACGCATACTCAAGTACCACTTGTTGTTGGACGTAAGTGTTAAGTAGAAAAGAAAACAGAAAAAAAACAGCCAACCTGAAGCATGTCCGCATCATCAATGTTGAGCATGCGGAGTCTTAAACGCACTCATTCACTGATTTTTAATTCATTGCAGAACCTACGCAAACATTGCGATGTCAAGGAAGTTTTTCAGGCGCACGAAATCATGCGTCAAGTGGCACGAAATATCGATCAGGTCAAGCGGAAACTGGAGCAGCAGAGTCGCGTTAAGGAGCTGTCAGGTATACTTGATGGCTGGTTGGGTCCAGGTAGGTGTTCTTAGCGGCTTAGTTTGTGTTTGGTCGGGTTTGTTTCTATTAACTATTTTTTTTTTTGTTCATAGAGCTGACAGTTTTGGGTGAGCTGCGTCAGGAAGGCTTGTTGTTGGAGCACAATAAGCCGCGTATGGTGTTTCTTTTTGGCACAATGCTGATTATCACCAAGCCTAAAGAGGACAATCGACTGCAGTTCAAGAGTTATATACACGTGAGTAGAATACGGAAAAAGTTAATACTGTAAAGTGCTACCAAAAACATTTAAATTTGTTTCTTAAACAGTGAATTAATTATACTGCAATCAAAACCGTTTTACATTTAATTTTTAAAAAACATTCAAAGTGCACTTATCTTTCTGATTTCCATGACTGTATATGTAATCCTGCGACATTTTGTCACATTTCATATGGGTACATAAATCACTTAACCAAGAAAAAAATCTGTCATTACAGCAAAATAATTTAATGCTCAGCGAACATCTACCTGGCGAACCGACAAGCTTTTACGTAATACCTTACGATGAACCGCGCAATCAAATCAAGTTGACAGCCAAAAATCGTGACCAGAAGCGTCTCTGGGCTCAACACATTAAAGGAGTGATACTCGAGAAATTCGACAACATACCGAATCGCGCCAAGGAGCTCGTCTACAAGTTGGGCGACGAAGAAGGTAAATTGTTAGCCACTATAAGATTATTGTTGTTGTATATCTGTTACTAAACTAACTTAACTGCTAACTAACATATTTCACACTCTCATACACACACAAAAACACACCACAATAAACCTCTATAAATATGCAGCAAGCCTTCATATAAAGGAATTTTCCCTTTTATTGGTTTTCTTTTCGTTTTTATTTAAACTCATATAAATCGTTTTATTTAACTCTTTAACTTGTCGCATCGCTGTGTCGCTAACCTTTTTTTTTTTGCCAAACAATTTATTTGGTTTACAGACATTGCATTTTTTTTTTCTAACAAATCTAATAGACGGGAACATTTTTTGTCAGCAGGTTTTGGGTAAAAACGTGACACACTTTCGTTTATTTTTATCGCTTTTAAAATAGAGCCGGCATTCGTCGTGTAACAAAATGATTTACGAGCTTTTCGCACATACATATATCTTTTTGTTAACATTTGCTTGCAATTATTTTGAACAGCTTCGAGTGCATTTTATATCATATTTTTTATTTTAATTAATTCTGTAGGACACAAAAAAATCACGCTTATTTAAGGTTTTCATGACATAGACATAAGAAGAGCTTTATACAAATTTTCAAAGTTTTTGGCTTTATTTTGTAAATTTTTTATTTAATTTTTTTTTTTTTTTTTTCATTTTACAAAAAATATTGTATATATCATTTATGGCACCTTTCATTCGGCATTTTCAATATCATCTCTGCTTGAACTATCGTATATGATCCAACAAATAAATATTTTTTAACATCCTTGTTGATTGTTTTTCTCCCTTTTTTTCTTCCTCTATTTACTCCCGTTTGTTATTCCAGTGCCGTAATTTTCTAAATTTAAACAATGCCGTAATATGTGTAGCTTAAGTAATGCTAGCTAATTCAAGGCGTTTCGGGCTCTAACATCAAACACTCGACAAATATTATTATAAGAAGATATAAGCAATTGGTTTAACAATAATTTACTAATAATTAGTTATAATTTAGCTAAATTTAGTAAAAAGTTGTATTAACAAAAAAAAAAAAAAAAGAAAACAAATAAAACACAAAAACCTAGTAAGTATACAAGCTTAAAGCAATTCAAATAAGAATAACTATTGTTTTGTCAATTTGGCTTTCGTATTCATCAAAATTGCTTTTATTGCTTTTGTAAAAACAATCATTACATTTAATGTTGTATTTGTCAAGAAATAGTTTTGCATGTTATTAAGGTGACATATTGTTAGTTGTTCAATTTACTAATTAGCTTTATGACTGTACTCAATGAGAATAAAAAAAATTTTAATATATAAGCATCTTGGGATGCTGATGAATTATTATGTTTTCTTCTTTAGGATTCAGATAATCTCTCTAAAAAACCAATGATTATTACAGTTTAGAACTTGGTGATATGCGTAGGCAGTTATAGAAGTCAGTGGCTTATTTAATTTCCGGCGTAGTTACTTTACTTTACAGCACCACTGGTTACCATCTGTTAATAGCAAACTGTAAAATTTTGTGTAAGCTGCGTCATTTACTGCATTATTCTGTATCACGAAGAAGCACACGAGAAGCAATACTTTCTTCCATACAAAATTATATTGCTTCTCGTGTCTTTCTCATCGTTGGTGTGCTTCTTCGTGATAGAGAATAATGCAGTTAGTTTGTGTTTGACTGCCATTGAAAACAAACAACCTCGCAAATTTCGTTATCAAGCATTATTTTTTGCTTAAAAAATCATCACAGAAACCAAAGAAAGTCGTGATAAATAATAAAAAGCGACTTTGCGCTATCAATTTCAATAGTTAAGATGTGGTTTACTGAATTCTGCTGTGGTATCTCAACTGAGCGGGTGCAAGAAATCCAAAGTGTTTTACGTAAACACCCAGCAATTATGCGTTGCTTTATAGCGTCGGACCAAAATATTGCGTCGACCAACGCTTCTTTGATGGTTCAAAGGTACCAAATTAGCCTATCTTAATCCTCTGGAGTACGGCACCCAGTTTGGGAATGCAAACCAACAAAGAGATAGATAGCTCTATCCGCGATATAGGTGTTAAACGCACAGCCACCATGAATCTCCCCGAAGGGCCGACCCTATCAGTCAACCTGACACATGCCTAGAGGCTACTGACTGCCCGTGGTACCAACTTTTAAGTCTTTGGTCGGACCTCGTACTTTTAGTGGGCTTAAATTTCTTTCAGCAGAGCAGCAAGTTTTTATTTAAAAATAAATTTTAATTAAAAATAAATTTTTTCGGCACACTCAAAGCCGAATACAAAACGAATACCACAAACTCAAATACATCTGGTATTTACAAATACATCTGGTATTTGTTCCCAATCTGGGAACAAATAAATGAATGAGATCGAATGTCTTAACAAATAAAACACTCACGAAGAACACGCAACCATTCCTCATGAATTGCCCCACAATCACACTGCGCAGTCACACTCAAAATTCTGTCATGCAAGAAAGCATTGAAAGAACCATGCCCAGTCAAAAGGAAACTCAGGCTTAAGCATAGTACTCTGTTCAGTTTCATGTGAAATTCCACTCAAATCTCCATATAAAAAGTGACAGCTGCGAAACAAGCGTGGAAATTTTCACAACATGTTCGTTAGAGCAGTACTCTGTTCCGCTGCGTGAAATTATTGCAACATGTTTCTGAGCAAAATTTTTTCACGACAATTTAATTGTACAGCCTATTTATTTTGAAGTGAAAAGAGAGAGATCAAATGAAATCTCCCAACTTATTCTCTGAGTCTCTCAGAGAAGCGTTGCCGTAGGAATTTCTCGCAACAAACTTTAAGTCAAAAATTTCACGCAACAAATAAATAGATGTTGCCAATTAAATTTCACGCAAACAACCAGAGTACTAGGCTTTAAGCTAAATAAAAGTCAGGGTGACCATCCATTTAAAGATTCATCCATCTAGACTATGATATTCATGCCATTTATACCTCTCAAAATCCTTCAGCAAAGCCTTCCACTCACCTTCTCATACACCTTGCATCAGAGTGCAAAACCTACTCAAATAATAAGGAGGGCACATTTTTTTATCCCATAAGTAACACAGAGCTGCAAACAACACTTGTAAAACATCAGTTGATACCGTACGACACACCTAATCATAATAGCTCTCTGATAAGAGAGCAAACAGCAAGTAGACTCCTATACATAAGACGCACAGTCCTCCTACTTAGGCCCCATTCACTCCTTAGCAAACGACGGACACACCCCACGAGCGACAGTAATCGTCATTTTAATGGAGATGGCAACAAAACTCATTCGTTCAGACATGATTATCCCCAAATATTTGACTTCAGTCGCTTCTCTAAGGCTAACTTCATTCGCTCTTACACATGGATTCCGACTAGACGATAACCTGCCTTTCAGCAGCATCATCACGGTCACACTCACAACAACACCCATCTTCCAATGACACACTATGCTCATGGCCGCACTCAGCACAAGACTGACCTTCAACTAAGACAAGGAGGTTATCAGCACAGGCATAACATTCATACAGTTGACGAAGCTGCTTTAACAAAGGATCCATTATGAGGTTTCAAATGAATGTGGTTTACAAAAACTACACACGAACGTGTGTCAGAAAAAAAGCTCCTCCAGAACTTACCTTCCCGACTCCCAACCGCACTCAAAATATCCAGCACTCTTTTTCAGCAAAGATAGTTTAAAGACCCCTTGAAGTTAATAAATAACCCCAAGACATACTTGGAGCTACTTACCTCCACCACATTCTTCACATACAACCACGCATCAGTCACACTTTTGCCCTGCGAAAATCAAGTTGATTTTCTTAAAGGCTCGCATTCAAACACTCAAGAAGCCGTTTCACCATCACCCTCTCCAGCACTTTTCCAAGCTCTGGAAGTAAGCCCCGGTTGGAGCGAAAATTACTCCTCAACCTGTCTGGAGACTTCAAGAGCACAATCATTCTTGCTTCATTCCACACAGTGGGGAAGTAGGCCTTAGACAAACAGTTTGCATACATAGCCTTAAGATATTCAGGAATAACCTTCCAGTTATATATACCCATCCCTCCAGTCACACCATCAATAACAAGAGACTTCCAGCTTTGCAATAGACTGAGACCATAGTCAATCTCGCCTACTCTTAAAGACAGAGAATTCACCTCTTCCTTGGACTAAGAATAGATATCACCTTCCGATCTAGGAAAGAATGAGTTAAACAGAGCGCGGACACAATCACCCCATTCCTACAGAATGGTATCGCCAAGCCAAATGCAACTTACATCCGTAGATCTGCCCTGCCCACGACATAATATATATATACATATATATTAGGGTGGGTTGATTTATATAGATGAAAAAAAATTAAAAATCATTTAGCAAAAACGTAATCTACATAAAATTCTAACAAAATTCTCCGAAGAAACCATAGGTCTAAAATCAAACCCTTATCTGCGCCTCTCAACTTGAAATTTTTTTATCCTCTTTTGCTAAATTTTTTTTTTTTAAATATATTATGTTTTATTATGCAATACAGGTTTTGTTTTGAGGCTAATCAAAATATTCAATTATCAAAAAAGCAGTTGAACACCAATTTGCATCTCCTCTTATTTGCGTTCTATATGAAAAATAGTTAGAACACGTTTTACCTAAACTGCGTTTTGCAAAAAACAAAGAATAATTAAAAAAATATTTTTTTTTGTAATAACATATGCAAAAGATACTTCTTAAAACACGAAAAAAACATGACCTTTAATCCAGTTTATTTGATCTATAGAAATATAGATCAAATAGTAGTAACTATAGAAAGTCATGCCAAAGTACCTAGAATGGAGAGTAAGAGAGACTTAACAAAATTAACATATAACCAATAAGTAAAGTTTTCTTTGTATTCTATAATTGCTTTCTTGTATGTATTAAAGACCTCATTTGTTTTAATGACACAAAATTTGTTTATTTTAAAAAAATTACTGATTAAATAAGAATTGTTTATATATGTTCCTTATAAAAATATTAAATATAAAATTATATACAACCTTTTTCACTTGGGTGAATATTTTTGTAATGTAAAAAAATTTTGAGTGTAGAAAAGAGGGCATATAAATTTTCAAGTCGAGAGGCGCGGATTAGGATTTTATTTTAGATACATGGTTTCTTCGGAGAATTTTTTTAGAATTTTATGCAGTTTACGTTTTTGCTATACGATTTACAAATAAAAAAATCAACACGCCCTAACATATATATATGCCATGCACCACGAGTCATCTCTACAGTGGAACTCAAAGTCTCTCCACTATTTCACATTTATAAGCATGTGTTGGTACTCACTCAGACATTTCCTATAACGGTGTCTATGCTGGAGTACCTCAGGATCCCAAACCACTCTAGCCCTTTGGAGTTTCTTCCTCAGGCGTCTGAGCACCCTTTTCTTCACCCCCAACGTCCGTGTCCACCATTTCATTCTATTACGATTTGCCAATTGACATCTCGAAATCAAAGCACCATTAACACCCTCGACCGTTCACACAGAAGAGCTCATCCCCATTTAGACACCAAAATTCTTCAATTGGAACGCTTATGGACATTTCCTATAGAAATACACCATAAACGTCCTTATTGACATAACGTGTGCGCCATCGCTTCACATTCACCCGATCTCGCAACACTCGCTCGTAAGTGAGCACAACTTCTATTACGTTATGATCACTTGCACCACATTCACCTACTGAGCGGATACATCGCATTTTACATGAATATTTCAACCTGGAGATCGGCCTTGTGACCACTTCAAAGGAGTCTTTGACGATGTTAAACCGCAATCCCAAGAAGTTTCGTAACCTTAGACAAAACATGGATACATCACAACACACCAGAGACCAAGGAAATGTTAAGGCAGTGGATTTCTACGGGTGGGGAACGTGCACCAAAGCAGTCGAAAGTGGGTCTGTCGTTCAAGAAGATCATGGCGACTGTTTTTGGATGCAAGCGAAGTCATTTACATCGAGTATCTTGAAAAGGTTAAAACAATCACCGCCGAATATTATTCACAGCTGTTGAGCAGATTTGACATTGCTTTGAAAAAAAAGACCAAAACGGCAAAAACTCATAAATTCGGCTATGAACTGCTATCTTGTTCATAATTTTCTCCAGATTTAGCCTGTCCTGTGACTATTTTCTATTTCTAAACCAGAAAAAATATCTCGTCAATGCAAAGTTTGGGTCGAATGAAGAGGTGATGGAAACAAACAGCTTTTTTGAGGACCTTCATAAAATCTTTTATTTGAGAGCAATAAAAAAAAAATTGGAAATCGCTGGACTAACTGTATCGATCAAAAGAGAGACTACGTTGGGAAATAACACGCTTTTTTGCCGAAAAACATCTTTGATTTAAAAAGCCACTGACTTTTCAAATCGCTCTCGTATTATATGTATAAAGTTATTTTCATAAAAATTTTAATATTAAAGAAGTCTTCTTTAAATAAATGGTATTTTTAAAAGCTATTTCATAACGTACCAATGGTATATCAAGTTCTTGGGACGCATTTTTTCAAAAATATTTTTGTCTGTCTCATTTTATAGTACTATTTATTAAAATTAAAGCTGAGGCACATGAACATTAGAAACATTATAAAACAGAAACATCTTTTAGTGATTACGCAGCGTTTCTAAACCCTATTTTATGCCATCTACTTTTTCCCACCTTGAGTTATTTTTTTACCGATTTTGAATACTGTAAATGAATGGTAACAACAAGTTCTCATAACTATCCATTGATTAAAACTAACTCAGCTAATTACTGGACCTGGATCAGAAGAAATTTTTATAAAATTACAAAATTTAACACCGGTGAAGAGACAGTATTTTTTTTAACCTCATTTTAACAGTAGCTAAAAACCTTTTTGGGAAGTCTCAATTTTACAAAATATTAAAATTAATAAAATATTCAAAATCTTTACCTTTAAACATCTATTTTTCTATAGTATTGTATAGTATTCTATAGTGTTTGTGAAAACCAATTAGATTTTGTACTTTCGTATCTAAACAATTTTCAGCGTAATGAATATTCAAGTGTTTTCTTGTTATGTCCGATATTCAACCAAGACCCTTCCATTGGGGACCCTTTTCACCCGAGACGCCTAAAAACAGTAGAAGCACCATACTTATTTTATAATTGAATCGTATTATAATCACTCCGAATCAAGAAACTCTTATGAGCCTTCTAACTTTTCCTCAGTAATTTAAATGTATAACCTTATAGTTTATACAAAGTAAAGCTTTTACAAGGGCTTGATTTATAGAATTTTTTGCACTCAAAATCTGGTTTCAAAGTGCTGCTTTACTTTACAGAAATATTTCAATAACTATTTATATGAGGATATTATTGGTAATATTCTTCGATGAAGTTTTTTTTCGCTGGCTTACAGATAGATTGTGAGAATTAAGGAAAACTTTCTTAGAATTATTTCTTGTTTACATTTGTATTTATAACTTCCTAACTAAATTAAGGTAAATTTTGAAGGCTCCTCACTCATGTCTGTTTCTTTGAAGCTTAAGTTTTCCAGTATTGCAATATGAGTTTTGAGAAAAGCTTAACTTACAAAGCACTTTCTACTCAAAAATCCAAATTTAGTCAATCTTTGCACTTGATTTTATAAAATTACTGTCCTTTTTGGGATCTTTGGGATCAAATAAATAATGCAAACGTTTTACTAACATTTAAACAGTCAAAGCACTCATTTGAAAAACACTCATAAAGTTTTCTATAACCTAGTTTTTTCGATTCTTGCTACACAATATTCCAACACTGCTAATCTTTGCACATCTCTATTCACTTTTTGCACACACAATGTTCCATAAATACTTCAAACGTTGTAGTTATTGTAGTGTCTGTTGTTGCTTTGTGTGAACTTCACCTACATGATCTCTGTAAAAGCCAAATATTTTGATTTAGTTTTCAATAATCGCTGCAATAACACTTATTTTTTCTATCTTCCCCGCACAGATCGCACACCAGACAAGAACACCTGGAAATGGAGTCTCCACTCGACTTCCACACCAGTCTATTTAGAACGACGCAACCAATATAGACGCAGTGAAATGCGTAACCGATCCAAAATGAAACGTAAGACCGTTGCCAACTCGAGTTCCTTCGAGAGCTTCAACGAAGCGGCTGAACTAACGAAAGACTCGATTACCCAAAATGGAATACCTGCACAAAACAAGAGTATGGACGACAACATGCTACCATCACTCGCGCTCAATGCAAAGACTGCCAACACAACAGAAGCTTTTGCCATAACCGCCAATTTAGACTGTAGCTGCGAGAACTCATCCAATTGCAAATGTATTCTACGCAATCAACGCAGTAGCGCACGTAATGCACCCAAATCACCAATATTCGGTGGAAAAGCCTTGAAGGAGCGCAGCAAATCTGTGCCGAGAATCAGTTTCCAGTGCGAAGAATTTGACGAGAAAGAAAGACAATGCTTACATGGCAGCAACACAAACCTTGACGCACGCAAGTCCAAGTCTAGTAAATCGGTGGAGATCAAGCAGTACAACACCAAATCGATCCCCAAACGCATAGCAACTTTGAAAAAGCAACGTTCTAGCAAGAAAGAAACCTCAAAATTCTACATGGATTTGAATGAGTTTGAATCGAATACGCAGACTGTGCTCAAGATAACCGAATCCTCAGAAAACTTAGTTGGAAATGGTGACGGAAAAACGGAGGAGCAAAAAGTGGAGCAGAATAAATTGGAAATCATTGATACTACGGAGGATCTCATGGTAAAGGAAGGCACAAGAGATGCTGAAATAGAAGCGGTGAATCTTACTCCCGCTGAGAAGGCAAAAAAGGATGCCCAAATTATTCTCGAACTGCTAAAAAATAACAAAGAGTTCGAACGTCTTTGTAAGAAGCCGCAAAAGAAACGATCTCACGAAAACTCCGCATCAATGCCAACAAGTCCTGAAACGCTTGTACGTTCGGTAGACTTTCCACCACGTCCTCCTTCTAAATCACCGCCCCCACTAGACTCCGAAAGCGATACTATCAACGGAAACTCCGTGCCAGTCACCGAAGAGGAACCCATCTATGAAACCTTGCTGCGAAACGTGCACGTTCCTTACAAGTTCTCACCCGTTTTGGGACGCTCTAATTCCTCATCGCCCTACTATAAGCTACGAGAGAAAAAACAGCAACCTACACCAAGGCCCGAATCGGATTACGTAACACTCGTCTATTCAGCTCAAGGCACGCTCAAGCAGGTTGGCGAAGATGAAGTTATAAAAGTTGCAGGCAACACAAATGTAGAGCCAGAAGCGACACAAGTGTTGCGTGATAGCAATACTTCTTCCAACTACTCCAACTCCTCCTCCTCGTCCAGTTCCACTCTCAAGCGAGACAGCCAATCAACCGTAATTAGCGTTGATCTAGGCATTTGTGTGTCCTCATCATCCGACTACCTCTCGCAGATGTCAACGTCAACACCGGAAGCTATTTACGCACGACCCATACCAAAGAACCTCATGAAGCGGTTGCTAAGCTCCACGACACTGACTACAGCCAGCAAAAGTTCCCTAGAGAACGTTTCCAGCTCGGAGATATCATTGTCGCGCGGACGGAAATCAATCGATAGTCTAGCATTGAGCTTTGGGCGCTTTAACAAGCCACCCGAGAGGCGCGTTTCCGATGTGACTGAAATGTGTCGCCAGAGCATTATTCACAGACAGGGCAGCGAATCAGTGGGCGAACGTATGGCTCACGTAGATTACGCAGATCCTCGAACACTCTTCAACATTGTCACCATGAACTGTTCCGATGCCTCATTACAACGTGATTCCGTCTTCTCGCTTACATCCTCTGATGACAGTGTATGTGATGCTAAACGCAATGGCAAAAATTCTTCACAAGCCAACAAATTTGAGTATGAAGACAATGTGGAGGCTTCGCTGGAGACAGATTTCCGCGACTCAGCCATCTATAGCGATGACAATGACAAACGCACCGACAGTGAGTCGATGGAATATGTGAAGCGACCTTCAAGTCCACCTCCACCACCGCCACCGGCGAGAAACCGCAGTGGTCCACAGGTGCCACCCAAGCCAACTGCCATACCACCGCCCACAGCATTAAAGTCGCCAGTGCACCAGTTGAAGACCTCAATGGATAAGTTAAATGCAGGAAGCGGAGGTTTAGTCATCGTTTGTCCAGCACACATGAGCCAATCGGCCTCAAGAAGCTGGGTCCTACAGCAGATAGAGAACTTCAACAAGTGAAAGGTATGGATGGAGAGCACCAAAGTTTTGCCATATTCATCCTGCTTCTAGACATAAAATTTGTTCCAATCAATTATTAGCTCATCTCTTACGCACTTAAAATAATAAAGCTGCATGCTGCCATATTTTCATGTTGACGCATATCTTAACGGATTCATACTTAATACATATATCTATTTATCGTATACAATTTTAAATTTTAATATATTTTCATAGCTTAATTTAAGTATCAATTTTGTAAATTATTTTTCTGTATATTTTGTGTATTACATCTATGTTTTAGGATACATAATCTATTGTACTGTTATTTTATTGCTTGTATATTTGTTAAAGATTCTAGTGTTTAGTGTTTGCAATCAAATTATTTACAAAATTTCAAAAAGTTTTATCTACATACACATGTTTGCATACATCTTTAATGCATATTAATTTAATACATATTTAATGCTTATACATTTATGCGATATTTCGGTAAATTATCGTTAATATTCCGTAGATTATTTCTTAGAGATATTCATCTTAATTGCAGATATATAAATAAATGCATTGAAAAACAATGATTTTAGAAAATTACAAATATATATTGTATATTGTTTTTTCAATTTGAAAGTTAAATTAAAAGTTTAGAGAATTTTAAATTCTACAAGCTTGAAATATGTTCGAATATATGAAGAATTTATTGGGTAAGTTGTAAACAAAATATTTCTTGGTATATATCTCAAGGAACCTAAAAGCAAAGGCATTCTTAATATAAATTTTGATAACTCTTTCATCGCATATGCAGCTCAAGCTGGTTTGAATAGAGAAGGGAGATCAACCCCTGTGGTACCACAATGGGCCTTATTGGCCTAAGTGCGTCTCAATTTGAGGCAGCCACTTTAACCTAACCTAACCTTCATCGCATATATAAAATTTTTAAAGTTGTATCTAATTAACGAGAAACTATTTTTGAGAATAATGTTTATCAGGCATTCCAGTTAATGCCTTTTTTTTAATGCACACGTAAGTTATTAGAAAAAATGGGCATATCCAGATATCTAGTGAAATTAATCCAAGCTAGTGAAAAAATGAATACGACACTAAGCCCAATTCAACTTCAAACATAGAAATTAAATAGTTATCGAACAAGAATATCAAAGTAAAGTTTTTATTTTGCTTGATGCTTACAATTTTAAAATCGGATACTAGAAACGTAGGCAATCAAACAATATTATTTTTATAAGAAAACTTATTGAGTTTGCATATTAGTCTTAGGATACCTTTAATTTTTTTTTAATGATTTAGAATTTATTACTTAAAATGTTAACCTTCGAACTGCTAAGACCACAGTATCTGTACAAAATTTTAGTTTCAGAGATGTAAGGTTTTCAAATTGTTGGTGTTTTTTCTCAACATAAAATCCAAGCTGCACATCGGACAAAGACGATATATACACCAACAGTATCGTTATTACACTAACTACAAGTTTGCATGCTTGAAAAAATTATGGTTGCAAACTCAGCAAACTATACAACGTACAAAGCTTTAAATTATATTTTGGTAATGAATTAAGCTTATTTTATCAATATCTAGCCCCGCTCTCGAATTATCAACGGAAAAATCTTTTGATCCCAAATAAAGCTCCTTTTCGCTCTACCTATCTTAGTTTCAGGAATATATTTATCGCTTGCTCTCGTCGTCATAGCCCATTGCTCCTCAGCAACCTAATCCCCCACACTAACGTCAAGGTTGCTATTCTAATGGAGGGTTTTTACCTAGCTATTACGCTTTAAGAAAAAGAGAGGAAAATTTATTGCCACGTCGGATTATTGGTCTGAAATGTAGGCAGAAGTGCTTTTTTAAAATCTGATGAGAATCAGACAGATGATTGATCTTGATCCATTAAAAATATTCAGTCTAAAAAAATCAAATGGAAATCTGGGAAAATAAACTCATTCTTTAACTAATATTTGCTGACAAATGAAATTCACTTTTATGAAAGAAAATCCTTTTCTAATTCATAATACATATTAAGAAATACTTTCCGAATGAAATTCAAAGTATATTTACTAAAGATATTCATAGCTTTAAATTAGATGGAACATTTGAAATGCATTTACCATGATTGATGCTGCAGTTGCAAATGTTCCTGCTGATGACAACTGCAATAGTAGTAGATGTTATCTTTGTGGTCCTAATCCTATAATAATAAATTCTTTCAATTTTGTAGAATGTCCTTTATGTGTAGAATATTCCAAATATGCCACTTTACATGCGTTAATAAAATTCTAAAAAAATATCTCATCTCGTTTAGATAACCAATTAAATGTTTGCGTGATTTTCGATTTCTCTTATATAGAAGGTAGACGTGTTAATCATTGGATTTGATTCATTTTCACACCAACTATTTTTTGCTACAAGAAAACTATGTGTGCAAATTTTATTGATCTGGGATAATTTTTTAGGAAATTATAATTGATTACCGATTCGATTTAATGAAATTTGATGTGAATAATTCTCTTATCCTAAAACTTATTTCCACAAAATTGTATGATTCTACGGAGACTGTTTCTATTTTTGTCCACCCGCTATATGAGAGCGTTACACTGTGCGTCGTTACGTGTATAATTTTTTTTTTCTTTACTAGAATCCGTTGATCGTAGTACATAATTATTTTGTCATTTGGACTGAATAACCAATATGTATTTGCCATTTTTTGCAATTTTTGCGTACATACTTTATTAATGCTTCGGGTTCTAACGTGAAATGATGATTCGTGTTGTATCAAAGTAGCTTGATATTTTTCATATGTGTCAGATTAATGATTTCCAATTACAAACAATTTTTAGAGGGTGCCAAAAAGTGGTCTAATTACACTGGCTTACAAAAAAAAAAAAACAGAAGTCCATGTGCATTCAATATGACTATGTATGGATTATGGTCAGCTTAACTCAAAAATCACATTAAAAAATTTTTATGAATAGGTTTTCGCGATATGAATTTTTTAATTTTTTTTTTTTAATTTTTTTTCGGAGGTAGTTTTACATATCAGACTATATCTCGAGTTACAAATGTTCACTTGAGTCACACAAGATACCAATATAAAGGTAATTAAAATTTCAACAATAGTTTAAAACTTGAATTTTTCCGCCAAAATTTAAATCTATAATTCATTCTATCACCATGCAAAATTAGTAATAAATTTACAAAATATTCGTTAGAACAATTAATTGTTCTAACTTTGACCTTAAGCTCAATAAACGATTTTAAACTATCAAACAACTAGAATTTGTATTTAAAATCAAGTATGATTTAAACTATCAAACATTTAGAATTTGTATTTAAATCATATAAAGTCAACATAATTTACAAAATATATAAAAAATATGTACGTATAAACCACATTTTTAAAAAGCAAATGATGAAGAAAATCTATGGATAAATACCAGAGTTATGAGCAATTGAGTGATGGTATCAAAATTCAATATTTTAAAATTCAGTATTTATACCCTGTCATTTCTCGAGTTAAAGATATTCAATTGGGTCGTACTAGATAGAAAATCAACGAACTGGTTCAGTTTTTTTGCTGTAATGGGCCAAAATATACGAGAAACATCGATTTCCTTGCCTAAAATGAAATAGTATATACAAAAGTTTATTTAATTAATTTCATTAAGTGTTTTTATCGAATTTCAATATTATGCGTTAAATTTAGAAATATTTAGTGCCCTTGCTTTGTCTTCTCTTATTCTGTGGGTTCTTTTCTTCGATAAGAAACCAAATATAGTCTCCCAGCAGCAAGGGCGTCCGCAGAATTTGTTCAAGGGGGGAAAGGCATAAAGAGTCTAGAATGCACATAAAGAAAATGTTACATTAGTTTTCCGATTTAACGAACATTCGATTCTACGAAAGCCGCAAATAACGAACAACCAATTTTTTGCATTAAGTACCTTACATAACGAACAAAAGAAATGTAGCTGTGCTCAGTTTAACGAACAACGTACAATATTAGAGATTTTTTAGCAGAATAAAATATAGTAAAAACATAAGACATCCATATAAATACAGTTATGTCAACAATTGGTGGCGACCGTAGCCTAGTGGGTAGAGTGCATGGCCCCTAAGCTAAAGAACCGCGGTAGCCCGGGTTCAATTCCAGCTCAGACAGAAAAGTTTTTTCAATTGAATTAATTTTTCCGTTCGGTCGTCACCTCTCTGCAGACAATGGCAAACCTCAGAGAGTAAAAATTGCCATGTAAAGCTTCTGGAGAACATAAGCCGTTCGGAGTCGGCATAAAACACGTAGGTCCAGTTCTCGGTCATTTGTGATCAAACATTTAACAACACGCACAACACAATTGATCAATAGAAGCTAGGTCAAAGTTCTTCCAAGGGCTGAAATGGCCAGTTTATTTTTTATATTTTTTTTTATGTCAACAATTGGTATTATGTTTTTGGGCCAAACAAAATAATCTACGAAGTTGATCGTTCTCACAGAGCTTCTAAAGATGAAATTAAAAGCAATCTTTGTATTAAAAAGAAACAAACAGTGATAAATCAATTTTTTAAATGAATACATATGCATAAAAACAGCCTTCATAATCTCATTAAAAAATTAATTTGCTATGTACCTTTTTTTACGTTCTAATCACTTTAAGTTTTTATTTCAATAAAATAGTTTTCTAAAATACTTACTTACTTACTTAGTTGGCGCTACAACCGTATGTCGGTCTTGGCCTCATCTAAGAATTTGCGCCAGTCATTTCTGTCTTTCGCTTGCTGGCGCCAGTTGGAAATTCCAAGTTTCGTCAGGTTGTCCTCTACTTGGTCGTTCCAACGAAGATGCGGTCGTCCTCTTCT
The DNA here is from genome assembly GCA_963920525.1 of Dichetophora obliterata. NCBI lineage: Eukaryota > Metazoa > Arthropoda > Insecta > Diptera > Sciomyzidae > Dichetophora > Dichetophora obliterata. The sequence goes on from OY986437.1 coordinate 9,721,945, forward strand.
GCGTTGACCGCCGCTGGGTACCGAATCGAATGTTTTCTTCACTGGAGCATCGTCTTTCATGCGCTGAACATGACCAAGCCAGCGAAGCAGCTCGATTTTGATGCGCTTCACTATGTCGATGTCAGTGTACAGCTCATACAGTTCATCATTCCACCGTATTCGGTACTCGCCATTGACGCAGATTGGTCCGTAGATCTTACGAAGAACCTTTCTCTCGAATGCTCCTAAAGTCTTTTCATCTAAACTGCTCAGCGTCCAGGTTTGTGATGCGTAAAGTAGGACGGGCATGATGAGCGATTTATAGAGCGTGATTTTCGTTCGTCGAGAGAGGGCTCTGCTTCTCAATTCTCTACTGAGCCCAAAGTAACACCTGTTGGCAAGAGTTATTCTTCGTTTGATCTCAATGCTGATGTCGTTGATTGAATTAATGCTGGATCCCAGATAAACGAAGTTCTTCACAACCTCGAAGGAGGTATTGTCAACGGTAACGTGGGTTCCAAGACGCTGGGACTGTTTGTTTGTTGACACTTAGTATTTCGTCTTATCTGCATTCACTGCCAGACCCATTCGACTTGACTCTCTTTCTAATCTGGAAAATGCTGTACTGACTTCGAGCGTATTATGGCCAATGATATCGATGTCATCAGCATACGCAAGCAGCATAACACTCTTGTAGAATATTGTGCCACTACGTCTCAGATCAGCAGCTCGGATGATCTTTTCCATCATTAGGTTAAAAAAGTTGCACGATAAGGAATCACCTTGTCTGAAACCTTGTTTGGTAATAAATGGTGGGGAGAGGTCCTTCCCGATTTTAACTGCACTGCTGGTGTTGCTCAGTATCATCCTGCAAAGTCGTATTAGTTTTGCAGGAATACCAAATTCAGACATGGTGGAGTACAGGTGCTTCCTTATGGGGAAGTCGAATTCTAAAATACTACTTCCATTCATTTTAGTATAAAATTAGTCCATTTTATTTTAGTACTCGGTTTAGCGAATAAGTTGATTTCACGAATTGACCTGACAATGATTGTGTTCGTTAAATCGGAAAACTACTGTAATTCTATTTTCTAAGATTTTTGGTACTAATTTTTTTATCATGGTACGCCGGTTGACACACGCTTGTACTCAAAAAAAATTATATATTTTTCAAAGATGGGTAAAAATCTTTCTCTTATCATGCCCGAAACATTTTCAAATTTAATTTTTTTTTTTTTTCATGTAATTTCAAATATTTTTTTTCAACAAATATTCTTAGTAATTAAGCTAATTAAATAATGTGATGTCTCTTTTCTCCTTAAATAAAATCACATTAATTACTATTAAACCGTCAAGTTTTCTTTTTTTTTAAATTAGAATAGAAAAATTACCCAATATTTTTTCCCAGCAAGATTTTTAGACCATTTTTTCCAGTTTTGGAGGCCTATAACTCATTAACCAATTGCGAGCGGCCTGAAATTTATCAGATTTGGATTTTGGAGGTAAAAATTCTTATAATCCACAAAAATTAAGAATTAGAGTTGCCGCTATTCTTGAAATGTTCCCTGCATGGACATCAACTGACTTATTTCTTTTTTCAACATAAATCAGTTCTAGCGCAATGCAAGTCACTAAAATCGAGTTTGGAAACATACCTATTATATGAGTCATTTAAAAAACTTATTTTTTTAATTCAAAATAATCCTGGATGTAATATAAGCACGTAACGCGAAAAAATCCAGAAAATTCTCAAAAGGGATTGAAGCCTGTTAAAAAACGTGAATTTGAAGAAGTATAAAATAAATGTTTCAAATCGAGTTTCATATTTAAATTTTAGTCATAAAAAAACTTTTGACCATAAGACATTCTAATGCAAAAGTGTTTTCCTAACAAGAATATGCCATCAGATTTTTTTAATAATTAGTGCTAGATCTAATATTAGCCTACTTTATTCAGAATTTCCTAATGTTTTTTCGCTTCTAAATTAGAAGCTTTGCCCTTGCCTAGATCACTGCAATTTTCTCAAATTTAAATCCTTCAAGATTGTTAGCAATTTTATTAAGTTTACAAAAAATTCAAAAATTATCCAAATTTATCATCATCTTTATGACAGAAAAACGAATTTTTTTAAGTCGACTTTTGGGAAAAAATTTAGTTTTGTTCATTTATTTTTCTTTGTGTTTTTTTTTTTGCTAAATTACTTTAAAACCTGAGTTTGCTTATCGTCCAAGTCCAAGTTCAAAACCATCTCTTACCATCTTTTGCTCCAAAGAATGATCTTCGACTAATAGGAATATCATTCATTATCATTCCTCAATTTCTCGTACGAATAACTTCGTAATTTCTTCCATTACATTCGTAGTATTTACTAATGGTTTCGTACTATTTAGTATTAGTTGAGTTTAAAAAATTTACAACCAAAATCTTTCAGCCTGTTCTGTTGAACAATAACGGAATATAAGTGATTGGAAAGCAATGTTTACAACTATTATTAAAAATTTAATTACCTTTATAATGGTATTTTTGTGCGACTCTATTGGACATCTCTAACTCAAGATGTAGTCTAAAAAAAAATACAAAAAATAAATTCAAAAATTCATGTCTCAAAAACATATTCATAAAAGTTTTTTAAAATGTGATTTTCGAGCTAAGCAGACCATAATCTATAAGTAAAAAATTGTAGCATTAAATGTACATTTTAACTGAAAACCAGTGTTATATCTCCTTTTTTTACCAAATTAGTGAAATTGATCATCAAAATATTACAGACTTTATTTCTACTTGTTTCATCTGGCATTTTGGCATTATTCATAAAATATGATATTTGTATTTATAGTAAAGGAGAGGTACGTAGGTATGGCCTGCCTGGAGGGATGACCGCCATGTATTTTGATATTTATTATGTTGGAACGTCAAATATATGAATGATGTTTGTGGAGTTGCTGTCCTCCAACACTTTTAGCGTGATGATAATTAAGGTTTAACACGAAAGTTCGATCTGATTTTTGTCACATATAGTCGACATTTTTGTCAAAGAACGTTTACTGAGTATTTTTTGAGTGCTCGTAGAGTAATCATTTGTAATCAGAAGTTAAGATTTCTCTTCTAATTTTTACGGATTTAAACTATTCTTACTTCAATGAATGACCCAAAGTTATGAAAATCCATAGAATGGCCAAATCTGGCGGTATAATTTTTTGATTTTGCAAGACCATAAAAACAATTTAAGAATTGAAGTTAGGTGCTAGTGCCATATGCTGTCCAAAATGTAATTTTTTTACATTTAATGGATGTAATCAGAAACTAAAGGCGTAATTTTAATTAATATTTTACATTTAATAATTCTAAGATCTAAGCATTTTGTTTTCTGAATAAATTTTTGCATTTTTGCCATCATCTTTGAGAATTCTGTTTTTTTTTTTTTTGTTCTTTTTTAAACAAAAAAAAAAGTCTGACCTCAAAAATGGCATCATGTTATTTTCTAAAAATTGTTACAAGAAGGAAAAAAACCATAAATTAGCATGGAAACTAAACCATCCTTTGTGAGGAAAAAATTCCGAATTTGTTAGATATGCGTAATTATGCTTTTACAATCCAAAGGTAGTATATAATAAACAGTCAAAAGTTGTATTTTATTTAATCAAGGAATATTTCAAATTGTAATATTTCGGTTAATTGTAATCTCAATGAATGGAAAATTGCCTCAAACATTTTGAAGTATAACTTTCTCATTCAGACATTCAATTTGAAGACCAAATTAAGAACTGATACTAGCACCTCTAACGGGCGATAGCTGAACAGGCTACACATAGATAAAACGAAGCCAGCAAAGACACAAACCACGCATGTTTCATTTTCCTGTGTTTCACTTGTTTACAGTGCACCTTGTTTTGGGTTATGAAAAAACAATGCGCATAATTTCAGGCTTCATTTGCTTTCAATACCTTGGCTTATTTTTCTAATAAAAAAATTATTAAGGGTTCTCATCTAAGCATGTAAACATGTAAAGCATTTAAACTTTTGATGAGCGATAAAGTGTAAATAGCGTAAATGTGGACAAAATGGCGGCTGCGGCAGCGACAATATTATGACTTTTTTAAATTTTAAACCTTTTAAAAACCTTCATTAACATAGAAAGATAAATAAAACGTGTTCATATTTACTTCAACTACTTTAAATATTTAATGATTAGCGCCAAAGACAACCCTCATTCACACACGTAGATTTACATGCTAGTTCACACTACAAAATAGGCTCGGAAATGATGTAAACTCACGCCCATACAAATTTTGACAGATCGTTTACGCGCATGTAAGTTCACAAGGTTTACAATGTTTACGGGTCAGTTACATGCTTAGATGAGAAGCCTTATTATGAAATCTTTTATACATATCGCTTATATTTCAAAGCAGTTATTACGATATTTCTACAGAATAAAAATGTTTGTAAGAGAAAATGTTTGTAAGAGATAATAACATAAATATATCATTAGATTTTGATTACTAATATTTGTATCGAGGATAATAATTTTCGCAATTTCCTTAACACGCCTAATAAGGCATTTTTCATCATTAAACAACATTCATTCATCTTCTCAAACAATGAAATGACAATCACAAATGATATAAATCTTCAAACTAACGAAACCGCTTACATTGTATGCGGTAGAAATTCTCTTAGCTACGGAAGTTTAACACCATGCTTTTAACAAACAATTAAATCACAAATTAAAAACATGCTTAAACATCAAAACAATAACAATTCGCTACACACGCTATTATTTCTTAAGAAAAAAAAATATGATAATGATAGACGTTCATAGGAAATTAAAATAATATCGCATGATAATCGATCATTGATCTGAATGGTCGGTCGACCAAATGGAATGTATGTGTAGCCAAACGGCAACGGAGGGGGTGAGGTGCAGGAACTACAAACATCCCACAAGATGTGACAAGACGCACAAAGTAGTAGTTGTTAGTAAAGCGCAACAACAAAAACAACAACAACATCCACTTAATGCCGTGCTACTTTTGACCACATTTCAATATGGCTTCGTTCAGTTTTCAATTTAGCTTAGTTCCAGTTCCGCAGCTGGACACAACTCTAAAGTAAAATGCTTTCGTTTTATAGCTGGCTGAAATTGATTTTGTTGCAATCGAATTGCAGCAATTGAAAGTGAGTGAACAGCGGCAACAGCAAAAAAAAAACAACAACAACAACAGCATAAACAGCATAGCAAAGAAAGTGCATTAGTTTTGAAACTCAAGAGCTTTGTTGTGTCTGTGTGTGTGTGTGTGTGTGTGTGTTGTGTTTGTGAGTCGGATGTGAGTCTGTTTGAAAAGAAATCCTTCAGAAATGTATGCGCATGCGCAACTAAACAAATGAACGTCAGCTTTTGCTTTTAAAACTAATGATGTTGTTGTTCTTTTCGAGGTCGTTGTTGGTATTTTTGTGAATGCTGCTGCTCAAATGTCACCAGCTGTACTGAAGCGTGCTTTGATTGCGTCGGTGTTTTTAACAACAAGCCGCGCTGGACAAGCATGTAAGTCCAAGTCGTGCATTTTCGATGTTGAGGTCATAAGAAATGCTTAGAAAATTAAAAAATAAATGAAAAAGTTAGAAAATATTAAAACAGCCACAGCGGATTTATGATGTTGTGAAATTTGGAAATGTTGACCCTAAACCTCAATATTGTGAGTTGAGTGCTGCACAAGGTCATGAAAATCAATTGAAATAAATGAAAAAATATTGAGGGGAAAATATTGATGAGCGTCGAAATTATGTTAGAAATACGCAATAAAATAAAGTGCATACAGTTAGCTTCGTCTATTTTTAATTATTATTTGTAATAAAATGTGCTTTTATGTGCCCGATTTGTGCTTTTATGTGTCGCATTGAAAAACAGATTTCATCTTATAGTATACATTTTATGAGAAGTGCTGATTTAAGTGTGAATGTGTGTTTTGTTTTTTCAAAAATTTCTAAGTGTAACTGTGTTGTGGTCATTTTTGTGAAAAATACTTTACAAACTTTAAAAACAAGTTTTTAAAATTAAAAACAAAAAAAATTGTTTTGTTTTTAATTTCCTATCATATCATTATTTTTGTTTCGGAGTCTACTTTTTTAGAATAAATTTCATATATAGCCCGCAGTATGAATTTTATATAGGGAGTGCAATCGAGCGTTAACAAAATACTCAAGCGTTGCTTATTCTTCTTCAACAATATGTGCTTAAACCCACCTTGATCTTGTGTTTTTTCAGAAAACACATACTTAGAGGCCACAAGCCACAACCCAGGAAACGTGTGTTTTTATTTTTTTACAGTGAACTTTATTATTTGATGATCAAACTATGTTTTTTGTAAAATTTTTTAGAAACGTCACCAAAAATTATCATAATTCATTAACCAGATCACTAGGGAGAATACGAAAGATAAGCAGTAAAGATCTTTTATGAGGATTTTTTTTCCATTCATAACGTTTATGGTTTTGCAGCACGGTAACGGGAGGGGAAGGAACAATTCGTCAGCAGATAAACTTTTTGATGGTTGCTTGCTACATTTGCTGAGCCAATATATTGGATATGTTACGATTTTAATACTTGAACCGAGGTTCCGATGTTTGACCAAAATTCTTCAAAATGTTACGATTTCAGAAAAAGTATATAATTTTTATATATATATATATAAAAAAAAAATTAGTATAATAAAATTTATGGAAACTTTAAAATAAAAAGATGCGATGGTACTTCTGCATTTCCAAAACTAAAGTCCGCAGTAGATTAGAGTTAGATACAATGAAAGGAACTCTGCATACAAAAGATTATCTGCGTATGAAATCTTTTAACTGTTTTAGTCTTGAAATTGATAAAGAATTGATAAACATATTTAATAAAGCAATGTATATATGACTTCGAAAAAATTATATATTTTTTTGTACATATTTTTTTTCACCAAAATCTAATTTTTTTTTTAGTTTTTGCTGGCTTAAAACAACAATATTTTTTCTTTAATTTACTTGAAGCAAAAGCTTTACATTTTTAGAGTTAAAATTGAAAAATTATGTATTATAGCTCAATGTATTTAATTTTTACCGATTTAAGAGATCTACATTAAACCAAACCGTGTTGCAAATTTATTTAATTTGATTAAAAATATTTTCAAAAATATTTTAAAAAAATAATTTATTATAATATATTTTCTATATTTATAATGATTATTGAATTGACTTTTGAAAAAATGTGATTTATTTAAATAAACAACCTTAAATATACGCCGTAGACGTAGTCTAATAAAATGCAATATTTTATTTGTCTTTTTTGTTGTAAAATGCGACTGAAAAATTGTTAGTTCTTGTTTTTAGAGTTTCACAAATCCGACGAGAAATCCGACGAGCAGAGTGCAAAAGTTACGCTTTAAAATTTTTTCTCATGGCAACACTGGTTGCCAGCATACTCTCTGACTAGGACTGCATCATCGAAAAACTTTATTTTAGTACTCATCGTTCTCAAGCAATCTCTTTAAATAATATAATCTCTTTGAATGCTTATGCAAAAGCTTAATGACGAAAGTTACTCGCTGTATTGATGATGAAGGCTACTCGCTGTATTGATGACGAAAGCTACTCGCTGCAATGATGACGCAAATCACAAGATTACCCTCTACCAAAAATCGCTCAACGCGCCTAAAGAAGTTTTCACTTTAAAAATGCTTATGTATTGTATTTCGATACGTTGGTTAAAATATTATGGCTGGAAAAGTTTAAAGGTGATTCTGATAGAAAATATAAATACTTTTACATACTTTTCTGTGCCTAACACACCTACAGTTGAGCATTAAGAGCTGGGTGATAAAGTTAATAAAATTTGTTTTAACCTTATTTAGGCAAATTGTAGCAATTTTTTTGCACATTCCAATAAAATTTTGGAATTTCTAAAAAAATAACGTGCTTATTCCAAAGTGCTAACAAAATTTATGTTTTCATTGCGATACTTTATAGCACACATCGACCATATGTCTACTTTTTTATTATATCTCTAATAATTAAACATTTAACATTCGTATTTTAAACATAAATCCTTAATGAATAAGCTACTATTTAAATATTTGCCCATAAGCGCAGGCATTTTTAATTAATCATACAAATGTTTACTTGTTATACCAAAATAAACAGTCATTGCCGCTTAAAAATCAACACTTTTATTGCTAAAATTATAATTATATAAACAGCTTTTTAAGCTTATTTTCACAATTTCAAAAATATCTTTCTACTTTCTTTTAGATTTTGATGGTGAAGATTGATTTATCAGGCTTATTTACTGACTCATTTATAAATTTTAAATTTTTTTGTTTATGTTTTTCTTTGTTAAAATCAAGCACCTTTTTATTATTAATTTTTTTACGAAACTTACTGCAAGTCATAGGATGTGCGCTTTTGCTTATTCTTCAACGCTAAGTTTTGTACAGATCTTATTGTTTGTCTTTTGATCTATTAAGCTTTCAATAGTAAAATAAATTATTGCGAAAGTTCAAAGTGACGCGAGTGAAGTGCGGAAATCCACTTCTGTTTTATTTTTACTTCTGTTTTCAAAATAAAAATTGACTTTTTGTCTGAGCGTTATTAAATTGTGATTTTCGCCATTGCTTAATTGGATGGTGAAATAAATCTCTAATTGAAGTGATTGTTGAGTACCTTTGTGAGCGACGATAACTAATTTTTTACCTGTCATTTAGGCTCAGTGTAGTTTCTAATTCAAGTTCGTTGCTTAAGTCTTTTGTTTTTAAGTGTCAGTTTTGAGCCTTGAATGTATTTAATTTAGTAGACAATAAAGTTTTTTAAAGGATTTGATAAAAAAATTATGTTGATGATAGCAAATTAATGCTTATAAAAAATACATAAAGATTTTTAAAATGTTCGTGAAACCAAAATAATCAACATCTCATTGAAACTTCTACAGCATTAAAAAACAAAATTGGTAATAAAATAAACAGTGCATTTTCAAATATTAAGTTAGGCATTTTTATATAAAACTAATAACATACAAAAGTTACACTCATCCTAACATATGTATATTTATTAAGTTTTTATGTCATTTTAAATAATGTAATCTTTTTATATTCATTAATTATATTATTATCAATTGTTGTTATACTATAATGTTGGTATTTACTTTAATTAACTGTGGCATGCAAAAGATTAACTTCTTATATGCTAACACTTTTGCTAAATAAATTGAAATTGAAATCCTTAATAGCTGCAGCTGTACGTGTTAAGATACCTCAATGTCCTTAATAAAGGTGCTTGCAGCAAGCTTTGTATTCAACTAAGGCTAAAAAGCATTTTGTGCACGCTGTTAAGTAGAGAGAGTAGCAATAAAATCTAAAAATACAAATTTATTTAAATATAATTTGCGTAAATCAAATAAAAATTAAAAACATTGAAAAGCAGCCATTCACTCAACCCTGTTTAAAAGCTGTGCACACGCAACTGCTGCATCTTGGTCATCAACAACTGCCTGGTCATCGTCATCATCTCCGTTTTGAACACGGATAACGTTTTTGGCGTTGGTGGCGTCGGTGGCTTCGGCCAATGTTTTGCTAGCGATTAAGATCAGTCACTGATAAATAATACTGAAATAAAATGCTGTTGTGCAACTTTGTAGTTGTTGTTGTTGTTAATGTTTTTGTTGTTGGTGTTTTTGCTGTGGATGTTGGTATTGTTGGCGGTAACTTTGTTGATTACTTTAGTGGCTACTGTATTTTTCGATATTGTCCACTCTATTGTTGTTGTAAAATTTCTCGTTAAGCAATAATTTGGCTGAGGATGTGGAAATTATTATTGCACTTAAGCTAAATGTATGTATGTAACACTACTTGGAGCTTAGAAAGAAAGTTAAAGTTAATCTGCTTTAATTAAGTTTTTAATTAAGTTTTGGAAACATTTTTTTTTCTTTCTCAAAACAGCTTTTGTTAGATTTTTTTATAAAACGAAAGCTGTAAAACTTTAGTTTCTTCGACTTAATTTTGATTTATGTGATAGTTTTGTTTGGAAAAAAAGACTTCTTAAGAAGAGATATTATTGCTGTCGGCTTTTAATACATCAATATTTCACTAATGAAATGATAGTAAACCTATGCATAAGCTCTTTAGAGCTACAGTTGTCTTTTGAACACTTTCAAAAAATTTGCAATACATTAAAATAAGTATGAATATCGAAAGTGCCTCATTTAAATAAATACATTAAAATGTCAACAGTATTCATTCTTTAAGATTAAAAAAACGTTATTTCCTTAATTTGCAACCATTTGTAGCCACAAAATGTTCAGCTTTAAATATTGTAATGTATATACAGGGTTGTCAATATTCGAAGCGCCCATCTGGCAACACTGTAACTTTCCGCAGTGATGCCAAATCGACTAATGACATACCTCGTTTGTAATCGTCATTCCAAGAAAATATTTACAAAGGAACAGTACACGCCACGCGAACGCTCTAAAATTGTTGAAATTTACATTCAACAAAACAAGTCAATAGTGAAAACTCAACTCAATGAGCGATGAAGCTCATTTTCAGTTGAATGGAACGGTAAACAAACAAAATTGCCGTATTTATGCCACTGAAAATCCACAAGAGATTCAAGAGGTACCTCTTCACGATGCAAAAGTCACTGTTTGGTGCGGCGTTTGTGCTAAAATGCTCATTGGGCCGTTCTTTTTCGAAGATGATAATGGCTACAGAGTTACTGTCAATCAGGAGCGTTATCGCGATATGATAAACAATTTTTTCATGCCAATCGTTCGTCGAAAGCGTATCAGGTACTACTGGTTTCAACAAGACGGCGCGCCACCACACACAAGCCGCTCTACAATCGATTTTTTGAAGCAATTGTTCCCTGGCCGTTTGATGTCAAAAAATGGTGATTTCGATTGGCCGCCAAGATCACCAGATTTAACGCCTCCAGACTTCTTTTTGTGGGGTTATTTGAAATCAAAGGTTTACGTCAACAAGCCAAAGACCCTAGAAGAGCTGAAAACCAACATCCGTCCAGAAATAACCGCCATTCCCATCGAAATGTTGAAGAAAACCATGGAAAATGCTGCAAAACGGGCACAATATGTCGTAGAGGCCAATGGCGACCATTTACGAGATATCATATTCAAGAAATAATGTAAGCAAATCTACTTGTATCTAAATATTCTATCTAAATATGTAAGCAAATCTAAATATTCATAACGAACAGACAAAAAATTGTGGTTTCTTTGATTTATTTAAAAATAAAATGGGCGCTTCGAATATTGGCAGCCCTGTATATACATATAATTTTGAATAAAATTCCTTGAAAAGACTGTGTGTGATTTTAGTGACAGTTTCTAACGCAAAATATAAAGCAGATATATAAAAATATGAAGTATCAAATAATATTTCACTTGCCAATTTTGTAATTGAAAGCTATAAACTGAGAGCTTCTGACTGGGAAATAAAACAAGGAGCAAAGAATAGGATCAGTTATCTAGATTTATGAAAGTGGTAGCTTAAGTCCAAGCTACAAGCATTCATTTCTGGATTTTTAAAATTGCTTAGCTACCTTATATCCCAATTATTTAGACTGTTTTAAGCTGAGTATGGATCAATATGACTTCCTTGAGGTACACCCGATGAGACAACAATCTTTTTAGAGAGTGCACCCTAACATTTAACATATTGGGATCTGTCACTGAGAAAGGACATAACCTATTTCCTGAAATATCAAATTTTTCTAATTTGTTAGTTAAGATGACGCAATCAACTTGATAAAATGTTTTGCTTTATCGGTATACACTGCATATATCTGATGGCCTTTTTCACATATTATTGTAAACATCTGAAACCAGGATTGTGAGAGTTGCAGTGGTTGATCGTCCTTTACAAAATCCGTGTTGTTGTTCATTTAAGTGTGGATTAACTATTTCAGTGAGCTAAGAACATATTATTTCAAAAAGCTTGGAATCTTGGGAATTGTTGACAATAAGGCGAATAAAACCTCTGTAGTTCTCGATCGCTCTCTTATAGCCGTTTTTATAAATTGGTGTTAGATGAGATGACTTCCAAAATGATGGAAAATAACCCATATGCAAACCCAAGAAAAAATTTGTGTCCGTATTAGTGCCGAGTATTAAACTCAATTTTATTTTTAAAAACTACGAGTAGTAACGAAAAACTGGACCGAAATAAAATTCATATATCATGTCAAAGTAGCTGATATGTAGCGAAACTGGCTCGAGTCTTAACTATAATGTACCCGAAACATACCCAACAAGTATCTCGAAAGTAATCTGAAATTTTACCTTAGTAAGTCAGTTTTATGTCAATAAATTGCTCAAAAGCGTACGACTGTATTCGTTCCAGAATTAGCACTTCTTTAGTGCACGGACACGGACACCGGACATATACCAGCTACTTTATTGACACTTTTCTCGGAAAAGACTTCTCAAAAAAAACATATAATAGTGTAATTAATGGTGCACTGAATGAGGAAAATTGGTGGTATAAGGTCCAGACCGGGAGACTTGTAGGTATCTTCTAATTCGTTTATAAAATTAAATATGTCATCTTGTGTAATATTTACTTTGCAAACCAATGGGGACGTGTTGGAATGCAAACACGGGGCTCGAATTCGGGTTCAAGGTGGACGAAATACTTCTTTAAAGTGATCTTCTAGAGATGACAGATTACCTGTTGCTTGTAGAAGAAACATTTCTTTTAAACACAGTTGTAAGATATCCCGTCGATTTATGCTTGACGCTTGCAAAGTCGAAGAATTTGTTCGGGTCTTTAATAATTCTTTCTCAAATCAAGTTCGTGTAAAAATGCAAATGCTTCTTCAGATATGATTGAGAACTCTTTAGACAACTCTTCATAACTTTCCTTTACTTCTTACAATATATAACATTTATAACATTTGTGTGGTATAAACTTTTTTATGCCAAATAATTTATAAATTTTATACCCCTCAATATTATAAAAATAATAAAACAAATATTATTTAAAAATTTTATATGGATATTATGTGCAAATCAGAATATATTCTGGTTCGAAAGTAAAAAATTCACCGAAATCGGTAAATTTAAAAATATAGTAGTTTCGATTGGTCTGACGAGAAAAATGGTCTGGAAAAATTAATAAGATTTGATGGTATAAATTTTAAAACATTTTTGGTTTGGATTTATATGTACACCAAATCGTATACAACGTATCCTCATATTTTTTACTGTGTAGCAATGACAATGTTTTCAATGTGTTTGTATAGACTATTGCTTTGATTTCTGAGTTACCTTAGATTTGAATCAAGTCACTGTTCTGATAGTTTATGTTTGTGATTTTAATTTTAGAACAAAATTATCAAGTACGGAAAAGATACTCTGACATAAAAACAAAGCAGCATCGTCCAAATCCAAGACTGATAGTTGACCCCAGTACAAACAATTCACTTCATTTTTTATATTATTATAATCAGCGTTAAGAAAATCAAACACATAGAATTATTAAAGGAATGGCTTATAGTTAAACGGACGAACAGAGACAGTATATTTGAGAATAAATGCTTGACTTCACAGGTTAGAGTAACGTTGACTTCATCGTAAGAGTTAGTAAGAATTAAGCCTAACCACCTTTCATTCTGGTTAGAAATAGGATTTACTTGTTGACCATCGTTAGTATAGAAGGTGCTAAGTAATTAAAAGCTTACCGAATTAGTAAGACTAATTAGAAAATAAATTGCACCAATATAACTATAATGATTTAGATCCAGTATTATTCTTATTAATCGGAGTTCAAGGTAATTATGGGAGGATGTTGCAATTAACCCACTAGATAAGGCATTGTGTGTGCTGATCTTAATTCTTCCACCACGAAAAAAAACCTGCTTCTTGTGTAGTCTTTATCAGTACGCTATAGTATCCAAAAACGTTTCCGTAAAGACAAGAAAATTAAAGTGACAAAATTTAGAATCAACAATATGTTTACAAAGTTAACCTTTCATACCACTACAGTTATAGTAGAATAAGTTTAAAGCACTTGACGGGTTAGGCTGGTTTTGGAAGAAAGGGGTCGTGATAGCGTGAGAGCTAGGAGCAATAATAGTTTTTTGTGTTAGCAGGAGATCTTTGTAGGTGCCAAATCCACTTTCAAGATGTATGCAATACGAATGCAGAGAGATAATTTTGAACATTTCTTGAGGATAAGTTGAAGCTTTCATGGTAGCTTAGAAAAATTTTCTTCAAATTTTCTAGGTCTGTTGGAAGACCTCCTTGATGTTTCCAAACCATAACACTTGTTTTTGTTATACCATCTATACAAATGGAATCCGATTTGTTATGTAGGTATGCAGGGTACATGCAGACATTATCGTCGAAGCACCGGTCACGAATACGAGACATAATAAATTGGCCATCACTTATGTCAGCAAGATTTTTTGTTAATTTTGCTCGGGAGTAGTAGAGGATCAATAAATGGTGGTGGTGCGACTACGATGGATTGATTTCTTATGGGAGGATCTGAAGGGGTGTTTCACCTCTTGTGGACATTTAGGGATTATGTTGATGGAACATATTATTGTGAAGTGCAAAAAACGTGAGACCGAATAAAATTGGGATAGTTTTTACTGATATTTAAGTTATAGGTAGGTGTGGTTTGAATAGGCAAAGGTCTCGAATCAGGGGTTCGGTCAAAAGAATCGCTTTTATTGATTGAAATTGCGAAATGCGGAAGTTTTAAAACTGTAGTTTTGATTTGGGTTATAATGGTTATTTTTGGGCTTAGGAGGTATTTAAGAATTATTGTTATTATCAATACAAGCATTGGTATTCACTATTATATTATTATTTTTACATTTGAGTTTAGTGAGCATTTTAGATAAATTGTTTTTATAGGTCTTTTTGACCCTTTTTGGTATAAGTTTTAAAAAAGTAACCTCAAACATAGTCTTATAGTGTTAAAATATTTTTTGAAAATGTTTGTTTTCCAAAAATTTCACTCTAACCTCAGACAAAATTTTTGGCTGGAAAATTAACTTTAAACGGCAGACAGCTTGTCTGTTTATTGGAATAAAAATTAAATTATTTTGTCTCAATTTTGGCAGGGCAGGGCGGGAATTGTACCAACACCTGCCAGTTGACTGTCATTGTACAGAACAGCAGACTGGCTAACAGAGGTTCAAAAATGTATAAGAGAGCATGCAAGTGGCGTTCAGTGGAAGCCAGCTGGCAGGTAATGTACAGAGCAGAATACATGCAGTTAGTGGCAGGCAATTGGATAGGCCATTTACATGGCATTGAATAGCAAAATATTGCTTTCTTTGTTTTGTATATATATAATTCCAAATAAAAAACTTTTATATATTTGAGTTTATTTTATTTAACTTATTGTTTTTGGTCCTTTCCTTCGTCGATTTTTTCCTTTCACCTAAATTTTGAATGGCTTTGATGTTGTGACATACAATTTTGAGTGAGATTTTTCCAAAGAAAAATTCTAAGTTTTTTTATAAAAAAATTTATCTTTGGTATATCAGGTGTAAGCAAAGACAAACAAAGAAGGGAATCCACTCCTGTGGGTATAATAGCATTGCCACCAACAATACTAGAGACTACGTGTGGGAACAGTTTTATTAAAACGAATGGTGACTTTTTAAATTATTTCTCTATAAAAGCATAGTCCAACACGCCAAAAAAAAGCAGATTTCCTAAACGAAATTTGATATAGAAATGTTTGTACCATATAATCAGATAATATTGTTATTTAAGATGATGAATTCGCTGGTTTCGCTCATGGTGAATTCGCTCATTTCCCAGAACCAAAAAGTGTGCATCTGATGAGGATAGTGAAGTTCCGATTGCTGAAAACGATAGATTGGTTCTAGGATCTCCAGTTTCAACATCAGATGTCTTAACCTCAATTCTAGCATACATTTTACGACACAAACAAAGCGGTTCTGCATTAAGCAGTTTGTTGGAATTGATTGATTCATCCATATGCCCTAAAACGCCCACTTCCATTTATGTCTTTAAAAAACATTTTTTTTAAAAAATAAATTCCGCTATTGAGTGCACGGCGTACTGCAACAACTCTTACAGACCAGTAAAAGGAAATGCGAAGAACATAATAGCACAGACGGATTCAGATATCTGCTCACCTTTTCAATAGGGGCACAGCTGCAAGCAATTATTTCTATCCCAAATTTCTGCAAACATGTGTTTGCCATTTTAGCAGAAAAAAGGCAATGTTAACGGGCTAGAAGACATTTACGATGGCGAACTGTATTGCAATCAATGCGAAAATGGATTCATGAATGACCCCAGGAATTAATCATTCATATGGTTTTTTGACGGAGCAGCACTCTATTTAACTTATACTATTAACTAGATTTTTATGTTTTAATAAGCAAATGCACTAAAAATTATTCAAAACCAACGGCCACATCAAGTATTGAAGTCACTCTTGTACACCAGCATATTAAATCTTCAGAAATTATTCGTTAATTTCGCCACAATGTATTAAAAAATGAATTTTGCATTATATGTAAATGATATTTCTTATGTTTTGTGTTCCACCAAATACGATTCTTAGTGTTCCACTAAATATGATTGAAAACGAATAAAGCACCTTTATCTTTATAAATTTTTAAATAACGTTTATTTCTACAAACTTTCAGCAAAAAAATTAATTGTTACTGCCAAAGTTACATGTTAATTGTGAAAAGGTTTTCAAAAATTTCAAGTTAAAGCCAGTAAAAACTTAGAGCTCAGAAGAGTTAGACAGAATAAAAGCGTCTTCCAGTATAATGCGCGATAGTTCTGTTGTCTATAAAGCAACATTTTTAAGCTACTTGATCATTTTAACTGGATGCCAATGCAATGCTTGTTTTTAACAGAGTTCGTGCCTGCCAGTATAGGGCGAAAGCAATTTGTTCTGTAGAAAACAAAACTTTGAAGACTGCCCAACTATTTCAGTTCAATCAGTTATTTCAACACACTGCCTTCTACTGAATTTTCCATGCCTTCGTGCTGCTACTTGCTGATAGCCTTTTTTGATAAAAAGTAATCTGGCTGCCACCACATTTCAGCATACTGCCAGATCTCTGCTCGTTTGCCACAATTATTCTGGTATAATGCTATTTCCTTGTCGAAAATTTTGTCTGGGGAAGTCTCTTGCGACAAGATTTGTCTAAGGAGTACTTGTATAATGAAAAATAGTCAGTTTTTCATAACTTTTTTTAAAAAGTTTACACCTGCAGATATGTCCACTAAGGATCGTCGGAATATTGTTCATTGCATAGTTCTACGACCGATTTTTTCACAAAGTTTCAAGGCTAAACTGAGTATTAGACCTCTTGCTAGTTCCCTCCCCAGTACCAAGTCATTTTTTATTCACGGAGATTCAAGGCGAAAAGCTTGGGTTTCAAACTTGTTTCCCAAAATTGAAAGTCTAGCAATCTTAAATCTTGAACTTGCGCTCTTTTCTTACTTCACCAAAAAAATATAACAAGATTCTGATTGAGTAGAAGAGTAAAGTTTTTATTATTAATTTTTTCACTGTGAAAATAAAATACGATTCTGTTGAAAGTCAACAAAACTGAGAGAATCTGAATTGCAGAAGGCTGCTCCATAAAATTTGACTCGACAATGGCAAGAGATGCATTCGAATTTGCTGACACCAATATTCTTTTCTTAGAATGTTGCAATCTTCTTGGAGCTACGCTGTTATGGAAATTCGGCTGAAAAGCGGCCGAAAAATATCCAATGAAAACTATCAACACTTGGTTGCAATACTTTACATTCTACAGGAATATTAATGCCGTAGACAAGAGGGCTTTTAGGGGTTAAAGCTCCTCTTAGGATCTTTAAAAACATAAATTTTCAAAGCTATAAATTTTTGATCCGAGTTTTGTTTTTTGTAGTTTTTTTCACAAAATGGCTAAAGACTATGGTATAGCACTCCGTTATGTCGTTTTCTTTTAAATTTTGCATATTCGTATTTTTAGGGATTTTGGGATTTTGGTGTCTGTTCAAAAGAGCTTATTTCGGCATTTTATGAAGTTGAAGAAAACTGAAAAAAAGTCTGGTTTTTGTTGTGCTTACAGTTCTGAGACCAAAAGCTAATACAGTAATTATCGCTTATATGCACTATGTTTATAAGCATATCCCGCTTATATGCATACGAACTTGAGATATTTAACTTTTTCGTTTGAAATAGCCAGCATTTTTTCGCTTATAAGCATTTTGCTTATATGAATTTCTCTTTTATATGCATCAAAATTACGAATTTTTTAAAACTAAAGTAATAGAAAACTAACCAGTTATATGCATCCCTACTGAAATATCATAAAAATTCCGATTATAAATTTCACATCTCTATTGAGCTGTCAAATATGAAATAGCCCGTTACTGTCTTTGAAAGTGTCAAAGTTTCTTATCTTTTTCCTGTGCAGTTTTAAAATTAACAAAAATAAAAAATAACCTTCTCACTCAAACAAACAATTTCAATTGTAAAGGAAGTTGAGACAAATTAAATATGGTAGAAGAACATATGAGCCAAAAATTCTGTAGTGTACAAAAGAAAATAACTGACTTTTTTCGAGATTGAAAGGACTTCAAAAATTAAAAAAATTAAGATAAGTTTTATGTAGTACGAACATGGCTGTTCTTAAATTTAATTTTGTTTTGTAAGCATATTTTTTATATATATTTTTTTAAAACCATAAGTGGTATAAGTCTGGTAGAAGCCCCAATTCAAATTAATTTAAGTCGAATCTGACTGTTATTAAGCTTAAGACTTTGTTTTATTAAAACTTATTTTGTCTATATTTTTTTAAAACCCTTAAGTGACATAAGACTGCTAGAAGCGGCAATTTAATTCAATTTAATCTATTTTTTATATTTTAATAACGCTTATTTGGCAAACTCTAATTTGTAAATAAATATAACTAAAAATTAAACCAATTCATAAGACAATTTTTATTGAAACAATATTCCAATTTTTATATATGCTTCGTTAAGGCATTTAACCGAGTTTTTATATAAGCACTGTGGATGCATATAACCGAGTTTTTATATATGCTTTCCCGCTTATAAGCAGCAAAAAACAAGCAAATAGAGGTAATGCTTATAAGCGATAATTACTGTATATGATGTTAGCATGGATTAAAAAATTTTAATAGTTTCAAAGTTGTAGAGATTTCGAATTTAAAAATATGTCCTTTTGTGCATTTTTGAAAAGATTTTTAAGCATTTTATAAAATGAACACAACAAAAAAAAATAAACATAAGAAGATTTCACAAAAATAATTTATTCACTAAACAAGTGAGTGCCCTATGTTGGGCGCAATACGTTTACATTCCTCGTCGGTTTCTCATTATAGTAATAAGGATTCATTGAGGACTTTTATTCATTGAATAATCAGTTTCTTACCTTAAAGGGAACTTGTAATTGAGTCTTAAAAAACATTTGATAAGACCGTTTGATTAAATATTGTATAAAAACTGAAACCTTGTATGGAAATTAGTCCCTTTTGTTCAAATATCTTCAAAAGCAATTTTTCAGTATGCATATTTAGGACCTTTTGAACAGAAACATAAACTTTTATGCACAAAATATTGGAAAAATTTACGATTTCCTTATTTTTTTTTTATGCTAGGATTAAATATTTTAAGTGCTTGTGAAAACAGCTTTTTTTCAAAAATGTCAAATAGGAGCTTTTAAACAGAAACTCCGCAATTGCATTAAGTGTTGTTTCAGAAAATATTTGAACAACATTTCATTGCAATTTCATAAATTTCATTCAAGAGGTGTTTTGAACTCTTGTAATACGCTTCTTCATTTATGGGTTTCTTGAGCTGGTTTTAAAAGTCTATCAATCGGCACGAAATTTTATAGATTTTATTTTTATATCAAATCGACTATCTTTAGTCTATGGCGTCAAAGTTTTGGTCAATGGGGGAGCAAACATTTAATATACATATAAAAATACTTTTTGATTTATCGATATCAAAAACTATCAAAATATTTTTTAATCAAAACCCCCCCCTTGCACATAGGGCCAGATTCAATTTTTTTCGGCATAAAGTCGTAAATTTTTGTAAAATATATTTTGAATTTAACTGAATATTTTGAAAGGGCATTCATTGGGTACATTGAATTCGCAAATAAAAACATTTCAGTGGCAACGCTGGATTTTTGCAGCGCTAACAAAGTCAGCTGTCTGGTTAGCTGTTTGTTTTGTCAAAATTGGCGGGAGTCTTTTACTCAACTTTACGCTTTTGCTGTAGCAACACCAGGTATCCAAATCTTTTTTGGCAAAATGGAAAATAAAGGTCAAGGTATGCCAAATATAATTGTTATTAAATGTGTTCTAATTATGAGTTATATTTTTTAGTTGTGGATTGTCTTTGATTTGTCTTATTTTAGAAAAAATCTAACCGAAGTGTTCGTGTATCGTGGAGTAAAAACTCATTTCTGCCAATTTGTGCCAAAAAGTAATTATGCAAATGTTTACTCTAAACTGTGCTTTTAAACTTGTTCCTAACATTTTTTGCCCATTTTTGACCATTCGCGCATATTTTGCATTTTTAGCCAAGTTTGAGGTAAGCCATTCTGCCCTACTGGATGTGTGGATCAACGAAAACCGAAATGAA
Source organism: Dichetophora obliterata (assembly GCA_963920525.1). Taxonomy (NCBI): domain Eukaryota; kingdom Metazoa; phylum Arthropoda; class Insecta; order Diptera; family Sciomyzidae; genus Dichetophora; species Dichetophora obliterata. The sequence continues at coordinate 9,742,589 of OY986437.1, forward strand.
AAAGCGTTATTTGACTGGAATATTGATAAATAAAGAAGAAAATAATATAAGTCTCCTTGTTCATGCAGCATCAGTTTCAGCAAAAACGCCAAAATGAGCTATACTGCGTTTGTATTAAAGAATACTCTTTCTACTTGTAGTTCATCAAGTGAGATTAGAAAGAAACTGTCATTCTCGGAGCCGGTACCACTCACACCAAGTCAAGCTCTGGTATTTTTGATTGACAACTCCGTCACTAAAGCGCAATACAACAGCATGAGAGCTTTAAATAAATCACAATTTTCCAACATTTATCCATGCTATAATAAAGTAAGAGAAGCCAAATTGGAGTGCAGGCCTACGGGAGTCAATGTGACGGAAACAAGAGCCGAAGTATCTCTCCAAAATTTGCTTAATCATACGGCCAGTAGAATTTTCCTTCTGCAGGATGATGTATTCAAGAAACATCAAAACATAACAGATGTCAAACTAATCGCGAGCTATGGATTTGTACAAGCAGAGATTCGTAGGAGAAAGGTCTGATATCAATGACGACTTATTATTTGTTATGAGCGTCATTCCACTGAAATTAGCGGATGATTTTGGGACGCCTTTGTGGATTAATCAAACCCCCCAATCAGTAAGATTTTGCAGACCCCTAAAGCTTGAATTCGCTAAAGAAACCAAAGATCTTATTCTGACAGAAAAGGCGGATTTAGAAACTTAACAGCTTTTAATTACAATTTCTCAATTGACAGAAAAATCACTGTCACTTTTGATCTCCATTTGACATTGATTGACGGCAAGATGTTAAATATATTAACGGGAACCAAATCTTGTCAAGTATGTCCTATCTGTGGAGCCAGCCCAAAGGATTTTATGAAAACTACAGACATATCAAACTTTAAAGCTAAGTCTCGAAATCTTCAACACGGCATCAGTCCCCTACATGCATGGATAAGATTTTTTGAGTTCGTAGTTAAAATCTCGTATAAACTACACTTAAAAAATTGGCAAGTAAGGGATAAAGAAGAAAAAGACATGATAACATCCCGTAAACAAGATATACAAAAATTATTTTGGAGTGAAATGGGATTACATGTAGATAAGCCAAAACAAAACGGAAGTGGAAGTACAAATGACGGAAATACCGCAAGAAGGGCATTTAAAAACACAAGGCAACTTTCAGTAATATTAGAACTAGATTATGATATTTTACAAAGGTTTTATATTATTTTAATAACTATATATTGGTAATTCCCAGTAAATACTACTAAATTCAGCCAATTATGCCAAGAAACTGCGTCGAATTATATGGAAAAGTATTCATGGTACCCAATGTCAGCAACTGTCCACAAAGTTTTAGTTCACGGTTCACAGACAATAGCATCATCGGTATTACCTATCGGTTGCTTTGGAGAAAACGCATCTGAAGCGCGAAATAAACTTTATAAGCGCGATAGACAATCACATGGGAGACGAAATTCTCGTATCAACAATTTATCGGATGTGTTCCACCGATCAATGGATTCATCGGACCCTTTTCTTTCAAGCCTTAATATAAAAAAAGATTAGCTCAAAATAAAAAAACCTCGTTACCAAAGGAAGTTATTGAACTTTTAGAAGCACCAAATGTAGAATATAATAACCAGGAACAGTTTTTAGACAGCGATGATAGCAACTCGGATACTGATCATGAAGACAACTTTTGCTTGGATTTGAAATTTGAAAAAGAAGATTAATTTAATAGCATTAATTTAATACCTTTAAGAAATCAGTATTTAAGTTTGATTAAATCGAAACATCAAATAATAAAAAAAAATTTACTCCTCTGCAATGTGTCCTTATATAGGCGGTATAGGTGGGCGTGGTCGGATTGACTTGAAATTGTTCTCACTTACTGCAAGTGCCAATATAATCAATTCCAGCAAAATTCAGCTCTCTAGCTTTATTGTTAGACTTTATGCCAAAAAAAATTGAATCTGGCCCTATGTGCCTTGGGTAAATCCTGGCTACGGGCCTGATTAATACTATGCTTTTTTAATCGAAGTTGCTTGATTAAACGTGGCATATAGCACATAATAGAAGCGTCGTCATATCCAAAACGAAACACATGTCAGACTTAATTCTGGTCTTGTATAGCTTACCGTGGCAGCTAACCATGTAACTAGATTCTTTGGTATCGCTTTGACAATGACTGGGAACTGACTTGACAATGACATTCTGGACTTATAACTTAAACTTGTCCTATCCAATCATCTAAAATGCTTTTAAAATTACCACCGAATCGTTTATTAATTATGAAATTATAAAGTAATTAAAACACAAATATCTTTATACATAAAATTTTTCTGTACATGGCTTTGTCACTGAACTCCTCCTTAACTGCTGGACCGATTTTGATGGAATTCAATATGTGTATGCGGATGGATCTGTAGGTGGTTTTGTTTTAAAGTTTGACCCAGAAGATGGCTCTGTTGCTGCTGTGGCAGTGTTTAAAGTGGTATTTGAGAGTATAACTTAGAAACGAATTGAGAAATTGTCATGATTCTTTTACTACACCGTTACTTTTTATGCAAACATAATTACAAAGATATAAATGAAATAAACAAAAAAATCTTACGTTTTTATGACAGTTAGGCTTGATTTTTCGATCATATAAAACGTTTTTAAATTTTTACGTTGGAAACATTAAATTAGCCCTACATTTATGCATACCATATGAAAGAACATTAAAAAAGGCATTTTTGCTATTGAATATTTTTTCAACAACATATATTTTTGCCAAAGTTTTTCGCAAAATAAAGAAATTCGTTAAGGTTTTTTTTTTGAAAATTTTAAAAATTAGAAGGGAAACGAAAATGAAAAAGACTGAAACACGATTCGACGGACAACTAATCAAAATTAAAAAAAAAAAATAATGCAATCCTTTGTAACATGACCGAGTTATTCACTTTCAAAACCAGCACTTTCATTTTTTAATGACTTTGTTTTCTATTTCATCAAAAAATAAAATAAGTTATAAAAACTTTTTGTGTGTTTCAGGTACGAAAGTTTTTATGGTGTCAATTTCTTGGAAATTTTAATAGAATTCAATAGAAAACGAACTATTTTTAAAAAAAGACATCTAAGCCAAGAATGCTTCTTACAATTAAGGTACGCAATTAACAAATTGCAATAATATAACTTCATGAAAATTCTTGCATGGCAGATTATTTACCTTAAACATTTAAGGTGTTTGATGAATCTGAGGACCCTATAATGTAAAGCGATGACCAAAAAGGTCAAAAATCTGGGGTAAAGATAAATAACTTATCGATTTATACCGGATATATCAGCTTGTAAGTAAATAAAATTATGAAAGTAATTTTGACAATCCGCTGTCCTATAAAGTTTCAAAAAAAAATTGGTATAGACTCGATCCAAGTATAAAGCCCAAACACTCTCTTTTCAAAATGATGCGAGTACCAGATAACTGAAGAAATGACCGAGTGCTAACATTTTACTGAACAGAGATTTAGTTTGAAACCGAGTTTTGCTTAGGACTAGCTCCATTTTTAAATTATTTTTACCATTTTCTCCGTAGACCTAGGCCATAGAAAAATCTTGAAGAAGACTCTTAAAAAATATCTTAACTTTAAACTACTGCATTTAAGGGCACTTTGTTAAAAATTCTTGAAATAGTGGTTGAAATTTAGTAGGGTAAAAATGTTAAATAATAATATTTTTAAAAAAATATTACTTAATGTCCATGAACACAGCTGCTTTACCAAAAGCATACATTTAGTAGTTTTCTAAGTTCTTATGTAAGTAAAATTATAAAAATAAAGTAAAGTTAAAATCTATACTTAAAAAACACAGACGTTAATTTTAACGCTGATCCACGTATAATTTATTTTTATCTCCTCTGCCAGAATCCGTGTGTTATGGTCTATAATTATTTTGGTTGTTCGACTGTGTAATCAAAAACTCTGTGAATAAAATTTGTTGATTGTGTACATATTTTAAGTTTAAAACTCATTTTAAAAACTTAAAATGAAGGATTTAATGAAATTGTACACTACTTTTCCACAGTTAGATAAAAGGATTTTAAATCTGCTGCCATGTAGCTTCGAAAGCTATAAATATTCGGAAATTGTGTGAATACCTCTAAGCAAGAAAAAGTTATAACTGCTTGTCTCTATAAGAGATAATATTTTTTAACTCGATATTGCCAGAAAAGGTTCATTAACGGCAAGATTGTTAATTACGAGTACTTAAAAAAATTCAATAACAAAAAATGTTCAGTTATTACATACTGTTAAATCGATCGTAATAGCCCATGAAAAAACTAAAACAAATATTACTCCTAATAAATCCTTATAACAGCGTCATTAAATTATTCAAACGTCATGGCACTTAATACACTTTTAATAACATAGACTTAAAACAGCAAGCAGCTGAACTCTTAAAATGTGTAAAATGTGAAAAATGTTAAATTACAACAGCTTACTGTTAAACTCCAACAGCATCTAAGTAAATCATAAAAGTTGCAGTTTCCTGCAATTTTATTACATTATTTTTCCAAAACAGTTTCACTTTCGTTTTGCAGCTAATCACGATGGTGGATCAGCGAATGAGTCGTCGACTGGCACTGCTTGCCACTTCATCTTCTTCTTCATCATCATTATTATCATTATAATCGGTCGTTGTTGAATATTGTATGCATGTAGGAGGCAATCCCTGCACGGCACTACAAAAAAGAGTTTATGACGTCTTGGTTTTGTTTTTCTTGCTGGCTTTTTTGCTATTTTTTGTTTGTTTGCTATTCTTTTTGTTATATATGTATATTAGAGTGGGTCGGCCTCCATACAAAAAAAAAAACTTTAAAAAAACCAACCCCTATATAAAAGTTGACCTCGAGAGGATTACAAGAACAAAACAAAAAATTTTTTGTGAAATACCGGAGTCAACAGATGAAATAGTATTTTTTCATAACTTACGAATATACTTAATGGGACATAATAGTCCTCATAACTATTCATAACTTTAGTACCTCCGACCCGTCGTTTTTGCAACTATCTTGCAAATGGTTGCACGTTGCCACAACTCAACTATATTGTCACGTTTCGATGGCAATTCTTTTTTAACAATGTTATTGCTGCGTTCTTATGCCTAAATATCTTAAGAAAAATATTTGTAATTTAATTTCATTCTTAAATTCTTAAAACAATTTCAGCAAATTTTCCATTTTGTTTGAAGTAAAAAAAGTAAGAATTGTTAGTTTTGAACTCTTATAACTTTTTTGTTTTGAAACTTATTAAACTATTTTTTTGGCTAAAAGTTAAAAGGTTTTTAATTAAAGAAAAAAAATTAATTTAGGGGGGGTAAATCGGGCTAACGGGGCTTACTAGACGAATATGACTTCGAAAATGAAAGCACTCTAAAAAGAAAAATATCTGGTGTTTATTAAGCCCTTTTTAACGACATACGATTTTTAACATAGGACTAAAGTTTTAAAAACAAGGTCATTTCGGCTGTTTTCCAGTGGTCATGAAAAATTTATTTTTTTTTATTATTGCAATTCTCTCGAGGTCAGCTATGATATAGTGGGTGATTTTTTCAAACTTTTCTTTTCGACCCACTCTAATGTATATGCACAGGCGCACAAAACAATGTAATAAAAAGATGAAAACACAGAGAGATAAATTCAACATTATAATTAATCATTTTGTAATTATTTAATATTATGTTAAAAAAATGTTATAAATGATTTTTCATTAAATCTTGCTGTGTGTTGATTTTCCCATTTCACTCCGAAACGCATTGTTTGATTGTTGAAGAAAGATTTAAATAGGTAAAAAAAAGCCTCGAGGCGGTGAATGTAAATGAATTGAAATAAGCTGAATAAATGGAATGGAATTGAAATTGGAGAGAAATGATAGGCAAAATTATGTCTTTAATTAAATCTGAGTTGTTAGACGCTTTTGTTAGACAAGTTTGCTGCTTAAGTCTTTTCATTTTGATAAGACTCGGATGTACAACGAGCAATGAAGCAGCCCATTTTGTTAAATATTTATTTTTAAATTAATTTTTAACTATCGTTTGCTTAGTTTTCAATTATATTTAGTCATATTGCGATAAGTAAATTGCTCAAGTCTTTTTTTTTTTTAAAAAATGTATGATGTTACTGTGGTCAAGACGAAACAAGTGTTACCAATCAAGCCAGTAAATGCCAAAGTTCAGTTTTAAATTTTGAGTAATTTTTGTGAGGTAGGGACTGTTTGTCAAATAGACTGTTAAAACTTAATGTTTTAAGAAATAAAATTAAGAAATAAATATTTGAAAATTTTTAAAAATATAAAACTTTTATTGAGAAACAAAGGAAAGTCGTAAAATTTTTCAAGTATTTTGCAAATGGTTTTAAAAAAATGCAAATACATTGTCTGGGACTTTCACTTGAATAAGTGCAATAAATTAACAGATTTTATGGCAGTTGATAGTTTTGTTTCTTTCTCGTTGTAATGTTGTTTAAAATTTAAGCAAAATGCACTCAAATTAATTTTAACATACTGCAATAACTTTTTAAACTGTTTATTTACATTAAAGGCTCATGAAATACACCAAAAATAAAACGAAATTAACCTTTTTTTTTGTTTGTTTATTTTATGAAGGTGAACAAATAAAAGACTTACCACTATTTGAACAATGCTGTTAAAAGTGATGACTGTATATGGTTAAAATGATTTACAAGTGTTGCGTGTGGAATGTTGAGAAGCAACTTAAAATTCCAAACTCATGCATAGATTGTAGTTTACATAATTCGATCATTAGTTAACAACAAAAAGCAGACACAAACGACACTAAAACTTTTGTGAAAAGCAGGTCAAAATAATATTGTGTATTGGACATTAAGAGCAATACACTAGTATGTAGTTGCTAAAATTGTTCAACTTGGCTTAGATAAAAATTTTGCCAAAAATTGGCACATAAAATCACATCAAATTTTATGCATATTTTGCTGTCTTTTCGAAGAAAATAGCAACAAAAAAAACTTGAATACTTAATATGAATATTCATCAAAAATCCTGAGACAAAAAACTAATTCTCAAATTTGACTTATATAAGTCAAAGACAGCAAGTGAAGAAGAAGAAGCAACTTTAACAAAACGCTGCATCACGCTGTGCCTCTTTCAGCTTGACCTCATATAATTAATTTTTTTTTCCATTTTCCTCGGCTTTGTTGCCATTGTTTTTGCTATTATGAATGGTGTTGTTTTTATAACTTTTGACATGGTATCATAATTTGTAGACTCTGACTGATGCTTAAATGAAGCCACAAGAAGAAAAGTATGCTTTGTGGAAAAAAAAACAACAAAAGCCCATGCATAATCAGCAAAACAAATACGTCTGATTTAACGTTAAGCATTCAAAAGTTAAAAAGAAAAAAAAATAATTAACAATAGTTAGTCGAAATCCATGAATACCATTAATACAATGAAAATGCAAAGCATTTTTTACCTGAAGATTTATTAAGCAGCTGAGTTTTTTCTTAAACCTCTTTGAAAAAATAGTTTTGCTGTTATGTAAAACGCATTTCTGCCGCTTCTTCTTAAATTTTCTCACTACATCTTTATTTGTTACAACGTTTTAACATTGTTGCTCTTTTCTTTGTTTTTCTCCCTCTACCTGACTACCATTAAAATCACATCTTGTTGCTTGGGTTTTTCTGCGGTTTAATGGAAAATTGAGCTATCTTAAATGCTAAAAAAACAGTTTATAAAAAAACGCAGAAATTGGAGCATTATAAGCTTATGGCATGAGAAAAAACTCTCCCTTTTTTAAGAGCAGCATCTGCAAAAGAGGCATTCATTGGTATTTGATAAATCCAAAAATATTATGATGAAATAATTTCATGCCAATGTTGATGAAATATTATATAGAAATATGAATTGGAAATATACTTAAATTACAAATTTATTGGTATTGACAAAATTATGTGTTGATTTTTAATGTTGCTATGAGAAAAGGTTTTTGACATTAAAATGGCATCAAATTAAAAGAATTAAGTCATAAGGGTATGCTTTTATTTGCATATACTATTTTATTTAATATGTATGTAAACTTGCTTATGAATTATAAATATAAAAACGGTAAAAAATTACAAGATGTGATTGCTTAATTGTGCACTCTAACAAAAATCCATGGTAGCTTACAACAATTATTGCTGGTAGCAGATTTCCTTATATAATATAGCCTTATTTCAGAAAGCCAAATTCAAAACATTTCGCACTACGAATGCGTAAAAACTTTATCCTACAATTATTGCTCTTTAAAAAAACTCTCTCCTAAAATTATCTCTTTCACTCTTGTTTTCACTTATAAAAAAACGCTAGAAATATTTGAAGTCTCTCACATGCTTTGACAACAATTACACTCAGGGTCTTGTAGGCCCCTGCTGTCGAAGAAGGCAAGCAGGACATAGCACCCAACCTGGCAACGAACAAGCCCACACTCATGAAACACAGAACACAGCCATACCTCCCTCCACAACATTTTCTTCCCAGCCTCAACTGCGGCACAACCCAATGACCACGTCCAACCCCTTAACCATTTCCTCGACAAGCTACACTGGCAGCATATGCCAAGAATTGAAGGTCCTATAATGGAGCTGCAATGGGCTTAGTTTTAAAATAACAGAGGAGACAAACTGTGTGACTAGGATACGCATACCGATAGCAGCACTCGTGGAGACTAAACTAACGAGCAGAAACCCACTTTCAACATCGTCATGCTACACTATAAAAACGGATTGTAAAATCACTACAATAAATGTTGTGAAATTTCACGACATTTATTGGCGATTTTGTGAAAAGATCACACAATGCCGCGAGTTTTTTCAATTCTGTCTAAAATTCTGCGATTTTTTTCCAACATATTTATACTTTCTTTACTTTTCACGCAATTTCAGCGTGTTTTCACTCAGAGAGTCTTAAAATATGTATTCGCTCTCAAATTTTTACCCTATTTCAACGTGTTTTTGCTCAGTGAGTCCTAAAAACGCTTCAGAGTAATGGTTTTAGCGGATTTTATAACAGATACATAATTTTCATCAGTTTGATTTGTGCTTCTAGTGCAACAAATCTGTTGTCAAATAAATAATAATATTTATAAAATGTTAACAAAAATAGGTGTTAATAAGTAAAGTTAATCGTAAAAAATAATATAATTTGACATAGTTTTATTGAAATTTTTAATAGTTAAGAGAGAAATGTGTGAGAGGATTCACGCATTTATAGCATTTTCTTTAAACTAAAAAGAGCATGATATTGATAGTTGTAGAAGAGAGTTTTTACAAGAGCGCGAAAGAGATTCTTATAGGTGAGAGAATTCACGCATTTTCAGCGTGAAATATTTTGAATTTTTGTCGATGGGATTTATCGACAATAAATGTAGGCAATCAGTTGCCAGCAATTATTGTAGTTAATTCTCGTGAATTTTTGTTAGAGTATACACTATCTTCCGACAAGACCGCAAAGGGAACAAATAAAGTGGCCTTGCCTGCCTCATACATAACTCTGTCCCCTACCGCCCACTGACCATTCCCTTCGAACGATGAACATCTAGATATTCAGGGAATTTGCAGTAAAGGCTGAAGATGTTGAAGTCGATATAATAATTGGTTACATACCACCCACAGCAGCATGTCGATCAAGATACCTACCCAATATTCAGTATCTAATGGAGGGAAAGAGCAGAACTATCCTTGGTGACGACCAACACAAAAATTGGCATTTGACGCTTAGATGTCATGTCAGAGGAGACTCTCTGGCGTAACAAGTAGAAAATTCTGACAAATGTGTGATAAATGAAGATTAATCGACACGCATAGCCGCAAATTTCAAGAACTCATCTGATCTGACAATAGTCGCACAGACGTCGTCCAGCTCACCTCATGATATGCTGACATCTCTTTCAATTTAGACCACATACCCATCACGGTCAAAGTTACAAAGAGCGCTGATTTCATAACAGCTGAGCACAAAACCTTTGTCAACGTCAGTATAGCCGACTGAATTCGTTTTGAGAAAATCACGGAGAGCATGTTCGACTCACTACCAATACACCAGTTGGCAAACGAAGCGAGAAAAAATTCAGAAGAATACTTCTTCAAGCCGGTGAAAGGTGTATACAAGCAGGTCACATCCTCAGCATACGACCTAATTTTCCGGCTGAAACATCATGCGTCGCAGACCAACGTTATGCCATGGAGAAAGAAAACGCAGCAGATCCCCGCCTTAAAGATCTCTATAACGAGATCGACAAACTAGTAAACAAACACAAAAGGGACAAATGGCGCAAACACCTCATTGAATCGGATCTAGGTTCCAAAAACTATGGTCATACATAAAGAACATATCGAATCTTCGAAAATGCGGACAGTTCACCATCTCCTTTGGTGACTACATGCCAAAGTGACTACATGTTAAGGTTGTGTACGCTTAACATACATAAACCTGTAAAAGTTAAATTTAAGATAAGGATACATACACCTTTTATATTAAAGGTGACCATTTAAATGCTTTTCTACCATAGTAGATTATTACTTTAAAACTGCTGTAAGAACTTGCAAAAAACATATATATTACAATGCGGAAGCTTGCCATAAATTTGTAAGAAACTTAATAACAACTAGTAAGAAATTAACTTCGACTGAGCCGAAATTAAGATACCCCACGGGCGAATTAGAGTATATTGATTTTTATTTGACTTTTAAAAATTTCATACGTGCAAAATTTTAAGTCACTAATTTAATTTTTGTGAAATTTAAAGAGCTTTTACAGTTTTGGTAACCTCACTTTGTATGGGAGGTAGCAGTGGTTTTTATTAAATTTTTCCAATTTTAATACTTAAAGTACATATAAATTGTTTTAGCTTATGTGCAAAATTTTTAGTCATTAGATTAATTTTTGGTAAACTAACTTTGTATGGGAGGTAGACGTGATTTTTATTCTAAAAACTTCATATTTAATGTGCATCTTAACGGTTAAAGCTGATGTGCGAAATTTGATGTGATTAGATTAGTTTTTGTGGAATTTAAAGAGATTTTCCGTTTTGATTAAGATTGAGTGATTTTTGGAAATTTCATACTTAAAGCTGATATTAATTGATGAAGCTAATGTGCAAAATTTGAAGTCATTTGATTAGTTTTTGTGGAGTTTAAAGAGATTTTAACGTTTTGGTTGAGTCACTTTGTTTTGGAGGTAGTCGTAATTTTCATCTGATTTTTACATATTTCATACTCAAAGTTGAAATTAATTGTTAAAGCTACTACTGTTCAAAACTTGAAGTCATTTGATAAGTTTTTGTGGAATTTAAAGAGATTTTACCATTTTGGTTAAATCACTTTGTATGGCAGGTAGGCGTGGTTTTCATCCGATTTGGCTCATTTTCGAACTTGACATCCATTTTTTAATAAAACGCTTATGTATTGAATTTCGTTACGATAGCTATAAAATTATGGCTGTTATCGTGATCACAGACAGACAGACGGACAGACGGACATGGCTAAATCGACTCAGGAGGTTATGCTGATCAAGAGTTTATATACTTTTCTATACCGGTAGTGATCACAGACGGGCAGACGGACAGACGGACATGGCTAAATCGACTTATGAGGTGATGCTGATCACGAATATATGTATTTTTCTGTACCGGCCAAGCCTCCTTATCAACGTTACAAACGGAGTGACAAAGTTAATATACCCCTGTTACGTTTTTTAAACGTGGGGTTATAAAAATCGCCGATGAATAGAGAACAAATCGGTTGCTGGTGATTCACACTAGACATTTCTGTTAACCCATTTTGTACCGCTGTTGCGTTTTTGCAACACCAACTTAGATGAACATTACAAAAATAACTAAAATTCCGAGAGCTGTACATGATGCACCAAACTATTATTTGGAGCATGGTATAATTATTTGACAAGGTAGCCGTGACAGTTTTTTGGGGATTGGTAGTTGTCAAAAACAGCTAAGGAATGTTGTACTTTGCTGCTGTTGACTAGCTATGTGCTTCTTTTAACTTATCTTTGATTCATTAAATTTATTCGCGAAGTTGTTTGAAATGTTTTTAGTTTGTTGTGGTTGACTAGCTATGCTTAAGTCGTCGCTTATTTTTTCACTTTTCTTTGATTAATTGCATAAGCAGCTAATTTTGACAACTACCCATCGCCGCTCGTGAGAAAAAAGCCAGTCTACGCTAATACCTTGTCAGTAATTGTGCCATGATTTGGGGTTTTCGAAATTAAGCTTACCAGGGTTACAAAGTTCCTTATATTAAATACGTCTAAAAAGGACTCCTGCAAAAATGGTCCCAAAATAATTAATTGAACAAATTTTTTTTTTGTTATAAATCAATTAACATTGCAAAACATTTTTTTAAAATTCGTTTTCGAAAAATCAATAACACTTCTTCAAGACCCTATGTTTAAAATAGCTGTTGCGAAAATGCAACTCTGGCAAGTAGCACGCAAATCAGTGTACCAGTGATCAATGAAATGTATAGCAACAAAATTGTTGTTTTGAAGTTGTTTTGAGGAATACATAAGATAAGGTTGATTCTATAATAAAAAAGTAAAATTATTTCTATATATCTGTGGCGTTTTATAATATCAACTTAAGTGTAAAAATGATGTTTTTGAATCGCCATACACGTTATATGAAAGGGTGTTTAGTTTTTGTGTCATAACTGCGGTCATTCTAAAAACTCCTGATTTTGTGTGTTTTTAGTGCTATATGTGTTTAACACAACTTCATCAATAACTCAGATCTGTCTTAAGTCGACTTAAGATGTTATTATTAAACGCCAAAGATATGTGTTTTGCAAATCCGCGATCATTAAAAAAAATTAATCTCACAAAGAAATCGAAGACGTTTTACGTCAATATGACCCGAGTGATGATCAGGCAAACGAAATTATTTTTAATGAAAATACTCGCATGGTTTATATTCCGCCACCTTATAACTGGTGACGTTACTGTTGTAGAGTTTATTGACGAGCATGAGCTTTTAGAAGACATTGCACCTAATTTGAATATTTGTGGTTAAATCGCAGTGCAATTTCCTTCCAATGCTCATGATTTTGCTCTACCTGCTAATGCCACTGAAAATCGAACCGAATAAAAGTTTTCACAGCGAAAGTACGCTTTAGAACAGAGTTTTGCTGATCCAAAATGGAAAGGAACTAAGTGCTTCAATCTGAACTTTGAGCAATCAGATGAAAAATAATGTCAAAGAACTGCAAAAAGAAATTGTGCAATCAATTAGTAAGTCTGAATACTAAAATACTGAAGATTTTTATTTATTTCAAATAATGTTTATATTGTTTATGTTTATTTTTAACGCTTATTTATTATGCAAATAATGTTTATTTAGGTGGAAAATCACCATTGCACATATTTCTAAAATATGTTTATAAGAAAATTATAGATATATTTGTTTAATATACAAATATTTACGTTCATTAAAATAACATTTCAATACATGTTTCAAAAGAGCATATGAATCGCTTTATAGGCATTGTTATTTCGTGGTAAGAAGTAGTAGTGGCCTTTGCTGACGAGTTGATTTCAAAAATCAAATTGCTGCACAATTACTTTTATATTCATATCAAGACAATGAAGAAAAGTAGTAAGGTGATTTGAAATTGTAAGTCTCAACGTGCAGATGACCAAGTACACGTGATTTGGAAAACTCCATACGATAAAAGGAAAAGATGAGCTGGATGCCACTCTCATCAGTGCAAAAAATGTAATAACGAACTGCAATCCAAGCAGTATTCAAAAATTTGAACATTTGTAATAATTAATGTTCAATAGTTCAGTAATTATTTGCTACATTTTCTATTATTTCTCACAAAAACATATATTTAAAAATACATTTGAATAAATTTTATAAAAAGTGATTTGCATCGTATCGCAACACTCATCTACGGTCACCCTAGATCACCTTCATTTTTTTTTTATTTTTTTATGTGATCAGGAAGTGCTAAAATGCTAACGCACAAAACTTTAGAACGATATCTAAACGGAATTGGGTAGCTGTACAAAATGGGTTAAGACAGTAAGAATGCGTATTGAAACGTTTATGTGAAACAAAGCTAAATGAAATGGTATCATTACTTATCACAGCAAAGCACAGTGGTTTTGAAGGCGATTTTAGCGCGAATCATATCAGCAGGCTTCAAAGAAAGAGATTTTAGTATACCAGGTTAATGAAATTTGGTACAGAAGTGGCTGGGATCCTTTTCAAGCATTGTAAAAATGGACGGTTTCAACAAAGGGGCGTGGAACCATTAATAAAATAATGTATATCAGTTAATATTGGTTTCAAGATTGTGAAAATCTATAAACGGGTGGGTAGGATGTTTTTCAAGCACAGTAGAAAAAGTGAGATGGAAATATATTAAGAGGCGTGGAACGATTTAAAAAGTGGATGCGACATTAAACAGAAGAAAATATGCGTAGTTTTCAATAATCGTGGGGAGTTGCAAAGCACGACCAAAACCGCAAAAAAATTCATTTTTAGTGAAAACTCTTTATTGGGATCAGAGAAAATTATTATGAGTATTATGTATAAGAGTTAAGAAAATGGAAAAAAATTAAAATTCTATTGAAAAAAATGTGAAAAAATAGCAAGATGCTCAATCATTCTGATTTGCAAGGAACGCAAGTATAACCGTCAACCATTACATGAGAATATTTCAATTGGATAGCTCGATTGCGGTTTTCTAATGGTTTTCTTGTAGCTTTTCCTTGTAGCTTAAAATTTCCTAATAGATTTGATAATTATCTTATATATTGAATATTTGCCAACTCTTCGAGTAGGAAACTATATTTTTTGTAAGGGAAAACACAAATAAATAACAAAATTTATTAAAAAAAAAAACTTAGGATTGCACTTAACATTAGAATTTTTACAAATAAAGCGTAATACCTATGTAAAAGACGATTTCAGGTTGACATATGTCATATCTGCTGTGCTTCACATCTCCTCACTTGATGTGCTTCATTTATCCCGATTCGCTACTATTTAAAAATTGCCACCGCTTTTATAACACATCGAATGTTTTTGCATAAATCCCTTAAAAAGTCGATAGCATAATCATTGCTGATTATGTTGTGTGTACTCACTTTTTCGATTTGCTTGAAAATGTTTATGAAAATGCAACAAACATGAATGTTCAGAAAACTTTTCGAACAAAATGTTGAACGCACTCTCTGGAAAGATACAAAAAAAGATTGCTATCGAGACGAGCGCTAGCAAAATACTGAGATATTAGGCGAAAAAATGTTGACAGTTTGTAAGAGCTATCAAAACCACTGCTAAGCGATATCTATGGCCGTGCTTCGCAACTTCCCATGCTTCAAGACTCCCCACTGTCCCCTATTTGTTTTATAAACATTTTTACTGTAATTGTTTAGTTAGCCCTAGGTTATGTACATTATCTGTATTTTCAGAAAGTCTAGCCAAGACCTATTTTTAGCTTTAAATTTGGTTTTTTCCTGTGACTTATTTTCCAACTTTTCTCAACTCTTTTTATGAATGTGATCAATACAGTTAGACTGTTTTATTTAACCACATTTATATTATTTATTATGAATAACTAAAGTGCATTGTAGCACTCATTTTGTTCCAAATCTTTGAAACTTAGAATCTCCTTGAAGAGATCCATATAAGTTGCTACAAGACTCGGTCATGAGAATTAAAATGAAACTTATACACAGTAAAAAATATGATCATAAATTTTATACTATTTTGTATACATATAAATCCAAATCAAAAATGTTATAAAATTTATACCATCAAATCATATAAATTTTTTCCAGACCATTTTTCTCGTCAGACCAATCGAAACCACTTTATTTTTAAATTTCCCGATTTCGGTGAATTTTTTTCTTTCGAACTAGAATATATTTTGATTAACACATGATATCCATATGAAATTTTTAAATTATATTTGTTGTATTATTTTTATAATATTGAGTGGTATAAAATTTATTAATTATTTGGAATAAAAAAAGTTTATACCACACAGATGTTATAAAAAAGATCAAATTTACCCTCAAATTTTTTACTGTGTAGTTGCAGGTGGATGCAACTAGTTTTTATTTTATCTAGAAACCAATGCAATTTTATTTGAATAAAAGAAGTTATTAGAAGAATAAAAGAAGAAAAACAACCTCAAGTATCTGCAGTTTTTATGCTTTATTTAAATTGCAAATTAATGAAATAAAAATACTTGCAATTATCTTCTTTAAATATGCAGATGAAGAGTTGAAAATGATAACACATTAGTAGAAAGGTATACCCTGTTGATTATTATTCATTAATAAACTTTAAAAAAAACAATGAATTTATTTTGTATTTATTTAAGACGAGCAAGAACATGCACGAGTTGATGGTTGCAGTAATGCCTCCTTGTACAACAAAATAAATAGTAAATTTAAGTTGCCTTTTAAATGGGCACATTTAATTTAACAGATAGGCTGATTTTTAAAAAAAAATTTTAGTTTTATAGATCACAGCGCGATTGGTACAACATACTATTTAAAAGGGCAGCTAAGCTTAATTTATAAATATAACAAAAAAGGATTTTGTTAAACTCTTAAAAATATGCTCGTAACATATATACTGAATATATATAACAAATTTCCACTGACTAAGCGGGGAAGGGGGGCACATGTCCCCCTGTGGACACCCATGTATGAAGTGAACAAAAAAGTAATAATATTAAGTTATCTTTTAATAAAATATGTCGCACTAAACTTAAGTGGTTGCAAATCAAAAAAAAAAAAGCCAAAATATGCAAAACCCACATGCATTTAATGTTAAATATACAAAAATATGCACAATAAATATGCAAAAAAGGGCATTTTTTGTAAAATATGCAAAACCATAAATTTATTGTGAATTTAATTTTAAATTAAATTTCATGACTCATAAAGATTATTTAATCATTTCCATGATACCCAGTAAAAACATGCATTTGCGTGAGATTCCTAGCCTTACTTATAATGAAAACAAAAGTGAGCTCACGTTAAAATAGCTCGAAAATAGCTAGAAAATTAATTATGTTTAGTGTAGTTAATGTGTAGATATATAATTTTAAAAAAATTGTTATCACATGTATAATATTCTATGGATTGCTCGCATGACACCAGTATTTAAAGTAAGGCTTCGAAATATTGCAGTAATTGACTAAATGTTTTCGATGATAAGGGTTATGCAACTAATCAACGAAAGGTCAACCCGCCTTTTTTCTTAGTTTTTAAGCAAGGGGAGCTTAAAATAGCTTTGCCCGTTCAGCTGTGAAAGTGCAATGCTGCTGCCCGACCCTACTTTAATGATATATTTTGGCCTATGTCACTTTTTTATCACTTTGTTATAACAGCTTTAAATATGGCTGTAAGTTCTTTTATATTGATTTAAATCAAAATAAAAGAAATCTTTGCTTTGTGCATAAATTCATTTATACTAAAGTATTTATCTTTTAATATTTCCTCAGTGCAGTGCATTACGAGTAGAGATAATTGCAGCAGCAACAAGAAATTGTAATCAGAAGCGCTCATTATTGTCGACACTAATGAATTTGACTCACTTTACAATACATTCCAGCAAAATAAACTTCCTGGTAACACAAGAAGCTGATACTTAAAACATGATCTTTTGAATATGTGTCAATAAAACAGACCAATTTGGTTTTTTTTCTTTTTTAATAAATCATTTGTATAATGAGAGAAACAAATAAATATCGGTTTATATAATTGTAAATTGTTAAACTAATAATGATGCATGACTGCTAATGTCTTAAATCATTACTTGTAACGCTTCATCACTTGCTTCATTTGTATTTTTTTTTTCATATTTAAGGTTATTAGTCTTAAGACTGCTTTATAGCATTCATATTTGCATAACAATAAATCATATAACAGGTGGTTATGGTTATTTTTTATTTTTCTGATGGTTCATTTAAATAAAGTGGAAGTTGAGATGACAAAAATGGAAACCAAAATTAAAAAAACTACTCAAGTTATGTTAAAGAAAAAAAAATTCAGATTAAGGGGAATAGATGGCGACGAGTTGTCGCAAAATTTAGACACAGATTAAATAAATTAATACGGATTTGAATAGTTTACCTAAAATACATTCCTATATTTATTATTTAAGCTAAAAGAAATTTTATAATAAATGCTTCTTTAGGTGTAAAGTTGAAAAAAGAAATGTCAAAGTGTTTTTGTAGTTTTTAGGCTTTATTTTAATGAAAATGAAAGTAAAATTTTTGCAGATTGTGCTTTGTTTTTTGCTATATTTGGCACTGATGTCAACCATAATTTCTCCACCTACGCTGTTTACTGTTTCGTTTACTTCATCATCATCATCTGCTTGAGTTTTGGAAAGTCAGATGATATAAATGGAATTGTAGTGTGAGATAAAAATGTTTATGCTTGTGTCACTTAATAACTTTTTACTTTGAGTTGTAAAGAAAATGGTAACAATAAAAGCGTCCACTCCTTTCAAGGGGCTTTCGAGTTGTGCCAATCGAAAAGCAATCAAAAGAAATGCTAAATAAATTTGAGCTAAAAGATTCACAAACAATTTGTGCAGCCAGTTCAAGATGTTATCTGGTGTCAAAAATTAAACGAAAATATATATAAAAATCTTAAATTGGACAAAGTCAAAATCAATGAACAGCTGTGTTGATGTTGCATGTTGTGACTGCATGTCAATTATGAATTAGTCGGCCTTTGTAGTCTAGTGGAAAGTGCGCTAGAATATCAACCCAGAGGTTCCTGGTTCGAATCCGGGTTCGGGCATTGTTTTTTCATTTTCTTTGTTCTTTTCTACATTTAAGAATTATAGAAACCTCAAAATCCACAGATAAATTATGAAAAATGTAGAACTAAGGGACTGAACACAACTAAGAGCTGGAAATGCTTGCCGAGGTTAAGGCATAACACTAGCCTCGGTAAAAAGGAAATTGTCTTTCACTGTAGTTTCGCCTAATCAATAATTCACGTATGGTTGCAATCAATTCCTCTAAATATTCTTTTCCTTTCCTTTCAGGTCAAAGACCAAACCTTGTTTGTATAAGGCGCATGCCTTGGTTCTTTGATCTTTAAAAAAAATAATATATTATTCACATTTTATAACTGGAAAACCAAAAACAATAACATTTTATATTTTTCTACCAAAAATTTTAGAATATATTTTAATTTAACAAAAAAAACTTACCTTAAGTTTCTAACTGCTAAAAAAGACAAATCAGAAATGCTTCAAAAGTTAAATTAACTTCGAAAATATTAAATTTTTTACAACTTTGGATTGGAACATGCAACATAAAGAGCTATTTTATGTAAAACTTTAAATCTTTCAAAACAACTTTCAATCAACTCTTTTATTTTTGGCATTGACCTTTTGCATCAGTTTTCTTTTCTCCTATTTCATGTAAACTATCATAATTTAGAAAAAAACAAGCCAAATAATAATAAAAAAAAACTTTTTGAGGGCAAGTGATAAACATCTACGCCTCTAAATAAAAACTTAACGCTATATCACAGGCTGCTGCTAATAGCTTCTCAAACTTCAACAGTGATTAAAAGCAATGTTGCAAAAAATTTGCTATAAATAAATAGATTAAGTTTGTTGAAAAATCATTAAGCGAAGTTAATATAATAATGCGTGGAAGAAGGCATACAAAAACCAGAAGCTATAAAGAGCACACGCGCTCTTAGGCATTACAAAAGTAGCAACAACTAATAAACAACTGCAAGGAAAACATATAAAATTAATTTATTTAACACTTCTGCGCAACAACAACAACAGCTTCTTCAAATATGGCTTGAAGCAGTTATCGATCAATTCTGAGCCCGTTGAATTTGATATTTTTAAAGCAGCAAACAACAAGCAAATCAAAAGCAACAAAGTAATTGCAGCTTAAGTACAGCTTTGCAGTAATTTGACAGTTGTGAGCATGAAATTGTTACAAAAACAACAATAAAATGTAATAAATAAATAAACCAGTTAAGTCAAACGTTTAAATGAATTATTTGAAAAGTTTGAAATTTTCCCCAAAAACAGACCTACAGAAAATGTTAGCAACATTAAGAAGAGCTAAAAAAGAAGGAAAAACGAAAAAAAATAATGACTTAAAATTACCAATAGTCAGATTGTTATGGCTTATTACACAATTGCGCACGCAGAATGATCGACAACAACTGGTTATACAACATAATAACGACAGCAACAATAACAATAACCACCATTTCTTTACATTTCTTGATGAAGATGTTGCAAATGTTGGCAAGTAATGCTCACACATAGCTGCAAGGCGTTACTGTTGACTTGGTGACAGCTAAAGTTTAGTTTGCTTTTCTATTTAATTTTATATTTTGCTTTCTATTATGTTTTGGCTACTCCGAAGTGCGTTTGTTAACTTGGTGAAACGATGTTAGTAGCACAAACGCAAAAAAACACGTAGCACAAAAATCGCTGCAAGGCCAAAAAGTGTCAAACACCTAATTGCAGCTACTTAAACTGTACATGTGCTTGTGTGTATATACATGCATATGTATGTGTGTGTTTGAAAATGATTTCAAAGAAGCGTGAACAGTAAAAGAATTACACTTAGCTAGCGTTTAAGTGTTGATTAAATTAAAATAAAATTTAAAAACATTACATATTTACAGAAGCTGAATATTACGCATGTAGTTAATATGATGGTTTGACTTACAACATTCACCAATTTGTCGTCAACAAGTTCAGCAAATTTACGTGCTTATAATGTTAAGATTCACACTTAATGCGCTTGGCTTTAAATTAGTTAATTGCTTGTTTTTATTTGGCTGCTTCAAATTATTGCAATTTTTTGTGCGTGCAAATAAAATGAATAAACGTTGTTACACAATAATAAAAAAAAAATAAAAAAAAGTCAAACAATTTTTTAGTATTTTATAAAAATGTAGAATTAACCTCTAATGCTTTTAAACACATACATAGTTAAAGACTTAAGCAACGAACTTGATGAGTGCGATAAGCAAGTTTGTGGCTTAAGTGTTCCGTTTTAACTTGCTATGGCATGCAAACAATTTTAATGAAAATGTTAAGCAAACAGTACATGAATGTGGCATTAAAACAATACAAACTACAGAATTCAATCAAGAAAACTCTATTTATATCGAAAACGTGAGTGAAATCGAAGTTTTAAATATAATTAACAGCTTAAATGTTCAAAAATTTCCGGGGTATGACGCAATTCGCCCAAGAGATTTAAAAAATAATGCTATTGTTATGACTCCTGTCATAACAAAACTAATAAATATGAGCCTCGAACAAAATAAGCTCCCACAATCACTTAAGCTCTCCATTATTAGGCCAATTTATAAAAGTGGCGTAAAATCCGATGTCCGAAATTATCGGCCCATAGCGATACTTCCAATTTTAGAAAAACTTATTGAAGAAATTGTGTCCCGTAGACTCAAAACATTTATTGAAAAATATCATATCATTGAAAAAAACCAATATGGCTTTCAAAAAGACAAAAATATTAATAAACTGCTAGGCAATTTTGCAAATGACATTAATGGAAACCTAAGCAAAAACTATCACAATTTAGTGCTTTTCGTAGATTTTAGCAAAGCTTTTGATACGCTATCGCACAAAACACTGTTGGAATCACTTTATAATGCTGGATTTCGAGGCAATTGCCATAAATGGTTTGAAAACTATCTGACATTACGATCGTATCGAGTCAAAATAGAGGACAAACTAAGCAGCGAAGTTTATATAAAGCACGGCGTTCCACAAGGTTCAAAACTGGGACCGCTCTTATACATCATATACGCGAATGGAATGCTGAGGGCGCTAGAAAACAGCAAAACGTACGCTTATGCAGATGACACGGCCATAGTAGTTGCGCATACGGATATTAAGATCGCAACAAAAATCATGCAAGGTGAACTCGACATCATAACTAGATGGTCGCATGACAATGGTCTGACTATTAATGCTGCAAAAACAAAATTGATGCATATACGCCCACCGCACATCCAACACGTCGAAATTCAAATTAAATTCCACGAAACGTCATGTCTGCATAGCTCCCAAATCGCAAGCAGTTCAGACGACGACTGTCAAACTTTTATTGAAGTAGTGGAAGAATACAAATACTTAGGCGTTGTAGTTGACTGTCATTTAAAATGGAATTTACATATAAAGCAATTGCGAGCCAAATTGCGCAGAACATCCTATATGTTACACCATCTTAGCTTTGCCTGTAGCTACGCCGTCCTAAAACAAGCTTACTTCGCGCTAGGCGAGACGTACATTCGCCACGGCATTACAGCGTGGGGCTCATCAACCCACTGCCGTGATCTACAAAGCAGTCAAAATAGTATTCTCAAAATACTGGCGAAAAGAAACAACCTCAGCAGATACAACCGCATTCTTCCACTCTGCCACCAACTTCAAGTCCTTACGGTTGAAAAACTATTCAAATGCAGTTTGCTG
Source organism: Dichetophora obliterata (assembly GCA_963920525.1). Classification (NCBI taxonomy): domain Eukaryota; kingdom Metazoa; phylum Arthropoda; class Insecta; order Diptera; family Sciomyzidae; genus Dichetophora; species Dichetophora obliterata. The sequence continues at coordinate 9,765,116 of OY986437.1, forward strand.
AATGAATTCTTTAATGATCCTCGCTTCAGAAACCCTATTCGTCATGAGTACAACACGCGACGGCGACTGGAAGGAAGATTTGAAGTGCCGAAATTCCACAACAATTATGGAAAAAACAGACTCGACGTCACAGTACCAAAAATATTAAATGAACTCCCGCCAAACATCGTTAATATTAATCATGCTCAAAAACAATATAGAAATAAAATCATTAAAATATTCTATACCCAGAACTAGATAAAATTCTACTCGATCTATATACTAATTCTTTGTTATTTATAACTTACACTTCTATTTATGCTTTGTAAAATTTTCTAAATGTCGCAATTTTTCTTAGTATTTGAACTGTTAACAAACTTTTCGGCAAATACTCATTATTATTTAATTAACTAAATTGTCTTTTACTCGCAGATCACTTGCTGAATTCAATAATTAAATTATTTATATTACTTTTTAATATTATTATTTTTATGAATTGTATTATATAAATATTCAATTTTAGTTTATATTATTATTCTTATTTCAAACATTCCCGCAGACAAGACGTAAGGCTTCGCGGGATACAAGAAAATGTAAATGTCAATTGAAAAAAAGAAACACTGAAATAAAACTCAAACTCAAACTCAAAGTGTTTGGGATATAAATTACTTAACATTCATAAAACTATCTCTAGACACAAAATTATAGAAAAATAATTTTTTTACACAATATAAATAATTATTTTTAAATTTCCATGAAATAAAATATGATTGTAAAATTCTTATATTTTATAGGTACAGCTTAAAAATATTTTTCTTTAGAAATCTTTCCATATAAAAAAAACCAAAAATCAGTTTTGAATTGATAAAAAAAGGTTAAGCATACATACCATTCTAATTATATAAATATCATTTTACTAAAATCTAGATAAAAAAAATCAACTAATGAACAATTCAACTTTTTCTATATGTTTAAAAAGCTAAAGACCAATCAATAGTTTTTTCTTCATTACTCTTAAAAAACGTACATTTTTTATACCATTTTCATACAACTCAATGGTTTTATTAAAAAAATGTTTTAGTACTCATATGATATTCAAAGCAAGGACAGGACACTTTTTTATGCCAATGTGATTACTCAAGCTCAAATATGAGCCTGGAATAGTGTTTCCTTTGATTTAAATAGAGTATTAAGGCAAATGTCACAGAATATATTTTGTGTCAAATGAAATTAATTATTGATCTTAATATATTATTAATAAATACCTCATTAAAACAAAAAAAAAAAAACATATGAACTAATATTAAAACGCAAATGTATTAATTACTTTTTTAATATTTTATATACAGTTATTTTTGTATTTGTATTTTTATTTATTGAGCAGGTTTGTTAGCATATAAGAAAAGATTTCTTGTGCAAATTAAAATATATAACAACAAACCCTTAAGACTTAAAATTATAAATTAAACATTAGAATTAAAATTGTAATTAAAATTGTAATATAAATTTACACATTTATGAGTTATATAATAACAGAACACTTAAGAACTAAAATTTAAAACTAAGCATTAGAATTACAATTTTAATTTTAATTCTAATATAATTTTGCTGTTTAGCAAAATTTATAAGTAAGAATTTTTACAAATTAATAAAACAACAAAATTCAATAATGACATTTATATTTTTGTTTTGAAAGCAATAATCAATAATTTGTATATTTTATATACGAAAATGACAAAGTAATAACTTAAAGATAATAGGCAAATTAATTGCAACTTAGAAATAACTTAGAAGAGAGAAAAAGGAAAGAGAACGTGAATAGGTAAAATTAGGAAAAATAGTTAAAAATGAAATGTTTGAAGGCTCTGTGATTGGAAAAAACTTTAATATTATTGGGCAAAGAATTCCACAATCTGATTGCACAGACAAAAAAAACCTGCTGGAGTTTTTGTAAAAGCGATTCAAAATCAAGAGATTCATGCCCCTAATAAACCTACAGAACTTAAGTTTATCAAATAGATAAAGTGGACAACGCAAGTATATAATCTTATGTAAGAATAAACAATTTTGCGCTTCGAGATGGCAAAATAGGCAACGACCAAGTAGTTTTGTGCGAAAAAAGGACATAACGTAACATAACATAACGAACATTATTCAGGGCAACTAGCAACTTGTGAGAATACCGTCAGTCCAAGTTGCTATGCACCACTTCAAAGTACGTAATAATAGGTATTAATAGTTGCAAGACAAATTTTTGTCAGATTTCTCGATACATAGTAGACTTTACTAACACAAGAGTTTATGTGATCTTCACTGGACAGTAAAATAATTATATGAAAACCAAGATTGGAGGCCTTATTAACAGCTTTCAACTCAACATCATTAAAAAGCATTGTGGGAAAATCTAAGTAAGAGAGGGGAGTTTACAGATCGGCAAGACGTATGATTTTTGGGGGTTCAATTTAAGTTTGTTTTTTTAGCCCATTGTATTAAAATATTTAAGTCTTCATTTATTCTAACACATAAATCTTCAATTAGACCAATAGGTCTGGACAAATACAGCTGAATATCATCAGCATACGCATGCATTGTGACGTTATGGCACTTGTTAAAGATGGCATTGATGAACATTGTAAAAAGTAATGGGCCAAGTACTGAGCCTAGAGGAACTCCATTGAACGTGTTTTTATGTGTTGAAAAGTTCTTACCGATTTTAACTTGCTGCGTCCGTCCGCCTAAATAACTTTTTAAGAAACGAACCGAAGCGTCGGAAAATCCGAAGCAAGTTTTAAGTTTCTTGCACAATATATGGTGGTTCACAGTGTCAAATGCTTTTGAAAAGTCTAGTAGGCAGAGTAAGGTCACGTATCCTTTATCAAAGCGTATTCTTATATCAAACAAGATTTTGACAATAGCAGTAGAGCAGCTGTGCCCAGGTCGAAAGCCAGACTGAAGGTTTGACATTAGACCCAGTATGTTCCCGCACATTTTTTTAAAATAATTTTTTTTCGTACTTCTTAAGTTTTGGTTTTTTTGCATAACTTCTTTAAAAATGTTGTATTTATGAGTTTTTACTTGTTAATGATAAACTTAAAAATATGCTATTTTTTTATGTCTGACTATAAAAACATTTTCTTCATTTAGTTACTCTTAGTCATTTGATGTTACTAAATCATTACGTTTTTTCTCAGCAACTATTTCGTTTTATTGCAGATCTGCAAAGTGCTGCGGTATATCAATCATGAAAAGTGTTTGATATACTGCAAACAAGAAACAGTTTCTATCAATCATGAAAAATTAATGATGGCGTATATAATTACTGTATATTATTTTTTATTTCTAAACAAATTTAATTTTTATATAATTTGAAAAAATGTAATTTTTTAGAATTTAGTTTGAATCCCTTGAATCAAGAAAGAGTCCTCATTGAGTCTTCATTGAACAATCATGTATGTATGTATAATTCAATTTGAAAATTGGTAGTTTTTGTCTCTCGTTTGGTTTAACAATTAACTGCACGGTTAAAAATATTTTGACGAAATTTGAAACTTTTTTGGATTACATATAGACAACACCAAAAACAGATTACTTTTTCATCCATGGAAAAATTTAAAATTTTTCAATCCAAAAAAGATTAATTTTCAATCCGCAAAAAGTTAAAAAAAAGCAATATATATATCAACTTAAGTTAAAAAACTTTTCTGACCAGTTCATGATTTGAACACACGTCCTCTGATGTGCTGGTTCAACCCCTTATCCACTCATCCATCTCAGTTGTTAAGAAAGTTAGAAACATCCCAGCAAACCAAAGTTTCCGAATTCGTAACGAATTCGTTACGAATTTTTCGAAATTATTCCGAGTTCGGCATCCGAATTCGTTCCGATTTCGTAACGAAAATCGTATGGAGGGGTTGACACGAATTCGTAACGAATTGTCGTAACGAATTCGGAAGGAATTTTAGTAACGAATTCGTAATAAATTTGTAAAGAATTGGAGCATCGTATTCGTAACAAATTCGTAAAGAACTGACGTATAGACTTCGCAACAAATTCGTAAACAATTAAATTATCGTTTTAGTAACGAATTCCTTACAATTTCTTAACGAATTATAGTACCGAATTCGTAACGAAATGAAGTATCAAATTTGCAACAATCTCTTAATGATTTTTGTACTGTATGTAATAAATCGTACAAATGACATGCCAAAAATTACAGATCCTTTGCATCTACTATTATGGAACATATGTAAATGTGAATCTGACATGTCGTTTGTATTTACATCTGTAAAAATTAAAATTAGAACCATATCTAATACAATCTGTTTTAAAGAAAAAGTTGTTTAAAATTAAATTATTTTACAAATGGAAAATTATTTAAAATGCCGCTAGGCTCATGGCCTACCAATTTTTTTCAACTCGAAATATATAAAACACCTCACAATTTAAATTTGAAAATTTGATTTCGGAACTCTTTCGAATTATTCGGAAATGTTCCGAAATTAGTGTTGCGAAATAGTTATGAATTCGTTAAGAATTCTCGAAATAGTTACGAACTTATCGGAATTCAGACAAATTCGGAAACTTTGGTCTGCAGGGATGGGTTCGAGACCCAGCTAAATTAAAGTAAAATAAATAAAAAAATATTCTGACCAGTTCGTGATTTCAACACACGTCCTCTGATGTGCTGGTTCAATACATTATCCACTCGTCCAACTCAGTTGTTAACATAGTTTCGCTTATTTTGCATTATTACGAATGCAAGCAAGTTCTCTTCAGGAACGTGGGTTTGAGACCCAGCTGAATTAAACTAATGTTTGGATTAAAAATAGTACTTTTTGGATTAAAAATTTCTTTAAACCAATGTTGGGATTAAAAATTAGTCTAAAATTTTTAACTGTGTAATTAAGTTCCAGAGCATATTGATTAGATTCAAACGTGACCAAGTCACTGTAATGAGTTTTAAATTTTTTACAATAACTCCGGTATTCACCAAAAAATTCAGCTAAAATTTTGTCTCAAATATACATTCGGCACTTGTTTTAAATATAAGTGTACGCCTGTTCCTGAGTACCAATTTTCTGTAGTTTTCTCAAAACAAAGCAAGGAGTCTTGGCAATTTTTAATTCAAGCCCCTTAATCAAGTCTTTGTCTATTTATCTATAGATCTTAGGTTTCTTGCGTTAAATTTTACAATCTTTGCCTACTAAACTCTCTTTTTTGACCAAAATAATCAGCGATTAATTAACAGCAAATAAAGGAAGCTGTAAGAAAACAACAAAACAGCATTAATTTTAAATCTAAATAGCAACAAATAAACTTCATAAGGTAACGCAACAGCAGACCTCATTGTTTTATTTAACCTTCACCCTTTCAACTTCTTTGCCTCCATCCAAACTTACTTAAGTGCCTCATCATCATCATCAGACCAACATTAATGTTAAGGTCCCCATGAATTATATCACTTTTGAGTGAAAGTGATGATGGCACTCGCCGCCACTGTGCACTGAGGTGACACTGTTCATATATTTGCGACTTTAATTTTGTAGTTACTAAATTTTTTTAATGCTTTTTGCGTTATTTTGATTGTTTTGCAAAATTCGCAAATTTTCGCACTGTTTTGTGAGAGCTTTACATTATTTTTATATTTTGTTTCAGGCGTTTGTTCAATGAGAAATTACATGCTTAACTTTTAAATTAAATACTTCATGTATGTTTGTGTCTGTGAGCGTATTTATTATATGTAGAAATGCTTCCAATTAAATATCCAAAATTAAATTTAATCAGTTAAAACTGTTTAAAACAAATGCTGGAAACTAAATTTTAATAGTAAACTAAAGAACTTTAAACATGCTTTTAATTGTGAGCTTTTTAGATCAAGTAAGTTTGAAAAAGGCAACAACAACAACATCTCTTTAAAGAGTCAACCACACAGCAGACTAGACAGAACTATTTCAGAGACTGCTTAACCTCGCTCTTCAGTAGTCTTGAGTTATTAAGCTGATACCATTCGACTGTTTAAGACTTGTATGATTTGGAACTTGTTCGAACAAATTTGTAAGAGTTTAAATGTTCTCATCGACTATTTAATCATAAGACATCAAAACAGTAGTAGTTTTTAGAACAATCCCTTAACTTTTTAACGCTTAATCACTCAAGACTACTGAAGAGTGAGGCTTAGCAGCCTCCGAAAGAGTTCTGTCTAGTCTGCTGTGTAATTGATTCTATACAGAGTTGTTGTTGTTTTTGGTGATGGCTTCTTCAAACTTACTTGATCTAAAAGCTCACAATTAAAATCATGGTAAAATTAAGAAAATAGATGGCAATTAATTATTTAATAAAAGAACTTAATATCAGAATGGAGTTATATTTAAATGAAAAAAACATTATCAAATAAAAATAATTTCAATACCTACCACTATCTTTGATTTTTTAACAAAATATACACGCTTTTAACAAATTATTATTTTTTTTTTGTCTATTAAAAACATGTAAATTTCTGCAAAGCATTTCTTTCAAATATTTAAAATCTGAGAAAGATTTAGTATCTCATAATAGCAAAAAGACTCAAAGTCAGCAACACATGTGTGTTGCGAGGCTGAGAAATGAACAATAATATCGTTGAAAAAACATTTCATTAGGAGTCGATTGACTGTTTTTATGTTAATTATAATTAAATTTAATACCTTACATTTAAAATAATAATATACTACACTTCATGAAAATAATAGCCAATTTTAAAAAATTTGCTTTGAAAAAGTGAATTTTTCACTTCACTAATACACCTGTAATTTAATACACTCGAATTAAATGACTTAAATGGCCATTCCATTATTTAAGAACTCCATTCTTAAGTGAAAACAAGGTTGTATTAGAATACTTAAGTTTCAAAAGTAAAAAATACTTCTAACTCTTAACAAGCAGGTGCCAGTTATCAACAAAATGCTTGTCTCTATTGAACTTTCCTTTAAATCTCTTTTCAATAAATCTACGTTGATAAGCAATTATCGGATAAGTCGACTTATGACATAAAACTGAGTTATTGACAAACCTGTGTCCAACGCATACAGCACTATAAGCACACAAAATCGAGAGCTTCTAGCATGACCTTATCTAAAGTTATGACATAAAAATAAAAGACCCTTTCATAGAACTTATATGGCCATTGAAGACCTTGAAGCGAGATTTCTCTAAACTTTGCAATTACACTTAAACTGTTATTGATTGTCAACACAATATATAGATATATTAATATATTTATTTATTTATTTATTTATTTTATCATTCTGAGTATAATTTTTATAGACTACTTAAATATACTAAAACACTAAAATATTATATGTGACCTTCTCCGAGAAAAGGGACCTAGTGTGTGAAAATGAAGTTTTATGAAAAACGCATTTAAAGTTTCATAACGCATTATCACTGTGAACACACCTTCAGTTGGGAGATGCGATTTGGTATGGTTAGTTATGATTGGGTGCCGACTTTGAAATCTAACTCATTTCATCTTATTCTACACCCTTTTAGGTAGCAGAATTCACTCTTAAGTCCAAACCCGTTTTTTGACACACTAGGTCAATTTTCTCGGAGAAGGTCACATATTATTACAAGAGAGATTTTATAATTCAAGTTTAAAAGTGAATACATACATTTTAGATAGTTACTAACAAATTTAAAAATTGAAAACAAAAACTAAAGAGAATAGATCACAACTCACGAGCCATAATGCATAATAAGAGATTATCTTTAAATGATTTCCTCGATATATTATTAAACAAGTCTGAGGTACTAAGGACTTCATTAGTTTTATGAATTTTATGATACAGGCATATTTTTAGCATAGTTAGATCTATGAAACTACTCACAAAAATGGAATTGGCAACGGAGATACCGAGATGGAGTATAAAAATTTAATTGAGAAATAAGTTCAGGGCACTGGATATTGTGATGAATAAGATCCCTAATAAGCATGCTAGAGAATAGTTTGCAGCGAATAGAAAGTGGAGTAAAATTAACTAAGGCACAGCGAGTAGCATATTGCACCGATTCTACACGCAGAGAAAAAACATAGTTGCAACAACCATGTTTTAAGAGGATCATAGTATGATTCGGATTATGATTGTTGCTAACATGTTCTTAAACATATAATATTTTCTTTGATCATGATAAAATGATTACAACAACCATATTTAGAAAAGAAACTTTTTTGTAGGAACCAAAATATTATTGTAACAATCATTATTCACTTTTCATGCACTCCAATTTCCACAGCTATTAATTAAGATATCTCCAAAGGTTTGCCATTGACTAGGCTGAACAGAAATATTAATTCAATTGAAAAATCTTTTTGATAAAATTTTCTGTCCGAGCTGGGGTTTGAACCGCGGCTTTTTCGCTTACGAGCCACGCACACTACCAGTAAGCCACAGCTCGCCTGACTAATAAAATTCATAAACATGGTACATCAAGTGCATTGTCACAAAAATAGCCATATTTGTGATAAACAAAATATGGTCAGAATTGCGAAATATGTTTACGGTAAATAGAAACATGTTTGCTACAATTAAAGTCGAAAATGTCACTTTTATGCGTGCTGTTTTTAGGATAAGGCGATTTAAAACAAAACACAATAATTGAACAGTTGACAAACAAAACAGCACATAGCCAGGAATCGATAAAACTTATTGTGTATGAATGAAGTGAAAGTTTTTCCTGCAAACTGTTCAGACACAATAAATTCTTTAGATTTTTGGTTATGTTCTGCTTCGTTTGCTAGCAAGCAAGGAATAGTTCAGACAAACATTCAAAATTCTAATATGTTTTTCTCTATAATAATATTCACATTTATCATGATTGACAGAACTACAACATTTTTGTTTCAACTAATAGTTGAGGCAATCATAGTATGTTGACGATTTCAATGATGTTATGATTTCAACTATAATGTTGTTTTTGGTACCACCATTAGTAAATAATGACTTTATTGAGGCAAAAATTTGTGTTTGCAGAAATAATACAATAATTTTAGTAAAAAAATTATTATTGCAGTAATCACATCTCAACATGTCTTTTCTCTGCGTGTAGTCTATTGACGTATAATTGATAGTACAGGTTCCAGATTATAGAGCAATATTTCAGATGCGGTCTCACTAAAGATGAATAGAGTGTCTTAAGAGTATAGGGATCTGAGAAATCTATTGAATTTCTTTTCAGGAATCCTTACATTAAGTTAGCTTTAGCAATAATTAGTTCAATATGGTTCCTAAAATTAAGTTTTGAATCCAGAAGAAATCCTAAATCCTTTTTACAAAATACTCTTTCCAAAGTAATAGAATTTATTGAATAGTTCTGGACAATAGGGATGGCAGACCTAGAAAAAGATTGACACTTGCTTTTAGAAATATTAAGGGAGAGATTTATTAAGGCAGCACCAATTTGCGACCGAGTTTAGATCTAACTAAGATCTAAACTAACATTGTTAGATTTAATTGCCCAAAATAATTTTAAGTCATCGGCAAAAAGAAGACAACTAGAGTGATTGATGACTAGAGGAAGGTCATTTATAAAGAGAAGGAAGAGAAGCGGACCAAGATGACTTCCTTGAGGTACACCTGACAAAACCTGAATTGGGGAAGACAAGCAATCATTAATATTGACTATTTACCAACGATTAAGGAGATAAGATTTTAACCAGGCATGCAGATTAGAGTGAAAACCTATAGCAGAAAGTTTACAGAGTAAGGTTTCGTGATTAACTTTATCAAACGCCTTAGCGAAATCAGTAAGATCACATCTGTTTGTAAGCCTTTGGAAAAGTTTTCAATTATGAAAGAACAAAGAATATTTAAATAAGTGGCAGTTGATTTACCTGATACTAAGCCATGTTGATTAATAGAGATTATATTTTTAACACAAAATGATAATTTTTCATAAACTATTTTTTCAAAGATTTTAAGCGCACATAAAATTTTACTTATCGGTCCATAATTGGAGGCATTTTGCTTCAGACCAGATAAGTATGCCAAAAAAAAATAAATTCAAAACCAAATTCAACACGACTTTGAGAAGAAAATGCAACTCATAGTAGAAATTATTCTTATTTATTAGTTATTCATAGTAACAAATATAAGGCTGTCGTTTCTTTTTACCAAACTGCCACATAATAGAGCTGTAGATGTGTTTATTTTTTAAAGCGAAGCTCTGCTTGAGTGAAATCTCACAAGGGAAATCTACAAGAGGATATAAAAAAATTAAAAATATTTCTTTGTAAGCAGTTAGAATCGAACTCGCACCATTTCTATCAACAGTTCTACACGCTAACCACTAATTTTAAAGCTTCTGTTCCGAAATGTGATTCATTCAATCTTAAGAATTAAATGAAGCTATGTTGAAGTAAATGACAAGAATTTATTAAATGGATTGTGCATTAGCTATCCTACATGTGAATGCGTGAAGCTATGATGCAACAGATTACAAGAATGTATTAAAAGGATTGTGCATTAGCTATCCAACATGTGAATGCGTGAAGCTATGTTGCAGCAGATCTTAATTATCTATTAAAATATTTGTGCATTGCCTATCTAAACAACAAAAGTTGTAATAAAGCTGTAGAATTAAATTGCGAATTCAGACATGAAAGTTTACAGGCTTTTAGGCAAAGCCCATGGTATAGATCTCGAAAATTTAAGGTATTTCTAGAATTTTTTTAGAAAGTTAAAATATTGTACAACAACATATAAACTTTTAAGGTATATTGTAACGCTCATTCATCATAAAAAAAAATCATGATCATGTTCTAAATGGTGCTCGATGAGACGCTATCAAAGAAAAGTGGCATGGGCGTTGTTGTAGATTTTGAATTTTCTATTTATCTGAAAAATAAAAACCAAGAATATTATTAATCACTATGAGTGCAGCTATGGCTGGCACTAGAAAAAATATTGAAAATTGACAGAATGACGCGCTTTTCAAAATTAAGTTCTTAAAACAGCGTGTTTTCTATCGGTTATTAAGTGTAAAATAAACCATATTTTTGAAATAAAATATTATTTATTCTAGTTCCAGCGATAGCTACTGATGTTGTGAATAGCATATTTCAGATGATTTGCCCGAATAGTTTTTATTTTTTCTGCAACACCATTCCGAAAAAAAAATTCTACAAGTTTCTACATAGATAAAGAGATAGAGATAAATGCATATAAAGAGAATGAATGTAGACTAAACACTTTGGCTCCATACCTGCTTAAACGGCTGTAGAAGTGAAAATAGCGTCAGAAATACTATACTTTTAAAGTATAAAAAAAGTCAATTTCATAAAAATTCTATGCCATAAGCAATGCCGCTTTGATAAATATAATTTACAAATAATAATAAGCGATCCAAATATTTGTACAACATGATTAGGGACAACTATTGATATTTGCTAGAAATATGGATGGCATTACATTTTATTCGATTTATATTTATTTATTTATTTATTATATGAAAAAAAGCAATAAATTATTATTTTTTAAAGGGGGGAAAGGAGCACTAGCTGCCAAGGCTTTTGGCTCTATTTTAGATATTAAAAACTCATAATTTCATTAATAAATTTCTACAATAATAAATGAAAATATTTACAAAACTAATGTAAAATAATGTAAGGTAATATAATTTATTGATGGGAATATTATGTTTCTTAGTTAACATTATAAGAACATTATGGTATTTAAAATTTTTTAATTATCAAACTTATGAAACTACGAAAATGCTTCGCTTCTCTCGTGTGTCCAACGTGTGTGTTAAGGTTTTTTTATGAGAAAGAAGGTATAAGATTTTTTATCTGACTTACAGCAAAAAAAAAAAAATAAAAGCATAATTTACTTTTAAATAGTTGAACTATACAAGTGTAATCTCGATTTAACTAATAAAAAATAATTAGCAACAACGTGTTTTTTCAATATTTTTGATACATTTTTAGTAGTATAAAAAGGAAGCGATAATATATTTTAAAAATTTCCAGTTGGAGATAAAAAATCTCTGCAAACTGCTTGCTCTGCAAACATTATCGAAACTGCAAGTACATGAGTTCGTTTCTTAAGTCTTTAGTTTTTTTAAATAACACCGTGGAATTAATTTTATTCTGTTAACAGAAGTTTTGAAGTGTTTGAAAGTATATCTTCAGGTGAGTTAACAGCTGTTGAGTTGGGTTAAATAAACAAGCAGTGATGTTTTTGTTGCTGCATGTATTTATTGTTTTTTTATTGCATTTATATGTCTGTTTTTACTGTGTTTTTTTTTCTAATTTTCTTGCTAAAGCATTGGAAGGCTTAGCTCCTAGAAAGTTTCACTTCCCATTTATCTGCCTCTATTGATCCACAACTAATGGCCACTGTTGCCAACAACTACAATAAATTGCAACAACAAAAACTGATAACAACAAAAACAACAAATATAGCTGCCAGCCAGCTTTGCTAGCTGTCATAAAATCAAAACAAATTTATTTTCTTTGCTCAACAATTTGAACTAAACACAAGTTGCTACATATTCATTAAAAATAAAAATTTCCACCTACTGCTGTGGCTGCTGCTGGTGGTACACCATTCCGAGATTCGAGAGTTGTGCTGACTGGTTTGCCTGGAACATAGCTGATGCCACTTATACGATTTAAACTGCAGCTTCTTTTGAACCTGAACCAGAAACTTTGCATAAAAATGAACACACAAAAAAATTCAACAACAAATATCTTGTAAAAACGTCAGTTTTTGAGCTTGCTGCCAACTAAGTTGTGACCGTGTAAGTTAATAAATTGTTAACAGAACTATTTGATGTTGTTGCGCTGTTAAATGCACTCAGCTAGTAAATAAATAAGTGTAGCAACAACAGCTGGCCAACAAAGTCTGTTTTTTTCTATGGCACAAGTGCAAAATTAAGTTCAGGCAACACTTTCAAACTGTCACTTGTTGGTCGTTATTGCTGTTGGCTGTTGGCCGGAATCTCCCTCCTTTCACTTTCAAACAGAGCACGCAACATCCACGCGTTGTTCAAGATGCAGCTTGAGCTGGTGACTCATGGAATATTTTTGTTACATATTGTTGATGTTGTTGTTTTTGTCAAGTCTGGTTTTCCAAAGGCCATGCATTGAGTTGGTAGCTGTTAAAATTTAGTGCTAAGCATAAAATCAGCGGCTGGGTGTTTCCAGCAATGCGAGATCAAGGCTTCACCTTGGTCTTCATGGCACATCAAGTTCGGAAGTTAGTTCCATCAACCGCAGAAAATCTGTAAAGTATGTCAATAATTCAATTAGTTATGCTTAAGTTTTGAGAATTTTTTAAAGTTTTTGTAAATTTTCCAAGCTTCAGACATGAAACCATGCTACCAATATGTCTCATCTCAGCTCTATCAAGTTCATTTCCACCTTTCTCGCTACACATTCAAAAATATTCTCCATTTCAAATTAATCTTTCGTTTGTTGCTTTGCCTCTACGTTAATAATAATGATGATGATGATATTGATGATTATGTGGATGCCGCAGAGTTCAAGTTACAACATAACGGATGAATGCATGAATGCACAATCGACCCGTCCAATCGACAGACATTCGAAAAAAATACAACAATAATCTTAAAAATAATAACTATGCTTTTGTCTATTCAACAGATTATTGACCATGGCGACATTTTGTAATTATATGGACAAAAGCGGTAAATTAGGCAATTTTTATTGTTTTTGTTATCGCTGCTGGCTCTGCGTCTGCTGCCGTTATTGTCAATCTTTTGCCTAATCACAAACCACAGCTGTTTTAGTTTTAGTTTTTGTTTCTGTTTTTTGTTGATATTTTTTTGTTTGCTTTTTGTTGAAGATCTTAAAACAACTCTCAAAAAAAGCATAACAAAAATTTAACGAATGTCGCAAATGAAAAAACCAATAACAACTGCAACAACTCGTGCTGCAAAACAACAAAAATTTATTTGGCTTAATTTGTGGCCTAGGCTATAAGCAGCTACCAACGTCAAGCGAACGAGTGGAGAGCTGCTCAACAGCGTCTCAAGTGTTGCGCATGCGTTCAGACTTCTTTGAGATTCAACTCAAGAAGGTCGCGTTGTTGTAGCATTCAATACGTTTATTCGTTCGTTCGTTTAAACGAACAACACTGGGTGCTTCGGTTTTAACAGTTAGATGGCTTAAAGTTTTAATATTGTTTCAATTTAGTTTGTACCCTCGAGTCGCGTGCACGAAAAAAAGCATTTTAAATTCAACTCGCCAGCGACGTTTACCAAAGGAAGCATTTAAGGATATCGCAGTTATAGTGTAGCAGCAATAAAAGCATTAAACTTAAAAGCTGCGGTTTGCTTCCGTCTAAAAGATTGTGCAAAATGTTAAAACAAAATTAAAAAATACGCCGAATTACGAAATAAAATAAAATAAAATTGCGTGGAATTGCGTTGAATATCAGTGCAGCAGTGAAAGTCTCTAGTGCCACTTTTGTGTAATTTCTTTACGCTACTTGAAATCTGGGTGTTTTATTTTTGCATAAAAACTGCTTTAAGTGCTCAGAAACGTTCATGAAAGAAGAAAAAAAAAAAATAATTTTTGCGCCAATTTAACTAAGTATTCACTTTTTATTGTGTTTGTTAATTATTAACAATAAAAAAGGTTAAATTAAACGAGCAGTTTGCTGCTGCCTATTCCATAAAACTTAAAAATTTTTTCCATTTTTGGATTATATCATTTGCTCGACTGAGGTAAGTTTTTACAGCAGCTGTTTTTACTGTATGCAAGCTATTTGCAAGTTTTGTTTATTTTAAGTATTTCTCAAGCGCAAGTTCGTTGCTTAAGTCTTTTGTTTTAAAGGAATTCTCTCATTTATCATCAGTCTCAACTGCCAATAAGATGTAATTTGAAGTTAATGAAATGGTTTTTAACTATTTTTGTAATTGTAACATTTAATGCAAGGATTCCCCAACTAAGCCTGAAGCTTTTAACTGCATTTCTTTGCCCTTAGTTGACTACCTAAAAATTCATTCGTAAAATATTTTTACAATAAGCAACAGTTTTGTGAAGTAATAAATTCAATTATTTTCTGTAATATGGCTACAGTTAAAATTTTTCTAAATGATAAAAAATATAAATTTATTAAAATTGATATTTTTGCTGCAAAATTTGCTTATTCTGCTACAGTATGTTACTGAGGATTTAAACAAATTCGCAATTTTGAGAGTTTTTGATATTGAATTATGTATTGTGCTAAAATTCTGCTATAATGGTTCAAAAAGATATTATTGAAATCCACAGAAAAAATTTTGTAATTTTGCTAGGTTTGGACTGTGAGATATTAAAGGTAAGCATTTTTCTGACTTTACACATATCGCTCATTTCGTGCAAGACAGTCACAGCTCAACATTTGGTTTTTTGAGTTAAATATACAGAAATATGCATTGTTATCATATCTTCAATTTCAGTGAATTTCAGACCAATTTGCTGATAATAGACGGTTTTACAGATACTTGTGCCGTTTTGATTTTTAGAAATTTTTTCTTTTTTTTTATCAATAACATTTCATTTCTATCTATACCAAAAATTAATTTTTAATTTCTGCATAGTTCTTCAACTATAACGACTTATTATACCATAAACCATTTTTTAATTAAAAATCCAAGCAAGTAACCTTATATTTTTTGTAGTAAGAAAGTACTAACTCAAAATCTGATATCTATCTAGCTCGAAACTATGTTATCATATTGTAACAAAATCGTCATAACTCAAAATGAAACATTTTTTTAAAATTAGTTTTAAAATGAGTTTTGAATAACAAAAATATTGCTTAAAAATTCACTATTGACTCAAAATAAAAAATTTATGATATTTTTGATAGAATATAATGGACTAAAAATATTCTTAACAATTTTCAGTCTACTTTAACAATTATTGGTCATGATTTCATTTCAAAACTTCATAAGGCTCTCCTGAAAAATACTAAATTTTGAGATGTGACAGTCTTGCACGAAATGATCAATATGTTAAAAATGACAGAGCGTACTTTTTAGTTATAATTAAGTAATCATTGAATTTACTTTGTGTTTTGTTCTGCAACATAAAAACTTTAAGCAAAGTTAAAATTTCGAAATTCAATTTGCCTTTGAAATCAACCATGTTAGCATTATTTTTTGTGGTCGAGTAAGAATGCGGAATATGCTACCTTGTAGGAGCTAATTAAAAAAGCAACGACACCCCGCTTTTGAATTTTAGGCTATTCTCTGTGTCGCAATTGGTTTTTGACCTTTAAAATTTAAGGTTTTTGATCGTTAGAAAGATTGTTAAACGTACCTACTCTGTTATGTACATTCACATTTTTTTGTTTGAGTTAGGAAAAAACCTATTCAGAAGGCTTTCAAAAGTTTACTTTTTAAATAAAAAAATAAATGGAAATATTAAAATTTTATTGATATTATTGTTTATATATTTCATAAAATTGCTCTGATCAGGCTTTATAGCAATTCATTGCAATTATAAATAAAAGTATTCACAAAATTTTACATACAATATAAAAAATGTTTACAGTTAAAAAATATTAACATTAAAATAATATATTATTGCTTAATATAGTACATTTAAATATATAAAAAAGTTGCCAGCATTGCAGTATCCAGTTACCAGCAGTATCAAGACAATTTACGTCAAGGCTACAATTTACGGATCATGATATTGACCCAAATGGTGTTATCGATATAAAACAGGGTACCACACAGTGTAACGAGCCCATATAGCGAGTGGCCAAAAATAGAAAGAGTTGCTAAAGAATCATGAACTTTTGTGAAAATTAGTTTTATTGTGAAGGAATTCGCAAAAAATTTCGTTCAAATCAGATGAATGCTTCACCCACCTCCCGAAATCGGTAATCTGGAATAGCTCCCCAAAAAAATTATAGTAGATCAGTTAAATTTGGTGCACATAGTTCTTTTACAGATGTAAAAAGTTCATTTGAAAATGAACCAAATCGGCTGACTAACACACTCCCATATAACCGAAATCAGTAAACTGGTAAAAATAATCAAAAAATGATTCCAGATCATTAAAATTTGCTACACATTGTTCTTTTGTAATTATAAATAGCTAGTGTGAAAATTAATCAAATCGGCCGATTAGCATGCCCAACTTCCATATAACTTCCATATCAGTAATCTGGTAAAGTACCCCAAAAAATTATCCTACATCTGTAAAATATTACATTTGTAAAATTTTAGAACTATATTAAGGAAGTGTTTTATTTATAAGTTTTTTCATTTAAAAGATCTACATATCGATGATTCCATATCAATTCGACTAATTTTGAGCAAAATCTGACCTTTGTGTTTCCGATTTAGTTGAAACTTTGCAGGTTACTAGTGCCTATAAAAATGACTTAAAATGTGTTTTTGTAATTTGCGAAAAAAATTCTTTTCAAAAGTTATACACTGTGAAAATATTAAAAAAAAAAAACATAAAAAAATAGAACTGGTGCATGTATTCAAATAGATGTAGTTTTGAAACCGTAAGTTGTATCGAAAAAAATGGGCATACGTTTTAAAGATCTTGAATTTGTCTTTTTGGTAGTATATTTTTTTGCAGCATTTTTTGAAAAATTCCTTTTTATTTTAACCTGAAATTTTCACTCACATTTTCATAGTCTTCGCAACAAATTTTTTATATTTTTAGTGTAGTGTTTAGTTAAGGAATCAATTTTAAAGACTAACACACAATTTTAGGTTGAGATTCTAATAATTGCTATTTTAAACGAATTTTTTTAAAAAATGCCTACAAAATATTTCTTGCTTTTACAGCCAAAATTCTATATTTTCAAATATCGTAACAGTTTTTAAAAATATAAAATATATAAAAAATTTTTTGTTTACAAATTGTTGGCTGCATTTGAATACCAATTGATTTATTTAAATAATAACACATATTATTTTGGATGTTCATTGGTATTAACATAAAAAAATTTCATTTTCGGTATAAAATAGGATATCTTTTGCAGGTATTTTTTAATTTTTCTGATAAAAATAACAATCGTTGGAATCTCAACCTAAAATTATGTGTTAGCCTTCAAAATTAATGTCTTAACTCAACACTGAACTAAAAATATAAATACATTTGGACTCGATTGGGGCACACTAAATGGGTCAAAGAGGGATTTTTTAAAATTTTAACCTACGGGACAAAAGTCAAAAGTTGGGTCTTTGACCCACTTAGAGTGCCCCAATCGAGTCCAAATGTATGACCAACCCCCCCTAAATTTGGAGGGCCGATCCACCCATGCCAGTGGCACACCCCCTGGAACCTCCCTAGGGGGTTCCCCATACAAACATTTCAAAAAATCACCATTTTTGGCACTTTACATGAAAAAAATCAGCAAAACGGGAACGCCATGGCATGGGTGGATCGGCCCTCCAAAGTTAGTTGGGGTTGGTCATACATTTGAACTTGATTGGGGCACTCTAAATGGGTCAAAGAGGGATATTTCAAAATTTGACCCTACGGGACAAAAGTCAAAAGTTGGGGCATTAGAATTCGTTTAAGAGGTACAATTCCTCGGGAAAAGTTTCTTATTTTGATCCCTAGAATACGATTTTCACTGAGCCATGTGCGATTTTTTTGCCTCCCCACAAATCGACCCTTCTGATATACATACACTTTTTTCTGTACAGCTTGCGATTTCAAAACTACATCTATTTGAATACACGTACTTATTGTATTTTTTAAGATTTTTGGATATTTTTCTCTGTGTATATCTTTAAAACAAAATTTTAAATCCAAAAGAAAAAGACGCATATATAATACTTTTTAGGAGAACTATCCACCAAGGGAGATATTTCAAAATTTTAATATATAATAATGTCAGAAACGTGGGAGCTTTGACATGGAATCACCGATATAGGTTTTTATGTACTTTTGCATACCAAAATATAACACTGTTAAAAAAATATGTTTTTACAAACAAATATTTATTGATATTGTTTAAACAATATTTTAATCATTAAAGTAAATTTTTAAAAAATATGACATGTATAACAGATCTTCATTTCCCTCTCTTTTAATATGGAAGATTGCATAAGAGTCTACCTCATTAAATTTATTCTTAAATTTAATATTTCTATTCGATGATAACAGGGGATACCGTAAACAGAAAAAGGGTGGTAATAGTTTGCATGAGAGCACCCTACATTTTACATTTAATAAATAAATTTGAAGAAATACTAATAATAGTTTCAATACTAAATTCGATTACTTAAACATTCTATTAAAACAAATTTTTATAAAAATATATAAGATAGATATACATCTATCACTAACAATATGCAATTTTATTATTTTCAGTAAAAGTTTAACTTTTTGAAACTAATATGCCCAACTGTTAGGTATAAAGTACCAAAAATATGTTTGTTTCCTTGTTTATGCCTTTTAATGCAGTAACATCATGTTGGACATTTTTGAAAAATTTGATTTTAGACCATTTTTTAAAACGGGATAACTGAAAGAAATGGACAGTTGAGATATTCTAGATTCTAAAAGAAAAATAAAAAAACGATGATATATACGAAAATAAAAGAGGTGCTTTGAGATATTTTTTTTTATTACCGATTAAAACAGCCAATTTTTTAAAAATATTTTATAAATTTTTGAATGAATTCAACATAATTTTGATTAACTATTTTTAATTTTATTTCATATATATAAAAAAACCTTATTTTTGTAAATTGTTCCTTTAAAAATTAAAAATAAAACAATCAGTCGAACAGTGTAAAAATTCTGTGTACATCCCTTTTTCTTTAGTTGAAGCACAAAAACAAAAAGTACATAACAACAAAAATGCATAAAAAGCATTGAATTTACAGGGGAATAGTTTTCATAAAACTACTTCTTTCGCAATGAAAATTTGGATTCTTCTTAGTTAAAGTATTGAATACGATAAACATTTCGTTAGGTTTTGTTAAAATTTTTTTTTTAATTTATTCCCACTGCTGAAAGTACTGTGCGCCAGTTAAAACAAACCGGCTGCAAGCGAAGGCAATAAGGCAAGCTAGGTCTCATTGGCCACTCCTATTAATATATGCATATAAAAATCTTTTAAGCGTGGTGGAAATATTTAGAAAAATTCCAAACACCCACGATACAGTCAACATGTGATATAACTTTTCCAAGCGGATATACGTTTCAACAAGATCAGATCCATTAAGGTTATTGTGTTGCGTTTGCAAACATCGCCTGGTAAAGATGTTACATCCGTTTGGAAAGCATGATCAAACTCATTGGTGGCACCGTAGATAATCTAAACCTTTGTGTTTAATTGAGTGCATGGATTCATTAAAAAAATATGACATCAGAGACAAAATTAAAGTCACCACAAGCGCTTCTCTGTAGTTCATTTTGCAAGTTATTAGATCTACAAAAGTTCATATAAAGTAACTCAAAAGATCTTCTAGGACGAAGAGGAACATTGAAGTATATTTAACTAAGTAAAAATGGACTGTTAACATATCCATTTACATATTTTATAATCCAACTGACATTTAGCATAGTTCTCCGATATTTCAAAGAAGGAAGATTTACTAGCTGTAGTCGATATTCATAAGGTGGTAATAAAAAGTAAGTAGGTATCTCTATAAAGATTGCGTAAGCAGAACAGAAAAAAAATTTAAATTTTTTACTTTCATTATATCTCTAAAGACCCCTCAAAGGTAAAAATAAAGCTAGTGCTGATTAATCTTTATTTCAAGCGTTAAGGCTATATTTCACTTTTTAGCCTTTTTAACTAAATTGACAAATAACAAAAGTTAAAAAAAACCGTAAAATTTTTACTGAAGATCGTTTTTCTTTAACAAAATTGACAAATAAAAAAAGTTAAAAGAAAACCGTACAATTTTTACTGAAGATAGTTTTTCTCTTTTTTCTGTGTTTTTATTTTGTAAAAAGATACAATTCAAAAGGTTTTAGAAAAATAGGAGGTGGTCTAGAGGTAGATGTGATACGTTTAATATGGAATGCTAACTATTTTCCGTTTACCAGCTGTTTTCTGATAGATTAGAATAATGCATTGTATTTATTAAAGAATATCAAAATATTCTAAATTGCCACTTTTAATCCATTTTATAAAGAATATCCACGAATAATTCGTCAGTATTTAAAACAAATAGATTAAAAATTAAAACAACCAATAAAATGAATCATCAATTCGAACTTTTATTTTATTTTCAACCTAAATTCATTACATAAATTAATTTGTAAAGCATGCCGAGACAGCGCAAAGCCCTAAAAATTAATGCAAAAAAAAACTATAAAACAAGATTTAACCTTATTTTGTTTTGCTACCATACAAGCAATCAAAAAAAATAAAAACAAAAATCAAAATATTTGGCAATGATTTTATTACGAGCTTGATTATGTTGGCATTGTTGTACAACATTTAAAATATGGCATGGTTTTATTTTTCCACCTTTTGTGCATGGCTTTTTTTCCGTCTCTCATCGATGCGTTATTTTTGGTTTATTGCATAAGTGGAGAAATTTTTTTGAGGTCAACTGTAAATATTGGCAACCATTGAAAACGTTGAACGCTCGAGTTGTTGGCAAATAAGATGAAATGGTAGCAGGTTTTATAGAGAGAGGGTGTAGAAGAAAACGCTTGGCAGCTAACGAGTGCAAAATAAAAGACTTAAGCAACAAACTTCATGCTGCAGAACTAGCACAAAAAGTGATGAACTTTAAGCTATTAAAAAAGGGTATCTTCTAAAAAAATTGTAAATCAAAATAATCTTTACATGCTGCAAGTATGGCCCAAACATATCCCTTTGTTTAAGTTCAAAACCAGTTTGACTCTTCGACAAACTTTGCACAACAAAACTGCGGCTGACACAAATTTTTATTATTAACAGACAGCAAAAGAAAACAGCTGCTTTACAAACCTGCATTTTTTTTGTGTAGCTGAAAAACATTTAAAAATAAACGCTTTCAACCAAAACTTAAAGGGTCACAGCACACACATTCACACATGCATATATATATATATAAATGGAGAAGGTGTTTAGCAACCGGCTGTGTCATGTAATAAACTGTTTTTTTTTTGTTTAATGGAATTTCCTAAAATACAACAGCAATAACAACAAATTAACAATTATCTGGTTGGAGAAAAAATTGTGGCCATGGCAATGGATTTTAAAATAATTTTGTGTATCAGTTTTATCTGGCTTATTTGTTTTTTTTTTTTTTTTTTTTGTGTGAAATGTTTAAACGCTGTTATGTGTATCTCTTTTTTGTGTTTGTTGCGCTTATGTTAAATGAAACTGTAATTATTACCGTCATAAGTTTGATGAGTTGTTTCTTTCAAAGTAATAATAGTTATGCACAAACAATTTTTGCATTTATACTTTATAAACTGTTGAAGCAACTTTTCTTTATTATTTTCTATATTGAAAGAAAAGGTTTTTTTATTATTTTTAATTACTGTTTTGAATGTTGCTAATTATTGAGTTGAAAAAGCCATAAATGTTTGCAAAAACATTTAATTTTACACAAATTCCTTACAAAAAACTTGAGCAACAAACTGCTTCCGCTAACGAAATTATTTACACCTTTTCATAATTCCGATTTAATATAAATGGCTTTCTTCAGCATGATTTGTCAATTTTGCACATTTTTGCACTCATATTTACAATTTACCAAAAAATCGTAACACTTTTTAATAATAAAAACTATTGTTAAAAAAGTCTTTGTTTCATAAACTTTTGGATTCATTGGTTTATATCATTTATTCCCATTATTTCCGCCAACACTTTTTCGAAAAGCATTCCAAATTCTTTGATCGAATTATAAAAAGCATAATCAGGTATTAAATGCAAAAAAAAAAGTCAAAATGCTATAAAAGATTTGCGCCATTTTTTCTCTATTTGAAATAAATATATTGGGAAATGATGGCATTGAAAGATGTTAATACCTTGTGTTGCTACTTATTTAATTCCACTGAAAAATCCCTTAAAATTAATCAACTTCACCAACAAGTTGTAAATCTTTAACGAAAGACATAAGAAACAAACATTTTCATTTGAACTATAAATTAATCTGACAATGTTAATTTTTTATTTTTGTTTTTTGCAATAAATTATTATTTCCATTTAACCTCAATAGTTACTACTGAATCATTTCGGTTACATAATTATATTTAAAACCACTCAAAAAAGCTTTACACGTTGTGTGTATGCGTTAAGTTGCAAACCAGAGTGGTTTATTTTGGTTTTTTTCTTTCTTTCTTTTTTTCTTTTTCTTCTTGTGCGCACAACTCAACAATTGCGTGAATTTGTTGTGAATTGAATGTTAATGATTTTTTATTTACACATGTCTTTTTTCACTAATAAATCCCACCATTTCTTCAGCTTCTTTTCGGTGATATAAACATAAACATTACCTTACTCAATATGTTTGCTGTAAGAGTGTTGTTTGTTTTTTGCTTACTTTAGTTTAAGGCATAAGCTTCACCTTTTTATGATTATAACTGAAGTTAACCTAATCTACAAGTTACTAGTTTTTTTACAAAAAGTTTTGAAGAGACAAACGAATTTTTCTTAAATCACAAAATAATTTTTAAAAATTTTAATGCGATTCAATTTTTCTCACTTTAAAACAGGCCTCTGTTTAGTTTCAAACTACACTCAACTGTGATTGCATTATAATTGCAGCTGTTGAATCTAACAAAACATCAACTATAGCAAAATACAAGCATATCATCACTCACGCTAAAAGCCAGACCAACTGTTGCTGTCTTTGTTGATGTTATTGTTGTATGTACATATTTTTGCAGTAAATAAATGGTTCTTTTATGTTGACAATACAATGGTTTTCGATTAAATTTATTAAACTTTCATTTTTACAGGTACTAGGTACGCAGATTATTTGCAATCATTTACCCTCCCCCCCCCCCCCCTATTTAACGAGGACAAAATATCTTATGTAAAATACTTAACATTTTCTAGAATAGCATTAAACTGCTAAGTACCAAATAAAACTTTTTAGTTAGTGCGAATTGTATGCAAGAAATATGTCGAATATATACAAAGTGTACTAAGAACATAAAAATATATTCAATACGCAAAATATATCTAATACTTTATATACTTTATATCTAATATTCAAGAAGTCATTGCGTTATCGAATTATTTTTTACTAGATACATATTTTCGTAGGTTCAGAATTGTTTTTTTATGATCACATAAAATCCGCTTTCTAATTAAAAGTATTTAAGTATGTAGTATAATAATTTATTTTAAAATATAATGTTTTTAGTGATCTGGTTTATACAATTATTTTTAATAGTTTATAAAAATTTTACATAAAATGCTCCTCAAACACTATTTTTATTAATAATTTTTAACTTGTCTGTAATTTGTTCTTTCTTAACACTTTGACGACGAACAGGTGCAAAAGATCTCATTTATGTTTTTAAGTTGTGTGAGCTCAATTTTCCAGATATTTTAATAAAGTTGGGTTTAAAGGATAAGAAATCAATGTGGCTTTGAACGTGTGTCACATTTTTTGAACTTGTTTTAATTTTAAGAGAAACAAAAAGCAAGGAATTCAAAAAATATTTTTTTTTCCATGGGTAGTTATATATTAATCCCGATTTCTCAGAGACTACCAGAGATTAGGGGACCACAAACGATTTTCAAATACGAACAAATATATTTTTTCATCCCAAAACGTCAAAAACGTTTGTAAATCAGCTACTCCAACAAAGTAAAAAATAAATTTTCCGGATGGGTTTTTCCGGATTTTTTTCAATACTTACAGTAAAAAAAAATTTAAATTATTTTTTAATTTCACCTCAATTAAGTTAATATTAATACTGGCTTAAATATAAAAAATAAAAAACATTATATAATTTTTTTTAGATTTGAAAAACATATTTTTTACGAATTTTTCTAAGCTTAAAATATTTTTTATTTTATAAACATTGAGAAAGCAGTTACAGAAGTCATTATTATATTTTATAACTACACAAAATATATCATATTCTTAAAAATATATGAGTATTAGGGCGGGTTAATATTTTTTATGAAACGTATAGCAAAAACGTAACTTATGGGTGATTCTGAGAAATTTTGCTCAAGAGACCATAGCTCTAAGTCGGATTTGGAGCCCCTCAAAATTTCAAAATAGATATTTTCCCATATATGCATAGAATAATTTAATTAAATTCGTCATTAAATCGGATAGATTTCTCAATCTGGGCTTGTTTGAAAGGCATTTTTATCACCTTTCAGAATCTGTATTGATACCTGTAGAATAAGTCGTCAATGGCAGCATTTTTCAATTGAACAACTTTGTAACTCTGAATAATGACGTTACAAAATAATGACGTTTACCAACACTAAACGTTGCTAAGATTGCTTTTCCTTGTTCCTTAATCGTTCATCGTGCAATGCGCACGCAGTTTGCCAAAATACTTAAATAAAAACTCGGTTATCACAATACCAATATTTTTTTTATTTTTAAATTTAGTGTGACACAATCAAAGAGTGCAGTGATAATATCAAAGTTATTATGGATAATCAAGAACCATCAACATCGTCTGCGGTGTCTACGCAAATGGAAGCAACAACATCAACAAGTTTTGAGTCTAGACTGACTAACATGCCTCATCAAGATATTGCTGTTTTTGGTTTATCAAGTGATTTAAATGATCTTAGTTTGCCTACTAAATGTGACATTTTAAAATATTATTTTTTTTAAGTGATCGTGCTAAATTTGAAAACAAAATGATCTCGTATGAAACTTTTACTCCTCACGTAACAGATTAATAAATAAACAGATAAATTAAATATTGAAATCATTAATAGAAAGAGTGTTTTCAAAAAATTAACTAGTTTTCTTGATAAATACCAGAAACATGTACAACATAGAAACAAAACAGATGAATTGGAAGCATTTGTTGATTCAATAAACGAATTATTTTATATTGGCAAATGTAATTGCAAATTAAAAACAACAGAATGCTCGTATGGATTGATTCCAGAACATCTAAAAGAATTTATGATGGACCAGTATAATGATAGAAAATTCACAATACCTGAATATTCGGAAGACGTTAAAGAAGTAGCTACAACAATACCAACACTTACAACTGGTACCGATGATCCAACATACGAACCATGGATGAAGATGAAAATGAAGCAATAACAAAAGTTCCAGAAGCAACTGTTCAAATGAGACGAGGTCTTATACTCAAAGATACGATGCCTTAAATTTTGCTATGATGATAGAGTCGCTTCATGTTTAGCAACAGCTTTATTCGAAGATATAAATTTTAGAGATGTTCATGGTAATCTTGTTATTATGGAAAAATGAGATGCAGTGCTTCGTACACGACATACAAATTCTTCCATAACTGCATTCTCTTTCGATGGTAGAAAAGATGACTCATTAACTACAGAGAAAATTAATGGCAAATTTCATACCACTATGGTAAAAGAACCGCATTTAGTTGTTCTGAAAGAGCCCTATAATGAGTTACTTGGATATTTAAATTTGGGTAGTCAAGAAAATGCAAAAACCAAACACAGAAAACTGAATGAATTTTTCAACAATAAAGCATTAACAGTTGATTAATTAATTGGCATATGCAGTGATGGTGAGCCAGCAAATACTGGAACAGAAAATAGTGTTTTACGATTATTTGAAAAACAGTTAAATAGACCAAAACATCGATGGAGCATAGTCCCCGTAAGCCTCAGTAAGCGTGCGTTGTGCTCCAACCGCTTTTTTCTTCAAATGGAAGCACAAAAGTAAACCTTCCCGCAAATTGCGTTTTGTTGGAACGAAAGTCGACATGTTCACAGAGAAAAAAATATATGTTATTTACACTTCAGTGGAATGACACATACTAAAAAATGAAGCTTAGACAATGTGCTTTGAAATGAATACAGTCACAGGTGTGCCCGATGCGATCTATTGATAGTTACGCCATCTCTTAGAAAACCTTTAAAACTAATTCCAACCCCCAATACTTTGTCTTTCCAACGGTCTTTCCGCTGGGTACCGAATATTTTTCTTTACTGAAGCATCGTCTTTCATGTGCCAAGCATAACCTATCCAGCAAAGCCGCTCGATTTAATTGCGCTTGACTATGTTGATGTCAACCAACAGCTCGTAATCGTTCCACCTTGTTTGATATCCGCCATTGACGCAGAGTGGTCCGTAGATCTTACGAAGAATCTTTCTCTCGATTGCTCCTAAATTCTTTTCATCTGAACTGCTCAGCGTTTAACTTTTTGATGCATAAAATATAAATGGCATTATGAGCGATTTCCATAGCGCGATTTTCGTTCACACGTAATATTTGCTTGTGTAATAGTTGTACAAAAATAAACTGTCAGAAATTTCTGCCCAAAAAAACCTTATCAAAAAATTAAAATTTTTGCATTCGGATGAAAGATAATGATGATTTTTATGCATTTTTTAAAAATATATTTTCACTAAAATTCAAAAAACTTAGTTTTTCTAAAGCGATCCTCCCTTTTAAGAAATTGTTCGAAAGGTGTTGAGTGCTCACACTGATTCCTAGTCAGAATTGCTTACATTAATACATAGGTATTAAAATTAAAATATTAATTATAAAATAAAGATCTACTGAAAAAACTTTGTAAGAAATTAATAAAAAAGCAATAAAAGTAATGAAGCTATTTGAATTTTGAAAGTTTTTTTATGGAAATAAAATAAAAAATATAAAAAATTTGCATGAAGCATAATTTTTATTGGTGTATTGCACAAAGATTACAAAAAAGTTGAAATTCAAGGTCACCGAAAGGTCACGAAAGGTCATAATACATAAAAACTGTAGACATTTTTGAAAATTAATTCTAAAAATACGTCATCACATATATTTTTTTTATTGCTTAAAGATCAAAGAACCAAGGCATGCGCCTTATATTAAAAAATTTTTATCTTTGACCTGAGAGGAAAGGTATAGATTATTAGAGGAAGAAATGATTTGAACCATACGTGAATTATCGATTAGGCGGAATAAATGTAAAAGACAATTTGAATTGCTTAAAACCGAGGCTAGAGTTATGTCTTAACCTCGGCAATCATTTCCAGCATTCAGTTCTTCCTGTCCTTTAATTCAACATTTTCCACAAATTAGCTGTAGATTTTTGTCCCAATAATTTTTAAATGTAGTAAAGAACAAGGAAAATAATCTCTGAGTTAATAGTCTAGCGCACTCTTCACTAGAGAAACAGGGGCCGGCAATTTTCGATTTTTAAAATTCAGAGTACTTGAACATACTTCTACTATATGCTAAATTTCATCCATGTTTCTTTGCGATTTTCAAAGATATGACTGATTTTATGTAAAATTTATGATTGCACTGTGCTCTTTATTGTACACTTTTTCCCCTTTATATGATAATTTCATCCTTCTTCAGCAAAGTTGTTCCTATTATTTTGACTAACAACTTTTCTAGACAAATACACAGAGTGGGTCTTAGAAAAAGTCTAGCTTAAATTCAGCATAAGTCGCAACCAAAAAGTAGATCCCTCATGGCGTATGAATAATTTAAATTGCTTTGAAGGGTTGAAAGCTGGCCAAAAATATGTGGCTTGTAAAAATTTTTAAGGCAATTTCAAACAATTTTTAAATATTTATTGTTCAACAAAGTTGTTGGTCAGAATAATAGGAACAACTTTATTTTCCCAAAGTCTTTTGTTTATTGTAAATGAGAAAGTAATAAAATTCTCATTAAATTAGAGATGAATATTTTGCGTTTTTAATAAATTTACTGCTCTAAATAAAGAAAAACATAGTGTGTAAATTTATGGATGTAGCAAATATTTTTTTTCTCACCAAACTATTTTATCTGCAACAAAATGTATTTTCACGAAGTGTGCCTGTTTTTAAAGCTGACATATTAATTGGCTTTGTTCTTGCTTTTCTGCACATAATTTTATAGCTCTTAAACAAAGGTAACATGCACACAATGGGTTTAAAAAAAACTTATTTTGTTAGATGAGCCTTGGTGGTTGAGATAACAAAGCATTGTCTTGTGTAGCGTGCATATTTAGTGCGTACAAATTGAGATATGAGTGCAATGACAGCATGACAACAGGGTGTTTATAAAGTAATTTTTTTAAAATGTAGCATTAAGTGACTCTCCGCTTCTGTAATCAATATATTTTTTAAAAAAATTATTAAACTTTTGTACAGTATTCATAATAAACTTTTTTCTTTAACTTTGTTTTCATTTAAGTTTTTGTTTTAGTTGTATGTAGAAATAGCTTCACAGTTATTTTTGATAAAATGCTAAAAAAAATAAACACCCTGTAGCCCTCTTTTTGTTTAAGCGTGCTTATCTTAGTGTTAGTTATTTAGTTCAATCACAAGTCAACCACTGCAACGCATTCATTTCAACCTCTTAAAGTTTTTTATTTCACTTGCAAGCAGATACAAAAAAAAAATAGATGAGTGACTATAAAAACTTTCACTGTCACACTCAACAACGTATGCATATAAATAAATAAAATGTTAAATACGCATAATAACTGAAAGTGGCCCTTAGCGATGATAAATGAAAACAAAGTAAAAGGAAAAAGACAACGCATGACAGAGCACAAAAAAAAGTAAAATTAAAACAATAATAAACACGTTTTCTGACACTAAGGTAACGTCCTTCTCTCAAGGCCGTTGTGAAACATTAGCACGCACACAACAAAGGCAGTTAAGATGACAACAGCTACAGAAATATAAAATACATTATAATGAAGCAAGATGACAATAACATCAATAGCAACAACAAACGAATTTTTAGTAAATCCTAAACAAACAATTCCAAATTAAGTCGAATTTTTAATGGCGCATGACAATCACACACACAAACACACACACACACACACATGAACTCACTTGCAAAGCTATCCACTTATGCACGCATGCCACAATGACGTTTATGTTTTTAAAGTTTTTGTAATATTATGCATTTTCGATTTCATGATCGAAACAACTTCTTATTGGCAACTTCTTGATGACGATGTTGTTCGTGTAGCAACAATCACAACAATAACAGCGAAAAAACCCAGCAGCTACATCATCATCATCGTCAGTGCAATCAAAAATACAACAACAGTTAAAAATAAACACAACAAATTGAAACAAGTTATCAAAACAATGACCGCTTAATAGGTCCCAACAATGTTTGGTGTTGTTGTTGTTGTTTTTTTTGTTGCCACTGCTACTAGTGATGGAACAAGTTCGCTTAAATTACGACATAGCATTGCTGCTGCAAACTCACGCTACCTTGCTGCATAGCATCCGTGCATTCATCTATCCATCCATCCATTCATTCATTCATTCATTTATGCATCGAACGTGTATTAGAAGAAATTATTGCCTGCTACTGCATCTGTTGCAGCTAGCGCCATCAGCCATTCCATTGCGATTATTACAGTAATCAGTGTAGATACATTTATGATAATGGTTCAGGGTGTTGTTTCATTGAGATGTCATGAATTTTAAAATTGAAGTGTTTGGTTCGATAAATAGAAATTTAATTGCTCACTTGTCTTGCGAATCACTGGTGGTAATGACCTTGATTTCTGAAGCAGCAGCAGCAAAAACTTCCTCATCCCATCTTTAAAGAGAGAGAAAGAGAGAGAGAGAGCGCTTTCTGTCCCGTGAAGTTTTAATATAATCAAGAAAGAGTCGCTAATTTTATGTCTTTTATCTGAAAGTATGCATTTGTATCATGATATCGCTTGGTATTTTTTTTTAATATCAAAATAGAAAAAATATCATGGCCTTTTCCTGGTATTTAAAATAAAAATTTTTAGACAGGGTTTCATTCAAAAATACTTATTAAAATCAAATTGAGAAAATTATCTTCGGCACCATTTCTGTTGCCTGAGATATAAAACCAGATATTTTTTTTTTTTTGAAAAAGTTAAAAAATTGCGATCAAGTATACATTTCTCAAAAACAAGAAATTGTATATTCTAAAAATATGCAAATTATTAATTCGCCTAATTTAAGGAAAACGTTAACATTCCAATCAATATCACCAAAATTTAGACAATCAGATAACAATCAAAGTTCTGTGCTATCTCGAGTGTACCTTTAGATTCGAATATCCTGCACACAGGACACTGTGGGTAAAAACGAAGAGCATTCTGTTTGCCAAAATATTGTTAGTTTAGTTATATATTTATTCTTGCTTTAAGATATATGTAGTTTTTCTTACAAAAATTAAAGCCTTTTGAGACCATGATTTTTTACTGTTTTTCTCAAAAAACAACATTGTCCTTGCAGGAGAGCAAGATAACCGTATTTTTTCTACAATTTTTTTTTGAGATCTTGACTACACAAAGCAACTTTTGAGACCTCTAAGAATGTACAAATTGATAAAATTGTAATTCGATGCCCCCTGCTGTGCACAGATCAAAAAAGTATGAAATTTTATGTATAATAATTTTTGAAAAAAATCAAGTTTTATAAAAAACGCTAGTCTTTTTGTCAAAATGACATATATGTATATGTTAATTACTAAAGGAATTTTTAAAATTTTTCTTAATCTATAAGTACTTATTAATCTTTAAAATAAAAAAAAAACTACTCCAATGCAAGGAATACACGTTGCGACCGTTGACACAACTCAGGTTGTACGAAAAATCAAAACATTTTATTTTTTGGGAAATTGTAATGAGATTGTATTGTCTGTGGGCAAAACGCCCAACTTGATTACCAAGTGAGTTGTACCTTACGTTACAGTTGCAACGTCTATTTTTTGCATAAAAATTAAAAGTCAATGAAATGAACATTGTTTGTTTTGCTTCAACCTGATTTAAAAATTTGTATTGTTATACAAAAGATATTTTTGTATGAAACCAAGATAAACATATTCTGAGGTATTGAAGAAAATTGAATGATTAGTTTCCGGCTAATCCAGTTTTTGGTTTTGGAGTTGAATAAGATGGTCCTTTTTTGCAATTTGCAAATATTTTTTGTGATGATAAGTTTCAATAAATGTCACCTTTCTTTCAAATTTCAAGGAACTTTTATGAGTGATAAGATATCGATTTTGAGGTGTTGGATTTATTAAGGTGATGCCACGCTCCTTTATCCAGTACTAGCTTTTATTACTCCTTAACTATCTCGCACTAGACCAGCTATAATGTGTATGGGAGAAAATTAAAATCTTATTTGAGTTTCTACTTGTTAGCTAAAAGAATGTAGACTTTGAGTATATTTATGAAATAAATTCCAACATATCCAAAATCAAAGTTTTGAAAAA
The DNA here is from genome assembly GCA_963920525.1 of Dichetophora obliterata. NCBI lineage: Eukaryota > Metazoa > Arthropoda > Insecta > Diptera > Sciomyzidae > Dichetophora > Dichetophora obliterata. The sequence goes on from OY986437.1 coordinate 9,797,379, forward strand.
TTTTTCCGAAGATTATTTTAGCATAGTCTTAAGTTATTTTGTGCAGAAAAAAACGAATATTAGGATTCCAAAATTACAAAGAAATAGCTGTTTAAACTAGCCTTTTTTTAAATGCTTAAAGGGCCCCTTTCTGACATTTCGGACACATTTGACACATAGTTCTAAAAAAATATCTGTGAGTTCCGTTCGAAAAATTTTGGATTTTCAGGTTTGTCAAGATATCAGTCCCTGCTTTTTGGGTAAAAAAATTTAGAAAAACTTTATATAAAATGGACATTTTTTAATTAAAATTATTATAAAGCTATCAATTTTATTAATTGATGGATTAAAAACCAATTTTCGTTTCAGAAATCTGGATCGAAACATTTTTACTGCAAGTTTTTTGGTTTAATCGGCAAAGTAGTTTAAGGGTGAGGGTCTAGTAGTTTAATGGTCTATAGAGATACTTGCATACAGACAACATTTCCTTTTATCACTAAAAATTTCGTGTATATTTTTTATACAAATTTTTTAAATACAGGTTTTTACACGAAATTAACTTGACTTACAGCCCTATTCTGGCAAATTAACAAATTTTTAACCAGTATTTTGAATCTTTCTATGTGTTTGTTGTTTTCAAAACAAAATTTAAAGCTCAAAAAATAAAATTTGTTAATGAAATTGTCAATAACTAAAAATCAGTTGACAATTTTTATCAAATTTTTTTATTTTTGAGCTTTATGCCCTGTTTAGGTAAAACGAAGCCTTCGTGACAAGCTTCGTTCGTTTTCCGACGTGATCGTCCTAAATTGGGTCTTTGTAATTTTTTCTTGCGTCGTCGTCCAACATTACGTTGCTTACGTTTTTTAAATACTCCAACGTCAGTACTTGTCAAAAACATTATTGCCAGATTGTAAAAAATCAGCATTTAGCGTAAAACTGACAAAAATCTTGAAAATTGTATGCATATTACTAGCATTTTTTAATAGGTGGCAATACTTTTTGCATCAGCTGTTTTGGTTATTGAATTATTGATTTTTGGTCGAAATGAAACTGTTTTTTAATTGATTGTGATAGCTTCTGCTCTCAAATAGATTGTGTGCACTTCTTTGAGGAGGACCGTAGAAGTTTACTTTAGCAGATGGCATTCCATTTTTCATCTGCTTTTGCTCTACTAGCTCCATATCTGTTAGTAGCAACTTCCATTTTCAGAACGATAATAATTTTGCTCTCGTCAGATTGTGACATCTCGTTCGGATTTTTTTGCTTACAAAGACACAACTTTATACAGAGGTTACGTCTTCGTTCGTTACTGAGTCAGCTGTGTTCGTTTGTGTCTGACAATATTCATACATGGATCCAAAACAGCTGATTGCCGCCTGTTGGACGATGCGTTCGTGAAATAGACGCATCGTTTGTTTTACCTAAACAGGGCATTAATCAGAAATAAAAAAATTGCAACAAACACATAGAAATATTCAAAATACTGGTTAAAAGCTCATTAATAGAAAAATTTTTCGATCCAGATTTCTGAAACGAAAATTGGTTTTTAATCTATCAATTAATAAAATTGATAGCTTTATAATAATTTTAATTAAAAAATGTCCATTTTATATAAAGTTTTTCTAAATTTTTTTACCCAAAAAGCAGGGACTGATATCTTGACAAACCTGAAAATCCAAAATTTTTCGAACGGAACTCACAGACATTTTTTTAGAACTATGTGTCAAATGTGTCCGAAATGTCAGAAAGGGGCCCTTTAAGCATTTATAAAAAAGTCTAGTTTGAACAGCTATTACTTTGGAATCTTGGAATCCTAATATTCGTTTTTTTCTGCACAAAATAACTTAAGACTATGCTAAAATAATCTTCGGAAAAATTTTTCAATACTTTGATTTTGGATATGTTGGAATTTATTTCATAAATATACTCAAAGTCTTCATTTTTTTAGCTAACAAGTAGGAACTCAAATAAGATTTTAATTTTCTCCCATACAAATTATAGCTGGTCTAGTGCGAGATAGTTAAGGAGTAATAAAAGCTAGTACTGGATAAAGGAGCGTGGCATCACCTTAATAAATCCAACACCTCAAAATCGATATCTTATCACTTATTAAAGTTCCTTGAAATTTGAAAGAAAGGTGACATTTATTGAAACTTATCATCACAAAAAACACCATCTTATTCAACTCCAAAACCAAAAACTGGATTAGCCAGAAACTAATCATTAAATAAACTTCAATACCTCAGAGTATGTTTATCTAGGTTTCATACAAAAATATCTTTTGTATAACAATACAAATTTTTAAATCAGCTTGAAGCATAAAAAACAATATTCATTTCATTGACTTTTAATTCTTATGCAAAAAATAGACGTTGCAACTGTAACGTACGGTACAAATCACTTGGTAATCAAGTTGGGCGTTTTGCCCGCAGACAATACAATCTCATTACAACTTCCCAAAAAATAAAATGTTTTGATTTTTCGTACAACCTGATTTGTGCCAACGGTCGCAACGTCTATTCCTTGCATCGGAGTAGTTTTTTATTTTAAAGAGAAACAAGTACTTATAGATTAAGTAAAATTTTAAAAATTCCTTTAGTAATTAACATATTTATGTCATTTTGACAAAGAGACTATCGTTTTTTATAAAGCTTGATTTTTTTTCAAAAATTATTATACATAAAATTCCGTACTTTTTTGCTTTGTGTACAAAAGGGCGTATCGAATTACAATTTTTTTCGAATTTCACATTCTAGAAGGTCTCAAAAGTTGCTTTGGGTAGACAAGATCTCAAAAAAAAAATGTTAAAAAAAATACGGGTATCTTTCTCTCCCGCAAGGACAAAATTTTTTTTTAGAAATGCAGTAAAAAATCATGGTCTCAAAAGGCTTTAATTTTTGTAAGAAAATCTACGTATATCTTAAAGCAAGAATAAATATAGAATTAAACTAACAATATTTCAGCAAACACAATGCCTCTCTTCGCTTTTACCCACAGTGTCCTGTGTGCAGGATATTCGAATCTAAAGGTACACTCGAGATAGCACAGAACTTTGATTGTTATCTGATTGTCTAAATTTTGGTGATATTGATTGGAATGTTAACGTTTTCCTTAAATTAGGCGAATTAATAATTTGCATATTTTTCGCATAAGCATTTTGGAGAAATGTATACTTGAATGCAATTTTTTAACTTTTTGAAACTAATGAATATAAGGTCTTAGAGTTCGGGCACCAAAAATGGTACCCAAGATAATTTTCTGAACTCGAATTTTGTAAATCGTTTTGATCGAAACCCTGTATAAAAATATTTATTTTAAAACAGCAAGAAAAGACCACGATGTATTTCCTATTTAGATACTAAAAACCAGTTTCTTCAAGAATAAAATGTAACAATTTTGTTCATATTTCCTTTATGGTTATAATTTCATTAAACTGTAAAATTAATAGAAACCCATAGAATAGCAGGCACAAAAACTCAAAATTTTTGTATAACATTTTTGTGAATGCTGAGTTGAGGTGTTTTAACGAAATAATAACATTCATACTAGGAAGGAAAATTTATTAAGCAATCGAAATCGGAAAAGGAATCGTGGTCTTAACCTGGTGTTGTAAATTAATACTCTTGGACAGGGTGTTGTTTAGATATATTTGAAAAATCTAAATTAAGGCATTTATCTTTGGTACCACTTTTGGTAGACTTTATATTCATTTCTTTAAAAAAGTTAAAAAATTGCATTCAAGTATATATTTTTCAAAAACAAGAAAATGTATATGCAAAAATGAACAAATTATTAATTCGCCAAATTTAAGGAAAATTACAAAACTATTTTTAGATAGCAATCAAAAAATCTGTGTTACTTGGAGTGCACATTTAGATTCGAATATCCTTCACACAAGACCTTGCGGATAAAAATCGAGAGTGGCATCATGTTTGCAAAAAAGACCGATGACCTTTTTTAAAAAGATATATTTTTAAAAGCTTCACTACGCCGCTAGTTTACTCCATTGCAAAAATAATATTTTTATGTATATAAATAGATATTAAAGCATGCAGTTTATTTTTCTTTTTTTGCAATTTTTATGTTTACTAATAAAAATTTTATATCTTAATGTGCAGATATTTTTTTTTTTAAAATTTGTGCTAACTTTACTTTCTTGCAATTTAATTCGTCACAATGAGAGAGTAGCTGAAAGTTATTTTCCACAAATGCAGAAATGTATGTTCAATTTGAATGTCTCCTCGGTATTCAGTTTCAATTAGCTTTAATGAGTTGTATTCAAATGAAGTTTTTTTATAACAAAACTAAAAAAAAAAACAACTCAATTCAATGCTGAGTCAAAACTAGATTTTAGTGAAGGATAAAATTTATCCAAGCTCTGCACTACAGTCCAAATGTCATCATATTTCATTACATATTTGAATGTATGTATTTAAATGTATGATGTGCCTGCTTAAAAACGCAAACGTATGGTCATAGCTGCTTTTTGCATGCGAAGCGCTAAAAAGTGTTTAGATTTCCTCAGTCAATGCACAACAAATACTAGCAAATCTGATATTAAAACGACGCAAAACCAGTTGAAATAATGTTATATACGTATTGTAACGTGCATGTAAACGTCACGTTTTGTTTTGTTGTTGCATTTTCTTATATTGCGCACATGCTTTTTTGTGCCCACAGCAGAGAAGGAAATGCAGCGATTGTATAAAAATATAATAAAAATTTCTGCTCAACGAAAGTAAAAGTTTGCATGCTGTATAGGCACCAGCTAAGGCTGGTCAGCGCTAAATTTTCACTTTCAGTTTCGAGTTCAGCAACACTGGACCGACCGACCGATGCTGTAATGCACGGGAAAACTACAACAGAATTTGTGAAAAAGTGATCGAGTATTTTAGAGGGGAAAGAGATAAAACATTGCCATTGCGTTATTATTTCACTGTACATGACGCTAGCAACACATTCAAGACCATCAGCTAACTATTCAAAACAAAAGACTTAAGCGACAAACTTGACTGTTTGAACTTGAATTCAGGAAAAGCTGTTTCATGTTCAAATTTTTAATCCAGGAAGAGCTCAAATGGATTTTCCACAAATAAACTGTGCCCAATCTTAAACACTACCTGTTGTTGCCTTCTGCTCGTGCAGCTCGTGCGGATGCTTTGGCTAAATATAGCGCCTTCGCTGCTGCTGCTGCTGCTGCTGCAACACTTTAACGTGCAGCTCAAAATTAAGCGATTACATCAATCTGCAGCTGACTTATTTTTTTAGGTATTTAATGTGCTAAAAGGCTTTTTGTTTGTGTTGTTTTACTATCTTGTTGAAATTTTGTTGCTATATTGTTATGGTTGTGGTTGTTGTTGCTGTTTTTGGTGTTATTATTGTTGTTGTTTTTGTTTGTTTAAACACTGTTGCTTCGTTTCGTAACTACTTTCAAATTAATTTCTTTCATTTACTTATTTAAGCTTGCAGCTTTGCATGAGTTACAATTATTATGGCATCAGTCTCAGTAAAGCAGCAGTTTGCACGCCGATTAAGCAAAATTTTAGGTCTTTGCATTCTTCTGCTTGCTTCAGTGCAAACGGTAAGCGTTACCAGAAGCATGGTAGCTTTTTTTCAAATTAGGGAATGGGCTCAAGTTGCTACTGGCACAAGTAAAAATGATTAAAATATTTAGTTAAAAAAACACTCGTTTAATATATTTAAAAAAGTTTTCATGACTCAAGAATGCGCCATGTACAGATAAAAAAATACATCCGAAGAGTTTGGAAATTTCAAGGAAAAATAAAACAATGAAAAACTAAAATGACGGTTTTTCTATAGTTATATATAACCTTTTGTAATAAAAACAAGCTATTTTTGACGTTCAATTTTGTTTTAAGATAAAAGTTTTTCAAATGTTTTCAAAACAATTTATTAAAGATTATTAGTTGAAATATAAAAATGTGCATCGAAATTGACTCTTTTGACTTAATTGTTTATTTATGCTGTTGTAGAATTGTGAAGTAATATGCTTCTGATACTTTAAAAAACTTTGTAAATGCTTTTTTGTGCAAATATCTTCCAAAACTCGATCGATTTAAAACAAAAAAATTCCTAAAACAAATTTTTTCTCAAAACTAATTGCAGGAAAAGTATGATTTTAAGTATATTAATATATTTGGTATATGTACCTACTGGGGAGTCCAGTTCCGGAAGCTTTTCTCAACCCCGGGGTAATTGGGATTGAAAATCACAATCCCGGGACTAGTTCGGGATTGAAAATTTTAGGAAGTAAATAATTCAATACGTTTTTAATACAATTTTTTGTTATATATTACTTGAAACTAAGAAATCTACATCAATTCATTTATAATGTAACAATAACAAAACACATCAAGGGTATTCACAATTGCGTTGTTTTCAGTGTAATTTAAAAACCCCGTGGTATTAATACCACACTTTACCGAGCGGTTTTTATATTTTTTATTGTTTTACATGAAATCTCTAAAAACCAAGTGAACCAATTAGAAATAGCTCAATAATATATTTAACGAACGTGGTTTCTAAAGTTCTATAAACAACCGATCGATTGCCAGTTATTTTCTAATTGCAAAAATGGAAGAAGCTCAAAATGCAAGTTAAACTTTTTTATGCTATATATTAATAAAATATATCAATTTGGATATTTAATTTATTTGCTTAGTAACAAAAAACTATAGTGGGAGGTTCCCAACCACAAATTCTATTTGAAAGGGTGCTCATAATTGTGATTTTCAACTAAAGCAAAAATAACAATACTACTATACCACACAATTGTGGATACCCTTATTTTTAAAAAACAAAGAACTTAAATTGTTGTAATGTTTCACCAATTTCAATAACTTATCACGACTTTAAGTCAATTGACAGCGAATCTTTGTTTTGTGACATAATGTCAATTCCTTGGAATGACTGTTGGTATCTTAATACAGTTGATGATAAACTCATGTTTCTTGTAAGTAAAATTAATGCCTTATTTGATCAACATGTTCCCCTTCGTACTGCTCGTTGTGTTAACAATTTATGTCCGTTGTTCACTCAACATGTTAAGTTGACTAAAAAAAACGAAACCAGGCTAACACTAAATGGAAAAGATTGCCGACAGACTTGTACTGGGAAGCATATAAGACAGCTCGAAATGAGGCCAATTCGGTTGTAAAGGATGCCAAGAAAAATTTCTACAAGTCAAAACTTGACGTAACGCTTTCCTCCAAGCAACTTTGGAAAAATTGAAAACAAATTGGAGTGTGCAACAAACAGTTGCCTAAGTGTCAGATTAACCCAGATGCTCTAAATGACTTTTTTGTCTCTGAATCACAGCCCGTTGTAAACTGTAATCAAAACAGAACGACTTCTGTGAATATTATAAGCAATTTTGAGTTTTCCAGCGTATCGGAATACAAAGTAGCCAGGTCTATAATGAGAATTAAATCCAGTGCTCTTGGAGAAGATGGTATAAATATTAGGTTTATTAAAATGATTTTGAGTCCGTTAACGCACATCATTAACCACTGCTTTACTAGCTCGTCCTATCCTAAGATGTGGAAAGTAGCAACAATTATTCCCATTGCAAAAAAAGCTAGAGCATCTGAACCATCTGATTTTCGACCTATAAGCTTGTTATCATCTCTTTCTTAAGTCTGTGAGTCACTAATGGCAGATCAGATCTCGCATTACCTTTGCGTTAATAAGCTCCTGTCTCCCTTTCAGTCCGGTTTTCGTTCTGGTCATAGTTGCTCTACTGCAGTAGCTAAAATCTTAGACGACATTCGAACATCCTTTGATAAAGAACATCTTACATTACTCTGTTTCTTGGATTTTTCTAAAGCATTTGACACTGTAGATCATTATAGTTTATGTTCAAAGCTTGAATCATTATTTTGCTTTTCTTTAACTACAGTCAATCTTATTAAAAACTATCTAAAAGGTAGATCCCAAAGAGTAAAAATTGACAGTAATTACTCGAATTATAAATACCTTAACAGCGGAGTGCCACAAGGCTCAGTTCTTGGGCCTCTTCTCTTTGCAATTTTTATTAATGATATTTTTACCATTCCAAAAAATGTAATAATGCATGCATATGCGGATGATCTCCAGATTTATATGTCCCGTCCTATTGGTCTCAGCGAAAATCTTTGCTTCAGAGTGAATGAAGACCTAGATGCAATTAATAAGTGGGCGATAAGTAACAAGCTTAAACTAGATTCGTTAAAATCTGTTGTGTTGCCAATTTCAAAAAGTCGTTACTCAGTTGAAGATATTCCTGCCGTATATATAAGTACTACACCACTAACGTCTGTTGAAAAGGTAACTAACCTTGGGTATCGGATTAACACATCACTTTCATGTGTAGACCATATTAACTATGTTGTAAGCAAAATATACTTTGTCTTAAGAAATCTGCGAATGACTGCTCAGATCACACCAACAGAAACTCATCGTAAACTGGTAATACAGTTGATAATGCCTTCTATAAATTATTTTGAAGTGGTGTTTAGTAATCTAGACTCACATTCGTTACATAAACTGCAAGTGGCGTTAAACTATGCGGCCCGTTATGTGTATGGTCTCAGAAGATTTAGCCATGTAACTGGTCTAAGCACCCGAATTCTGGGATGCAATGTGGAACATTATTTAAAAGCAAGAAATTGTATATTCCTGCATAAGCTGATACACTCAAAAACTCCAAACTATCTATATTCTAAACTTCAGTTTTGTTTATCAGCCAGAAGCTTAAATTTGTTAGTTCCTCGCATATATATTTAAATATTTAAATTCCTCAAGACTTTTTTCGTAAGCCCCATTAGATTGTGGAACTCCTTGCCGAGGTACCTTAAATCTATTTCCAAGCACAAAATTTCAAGCAATTAATATCTGCACATTTTTCTTTAATTCTCGTTTCTCTTTTACTTTCTCTATTCTTCTCATTTAACCCTTTTTTTTATTTAATTATTCATTACATATAAATTTTTGTTGATTTTATTATTTTAATTAAACTACTTTTAGAATTTAACTTAAGTAATTTTTATATATAAATTTAATAACTGTTTGTTTCTTTTTCATTATGATCTTATGTTTGTTCGAGATATATATTATACTATTTTATTGTGCGCAAAAGAATAACTATTTCTTATGTACTAATATATGAATAAAGCCAAAATTACAAATTAAATTAAATTAAATAATATTAATGACTAGCATATTGTATTAATTTAACCCTTTCAGTGGATTTGCCCAATATATTGTACACGTCAGAAAGTAATTTTTATATGTATTTATTTTGCAAAGCTTTTTTTTAAATCAAATCATTTGATTCTATGAAAAAAAGATGAAAAAACATGATAAAAATATATTTAGAGATATATTTGCTATTCAAGTCAGTTGTATTTTCGATTTTGTGGCAAAGAAAAGCAAAAAAATTTTATAAGAAAAAATCAACCGGACAAAGATCAAATTTATGTTTTTTATCTTTTCATGGCTTTCAGGATAAGAATATTAAGAGGGTTTAAAAAACAAAGATCTTAAGGGTTGATAAACCTTTAAGGGATTAAAAAAAAGACTTTAGGCCGAATTGGAGCAAAACAATTTTTTCTTTGTACAAGCTTGTAAAACGTAAGAAGCACAGGTTACAATGAATGGTATGTTTTTTGCATCTTCAGGACCTAAATGATAGGAATATTACCTAAAAAAAAACTTTTTTGTTCTTAGTTTAGCTTAGCCATTGAATGGGTTAAAGAACAAAAAATATAAAAAGAACAGTTTAAGGTATTACTAAACAAATGTTACCCTTTTTTTTTTTGTACACAGTTTTCATGTTTTTTTGAGTTTAAGGCAAATTAAGGCTGGAAAAAACATTTCAACTTAAATTTTTTGTTTTAATTATTTTTAAAGTAATACATTAAGCTGATCAACGTGGGTTTTTTTTAAGAGAGTTTTGTTTGAATATTATAACAAATATAACCAGCTGATGAGAAGCACCGTTCTGATTCTATACTAGTTGGAGAAATAGTTTTACAATAGTTGTAAGCAATTTGTAAGTTTCGATCGCGGTTGCCTTCACCATAAAACAAAATTATTTTTTAAGTCAGAATATCTGACAATTTTGAAATACTATTTTAAAAATCTTTGTAAACTCCGTGCTACAGTGGTTCACACTCATCGTCCTAACAATCTTTGTCAGCCTCAATAAAATTTTTTTTCTAATTCTATATTCAGATCAACTAAAACTGAAATGTTTGCATTTACATTAATATTTGTAATAGAAATTTTCTATTAAATTTTTTTTTAAAATCCTGGGATCCAGGAATGACAATCCCGGGACTTAAAGTGACTTAAATCGTTCGGGATTCCGGGATTAACTCCCCTAGTACCTACACACCTAGAAGTACAGAATTAAAAAAACAGATGCGTCACTGGACAAACGAGAGAAGCGAAGCTTTTTCGTAATTTCATTAGTTTGATAACTTTATGGTTTTTTTAATAAAAAAATTTTAAATACCATTACGTTAACAAAGAAAAAATAATATTCCCACCTGTAAATTTTATAACCTAACATTATTATTTTACATGAATTTTGAATTATTTTTGTAAATGTTAATGAAATTATTGGTAGTAATATCTAAAATATCAAATGTATATTATATAGATGCAATGTCATATATATTTCTAAAAAATTTAACATCAATAGTTGTCCTAATCGTGTTGTGCAAATACTTGAATCGTTTATCATTCGCAAATTATATTTATCCCTGGCAGAATAACCAGGTAGATGCACTAGAAATACGCTCTCTCATAACGTCAACATAACGTCGAACATAACGTCAAAATGAGCTGTTTTGAGAATGTTATCAATTTTTACTCACTTGTTTATTTTCTGGACTGCCTTTAACTTCCTCCTGTCGCGATAATTAAAAAACAGTTCATTAATTATTAACTTCCGTTTCAGCACGATAAAATCAGCAAAAAATCGTCGATTTCATTAAATAAATTTTATGTTTTATAACAGCAATTTCACTTGTCAAAATATATTTTGACAGTTTAAATCAGCTATACATAGTTACATAAGTAAATTGGTTACTGAACAATCGAAATAAGTAGTCGAATGAAAACTATATTAAAAGTAAACTTTTATTTGCTTCATTTAAAGCCAAACTACAATTAGTTTTGTATTGTAATTAATTTTTGTAATATTGTATCTTAAAACACGGCTCATTTTTTGAAATTTTTAAGATTTTTGTTTAGTTTTTTTACATTTTCATACATAAAATCTGGGTACTGAATTGATTTATACGGTTACAAGTAAATTATACATCCCAATGGCTGAAAAATAAACATCAATTATCAAATAGTGACTTTATAGCTACGGCAATGATTTGCTCTCTCGTTTTTTGCTCTCCGAATTGCATCTATCTGGTTATTCTGCCATGAGTGAATCACATCTAGACACAAAGAGTTCTGGAGTAGTGGTGTAAGACTATCGATTGAAATGGTACGAGTTCGATTCTCACGTTTACAAATAAATATTTTTAATTTTATATCTCCTTGTTGTAATAGACGCAAGTAAAAAAACAACAACAATTCTAAGAAAAAGGTGTATGGAAAAAATTGTCCTTTTTAGGATTTTACTGAAGCAAATTACAAAACGAGGCGTTAAAATCTTCGCTTCAAAAACACTTGCAATACATACATTTTTTTTTTAATTTTTTTTTTTTTTTTTTTTTTTAAATAAAGCTAGAACTCACAGGAAGCCACGTTCAAAAGTTTGAAAAGGATTGCTTTATAAAATGACTGTCGTAAAACTGTGCTTTTTACGTTTTTTTAAATTATTTCAAACTCCAAAAAAAATTGTTTTGTATTCAGAGCGCTGATTAAAATTTCTAACTTTTATACTTTTTTTTTTTTTTTGGAAAATCTTTGTAAAGGTATTCATGAATCTAGGTTTTATTTTAATTAGCTCTGGAAAGTATAGCATAAATGATTGCTTGATAAAATGACTGTCGTAAAACTGTGCTTTTTACGTTTTTAAAAATTATTTCAAACTCCAGACAAAAATGTTTTGTATTCAGAGCGCTGATTAAAATTTTTAACTTTTATGCTTCTTTTGTTTTGGAAAATCTTTGCGAAGTTATTCATAAATCTAGGTTTTATTTTAATTAGCTCTGGAAAGTATAGCATAAGTAATAAATAAAAATTGAGCTAACACTTTGATGGACTACCAAAAATTTTGTTCGCATATGTTTGCACACAAATTAAACTTGTTGCTAAGTTTTAATTTCATAGATAGTTCATGCAAAAATGTATCTACTAGTTTTTGCAAGTTTTCAAAACATTTATTTATTTTTTAAATAATTTATTTTTTATTGAAATATGAATTAATTTTGAACGAGGCTGTAAAAATTCAATTAATTTCACCAAAAACGAATTTGAATAGTTCAACTGCAAAAATAAATAAAATTCAAATTGTAATGACATTGACCAAGTGCGATGAACTGGAAACATGTTCCTCTTTAAGAATTTTTATAAATTTTTTGTGTGCGTTTTCTTTTGGTCGATTTCGTCACACTGTGTCATTTGCAGATTTAGTGTGAATTTTACAAGAATATTGAACGCAACATGTTTTAAGGCATATTTTTATTTATTTTCTTTTCTTTTTCCAGGAAAAGGTCTATATTAAAGGGTTAATATACTGATAAAAATTGTGGTTATCAGGCTTCTTACAATTTCAGACTAGTTAAAAACAACTTTGATAAATAGCTCATAAGGTCAAGCAATTGTCTGGCCATATTTTTCCAATATTTGTGGCAAATTTGTTGGAAAACCTATTCCGATCTGAGACGACGCCTTTAAGACGACGGTCAATTGAGTCGAATTCAAACACGGAAGGATCGTAGCAGCAACAGCGGTGGCTCTTTTTACAAAATCAGCACACTGCATCAGGCGTCAAAATATATAAAATCATTATTTTGTGCTTTTTCTTCGAACTTTTTCTTTTTCCTTTTAATGTTATCATTTTATGCACAGACAAATTAAAATTTATAAAATCAAAAGTGAAAAGCTTTTATTTTTATTTTTGTTTTTTGACAAGAAGTCATAACTGAAGAATTCATAATTGAAAATTATATGGCAAGTCAACACAGATTTAAATTACATATATTAGACGTTTAAGCTTAGTTTAGACGTCATTTAGAATTCACTGATAAGCTTCATTCAAAGCTTAAACTTAAATTAAACTCTAAGCAAAATGAAACCAGCATTGAAAAACCAGGTTTAAAAAAGGTCTTCTTTCAAAATATTTCACAGTTTGCTCAATTTTTTTCAAGCTCTTTATTTGTATCAAAATTTCGGGCCTAATGGAGTGGTTTGAACCCCAAAAATCAGCCCCTTGGCAACGGTCCTTAGTACAGTATGATAAAGCGTACACAAAAACCTTTTCATAGTGGCATCACATAAGATCGGAATACAGTACACACCAACTAATGTTGAGCTTGGAAATATAGCAAGGTTTTCATATAACCGAGGGTATTTTTAAGTAGCTTTTTTCTGTATTGAGACTGCAAACAATTTGTTGCGCACTTCAAATTCAAACGATGCATTGCTTCCATAAAAGTTACCATTCTTGTGACAAATATAAACAATGGTTAAATTATGTATTTCGTTTTTTCTTTCTATTTTCTTACAACAAATGAAAATATAATTGAGGGCGAAAAGAATCCTTGGTTAATATAACTGAGGGCTCATATACAATTTTCAAAATTTCAAGACTGTAAATATATTCGCGTGGTTAACGTAATCAAGTGTAAATAGAATCGTGTGTATACTGTATAAATATATTTATGATGATTTATATACTCTCACGTGCACTGTGAAAGGTCCCAATAAGCCAAATGAATTTGAAACGAATCCGCATTCTCGGACATTTTAATCGTTATCGATTTAGGTTTTCGAATCGTTTTCGAATTCGCGAACGGGAGAAAATCACCACTCGTTAAGAATTCCGAGAAACGCTTCGAGAACGATTAGTTAGTTTAAAAATGTTAAAACCTTTTCGAATAGCCTAAAATATAAGATAATAATTGATATTATTATATTTTTTAATTGCAGCATAAAATTGAAATTAACTAATGCAATCCAAATGTTTTTTAAAAAAAAAACAACCCTTTTTTAGTGGTTTTAAATAGAAACCTGTGAAAATTATAATTCTTATACTGGCGAAAAACTGCAAATATTAGAATTATTATTATTAGCATTATATGAAATCAGAAAATTACCATCATCCGCCAACTCGAACCTCGACCTCGTGAGTTTAAGTACAACAGCTTATCCATTTAACCATCGCAGTTGTTAACTAAGCGTCGCATACTTTGCGTCATTACAAATGTAAGCTAGCATTCGGTAGTGGGTTCAAACCCCAACCGTGCAAAATTTTTTTTGTGATATTTAAATTTTTTTTGTTTTATCTCAAATTGTTTTATACGAAAGCTCTCAATGTTACTTTTCATATATATTCTTGTTGCTTGAAAGATGTAAGAAGAGCAACGAACTAAAAAGGAATTATTTTTTTATTAATGTTTTAAAAAAATTTTGTAAAATAAATTAAAAAGTCGAACTTGCAAAAAAGCTCGAAACGAATACGAGATCTCAGATCCATAAATTTCTTCATACAAAATTGTATAAAATAAAAATATTATGAATATTTTTTTAATTTAATTGATTTTTTAATAGTTGAAAAAATTAATTATTGAAAAAATATTTTCATATAATTTTGTATGGATCCAACATCTACCCACTGAACCATAAGCGAAAGTTTTGAGTAAGTTGAGAGTTTTTGGATGGTTTTTTTTTTAATTTTTGAATTTTTATTTTGTCGCCTAAAAGTGCATGCTATAGAAGATTAAATTCGTTAAAATTTTCCCATAAATTAAATCGTTAAAATTTTCCCATAAATAAAAACTTTACTTATTTTGCAAAATTCATAAAAAACTTTTTTTAATCCAAAAAGACTAATTTTAGAAGGTAAGAATTCCTCGTAAATTAACTATTTTTATCCATAAATGAGTTTAACTTTTTTTAATCCAAAAAGATTAATTTTAGAAGGTAAAAATTCCTCGTAAATTAACTATTTTTGTCCATAAATGAGTTCATAAACGAGTTCATAAATGAGTTCAGAAATGAATCATATATGCTTTTTTTTGCATTCTTAAAGAGTACAAAAAATAATAATTTAGTATCATATCAGTAGAAACAATATCTTATAAACGAACCAATTTTGTGTATGAATGAGTTCAGAAATGAATCATAAATACTCCTTTTTATATACTTAAATGAGTTAAAAAAGGAATAATTTGAACCTTTGTTGATATTTTTATAATAGTAAATTAAAATGTTAACCTTCATACAAAAGTTATATAAAATTTTTCACCAGTGCGAATTGATTCTCGCCATAAGAAAAGAGATGGACTGTATTCCTTTTCATCTACCAACAAGTTTGTCATAACACTTCAACATTTTGATCAAAAATTAAGATCAAGGCCAAACCACGACTTCATTCCATGCAAAAAAGTAATCAAATAAGTTCCCCAATAATTAACTTTACTAATATGATATAATAATATTTAATGAAGTGGCCATTTCAGCCCTCGGCTGAACTTATTATGATCAAATTGTGTTTTGCGTGTCATTAACAACCGATTTCTTCACCGAGTATTAGCGCTAATCCGTGGATTAGACCAGATCATGGTTTACAAACTAAATTTCCGAGTGCCGAAAAAAACTTTCTATGGTTCATTTTCTAACTCATTTCCGAAGAAAAAAGGTTCGTTTCTGAGAGACATTTTCATCCGGCGATAGATTCAAAAAGGGTTCATTTCCGAGTGCCGAAAAATTGCTTTTCTATGGTTCCTACTAAACCATAGAATTTTTTTTTTTAATTTTTTATTTTTTATTTTGTCGCTTAAAAGAGAGTTTGGTATAGACTATTAAATTCGTGAAAACTCTTCCTATATATAAATACTGAATTTCTTTTGCAAAATTTATAAAAAACTTATTTTGAGTCAAAAAGAATCATTTTAGAAGCTCGTAAATAATTCCTCGTAAATAAACCATTTTTGTTAATAAATGAGTGCATAAATTAATCATAAATAATTATTTTTTGCATTCTTAAATGACTTCAAAAAATAATAATTTCTTATCAGTAAAACAATATCTCATAAGCGAACTATTTTTTGTTCATAAATGAATCATTTATTTATTTATATACTAAAATGAGTTAAAAAAGGAATAATTTAAACCTTTGTTGATAATTTTATAATAGTAAAGTAAAGTAAAATATAAACCTTCATACAAACGTGATAATTGATTCAAGAAGAGTTCATTTCTGAGTGCCGAAAAATAACTTTTCTTTGGTTAATTTTTTAACTCATTTCTGAACAAAAAAAGTACAATTTATGGTTCTTTTTTTAACTCGTTTCCGAACAAAATAAGGTTAATTTTGTTGAGGCATTTTAGTCCGACGAATGATACAAAAAGGGTTAATTTTTGAGTGCCGGAAATGAACGTTTCTGCTCGAAAAGGTTCATAAATGTATTCGAAAACGGTAGTTTTGGTTCATTAGGTTCTGTTTTTAAGTCATACCCGAACAAAAAAAGTGCAATTTATGGTTCTTTTTTAAATCATTTCCGATCAAAATAAGGTTCATTTTTGAGAGGCATTTTAGTCCAACGTTTAATACAAAAATGGTTTATTTATGGTTTAATGGTTTAATGGTTAAATGGTTTATATATGGTTTATTTATGAGTGCCGAAAGTTAACATTTCTACCCGAAAAGTTTCATAACTGAATTCGAAAACGGTAGTTTTGGTGCACTGGGTAGTATTTGTTTCAAGATCGCTTACGAGTTTTTCTCCGAAGTACCCTTTGTTACATGTTCTGCATCACTAGAGCAGAATTTGACAGCTGGCAGGTTGTTGTTTTTTTCGCCATAAGCTTACCATGTTTTTTCTGATATTTTCTACATATATTTGTGTAAGCCAGATCCTTCAGGTGAAAGTATAGTTGATCAGGTTAATACATTGTGATTGACTCTCCTTACCAAATTCATCACTAAAAATAATCTGGGGCGAGTAAGAACATTTTTTCCTAAATGTACCATGCAAATTTACTTTATTAAAACGGTAAAAGCTCTGCAAATTCCAGAAAAATGTCTAAAATTACTTGAAATATTACGTATGACCTTTTTAAATAAGTGTTTCATGATAAGCTTTTAACCAAGCATTTATTATGAAATTCGAGACTACTTTCCATACCAAGGAAGTTATGCTACATTTCCTTTTGCAGGGGTGAGTTATAATAAATGCTATACCACTGGTAGCCCTTCAATCTAACAATTTTTTTAATGACTAAATGGTAAAAAACAATAGGAATTTACTAATTGGCTGCTCATTATGCTGCGAAAAGTAAATCTATTTAGAAAATACAACTTTTCTGAAACGGCTTGAAAAGATTGTATTTTTTAAAATAAAGTTAAGAAGTTTACTGCACTGTAATATTATAGAGATATTTTGTTTGTAAAAATTAAAAAACCAAATCCAAAAAAAAAACAGAAAATGCCTAAATTTGTACACTTTTGATGTGTTACAACAACAATTCCATCACGGGTTTTATTCAAAAAATGGTGTGGTGTGAAACATTTCCTAGAGGCCTTTCAAAATAAGTATACGAATTATGTCCGTTACGGTTTAAAACCAGAAATTAGGTGATCGCTTTGACCTTATTTTGAAATTATTTTGTATTTTCTTAAAACTAAGAGCCTATTAGATAATCATTAATAAGTTCGGTCTGAGAAACTTAATATTACTTAAAATATAAATTTGTATTAACATTGATACAATCCTCCTGTATTTGCTCGTATTTTTATCCAAATCAAACTATAATGATACATTTTTATTAATCTTTTTGATATCTAAAACTAAAATTATTTAAAAAAAACATAATTTAACAAAATTTTCAATTAGTTTCTATTTAAATCAAACATCTGTGTATATTTTTTTCAAAATAATATTAATATTTTATTGCCTAATTAAACAAACTTGCCTATTTTTAACATTTCAGCCATTCACATCTACTTGCACTAATTGGAGTTATTGTTGAAATCTTAAGCAGTCTGCGATTAATTAAGAGGAAGCGATAAGAGGTGCACTTGCAGTGCTTATCTTGTTGGACCAAAAAAAAAACAACTAAGACCATTAACCGCCAGCCAAAATTGAAGCAACACCAAAATCGTTGAATGGCTGCAGCGTAGTTTTCCACAAATCACCAACAACAACAACATCTTAAAACCAGCAGCACGAGATATCAGCACCAGGCACAAATAGGCTCAACCTGCTCAGGAAGCACGCGAGAGCAACGAACTGCCGCGCATGCGTACAAGGCGCTGCAACAGCATTCGGTGGCGCACAAGTTCAAGCGTAAAACACACGCCAAACAATTACCGTGGCCCCCTCTCCCTCCAAATTTCCCCTTCTCTGCTTCCCCGTGTCAATTATGAGTTGTGTGGCAAGCGCCAACATGGCGAGCTAAATTGCTGCAACAACATAAGCACTAATAAAGCAGCACAACGAAAAAAAACGCTTAAATTAAGCAACGACATAAATAACAACAACAACAACACCTAACGAGGAAGTTATTTAAGCACATTCATCGCGCAATCACGTTTTTGATTTGTCAACTTCACCGACCACAACAGCAGCAACAAATAACGAGGAATGCAACGCTTTTTCATTGCAACTTTGCCACTTCATCAAATAAAGCAGCAATTATTTTTAGAGCAAACAATATATCCGCAACTTCAACAAAATCAGCTCAGCTCACTTTGATCTCGCCTTTAGGATACCCTTCAAAATCCTTGATTGCCTCCTTCCCGCCTTCATCCACCGACAACACATACCAACGCAGTTCAGCTAAATGTAAAATGTTAGCAGCTAAAAAATGGAGTTTTTTAGCTATTGTTGCCGGTATAATATTCGCCCACGCCATTGAGAGTCCTCAGCACCAGGCCTCTACAAATCACCACCTGCAACTCGCCACAACTAACAGCTACACTTTACACGTCCTACCGCCATGGTTAGCGACCGGCGCCACTGCGACATCAACGCCCACGCAGACCACGCATCTTCGAACAGCGCGCAATCTTTACGCCCCTCACGAAGCCTTCACTAAAGTCGACGACATCAGTTTTCAGCAGCAGCGGCAACGGGCTGACGGCAGCTTGGTGCAATCATTTGGTAGTTATCGCACCGCACGCAATTCACATGGCGGCAATGCAGCAACGGAGGCGCAACGGCGTTCCGACACTTCTACCGCTAATGCTGAGCTCGCAGACTCTTCTGCTTCCATTGAAGTGATACCTGTGCCGGGAGTCACCCTGAACGCTCACAGCACGCCCATTACAATTCCCAAACAAATTGTGCCCTTGACACCAGAAAATGTGACACGGCGAGAGGGACGCCAACGCAACTACGTCTACATTCCGCTTCAGCAACATTTTGCACCTCTACAGAGTGCAGCGCTGCAGCCAAAACGTAACCTGTCGCTGGCACATTTGGGTCCTCCACCTGAGGGTGTGGCTGCTGCTGCTGGCGAATTTGATGATTTAGTTGCAGATCCTTCTGATCGCAGTGAAGTTTTTGCACCTACAGAGGGCAAGCGCATTGAGGACGGTGATTTCAATGGTTCCAGTCGTCGCATTGGCTTCAACTTCCCCAGTTTTAGTCTTAAGCCTGCGAGTCCATTTCATCCACAAGCTTATCGCGAGGACAATCCCATCTTTAGTGAGTCTTCAGGCTTTGAGCGTCCTTACAGCGAGGATGGCGGATCACCCTTAGTTTTTGATCAAGAAACGCGCCACACACGTCAGTTGCTCTTTGAGTCGGAGGCAACGCCATCATCTTCACATCCCTTTGAGTTTCCTGGCTTGGCCACAAACAACAAGCCGCACACGCTCAATAGTGCTGTAGCCGCTGGCAAGATTTTTCGTGATGAGGTCACAAAATTTGGTGACATAAATGGACCTATAACTGCGATACCACAGCGTCCACAACGAGGCATATATTTTGGTGATTCTGAGTTCAGAACAAGTCCTTCGCGACCCTTTGTACAGCCGCAGAAGTCGTTCAATGAGTACATTGGCAGTAGTTCGCTCAGCGGTGGTGATTACCAGGGTTCACGCAAAAGTCGCTTCTTTCCATACAAGTCATCGCGCAGTCCTCGAGTTGTCTTTCCTGCCAACGACAATATCGGCACAACGGGTCCCAGTGGCAACGCCGTTTACTTCAGCGACAATGTGGCTTTTAGGTGAGTATCAAATTTATTTCAACTTTATTTAAATTAGTTACTCACTAAAGTTGCATTTAGAGTTCGTTTCAGAACCTGTCACAAATTTAAAATAAACTGACTGATATATGAGCTATTTATTTAGAAAGTGACTTAAGTACACTTTCAAACAAAAATTATATCTAGCTGTTTTATTCAATATTTGATTTTTAATGTAATTTTTTAATTTTGAGGGAATTTGTAAGAACATAATGTATTTAAAATTACAAATGTTTTCGATAAAACAAATACAGTTATGCTGATTAGTGAAATATTTTAAATTTCTTATTAAAAGTTTTAAGTCACTTTCCTATTTTGAGATTTCAAATTAATATGTTGTGTAGTATGCAATCAAATACAAGTTCAGAGGATTATGCTTTACTATCGAATTAGTATGGTTTCATTTCAATTGGTAATATTGATTTGATAATGGTCAATAAATGCATTATATGCTTAAACTGCTTAACCGATTTGCATGAAAAGTTATATATAGAGTTTTTTGGTTAATAGGAGTGATCCGATATTAAAAACGTATTTTAATACAAAAATTCATTTTATTAATATATGTATATAAACAATGGTATGAAAAAAAATAGATTTTAAGCCATATAAAAAAATATTTAAAAAATATAAAACATTTTGAAAAAAATAATTTCACCAAAAAAATTCATAGAGTGTTGTTTTGATGACTAAACCAGTTAAACAAGTTTTGCGCAAAACGAAAAGAATTTTTGCAAATAAATGCTTTGTTATATGAAATCTAGTCAGAAATGTAATTTTTACTTGTTTTTATTTTTACAACGAAAGCAACTTTTAAGTACTTTATTGAGTAAAATGTCAATATTTTGGACTTTTTTTGAAAACAAGATAAGAAATATACTTTTTAATCGATAGCAGATATAGTTGGTTAATTGGATAAGAGAGCTATTACATTTTTTTAACATATAAAATTTTTTACAAATGTCAATAACAAACATTTTTATTTAGTTAACGTAAAAATTTCTTGACACACTCCAAAAACAATTTATAACTCTATGTTCTTTAAAAGCAATACAAGCAACAAACAAAAAATTTATCTTAGCTGTTACCAATCCTGAGATATTATTTGTTCTGCAGAAGCTTTTTCATGGGTGCAAAGTACTATAATTATTATTTGCTACGAAGTCAAAACATAGATTTTCAAGCCGTTTTTTAATTCTATGTTTTATGTAACGATGTTTTATAAAAAAGTTGTAAAACTAAATGTTTTCTTTTAGTTTGGTGAAAAATTAAATTTGTTGGTTTCTAAAGTTTTTCAAATTTTTTTTTACCCTTAAATCAGGGTTCAGAACCTGTCACAAATTTAAAATAAACTGACAACTTTCAACTTTATTTAAATTAGTTACTCACTAAAGTTGAATTTAGAGTTCGTTTCAGAACCTGTCACAAATTTAAAATAAACTTACTAATATATGAGCCATTTATTTAGAAAGTGACTTATTTACACTTTCAAACAAAAATTATATCTAGCTGTTTTATTCAATATTTGATTTTAGATGTAATCTCTTAATTTTGAGGAATTTTTGAGGTTAGATCATAATGTATTTAAAATTACCAAGGTTTTGATAAAACAAATACAGTTATGCTGATAAGTGATATATTTAAAATTTTAAAATTTAAAAATGGCATCCCTGGAACTCCAAAGCTTTTTCTAACAAAATAATTTTTTTTTTAATTATTAAAATAAGTGAGAAACATAGTTTTTTCTCTTAGTGACATAATTCTAAGTCGATATGTATTTTGATTTTTTTTTTCAATAAATAGGAACACAACGAAATTAATGTGTTTAGAATTAAATTAGAATCCACAACTGCAAAAAGTCAAATGCTGCGAATTCTTCCCAGAAATAAAATCTTTTAAAAGATCTCAGTTCTATTTACCCATCTTACATAGTTTGCCAAGCAAATAAATCAAATTACGCTGAACAGAGAAAAAAATAAATTTGAGCTTGCAGCTGATGATAATCCAAATAAATTTAAATTAAACAACCAGGCTAAGAGCCCGAACAGAATCAAAAGTCGTTTCGACCGGCGATCCTCTCTGGCTGAGAATAAAAGCGATTGCGATTGACGATGCAGAGTTGCTTTAATGTACATAGTTTTGTTAGCAGCCAAGTTTTTGTTGTTGTGTAAGTGAAACAGAAACAAAAAAGAAACGTGAGAACATAGCAAAAACTATGAAATTGTCTTTGAACATACCCAATTGTTTGCAAAAAATGGCAGTACTAATTGTACTCAGAGAGGAAATCGTCGGTCGTTAGAGAAAAAATACAATAGATTCTATTCAAATTTGCTCTAGCAAATTCTAGTTCGACATCACAAGTCGTTACGACTTTTGGTTCTGTTCGGGCTGCAATTCAAATTGTAATAAAATTAAATTAAAACTTTAGATGACTCAGATAAATGTATTTAAATTCAAGATGTTAACAAATTCATAACATAATTTGTTGATTTTTTGACCAAATTACTCTTTTTGCACTCTTTTGCAGAAAAAATTACGTATGAGACTACAGTTGATGACAATCCAAATGAGTTTAAATTAAACACATAGGCTATTTCAAATATTCATTCATTTTCACCCTATTTTTCCCTGTTTTTTTTAAAGTGTTTTCCCTTTTCGTTTAAAATTCCCGCAAAACGGAGAAAATTCACTTTTCTGGCAGCACTGGTAACGCTTGAACTAAAATAAAAAGCTTTTCTTTGACGTCATATGATTTCGAAGAGTTTATTCGAATAAGTGTCACATTATATAAAACTTGAACAGTATATTCGTCACAGCTTAGTTATTCAAATCTACTGAGGTTAAAAGAGTAGAGCCTTCTGCTGTGTGATTAACTCTATACAGAATTGTTGCTGTTGTTGCTATGATCAAAACTTAATAGAGAGACTTAATCTTTCTGTTCTCTATTTTCTTAAAGAATTGATTTTTATTTACCCACTAGCTGATATACCCGGTGTTACCCGAGAGTCACTTATATAAACATTTTAACATACACTTCTCTATTGAATGTTTTTTAAAATAGGGCATAATGAAAAACATGTTGAATTTTATTTGAATTTTATTTTATTTAATTTTATTTATTTACCGTTAGAAAGATAATTGAACGAACATTAATCCAAAAAAGTTTAGCAAAATTTTTGTTGTTGGTGGTTACATCTCTTGCGGTGAGCTAATTGAATTCAAAGAAGGGGTACGAAAAACAGATTTTAAAAATTAAAAAGAATTTTTATATTTACTTAATCTTAAAGCAAGCACTATTACCTTTTCAACAAAATAAAAATTATGGTGGGACTCAGTGCGTACTTGAGATATGGACATTTTAACGTCTAAACAAAGATTTATATTAAAAAACATATTGAACTTTTTAACAAAAAAAATTTAATGAAATATATTAAAAACAGCGGAGTTATTGGCATTAAAAGTAAAAACTTTGATTTTTATATAATTTTTTTCTCATTATTAGCTATCAATGTTTTATGAAAATTCGTTGTGCTAAAAATGAGTGTACCTACTAAAATTTCTAATAGCTGCGTTTTTTCATTGGAGATCAGGATCATATAATCGCATTTGCAACAAAACAAAAACAACAAAAAGTCCAGCAAGTGAGCTGGACATTTAAATTGATCCAATTCTATGTTTTTAAGTGTTTATGACGCTAGATGACACTGCGACTGAAAAAACTGGCAGTACTGCATTATTTTACTTTTTAAAAATTTGGTAGCAAAAGCATTTTCGCAAAACTTATCTGCTAGCTCCATAAGAACATCGGATATTCTTCTGTAAGCAGAAAATAGCGCCACCTGTCTGTAATCCCAAACGTGTGGGGTTAAATTTGAAGAAGCTTTTGAAAAAACATTATTCAGCTTTTCACCGCAAGGTGTATGTATAGTTTGTACCCACACATCTTGCAAATGTGGCGCCATCTATCTGTGAATTTAACGCACATATCAAAACTAATGAAATAATTGTGCTGACCAGATGCGCATATGTTTAATTATATCGCCATACAGCTGAAACTGATTACATGAAAATATTAACTATTACAGCATTCTTATTCACAGTCATTTTTTCGATAAAATTGTGATATATATACAACATTTAAAGTACCATTGATAAAGAACTAAGTGACAACGGTGACACAATAGTGAGAACAAGTAGAGCCATCACAACAAAACAAATTTAACAGGAGGGGGGCGGAGGCAAAAAATAAGTTGATCATTTAAAGAAGCTTTTATATAATCCAAAATGTTTTTAATTACTTTAGACACACAACTGCATTCTTAGAGATAAATGGGGACGTTCAAACTATATAGAGAATTTTAACACAAAACTAAGTTTTATTAATAGTCTGGTATGAAAAAATAGATTTTTAGCCATAACTTTTGATTGGAAAGAGATATTGGGGTAATTTTTTCACATAAATTATTTTTGAGACTTGACTTTTTTGTAAACAATATAAAAACAACATTTTGGAAAAAATAAATTTCGCGAAAAAAATCAAAGGGGGTAAACAGTAAAATAATTTTTGCGCTTAGCTGGAAGAATTTTTGCAAATAAATGCTATGTATAAAATATAAAAACAACATTTTGGAAAAAATAAATTTCGCGAAAAAAATCAAAGGGGGTAAACAGTAAAATAATTTTTGCGCTTAGCTGGAAGAATTTTTGCAAATAAATGCTATGTCATATGACATGTAGTCAGATTTGCTATTTTTAATTGATTTAATTTTTACAACAACAACAATTTTTGAGTCATTTTTTAAGTAAAAAGTCAATATTTTGGACCTTTTTTGGCATACTCATAAAACATATATATACTGACTTAACGGTACAGTTCAACCTATTTTTGTGAAGTGAAGTGATTTTACTGAACTTTTGAAAAAAAAAAAAATTTGAATAAAATATATTAATGGACAGCGGAGATATTTGCATCGAAAGACCAAACTTTGATTTTCATGTCGTTTTTTTCTCATTCTTAGGTAACGATGTTTTATGAAAAAGTCGTTGTACTGAAAATTTCTCCAATTTTGAAGATATGTGAGTGTTTTTGATGTCAAAATAACAAAAAATTTTTTAAATTAAATACACAAAAATCTCCGATGGTAAAAAGTTTTATAATAATAAAATTATCGTTAGTTGAAAAATTTCAGAGGGGGCGTGGCAAAAACTAAGTATTTAATATTTTAAGTTGGGATAAACTTAATATGTGTACCTAGTTTGAGCGAAATCCGCTGAGCCGTTTAGATTTGTATAAAGGCCAAGCAAACAAACAAACAAACAGAAAATGAGTTTTATTACTATAGATTATCAAGGTTCATTTATAAGAATGTGGCACTTGAGAGAGAAATGCACTCTTTTTTCGCCTTTGCTGAAACTGTCACTGTGCTTTTCTTTGTTCTGAACATTCGTTTTCTTCATTTCTTTTCATCCATTCCATCATCATTCCATAAATGAGCCTTGCCCATTGTTATAATTATGATAATTTTAGAAGAGAGTTTTTAAAAAAAAGTGCGAGAGCAATAATTGTGGGACAAAGTTTTTACTCTTTTCTAGCGTGAAATATTTTGAAATTGGCTCTCTGAAATAAAACTATATTAAATGTATTAAATCTGTTGCCAGCAATAATTGTTGTAAGTTCCCGTAGATTTTTGTTAGAGTGCACATAAGGCATTTTTTTAAAAAAAGTCATAGTTTTATATAAAATAACACATTATTACTTCTTATTTTTACAACACCAAAAAATGAAAAATAAAACAAATCATTATTAAAATATTAAAAAAATATTAGAGATAAAAAAAAAATTTGCATATTTTTTAACGTTCTCTTTAAATAAGGAATATTTAAAAAAGATCACAGTGTAGTGTTGGTCCTTGTTGACGTTAAGTAGGCCCTGCCTAATTTTGGTTGCCGGCGCTTAAAGACGCCACTGGCAGAAAAATAAAAGAAAGCCGGCACTTAAGAGCGCCAGAGGCTTTTTAATTAATAAGGCAGCTAATTAATTTCAGCTTTGAATCTCGTTAAAGACTGTTTATTTTGGGAAGCAGTTCCCTCTTTTATATCATCCTTAAATCTATGAACATATTAGAATTATAATTAGTCTAAGTAGAGGCATGTAATAAATTAATTAGTGTAAGTAGTGTAGCAATCTTTTTAGTACTTAGCTAACATTAATTTTTAATTTGTATTAGTTGCTTTAAACTAGAATTGAGTGATTTGTTATAACGTTAATTTTTCAGTGTTGGTGAACGTTAAATTTAGTGTCGTTAATTAACTAGCGTAAGTAGTATAGCAATATTTTTGTAACATTAATTTTTAATTACAATTGTTGTTTTAGCTTAAATGAGTAGCTTTTAATAACGTTAATTTTTCAGTGTTGGTGAACGTTAAATTTAGTGTCGTTAATTAACTAGCGTAAGTAGTATAGCAATATTTTTGTAACATTAATTTTTAATTACAATTGTTGTTTTAGCTTAAATGAGTAGCTTTTAATAACGTTAATTTTTAGTATTGATAAACGTAAGTTTAATTTAAAATTAACGTTGATAGTTTAAGTTTGAATTTTAGTTATATTTTATATATATTCACTACAACAGATGGTGAGCCTAGAAGTTGACCTATAATTGATGGAATCGCTCATACATAAATTAAATCATGTTCCAATTCTTCTCTTAAATTTATTAAAACGCAAATCCCTAAATATCTGTATTCCAACACAAATGAACTTATGTCATTTTCAGAATAAACGGCTTAAATTTGCAATAGATTAACGAAGTAACTCCAGATGACTTAGATTTTGTTTTTGAACAAAAATTCGTCTTACTGAAAATACTTTTTTACATCTACACTGATAAAATTCACATGTTTTAAAATTGACTTTGGATAACTTTAATTTAATTAAATTAAAACCTAAGTAATAAATTCTTTGTTTTATTATATTTCCCTTAAAGAGATCAGAACTTTGGCATCAACGACTTGGCAGCCATTCAAGATGTACGCAATGAGTTTAGTCTGCAAGATATCGATGGTGTCAGCGAAAACAGCCAGACAACTGGACCACAGTCAGCGAGTACTTTTAAGGAAAAAGGTTGGTTAAATTTTCTAAAAATAATTATAGTTTGAACTACACAAAATTCACAGAAATGAACTCAACTTCTTCTATTATTTAGGGGTTTGTCTTTATTGCTAGTCTATCACCGCTTTATCACCGATGCTTTTTTATTAAAAACACATTATATCATATGACTTCTTCATGGTATAAATAAGTATATATTTGGGCCTTAAAATTTTCAATACTCCAGTACTGACATTTGGTTTTTAAAACTGCCATTTCATGGGAAACGCCTAAAAGTGTTTTGTTATAAAGTCCAAAAATTCATCATTTTACTAACGCAACAAAGCAACAATGTTGTGTTTCTCAAAGGGGACATCATACTGAACATTTTTGCTGAACAAGGTTATAGCTTAGCACTTCTGAGTTTATTTAATTTGCACCAAAAATTAAACAGCCCAATCACTGAGTCCATCGTAGTACGATTATCGTAGAAGCTACGAAAAAGGTATCATCGAGCTCATTCGTAGCGATTTTGAAATAATTTGTTTATAACGTATATAGATTGTCGAAGAAAATTTTGAAATAAAATTCAGATCGAATAACCAGTCTTACTATATGAATTTTTATCAAAATTTTCTCCGACTACCAAAACACGTCGCAACGTTACTTCAAAAATCTATGAAATGGCGCTACCAATGAACTACTGTGATGCCTTTTTCGTTGTTTCTACGATAATCCTACAACGAAGGAGTCAGTGATAGAGCTGAATATTTAGGAAGAACGTAAGTCCAGTTCTCGATAATTTGTGTTCAAACATTTATTAACACGAACAACAAAATCGATTAAAAGAAGTTCGGTCAAAGTCCTTTCTAAAGTTTGAACTACCAATTTTTTTATGTTACTATGGGGCATTATGAGTTTTTGCGCCAAAAGAACTAAATGTTTTTATTCTAATAATTTGGTATATAAAAATAAAAAGGTTCTTTATAACATTTTATGTCACTCGTTTTATTTCCTATATTTGAAATTTTTGTTGAATTTTTTTAAAGACATACATACTTAGTAAAATATTGAACGTATATACATGAATTATTTAAAAGCTGCTTCAGACTATTAGAGAAATCATATAACTTTTTGTATGTTTTTTCGTCAGAGTTCTTAAATCATCTGACAGGTCATAGCATTTTCTGATAAATGTGTTTGCACAATGAAACTTTCTATCAGAGAAAATTGACACATAGAACTTAAAATGGATACTGGTAAAAGAAAATTACTAATTATAAACCTAATAATAGTTTATACATCTATGGTCAAGCGTTAAAAAAATAAAACACAAGAGCTTTTTAACAGTCTTCGAAATTGAAAAACAAAATTTTTATCTGACTTTTCTGATAGAAAAAGAAACAATTCTAATGCCGAAAAAATCGTATGCTTTGTTGTTAGAGAAGTCATAAAACAAATAAAATTGTGTTTATACTATCGAGCTTTCATTATTTGGCAGATCGCACGTGAAGTTGTATGCTTTCTCAGCTTTAAAAAGAATAATTCGTATCGAAAAACAAAGACGATTCCAAAACAACAAAGCTTCCATACAGATCTAAAATAAACTAAAAACTAAGAAAAATAAATGTTTAAGCTACAAAGTCAATTTGATAATTCAGTGACCTTTTTGAATAAAAGTATTAAAAGTACAACATAAATATATGGCCTCCTTTTAGGTCGATACATTTAGTCTACGGTTTTCTTTTTTTTTTTATGCTTTCAAAATAAAACCTTTGATTAAGGTTCTCAAAATAGACGTTTGTTTCAGTGATGACTTCTTCACTCGACCCAAATCTCTTACCGCCAAGCGTTTTTTTCTGGTTTGGTAATAGGATATAGTAGCAGGGGGCTAAATCTGGAGAATACGGTGGATGGCGTAGCAATTCGCAGCCCAATTTATATATTATTGCCATGGTGGAAGATAATTTTTTCTTCGTCAAATGCATGACTCCGCATCCCAAAAAATGTCGCCATGACCTTGTTGGCCAAAAACTCCACTATTCGTTGCTCTCTGGTGTGGCCTGATGAATTTATGTTTTGTCTACGGTTACGAAACGGTGCAAAAACTCCTTCGAAATGCTCTTGATCATCGCCAAACACTCCTTTCAAATGCTGGTACGCCCACAACGGAATTCAGTAAATTATTTTTTAACCATTGAAATTAATGGTGCATTCCAATTCAGTCCTCATAGTATTAATAAAGACTTTTCTTGGTTTCGGTTATGTTTTTTTAAGAAAACAAAAAAAATGCTTGCTGACTGCACGAAATTTACTTTTTTCCATTTCTGTTGAAATTCACAAATTTTTCTGCTTTCAGTGGGTGTCAAACAAAAACTAAATGACGCAACATGCTCAGCGTTGCCATATTGACAGTTTAAGCTGTAAATTACAGTTTTTTAAACCGGCTTTCAGTTTTTTTTTTTGACTCGAAGTGCAAATTACAGTTTTTTAAATTTCAAATTTTGAAAAAAAATACAAAATATTCCACTCATAAATACCACAATCGGAGAAAATCGACTTCAGAGAATATTGCGTAAATGTTATGTTGAGATATGTAATAAACATTTAGTTAAATTTGAATTCAAAAATGCGTTTTTATAAGATGTGCGACTTCTGTCTCCAATTAAAGTTTTATGTACTTATCAACCATCTATATCGCAATTGAGTTGACATTTGACATATGTTGTAAACATTGTTGAAAAGCAAAAAGTTTATGATGAATGGCGATAATTACGTCAAATTAATTTTAGGGATTTGTTGAAGTTTTTTGGAAATCTATTTTTTTAATCAAAAAAAAAGCGATGACAGTGAAGCATTTCCACTTTTATGAAAAATGGTTTCTGCTGCTCTATGCATTGCAATAGACACAGCAAATGTAGAACGAATATTTTCCATAATTAATATTAATAAAACAACGCTTATTCTAAGAAAAATAGATCTCTCAAAAAAGATTGCATCAAATTTGCGACAAGTCAATTTACGAAAATTAATGAAATCAAATGTCAAACACAAAAAACAAAATGTGATATTTTCAAAAGCATGGTATAATTATAATGAGATTCGCAATATCAGAAAAAGTAGGTTCTTCAGAAAAATGCTGAAAAATGTCCTGGGATTAGAACTTCAAAAGTACAAATGCTATTTAAAGTATTTTTTAACTTTTATTTTTTTTATTTATTTATTTAAAGAAAAGGTTCACAAATAAGACAGAGTCTTTAAAATGCAGTAAGAATACAGATACATAACAAAACAACTGCTTATGTTTTTGCTTTTGTTTTTGTCAATGAATTGTTTTTTATTGTCTAAAAAAATAAATAAATACCAATAAAATTAAACAAGGTTTTTTTAGGGGTTACAGCTTTTTAAAAAACGTCTGGCAACGCTGAGCATGCTTAAAATTTGACAGTAGTCTGTTAATAGTTGCTAGTTGAGTGGATCAGTGTTGCATTTAAAGTTACTACGAGGGAAATTCAAAAAAATATTGACTTCTCAAACTACCTACGTATTTTTAAAAAAAAAAAAAAAGTATACAATAATTTCAACGCAATTTCACAATTGCGTCGATCAGTTGTAAGCCTTGACGTCCTCATAAATTGTTGGTTTTGGTATTCCTGGAATCTAATCGACTCTAGCTTATAGAATATCAATAAACTGGAATGCAACACTCTTTCGAAAGCTATTTAAATAAGGTTTGAAATGCCAATTCAGTTGCAAAAGCAGCCTATTTCTGTTGCAAAACCTGACATATTTGATTGTGCTGCAAGACCTGCCAACTATTACCGAGTTTAAGTCTTACAGCACTAGTTCGATACTTACCTAACTATTCATTATTTTTATCTTATCTTTACACAGTTCCGTCGATAGACACAAAATCCATCATCTTAAATTTTTTAAAGCTCCATATATACATAATTATCTTAAAGCTTCATTTCAAAAAACTTTTGAGACCAACAAAGTGTTTTATTTGCATTGTTTAAAAAAGAAAGTCTTTTATATCTTGCTTAAAAGCTGTAAAAACACTTAACCGAATTTTCGGTTTTTAAGTTTAAGTCGAAATCTGTTAAAACTCCTTTGTCAAAGCTTGCTTCAGGCTGACTCATGTATTTTCATGATGATCAAAATTTCTTGAATCTACCTTACCAATCGATTTCATAAATGGTGCAGCTACTTTTCATTTTAATTAGTTGTATGATCTATGAAATTATTACATGAATTAAATTTTGTTGGCTAGTGACAATAGGAAGGAAGAACTTTTTTGGAAAAAAAATCTCAGACGTGTTGGTTGTAATATTGTTCACAAGAAATAATTTATATAACGTTCCTTTTAAGAAATATATCATGGTTACTCTTTTGCAAGGAAACCTGTTGGACGGTGTTATTAACTAGTACAAAATGAATATAGAATGGCTTAACTACTTTATTATGTATCACGAATTAGCACACTAACGAAAAGAAAGACACGAGAAGCAATACAATTTTGTTTGGAAGAAAGTATTGCTTCAGTAAGGCAGTGGTTTAACTTAAAAGTTTTATAAATTTATATTATATATTTCAGTGTTTCGAACTGAAATACTCAATTATTTCGATGTTCGCAAGTTGATACAAAAATATTTTTAAAATTTTGTTACAAAATATACGAATTTTTTTAAAGAACCATGTTAATTTTTATTTTACCTTGCGCATCAAATACCCGGTTTATATATAATATATGAAAATCACTTTAATTTTATGGGACAATATTATTTTCAAGTAGTTATATATGCCTGCACTAAAACTCAATAGTTTTGTATTCAACTAGGATTCACATTCAATAGTTTTTAGTATTCTGGACAGTAGATCGACTTGCTTGCTTGGCTTGCTTAAAAACATTTTAATTCTAAATGCATTTTTACAAAATTTTTCGCAAACCTTACACACAACTACAACAATTATTCAAACAATTAGCTGACGTAGCGACCGAACTGGAATGTCAAAATCGTGGTGGCACCTGTGAATTTTTCTTCGGCTGCTGGATGACCGGCGGATTGCTGCAGGGCACCTGCAATGCTGGTCTACTACGCGGCTGCTGCCATCGCACTGCCAAATCGGCCAACTTACGCACCTCGGACTTTGTCGGCAATACTATCGACCTGACAAATCTTCCGCACAGAAATTACGGACCAGTCAAAAATGATGCCAGTGAGTGTGAACCCAGTTGTTTGGTGGAGTGGAACGTAGTTGTGGATGTGATGGTTGCTGGTGGTTGTTGGCTTGCTCTTATAATTCTGTATAATGGGGGCGGAATGGTTTAGTGAGCTTTAACAAAAAAAAAAAATAAACACATTAAAAAAGTTCAGTTTATTCCATTTGGCGAAATTGGCGAGAAAGTGTGTGAAACATGTTTGGAAAATCAGTATAAATTTATTGCAGCACTGCTTCTAATAACAATAATAGAAAATGTCAAAATAAAAACAACAAGACATAAATTCAAGTAAAATGTTATGTTAACGTTAACAATGGCAACACTGACTGAACAGCTATGTTTAACTCTGTGCCACGCAATTTTGTCCCGCATATATTGCGGCAACAACTGCGGTTAGAGTTGTTAAAATAAATGCAAAAAATACCAAAAAAAAAACACAAAAATAATCAAAACAAAATAAACAGCCCTAAAAAAGTGAAAGTATAGTAAATCTAAGCAAAGTTTGAGTCTTAAGAAGAGCGTGCAATAAGTTCAAACATCAGCTTAAACAGTGCGCAACACATCTTCCTTGCTGCATTTTGCGAGTGATTGCTTAGTAAAGAGGTGCGGTGCACAAATTGCTTGCATTGTTATAATTTGATTTTGCTTGTAGAAATTGGTTGCTTCTTCGCAGCAAGTATAAAAAAATTGAAACTGCGTTACACTGTTGGACGAACAGCTGAGTGACGAAATAATTGAAGGTCATCACTTTGAGTACCACTCCCGTCAACTGTGACGAGCATAACCGGGTGAAAGGTGAAGTTTTAAAATGTTTTTTTCTTTTCAATTGAGCTTTTCGCTTTTCTTTTTATAAGCCCAAGAAAAAGAAATGCGTATAATAAAGCTTTTAAGCCATCTTTCAGCCTTACTTTTATGCTTAGAGTGCAAGAGTTTTGTTTAAAATCAATTTAAGATTAAAATTAACGTTACTAATGCCCTTTTAAGTGGTCGCAACTTCTGCGTAATGAATCTCTGGTGGATTATTCATTGAGAAATCCACTGTCGGATAGTATTGAGAGTGCTCTACACGTTTGTTGTATTTCAAACTTGCAAAAAAAAAAGATTAAGAAGAGGACATTAATACTTATGTCTAAAAAAAAACAAAAACTTTCAAACATCAATAAAAAAAACCTTAAGAAATTAATAAAAATAAACAATGTTAAAAGAAAAATAATTGTTCAATTAACACTTTGTGCATATCAGCAACCCGTATCCAATGTACACTACATCAGCTATGTTTAAAGTAAAAATTATGTATTGCTTTCATACAAAAATTTTTTAAAAATATTTGAGAAGAATTTAAAAAATCTAGCTTTAAATTTTATACTTTTTTTTATTAAAAACGTAAACCAAATCTCTTACATTTATTTTTAAAAACGTTATAAATTACTGCTTTATAAAATTCCAGAAGTTTTATAATATTTTGAATTATTGAAATCATAAATTTTCTTGTGTTCGAAGTGCCAGAAACAGGCTCTTTGAAAATTTTTGGAAAAAGGCAAGTTTCAATAGCTATAACTTTAGTATCCAAACTTTGGTTTTTATAATTTTTTGCAAAAAATAAATCACAACTACCCTTAATATATTTCTCGGTGATTTTTTCAAAACTTGCATTTTTAAATTTCTTGGAATTTTTTTCGTAAAAATACCCAAACTCGAAAAGGTACACTTTAATGTTTTAATTTGCAGTTTTTATTTCATCGCTATAATTATTGCTCTTAAATGCAGTAAGAAAACTATTTAAAAAAGTAAACTGCTGCGCCGTTTAGATAAATTTTTAAATACACTTCTACCGAAATATTTCATAACGAGCAGGTTATTTAACGTAATCCCTCAATTTTTTGTATCTATTTTTAATATAGTTTAAGAAAATAATTCCACAGCATTTCAATAAAATTTTTTAAATTTGGATTTTTGCGATTTTTTTAATACAACAAGGGAAAAAATTAGATTTTTTCGAAAAGTAAAAAATCACAACTCTAGGAGTTTTTGTGTATATGAAATGCAACATATGCAAATTGTATGTTGCAAATTGTATGCAAGTTGCATGCAACGTATGCAAGATATATGACACGTATGCAAGATATATGCTGCGTATTCAAGATATGTATGTCGGATTTTGATCCACAATTGTTCCACTTTTATTAAAACACTTCTTTATATATTTTATTTGAAAAGTTAATAAACAATGAAAGGTTCCAAATACAGAAGAAATTTTGTAACATGTCCGATTTCGTGTGCGTCGAAAAACCAACTCCCTCGCGGTTTGTTCGTTTTTTTCAGTTGTCCTCGTTTCGTCCAGATTTAAATTGTCTGTGTGTCAATTCTTCGTCAAATTTGTAGTATTGTCGTCTTGTTGCCAAAGTTAAAAGTCATAACAGCATACCCGTATTTTGTAATGTCGTTTTAATAAGTATGTCCACTCCTAGTCATATGTCCAGTCAAATCATCGGTGTTGCCCGATTCGTGAGAATCCAATCCTCGATCAGTTGATCTCGTCTTTTAGCCGGTGGCAGTCGTTTGTCTTGTGTTGTTTTTTTATTGTTATTTGTGTTATACCAGTGTTTATTTAATTTCAGTATGTGCTGTATTTTTATTTATTTTTGATTGAAAATTATTTTTAAGGTGACCTATAATATTTTCATGCTGTGTAGTTGAATTTTTTAATGTTTTATTGTAGTACATACATATATCGTTTTAATTATCGTTTATAGTTTGATAGCTGAGCTGCTGCTTATATACTTTTTTCTTTCTCTTTTTTGCGTTCCTCTTTGTGCGTTATTTATTTATTTGCATAAACTAAGCACAGAGAACTGTTGCAGTAGTTTTTAAACTGTAACATATTTATTAACCCATTATCACTTAGTGGACATTATTTTTGCTCACATAAAACTTTTAACTTTGTTTTTTTCGCTATGGAATATTTTTCCGTAGCAAATTTTGCTGCTTGTTCTTTAGACGAGCTTTGCAAAAGTCAAAACATTCTGAACCGTATGTTCAGTTGTTCTGGCCCATGTGGGCGATTGTTCCATACTTCATGTGCTGGGATCTCTAAGTCGTGTCTTGATGATTTAATCTCAACACGATCAGGTCTTTGCTGGTATTGTGCTTCATGTAGGGTTCTCTCACCAGATGAGTTTTTCTCAAAAATTAAGCTTTTTGGTGATAGTCTTAACGCTTTAAATAACAAATTTAAAGAAATTGTTACATTTTTTAATGAAGTAAGCACCTCACCCAGTACTAGCATTTATGATGAAAAGTCTTCATCGGTAAATATTTCGACCGCATTGTCTCAGACTCTTTCAGCCTCTTCTTCTGAGACTCAAAACATTTCATCAAAAAAAGACCTAAATATTTCGAAGAAAAAGAGAAATAATTCGAAAAATAAAAATAATAAGCGGCGCATGACGCTCCCAGCCACTTTAGAAACGAAGCAGATCTTGGCTAAACCAGTGCTTACGCCATTGAGAATGGACAATATAGTTATGAATCCATCTCCTCCATCTGTTTCTCCCCCGGCTAGAAATGACATAACTAATGAGCTCGATAGTTCATTAAATTGAAGAGCGTTGTCGAGAAAAAAATGGTTTTCATTTCACGCCTTCAGCCCAACACAACAAGTTGAAAATGTATTGACGTTTGTCAAACATAACCGTTTAGTAAGTCAGACTGCTTTCTGCTCATGCAAAAAAATTGGCAATAAACCGTCCCACGCATCATTTATTCTCACAGTGGCTGCTGAAGAGTTTGCAACTGTTCTGAGCTTTAATCTGTGGGCTGATTATATCTTTGTTTCTGAGTTTAAGCCTAAACACAGGTCTAGAAGGACGAATAATATCGCCAGTCAGATCCAAAAAAACTAAATAGGCTTTCCCTTTACTATCAAAATGTAAGGGGATTGCGTTCAAAGACGCGCGACATTTTTTTGTCAACTCAGAATTTTTGTGAAGATATTATCGCGTTAACTGAAACTTGGTTGAACGGAGCAATTACTGACTTAGAACTGTTTGACAATAGTTTTCAAGTATATAGGAAGGACAGACACGCTGACAATAATTCTGCAGTTGGTGGTGGTGTCCTATTAGCTGTAAGGAACTCCTGTGTTAGTTCCTTTATTGATATTCCCTGCTCTGCTAGCATCGAACTTATATGCGTTAAGGTTGTACATTGCAATTCTAATGTATATGTTATAAATGCATACGTTCCTCCCAAGAGCAGTGTAGAGGTCTATGCAACCCTTGCGGATTGCATAGAGTTTATATTAAATTTACTTGACGTTAATGACGACATTTTATTGTTAGGCGATTTTATTTTGCCTGACTTAAAATGGCATTCTTCTGATGATGAAACACATTTTTGTGCATCTAATTCGAAGACACGCCAAGAACATATATTTGTTGACAATATATGTTCTGACTTACAACAAGTTAGTTGTATTGTATTTATAATAGTCTGGAAAGGCTGCTTGACCTAGTCTTAACTACAGACAGTAATAATGTCATTGTTCAGAAGGCACTTCATGCTTTGACAACTATTGATAATTACCATCCACCTTTGAGTATTTGGTATAAATCTGATAGCGAAAATATGGTAAATTCAAGCTCTGTTGACACTGTTTATGAATTCGATTTCAAAAAAGCTGACTTTTTGAAGTTGATTCATTTACTTTATAGTAAATTAAATATAATTACAGAATACATAAATAATAATAGTCTTAATAGTTCAATAAATTTTTTCTATACGGAGCTCTTTGCCATGTTTTCTCAGTCTGTACCATATAGTCTCAAATTTGCGAAAAATTCTGCGTGACAACAATGTGCATGTTGATCGTATGGAAAGAATTCAAAAACGTTTTGTTCGGTTTGCTCTGAGAGGCTTGAGTGGAACTGACACATTTAATCTTCCTCCATATGAGGATCGTTTAAAATTATTAAAGATGCAATCTTTGAGTGAGAGAAGGAAATCTGCTGATATCGTATACTTACACCAACTTATAACTGGTGTATTCGATTCTCCAGAACTTCTTTCTCTTATAAATTTTAACACTAACTGTAGAAGCAGTAGAAACTCTAACAACTTGATTTATTTACCATTTAGTAGAAAAAATTATATGTTAACTGCTCCATTAAATCGCATGAGTACCTTTGTTAACAACTGTAGCGTGTTTGATGTTAACTTGTCGAAAGGTCAACTCAAAAGTAGATTGAAAACTAATGTTTGATTAGATCTATGTAAACGCATGGTTAGTTGTTATGTCTTGTGTTGTCCCTGAGCCCAACCCATATTATGGTGTGTAAATTTTTCTCCCTTTTGGTTTTTTATTGGACCACTTTTATCGATATCTTTGAGTTATTTCAATGATATTGGGTTGGTTCTTAAAATGATCTATTGCGAAGAAAGTGTGAAACAGCTGTAGTAGCTGAACTCTATTGTTATGGCATGTTATATATACATATACCATATGCAGAATGTATGTAACATGCAACACATTTGCATAAAAATCCGCAGTCTAGATATAAGTCATTATGGCTTAAAATCTAATCTAAAAAATACTTCATTTTAAAATGTTATCTCAAATTTTATAATTGAAGTACTAATTGTAGGAACATGACATGACACATAAAATATATTTTTGAATACTCGACTTCAAAAATTTAAGAAAATTTATTTTTATATTGGGGGTTGGAATTAATTTTAAAGGTTTTTTTTCGGTTTTTGAGCATTTATTTAGAAACAACGGTACAATGTATATTATTCAAAGTATTGTCCATCGTTAGCTTCAACATTTTCCCATCTTTCTGGCAGCATATGGATTCCGCGCTGGAAGAACGATTCGTCTTTTGAGGCAATCCACGAATCGACCCATTTTTTGGTATCCTCGTAAGAAGTGAAGCGCTGCTCAGCCAAGCCATGCGTCATCGATCTGAATAGGTGGTAGTCGGAAGGGGCTATGTCTGGGCTATAAGGCGGGTGGGGTAGCACATCCCAATTCAGCGCCTCCAACGTTTCCTTGACAGTTCTTGCAACATGTGGCCGTGCGTTGTCATGTTGAAAAACCACTTTGTCATGTCTTTTGGCATATTCCGGCCGTTTAACCTTTAATGCTCGGCTCAATTGCATCAATTGTTGTTGGTAGCGTTCCCCAGTGATGGTTTCGTTAGGTTTTAGCAGCTCATAGTACACGACACCCTTCTGATCCCACCAAATACACAGCATAAGCTTGGCGCCATGAATATTCGGCTTGGCCCTCGATGTTGATGCATGGCCGGGTGGTCCCCACGATTTTTTTCGCTTAGGATTATCGTAATGGATCCACTTTTCATCGCCAGTGACAATACGATGCAAAAAACTCTTCCTTTTATGCCGTTGAAGCAGTTGTTCGCACATGCAAAATCGCCGTTCAACGTCTCTCGGCTTCAACTGGTACGGCACCCAATTTCCTTGCTTTTGAATCATTCCCATGGCCTTCAAGCGTTTGCCGACCGTTGATAAGTCGACTCCCAATGATTCTGACAATTCTTGAAGGGTTTGACAGGGGTCTTCATCGAGCAAAGCCTCCAATTCCTCATCTTCAAACTTTTTCGGCTGGCCCGGACGCTCTTTGTCTTCCGTTTCAAAGTCACCACTTTTAAACCGACGGAACCAGTACTCACAAGTAGAAATCGATGGAGCATAGTCCCCGTAAGCCTCAGTAAGCGTGCGTTGTGCTTCAACCGCTTTTTTCTTCAAATGGAAGCACAAAAGTAAACCTTCCCGCAAATTGCGTTTTGTTGGAACGAAAGTCGACATGTTCACAGAGAAAAAAATATATGTTGTTTACACTTCAGTGGAATGACACATACTGAAAAATGAAGCTTAGACAATGTGCTTTGAAATGAATATAGTCACAGGTATGCCCGATGCGATCTATTGATAGTTACGCCATCTCTTAGAAAACCTTTGAAACTAATTCCAACCCCCAATATGATAAAATGGAATTGAACAAGGAATTGTTTAATAGAAATCGAAATTTAATAGAAACAGACGAGATCTCTTCAGTTTTTGAAATTATGTACTGAGTCATTATCATTATCACGTTATATTTTAATAAGCTATTCAATACAAACTAACTTCACTCCTAACCATCAAAAAAATTTTTTGCCAAATTTGGCATTGCTTGTAAAAAAAAAAATAAATTTTTTCCATTTATTTATACTTAAGTTCACTTGAGATTTCGTCTCACTTTTTACCAAAATTAAAATTACAATATATGCCGCTGTAACACTTCTCACAAAAGGAGCTTAGTGTCAAAACAACCCTAAGCTAAAAAGCCCACTATGGCTAAAAAAACAATAACTTTTATATTATAAAGTGTGTCATTTTGATAGTTACGTGGTTACAGATGTGTGGCGTTATTTTTTTAATTAAATAAATAGGTTGGCTGAAAGTCAGTTTATAATTGTTTTTATTATCTCCAATATTTCGAACTCCGTTGGAGTTCATTACACCGTGTTACACACATTCTGTCCTATGAACCAAATTTACTTTTTCGGAAAGGGGATAAAAAATAAAAATACACGTGTATCGGCGATTTTCATGTACACGTCAGAATTTTTTTTTTAAGTTTGAAGTATATATTTTTTTTTAATGGTTATCGTTTTTTTTAAGGTTTAAGTTCGTTAAAAAACAATTTTTTTATTACTTTTGTTTTATAAAAATAAAGAATTGTTACATTAAAAATTTAAATGCTTTTAAAGAAATTTAGGCCTTTTATTTTTGCGGTTGTAAGTATTTGCTTTAGTATCGCGACAAATAGACCAACAGTATTCGCCAAGGATATGCGTAATGTCTTTTCCTTTAAAGCGCTTTTCAATAGCCGCAATGTCCTGATGGAACCTTTCGCCATGCTCATCGCTACAAGCTCCTAAATCATCAGGAAAAAAATCTAAATGATTGTGAAGAAAATGGATCTTTAGCGACATTGAAATGCCCATTTCGCTATATGCCGAAATCATTTCTGCGACAATATTTTTATAATTGGCAGCTCGTTTGTTGCCAAGAAACTGCTCAATAACGGCAACTGTACCTTTCCATGCACGTTGTTCCATAGCATTTAATTTTGATGAAAATTCAGAACTTGCAATTATTTGTTTTATCTGCGGACCATTGAAAACACGTTAAATCAAAAAAATCATTAAAAAACATAAAGTTACTGAATGACTTCTTAAAAAAAATACCTGCATGAATCTTTGCGCCGCTCAATTTCGGGAAAATGTTGCGCAAAGTTGCAATGGCCTCGCCATCACGATCCAGTTTTTTAACAAAATTTGATACGAGACCGAGCTTAATGTGTAATGGAGGCAAAATGATTTGAGACGGCTGCACCAATGGTAGATTCTCTATACTTTCTACGCCTACTTTGTAGCATGTTCGCGGCTTCCACTTAAATTCAGTGTAATGCTCATCTCTTTTTCGACCTTCCCATGTACACAAAAAGCACTGGTGGGTTGGAAATCCACGCTTAACACCCATGAGTAAACCGACCACTTTCAGATCGCAGCATATTTTCCAATTATGCTCTTTGTACTTTATCAACTGTAATATTAATTCCATGCCTTCGTGTTTCCTTGAGGTTTGTGGCATATGCGATCGGGACAGATTGATGTGTGTTGCCGATATGAAGCAGCACGACTTTAAGGCTGTTGACCGATGCATCGATGAAAAGTCGCCACTCCTCTGAAATATGTGGGTAGCCGATTTTTGCAAACAGCGAATCAATGTCACAACAATAAGCCAAGTTTTTTTCCCGATCTTCGTGCAATCTAAAAAATTGGTCATATGGAATAGTGCTACCTCGATCTCGAGCGGCTGTTATTTTAAAATCAGCCGCCACTATATTCCACTGCTTAAAGCGCGTGATGCAAAGAGTTCTGCTGTTCTCCTCGACAAATTTCCGTCTCGTACGAGGTCATTGAAGTCGGCTTGCGTTATAAAATGCGGCATTGCAGTCCCAATTTCACTGGGTGTTGCCACAAATTCCGATACTTGTGGACTCTCGCATCTCGCATTCGATGGAAGAAAAGTTGATAGTTTTGGTACAACTGTTGATTCTGCATCGCTTATTTCGGGAACATTATCAAAAATCTCCACTGAAGCCGCTACACGGTCTTCTGGGGAGTATAGAACTGCTGGAATTACCGATTCTACATTAGCGTAGCGAATTTTGTTGCGGTGAATGTATTGGTACCCTTTTGTTTGAGCAAAAGTTACACAAAAGTAGCACAATTCATTGCAGTGCTCCGTGCGTGGTAGCCAAATTGTTGGTACAGCGTTCTTTATTGTTGACCTTCCATCAGTAAACTTGCACAAATTTCTGTAGCAATAGTCGCACACTACTTCCGGAGTATACCACAAGTAAGGAACATAAGCAGTCTTAAATATTTTCTGAAACGAATTCACCACTGTTTTAGTAATATTTTTGAAATTTTTACTTGGTGCGAATAAGCCACAAACGTAACAAAAGTTATTTCGCGTCGGACACTGCATTTTTTTCAGATGAAATATATAGAAATACGTTTTCGCACAACAGAACTTAAAACAATATTACAATTCTTTATTTCATCTGTCTTAAGGGGCCCTCAAACGATACTACATG
The DNA here is from genome assembly GCA_963920525.1 of Dichetophora obliterata. Lineage (NCBI taxonomy): Eukaryota > Metazoa > Arthropoda > Insecta > Diptera > Sciomyzidae > Dichetophora > Dichetophora obliterata. Next base: position 9,839,730 of record OY986437.1, read on the forward strand.
TCCATCCGACCTGTCAAGTCATCACACATGCAGTATCGTTCGTGTGCAAGAAATCAAGGCGGATGGACATGTCCGATGGAAGTAGGATGGACATATAGTATCGTTTGAGGGCCCCTAGACCAGTTGTAAGTATTGTAAAAGTCAAAAACTGTTTAGTGTTAGAAGGTTACTATTGATTAACTACAACTATATCGAGTAGGATGGGTCAAAAAACATTTTTTTTTCCTAACGCTTTAGTAGTTTAAAAATTTGGAGTCCCTTCAAGTTATGCTAAGAAAAGTGAAAAAAAATATTTTTTTTCAAAAATAATAAAAATTGGGGAAAATCTGAGAATTGATAAAAATTGTTTTTAAAAAATTTGACGTGCTACAGACATTTCCACGAGTCTGCCTGCAAAAAATCAGCTCGATTAGATCACTGAAAAAGGGTTAAAAATCGGTCCAAAGGCTTCCACACAGGCCACTACGAGCTTTATACTTCAAACTTAAAAAAAAAAATTCTGACGTGTACATGAAAATCGACGATGCACGTGTATTTTTATTTTTTCCCCTCTTTCCGAATATGTGCATTTGGTTCATAGGACAGAAAAAAATTTATTTTTTGTAACACCGTGTTATCAAGGACTTAAAAATAAGATATATTTAATAAAAAAATAGCACTATGACAAAGAAAATTAAAATTAACAATTTATATAAAAATTAGAGTCACTTACAGCCCTATTCTGACAAAGTAACAATTGCTATCCAGTATATTTAATATTTCTATGTGTTTGTTGTAATTTTTTTATTCCAAAACTAAATTTTAAGCTCAAAAATAATAAATTTTGTCTTAAATTGTCACCTGCTTTTAAGATAGGGACAATTTCATTAAAAAATTTTGTTTTTTCAAATCAGATCAGATCAAATTTTTAGTCATAGAATTTAGTAGCATACTCAGTTTTTCCCTATAAAAATTTATTATTTTGATCTCATTTGGAAAAACTGAGTATGCCACTAAATTCTAATATTAATTATTAAGTTTAATTGCCGCGACGTTATCGTGTGTCTTTTTCACGTCCCTACAGTGTAATATGTTGGATTTTCTTATGTGAGTAATCATGAGTAGCGCGGTGAAATAAATATATTATATGCCATTTTCAAGAATTTTATATGAACTTCATAAGAAAGTTTAAAACAGAATAGCCCTGATTTGCAAACATTTTTTATATATGAAATATAAACTTAACTTTTGTGCCTTTAAAGAAAGATAAATTTGCCTGCAAAAAATAATAGTGTTCAGATATGATTGAAAGCCTTTAAACTTACAAAATTAAGTCTTGCAAAAAACTTTAATAACACTTTCTTCGTTATCAATACTTTTTTCACTGCTCTGATAAAAAATGGGCAAAATCGAATTGCTTATTCGTTGTCTTTTGACACGTTTGTGTTGCGAAAGTTTCAATAAACTCCATGTTGCTCTCTATTATTCTCTTTCCCTTCATGCTCAGCTAGCACAGCGCAACAAAAAAGAACTGATGAGCCTCGAGCAAGGCAAAAAGTAAGATACACGTAAATCCAGAGCTGCGCTCCAGAACAAAACAACACAAAATATAAAATAAAATAAAATTTTTTATTTCTTTAATATGTATTATCTTAACCGAAGAAGGACGATAATGCATATCGCATCACTAAGTCGGATGTCGCCAAACTAGTCGTTGTACATAAAAATTAGTCGAAATCAAAATTAGGTAAAAATGAGCACATGTGTGAAAGAATTGTTCCGTCTTTAAAGCGTTAAGAAGATTGATACAAAAAACGTCCGTGGCGAAGCCGCAGACAACAGTGACCTGCTAGTATAAAATATAATATTTATAAATTTCAAAAAAATTAATGTTTAGACTTGAAACTTAGACTCTGAGTTTCAAATGTTAAATATTTTGATAAAAACCACGCCCTATAAAAGTGACGTCATCAAAATGGCGATACCTGTGGTTAGATTCTTGAAATGTATATGTATTTATGCATTATGTATGCGGCTTTATATAAAAAATGTGCAAAGAAAGGGTTCCACCTGTTAACCTATTCAGATTTCTACCTATGGCGATACCTGAGGTGGGACTCATTAAATGTATGATTATGCATAATTATGGCAATAACAACACATGATTAATACGTTCACGTGGAAATGTGAAAACTTCAGCAAACGGAATGCACCTGGGTACATATAAAAATAACTCAGTTCATATAAGGTGCCTACCAAATTTGGAAAAAAGTGTTCTAACGGCGGCGAATGCCGGCCATAGTATATTTGGAAAAAGTTTTTAAATACTTTCAGCTATCTAAAAACTCCAATCAAGCTCTGATGTTGTATGATCTTGTATGAATTTTCTCAAAATTAGTTAAAAAGTTTACTTTTAGAAAAAAAATCACCAAAAATATTAAAAAGCATATATTGTAACAACATTTGAAATTTTTCGATACACATTTTAACTACCTTTATTTTAAAAAAAAAGTCTTGCAAAAACGTTGCACTGTTGCAATTTACACTAACCGCAATTTCAACAAAATATTAAAAAAATTAAATTCACAAAAAAATGAGAATGGACCCTTACATTCTCACGCCATTCAATATGTTTGCGATGACCTATGAACTTGAAAATTTACACATTTTTTAAAAAAAAATATGCACATTAAAACATTTTGACACAGTTAAAAATGTAAAAAATTATTTTTGGCCGACGAATTTTGCCCGCCAAACACAATGTAGCGTGTGTCATTTCACTTTGGTAAAACTGAACTTTTGTTTTGCTTATTTTGCAAGGTGCATGAATAATTCTCTTTTTGCTATTTAAATTGTAGTACATTTCTTTGCAAGCATGCCAACTTATTATTTGCTCTAGACTTTTTTCAATGTAGTTTGTAAAATTTGCACATGCTTCTTATCTAACATCTATTTATCACGTTTGTGCTAATCTGTAGTCTTCAAATTTCCTGGACTAAATATTTTATTTGATTATAATTAATATGTTTATCCAAAATGCATGCAATACCTCAGTCAAAAAAAAAACACAAAAACAAATCACCAACCGCCACCAACAATCTAATCCATAAGTTAATCACAGCTACTGATGCAACCACAAACTGGACAAATCCGATTTCTGTGACGGAAGATCAGAACCGGCACTAAAAGCATCATTTATAATTTTACATTTTTTTTTTTGTAATTTTTATTGTTGAATAATGTTTGCGGTTGTCTACAAAATACACTTATGTACTACAATATCTAAAATGTTGTAATTCTATTCTACCTACTATTTGCAAATCTATTTATTAGCTCGTATATATTTTATCATTGCATTTTGTAACATTTATCAGAAAGTTGCATTAATCTTCTTTAAAAAAAAACAACTTTTACTGAAATGTCTTTGATGAAATGTTGACTGATTTTGCAGGTTGTGGCATTTCTTTGGCCAAACAGACCGCACAGCGCAGAATTGTTGGTGGAGATGATGCTGGTTTCGGTTCTTTTCCCTGGCAAGCTTATATTCGCATAGGTTCCTCAAGGTAAGGTATAGCAAAAACTACACACATAAAATGATTTAAAAAATTAAAAATTTGCAAAATTTTCAAGTAATCAGCTTCAGGAAAAAGCGCAATTGACACATAAAGCTAATATTTTGTTTGCACATTTAACTTCCGTCATATTTGCCATATAAGCAATCTTTATACAACTATTTGCTGAATCATTTCTTTCTATATCTTTTTTTAGTTGATAAATTTTGTTACATTTTTTCTTTTTTTGTGTACACTTCATCTTCTTTTCTTCCTCTTTTTTGTTTATTTCAACACTGACTTGCAGATGCGGTGGTTCACTGGTGTCGCGTCGTCATGTCGTTACCGCTGGTCATTGTGTGGCGCGTGCTACGCCGCGTCAAGTGCACGTAACACTCGGTGATTACGTCATCAATTCGGCCGTGGAGCCGCTGCCCGCGTATACATTCGGTGTACGGCGCATCGATGTGCATCCATACTTTAAATTTACGCCACAAGCAGATCGCTTCGATGTCTCGGTGCTGACCCTGGAGAGGCCGGTGCACTTCATGCCACACATTGGTAACGTAACACTGGCTTACGTAATTTCTTTTATTCATTAATATTTTATTGCTTTCAATTTTCATTGAATGCTTCTGTTTTTTTGATTTTGTTGTTGTTGTTGTTGCAATTTTGTGCTTACAGCGCCCATTTGCTTACCCGAGAAAAGCGAGGATTTCCTGGGTAAATTTGGCTGGGCAGCTGGTTGGGGTGCGTTGAATCCAGGTTCGCGACTGCGTCCAAAAACTTTGCAAGCCGTTGACGTGCCGGTGATAGAAAACAGGTGAGTAAGCGTGCAGCTCTAAGTGGGTGATGGTGCGGATTCTAGGTTTTGTGTCTTGTAGAATTTGCGAAAGATGGCATCGACAGAATGGCATCAACGTGGTTATCTATCCGGAAATGATGTGCGCTGGTTATCGCAATGGAGGCAAAGACTCCTGTCAAGGCGACTCGGGAGGACCGCTGATGCATGAGAAGAGTGGTCGCTGGTACCTAATAGGTTGGTTTAAGAATAGGAGTCTAAAAAATTGTAAATAAATGGAATTTATTTATAATAAAACTAGATAACAATAGAAAATAATTTGCAATTTTTAAGGCAATATGAGAAACTATAAATTTTGAATGACATAAACTTAAGCACAATATTTTTGTTTCAACATTTTTAAAATAAATAATTTATTTAAATTTCCTGTCTTGATTCCATGCCAATATCCACAAAAAAGACTAGGATTGTTTTTTCGATAAATTCCGGCACTAGATCCTTCAAAAAATTTTCAAAAATGTTTTTTCATAAAAAAGTCTATTTTTTTATAACTTAGGCCTTTTTCACATGACGCAACTGAAAAGTAATGCAACTGCAACAAAAGTTGCTAACCAATGTACTTATACCCAAGCCTTCGCATGAAATAACTTGTACTCAACAAGTTGGCAACACATTCGCAACCAATTCCATGCAACACGGCTTGCTGCAATTTGAATCGGCAATTTGTTACGTTTGCGATGTGTGTTGTGTGCTACAAAAATAATTAATCAGTTAATAAATATGAAATAAGTGCAGGAAGTGGAGAAATAACCTTTTTTATCCTAAATTTATTTTTTTTATATCTATTTAACAAAACTTCAATTAAATAAGTATTTGTGTTGTTTTGAAATTTTCAATGTTGCCTTGCCACGTGACTTGCTCATCTGAAATCGTAGGTTGCAATTCAGTTTAAAATTGAAGTGGTTTGCAACTTTTTTAGCTGTTGCGTTGAAGTCGCATTACTTTTCCATTGCTACATATGAAAAAGGCCTTAAAGGACTATTATATAATTTTTTTTATGTTTATTACCATGCATTTCTATATTATATTAAGATAATTTTTAAATAAGTTTCTTGCCAACTAACATAATGAATTATTAATTTTGAAAAGCAATTTATTTAAACACAAATTTATTTTGATATTGGTTTTAGGTTTGTTTTTTTGTAATTAACGACTTATTTGTGTGTGCGTTTTTTTCATCATTTCAGGTGTGGTCTCTGCAGGCTATTCCTGTGCTTCACGTGGTCAGCCTGGTATCTATCATCGTGTGCCCTATACGGTTGACTGGATTTCCTACGTGGTTGGCCTGACGGTTAATCTTTAGATGTTGTACGACGTGTTTCTCTTATGCTCTTTTTTTTCATTTTTAAAGAGTTCTATTTATTTCTCCAACACTCATATGTATTGTAAATATTTTTCTTGTGCGCATTGTTTTTGTTACACTTAACATACTACTGCTTTTATTTATATATAATATACATTTAAAGTATTTATGCCTCTCTCATAAGTTTAATCGAAAGTGTTAATATTTATAAAGAAGAAAAAAATCCAGAAAGAAAAAGGGTTGCTGTTGAGAGTTTTGTACCATTTTGTTTTACTTCATTCATAACGTGACGTTATTGGTAATGTTATGCAAGAAAACGAACATTAAATATAGTCATAACAAGAATTAGTTTAGTGTTAATGTTATTTTTATGTAAATAATTAAATATTTTCATTTAAACAAAAATTATTTATATAAAACGAATTAAAATTAAAAGTAAAAAAAAAATAACAAACCTTCTGTATCTATTGAAATTTTCTTTGACTTTATGAACTCTAGTTATTTCCTACGCTGTATCCTATCCTATAAAAAAAATCCTTACAAATTTTTCAAATGGTCCAAACCCTGAATTGTTATTTAAATTTCAGGGTCTGTATTTAGCTGTTTTAGCAATCTTCTGAGATTAATAGTAATGAATTCCTAAAATTTGCCTTTCGCAGTCTAGTTAGCTCCAAAAACAGTACTACAGCTTTGTTAATTGCCAATATCGATTGATCTCTGACCTCACCTCGTAAATCCAAAAACATTTCTTTGAGTTTTGTATGGTAATACTCCTTTTGGCCAGACACGTGTGTGCAGAAACCTCGTACACAAATTTTGAATTTAAGTTTTTAAAGTGACTGCAGTTTATAAATAAAGATGTTACAGTTATAAAATAAACAATATATTGAAGCAAAAATATCATATTAAGCAAAACGTCCAAGACTTGTTATTAGTTTCACTTAAACTAGTCATTATTTTTAAACAATTAACCAAAATTAAACTTTATTCAATGCGAAAACTCTTATGACTTAGTTCAGTGTTTAGTATAAGTGCAATGATATAATTTATTTAGGACAATTAATAAAACAAGTCTGACGATATAAAGCTTCATGCTGCTAGACTTTTACAAAATAAAAGGTGCAACTTCTGCTTTATTAAAGCTTACTTATATATTATTTTACCCGAGAGACTAAAAATAGCAATTCATATTTTTTTAGAAAAGCAAAAAGGTTGAAAAATTTAAGATTTTTTATTAGAAAAAACGCATAACCATTATGTAAACAGTAGATACTATTTTTTTTTTTTGGTTGGCCATAACCATTATCGCAAAAACACAACAGGGCAGTTCACGATCTTGTTGCATCGTTGCAAATGCAATATAAACAGCTTTTACAATAACATTGAAAAGCTTTTGAAACATATGCTTTTTGTTTTTGTAAAAGCTGTTTATTTTGCATTTGCAACGATGCAACAAGATCGTGAACTGCCCTAATACAAAAATCTTGCATATTTGCAAATGTTCCGAGGTACAGTAATATAATTGCTGTAAGAATTAACAAATATGGGTCAATATATAATAAAAGTATTTTAAGTGTCCCCTGAGAAAATGTTATGTATTTGAATTAGTATTGAATATCTCACAGCAATGTATGTATTGTATATGTATATCTCGCAATGTATGTATAATAATAAGGTCAGAAGATAAATTAATATGTTCCAGTATTATAGGCCCCAGGGGAAATTTTTTGTAGTCAAAGGATAAACACTATGGACAGGGTAGTGAGAAATCGAGACAGGGAAGTGACATTCTATTAATATTTGTATATAGCATTTTCAGAAAAAAGTCTACCGTGACCAACAAATTAAAACTTATTTAAAACTTATTATATTATGATATTATCTAAGTGAAACTTTTTTATTTTATTCAATTAAATAATTTATACATAAATTCATTGACCTTAAAGATCAAATCGTCTGCACTGTTTCAGAAATGTAGTTTTTTTTCGTAAATGTTTAGTAAATGTTTCGTAAGCTTTTTTGTTTTATCAAAAATGGAAGGCATTGGCTAGAGATAATGCAAAACTGGTTGATGCAAGGAAAGGACAATATATTAAATTTGGTTTTTAATTACTAAATCACATAATTACTTAACTACCTAATAACTTACTTACCCAATTGAAATACCGTGGAAATTTAAGAAACGTAACGCCTGATCAAAAAGCCTTACTAAAAAAAAACAAAGAAGATTTTTAAATTTGATGACTTGGAAAATGAACTTATATTATTTCAAACCCTTCTTAAAATAGTTGTATACAAAAAGTCTTGCCGAATTCAGAGAGTTTTGCACATTTTCTAATCCAAGTCAAAAATCACTTTTTTTAACGTAACGCCAGCATATATTTTTTCTTATATTTTTAAATACTTAAAGTAAATTTTTGTCATTGTTTTTACTTAATATAGTGCTACTTAATTTCTATGCAAATATCAAAAAAACTTTTTATATATAAGATTCTTTCAATTTATTATTTAATATTTCTTCATGCAAATGTAAAATTTCTTCATTGTGGAACTGACACATTTAACCTTCTTCCATATGAGGATCGTTTAAAATTTTTAAAAATGCAATCTTTAAGTGAGAAAAGGAAATCTCATAACTCAAAACTGGTGTATTCGATTCTATATAATTTTTAACACTAACCGTAGAAACTCTAACATCTTGATTTATTTACCATTTAGTAGAGCAAATTAAATTAAATTAATTAATCTTTAAATTTATCTTTGTTTTGTGTTTAACTAAAATGAAATTGTTTTAAGCTCTATTTCAAAAACAATTTTTTTTAATATGAACACAATTTCATTTCATTTTAGCACACATTTTCCTCAGTGTATGTTTTTTGGAATAATAAGACACACAAAAAACTTCTTTTTATTTTAAACAAATTTCTAAAAACAACTTGTTAATTTCAAAATGTCGAATTTTAGCAGAAACCTGACACAAAGTCGGGTTTTGGAATTATACTTCTTGAATAATGAAAAACACAAAAGCTGTATTCCTTTCGCCTTATTACAATTGCGACAATAAATTTTCTGAAAGGAACGGCAGGAAAAATGACTCGCAGAGAGCGCTATCGTTGCAATTAAAATTCAATTCACACACAATTATGATACAATAACTATTTGGTAGGAGTGACAGTTCAAGCTGCGACCATCGATTGTCAAACAAAAGAAAACAATATAGAGAAGGTTTGGCACACATTAGCCGCATTCAAAGGAGTCAACTGTTGTAAATTGTTATGATAGCGATTCCTTCTTTTCTTGTTTTCACGATTTCCTCTGAATGTGTTTTCACTCTAAGCTTCAGAAAAGTTGTAAACTATTTAATTTTATTTTGATTTTGATTTTAGTGATTTAGTGAGGGTTTATTTATTACTTTCTTACTTGTTACGGGCTCAAGCTCCAATTATAAACAAAAACTCTTTGTGTTATTGTAAATTGTGTTCGTTTTATTTTAAATCGAGATTTGGATTCTCACCGAGAATCCTCATCAGGAATGAATTATAAATAAACATTTTGTAAAGCACTATTCGAAAACACTATTTTTAAAGAGTACAAAAGCTTGCATCAAAAATAAACCTTTTTTCACATTTTAAGCATTAAAACGCTTTACATTAAGAACATTTAAACTTAAATATTAATAACAATAAACATTGAAATATTTAAAATAAAAATTGTTTAAATATAAAATAAGCGCGGCCACTGGGTTCTGCATCAAGTTTCAACTGCGTTTGTTTCTCTCTCTCTTAGCTTCTCTAGGCAACGTCTGTGAGTACAGTTGTCAGTATTGGTTTTAAAGTTGAGTCGTTCTTGTGGTTAAACGCATGGTAAAATTAGACAAGGTAGTGTTATGGCGGAGAGCCGGTGACCGAAACTGTCAAAACGAAGTTGAAAACTCATAGAAAATCTGCAACTAATAAAAACGCAGTATGAAAGAAAAATTGGCAAAAATACCAAAATGGTTGAGTTTAACAGTTACGGTCACTAAGAAAGAGAGCATATTCAGCCCCAACACAACCTTGTCTAGTTAAATTATAGTTAAACGTTTATAATGTGAAGCATCTCAAGGGTATCGTGTGTATTTGTTCTCTTGCTGTAAAATCTCAACTAGTGTCCGACCGAAACCGGAATTTTGGCCGAAACCGAATATTCGGCCATTTTATAATATTCGGCTGAAACCGAAACCGAAACCGAAACCGAAACTGGTTATTAATATGAAAATTTAAGTTTTTACAAATGATTGTTTTTATTAAAAGAAAACAAAATTACTACTAATACAAAACAAGTATTATTTGAATATTGAAGTTTATAATAAGTAATTGAAGTTTACTATAATAATAAATGAGATCATTTTTTATTTTATTTTTTATTACAGATATTCCGTACACACTCAAAATAGTATATAGTATACCTACAATATACATTTTTTTTAGAACTACAAAGCAAAGTATTTCTGTTTTTGTCGAAGGCTTAGTATTATAAAAATAGAAATAGGTATTTCGTTTTCCTTTACTTTATTCCACACACGCAGAATTCGTTCGGAAGTTTCATTATCAATTTTTGGCTTAGGTATCTATAAAACTTTAATGGTAATTGCAATAGAGATGATAATATCGAAAATGATAGTATCGAACGCAAAAATTAACCAAAATGTTTTGCGTCAACACGATAAATCAAATTATAGACGAATTCATAATGTTTGTTCTGTACAATGCGTTGTAAATAGTTTTATTAAACCAAACTTATATATTTGAATTCAATGACTGATGCAAGAAATTTTGGTATAAGTCAAGAATAGCGACAACTCTTTTTTAATATTTTTTGTTGGATTATACGGATTTTAAACTCCTAAATCCAAATCCAAATTTCTGGCCGCTGGCAATTGGTTTAGAAGTTATAGGCCTCCAAAGTTGCAAAATGGGCTACAAATCTTTCTGTTTTTTTAGTGTTCCGCGTTATCAGTATCAAAAAAAAAGGTAATGCGAGTACCTATTCAACGAGGTATCAAACTAGAAAATCTATTTATAACTTTTTAAGATATACCTACTATTATATTTACAATTAAATACAATTTAATACAATATATTCATTCATATTTATACAATATATACTTACGAAAGCACGACACTAAAAATGTGTATATCTTTAAAAGTTAAGCATGGATTTTTATATCTGAATAGGTACCTTGTTGAATAGGTACTTAAATTACCTTTCTTTCGATACCCATAGAGTGTAGTTTTGTTGAAAAATTTAGAAAAATAGCAAGATTTGTAGGCTATTTTTTCAACTTTGTAGGTCAATAACTTCTAAACCAATTGCGAGCGGCCTGCATTTTTTTCAGATTTGGAGTAAGGAGGCCAAAATCCATATAATCTGCAAAAAAAAAATTAAATTATAGTTGTCGCTATTCTTGAAATGTTCCGAAATTTTTACCAAAAGTTTCGGCTGGCTTAAGCTATTCTCAATATGGCCGAAACTGCCAAAAAGGGCCAAAACTGGCCGTAACCGAAACCGTATATTCGGTCGGACACTAATCTCAACGTTCATAAAGTCAGGTGTGTGTGTTGCATAAAAAAATACATATATATATTATTTAATTTAATTATTATTACCTTGTTGACTCCGCTGGATGAGGCCAATGTGTGTGATACACGCTCTCTATTACGTTCTTTTTTGACATTCTATGGTCCCAGCTCGTGAAAAAATAGGTAGCTGTCAAGGCTACCTAAGAATTATTGTATCATGCAAACAATTAATTCAAAAAATGAAATGACAGCAGCTATTGTAGCCAACATAAGATCATAAAATTATGCAGGTGCGGCACCTGAGTTTCAACTTTTTTAAATTCCATATCACAATTTTATTTAAAAAAAATAATCTGGATTGTTTTGAAGCGAACCCGTGAAACAATTTATGTCCGTTCCAAACTACTCAGGCACAAAACGAGAGTATCGGACTCCATTTTATTTTTAAAAGCTACGAGTACAAGCTTCAGAGAACAGGGCCCTAGAAAAAATTTATATATTGTGTCAATAAAGTAGCTGATATGTATCGAAACTGCCCTGAGTCTTAACTATAATGTACCTGAAACATACCCATCAAGTACCTCGAAAGTCACCTAAAATGGTACCGCAGTAAGTCACTATTATATCAATAAAGTCTTCAAAAACGATCGACTATATTCGGACACAATAAACTGACGAGTGTCCGATTCGGTCTTCGTTCGTACATTGTGCCTGCCCAAGGTGTTCCAGAACTAACACTTCTTTCGGTGCAGAATTCGGACATTTACCGACACGGGTACTGGACATATATCAGGTACTTTATTGACACAAAATATGAAATTGTTTCTCGGGGAATTAAACACAGCTAATGACCTTGCGTAGCAAGATATATGTAATTAGCAACAAACATTTAAAAGTAGGAAAAACATGTTATCTAAGGAAGCATTTATTAGGCATTTGAGCTTGTTAAGAAGACAAAAATGTGCACCGTTAGATTCTTTGGACGATTTCAAGTTAAAAAAGAAAATCAACTCATTTTGTCAATATATCAATCTTCGGGTTCGGGTTTTAAAAATAAACGGCTCATATATTAAGCCTTGCCAAAAACCATTTAAATATTCAATTCTCAAAACACTATTTAATATTTTAATACACAATTTTTAATTTAAATCGTTGCTTCGCCACAAATGCAACTTGTTTATGGCATATTTTTTACCAAGTTAAGTGCCATTATAAAAAAGGACATCTTAAGCTATACATATCTAGTTCGTCATAGCCATTACTTTGTATTCTGCCACTTCCCTCATTTTGCTCCAACTGATAAGGTGCAATGTGCTTCTCTTCCATATAATGCATGCATTTAAAAAGCACTAAGACATCGTTTATGATTTTGAGGAAAATTGCTTTACCATAAAAAATAACACCGATTACATGCATAACATCAATCAACGTATACCGCTTACCTAAACTCAGAGCAACTACTACTGCAATCAGGATGAAGCAATGTATAGACAGCATTGTTTCGCATATGATTATATATATGGTAAGGTACAATATAACGCCAAAAATTAAACCATGATAAAGCAGCCAGGGAAATAGAAGTGCAGCGCAGCCCTGAAATGGATGGAAATTGATAAAAAAAGTAATATATACAAACTAATAGATGTGTAACACCTACCCGTGCTATGCCAATCAGCAGCATAGAACAGACCAATATATTTATTAAAGATAGCACATAAAAAGTGGAACTCAGGGCAATAACAGCTGGAAAGGAAAAAGAAAATTTTCAATTAATTAAAGGTCATGCAACCTTAACTTTAACTACCATTTGAAATATTTTCAAAGTTGTCATATTCACTATCATTCATCTTATTCATAAGGATGCGAATGATGTCATTGCGAAAATGAAGCAGTAATGCTGATAGCAACACTGCAAACGTCGATAGAATTTCACCCAACCAGCCGATCACTGAAGCTCGATTCTTATATTTCAGATACTGCAAATTATAAGTGGATGAAATATGTGACGGATTTTCGGTTTCAGCATGCATTTTATTGTTTCACTTTTTTTAGAATTTTTTTAATGGCAAATTTGTAAAAAATAACAATACTAAAAAATTTTAAGAAATGTAAAAATATTTCAAACAAAACAATGACAATAAATTCAAGTATTGACTTAAGACATAAAAATATTTTCAATAAAAACTTCAATTAAATTAAATGTATTTGTATTTCAAACGAACCAAGGTATATTAGTTTATATATATTAATATATCTTAAAACGAACTGAGAATTTAATTATACAAAAAAAAAATTTTGGAAAAAATTGTGTGAGATTCGAATCCACGACGTCTATTTTTAAGTTAAAGCCTTTAAACACTTTTGTCACATGTAAAAAGATATGATACACATACATAAGAAACTAACGCTGGATGGTACAAAATATCAAACTTCATACAAAATATTTGAAAATATGTTGTTAGCCATTGAAAAGTATTGCTTTTATCAAAGTTTTATTAAAAACCTTTGTAATACTTCGCTTGTATTAAAATTTACTCAAGGTCTTATAACAGCGCAAGATTCAATGAGGAGAAGGGATGCCATTTGATTAAATCAAACTCTTCAAATAGGATCTTTGGGGCTCTGTTGGTTAGATTACAAAAAGCAATCTTCTTTCAATAAATTTATTGTAATTTTTATAAATTTAATGAAGTGCATTACTTAAATATATTATATGGCCCCATTTGTATGGCAAACATTAAAATTTTGATCATTCGCTCAGCTTGTTCAAAAAATTGCTTATTTGTAGCAAGAATCAGTTAAATGTTGCTAATTCACTTTTGCATATCAAAGTACATTATAGCTTCTGCTTTTTCAGTTTTTAATAATTGAGCAAAATAACAGCTAAAAACAAATCAAACTTTTATAAATGAAGACTAGGGAAGTCAGTTCCGGGATGCCGGACGATTTTAGCACCTTAAATGCTGAAATTTTCTTTTAGGGATCCTGGGAAAATTATTAACATATTTATAATTGCACCTTAAACTGATGTGTAATATATATTATAAGCATAAAAGCCTGTCCTACGACAGTTCCTCCGCACATTTCCTTTTTGGTGCCATTTACCGAAAGCACTTTTTCTCTTTATAAAGATTGATTTTTTATTGCTTGATTTTTGCTAAAGACAAATATACCACTTTAAATAAAACTTTATGTATTGAAGCAGTGTTGAAAAATTAATTTAAGTGTAAAAGTGCAAAAACTCGAGTTTGGTAAAAATCATATCCATACACAACTTTACAAACTGGCTTTGCAACTATCATAAACGTAGCAACTCAGGTGTCGTTTCGCGGGTGATACAATTATATTTTTTGGTATAATCCATCAAAATAATTTCATTAAATTCGTCGTAACTTTTTATAAAAGGATGAAAAAAAGAGATAGTTAGATCAAAAACGTGCTTTTTTTAAAAAAACACAAAATTGCCACAGATAAGTATCATATATATTTTCTGTGCATACTTTCAGGCTGAACATTTTTGAGAAGTCTTGTAAAAATGCTTTTCTATCAGAAAATAATTACAGTTCGATAAATACTGTGTGCGGAGCAGCATGCTTGCCTTTTATGTAGTGTCCAGCCAAATGTGGATTTTTGGCTGAAGCCGAATGTTCGGCCAAATAGAAATAATCGACCGAGGTCGAAGCCAAAAACTAACAAAACTTTTTCAAGTAAGAAAATTTATAAAATGTAGGCCTTGATTTCGTTATTTATTTATTTTAATCATCTAAGGTCCAGTGTGGTTAAACATGCCAAAAAATACGCAATTTTCATTAATCGTGAAATGAAAAATACAAAAAAAAAAACATATATATATATCTATAAAAAAAATTTTGCGGCCAGACGCTACTTTTATGTATTAAGATGTGCATACTTTCAAGCTGAACAGTTTGAGAGATATTGGGGACGAAGCAGCGTGCTTGCCTTTTATATATTAAGATTGTTTTTGCTCTTTAACCCTCTAACCCCCAAGCGAGCCTCAGGGCACTCTTAACATAACTTCACTTTACAACGCAAATAAAATATTTTCTCATTTGAATTGCTAACGGTCCTAACGGTAATATATTTTTTTGTAATTCTCTAGAAAAAAACTAAAGCCTTTTGCCGCTTCCTTTCTTCGCTGTAATCATTTTGCTGTGAGAAGTTCGGTTACCAACACGTGTTTTATTGTGCATAAAATAAATTTTTTTAAATCGAATTAAACAAAATTCTATACACAACATCAAAGTGAAATAATTTTTTTTGTAAAGGTATGGTATTATTCTTTCAATTGATATCTTTTGTGAATGTGAAATTAAAAGAAATCGTGTTTTAAAAAGTGAAAAACTCAACAGTGCCTCAAGCACTGTTGTGGGTTACAGTGTAATTTTATCTTATACTTACATTTTTCTTTCTTGACCATTTCTTTATTGAAAAGTAATTGAAATGGCATTTCGCGCTGGAAAACGTATTAAATTATCCTCTTTGGATGATGAGCAAGTGCTTCAATAGATGGATTTTGTGGACTCATGAGAATGTATTGACGACGTTGAAAGCAATGACTTCTTTATTGCCCAGACAATGGACATGTCGTTAAATAAAAGTTTAACTGACGCACCATTGGAATCAACAACATTGAATCAAATAATGGAATATGAAATGCTTGAATCTCCACTCGAGGAGCCAGTTGCATCAACATCAAGAAAAAAACCACTGAAAAGACCGCGCTCTCCGTTACCACTGATAGAAATTACTGGTCCAACAAATGAGCCTTCTGCTGGTGGTTTCAGCGGTGCAGGTAAGAACTGAGAATGAGCATTTAGTTCCAATAAGAAATTTGTTTTTCTACAGAAATTGAATCAATACAGAAGGATTCAATTGCGTTCTCAAAAATTATATGGCAGAAAAAATCCATGAAACTACATGTAAATGAAGCAGCATTCCGAGGAGATTCATCGCTGCCATCACATATTAAAGATCTTGAAACGCCAATGGAAATTTTTTGTTGTTTTTTACAAACGAAATAATGAGCATAATTGTCACAGAGACAAATAGAGCAGCTATCGCTGAAAATATCAATAACCTTTTCAGTTTGTCAAATGATGAACTGTATAATTATATTGGAATATTGCTTTACATGTCAGTGTATCGATATCCAAATTTGCCTAGTTACTGGGGTAATAACGCATTCCCACCCATTAAAATTAATATGAGTCGCAGACGGTTTGAGGCAATCAAAAATATTTATCGTTCGAATATAACAGCAAGCGAATCAAGAAAGGGCAGCCCGGTTATGATTCACTGTTTCGTATTCGAAATTTGTCCAACAAATTGAACAAACGGTTTGATTCTGTGCCAAAACAAGCTCGGCTCTGCATAGATGAGCAAATGTGCAGCACAAAAGTGCAACATCATCTTCGACAGTACATGCCAAATAAGCCACATAAATTGGGA
Organism: Dichetophora obliterata; assembly: GCA_963920525.1. Lineage (NCBI taxonomy): Eukaryota > Metazoa > Arthropoda > Insecta > Diptera > Sciomyzidae > Dichetophora > Dichetophora obliterata. Next base: position 9,856,455 of record OY986437.1, read on the forward strand.
ATCAAGTTATTTGTTTTATGTGATTCTTTCGGATTTGCTTATCGCTTTGAAATTTATAATGGTGCAGGCGACAACATTATTTTACCTGGCTCACCCAATATTGGTGGAACTTCAAATGTGGTTGTGCGTTTGACACAAACAGTCAACAACTTTGTGCACCACATCGTATTTTTCGACAACTTTTATACATCACTGCCATTATTGGTTTATTTGCGTGCAAGAGGTATATACTCTTTAGGCACGGTAAGAGTTAACAGGATTCCTAATTGCAGGCTTCCTTCCGATAAGGCCGTCGCAGACAAAGAAAGAGGTTATTCGACTGAGTTTGTGGGCTCTGCTTTTGGTATTGAAGTCAGCAACGTCTTGTGGAAAGACAACAAGTGTGTGCGATTGTTGTCAACTTACGTTAGCATCGAGCCTTTTTTAAGAACAAATTCCGAAATACAAGCAGCAAAAGCAGCACGCTATGACCGAAAATAAAAGCAGTACATTGAAATAGATTGCCCACAAATTATTCGGGATTATAATAGCCATATGGGTGGAGTGGATTTGATGGACGGCCTTATGGGCCGTTACCATATTCGAGCAAAGGACTATTTTGTCATTTCATTGATATGGCAACGACCAATGCCTACATTTTGTACCGACGCATTGACAAAGAAAAATGTGACGATTCTAGCTATTTATCAGATGGAAAACATTCGTTGTTGCAATTACCTCAGTTTCGGGAAGAAATTGCTGCTGGCTTGGTAGCATACACAAAAAAAAGATACGTCTGGTCGTCCAAACAGTTTTTCAAATACACCACGGTCAGCGACTCGCCAAGAAGATCCAACAACGATCAAGTTTAAAGTTGGTGAAAGAGCAAAACATCATTTTGACAACATCGGACACTTCCCAATTTGGGTAGGTAAAGAAGGTGGCAAAAAGAGGTGCAAACTATGCAAAAAGTCACAAACACAGTGCATTTGCTCAAAATGTGAACTTCATTTGTGCTGCTCAAATGCTAAAAACTGCTATAATGATTATCACAATAAAAAATAAAACATATTTTTAACATATTATGCTTATTTTAATTTACATTTCTATAAAATCTTTGCAGAATTAAAAATGTTTACCTTACATTTTTTTAGACCTAAACCCCCAACAGTGCCTTGAGGCACTCTTTACCTTTTTTACCTGTCTTTTTAACTAAACAAGAAAATAGCTTGCGGATGAATTTTTTGAGTTTATTAATTAACAAGAAAAAAATTATACGAGTATTGGGGGTTGGAATTAATTTTAAAGGTTTTTTTTGGTTTTTGAGCATTTATTTAGAAACAACGGTACAATGTATATTATTCAAAGTATTGTCCATCGTTAGCTACAACATTTTCCCATCTTTCTGGCAGCATATGGATTCCGCGCCGGAAGAACGATTCGTCTTTTGAGGCAATCCACGAATCGACCCATTTTTTGGTATCCTCGTAAGAAGTGAAGCGCTGCTCAGCCAAGCCATGCGTCATCGATCTGAATAGGTGGTAGTCGGAAGGGGCTATGTCTGGGCTATAAGGCGGGTGGGGTAGCACATCCCAATTCAGCGCCTCCAACGTTTCCTTGACAGTTCTTGCAACATGTGGCCGTGCGTTGTCATGTTGAAAAACCACTTTGTCATGTCTTTTGGCATATTCCGGCCGTTTAACCTTTAATGCTCGGCTCAATTGCATCAATTGTTGTTGGTAGCGTTCCCCAGTGATGGTTTCGTTAGGTTTTAGCAGCTCATAGTACACGACACCCTTCTGATCCCACCAAATACACAGCATAAGCTTGGCGCCATGAATATTCGGCTTGGCCCTCGATGTTGATGCATGGCCGGGTGGTCCCCACGATTTTTTTCGCTTAGGATTATCGTAATGGATCCACTTTTCATCGCCAGTGACAATACGATGCAAAAAACTCTTCCTTTTATGCCGTTGAAGCAGTTGTTCGCACATGCAAAATCGCCGTTCAACGTCTCTCGGCTTCAACTGGTACGGCACCCAATTTCCTTGCTTTTGAATCATTCCCATGGCCTTCAAGCATTTGCCGACCGTTGATAAGTCGACTCCTAATGATTCTGACAATTCTTCATCGAGCAAAGCCTCCAATTCCTCATCTTCAAACTTTTTCGGCTGGCCCGGACGCTCTTTGTCTTCCGTATCAAAATCACCACTTTTAAACCGACGGAACCAAAACTCACAAGTAGAAATCGATGGAGCATAGTCCCCGTAAGCTTCAGTAAGCGTACGTTGTGCTTCAACCGCTTTTTCCTTCAAATGGAAGCACAAAAGTAAACCTTCCCGCAAATTGCGTTTTGTTGGAACGAAAGTCGACATGTTCACAGAGAAAAAATATATGTTGTTTACACTTCAGTGGAATGACACATACTGAAAAATGAAGCTTAGACAATGTGCTTTGAAATGAATATAGTCACAGGTGTGCCCGATGCGATCTATTGATAGTTACGCCATCTCTTAGAAAACCTTTAAAACTAATTCCAACCCCCAATATTTTGTTTTAATTTTTAGAAGATCGGCGTTTAGAGGGTTAAATAAAGGAAAGTTTTAGGAAAACAGTTTTTTGAAAATCAAAATTGATTATTGTATAAAACTTTTACAGAATAAATAAAAAAGTTTTTAATCAATCCCGCCCACAATTATAATTTTACAGCGCTTACGAACCGGTGTGCTAGAGTACCTTTAACTAACCAGAGTAACTTTTAACGCGTTTTTATCGAAACAGACTTTTTCAAAACGGCCCACATTACTGCAAGCAAACATTTGTAATGTAATTCTACACATCTTTTACTATAATGAACATCTGTTGAAAATTTGTCTAATCTTACACGCAACAATATGGTCCAAAATAACGTAAATTTTTGGATTTTTTTTTCCACGATTTTTTCCATTTCTTTTCATTATTTCCTTAATTTTTTATATTTTCATTAAATTTTGGTAAAAGATGTACGTATATTGAAGGATCCATTTTCGAATGCATTTTTGTGTTTATTTTTTTCAAACCTTCTGGAGCCGAGCTATGGTGTGAGCGGATTTTCACCTTTTTTTAAGCCCACCAACTTCAGCGCCATATTTATATATATAAAAAATATATGTTAAGAAAAAAAATATTTTTTTACTTAACTGATGATGTAAAATTAATATGCGAATTACATTTTTTGTATATAAGGACTGTAACGAAAAGAAACTGCACACATGGTTTGCTTGTAATGCAATGGTTTTTATTTTTTTTCACTTAAAACTTTTATTTATTACAAAAGAATTTATTTTCATTAAATTTTTATTTAAGTTTTTAAATAGACTTATCGACTTCTCAACTTCTTTTGCAACGGAACTATCATGCAATAACAATAGAGTTTAGCTGCTACAGCTTTTTCACACTTTCACCACGTTAGATCATTTTAAGAACCAACCCAGATATCTTTGAAATACCTCAAAGATATCGATAAAAATGGTCCAAAACAATCAAAAGTGAGAAAAATTTACCCACCATAATATGGGTTGGGCTCAGGGACAACACAAGACATAACAACTAACCATGCGTTTACAACTGCTTGCCTTAAGCAAATTTTTTTTTAAATACTTCTATGTCACCGGCAACTCGACCATCCTACTTTCAGTTCCGTTTGACAATAGCCTAATATCTATCAATACCAATACCAATACCAATACCAATACTCTATCGAACGAAGTTCTGGAGCGTGAGGTGGGTTCTTTTTTTTTGCAACATAATTGGTGTTGTTTTCTTTTAGTTAATTCAATATAGAAAGGGTGGACAGCGGATAAATCAGGCCAAAATATTTTTGACACATTGTGGTTTTTATAAAATGGTATAAAAAGACAAATGAGATTCTTCTTTTTGAAAATTTCTGCTGATATAGCGTCATATGTGAAGAATGAGGTAGTCTTAAGGCCGGAAGCGCATATAGCCTGCCAGATGAAGAATTTTGCGCAACATTTTTCAATACCAATTGTTGATATTGTGAAGTCATCATTATATTTTGCGTAACGTTTGTGACCTGGCAATGTTCGTGAGTTAATTTTTAGAGAGGTTTCATCGCCCTTAAAAATGCACTGAATATTATCTTGAACCAAACGGTCGTACAATTTCCGAATCCATCTTTTCCCCCCTTTCACTTGTCTTTCACTTTTTTTGGGTACTTTCTGCGTTTTTTACGTTCTAAGGCTATGTCTTTGTTTCACTTTTTGGATCATGGTAACACTGGTTCTAGCTTTTTTTACCAAATCAACAAATCAAAACATAGAATTATTTTTGTCTTTTAAAGTAAGTACCTTAAAATCAAGTTTAGGATCTTTTGAACATTTTTTTCTTCCACTTTTTGGAAGATCTGTGAGAGAACAGGTTTCCTCGAACTTTATTATATTATTTTTTAAACTTATTACACTAACTTTACACTAACTTTTGGCTAGCTTTCTGTAAAAAAAAATTATTTTTCAGTACAGTAACTGTGCATAATTTTGTTGCGATTCGAGGCATCGCAAAAAACTAAGATAAAAATAGAGGAGAGAGGAAAACCTTTTAATTGGGGCTTACCGTATTGCAATCAAATTTTTACACTGCGAGAAATATTGAATTGAAAGAGTGCAGTTTCTTTTTTATGCACTCCTTTTAATAAACCTTTTTAGAAAGCGTCTTCTAAAAATTGTTTGTCATTATTACATTATTTATGTTTTTAATGTTTCTTGCTTTATAAATTAATTGCCCGATAATCCCGGAATTGATAAAAGATTCCGGGAATGGACTCCCTAATTGAGACGTACATTTTTTTATATGTATTATTTATACATATAACTTTTACAATGTGAAACAAAACGTGCTTCAAATCAAGTGTAGCTTTTCAGTTATTAATAAATAATAACTATGAATATTATTGCATTTATGATATCAGTTTTAGTTTTATTTTTCCACATAAATGTGGCAAAGATTTCAGTTCAAGCAAACTTGTTATGTATCAAACCGTGAGTAAGACAAAATTAGCTTATTACCGTTTAACCAAAACAAAAAAGCATGATTTATGCAAGCTAAATAATTGATTATTTTCGTGTATATATCAGAAAAATCTTTGTTTTTGCATATTTTTCTAATAAACTTTCTTGATGAGCATCGGTGTAGAGTGAATGAATTTTAATATAGACAAACTTTTAAAGAAAAAATTACCATTATAGGACTACTAAAATTTAAATATCATACGAGCACATAATTTGCAATATCATATTTTTTCAAGTTCGTTGTCAAATTATGAAATCTAATAAAAGTTTAATGCTTTTCACTTTTGAGCCTTACAAGATTATATGCCTTAAAATAGTAACAGATACTTTAAAATATGTTTTTATGCAAACCTATAAATGTCTTACTTTTCCTAAGCAATCTCTTGTAAGCTTTAAATTCATAATGTTGAGAGGGGAAGGGCTGTAAAAATGCCACAGATAGCATATGCTGCTGGATTTTTCCACACTAATTTGCTAGTTTTTGAAAGAAGATTGCACCACAAATGAGAGCTATACATGCTAGAGATAAAATTACATACAATATACAAAATTGCTGACACCTCTTTTGTACTTTTAGTTCTTTAATTGAAAAAAAACAACAATAATCGAATATTAAGAAACCATCTTCTGCAATAAATATTTCATTAAATTCACCTTTTTTTAGCGACATGATTCTTTCTTTTTAAGCCCTGTATGAAAAGTGCGGTAGGTGTAAAGGGGTTTATTCCCTCCAATAAATAAAATACTCCTGATGTTCATGGTTTTAAAATTTTCATAATAAAAAATATGCTTTACATAGTTTTTATATTTCTTGTAGCTCAAGCCTAAAAGTATGCCATTTATTTCGACGCCATTAGCTTTCACTGGTTTTAATTGCTCAATACAATTCTGTTTTTTTTTTTAAATATTCCATTATATAAACTAAACTTCAGCTCGCCTTTAATCAAATCTTATAAATAAATTGCTTTCTAAACTTCGGCAGCTATTAATTAAATGACTTGACAAAAATTTCAAAATAACTTCACTGACGCTAGAAATAGTTAAAAATAGAAGTCGAGAAATAGTTAAAACAAAAAAAAATAATAAATAAAAATCCACAAAGTAGGTCAGCAACACATCTCGCGCCCGTAGCAATGAAAACGTTCGACACCGAGACGAGATGAGCAGCATGAAAACAAAAGACTTAAGAAACAAACTTGGGGCAATAGTTAAGAATCAGCAGCTCAAATCGATCAACTTTTTCTTCTTCTTGTGTTGGCTGCCTAATGAAAACAATATTTTATGCTGATAGTTAATAGTTAACAAATTTCTCACAATTATTTTCCAAAAGTAACCAACTGACTATTTAAGCTATTTCTTTGCTCACTTATGCAAAACCCAGCCTCAAAGAAATAAATTTTTAACATCATGAGAGTTGCTGTTGCTACGGCTGTTTGCAACACCAACAGCTAGTAGCAACAGTAGCAGCAACATCCACAACAACATCAGCAGGTTGAGCATCGTCTTTTTTTAATCAGCCGAAGCACTAGAAATTGAGAGATGCCTTGTACACACTTGATTGAACGAGCAGAACGTGGTGACTGCTCCATCAGCATCAACTGCTTATTTTTGTGATTTCTTCACTGCTACTTTAATGCTGGTTCACTCATTCTGGCAGACATTTTTTAGTTTCATTCTGACATTCGGCGCGTGCGGTTCAAAGTCACGATTTTTTTTACCTAACATCAGCTGATGTGTTTTTAGTCAATACAAGAAGATATTGAAGATCTAAGCTATCCGTAGTAATTATATATAAAATAAACTTAAAAGTTTTTAGTGTCAAACCGAGACGTAATAACCGGCATTAAAAGACAAGCATTTAGCTGGTGGCACGCATGCGTGTGGCATATATTGACAGCAAAAGCACTGCGTGAGAGATTATTCGTATGAAACAGGCAGCATCGACCTACTATTTTTAAGTGATATTTTCCCACATTGAAGCGCATTTAATTGCGGAAAATTCTGAATAAACAATATATTTGCGATCATTCGGTTTTTAGTTCACTTTGTAAACACATCTTTTCTTTTTTTTTCTTGAGATTTTTCTTAAGATTTCCCTGTGTGTTCTATTTTGTTGTTGGTTTTGTTCTTGTTGTGGCTGCTTTATCTCCACCTCTTGCATTTGATATTAGAATTACAACACGTTTTGTTGCTGCTACCAACAGATAGTGTTGTTGGTTTTGTTTTTGCAATTTCAATTGTTTCAATCTAACGAAAGATAACACATGGATTCCCACACTTGTTGTTGTCTCTTGTTACTTATTCACCTGCAGTATTTATTGCGAAATATGGCACACTTAGTTAAAACACCAATTGCTACATAGCTCCATATATCAGCGTCAACGTCTAGGCGTGTTAATTAGGTGCTGCTAGCAGTTCTGGCTTCATAACCCATTTACTTGTTATCATTTATTGACACAATTATTGTTGCTTTTCATGCACAAGGATGTCAAACGCTTTTCTGTTGAACCGATTTTCTGATCTTCCGTCATTCTACTCAGTGAAAATGAGAACAAGCACATCAAATTGATTTGTTAAGCGATAGCAAAATGAGTAAATCTTTGTTCGATGCATTAACTTTGCTCAGCTTAATTCTCATATATTAAAGATAGTGAAAACTAAAATATGCTTCATTGGACAATTCGATTTCTGTAGAAAGCGAAATTTGCATTGCGGGTAATTTAATATTCTATCTCGCGAAAAGTTGCATGCTTTCTTATGTTGCATGCTTAGATTTCAAAATGTTAACGTGTGTTTTAAAAGAGTGAAAATTAATGCAATGCACGCAGTACATAAAATAAAATTTAAGTGTTATCTAATAGCTACAAAATTAATTTCGTAATTTTTCAAAGATTTAGAATTCATAGTTAAATTATAAAATAAAAATCGTTTAAAGCATATGGCTACGATGAATTTATTTTCCGGAAAATTTTGCTTAAAGAATTTTATTATATTAACCAGTGGCCCATCTGAAATAGCTTTAGGAAATGACTTTTATATAAAAGTGCACCGTGGCGTATGAGTGTGATTTTATTTAAGGAATTTGCTTTAAAATCATATGCAAACATACACATATCTAAATTTTCATAAATGTAAATCAAATCCTTTAGCAAAACATTTCTGATTCTGATGTGATTTAATATTATATAATCGGAATCGGCTGAAATTCAAGAATCGGCATCGGTTTTGTATTGCATCAGATAAAAAAAAATTAGCATTGGTATAGGTTAAGATGCCATTTTTTTAGCCGATACAATTGGGATTTTGTGCACGTTACATAAAACAAAAAATTATTAAAAAAATTGCATGTGAGTATTCCTGATTCCAACTACAACATTTTTACGGTTGTGATCAAATATCTTTCAGCTCCTCCATCTAGTGTTGTAAGTGAGTAACTTTTTAGTGCTGTAGGACATTACATTATAATATTCAATTGCTTAATTTTGATTTCTTAAACATATTCAAGTTTTAACATTTCTTTATACTATTCTTTAATTTACACACATATTTATTTTTTTTTACTTTTTATATTGAATTAGTTGTACTTTTATATTTTGAATAAATAAAATACAAAGATTTTTTTATTTTTTTTTTTTTTCTTATTTAGAAATTCAATTTCAATAAATATTCGACCGATTAATCGGTATCGACAGGAAATTCAAGTATAAGCATCAACATAGGCATCGGTCCAAAATGAAGGAATCGGCATCGATTTTGTATCGGCAAAGGTTGAAATTCAAAAATCGGCATCGGTATTGGTTTTTTAAATACAGTCAACATCGGCAACGGCATAGGCATCAGTGCAAAAGTCGAATATCAGTCTAGCACTATTTATATGTGATTTTATATGATTTCGAATCAAATTTTTTACATTATGTAACACTTATAAGTATGGTAATTTTTCTTCTATAGTCGCATTCTTTAACGGAAATTTATACGAATATGTTTCTAAAAGCTTATTGTAGAATTAAAATAATCAATGGTTCCAGAAAACTAAATTTTGTTTCGATAAATATATATATATATTAGGGCGGGTCAATTTGTATGGACGAATTTTTTGGAGGTCTGGCTCAGCGAAATTCGTAAAATACATGTAATTTCAAGACTTTTTCTCCACTACAGCATATACAAATTCTGAAAAAAAGCTGTGCGGACTTTCGTAAATAGATTTTGTTCTCAATTATAAAATATGAATGTATGAATGTATGTGTATGAATCTATTTACGAAAGTCCGCACAGCTTTTTTTCAGAATTTGTATATGCTGTAGTGGAGAAAAAGTTTTGAAATTACATGTATTTTACGAATTTCGCTGAGCCAGAATTTGACCCGCCCTAATATATATATATATATATAGTTCCGCACAATTTCGGCCGCAATTCATAGTCTCTGATTTGCTTCAAATTTTGAAACTCCCAAATAAAAACTTTTTATGCATATTTGAATAAGTTACACTACAGAGCTAAATAAAATTTGTTTTTGTTTATTTTTCATCATTACAAAATGAAATAGGAACCAATACTAAGAAAATAAAATCGCAGATTTAAACATAGATACGTATCGAAAAATGGTTTATCCTTTGCCTGTCAGTGTAACAGAACTGTGACAAATCGAATAAGTTCCTTGTTAAATACTCCATGGTCCATTTACACCAAATATATAATTTTTGCATAACAGCCATAAATTGAAAAATTTGATTCTAAGACAGAAAGGGAAAAATAGCTGAAGTTTTTTTTAAGTTTTGGAAAAAACCCGCAAGTTAAAAATAATGTATACAAAATATTTTGTTATGATACGTAACGATAGTAACGTTCCAAAAAAATGAAATGAACATATATGATTTAAGTTGAATTTTTCATATTAAAATTATTATCTTCATCATTTAAAATGTTACTTTCCGAAAAATAATCACTTTCCAGATAAAGGGTAAAAATATTTTTTCAAAAACTTTTAATAAAAAATTCGTAACAAAAATTTAGTAACAAAAAATGTTTTCTAAATAACACGGTGTAACAGTGTAAAAAAACTTTATATAAGACAGTGAAGGTTATAGACCTGGTAATTTATAAGATAACTGCATACTTGGTTTTTTGAGTCCACCATCAAATTTGATTTATATATATATAAAAATTTTTTGGTTATGACATTGTAATGCAGAACTATAAACGGAAACTTCTTCTTTGTGCTCACATTTTTTTTTCAATGTTCAAAGTTTTTTTATGAAGTGTATTTGTGAAAATATTTGTTTAAACCAGTACAAAGTTTTATACATAAAATAATTAAGTGCTATTAAACATTAATTCTGAATTGCAAGGACAAAGGTAATAAATTCATTCATTATATTGCACAGTTTAGGCCTTTTTCACATGGAGCAATTGAAAAACAATGCAACTGCAACAAAAGCGGCGATTTGAAACGTTTGCTATGTACGAAAATAATTAATCAGTTAATAAATATGAAATAAGTGCAGGAAGTGGAGAAATATCCTTTTTTATCCTAAATTTATTTTTTAAAACTATTTAACAAAGCTTCCATTAAATAAGTGCTTGTGTTGTTGTGAATTTTCTAGTGTTGCGTTACGACGTGACTTGCTTAACTGAAAGCGTAAGCTGCAGTTCAGTTCAAAATTGAAGTGTTTTGAAACTTTTAAGCTGTTGCGTTGTAGTTGCATTACTTTTCAATTGCTCCATTTGGAAAAGGCCTTATTGTGAAAATAATTTGTGGCGTCATTAGCTTGTTTTTGTTCATTTCGATATATTTAATATCTTTATTTTTCTTTGGGTTTTTAGCTTAGAGAAAATTTTCGTTCAATTTTTTTGTTCTCTCCTATCTTGTGCATACCTACTCCCATCGTTGCTTACTGTGTAAAATAGATGTCAACAGTGCCTTAGCGGACATGCACGAACAAATATAATTCAGAATTGTATACAGACGTTGGAGGCCTCGCAGCTATATTGTAATTAAGAAATATTTGGTTACGTCATGTATCCATTTAGTACTGGACAGTTATCTTATGCTATACCAGGTCTACAACCTCCACTATGCCATATTATAAGTTTTTTTAATTTTTCCCATTTTTTACACCGTGTAATTAATGATTTTAATAATTTTTTAAAAATTAAAATTTGCATGATAGCCAAAAATATCGCTCAAATTTTTAATCCGCTAGGAAGATGTGCTTGGTGTTGGTCGAACCAATTACAATTTCATAGTACACTATTTATCAGTTAATAAGTACGTACTCAAAATTACAACTCTAAAAAATTTTCAATAACCAAACATACAAAAATATAATTTTTCTTAAACAAACCATCAGCGCCTGTACAAGTCTTTTAGGCGCCCCCCTTCGAGCTTGGCCATGCGATTTAAAAATTGTAATACCCTACATTTTATTAAAAAAAACGAAATTGAGTACGAAAGGAAAATTTTGTGTATTTATATGTTGTTGTGCTATACGTAAAGAATAATAAGGATACCCTCCTGGAAAAATTCCATCTAAAAGTGATAAAAAAACACTCCCCATCATACCTTTTGGAAGCTTAAGGGTAGTTTTGTATTTATTTTGTTTCCAAACCGCTTCTTTAAGAATGCATGTGGAAACTTTTACTTATTGCCAAACAATGACAACAGAAAATATTAATATCATTGTTTCCTAGCCGCTTATTTTAGAATTCGATAGTCTAGTGCTAGCGCGCTTGACTGTCGCTCAGGGGTCCCGGGTTCGAAACCTGGCCTACCATTTTCATAACAAGGAAGAGGAATGTTTCCACATTAATGTTTAGAATAGGGGAGAGGACTGCTTCCAATTCACTTTTTAAGACAGCAGAGAGGAATGTTTCCACATTCATTTTTAACACAGCGGGGATGAATGTTTCTCTTTAATGACATGCTATGTAAAAAAATAAGTGTCCAACGGAAGGGAATGCTTTCTTAATTTCATGGAATGTTTCCTGTTTATATCCGGGAATGCTTCCGTTTCCTGGAGGGTCTGTACCTAATGTTTTTACTGCAGCGATATTTGAAATTATTCAGTAGAAGCGCTTTTTCGTGCTTTGAAAGATGCAAATTGTTGGATGATTATATCATTGAGTTAAAGGGGCACAACTAGTTGGGAAGTACTAGAAAAGGTCTTATTTGGGATTTGTTTTTGGCCACACATTAAAATAATTAATAACAAATTTTTTAACGAAAAATATATCGTCGTAACAAAAGTGAACTTGCGAGTCTGAAAAATTAAATTGTTCATTTTTACTGAAAATTCTACGGAAAATTCAAAATTAAATTTTTCAGATTCGCAAGTTCAATTTTATAACGACGATATATTTGAAGAAAATATGTTATTTTAGGATGACTACATATTGGATTAATTAGAGGGATACAGAAAATTTGCGAGGGATCGAAAAAGAATGTGTTTTGTCAATCACTGCGGCTCATCACTAGATCATCTCAAATAAAAAAAATGAAAGTATCTCTACTAAATGAAATAATGCTCCAGATTAATGAAAAGATTCGATAAACTTAGGTTTTTCAAAAAATGGCATATGCTTAAATTCAGAGTTGCTTATTCGACCAAAATTCCGCTCATATTTTTGTCTATACAAAAAAAATCCATTGTTCATCATGAGGACAATTATGTAAAGAATAAGTGAGGAAGTTAAGAATAAGTTACAATGAATACCGACTTTGAAAACATGGTTTTAAAAACGTGTTTTAAATTTTGACTACAATATGCATGCAGATAAAAAACTTCTATTAAAAGTTATTTATCTCTATAAATAATAATCCGATTAGTCTAAAATTTTTAAAGAATACTTTTGAAATAGTTTACTTTTAAAACATGCAAAAACATTGTTTTTCTTGAAATTCTAACTAGGTGTCCTTCTTAAATTTGCAATGTCCTCTTCAAAACATATTGGTGCTAAGCCGTTTAATCCCTCTGGTTTCATCGAATTTCGCAAATAATGTTTTATTTTCTCTAATCTAGAAAAACTTATCTCAGATGATGCAGCTGAGATGATTACTGTTCAAAGTCTATTTATTGTTCATGATTTGTGCGCGCCTTAAGAAATATAATAACACATCACTTATCAATTGCTCTTACTACTTTTTTCAACCTTTTTAGAGCAAGAAAGTGAAGTTTAATGGAACAGTTTGTTTAAAGAATGTTTGACTGAACATTTGTCTGGAATGAGTTACCTAGGCTTAACAATTTTTTTATTCTAACTAGTTCTACGCTTCCAAAATTATTTCCTAACGAAGCCAAAATTTGGAAATTTTATTTAGTTTATAAATGTGTTTAATGAAGAATTCGAAAATTTAATTTTTTTTCGTGGATCATATTTATTAAGACATTCCAAATACAACCAAAAAAATTTCAGCCTGCTCGCAAGTTTGGGAAAAAGTTTATGCTATTTTATGCTTTATGTGTTTATGCTAAAAAACAGAAAGTTTATGCTATTACTTATTCCAACAAGTGATTAACCATAAAAATCCATGCATTACTTTTGAAAATATAACATTTTACATATTATGCACTCTTGACAATTTACATTTTTACAAAATAAACAAAACTATTTAAGTAAATATAAAGAATTATTTTTTTTATGTTGATTTTATATGATTTAAATACAAATTATAAATGTTTGATAGTTTAAATCATACTTGATTTTAAATACAAATTCTAGTTGTTTGATAGTTTAAAATCGTTTATTGAGCTTAAGGTCAAAGTTAGAACAATTAATTTTTCTAAAGAATCTTTTCAAAGAAACCTACATATGTTAAAAAATAATTTCACATTTCTTGAGTGCTTTTTGAATTATTAAGTTACAGTTTTCATCTTATGAAAAATGTTTACAACATTCTATGCATTAATTCGAAATAACTATTTTTACACGTTCTCAATATTTTGCAAATATTTATAAAATGTTTGCATATAACTCTCGTATTTTTCAATAACATTTACTATCGTGCCATTAACGAGCTCGAACCTCTGTGCCTTGCACTTACTGCCCATGCGGTTGGACAGACGCTGCGTTTCTGTGATTTCTTAGGACAATGTAAAAAGAAAAATATTTAATAAATACCCTTAAACAATATCAGAAAATTTATTTCATAAATTTACAGCATAGTTCAATTGCTCGGAAAAACATAAAAAATGTAAATCCACACAATATAAATTTAAATTTTTACTAAAGAGCTAGCTATTCTTTAAAAAGCCATAAAATTAGATGATATTAAATTAGTATAAATTAACACGATTAACAACTGTTGCTTATATCTGAATAAATGTCTTCAGTGTTGTTTTTACTATCGTCAGCTAATAAAAATGAAATTAATTGTAGCGTTTCACACAAAAGCCTAAAAAGAGAGCCAAAAGTAGGGCATCACTTTGTTATGTGTTTTTATTAGTTTATCTGCATTTATTATGGACCAAAACGTAATTATGTTATAAAAAATAAATTATGGCATTCTAGGAACATTATAAAAAAACCTCTTACTAAAGATGTGATTAAAAACAAACATATGCATTGTTATGCTTTCATAAACAGTAGCACTAAAAACAGTAACAGTAACAACAGTCGAAACAACAACAAAACCAGCACGCTGCTTGTAATAAAGCCATATCTCACTTTAAATTGTCACCTTGAAGAGAACGTATTTTTTGTGTTTTTTAGTGCGGATTGCAGATAATTGCATTATACACAGCAATATATAAAAAAACAAGAAATGCATTCATTGTAAAGTGGCGCACCCACACACAAATGTCTCCAAAGCATGTGGCTATGGAGCGTTTTATTGTTTCTTTTAGGCGGTACTTCAGTCGACTTTTGGAATTCAAGATCTGCAGCTGATGCAAGTTGGTTCATTTTAATTTATCTACACATCTTAAACATCTTTTCTTATTCATGGCCCATTCAATACGTGCAGGTATATTAAACACTATACTCGGTTTGCCTTCCGAGTGCGTGCATCAGAGTGGCATTTGGCCTTGCAAACTTTCCTTCTCCTGTTGGCTTCAGGGTGGCAAGCATGCCAAGGGCTGTGGTGCAAACAAGTGGCTTTTCTCTTGCTGCATTAACGAGGCCAACAAAGACCAATCAGCATCACCCGTATCTAATCTGGTAAGTGGCACTTTTCAGGAGGACTACAGCAAGCAAGCTTCCAGCTTGCCAAAGCGCGTGATGCTCAAGCGACGCAATGAAAACGAGTTGTTCTTTAAGGTATTTTCTGCTCGGTTCAGAAACATTTTAGAAGGAATATATGAAAATCTTATCCTAGCCGGAATGTGGTCTAGCACGCAGTGCTCAAAATACGCTGCAGAAACGCATCATTGGTGGACGTCCAGCTCGTTTTGCCGAATATCCTTGGCAAGCTCACATACGCATAGCCGAATATCAATGCGGTGGCGTTCTGGTCTCCAGCAATATTATAGCCACAGCTGCTCATTGCATACAGCAGGCACGTCTAAAGGACATCACTGTGTTTTTGGGTGAGCTGGACACACAAAATTTGGGTCTTACTCATGAACCGCTGCCAGTGGAAAAGCACCATATAGTACAGAAAATCATACATCCGCTTTTTAAGTTTCGTATGACGCAGCCGGATCGCTACGACTTGGCGCTACTCAAGCTGGCCAAGCCCACGCGCTTCAGGTGGGTTTTGTAGACTTTGAGTCTGAAATCAAAAAGATTTTTAAATAAGTTTTTCCTATTTATATAGTGAACATATATTGCCGATTTGCCTGCCACAGTATCCAATCAATCTGGTGGGACGCAAGGGTCTAATTGCCGGCTGGGGCAAGACTGAGGCTAGCATGGGACACTCAGGCACAAACATGCTGCAAGTGGCCGTGGTGCCAATAATAAGTATTCAGTTCCACAAAAATCATAAATATTTTAAAAAACGCACTTCTACTCTCAGCCTCCTTGGATTGCATACGCTGGCATGTGAGTAAGCAAATAAATGTTGAGCTGTATGATGAAATGTTTTGCGCCGGTCACTCGGATGGTCACCAAGATGCATGCCTAGGTAAAAAAATGTTAGCGATACAAATATGGCAAGTAGCATATCTATAAGCAGCTTACAAGTTTGTTGCTTAAGTCTTTTGTTTCTCTGCGCATTAACAGCGCAAATATTATTTTATTGTAAAACAATTGCCTACTTTTTGGCTTGCTTTTTAATATTGTTATGGTCTACTTGTAGGTGACTCCGGTGGTCCACTTATTATAATGGAACGCGGACGTTTTATTTTGGTTGGCATCACGAGTGCTGGTTTTGGTTGCGGTGTCGATCATCAGCCTGGCATTTATCACAATATACAAAAGACTTCAAAGTGGATTCAGGATACTATCATGCGCAGCATATAACAGGATTCAACAACTCATTGAAAGCGCCAATAATGTAGCAAAAATGGAAGTAGAACAATTTAGTTTAGTCAATAAATTTTAGTTTATTTATTTTTGAGTGGTGATAATTTGCTTGATGATCATTTTTATTGTTGGTTTTTTAAATCTTAAGTACTTTTATGTATCATTATGTTTTTTAAGCATTATTTTTTTTATTATTACTATTAAGCTTAGTTTATGCCAGTTTTTGCAATATATTCTTATATTTGAATTAAAAATTCAATTGAAAAAAATTCAATTTTTTTTTTATTTGTGTATCGATTATAAGATCGCGGTGTTGAGCCAGAATAAAAATAAAACAATTCTATTCTGATGTGGTTTTCTTTTAAGATTTATCTCCTTATTTATTTTAGCTAAAAATTGTATTTAATTAGATTTTTTGCTTGCAGTTAGTCAGTTCAACAATATAAAAAGTCTGCAGTTACTTACTCCAACTCTATATGTTGCATTCATTTTTATTATCAGAATCATTAATCATAATCAACATAATTGAAAGACAAAGAGTTTTGTTGTAACCTCAACTCCTACTTAGTAAGTGGACCGATTTTGATGACAGAAGAACCATAATTACTTGATTTTTTTGTACACATAAACTCAGTGAATATAAGAAGATATTCCAGTTAAGAGCAAAAATATTTTATGGCATATAATAAAAAATATTGTATTGCAAAGTCTACTTCTTTTGCATTTCAATTCGAATAGAAAATGTCCGTTCAACTGTGAAATTATAATTTATAGCTGCATACGCAATCTATTTGTATAATTTGTACCTTCAAATATGCATGCGCAAACAATTTGTCTAGTTTGTACCTTCAAATACAATTTATAATCTAGCCAGGCTTAAATTTTTGTTTAATTTTTTTATATTATTTTTATAACATTTATTTTAATTTTCTAAGAATTAACTATTATTAATTTTATTCCATATTTTCCAAATAATTATTTTTGTTTTTTACGTTATGAATTAATTGTTCTTGTTTTATGTATTTGTGATAAATTGATATCCTAAGCCAAGCCAATTGATATCCTAAGCTACCCCAAGTAGCATTTCTTATCGCGAAAGTGTAAAATTTATAAAGTAAAATTTTAATATTTTGATTATGGAAAGCGATTTATGTTCTTTGTATTTCAAGGAAGTAACGAAAGCAAATAGTGTTCTTTTCACACAAAACACAACTTTCGTTTTGCTTTGGCAAACATTTTACTATCAAAACGTTGGCTGGGATGGAGTTTTAAATACAAAACTTTATCAAATACACAACGAAAAAATAGTATTTTATTCATAGTAAATTTTGCTTTTGTGATTTTTTAAGATTTTGGTAGAGGAGACAAAAAACATTGCACTTACATGTATCAGGATTTTAAAAGTTTACATATGAAACCGTCGAATTAACATAAGTGCCAATTTTTTCCAAATTAATTTTTAAAAGGCAAACGATAATACGTACTGCAACAAAGCCATCTACTCCAAAAATATCACATCTCAAGTATCAAGTTAAATCGTTCTAAAGTTATAAGTTCCACAAAAATCTAGTTTACATTTACAGCTTATGTTGTTTTTAGCGCTTACATTAATTCGGCGGTTAGGGCTCGATATGAGTAATTTTTACACGTTTTTATTAGCTTCACTTCATGTCTGTCCCGTTCAAATCTTGGAATCCATTTTTAACCAACTTCCCGATGAGCTAGAGTTTTGAAAATGTTTAAACTTAGCTCAGAACTGGATGACAACACAATAATCACTTATTAGTTTGTCTGTGCGTTTATTCGTTTTGCTAAAATGCAAAATTATTTGATACGCACAAAATTACATACACATTAAAAGTCAAACAAAAATACTGAAAAGCTCATTGACATTTTTACTTTTCAAAAATTAACAACTAAAGTGAATTTATTACCTCATTTAGAAAAAGTTTTGGTGTGAGTTCTGTAGCTCATAACGTAAATGGATTGATTTGAAACGACAAGGTAGTGAGTTTGAGCCTCAACAATGTGGACGGATTTTTTTTTTTTTATTAAACAAATTCAAGTTTTGAAAAATTCACAACTGAGTGGGAAAAAAAAATTGCAAAAAAATAGTTTAAGTCAGTGATTAAATTGCTGCAGTCAAAGTAGCAAAATTCGTAAAGTCATCGCTTTTTAAAGCAATCACTGTTTTCATAAATTTAAAACTTACTACTGCTGAAACTTGTGCTTGAGAAAAATCACACAGTCGCATTCAAAGCAAAAGCAAATAAAAATATGTGAGAGACTGCTAAGCACTTCAGCAGTCGACAGTTTCAGCAATTTTTGTTTTGATTGACTGAAACTGTGAGCAAAATCAAAAATCAAAGCAACAGCAACTGTTCAACTTTTACAAGTCGAAGCCGCATCAGTTTTTCAACAGTCGTAGCAGACTGTTTTGCTTTTATGCTTTGTGCTGATGCATTTGTTTGATCGCTTTCGCGCCAATTTTTTTGCTTTTCGATAAGACATTAGGGTGGACCCTAAAAATTTGTTTTTGTTTGTTTGTACTATGTATGTGCTGGCAGAATCTGATGTAAAAATTTCGAAAAGTTTTTTGACACTTTTGACACAAGAACACATTTTTAGACTCCGCCTTTGGGTCAAAACAACTTTTTGAAATTCTTACATCAGATTCGAAATCACCGACCTCTTATATATTGTCAGCACATACACTAAGAGTATAAAACAAAAAACCACCTTTTTAGGGTCCACCCTAGTGTCCAATCGAAAAGCGATTTGCGATCGTAATGCAAAAAAATTGCCACGAAATTGATCAAACAAATGTATCAGCACAAAGCATAAAAGCAAAGCCGTGTGCTACACTCTGTTGAAAAACTGATGCTGCTTCGACTTGCAAACGTTGAACAGTTGCTTCGACTTTCGATCTTGTTCACAGATTCAGTCAATCAAAACAAAAATACTAAAACTGTCGACTGCTGAAGTGCTTCGCAGTCTATCAGATTTTTTTTTTATTTTACTTTGACTGCGAATGTTTGATTTTTAGAAGAATTAGTTTCAGCAGCAGCAAAGGAAATGGAAACAATTAGAAGTTTTTAAACGCTGGTTTATATAAAAAACTTTCTATTTATTTTATAAGAAAGTAGTTCGATTTATTGCTTTTTAGAATATATTTCTTTGTGAGTTCTGTAGCTCAGAGCCCAGGGCACTTGCTTTATAATCGTAAGGTTGTGAGTTCGAGCCTCAGCAATGTCAGTGCAATTCTTCCGGTCTATTTTTTGTTTCATTTTTAATAATTAAAGAACTATTTTGGTTTATCAAATAAATTCTTTTGTTACTTTCTGGTGAACTTACTTACCATAGTGGTGAATTTTTGAAAATTAGAATTTTTAAAGTTTTGCACAAAGACTAATTATCAGAAAATAATTATTTAAGTAAAAATAAAAATGAATATAACACGTTTTCAAAACGAACTAAAAAGTATAAAATAATTTATCCTAGAGTGGGGCTTTAAGTTCTCCTAAAAATGTGGGGCGCATGCTATAGATAATATTAACCCTACATCACTAACCTTTGGGTGAAATCCTCCCAGTCACTATTTCTATGCAAGATTTTTAATGCAATACACATGTGTACACAATTACACTAAATAAAAATCAAATGTAACAAATCAATTCTTTTAATAAAAAACATTTTAAAATTATAAAGATAATCTTGAATTTCTTTAAAACCAACACTTTTCATATGTTTAAGCTATTATGTATATTCATATAGTTGAGAGTTTATTATATGATGGGAAGCACCCAAACTTAGTTGTGCTGCAACTCAGCAATAGGTTTCTTGATCCATGGTTAAAGAGTTATGAATACCTTGGTTAAAAAAGCATTTGTTCACTAACATAATAAAGTTTTTTATTACCAACAAATAATTTCTCAATAATTCATCATAGATAGGCATAGATAGGAAAAGTTTTAACTTGAAATTTTAACTTCAAATTTAAACTTGAATCTACCATGCATGCAAGGACTTCTATACTGACAGTCAAGGGACCTGGGCTAACAAATCATTTTTTCACTAACGTACTGCAATTGTTAATAACACTCCTTATTATTCTCTATAGCATGCGCCCCACGTTTTTAGGAGAACTAAAAGCTTCCATTTTTGGGAGAAATTCTTTTATTCTTTTTAGTTTGTTTTTAAAATGTGTTATATCAAAAAAAATTTTTACTTAAATAACTATATAATAATTGTTTTAAAGTAACTCTTAATTAAGCATTTCCTAACATTAAAACAAGAAAACTACTAAGTAAATTCCTTTGACATAGTTGTTGTATTCACAGACTTACACACAGTAAAATTTATGCAAAATGTTTTTTTAGAATTCTTTAATGCTTTAGCTTCCATTTTTATGGGTCTTTTTTAGAAAATTTTTTTAAAGTACTCTGAAACGTAGTCGTATAGGGTAAAATATTCTACAAAAATATTAATTGTAAAATTTTTTTAAGTCCCTTTTGACAAGATTAATTTACAGCGTATATCTTCTGAAAAAAAAAGAAAAGGAAGGCCGTTGCTTTAGCGCTCGAAAACGTAAGGTATTTTTAGAATTTTTTTAAAGTTTTTTCCTAAATGACCTCTATATTTATTATGTTGACTTTATATGATTTAAATACAAATTCTAAATGTTTGATAGCTTAAATCATACTTGATTTTAAATAAAAATTCTAGTTGTTTGATAGTTTAAAATTGTTTATTGAGCTTAAGGTCAAAGTTAGAACAATTAATTGTTCTAACGAATCTTTCCAAAGAAACAACAACAACAACAAAGTTTTTTCAATATGAAAAGGAAAAAATCACTAGCTGATCTTATTGCACAATTTCTGCCCGTCTAAAGGCGTCATCAGAAATTTTTGTGATACCCGTGCAAGCGCGCACTAACGCACTGCACCACCACCGGGGCGATGAGATTTGAAGTGTCAATTTCTCAGTTTTTCCCAATTTTCTTTTTTTTTAAGGTAAAAATACTGAAAAACGATATTTAGACTTTAAAGGTATATTGTAACACTCATCCCACATAAAAATAATTTATTTTAATTTTGAAATTTTTTGATCATGTTAAAAATGGCGCTTAATGAGACCCTCTTAAAGGAAAGAGGGCCTGGGCGGTGTTGTAGATCTGACGCTTCTATTTATCTGAAAAATATAAACCATAAATATTTTTAATCACTATGAGTGCAGCTAAGGCTAGAAAACTAAAAAAGAAGATATTAGTATAAAGAGAATGAATGTAAACGAAATACTGTTGCTCGATACCTACTAAAACAGCTGTAGAAGCGAAAATAACGTCAGTATCCTTACAAAAATTTAACAGTATATTTTCGAAAGACTATACTTTTGAAACATAAAAAACATCAATTTCATAAAAATTCTAGACCTTAACTAAAAACTGACTATTTTGGTCCACAAAATAGTAAAATTAGTAATAAAAGTGTACGAATTTAAAAAAAAATATTTTCATAGAATATTTTTACCTTCTACGTCCAAGATTACTTTTGATACCTTTTTTCGAAAAGAGTCAAAAAAGATCCATAAAATATGATGCTAGAAGCTTAAGAACCACTGATCTTATGCAAATAAAAACCAAAATGTCTCAGTCGAATTGGAACGGTTTTGAAATAAAAATATTTTTAGACTCTTTGTTCTTTTGCCTTTAAAACGTCAATTAATGTTTTTACTTAAGAATAAGTATTTTTTATTATTTTTTATGAAAAATCCCAAATATTTTTTCAAGTCAAAACGTAATATTTATGTATTGTTAACTCCTTTTTTTAATGAACACATCAACATTTTTACATGATTTAGTTATTAATTTTTTGAAAAGTTTTTATGTAAAAAATCATTTAGAAATATTGGCATTTCCTTTATTATAATGAATAGTTTATATGTAAATTGCTTCATTCAAGAAAACCACGACTTAAATAACCTGGTTTTCAATAAAAGCATTTTAAGTTTTAAACAAACACAATAAATTGCTCCTAAGTGTCAGCCGTAGCCCACTGGGTAGAGTGCGTGGTTCGTAAACTAAGGAATCGTGGTTTAATTCCCAGCTCAAACAAAATTTTTTCCAATTGAGTTAATAATTTTGTTCCCACCTCTCTGAAGACAATGGCAAACCTCAGAGAGTACATAAGCCATTCGGATTCGTCTTACAACTCGTAAGTACAGTTTTTGATAATTTGTGTTCAAGGCTTTAATAGCATGCTCAACACAATTTATCAATAAAAGCTCTGGCAAAGTCCTTTATATTGCTGAAACGGCCAATTTATTTTATTTTTGAAATTGTTCCTTATATTTACAAATTTTTATATAAAACTAGCTGAAACCCGGCGCGTTGCTGCCACTCTCCCTATTCAAACGCCCATAAAATGTTATCAGTTAAACGGCATGTCTAAATTGAGGTCAAATACTGAATTTGAAAGACTGTGCGACCTATATCCACAAAGCTTTTCGATATAACAAATTTGGGTTGTATAGGAAGTGCCACTCTCTCTTCATCACCGCTAATAGAATGTAATCAATTAAACTGGATGTCTACATGGAGGTCGAATACCGAATTCCAAAACTGTGCAACATATAACTCCAAAACTATTCGATAGCACAAATTTTGATTGTATGGGAGGTGCCATTCTCCTTTTCCCTACGCCCATAAAATTTTAGCAATGAAACTGCATGAGTACATTGAGGTCGAATACTGAATTTTGAGGCTGAGTTACCTATAACTCCTAATCTATTCGATATCGCAAATTTGTGTTAAATTGGAGGTGTTACGCCCCTCTTACCAATGAACATACATTGAATCAATGAAACTGAATGTTTATATTGAGGTCGAATACTGAATTTCGGCGTTGTACGACTTATAACTCTAAAACTATTTGATAGCACAAAGTTGGGTTGTATGGGAAGTGCCACTCCCCTTTGCCCTACGACGACAAAATGTAAGTATTGAAAATGCATGTATAAATTTAGGTCGAACACCGAATTCTTACGCTGTCAACCTATAACTTCAAAGCAATACGATATCGCAAATTTGGGTTGAAAGGGAGATTTCACGCCTCCCTGTCCAACGCCCATAAAATAAAACAATTGAAACTGCATGTGTAAATTGAGGTCAAAAACTGAATTCCAAAGATGAATTCCTGTAACTTCAAAGCTATTCGATATCACAAATTTGGGTTGTATGGGAGGTGCCCCTCCCCCTTGTCCACTCCCATAAAATTTCATCACAGAAACGGTACGTCTTAATTGTGGTCGAATACCGAATTTCTAAGCTGTGCTACCCATAACTCTAAAGCTATTCGATAACAACAATTTCTTATTTTTATGTGGGAGGTAAAAGGGGGTGTGGCATTTCCCCTTAAACCATCTCGTACTCAAAGCAAAGCGTACTTACAAAATTTGAGCTCAATCGGACCAATGGTTTCGAAGTATTTTGATATTTTCTTAAAAGTAGGCGTAGATGAAGTGTGACCACGCCCATTTTTTCAAAGTTAATTATAGTTATCATACGAACTTATTTACCAAATTTTAATTTAATACGACCAAAACCGTCTTAAATACAGCATTTTTATTGATTTGTGGGCGACAAAAGGGGGTGTGGCACAAAACGTGCAAAGATACACACATGCAATTTCTTATGTGCACCCTCCACACAGACCCCAATCACCCCTGAAAATTTCATTGAAATCGGGCAAGCCGTCTAGGAGGAGTATGCGAACAGGAAGTTTTGCCACTTAATTTTATATATATAGATATCAAAACCGTGGGCGCAAAAGTGGGCGTGGTCAATTTTTCTTTCAGTAAACACTTAAATTGGATTACTACGAACATTTGAAAAAAAAATTGTCCAAATCGGTACAGCCGTTTTCCGATTTTAGATAAATCAAAAAAAGTGGGCGCAAAAGTGGGCGTGGTCAATTTTTCTTTCCGACAAAACTTAAATTGGATTACTACGAAAATTTGAAAAAAAAAAATCCAAATCGGTCCAGCCGTTTTCCGATTTTAGATAAATCAAAAAAAGTGGGCGCAAAAGTGGGCGTGGTCAATTTTTCTTTCCTTAAAAACCTAACTTGGACTAAAAAGAACATTTAAAAAAAATATTATCCAAATCGGTTCGGCCGATCTCGAGTTATGGGATTACATCGCATTCGGACACTTTCTTTTATATATATAGATTTTTTATAATTATAAAATTTTTTTAAATACTTGGATCCTTAGACAATGGTACCAAAAAAATAATCTCAGAAATAAAAATTTTTAATGCGTGTAAATTTGAAATATCTTAAGGTAAGTTAACCATAAAACCTACTCTCACGCAGATTATACAAAAGATATTGTCACCAAAATGACATTTAATAAAGATCATGGCAGAACACACGTTAGATAACTCCATTTGTAGTTGTTTTTTTTACACTGTGACGTTAGTAAAGAAAATGATTGAGCAATATATGTGTTAAAGTTTTTCTGGAAATAAGGTCTAGTTTGTGAGGTTTTCTAGTTTTTTGTGTGCCAAAATATTTTATGTAAACATTTATAATTTCTCTCATGCTAGGCATTAAACAACAACTTACTAGATACTGCTTTAGTATGAAAAAAATTACTCGATACGCAATTTGGAAATTACTCAAATTCGGGCAAAAGTTTTACTCCCTGATATATGAATCAAAATTTTAAATAATATATTGGTGAAGTTATATTTGTTTTTTTCCTAAGTGTCATGCAATGAAATTCTTGTTATTTTTGTTTCCTTTGTTGTTGTTAATTCAATATTGTACGTTATTTACTTCTGTTGGCACTACATTAAGCCAGTTCAATGTCAATAATGTCAGCATAGAAATAAATACTCAATTATTGCTATTGTGTTACAATAAACCAGCTTTATGGTGTTTTGTTGCAACATGTTTCCAAAGAAGTACCCTACTCTATTAAATTAAATTGAATTACTACATTTTCGACATCTTCTTCGGCAGTTGAAGGTTAAATCCAAGACATAAGCAGCATGTTTGTGCCACATTGTTAACAAACTATTTAAGCACGATTTAAGCGGCTTATTATACAATTATCTAAACATGCTTGTTGCTTGCCATATTTATATATGGGCTGTCCCAATTGCGCGGGCAATGCGCCATACTACAAAACTTTAATGTTAACAGCTGCTTAGCTAGCAAACAGATGCTTCCGTCTGCTAAGCTGCTAAGGTTTTTCTTTTTCTTATGTTTTGGTAGAAATTAGCAAGTGTTGTTGTGTTAATTGTGTGCAATCGCTTAATTATGCAATTGATTTGTAATGCTTGGCATTATTTTTACTAACGTTGAAGTGTTGTATCGCATACTTTTCTATATATATTTAAACTATAGGTTGAGATTGATGCTTTTCTTCAGTTAAACTGGAAATTTATTTGTATAAGATATTTGCATAACTTATTAATGACGAGACCAAAAAAAAAATAGATTAAGACGTTTACATTATTTTCAAAAGTAAGAAAATTTTTGTTTAGTTTCATAATTTAAAATGTAATTTAGTTTAATTTTTTTCTTATCAATTTCAAGAGTTATAATATTGGTTAAGCTTTTTCTGTTCTTTTTCTAATAAGCTTAATTTAATTTTCGTCTTATTTTTTAGTTTTTTGTCATTTATATTAATAAAGTTTGTCACTTAAGTCTTTCGGTTTCTAAACTGCGGTTTAATTGCCAGACTTCTTCCATTTTATTTTTATTTAAACAAGTAAATATTTAACCGCTTTGTTGTGACAACATTTTCGGTAGCATTTCTTTTATGACGCTTCACTGCTTGGTATTGCATCTATTATGAAATTTTGCTGCCATTTAAAAAGGTTGTACATTTTTTTTTTAAGCCTCAATAACTACAATTAGTGGCGTTGTACTGCAACCGGTTATGTATAATACCAAAAAAATAGTCGAGTGTAAAACAGCGGCATGCTTATCCATTATTTTACTGCTCCTTCCTTTTGTTTCTCTTGTTATGACAGTATGACTCTTACATGTTTTTTTTTTTGTGTTTGGTTTTTACTCATAATAATATTTCGTCAATGTAATTAAGATAATAATACTCTGCAAAAAAACCACAATAAATAAAATTAGCTCAAATCGTAAGCAAAGGTTAGATCTCATATATTTGTGTGACATTCAAAAACTGTTACTAGCATAAAATTCCCAATATATAAAATTTATACACCATATTTTGTGTATTTTTCAATACTATTAGTGATTTCATTCCATGCAATTTATTTATATTTCAGTGAATTTTTTTTGCTTTTATGCGCAGCCTTGAACCTAGCACTAAAGCGACAGCAAAATTCAAAGTTGTGTATTTACCAATGTCTATGGCTTTGGTGAGTCATTTGATTGATAGATAAGCTATTTAGTTCAGAATTTATAAACAGTTTTTAGTATTTTTGATATGTTTTTTCATTGATGAAAAATTAGTATATCATTTTTTGTAGAATTTCAATCGATAAGCTTGATTTTGCACTACGCAGACTTTTTTCAGGTATAGCGTGTTTTCCAGCACACATACATATTGAGCTGTTGTTTATTTTTGAGTATTACTTGCACTAAAATCACTAGTTTTCACTTTTATCTGCATAGTAATGAATTTATATGGAAAACAAGAAAAGAAACACGCTCGAAAAGCAATGTTTTACAATGAGTTTTTTTTAAGCTAAAGGATTTTTTACATTTGGATGAAATCGCAACTCCAAAAGACAAGTGAGTATTGCATTACGCAAAGAGTGTCAAGTTAATGAGGTTTAAGCCAAGCAGCACCAACGTCAATAAACGCATTTATGTTTTTGCACACTTTCCGTTGTTTGTTGTATTTGCAATGTGTTTTTTCATTTCCGTTATAATATACTTCATTTTTATAGTGAGCGTTACTTTGAAATACATCTAAATTCAATGAGATAAGAACAGTGTTGCTAATTCAGTACTTTTAGCACTAGATCTAGGAGCTTATAGTGTTGTAATACGCTTTATTTTTGTTAAAAAAGGCATTAAAACGCACTAAATTAGCAAATTTTTTTATTTTAGCGCTTTAGAAACCCGAAATATAATTTTTACAGGCCTTAGTTCAGAAACTTAAAAGCAGACCAAATGATTAATTGGTACCTTTTTTTATTTAAGAATCGTTTAATTAGCAAAATGTTCTTAAAAACATGCCAAATTCATTGGGTATATAAAATAAATTTAACCACTAAAATAAAATTTTAATATTTTTTAGCGATTTTATAAGTCTTGGAATATGAACTTAAAAAAAATAATTTAAAATGTTTGATATTCCTACAGAAAAAAGCGAAAAACTGTTAAGCTTACAATTTGAAATTTTTCTCTTATCAAGTTTAAGACTTTTGCAAAAATCTGAGATAACGATGGGACGAAATTTCACAAATTTCAGGTAAATCATTCATAATACACAAATGAATGCTCCGATTGATACCAAAATTTCACAAATTAAAGTCTCATTCATTATTTCTCACTTTACAAAATATTAAAGAAAAAGCTATCAGCATTTAGTCTAGTGCGCTAAGAGAAAAAAAATGCCTATGATGTGGTAAATTTCACCCCATCCGGCTGGAATGAGTTAAATAAAAAGCAAGAACAAACTAACTATGATAAATTGATTAAATTTAAATCTTTCTTTATATAAAAGATACCTAAATGCAATAATTCCCATATTAAGAAACAACATATTTTTATGATTCAGTTTTTTTTTTTCAAAATTACTCGTTTTTTTGTGAGTTCATGCTTTTTGTTTTTAATTTGTTGGCAATACTGGGTAGAACATATTTGAGCGGTTTTGCTTTTTAAGCAAATCAATATTTTCAAAATAAGAAGAGACTAATGGTCTCTTCTAATAGCCGAAAAAGTAAGAACTTAAAACAAGCACGTAAACAAGGGGGATTTAAGGAGTTAAAACCTCCTCTATGGTCCATAAAGTATAAAAATATAATATACTATTAGCATTGGGGCAACTACAACGGAACATCGTAAAAAGTCGCAAATCACCTCAATTTCGAACTGAATTGCAACCAATGCTTTCTGATCATACGTTTGGGCAGGGTTACGATGGTGCGGCTGCCATGAATGGTACACTATAAGGAACACAATCCCATGTAGCGGAAGAAGATGATCTTGCTACGTACGCTTATTGCGCTTCTCATTCACAAAAAGTGTCTATATTAAACTCATTCGATATAAGCTGTATTCGAAATGATTTCTGGGACCTTAAAAATAATATTGATACTATGTTCTATACATCCAACCGAAAACTCGGATTCGAACCCGGGACCTTTGGATTAATAGTCTTGCGTACTATCTACTAGACTACAAAGGCCGATTATGTGCTATAACTTCGTTTTTTGCGTTTTGGTTTGAAATTTAAAAAGTTTCTTTTATATAGATGGGTTGCAAGACATAAATTCATAAATACTTATCAAGAGCTACAGAAAGCTGTTATTGCTTTAGACGTCGCAACAGAATTTTGCAATAAAACAAAATTGTCTCTCGCATTTCAACTTTTAAAAACAATAAAAACTTTTGTTCAAAAACTTTAAAATTCGACCATATAACTGACATATTTTTAGTCACCCTCCCGCTCGAGAATCTGTGAAAACTCAGTTCCAGCTAAATAAATTTGTGATCAAGATTGTCTTTTGACATTCATTGTTGCTTTTTTTCCAAAAATTTAATTTTTAAATTTTTTATGACTTTGTTTTATGTTTGTTTTAAATGCCCAGACCACTTGGAGGATTTTTGAAAAAAATTAAAGTTTTGCAGCTACAAATTTTTGATCTGAATTATTTGTTTTTGTAATTTTTTTTTACAAAATAGCATAACAGCCCTATTCTAGCAAATTAACAAATTGTTAACCAGTATTTTGAATATTTCTATGTGCTTTTTGTAATTTTTTTATTTCAAAACAGAATTTGAAGCTCAAAAATAAAACATTTTGATAAAAATTGTCAACTGCATTTCAGTTATTAACAATTTCATTAAAAAGTTTTGTTTTTTGAGCTTTAAATTTTGTATTGAAAACAACAAACACATAGAAATTTTTAAAATACTGGTTAAAAACTTGTTAATTTGCCAGAATAAGACTTTAAGACTATGCTATAACAATTCGTTATGTCATTTTTTTTATTTCGAATTTTTTTTTTTTTTATTTTCTTGGGAATTGAGTAAGCAATTTTTTGGATTTATATTAAGTTTGGTTTAAGAAAATATTTCAACAACATTTAGTTGCACTTTTTTTAATTTAGACTCTTACAATTTTTTTTTTTTTATTGAAACCAGAAAGAAAATAACATATTTTCGACAAGTAAAATATTACAACTCTGGAACTTTTCATCCGATTTTTTATGTTTGACAACTTAGTTTCAAGTACAATAACTTTAAAAACGAAATGCATACCAATTTTTGAAATAAAATTTACTTCAAGAGAAGTTGTTATTACTTCTTTGGTGAAATGTTAGAAAAAAACTCTTGTAAAATGCTTCTCTATTTATTGGGATCTTGAGCGAGTTCTAAAATGTTATCAATCGGAACGAAACTTTAAAAATTTTAGTTTTATATCAAATCGAATATTTTTAATCTACGGAGTCAGCAATTTGAGCAAGCATTTAATGAACATATAGATATACCTTTTTTGATATATCAATACAAAAAACTATCGTTATTTGTTTTGAATCAAAACCCCTCCCTTGAGTTAATTCTGGCTACGAGCCTGATATCAGTATATGGGAAATATTTTAGAGCCTTAAACTTAGAGAAAATTTAAGAAAATACTTTTAGAGACTTCAATTTCACAAGCGATTTAAAAATAAGATTTATTTTTAATTCTTTCGGGATGCAATTCAAGTAATAAAGTTGTAGAGATTTTACATTTTGATTAATTAAGTTGCTTATCAGTAGTATAATTCATAAAAAAAAAGTATGTGAGATTTAAGGAATGTTTGATCTTTTGATGCTACACATGTGTACCGTACTTCCCGAAAGGTTTAAAAACAAATTAATAAATGATATTTTAAAAATAAATACCAAATCGTAGAATTATAAAAATTGAGAAACATAAAGAAATGCTCAAAGTTTTTAAAGATGATTTTTATGCAATGAAAATGTGAAATTAATTTTGTTAAGTAACGGCTTGTTAAAATTTCTTGATTTTTGGGTCAAGTACTATTATTATACGTTAAATTACAAAAATTATGTTGTTTTTTATAATAAATTTTTTCTTAAAAATTAATAAGTTTTTCATAAAGAATTTAAAAAAAAAACGTTCTGGAGTACGTAGAAAATTTTTAAAAATTATTATATATATATATACAAATTATATATATTAATAAACAAGTCTGTTATGGAATATTTAAAATCTGTGCTCCCTGTCTTGTGCGAGCTATACAGAGCACTGCACAATGGAATGATTGGTACAAACTAAAGGGAATAAATTATTTTGATGACGTTTTTAGTACTTTAGGCACAGAAAAGTACAAAAAAGGATTTTTTAAATATTTAGACAAGTGGACGTGGCACCTCCCATACAAATGTATCTTATTTTTCGCAGTGTCTGAAAAACCAGTAAAGCCATGACAAGAGAAATTAAGTCAGTCATCAAGTTCATCATTTAAAGGAAATATGTCAAAAGTAGGCGTGACTGTACAACTGGGAGTGGCACCTCCCATACAAATGGATCACATTTTTCGCAATATCTAGAGAACCAGCAATGCTACAAAAGACTACTTGTTGCTATCAAGAAATGTTAACAAGCCGTTACTTAGAAAAATTAATTTTATTAAGCAGTGACCTAAAACTAAATTCTTTGTAACTCATTGGAAAAAACTTAAAAAAAAATTGCGATACACAAAATTATTTTCACTTACACTTCAATTATATCCATTATATTTATAAAAACTACGACTTCCTGTCTTAGGTGGATAGTTTCACAAATTTTCACTCAATGTCTTTGTGAAAAAGGCACTGCAGATGCTCAAGCTTGAAAGTTGAGTGAACGTGTAAAACAACTAAATCAACATTTCAGTTGCTTATCTTCTTGTTGATAATAATATATTAAATTATTAATTAATTGTTAAGTTAATTTATTGACTTTAATTAAATCCTTAAGTATTTGTTTTAAACAATATGTATTTATCAGTTGTTTATAAATTGTTGTTATTATGTTATTCTTACTGCATTTAAAAGACTCTGTCTTATATGTGAACATTATTTCTTAATAAATTACAAATTACAAATTACAAATTACAAAAAAAATTACAAACATCTTATCAATTTTATTTTACACAAAATCGTTTTGCATTATACATAGTACACAATTCTATTTCCATTTTCTGCTATTCCAATGCAAAACTTTTAAGGGCTTACTTTTCATTTGGTAAAATTTGTCAATTAGTTCGTTGAAGTTGCTTATTTTCAAAAATGTAATATTATTGCTAAAAAAGTTCGCAACACAAAAGGTATTTTTTATATTCTTTTTTCCCACAAATTTAGAAATTTTAAAATATTTAATATAAATTCAAGAAAATACGTATGAAATTATGAATACAATTCTTTAAGATAGCCTTTAATTTACATCGCATGCAGAGTTAAACCTACTTTCATTGTTTCACAACAACATGCATGAGTAATACGAAGATGTGGAAGAAAACATACAACAAATTTGAACAACAAAAAACAAAACAATTAAGATCATTAATGACTACATTAAACCAGAAAAATGCACCATTTCTGTAAATTCAAAAGCAGCTAAATTTACCGAAACACAAATACAAATCACAAAAACATAAATGTGTGTGTGTGTGTGAGAGTAACTAGCAGAATACTGCATGAGTAGCAACAAATATTTTATAGCCGCCCAAGAAAAAAATTAAAATTAAAGAGTGTCAACCTGCACGCGTCGAACAAACTGCAAGCGTTAAGGGCCATTTTCTTTCAGAATTTAAACAAAATACCCTTTTATGGAAATTGTTTGTGATCTTATTTTCGTTATTCGAGATAAAATTTTTTGCATAGTTTTGTGAATATGTAGAAAGATTTAAATTGACACTTTACATAAAATATATACAAAATATAAATAGGTTTACTGTATAGAGAAAAGCTTAAAAAGCATAACCTTTTGAATTGTGACTATTTCTTTTCATATTAACTATAGTGGACGCTTGGGCGGATCAAAGCATATGGAAAAACATTTAAGCTAAAAGGCACATTCAATTTCTGAATCTTTGGAATGAAAAACTAAATTATCAAAAATTTAGCTAAATCGGTTGAGTCTCTAGCCACCGGAAATGTCGATGAATTTTCCACCAAAACCGGTTTATTAAAAATTTGTATAACACATTTATTTGTTTATGATTCTTATAAATTCTTAATCATTCTTATTTACTTATTAAATCGAAAGATCTTCACAATAACTTTCCAATAAGTTCTCATTTGTCAAAACGCATGATATTTCCACAATTTTGAGAGATTCTCGTAAAAACGATAAGGAAAAAAATATGATTTTTAATTTTTTTTTGTAATAGTTTTGGAAGCCAATCGAAAGTGGTTTTTCACGAATAAATATACTGAATCAACTGGCTTTACTAGAAACTCAAATCCCGCAAAGAGTTTTGGTTTGCTTGTTCGTGTTTAAAAACTTCCAAACAAAAATATAAAAAAAACTATTTTGGAGGTAGCTTGCATGGAAAGCTTTATTTGATGAGCACACTATTTTTGTGATACAATCAATGATCAATGGTTTTAGGTTAAGTTATATTACCAAAAAAAATCTAATCAAATTCACGATATTAAAGAACTATGTTAAGAAAATGACACTTGTCGTGAAAAGGTTTTGAGCTCTACTCTAATTGCTATTGTATATTCCGACTTTGAAAGAGACATCAACTACCCCTTTTTAGGGTTTTTGCAGTTACTATGAACTCCTATTTAATTTCATTAAATACATATTTACAATAAGTAATTAAGCTGCCATTCGTAACCCAAAAGACCCATTTCACTTAATTTTAGTGAGATTTAAAGATTTCGAACACTTTTTTTAATACCTTATTCTTTAAGCCTTTTTTTAGATTAAATTCAAAACAGGCTACCCAAAGAACCCTCTTCAAAACTTTTTAAAATTTTGGACAGAAAAAGTGGTCATTAAGACCAGATAAGTTTGGGAAAATATTTTATTTCTGAAAAATTATACTTTTATTTTAAACGCCAACTCACATATTTTTGTCACTATAAGAACACAAGTTATAATATTTTGAGCAAATATGTTGATATAAAATAATAATTACAATTGCGTTAAAAAAATTTTTCACGACATGTCCTGGTTTGTTAGTATGATCCTTTAAACTGTAATATATCAATATCTCAAAAAAAATATAATAATAAAAAACTTAATAATAACAATACCGCAAATAATAATATGTTAATATTTAAAATTTATTCTTTTTATTCCCTTATTTATTCTTTTCAACAAATCCTTATCCTTAGGTGTTTTTCCATCCTACTGGAAAATCTCCCATTTGACACCTATATATAAAAGTGGCGATAAAAGGTCTGTTGAAAATTACAGAGGCATTGCCATCTTGTCAGCTATACCAAAATTATTTGAAAAGATAATATGTGATAAGCTGACGAGTCTCATTAATCCCCGCTTAAACGAGCAGCAACATGGGTTTCGGAAAGGCCGATCGACCACCACTAACCTAATGATCATGGTCTCCGATGTGTTAAATCAAATGGAAAAAGGACGCCAAGTAGATGCAGTTTACACAGACTTCAGTAAAGCATTTGACCGTGTCGACCATAATATCTTAATTTTGAAGTTAGAAAAATTTGGCATTTCCGGTTTATTACTCAATTGGATCAAATCCTATCTCTGCGAACGATCCCAGTTTGTTAAATTTCAAGGCATTTTTCAAATGATATACCGGTCACCTCTGGTGTACCACAAGGTAGTCATCTTGGCCCAATACTTTTCAACATTTTCATTTCAGATTTATCTATTACTCTTTGTGACATTCCCCATCTTATGTACGCAGATGACCTTAAAATATATAAGACCATTAAATCAGAAGTTGATGTAACTTTCCTACAATCGAAACTGCTGTCCCTTGAGCAATGGTGTAATCAAAACAAACTTCACTTAAATGTTAAGAAATGTTGTGTGATAAGTTTTTCCCGTAAGAACTTGATACCAGAATGCAGTTACCTCCTTAATAATATTGTTCTGAACCAACCATATTGTAGACCTTGGAGTTGTCCTAGATAATAAGCTGAGATTTAATCTACATTTTGATAAAGTCTTATCAAGGGCAAATAAACAGCTAGGATTTATAAAAAGACGTGCTAAAGAATTCCAAAATGTGTGGGTAACCAAAACGTTATACTGTACCTTAGTGCGACCACTTCTTGAATATGCTTGCATCATTTGGAATCCAGCCTTTGAATCTCATAGCGACAAAATTGAATCCATTCAAAAACAATTCCTGCTTTTTGCGTTAAGAGATATCTTTGACCCCCGTGACTATAACTTCTTGCCACCGTATGAACAAAGACTCAGGCTCCTCTCTCTGATGCCTCTATCATCAAGAAGAACTTTACTGAGTTCATGTTTCACATTTGATGTTATTAACGGAGCTATAGATAGCGAATATATCTCCAGCAAAATTACAATAAATGACCCAATTAGACGTACTAGGCATACGCGGCTCCTAAATGAATATATTCACCACACTATTTACGCAAATAATGAACCCATTAGTAGGTGCTGTAGAATTTTTAATAATATTAGCGAGCACTATTCACCATCCATACCAAAATCCACATTTAAGCGAACCCTCTCAAAGTCTCTCTTTAACTCGGAATAATTTGTCCTTTTCAAGCACTGCTCCCTACAGAGTTATGCTTCTTGGTCTAGTCCCCCTCCGTCATCCCCTCAAGTAGTATTAGCGTAGTTTAAGTATTCTTTTGAAATTAGTTTAAATAATATGTAAGTAAAAAAAAAAAAAATTAAATTAAAAATAAAAAAAAAAATGTAAATAGAATTAGTAAACTGCCTTGCTTGGTGAAATAAATAAATAAAATAATAATATTTAAAATTACCATGTGCTCCAATACAATATTACATTTTCAATATCTTGATAAAAAACACTCCTATAAATAGTGATGAAATAGCTTAAAAGTGGCTTTTACAAGATAAATTCTACCACTGTTAGGACAAACCAGAAGTCGTTACAAACTTTTTCTTTATATTCTTCATTTAATCATGTACAACATAAATATTTTCAAAAGATATAACTGATTTTTCACAAATAAAGTCTTAACAAGAGTGTGTGTCTTTTTTTCCATTCTTAAAGCAAATGCTACCTTAAGTGATAAACTGTTTTTGTGTAAATATTTATTGACGTTGTTGTGCTGGTGCATGGCTTTTAGTAATTTTTGCTTACATGCACAAACTCATAAGCCGCTATTCCAATGACAGTATTTTTGCGTCTTCTGTTGGTATGCGTGAGTGTTAATCGTCTCTGTAGTACGCGAACTGCATTTTGTTTATTATTTTTTTTCTCTCAATCACACCCATAACAACAACAACAACAATAATAACAACAAAACCAACAACTACGACATAAAAACAACAGTGACGATTTGTCGTTCATTTCACTTTCGTTTTGAAACATCTCACCATTAGCGAACGACTCACGCAATCAAAGCAGTAGCGTTTTTTCCGAACCAGCTCAATCAGCAACCAACAACAGCAACAGCAAAGCAAAGTTTTAAGCCAAATTTTTAGTGTCTCATATAAGCCATGTTAGTATCGAATACATATCGTTAGCAGCTTGTCAGCTCATCGCGTTGCCGTTTTATTAATAGTTTCGATGTTACAAACGCTGGTCGCTGAAAAAAATTCGCTCGTGATTGAAAGAAAAAACTAATTAATATTAATGGTTCAATTTAGTACATATGTGCAACTCAATCGGAAATAAAACGGCAACAATTCTGTGCTTTTAATAGATGTTGCAAAAAGTGTAACACACGGCAAATACAATAAAAACAAATAAAATAACAAATTTATTTTAATTAATTCCCGCTGTTTTTCTTAACTTACCATAACTGCTACTAGCTGCTACTGCTGCTGTTTTTCTTTTAGTAATACATATCCATCCACCATCCGCGCCAACATCTACTGTTTCCGCACTGCTGCACGCTAAGCATTATATATTGTTGTACTACCAATTTTTGCTTTTGTTTCAGTAGTGCAAAATTTTTTCAATAATCCAATGCAGTTGATTTTGAAAACAACAATGTGTATTTATAAATTTAATCAATACACAATATAACTGCTCTAAAATCAAAATATTGCTCAACTTTGCTTAAGCCAAAAAGTGAATAGAAACACAAAATCAACGTGAGCTAGTGTTTGTTTACTGTTGTTGTTGCTGCTGCTGCTGCGACTGTGATTGCGTTATGTTAAGTGTGACATTGTTGCCTCATCATAGGCATGAAATTTTTATAACTGTGCTGTTTTTGTCACTCACACTACCGTTATGTGTCATCTGCGAAACGCTGAATTTAAATACGGTGTACAACGAAGCGATACCGGCACAACTTAAGCAAGCCATAGCAAAGGAGCTGCCGAAGGAAGCGAAATTTTTCGATGAACTGGACTGTAAGTTTAAGCACATAAATAACAAGAACTAAATGGAACAAAAATTATTTATGCATTGAGTTTGAAATAAAAGACAGTCAATAAAAATAAAACTAAGTTCGTTTCTTAAGTCTTTCGTGTTGGTTTGTGTGACATGCTAATTTATTCAATTAGCAACATTTATTGACTGGATTGTGTCAACTGTTTAGTGATTGTTGTTAACAAATAGCTTAGTGGATATCTGTAAGAATATAAATATCAATTGATTGGAATAAGTAATAAGATGACAAATAGAAATAAATGGTGAAATAGACAGCAGTATTTTAAAGGATTGTCACAGTTTGCTTCAGTAAAATTTTTTTTTATTTAAGTTACTCCGAAAACTAGGCTTCCCTAGCTCAAGAAGAATCCTCACTGAAGAGGAAATTATTTGGCCAAATCGTAGATTTATAACGCCATCTTAAATTACGAATCTTTTTGATTCTATTTGAAACTGTACTTTAATTGTGTCGGTCGCAGCGGATGGACCACAAACACAAACACAATTACCGTTGGCTAGTCGCACTTCACGACCTCGGTGATGAAACGACGTGAGTGCAATGTCAGTAAAATTTTTAAATTAAAAATGTAAGTTAAAAGAAAATTTTTTAAATTCTTTATTGAAACATAAATCTTACGCCTCAGTTTTATAAAATTGGAAAAAAGTTTTGTATTACATCAAATCTTTTAATTTTCTATTGTATACGGAAGTCTTCAAATTACATATTTTCTGTATTACGCAAGTATTAAACGTATGTTTAGTTTTGAAAATATGTTTTCTGTCAAAAGTATAAGTATGTTCATATTTCCTTTTTATAAACCAGTTCTGGTAAAAATCATGCTTTCGTCAATATTATCAAAAAATTTAACTAAAAATTTCAAATACATTAGCTACAAGAATACAAAGAACCTAATAACGTATCCAAGATTATATTTGAATTTAACAAACGAGTTCTGAATACGGACATAGCTTATTTTGAAAGAGTTATTTCGATAATTTCTGTTTTTGAAAAAATAGTTATGGGTCATTCTTTTATAAATCGCACGAATTAAGCAAACAATATTTTGACATTTTTAAATCGACTGAAAACTTTTTAAATTTTCTTTACGTGATATATACTTATGTACACATGCATCGGAGTTTTTTACGGGAAATTTGTTTTATGGATTGGTGAAAAATGGCAAAATTTTGTGAATTAAATTTTACTTAAATCGGAATATCTCGGTTAGTGCTATTCCGAGTCAGTTCATTTTGAGCCTGTTGGATGGATAATTTGTTGTTCTTTAATTCTACAGTAAAATTTCTTTTTTACATTTTAAAATAAATGTATTAATATGGAATAATCTTTTCAGACGGCTTTTTCAAGCCCGTGGCTCACGCAAATGGGATTTTTGACAGCGCTAATTAATGAACGCGCCATACATTTTTACAAAATACAAAGTTCTCAAAAGAAAAGAGCGATTTTTTATAGATTTTATATAATTTTTTGTTCACCGCGCGCATTCTTCAAATCATAGATATCATTTGTCTCGAAATAAATCTCGAAATTTCTAAAGCAATCAATACAAAAAAAAATTGTCCGACTTAATTGCCATCATATTAGTCTGATTACAATTTTTGTGGTTTTGCGACAATACATTTTTACAAAATACAAAGTTCTCAAAAGAAAAGAGCGATTTCTTTATGGATTTTATATAATTTTTCGTTCACCACGCGCTTAATTGACTTAATTGCCATCACATTAGTCTGATTACAATTTTTGTGGTTTTGCGACAATAATTACAACACAGAAGATGTTAGGTAAGGCTTGTTGAAAAATTTTAGCGCATGCTAAATACATAAAGCCAATTATTATTATATTAAATCACTATGCTTCCAGCATGACATTCAGATTTACGTGGCATTAAGAAAAAATCTTAAACTAAAATTGACGGGAACAAAATAATAACACTGTGCATAAATCAGGTATAATTTCAAAGCATTTGAGCATAATTCAAGGACGCTGAATTAAATGGCGTTACCCGTTATTTATTCCTTCGGCCCATTTTCGAGAAACTCGAATTTCAAGGTCAAGTACATATTATTGCCGCTTTTGCTAGAAAAAGAAAGACCCTGTCGTTGCCATTTAGCAACGCAAACACAAACACCTAAAATGTTATTATTTTAGTTTAAACCATTTTATATTTGCGTTAAAAGATCATTCTGGAAATTTAAAAAAAAATTACTCAGGGTGATTCGGGCTAAGCGGCTTCTTGTCTTTGCGTGAAACATTAACAATTACCTGGATAAAAGCTTTGTTTAAACAAAAAATTAACCTTGTTGAAGGAATAATATTTCCATAAATTAATAGCGCTAAATAAAAGTACAAATAAACCCAAACTAACCAATTTTGTGGGTCGCCAAAAAGACCCAAAAAGTATTCAAACGAAGTTTTTTCACATATTTTTTTATTTTTATATTTCAAATAAATTCTTCTGTTTCCTATGCTTCTTCTTGTAAGTTCCAAAAAATGTCTCCTTACAGAGCATCTAGTGTTTTCCACTATACCAGTGATCGAGTCTAGCCCTCACATATGTATTCATTTTTATTAGTTCAGTTTGTTAAAAGTACATTTTAGTACTTTTGGGGTCATTTTGGAGACCCATAAAACTAGTTATTTTGGGTAATTTTTTAAGCGCTATTATTTTCAAAAAACTAAATTTTTTCTATATACAAAGCTTTTAAACGATACAATGAATTTTTTAATTATGGGGTCAATTTGGGCTCTTTTGTTAGGTTGGGTTACGTTTTCAGGGTTAAGCTGTTCTACGAAATTATTTCCCAGGTAATTGTTAATGTCTCAATTGTTAACAAAAACTGCATTATTATTTACTTGACCATGAAACTCGAATATCTCGAAAATGGTCAAAAGGATTAAAAAACGGTTAATGCCACTAAACTCAGCGTCCTCAAATTACTCTGAAATGTTTTGTCCCAAATTTGTTTGATTTTCGGACATGCACAGTATAATCAATAAAAAGCATAACTCTGAAGGAATCATCAATTACCAAAATTATATAAAATTAAACAAAATTAGGAATATTTAGCAATTCAACTCAGTCTCAGTTTAATTTACCCAGCAAAATTGCTGGGAAAAACATTTGCAATTTATTTTACAACAATACTTAGGGAAAAACTTCAATGTTTTTTTTTTATAAAAAATTTTAAACACTAAGTAAAAATTGGACTATATAAAAATTTTAAATTTGTAAAATTATTTTGATATAAACTTAGAAACAATGTTGAAATGAATTGAAAATGAAAAGTAATAAAAACACATAAAAAATTTTACCTATCTTACAGATTTTATTAGCGAAAGTACTGTTCCCTTTTAGTTTCACTAGACTTAATACTTAAATTTTATCGATATTTTCAGTAGCATGGTCCATATTTAAACAGCTGGTAAACATATTTTTTGTTTCCACAACAACTACTGTAGGAAAAAAAATACACCAGACAACAAGACATAAAAGACACAGCAAGTTCAATGCCATCGTTGTAAGAAAATGGAAAAAAGTAAATTGTTAGGAAATATAATTTTTACATTAGGATAAATGCTTACACAAACACTCCAACACAGCTGTTACAACTTTTGCACATTAGTTGCACAAAAACTGGCTGCAACAAAAAACAAAACTGGTGTCACCACAAGACAACAGCAAGAAAATCAAAACAACAACAATAATTAGACGACTCAACGACCACATTTTGTTGAGATATGCTGCAGCAACTTATTTATCGTCTGCAGCTTGACTCCCAAAACTAACACCTAAAAATATGCCACAATCGACAATTTCTTTGCACGGTGCACAAATCGAATATTTATCAGCCATTTTTGTATAATTATTATTATTAAAAAGTCATTATGAATGATTTAAGATCTTTATTTTAAGACCTTATTAATCTATTGAACCATTATTTCGAATGAATTATTGAACCTACCTTTTCGAAAATAAAAATGTACTTGCAAAATAGTCGCATGCAAATGCATCTT
Source organism: Dichetophora obliterata (assembly GCA_963920525.1). Classification (NCBI taxonomy): domain Eukaryota; kingdom Metazoa; phylum Arthropoda; class Insecta; order Diptera; family Sciomyzidae; genus Dichetophora; species Dichetophora obliterata. The sequence goes on from OY986437.1 coordinate 9,897,697, forward strand.
ATTGCAAATGCATCTTATTGCAAATGCATCCTTAAATTCAGCTATTTTTTAATTTCACAAATTTTTCAAATACTTATAAGTTATACGATTTTGCGATTATTTCAACAAATATAAATCAATTAAAATGAAGCAGGAATATCTGCTTGCAAACGATAATTAACGAATAATTTTTCAAAAATTATTTTCTATGCTGTGATATTTAATAACAATTTTAAGCATATAAATATATATTTAGCAATCTGTAGCCATAGTTCTTTGGAAAAACAGAAAACTATAGAAGAAGGATTGAACTCATACCTCTTTGCTACAGATTCAGCTTTAAAATAATTCAACCACATCGATTGCTGAAATTCAACAAACGAAGCGTAATCATTGATAAAATTCAAATCTAAGATACATATAAGTATTGGGTTGTTAAAATAGAAAGTGCGTTTTTCTGGCATCACTGCTATCGTCAAAGAACTGTCCAATGCTGCAGTATATGTAATTTTTTGTGCTCACCTGTTTAGTGACATTAAAATCAAATAAATTAATTTAGTTTTTCCTGCTATTCAATTTTTTAAAATTTTGATTGGAATCGTGTTTTAAACCTTTGCCCCTACTGCGATTATATGTCCCAGCAAATTTGGCAGGCTATATCTGAGAATTTTTATATTTAAATATCATTTTTAAACTGTTCCAATAATAGTTCAATGCTTCGTCTGTAGTTGAATGCAAGATGCAACATGTTTTCTACACTTAAATACACAGATTTCAACAAAAATCTTGCGTCCCGACGGTCTTTATGTATTATACCGTAATTTTTTAGTGCAACTCGCAAGTATTTGTTCCACCTTCATTTCTTAACTACTTATCATAATTTGACAAATGAGGTATCTTTAAAAACGTTTTGATCGTTTGCTGGTTATAGACTATGTGACGTCACATTAAATTTAATATGACGCCCTCTAGAGGACAGAATATATCCCAGGATAAATAAAGAATGAGATAATTCTCAAGTACGCCAAGCATCTAATATATTTGTTCTTTATCGATCACTGAAGCCAAAACTTACATATCTTCGTCTTTTTTTGAAATAAAACACCGGCACGAAAGGGTTAAGAGTGTTTTAAAAATGGACAGCTTTGATGGAAATATACGGCATATTTTGCTCTTGTACTTCAAAAAGGCCAAAAAAACAACTCAAACTAGACACAAATTAGTGAAAGTTTATAGCGAAGATGTGGTTAAATTATGGCCAGAAATGCCAGAATTTTTTGCCGGTTTCCGTGATGAAAACTTTTTAATCATTCAGCCCTCAGAGGTTGAAAATGACCAATTCATAGCATGACGCTAGTGGAGACAAATACGCATTTTAAAGTCAGAGAAGTTGCGAGTGCTCTAAATTTGTCCGTTGGAAGCGTTCATGGTCATTTAAAGTCCGCATCGAATCTGGATTCCTCACAAATGAAAGAAATTCACAAAGTCAATCGAGTTGACATTTCTGATCAGCTGATGAAACGTGATAAAATGGCCCATTTTCCAAGCGTATGATAACGGCTGACGAAAAGAGGATTGTCTACAACAATATCAACAGAAAAAGAAGCTGGTCCACGTAAGATGAAGCGCCGACAAGGCAAGCAAAAGCAGACATTCACCAGAAGAATGTTATGCTCTCAATCTGGTGGGCTTGGAAGAAGCCTGTCTACTGCAAGCTACTTCCCCAGTATAGAACCATAAATCTTGAAGTCTGCTGTGGGCAACTACAGAAATTGAGCGATGGCATCCAACAGAAACAACCTGAGCTGATCACTCGGAAGGGGGTGGTCTTCCACCACGATAACGCCAGGCCTCATATGAGTTTGGTGATGGATGGGATGTTTTACCCTATCCACCCTATAGATCAGATCTTGAGTCTCGGATGTTTTGCCATTGCAAAATTCACTGAATGGTAAAACCTTTTATATGGAGGGCCTTCTCAAACAGCACCTTGATAGGTTCTGTGCAGAGAAAACTGGAGACCTCCTCTACCTGCGTAGAATATTAAAGTTACCACGCAGAGCCAAAAATCACCACATAAAATCAACAAGATCACCTAATTGAGCTATTTTATTAGGTTTTCTTAATTAAACTACCAAATAATAAGAATTTTCCATAGAGAAATCTTTTTAATTCAATAGAGAAAATCTTATTAAAAGCTTACAACTACTATCAAACATTTTTTGATAAGATTTCTTATTAAATGAATGAAATTATGTGGTAATCTTATAAATACTTTACTTTAATAAGAAAATTGTTTTCACTCTCCAAAGTTTAAGAAGAGAACACCTTAAATTAATAAGAGAGTCTTTTTAATCTGCTTTTATAAGATTTTCTTATTAAGCACCCTTTTAAAAATGTGATAACGGTGAAAATGCTACTTATAAGTAGCATTGCTACGCTAAGTGAACTCATGAAGTTTATGTGCATTTTATGGATTTAATTTATTTAAAGTAAAATACAATAAATGTGATAATGGATAATGATACTTATTTTCCCGAACTTTTTTTCGACGAGGCTGAATTTCTGAAAACTCAAGCCATATTTCAGTCCTGGGGCTTAAGTAACTCAATTTCGACTTTACTAAAAATTTATGGAGCAAACTCGAAGGAGGTTCTTAAAAAAATGGAGATTGAGGATGTCGCCACTTTCTTTGAAGGCCTCGACAGCACCGAGTATTTTGGTGACAAACTCATTTTGTTATACAAAGGTTTTTTTTTTGCTTTTTGTGACATTTTATTTTAACAGATGTATTTTATATATACATATACAAATTTTATTTCCTAATCCACCTAATCAACCATCAAAATGTTTTTTTGTTTAATATTACAGGCAATTAAAAGTATATTTCCAGGTAAAAGGTTAATAAGATTCCGTTTTGATTTAAAAGTATTTCCTTACTTAAATTTAAAAAAATTCTATTAAATCAATAAGATGTCCTTATTAAATTTTAAAAATAAATCTTATTAAATTTATAAGATTTCTTTTCAAAAATCAAGAAGTTTTGATAAGATTTTCTTGTTGTTTTTAAAAGTGTTCTTATAAAAGACAATAAGATTCTTCTTAAAATTATGTGGTTTGCCTAATAAAAAAGCTCATTGTTTTAATAGGATTTTCTCTATGGCTTCAATAAGACAATCTTCTTGGATGAAAACCAAGGAGAAATCTTATTGATTTTCTTCTATTTTGTAAGGTGGTTTTGCCTCTGTGTACAGATACAGAGATGGGAAAAAGTGATCGAACAAAACGGCAAATAAAAAATTGATTAATATTAATTGGATTTGATTTATGAAATAAATGAGCCTAAACTGTAAATTAAAACCTGTGCTGACTTTTTGAACAATTGAATATCATTAATTATTTTATTGCAACCTTGTCTTTAAACAAAAAACCTTTATTTATGATTTCCAAATGAGCTTACGTTCGAACAAAAAAAAATAATTATTGAGCTAAATAATAATTTATAAGTTTTTTATTCCAAAATTAGTCTTTAACGAAAATTCCTAGCAAACTCCAAGTCATTGAATAAAAAAATAACTATTTTTGACGAGATCCGGTGTTTTTGACGCAATGCCATGAATCTGTACTTTTTGAAATAAATATTTTTATTCAAAACGTCAAGTTTTTTCTTCACCGTTTGAAAATATAATATCTTGTCTTGATTAATAAATGAAAAGAATAACAGTAATTATAGATGAACCAGCGATTGTTTTCATACTAAAACAGTATCAAGAAAATAACAATAAAAAAGATAGAGAAAATCAATATTTGGGAAAATTTTTAACATGTTTTAAGGCAATCTTTAATATAACGATATGAATAAAAAATTTTATTTGAAACATTGGGTGGTGTGAATAAAAGCTGAGTGCGAGTGTTCACTAAGGATTTTTGAGGGAACACTTAATTTGAGGAATAGAATCTACTTTCGTTAAGCTTAGCGAAAATATTCCACTCCTACTTTTTGACATTTGAGAGGGCTCTCAACTTTGGTGTGAATAAATTTGAAATCTCTGTTTGAGTGAGTACTCAAGAAAATTGAGAGTGCTGACTACTTGCCTCCATGTGCGCTATTTCTTGTAAAAAATCTCTAGTTGTTTACAAATATGAATTCAGAAATACTTAATGAAAGTGCGGATGAGGAATTTCTCGAAAATAATGTAGAAAAAAAAGAAAATGATGTAATTTAAGAGATGTAAATAAGTAATTAAGTGATCTTAGGATCATTTTCATCCTTTCAACTTTTGGAACAGCCTCACCAGGAGTTTCTGTAGCATCATCGAATAAAAAATATTTGCTAACTACTGCACGTTATCGAAATCAAATTGGTACAATGATTTGAAATTTTCGCCTGCGTCGAATATAAGCAAATTTTCATTTGCGCGTTTCTATATTTGCCAACATATTTCATGTTTTCCAATTTTTATGATTTACTGTCCTGTTTGATTATTTCATGCATCAATTTAAAAACTTAAATTGGCATTTCTCATCTCATTCATTATAACTGAGTGAGTGCAAGCACTTTGAAGGAATTTTTATTCACACCGAATTGAGTGTTCTCTCTGGACGCAACACTCTTCCCAATAGAATTCTCTCACTCAGATTTTATTCCAACCACCCATTCTCTAACAATATATATAACAAGTAAGCCCTTGTGGCGTTAAAACGCAAAAATAAAACATCCCTAGATTTTATTTTAAGCTATTGAATAGATTTTCAACTGATCAAAATTGAAATGAAATTAATTTTGGACTTTTTGTAGTATACGTGGTATTTCTAATTTAATTTTTGTGTAAATATTTTAAAAATTAAAAAATTTTCCGAATAACAGCTTAGAAATCTTTATTCAACTCTAAGAAATCATTCCAGTATCACTTTGATATAGAATATATCAATTCATAGTTTTGGCTGTGAAATTATAAAAGATCATTCGTCAGTATAACAGTTTTATAGCTTTTATCCGATAGGTGGCGCTAAGTACTTCACATATTTTTAGGCATATGCTGAAATTAAGAAGAGAAAAAACAACACAACAACAATTATATGCATACTTTAACTCGCTATAACTTTAAAAATATAACTTTTTAAGAAATAAAAAGTACAGTTTGCACATCTACAGAACTGAACCTACCAAACCATACTAAATTTATTAAGATTGGACTTGTACTTAAAAAGCCTTACGCCTGACAAAATTTGCGTTTGGGTAATATATATAAGAATATTTTTTTATTGATTAATTTCCTTACTGTCGGTCAAGGGTCCCGGGTTCGAATCTTGGTCGGTCCTACACTATGACCTTTTCTTCCTTATTTCTAATTAAAGGAACTTTAAGACACAGTAATTTAAGACGAAAAGTATTAGGTAGTGGTGGTAGGAAAATTTTGTGAAGAGGAACGCTTATAAACTCTATATGACTGCTTCAGATTTTATATCACATGTTTTAACAACTTCTGCCACATAAAGAACATCCTACACAAAAGTTCCTTGATTCCTCCATTCTTCCATTTTGTGGTATCACAACAGACCAATAATTTTGTCTAAGTGGGCTGGTCTAAAACGACCTGACACTAACTTAACTTCATCTAACCTAATGATTTCTTCTAAACTTTCCTAACTTTTCAAAAAATTAAACTTTTTAGTTGATTTTTTTAGAAAATGTTTTTAATTATTTTCCCGACGTTTCGAGACTGTCTTTTTACCTTCCACAGGTGGGCAAATTTATTGAATATCTATTCCTTATTTATTCATAATTCTAACAATATTGAAGCTTCCCGACTTCACAAGCATTCAAATATATAATTCATTTAAATAAATTGAGTTGACGATACGAACATGAATTAAAAAAAAAAATAAAAAAAATAATAAAACTCTGAAAGAGGAAATACAATTAAGAAAAGTTTTAACAGACTAGTGTTTTAGTTGCAATTTGTTAACTTTTGATTTACTGAAAAAATTTTAATATTTTACCTCAGAACAAATGCAAAATATATAGATCAGCACAAAATTATAATAAAAATAATGTTAGGATATTTTATAAAAATTCATTGCTAATACTAAATATTACATCAGAAAAACAAAACAAAACTTAAAGACAACATTTTTTTTATACTGTTCAAATTTGAATGTGATATTTGCTTAGATAGTGAAAAAGTTCAACTAACTCAAAAAAATTTCTAAAACCGAGTTTCATAAGTACTGAAAAGCGACTTTTTTATTATCATTTATATTTTCTATAAAAATTTGAGAGCCTACACTCAAAAAAATTATAAGCTAAATGGCAACATTTTACATTCGTGGCAAATATATTCGTGCTTTCTACAAATATTCGTGATATATTCGAAGTATTTGTTATTTGATATCTTTTCGAATTCATTCAGGAAGTGTCACTAATGCCTGTGGTTGAATTAACGAATTCATTAATTTTATATACTACTTATATTCGTAAAAAATTATTGTGTATATATAAGAAATATTATTCGTCAATGTCTCGTACGAATAACTTGGTAATTTTTTTCTATTACAGTCGTAGTATTTACTAATGATTTTTTATTTTTTTTATTTATAGAACTAAAAGCTAACATCAGTACACTTAGAACTATGTTCTTTTATAGTACAAAAATCATTAAGTTTAGTTAAATAAGAATTTAATTAGATTAAATTAGATTAACATTATAACAACCGGGCTTAAGATTTAATTACAGGCATTTAACAATACTTTTGATTAATAATCATATATTATACTAATAATCATATATTATAATAAAAAAAGAGTAAAAACATTAATAAAGAGGAAAATAAAAGAGAAAAAAAGAGAAAAGAAATAAAAATAACCTTTGAAATAGTTTAAGCAAATTGCAGATGTTATGAAGATTTTGAGAAGAAAGTTAAGATAGATTGCCTAAAAGTACCTCTCCTAGTAATTTCTCTTAACCATCTAGGTAGTGCATTCCAGAGTCTAATGGCGTTAATGAAAAACAAGTAAGAGGTGTTTAAAGAGTTATGCCTGGGTATAATAAGAATGTGACTTCGTCTTGACATACAAAACCGTTATTTTTCATAAAGGTAACGAAGCGATTTTTCATGAATAAGTTTGTGCAGGTATATACAATTTCTTGCTTTGATGTATGATGTTATGTCGCAACCAAGCATTGAATTTCTAAAGCTAGATAGGTGTTCATATCTTCGTCAACCATAAACATAACGTGTGGCATAATTAAAAGCTATTTGCAATTTTAATTGGGAAGATGAGTTGAGCTTACTGTACAGGGTTGCCAATATTCGAAGCGCCCATCTGGCAACACTGTAACTTTCCGCAGTGATGCCAAATCGACTAATGACATACCGCGTTTGAAGCGTCATTCCAAGCAAATGTTTACAATGGAACAGTACACGCCACGCGAACGCTCTAAAATTGTTGAAATTTACATTCAACAAAACAAGTCAATAGTGAAAACTCAACGTGCTTTCAAAAAATGAGCGATGAAGCTCATTTTGAGTTGAACGGAACGGTAAACAAACAAAATTGCCGTATTTATGCCACTGAAAATCTACAAGAGATTTAAGAGATACCTCTTCACGATGCAAAAGTCACTGTTTGGTGCGGCGTTTGTGCTAAAATGCTCATTGGGCCGTTCTTTTTCGAAGATGATAATGGCCACAGAGTTACTGTCAATCAGGAGCGTTATCGCGATATGATAAACAATTTTTTCATGCCAATCGTTCGTCGAAAGCGTATCAGGCACTACTGGTTTCAACAAGACGGCGCGCCACCACACACAAGCCGCACTACAATCGATTTTTTGAAGCAATTGTTCCCTGGCCGTTTGATGTCAAAAAATGGTGATTTCCATTGGCCGCCAAGATCACCAGATTTAACGCCTCCAGACTTCTTTTTGTGGGGTTATTTGAAATCAAAGGTTTACGTCAACAAGCCAAAGACCCTAGAAGAGCTGAAAACCAACATCCGTCAAGAAATAACCGCCATTCCCATCGAAATGTTGAAGAAAACCATGGAAAATGCTGCAAAACGGGCACAATATGTCGTAGAGGCCAATGGCGACCATTTACGAGATATCATATTCAAGAAATAATGAGCGCAAATCTACTTGAACCCAATTAAATGATATTCATGACGAACAGACAAAAAATTGTGGTTTCTTTGATTTATTTAAAAATAAAATGGGCGCTTCGAATATTGGCAACCTTGTACACTGTTTCAGAGTATGTTATCAATGGTAAAATTAATTGTATCACCAACTTACGTTTTATATTTACAGAAGTTACGCTAGCAGACATTCTCAAATTACGTAGGACATAATAAACTTCTTTCACTACATTGTTAACATGATCAACACAGGACAAAGAAGAATTTATATAAAAACCAAGATTTACAATTTTTGACACAACAGCTAACTTATTTATTCCAATAAACAAATCAGGGATATCATTTATACAGATTTTGTGCTTACAAATAGGCAGGACATATGACTTTGATGCATTTAATTGCAGACCATTGTTACTGGCCCACTCATTGATGGTGTTGAGATCTTCATTCATTCTACAACAGAGTTCGTCAAAATACCTGTTCGTCGTGAAAGATACAGCTGAACATCATCAGCATATGCATGAATAGATGCATGTTTGCAAACATTTAAAATATCATTTATTAATATTGAAAACAACAGAGGACCAAGTATGGAGCCTTGTGGAACACCATTTAATACTAACTTGTACTGAGAGGACCATTGACCAACTTTAACTTTTTGAGACCTATTACACAAATAACTGGAAATTAGATTGACAGCACTATTACAGAAACCAAATTACGTCTTACGCTTATGACACAAATACTGATGACTGACACTATCAAAAGCTTTAGAGAAGTCTAGCATACAGAGTATAGTCATAGAACCCGCATCGTATTCAGATCTTATATCGTCAATAACTTAAACAACAGCTGAGGAGCAACTATGTTCAGCTCGAAAACCAGATTGAAAGGGCGATAACAGGTTTCTGCCGAGTATAAAATTATTGATTTGCTGAGCCATGAGTTTCTCACAAACTTTTGAAAGAGGCGGTAAAATAATTATTGGTCTGAAATCGCTGGGACCAGATGGGTTTTGCTTTTTTGCTATCGGTAATACAGTGGCCACTTTACACTTGTCCGGAAATGATGAAGTCGTGAAACAAAAATTGATGATATGTGTTAGGGGGCTGATAATATGGGGCAAAATGATTTTAATAAACTTTATGGGAATGCCATCTACACCTATTGCGTTTGACTTAATCTGCATAACACATTTACCAACATCAAGCTCATTTACTGGAGCAAATTCAAAAGACTGAAGCATAGAGACACCAGTAGGAGAAGAAATATTATAATTAGGAGTAGAAACAGAATCTACAAAAAAGTTATTTATAATTTCTGGATTAATATTGCAGTCAGTGTTGTTTTTATTGCAGACCCCAAGTTTTCTTACATTGCTCCAAAGCGTTTTGGTTGGAAGGGAGGGTTGAAGCTTAGCCGCAAAAAAGCGTGATTTAGCCTGTCTTATTAGTGAAACAGATTCATTCCTCGACAGTCTATATGTTTGCCAGTTTAGTTCGGTTGGGTTTCTCTTCCATATCGATCAAAATTTGTTTCTTCTTTTAATAGAATTTAAGACATTGACAGAAAACCAAGGACAAGCTGAATTCCTAATACAAATTGTGCGTTCAGGGATATGTTTCCCAAATAAATATTTTATGGGTTCAACAAGGGAACTAAGTTTGTCGTTAATGTTATGGTGAAGCTAGCAATCATTGAAGGGGGTCCATGATATATCACGAAACAGAGACTGATAACTGATGTGTTTAAAATCCCTGTTTGTAAAGTTATGAGATATTATACTACGAGAAAAATTAATATTTAAAGAACAAAAAATTAAATCATGGTCAGAGAGGAAATATAACTGGTCAAATAGTGAAACAGTTGAAAAATCTGATACTATAAAATAATCAAGAAGACTTGGATTTGTGTTGTTAGAAAACCTTGTGGGTAAGTCTTCATTAACAACTGACAACCCTAAAGAAATAATATTTTCATATAAAGTTTGTTTTACTGAGTCACTTGAAAGGATATTCACATTAAAGTCACCACACAATAACAGCAAGTCATAATCAACAATACATGTAGACAAAGTAGAAAACAGGAGATCAACAGGCACACATTTCGTAAATGTAACAAATACAACAAGATACATTTGTGTTTTTTGTAGGAATAGCAATAAAATATTTGTAATATGTACAAAACTACGTCCATTCTACGAATTCTATTCGTGACTAAAAACAATGAATAAAATTCGTAGAATGGACGTAGCTATAAGTAATATTTACACACAACATTTTTTGAGTGTAAATCTGATTAAAATACATCTTGTTCATCAAGATCGTCGATTTGGAGGTGTTGAGGTCACAACAAAACGCTTTGCCTATTAATTATTTCGATTTGACATCCAACATAGGTGTGAACTTCACGCCATGACATTCGATAGCAAAGCATAATGCTCTAAAGTCTCTCCTCAAGACAAAGTTTTAAACTATTTTCACCTTCACTCAAAAAAAAACAAAAAACCAACAAGACGATGACCGAAAAGAAAGTGTGACATGCAGGTAATTAAAATCAATGTATCAGCTGGTGGTCCTAAATTCTTGCACAGATCTACATCTTTAGTCTTGCGAGTCTTAATCTTAACATGAGCAAAAACATAATAAAACACTATCAGCAGCTCAGTTATTTCATCTTTACTTGAGAAAAGATAAACTCAGCTTAAGTTTATATTCATGCCACTACTGTTTATAGGGGAGCCCATTACAGATTATTTTATTTTTTGACTGCTTGCTGTGAGAAGAAAAAATTAACTTTTAACCCCTCTTTCAGCATTTTTGAAACCACTCTAAATTTTGTTTCTATTTCACTTTCCTTAGTGATTCAATGATTTTCTTCGCTTGGATACATTTTTTTATTTATTTTTCACTGTCTTCTTTAATTGCATTTTTGCGCATGTACCACCATGATTCCCTCCCCGCTCTCCACATGCTTGACAACAAAAGCAACAGCAACCAAAACACTGCCTCTGCTTTTTATTTTGCTCTTGAACCATGTCTTTAATATCCATTTCTTCGTGTTTAATTTCTTCGTTTGTGTCGATTTTTTTCTTTTTTTTTTTTTTCTTGCTGAACTAAACAACAACAAAGAGTTAAGCTAAGCAACAACAATACCAACACCAGCAACAATAACATCAAAATGAAGAAAAACAATTTTCTGGTTAAACATAAGTTGGCCACCTTGTGATGTTTTAGTTCTTAGTTGGTTTTCCCGTGGTGCGCACCGTCAAATTAAGTCAAGCCTTAAAAGAAAACTCTGCGCATGCGCACAAGAGTTATAAATCGGTTATTTTTATTTGTATTCGTACTAATTTGGCCTAAAGTATAAACGTTGGCTTTTCATCGGCCAAAACCGTGAACAAAATTAAAACGCAGCTCCGACGTCACCGTCATCGTCTACTTGGCTGCGCAAGCGCAACTTAAGCGTAACGTGCTGTTTTTTGAATAAAGTGTGAAAGATTTCCTTAAGAATTGTGTATAAAAGCTGTCAAAATGCAAGGATAATGACGCCAACTTGAATTTTTACCCTGCTTCTGTGCACCTTTTTCTCTCCCCCTTTCCTTATTCCACTCCTTTACGAAGCAAAACGTGGTGCATGCTCATATAACAAATAAAAGTGAAAAGTGAAAAATCTATAAAAGAGTGAAAGTGAAAGTCCTCTGAGCCAGTTTAACCTCAATTAAGTTAAATTAAGTGCTTAGTTGTTGTTGTTATTGTTGTTATTCAAGTGTTTGTTTTTATAAATAAAAAAATTTAAAATTAAATAAGCACATAACGAAAAAGAAAATGTCAAACATTTCAAGAAAACGCTCATGCAAAAAGGATACCTGGCTCAGAAATATTTGTTTTTATATGGGATTTTTTATGCAATTTTGCTGCTGCAGTTGTTTTGCATATCCTACGCCACAACAAGAGCACGATTTGCTTATACTGGATGCACTTTCGAGAAGGAGTGGTACGGGGTACTATGGTGAAAACTCAGTGATGGAAATGCTCTCAAGAAGTATACAAAGCAAATACCTTTCCAATTGTTTTCTTTTAAGCCATAAAAACATTTTTAATTCAACTTTATATTGCAAAAATTAAGTTCAGTTCAAAAATAAAATAGTCTATCTGCGATCTATGTTTGTGTTGACAAGAAGAAAACAAATATTTAGAGAATTTATTTTATGTTATTAGAAATAATTATAAGAACAATTAAACAAAAAAGTATCTGATTATTACATTGTTCTACATTTGTAGTAACCGTGATGAGTTTGTATTGGTTAAAGTCCCTGATCAAATGATGGTGTTCTAGATGGATCAAAAAGATAGCGAAAAAACACTCATCGTACCTGAAAACCTTTTTAGGCACATTTTCATTCTTATCACAGGTTAAGAAATTTTTGGTTGTTTTCTAAAATATTTCTACCACAGCGCCCTTTAGTGTTAAAGATAGATCAAAATAGACAGTGCCAAAACCTTTATAGTATACTAGCAAATATCCGCTGCTTCGCCTGCGATAAAAATATTAAATACCTTGTAAAAATTTTAAATCTTAAAATGAAAGTATTTAGTTGTATTAAAACAAATTCAAAATATAAAAATTATTCTGTTCGTTTTGTTTAATTATGGAAAAAATGGTATAAATATTAAGAAATTACTTTATTTAATTTGAATAACTTATTTTAACGGTAATTGTTATGATGACATAAATTTACCTAGCTTTCTTTTTTTTACTTTTGAAAAAGTCCTGCATAACAGCATTACAAAAAATTTGGGTAATACATTTTTAAAATTTGTAATCAAAAATGTAATTTTTACATTTATTCTGAAAACAAATATATTTTTCTAAAATTGTTGTAGTTAATTGGCCTTCTTCAGTTATTAATTGTTGTTATTGGGCTTTGGCCAAACAACAATTCTTCTTAAATTTAAAAAAAAATAGTGACATCAAACTTTTGGCGATATCTCAAAAACTATAGACTTTCTCAATGCATTCTTGTATGGACAGTCGTTGATTAATAAAATTAACGGTAATTTTTATTTCTTTTCGGAAATATTTTGTACGGATATTAGGTATGTTTGAAAAAAAACTATTATTATGACATTAAAATTCTTGGGATATCTCAAAACTATAGATTTTCTCAGTATAACTCATAAGCCTCAGAATGAGAAAAAAACTATTGAAATTTTATGTTTTGACTTAGCAAGCAAACATTTCCGCAATTTACAAATTGATTTACATCCAATTTTTTTTGTTTGAAAGTTCAGTTAACTAAATTGGGAAAATGAGAAAAGGCTTACCATTACCTCACCAATGCAATGTTTTATATTGTTTTCAAAAATCCTCTAAAATATCCAACTTGTACTAAACAATAGGCCAAGAGTTGCATTTTTTGTACATATTTTATTTAATTTTAATTTGTTTTTTTTTTAATTTTCATTTTCATTATTCTTTCATATAACATAATTTACCTGCAAAAATTGTTCTATTTGACAAAAACTGTTTCTATCATTAAAAATCATGGGCCACCTGCCCCCTCCCCCCCTATGATTTTTTGATGAAAACTAATTTGCTTAAAATGTTGTTATATTTTTTTCAATGTGTTACAGCTTTAAAACTAATTCATGTGAAAAACATTTTCAAATATAGCTTAAAAAATAATTCTGTAAAAAATATTTCAAATATTTCAAACTATTCCAAAGTTATATACATAAATCTATGTTTTCCTTATCTATATATTCATAGTTATAGTTATAGTAGAATTTGTCCTTGCCCAATTCAATGAATTTTTTGTGATCGTTTTGTGAATTTGTAAAAGTGTAAATTGACCTTCGAACAAAACACATGCTAGACGTTTCCGTTTCAAACATCAATGCATGATGATCAGAATTTTCTGATATATACAGCATTCTTATTGATGTATAGTATTGCCCGGCAGACGTTGTCCTGCCGCAGACCACCTTACTGCGAATTTTTACGAATTTTTATGCTGTTCGAAAAAAAAAAATTATATACTCGCCATTTTTAGTACATTTGCCGAAAGTAGCCGTATGAACTAAATTAACAAATTTTAGTCTAATACAACCAAAACCGTTCGAAGTATAACATTTCTTATTAATTCTGGGCGGTAATGGGGGTGTGGCAAAATTTTTTCACTTAAACCATCTCATACTCGAAACAATAGAATGCCAGAATTTCAGCTCAATTGAGCTTAAACCTAGTGCGCTTTGCTTTACTCCAAGCTTATCCCCCGAAAAGTGGACTTAACTAAAGTGGGTCATACCCATTTTTAGTAAAGTCAGCGAAGGTAAAAATATTACCAAATTCTAGTTTCATACGACCAAAATCGTCTGAAATATAGCATTTTTTGCAAAAAGTGGCCATGAAAAGTAGACGTGGCAAATCTAACATTACGATAAAGTTGGAATAACAAATCGTTTGATGCCTATATCGTGTTAATCTGTTCAGTGGTTCTTGCGTGATTGTCAAACATCCGTGCAACATCACAACGCTTTTATATATTCGTAAAGATAGACCAACACAATCTCAAGTGGGGAAAAGCTGATCACCTTCAGCATGTTTGGAAATTTTTTTTCATATGAAGTTTTCGCTCAGAGAGAACAATTTCTGCACACTCTCGACTGGATTAACATTATTTTAAATCACACAAAAATATGCTGAAGGTTATCAGTGAACTCAGCTTAACTACACAACATGGCTGTCGTGTTATATTGAGAGAAGCTCTCTCGACAAAGAGAGAAAAGCTTTGTTTGCTGTTATATTGCGCTGCTGGTTGAATGTAGGCATCAAATAAAATGCGTGATTTTGCAATAACTAAAGAATACATTTTTCGAAAACCTTGGTAAGCTATAACAATCTATATTATTACAGGAATCGAATAAAAAAGGAATTATCAAAATCGGTTCAGAGGTTACCGACCTTACTCTGGATCAAATTCGTGAGTCTCCTTTTATATAATACAATAGTATAAATAAAAACTTTTTTATACAAACAGGTGAATCATATGACTGGTTATGGAATTTTTTGTAGTATTTTAAAAGATTTGTGCTACTGCACCCTCTGGTGTTAAAGATGGATAAAAATAGATAGTGCTAAAACAGTCAGCGAACCTAAAAACATTTTTATACAAAAGTCTTATCGTATGATTAGTTTAGGAGTTAACGGGGCTGTTCCCCGAATGCACTTACACCTACTGGGTTCAGTTGTAAGCCTAAAGCACCCAGCCACCCATTCAAACACACACCAACAATTTCTTTAAAATCTGTTTAGATGTTTAGGAGGAGTTGATCTGCAAACGCATGAACAGAAGAATTTAATATATAAAGATTTAATGTTTGCTAATAATGGTGAGAAAAATTAACTAAGAAATAAAAAATATCTTACGACTTCCTTGCGTAATGTGTGAGGTGTTAAGAATTCAGCAGTTTTTTATTCAGGAAGTAGGATTACGCAAATCGCTTACATTGTTTTGATGCGCATCACGTCACACTTGCATTTCAGAGTTCGACAAAATTTTACTTTTGGATGCACTCATGTTAAATTCAGCTGAATTGTGAAAGAAGACCAGTTTTTTCTGAAATGAAAATACAAATTCAAATACAAATTTTTTTTAAATGTGTACTCTTTGTGTCCTTTTTTAATTCTCCTTTCATAAAAGTTTTTAAAAATAACCATTAAACGTTATCGTATAGGGTTAAAAAATTCTATGAAAATATAATTAAATAATTTCATTAAAAGTCTATTTGGACAAAAAATTAATGAAGACAAATAGACAGTTTTTAATTAACGTGTTCAGAATAAAATCTGGAGAATTCTTTGAAGAGTTGTTTCACGCTGTAAATGAAATCAACGAGAAAAACAAAAAATTGCAAAACTAACGGCATACTTTTGCTTCACAATGCAAATCTGTTTTAGTTTTCAAAACGTCATTAACAGAAATAGACTGTCGAGAACTAATTTGCGAATTTTGCAAACAAGAAAAAAGTTAAGTCGTGAAACATTTTGTTGAACTGAATTTTAAGATTTGACTTTTTATAAGACTTCATCTCCTGTGGTGGAATGGCGGTAGGGTGTTTATCGATGGTTATTCGTTAAGCATTTTGTCGACCTGAAGCTATTGACATTCTACAATGGTGGAATTAGAATAAATTTATTTTAAATATTAAGGTAAAATGTTAAAATATTATTTTAAATATTATTTTATTTATAAGTAATAAAAAATTGTTAGTTACTAATCCAAAAACTAGCTTAACAGGGGACCGGACTAGTTTCCCTTAGTTATTGGTTAAATCTACACGCCCCAAGACACATATCCGTAGTAGGCTCACGTTACCATGGGTCACTACATATCCTCCTCTGATCCATTAGTCACCGCATGCTTGTGAGTGACTATGGATGCAAAAATTTAAATGATTATTTGTCTACAGTGACAAATTAATCATATAGGGAAAGTGGGGGTTTACCCGTTTTTAATTGTTCTTTTAGGTTTTTTGGGGCACTTAGACGGAAGCTAAGGAGAACCAGAGCGATGCTCCTTAGCAATAAAAATTATTGCTTACTTACCTTTCTTATGCGTATTATGCTATCGGGTTCCACTACAGACGGTTCCGTATTTTGGGACGTTTTTGGTGGGATTTGCTGGAGCAATATATTTTATATATAATTTCAGGTTTTACTAATTTTATTTGTTAGGATTTATTTTTTTTTCAGGTTTTTCACTAATTTATTCAGGGATTATATTTTATAGGTTTTCTCTTGAATGTGCTAATTAAATGTGCTGCTTGTGTGAATGTTTTCTTGAATCATATTTTTGATTAGACTACCTTATTTTGAATGGCTAGGTTTTGTTTAGTTATTTTTTTTAAAGCCTTCTGATGGGACTTCTTAGCGGTTGTTGAAAAAGTTTAAAGGTAGCCTATATGACTGCACGGCAAGGATTAGGTTTTAGGTCGGTTTTTTCATTTAATGTAGAAGGGACGATTATCTTTTTATATATTAGTTTTTCAGGTTTTTATATTATTTTTCCGGTTTTTGTCAGGCTTTCAATTTTATGTTATGATTAATGTTGCATAGTTTTATGTCAGATTATAGACCTGACATTGTATAGCATGGTCATATTTAGGTAGCCATTTAAAAAAAAAAATTATTTCTTAAAATTATAATAGGAATTATTAGTAGAGAACAATTTAAAAAAGTTTGTTGTAATACTTTAATTTGAGGATGGCTTAGCCCTTTGGCATTGTGCTGCTTGTTTTTTTTTTTTTTTGTAGTTTTAAAATAATTTTTTCTGTCTTTTTGACATGTTTTGTAAGCTTAACTAACAAAAATTTTATTAATTAGTTCCAGAGTGAAACGCTTTGCCGAACAAAACCATTTTTGAACTATTTGACAGTGGAAAACCAGGTAAACGAAAAAAAGGAAGTGGAAAAACATACGATTTTATTTATTTATTTATTTATTTATTTATTTATTTAGAAATAGTAATGTTTGCATATAAGACAGAGTTTTTGAATGCATTAAGCAGTTTATAATAACAACTAGTTATAAAAAACAGAAAAATAAATATAACTCAAAACGAACATTTAGTGATTTAACAAAAATAATATATAATAATAAATATTATAGCAGCAGCTAGTCATTAATAACAACAACTCATGAATGAACTAAAAAACATCATTAGATTATTAGATAAAAAAGAAAAAAACTTAAATTATTTTTATTCTATTAGATGAAAAAAAAGTAAGTTTAGATAGATAAGTAGTAGTATTAAGAAAAGTATTCGAAAATTTCATGCTTAAAGTTGCGTTTGTTTTGAATAATTTTAATTCTTAGAGGTAACGCGTTCCAAATTCTGATAGTGTTTACAAGGAAAAGTCTGTTTGAGTTTAAAAAATTGTATCTCGGGATAATAAGGTTCATGTTTCTATTCGATCTGCAAAATTGTAACTTATCAGATAAATATTTAGGTGTTTTTGTGTAAATTAAATTATGCAAAAATATGCAGCTCCTGGCATCCAGATAATTGAACATTTTGCAACCAAGTATTTGATTGCTCAAATGACTAACGCAGTAGCAAAGTTCGTTCTCAACTAAAAACCGAAACGGTGGGTCACACAGCAAAATCCTATAAGTACTGGGCATAAAGAAATATTCTAAAAAAGTCGTTATTGATGCCTAACACAAGCAAGAAACAACAAATAAAATCTCGCTTAGGCTACTTTCCCAAAATTTGTTTTCTGTTAATTGATCAGAATCGACTTGGAGGTAACGAATGGACCCCAAAGTTTAAGCTTCCTGTAACAGATGTTTATGAAAGTGTGAAATATACTCGCAAAACAAAATTGCCCAAATGTGTGTTATTGCGGTTGACAGTTAGCGCGCGTACCATCAGTGAACCGGTGTTCATAAAAGACGGTCTGAGGTTAACGCTAATATATATATTAACAACTGTCTTCCAGTTATGAAGCGTTTCATTGAAAAATATCGTGCAAATGATGCGATTGTGTTTTAGCTTGATTTAGCGTCATCTCATTACGCAAATGCAATTCTACAAGCTATTCAAGACTTAAGCAGACCAATTAACTCGAAAAATGTGAACCGCCCAAACGGTCCACAACTTCGACCAATCAAAACGCTTTGGACTTGAAAAGAAACGTTTATGGAAAGAATTTTCAGCCCAAAAGCATCGATGCTTTGATCTTAAAAATTAGGAGAGTTCTATCGAAAATAAATTTTATTGGAGTTCAGAAGGAAATGAAGAAAAGATGTGGCTAAACATTTTTTTAAATAATACGCTTTAAAATACTAGAAAAAATTTTTAACTTTCATTGAAGTAAATTTATGTTTTAATGTCAAACTTTTGTCCAGATTTCATTACGCACATATTTCATTTAGAAATTCTTACAACTTACATAACATCGGAAGTTAACATTTAAATAAGTTAGCATGTATCTCTATAGTCGTAAGACTTTTATGAAATACTAGATGAGCTGGCAGATTTTGTTCTGCGCTTTCCTGTCTTCCATAAATATTGGTGAAGGTTTTTATATTTTTTGTGTCTCATGACTTCAATCGGTAGTCATTCAGAACCTCAGCGCCATCTATCGTGACAAAATTCTGTCAAAGACTTATTATTTACCTTACCAATTTATAGAGTGAATTTAGGCTTAATATGTTCATAAATAAGAATGCTACCCTAATGCCACCTAGGGAGATCTATCGTAAACAAAAACCATCCGGAGCACAACAAAAACATACGGACATACGCACCAACATTTTTATATATTAAGATTCTAACTCTCTACGATTAATTGCAGTTCCTTATTTGGTAACTTTTTTAAAAAAGTTTTACAAAAGACCTAAACAAAACCAACCAGTCCTTTAAATTTTATCATAGGTCTATTAACACAACAACTTCGTCAAAGGCATATATTAGTTGTACTGAATCTTTTATCCTTAGCAACTTTTTTTCTTGTAAATAAAATCAATTAATTCCTTCACAATAGTTACATACTATTGTATACTGACTTTAATGACCTTTGATTTGATAATAATTTTAAATCGAAGTGTTGGGGTCCCTAGTGCAAGAAATAAAAACTTTGAAATAAGTATATACATATACTTGAATATGACATCTGAGGCCATCCACACCACAGAGCAGGATATAGTTTTATTTGATACATATTCAACAATGTAGTTGGATACGAACTACTGTACTTCCTGATCGGACCAAGAACACCATGGTTATAGAATGCTTATAGACCATTTTAGCTGTTTTTGGGGCACCCCAAAAAAATGTGTATAGGTCTGAAAAACTTTCGAGACAAGCTTTCATTCTAGGAAGTTTCTTTTTATATTAATTTTATTCGCATATAAGGCGACCCACCCTAGTATACACTTCAAAAAATTAGTGTAAGCCTACTATATTCGTAATGGTTGTAGTTTGATAAAAATTCACATGAAGTGTTTGTTAAATAGTTAGCTAGTTAAACTTGATGTTCACGAGTCTACTATTAAAATCTATGCTAAAAATTACTCAGATGTTTACTCAGAAAGCACCGATACACGCGTTCTTTTTTTTTTTCAATCCTCAACCAGGATCCCTCAATCGCTATTTGTAATAATTTTGGTGGTTGAAACTACTATTGTTACAGACATTAATGAAGTAGCTCTTAAGGCTTTTAAGGTATTACGCAGACGGGCTTTGTAACTTTGTTAGGTTACAGTGGTCAGAATAACATGTTAAGAGTTTTCACGAGGACCTGAGTAAGAGAGTACAAATTAAATGTGTAAAATAAAAAGACCCTCCAACTGTAAAATACATGGCATACAACTTTCACTTCACATACAACTGAACCATAACCATTGACTTTAATATATTTGTACTCTAGACTAAAAAAAATTACATTATTACAGGCATTTAATATAGCAACACAATCGATAACTGCTTAATTCTAGGTACTTTATTAAAAAAATCTTCTTTCTTGCTAGTCATCTAGACATTTAGATTTCTTATTGATGTCATCCACAGCTTGTTCATGGTCATTTAAGTATCAGCGAAATATAAAATACTTTAAACTTATGTACTTTTTTAGTTCTCTAACTTAAAATTAATTTTACTTGCATTAATTCAACTAATTCTGCATTTTTGAGCGCATTTGACTAGCTTAAGGAATTTCAAAAACATATATTTAAATTTATAACAAAACATATATTTGAATTCATTTAAATTAACTTTTCCGTTCAGCCTTTTTTGTTCACAACTTTAATTGTGCTTAAATATTACTAATAATATTTCCATTCTACGAATTTTATTCGTAATTTTCAGCCACGCATAGTATTTGTAGAATCGACGTATATTAATACATATTACGAATATTTTATTCGTATTCGTAAAAAAGAAATGTGTATTGTACTAATACAATTGTTACATTTACGAATGATCATAATATCTTATAACGAAAAAAAATATTCTGTCTGAGCTGGGGTTTGAACCTCGCCTCTTAAGCTTACAGGTCACATACTCCACCAGCAGGTTACAGTCACTGTACAATGATACAGTTCTTTATATTCTTTAGTTGTTCGACAAACCAGGTAAAAAAACATTCTGTCTGAGCTGGAGTTTGAACCTTGGCTCTTTAGCTTACAGACAACGCACTCTACCAGCAAGGTGCATGTCACACTTAGCGGACACGGACAAATTTGTTTTTGTTTTCACGGGTAAAAGAAGCTTTCTCAATGTCCAGTTTTTTCTTTTACCCACGAAAACAAGAACAAATTTGTCTGTGTCCGCTAAGTGTGGCATGCGCCTAAGCTACAGTCACTTTACAATCATATATTTTCTTATAATATAATGTTGTTCGACAAACCAGCAAAAAAAAATTCTGTCTGAGCTGAGGTTTGAACATCGGCTCTTTAGCTTACGGGCCACGCACTCTACCAGTAGGCTACTGCCACTTTACAATTATACACTTCCTTATGTTCTGTAAATGTTCGACAAACAAGACTGAACGATTTCGGTTTTAAATTTTATAAACTCAACTAATAACTCGTAAATTCTACCAATAGTTCGTTCGGTCGACCTACGAATGAGTTGTTTCTACTAATAATATTTTTTATTCATAAATAGTATGAAAGCATTAGTAAATACTACAAATGTAATGAAAGAAATTACGAAATTATTCGTACGTGAAATTTACGAATATTATTATTTATATGTACGCAATCATTTGTAAAATGCACTAATACGAATTGATTTCTTTTTGTTTACAAATATCATAAGTATATAAAAAATATATATTCATAGATACTACATCAGGTATTAGAAAAATTTTACGAATGAATTCGTAAAGATATCACAATAAAAATATTTTGTGTATTGTATTGTATATATTGTACGAACTTTTGTAGAATGTACGACTATTTTGTTTACTAATATAATTCGCAAAAATGTTAGTAATAAAGTTTTTGAGTGTAGACTTGAGAGTAAAATTTTGTGAAATGGAATTAGTTTTATGAAATGAAAACCGCTGCTACTTCAAAAATTTACCATGATAAGTCGTTTGCAATGAGAAAGTCAGAAAATGAAATGGGGACAAAAAATAATAATTAAGTCAAACAGAAAAATAAAGCAGAACATTTTTACTGCACCGAAAATTTTTATTATTTGCAATTTATTATTAAAATAGATAAAATGCTCTAAATCATTTCAAACTGCATACAATCAATGATGGCTTAAATGCAAGTGTGACGTAACGCTTCATAACTATTACTTTTATGATAGATGATTCTATTGCCAAACAACACATTGCTAATATTCTTTTATCAAACAGTTTTGAATCGAAAATCGACTATAACACAATTTCAATTAAACTATGTATAGTAAACTAGCTGATCCGGTAGACATTATTCTGCCCTTTTTAGTAGTTAGCACAAAAAGTTTGATTTTGTTAAAGTCCCTTATCAAATTATGGTGTTCTAGATGGATTGAAATAGATAGCGCCAATACACTCATTGTACCTAAAATCAAATATGTATGCTAATCATATGAGCGTTTTAGGACTTTTTGGTGGTTTTGTAAAATATTTGTAATACAGCACCCTCTAGTGTAAAATATAGAACAAAATTGATAGTGCCAAAACATTTATCGTATCTGAAAACCTATTAATACAAATTTTCATGCTAATCATATGAGAGATTAAGGAGTTTTTCGGTTTTGAAAAAATGTGTACTACAGCGCCCTCTAGTCTTTAGGATACATGAAAATAGATAGCGCCAAAATGATTTTCCGTACCTGGAAACTACGTGTATGCGTAATTCAAAAATTCCTCGCACCACCACCTACCGGGTCCTGTTGTAACTCTTAACCATACAGGGACCTGCTCAAAATTTGTTATTTTTGAGCTTCAAATTTTGTTTTTGAATAAACAAATTAAAACGAACACATGAAAATATTAAAAATACTGGGTAACAATTGTTACTTTGCCAGAATAGGGTCATTAGTCTTCACACTCTTTAGGGGTAATAGCGTTCCAAATTTCTTGGCATTGTGAAAAAAGCTCCTCTTTGTTTGCAAGTGAATTTAGATTGCCAAAGACCGTCTTCTTCAGTAAAAACCAAAGATTCTCAATCGGATTGAGATCGAGTCTTTTCAGCGACCACTCCATGGTATTGATGTTATTGTTGGTTTTTAAGAACGCCTTGGTATCGTTAGCCGTATGTTTGGGATCGTTGTCCTGCATCAATATGTAATTTTTAGCATTTCATCCTGACTTCTCAAGAGAAAAAAAATATCATTGATCTAATATATTGTAAACATTATCATTAAACATTATCCGTCACATTTCATTTAATCAAAATAACTTTTCTTACACCTTTTTTGGTAAAGCAACCCCAGAATATAATTTTTCCTCCTCCAAATTTAAGTGTAGGAGTAACATCGCGATCAGTTCTCATTTTGGATTTCTTTTTCTACAGTTACCGGATTCCGTCTGATCCGTCCATGTTTATTTTGCTTTCGTCAGTCCAAATTACGGAAGACCACTGATCCAAAGACAAATTTGCATAACCTTTTGCACACGCTAGCCGCAACTTTCTGTGACGTGCTCTAAATAGATGTTTATTCATCTTTCGCCATGCCTTGTATACTATTTTTCTTAGCTCTCGATTTACAGTTATTCTTGACACTTTTTTCTTATTATTAGTTATTTTTGAGCTGCTTTCTTCACAGAGCCGTATGAAACACCCGATATGACTGGCTCTCATTTGTATTTTGATAACCAGATTTTTTATGAATTGAGTTAACTTCCGCATTTTACCTAAAATTACTTACTTTCGATGTTGAGCAAATTTCAAGCATTACAAAATAATAACCAAGCTTGAGCAGTATATGAATATTGAATATTTCCAAAATGCCACAATATGAACTATTTATTGAATTATTTCTTTACAATGCACATTCACGCATGTTAAGCTCTGTAACACAATTGAGCAAGCGACTATCAATGCCAAAACACAAATATAAGCATGATAACGGTAGTATATTGCAGTTATACACAAAAAATACGTAGAAAATAGTCTATAATTACCTAAATGAAAAACATTTTGTAAGCCTGCTGCATGTGAAAAAAATAAAAAATAATTATGTTGACTTTGTATGATTTAAATACAAATTCTAAATATTTGTTAGTTTAAATCATACTTGATTTTAAATACAAATTCTAGTTGTTTGATAGTTTAAAACCGTTTATTGAGCTTAAGGTCAAAGTTAGAACAATTAATTGTTCTATAGAATCTTTCCAAAGAAACAACAACAACAACAACAACAAAGTTTTTCAATATGAAAAGGAAAAAACCACTAGCTGATCTGATTGCAATTTCTGCCCGGCTAAAGGCGTCATCAGAAATCTTTGTGATACCCGTGCAAGCGCGCACTAACGCACTACACCACCGGGGCGATGAGATTTGAAGTGTCAGTTTCTCAGTTTTTCTCAATTTCATAATTTCACATTTGTTGTTGTATTTTTGCTTTACTTTAGTCTCTATGCTTATACACTTAAAATCTCATCGCCCCGGTGGTGCAATGCGTTAGAGCGCGCTTGCACGGGTATCACAAAGATTTCTGATGACGCCTTTAGCCGGGCAGAAATTGCAATCAGATCAGCTAGTGATTTTTTCCTTTTCATATTGAAAAACTTTGTTATTGTTGTTGTTTCTTTGGAAAGATTCGTTAGAACAATTAATTGTTCTAACTTTGACCTTAAGCTCAATAAACGATTTTAAACTATCAAACAACTAGAATTTGTATTTTAAATCAAGTATGATTTAAACTATCAAACATTTAGAATTTGTATTTAAATCATATAAAGTCAACATAATAAATAAAGAGGTCATTTAGGAAAAAACTTTAATAAAAAATAATTTCTTAAGAAACCATGTTTATTTGCTTTAGAAGCTTTGCTAAAAAATATGTAGTTATATATATCGAATTTCATTGTCAGTTTTGGTATTAAAAGGCCAGGTACTCATGAATTTCGACATAAAAATTCAATAATTTATTTTTAATTTTTCGATATCTTTATGATGTGAGCTGCTCAGAGCACAAGTGGCGTAAGTCCGTTTTGGGTAGTTTTTAGAAAATCGAACATTTAGAAAAATTCTTATGAAAAATTCCAAGTATGAAGAACTCAGTTTTGCTTATAATCTAGGTCAAGAGCATAAATAGAGCTATTCATATCGTAAAAAATAAACTAAATAATACCCAAAAATGATGCAGAATATTGCATATTAGTAAAAAAATTTGGACTTGCGCCAGTGAAAACTTTTTTAAATTTCTCGTTTCCGCAGTAGGAATTTAAAAGGAGATATTTTTTAAGAATTTTTTGATGAGAAATTACAGTATTTCACCTACAAGTTGGACAAAACCACCTTTTAGCAATTACCTTCATTATTAAGGGAAATGTAAAACGAATGGCCTTACGCCACTTGTCCTCTGAAAATTTTTTAAAATTTCTCTATTCCGCTGTAAAAATGTAAAGGGAAATATTTTTAAAAATGTTTTGAGGAGGTATGGCAGTATTTTTACATAGAAGCTAGACAAATTCACCCCTAAGCGTTTATCTTCATTATTTAGGGAAATATAAAATGAGTGGACTTACGCCACTTGTCCTCTGAAAATTTTTTTTAATTTGTCATTTCCGCTGTAAAAATGTAATGGAAAATATTTTTAAAAAATTTTTGATGAGAAATAGCAGCATTTATACCTAGAAATTGGACAAACTCACCCCTTAGCGATGTTCTTCATTATTAAGGGAGATATAAAATGAATGGAATTACGCCACTTGTCTCAGTTTTTTTGGAGTAAAGGTACATTTTCGAAAAGGTAAATATTACAACGGCTTTTACTATGAAGGAAATAGCTTAGGGGTGGTTTTGTTCAACTTCTAGGTAAAAATACTGTCATTTCTCATAAAAAATTCTTTATAATTCGTTACTAATATGCAATATTCTGCGTCATTTTTGGGTATTATTTCGTTTATTTCTTACGATAAGAATAGCTCCAATTGTGTTCTTTGGTGTGGGCTTTTTTCATTATACTAATGTATGCAATAATTTATTAGCTTTCACTCGACCAAGACGCTCTTTAAATATTTTTTTTTAAAAGAGTCCAATAACAACATTTGACTGCATTCAATTTAGTGCGTCCTCAGTTCTTGAATTCATTTATAATTTCTTGCGACTACATTCGCACAGGGCTGCTCAAATCAACTTCATGACCATGTCCAAGGCACTATCACCACCACCACCATTGCCATAATCATTATAAATATCATTATAACGAACGAGACCAATAAAAAATCTCAACTGATTATATTTTTTTCTTTTATTTCTATTTAAATTTTGCATTCAACCTGTTTGCATTCAATTTTGTGTGCTTTCATTGTGAATTTGGATTTAATTTTCATGTTGCTTTTTCTTCTCTTTTCTTCTCTTCTCGTTTCAGTGATTCCTCAAACTTGCCGCTTTCGTGGTCACAAGTTCGAGTGCGGCCTTTCGATATCATGTGTGCTGGGCGGTGGTAAGCCGCTCGACCTGTGCTCGGGCGGCATGATTTGGTCTTGTTGTGTGGACAAAGACCTGGAATCGGAGGACACGCATGCCGGTCAAGTCAATAACACGAGTAAGTTGCTGAAAGAGGGGCTGGAAGTGAAGTGAATGGCATAGATGCAGCAACTGTTGCATATCTGCAACAACGCTGCAGTATGCAATGTTTGCTTGTTAATTCGTGCATGAGTGTGTGTGCGTATGGCTGTGTGAGAGTTAGTTTGCAATTGAAGTGCAGTTATGTAATTCTAGATTACAATTCAGCACTAAATTAAACTGCATTTCAAAATGACAACAGCAATTGCAGCCAGTCAACGTCACATGCAATCGATGCATGCATGTAGAGCAGTGGTTCCCAAACTTCAAATTTTATTTTAATAATTTATTTTAAAAGAAAATATTGTTTCAATGAATCTATTAAATCAATTAGCTTAAATTGTCTTATAAAAATTTATTTTTATTAAATATCCTGAAGATATTTATACTGAAGAATAATTTTGCTTCCTCTGCATTTAATTGCAGTACATTTAAATATCTTAAAGCGCGCCGCTTTGCTTCTCTGGCCAATTGAAAGCAACGTTAATACGGACTTTCAAACGCTTCCTTATTTGAATTAAATCAAATTCACAGCAAGTAAAACAATAACAAAAACAACTACAAAAACAGTAAGCATAGCAACATCAGAATAACTGTTGTGCTCTGATTATTTTTAAGTGTATTTTATAACTCTGCTACCTACAACACTTAAAAAAGGCAGCAACAATAAAAATAAAATATTTACAATTTTCTGTTAGCTCAAAGAAAATGTTTACTTCACTGCGGCAGTGTGGTGCATGGAAACGGAAGTTGAAAATCTTTTCTTGATATTTTGGGGGAGAGTTAACCGTTGTTTTTGTTTCACATGACAAATATTTTAATTTCACTTTTTGTGAAAAAACATCTCAAGTTTGTTCAAGTTAAAATCAAGTTGTTATTGTTTTGCCGCGTTAAGCCAAACCAACACAAGCCAAGTGTGAAAATGTTTTGAAAAACTGTAGAAAAATTTTAATAAAGTGTACAGAAAAGCAGCAAAAGTCATATTGCGGAAACCACCAAAACGAAAGTGAAACTTCTTTTAACATTTAAAAATAAAAACAAAAACACAAAAATTTTTGTTAAAAAAACACTTTCGCATCGGCAGTTATAAATTGTTAACTCACTCAAACAGCAGACTGGACGTACTGCCATGCAAATACACGGTCAGTTGAATGAGCCTCCACTCAAAGTGAAGGTGGTGCTTGTTTTGCTAATGAAGGTCTCAGATCAGAGCATTTTCTATGTAATATTTTTATACCTTCTTTTCACTGTTTTTAGCTTTTTCTTTTCTAGAAATAAACATTGCATAAGAAATAATTTGCTGTTACAAGTCAGAGTGTCCAATCAACAGTTTAATCACTAGCAATTGTCATTGTGACGTAATCTTGTTTTGACTGCTGTTAATGTGACAATTTATTTTTTCCGCTTGTTTGGGTCAAGTGCCGAAAGTGCCGTAACAATAATTTTTGCATTATTGTGTGACAGTTGCGTAAAACAGGGGTTTTAAATAATTTCACTTACAGCTTAGTGTTTAATACTTTTGTGGCCATTACTTTTTGTAAATATTTTGATTGCTTTAATTAACCCTGATTTGATAACCTACGTCTGGGAAATGTAAACTTTTTAAATTTTTTTCTGTAAGTTTTTATTATCATTTTAAAATAACAAAACTTTATAACAAAATGTGTTTGAATAACAGGGGTGTATGTAGTAAAGCCATGGAAGTAGAAAAAAATTGTATAATTGCTATTAAAATTACATTAAGCCACGAAAACAATGATAATTCTGATAGACGTATGGATAAACTTTGAGCAAATTCTAATAAGGTTATCAAAGCAGGGTTAAATGCTTTCTGACGTTAGCGCAAGCAATAAAACGCATACAATTTATCACCTCCTACTATTTAACAGGTGACATCATCCACTTGCATGACATCTACCCTGATCTCTCCAGCAATAAGCATCACATCAGCAGTCATGCCTCAACCCTAACTTCTGCCTCCACCGCTTCCTCCACATCCTCAATTGCATCCTTGCATAGCCACATTCAACATCATTATCCGAATTCTAACATTAACAACAACAACAATCATCATCAATATCAAGTCACACCCTCCATTTACACTACCCACCGGCCATATAACCCATACAAACCGACTATTTATCGCCCAGCCGCCCAATCTAGTGGCAGCACCAACACGTGGGATCATGAAACCAATGTCTTGGGTTTGGGTTCTTCGACAATCGGTGGTAGCGGCGGCGGCGGAACCACCAACAATGGCATCACAAATCATTTGGATAGCTTTTTTGATGTGCATCCCTCAACGCATACCTTGGCCGATAGTCATCATCTGCATGAGCCGCTGCCGCATGCACAACCTTTTGCCGTGGGAAATGTGCTTGATTTGAATGCAGGCGAAACTGGCGAGGATTACAGCAGTCATTCGAATGATGGATCATATCGTCCTGTGCCGGGTACAACACGCTCACGTTATTTACCTCGATTATTTTCATCTAATACTCTTGTAGTTAGCTTGGCGTCAATGCTTATTGGAAGACTTTTTGCTGCACTTAATATCTCTACTTTTTACTACGCACACTTTTGCCTCACTCTCTCTCCTCTGTTTCCGACTCTGTTATAAATATGTTTGTGAATTTTGCTTAAAGTTTTCCACCAATTACTAACATGTTTCAATTTTCTACATTTTTTAGGTTGCGGCGAGGTTTTCGCACGCTCCAATCGTATTGTCGGCGGTCACTCATCGGGTTTTGGCTCACATCCTTGGCAGGTGGCTTTGATCAAGAGTGGGTTTCTATCGCGTAAGCTAAGCTGCGGTGGCGCATTGATATCGAATCGCTGGGTGGTGACTGCAGCGCACTGTGTGGCAACGTGAGCATAAATTGCATTAACTTGTATGTATAATTAAGAGGGTAGAAAACAGAAGAGTTGAGAGGCACTCACACGTTTTTGGTATACTTTCCATGGTGCATTTTATTCAAAAATATATGCAGTAAATGAAATTCTTGACCGTTAACCGATTTAGTTGTTTGTGAAATATTTATTTAAGAAAAATCTAACCTACGAACTGGCTTGTTACAGTCCTTAACCCTTTCAGACCTGAATTATTTTCCGTAAGAAATAAATTCTTTTTCCTATTGTTTATTACTTATAAGCACAAAAAATAACACTAAAAAGATATTTAGAATTTTTTTTATTTTCATTGTCGACTTGAGACACGAAAAAATAGCGGGTGCAAATCAAAATTCGGGAGGAAGGCTGAGTGAAGCGCCCTCTAGTAGTGAGTAGTATAAACATGCCACCACCAGGGCCGAAATAGTTTAAGGTGTGTAGCTATAAAAAACACCTTATTTATTAATTTCTCTTACCTAGTATTATTAATTTTAATGATTCAAATTATTTTAAATAATGAAGAATTATTCATGAGGAAATAAAAAAAATTTTTGTTGTCTTTATAGTTGTTGTTAATTTTCTACAAGGCGTTGAAGTTAGCGTGTTTAAAATATTGCAGCAATTGGCTTCTCGTCTCCAGCAAAATCAAAGTGCATTCTTGAGTTAAGGGTTGAGCACTCAAAAAGAAAAAATAATAAATAAAAAATGGCATGCGTTGCAAGAAAAATGTACAAAAAACCCATTTTTTGCCGAAACTTTCAACCATGCAAAAGAAATATGAAAGTTTTTTATAGATCTAGTGCTTAACAGAGTCTATAAGGATCACAATGAATTAAGATTCTTCGAAATCGATCAAGTAGAATCGATCAAGATATATTAGAAGCTGATTCGAAAAACCTTGTTTCGAGAAATACGCGATTAAAGACTTAAAGGTTCTTGATTATCGCGCAACATACGAATATAATATATGTTATAACTTTTTTTCTATTTGATATTTTTTCTAAAATTTTGTATACGTATTCTTAAGACCTTAAAATTGATTTTAAATTTTTTACATACTGTATTAGTAACTTAAAGTGTTTCAACGCTTCGAAACAAAAAACTTAAAAAACTAACTTGTTTGCTACAGTTTTTATGTGTTTTTAATCAAAAGACTCAAGAAACGAACTCGTAAATTTTACTTATATCATTATTATTTAAGGCTGCTTTACATTATTCTACTGTGTGTTAATACATGTCAAAGTTTTCATGTGCGATAGAATGTGTGATGGTGTAAACAACGGAAAGCAATGTGTGTTCGAGTCTGTTTGGATTTTTTTGGCATGTCGTACCACATTTTATTTTTTGGTTTGTTTCTAATTTCATCACACATTCTATCCCTCCAGAGATGCATTTTACCATAAACTTATTTGAAATTTATTATTTAAGTGAGAAAATTTTAAACTCGTAATGTATTTTCAAATGGAATAACAGCAGGAAGCAGTTTTACAGCTTATTAAACATTGTACAGGCTTTAAATGCATGAAAACCCGATTCATTACTCAAATTTTCACGTTTTAGTATAGTGCAAAGTATAAAAATGTGGTGTGAGATAGTCTAAAAGCGGACAACTAATCTCTTCATACAAAAATTAAAAATGACAGCATGATGAAATTCAATAATACTTTATATCTCACATGTCGTAACACACAGTAGGACAATGTAAAGCGGCCTTTAATAAACTAGCTGCTACGGCAGAAGTTGTTCTGGCGTTTCGGCAGTTATCGGGATACGATGAGTTTTTTTTTTTTTTGCTTAAAGTTCAAGCTTAAAAATTTTTTTACAAAAGAGATTGTTTTCTCTGTGGAAGGATAACAATGCGAAACAACGACTTTTCATATTAAGATAATCAAATATGTTAGTATGATAAGAGACTTTGCTTTTTTATCGAAAAAATACTTTTTAAATTTTTTACGCATAAATTATTTTTAATGCTTAACTAATTTTAAAGATGCATAAAAACAACATTTTAGGAAAAAGCTTTATCGTTGCAAAAATTAAAGGAGTTGCCCTTGTTTTTTTGATGACAGAAAGAGTTTAAAATTTGTCTTAAAGAGTTATGCGTAGAACATAAAATGAGTGTAAAAGTGCAAATTTCTATTTAAATTATTTTCACAACAAAAGCAACTTGTTCCCTATTTTTTGAGAAAGCAGTAAATATTTTAGCATTTTAATTCTGTAAAAAATTTTAACAAATTAGTTTATATTTACACATGTATACATGCTAATTTAATTATTACATTTTGATCTAATTATGTTTTAAAATTCTATCGTACATCATTTTCTTGTACTACAGAGCCTTCTTGTGTTCCAAATCAGATCCCCAAATTGCTATAAATAATTGGGTAAACAAAAGAAAAATATTGTGCAAATATGGTCTCAATCGTTTAGAAGTTATGTGATGACAAACAGACTCACCGACTATTTTTTTCTGTTAAGATAGCTACCAAACTTTTAATAGCTTAGAATTTTACGTATAACGTTTATTGTTTTGAGCCATTTTAATTAAATTCTTTCAACATGTGTTATATCACTGTCTAACAATCAAAATATTTATCAAGGAATTCTGGTAGAGAAGACAAAACAAAATATAAATGTATCTGATTTTTAAAAGTTTGCATCTGAAAGATTTTGATATGGGGCTTAAATCAACCCTAAATTTAGAAATGTATTAACATAATGACCAGGAAAATAAACGAATACATAATTTTTTATATAGTTTTATGACAAACAATTTTTTAGAATATTTTACGAGGGCAATTTGATAATTCCGTGAAAAATTAAACAGAGAATGATTTTTATGGAAAAAACATTTTATTTCTCAAAATAGACTTCTTTTAGCTCAATACACTTCGTCCAACGTTCCTCCAATTTTTTGATCCCATCCGAAAATACGTTTTTGGAAGGTCCTCCAAATAGGCCTCTGATTCGGTGATGAGCTGCTCTCTGGTGGTGAATCTCCTTCCACCGAGCCATTTCTTTAGGTTTGAAAACAGAAAATAATCAGAGGGGGCCGAATCTGAAGAATATGCTGGATGAGGAAGCAGTTCGCATTGGAATTAACAGAGTTTTGCCATGAGAGCTGGGCATGTGTAAACGCGCATTGTCTTGATGGAAGAGCTTTTTTTTCATCGCCAAATGGGGAAGTTTCTCTTTCAAAGCGTAGTTGAAACGATTCCATTTGGCTGGATAGTATTCGCCATTGATTGTTCTTTTAGGTGGAAGTTAATCGATGTTGCTTGATGTAGATTATACCGCGTTTATCCTAAAATACTCTCGCTATAACCTTTCCGGCCGACAGAACTGTCTTCGTCTTCTTCTGAGCACGTTCGGTCGTTGAAGTACACTGTTTCGACTGTTCCTTTGTCTTTGACGCATAGTGAAGGGTCCATGTTTCGTCCACGGTTACTAATCGAAGGAAAATATCCATCTTATCCATGTTCAACATCGCTAAAAATGCCTTTGAATCAGTCACACGATCGCGTTTATGGTCGAGAGTGAGCAAGGGCGGCTTCCATTTTGCGAATAATTTGTTCATATCCAAATGATTTTGTAAAATGCTTCACACCCGATCCTTGGAGATGCCTACGGCCTCAACCACCTCGCGCACTTTAACTCTGCAATCGGTCAGCAGATATCGTGAATTTTAGTGACCATTTCTTATGTGGTGACCTCATTTGGGTGTCTAGAACTTTCGGCTTCACTTATGCTTGTACGACCGCATCGAAATTCAGTAAACCTCTTGTGAATTATTGCAATCGATGGTGCAGAGTCCCCATAGTATTTATCAAGCTTGCGTTTAAAGTTACTATGCGGAAAAAAAATCCACTAACTTTTCAAATTGCCCTCGTATCCTCCTCGTAGCACCCTGTTCTATTATAATAAAAGTTTAAAAAGTACCCTTAAAATATGTCGGAAAGGGTTAAAATATTTATTGAAATTATCTTTTGGAAAATTGATCAATAGAATCTTTGGACAATATTTGTCTACAGCGTACATCTATTGGCAATAACCTCCAAATGCGTCTACTGGGACCTTTTCATTTTTTATTTTTTTTTTTTTTTGTTTTTTGGAAAGGGCAAAAAAGGCTAAAAAAAGGGCGATATAGAATTACTAAATTTTAAAAAATATTTTTTATAAAAGTTCGCTACACGAAAAACCTTGTCACATATATTTCGTTGCTTGGTTTTTAATTAATTTTAAAAATACTCCGTTACACATAGATTTTTTTTTTATCTTCTTTACTAGACTCCATTGATCAAAGCCTGAATTTTGGAAAAGTTTACTAATTCTCTGTGAAATAATAAACAAATAATATCATTTTTTTATTTTATTTTTGTAGTCTACGTTTTGCAAAAATTCTTGTCATATTTATTAATATTATTTCACACATATATTTAATCTATAACAATGAAAGGTTAATACTTAAAACACCGTAATGTTTTACCAATATACATTTTTATAGATTGCACAGGGCAACACTGATTCTGCAGCATGGGGTTTGGTAGTCAACTTTAAGAAATATATACATTGATGAAGATCTTAGCCTAAAATTTAGAATATTTGAATTGACTCTGGTTCTCGCGATAAGCCGCTATTTTAAAAATTAAGGAGGTTACATCACAGATCTTAAAATAACTCCAAAAGAGTTATTCTGATTTGGTAAAATAAAAAACCCGAAAATCCGCAGCTAAATTGCCTCCAAGTAACATCCACATTGTTTTTTAATTAGCTGAATAGTTTCGAAAATATTCAGAAAGTTCTTCAGAAAAAAACATTTTTTTATGCAAAATTAAAATTTTTTTGTTATTTTATAATTCATAAAAAATCAAAAACGGAAAATTGCTTTTTTTTGGTATTAAGTAATAAACGCACATATCTTACAAAGAAAATAAGCCAAATTTTTTTAAAATCAATTCAGCATGTTTTGGTTTTATTCACATTTAAAGATCTCATTTTGATAAAAAACTTATAAATAAATACGCAGTGGAACAACAAAAATTTTTTTCTGTGGCATACGTTTTTGCACAAAATTCAGATTCACTTACTTATTAGTCCACCTGCTGGACCTTAAAAAGGGACTGTCCTGAACAAATATGCAACAGAAATCACATACAAAACGTTTTTCCTAACTAATTTTGAAATATTTTTGATAATTCTGATTGATATTGTTATGAGTTGATGATATTGTTATGAGTTTTTTATTGCATTTTTCGGTTATAACATAAATTTCTTCAACATATTAAACATTAAACAGTTATTTCGTCTTGATTAATTTTATTGGGGGTTGGAATTAATTTTAAAGGTTTATTTTCGGTTTTTGAGCATTTATTTAGAAACAACGGTAAAATGTATATTATTCAAAGTATTGTCCATCGTTAGTTACAACATTTTCACATCTTTCTGGCAGCATATGGATTCCGCGCCGGAAGAACGATTCGTCTTTTGAGGCAATCCACGAATCGACCCATTTTTTGGTATCCTCGTAAGAAGTGAAGCGCTGCTCAGCCAAGCCATGCGTCATCTATCTGAATAGGTGGTAGTCGGAAGGGGCTATGTCTGGGCTATAAGGCGGGTGGGGTAGCACATCCCAATTCAGCGCCTCCAACGTTTCCTTGACGATTCTTGCAACATGTGGCCGTGCGTTGTCATGTTGAAAAACCACTTTGTCGTGTCTTTTGGCATATTCCGGCCGTTTAACCTTTAATGCTCGGCTCAATTGCATCAATTGTTGTTGGTAGCGTTCCCCAGTGATGGTTTCGTTAGGTTTTAGCAGCTCATAGTACACGACACCCTTCTGATCCCACCAAATACACAGCATAAGCTTGGCGCCATGAATATTCGGCTTGGCCCTCGATGTTGATGCATGGCCGGGTGGTCCCCACGATTTTTTTCGCTTAGGATTATCGTAATGGATCCACTTTTCATCGCCAGTGACAATACGATGCAAAAAACTCTTCCTTTTATGCCGTTGAAGCAGTTGTTCGCACATGCAAAATCGCCGTTCAACGTCTCTCGGCTTCAACTGGTACGGCACCCAATTTCCTTGCTTTTGAATCATTCCCATGGCCTTCAAGCGTTTGCCGACCATTGATAAGTCGACTCCCAATGATTCTGACAATTC
Source organism: Dichetophora obliterata (assembly GCA_963920525.1). NCBI lineage: Eukaryota > Metazoa > Arthropoda > Insecta > Diptera > Sciomyzidae > Dichetophora > Dichetophora obliterata. The sequence goes on from OY986437.1 coordinate 9,933,612, forward strand.
TTGAAGGGTTTGACACGGGTCTTCATCGAGCAAAGCCTCCAATTCCTCATCTTCAAACTTTTTCGGCTGGCCCGGACGCTCTTTGTCTTCCGTATCAAAATCACCACTTTTAAACCGACGGAACCAGTACTCACAAGTAGAAATCGATGGAGCATAGTCCCCGTAAGCCTCAGTAAGCGTGCGTTGTGCTTCAACCGCCTTTTTCTTCAAATGGAAGCACAAAAGTAAACCTTCCCGCAAATTGCGTTTTGTTGGAACGAAAGTCGACATGTTCACAGAGAAAAAAATATATGTTGTTTACACTTCAGTGGAATGACACATACTGAAAAATGAAGCTTAGACAATGTGCTTTGAATTGAATATAGTCACAGGTGTGCCCGATGCGATCTATTGATAGTTACGCCATCTCTTAGAAAACCTTTAAAACTAATTCCAACCCCCAATATTAAGAATTTAAGCACTTGAACAACAATAACTTCACGAATTTACTTCTTATCCATATAATTTGTAGTCGATGATTTAAAATTAATAAGCACAACCAAAACACTAAAGAAAATCCCATAGGAAACGATGGATTTTAATGAAATATGGCTTATTTTCTTCGTAACATATGTGTGCTAATAACTAAATATAACAAAGGAGCTATTTTGACGTTTTTAACTCTTGTTTGTCTGTTTTGTTTTGTCTGTGTGTGAAAAAATGTTTGTTTCAGAAGAACTTTCTGAATATTTTCGAAACTATTCAGCTAATTAAAAAACAATGAAGATGTAACTTGGAGGCAATTTAGCTGCGGACTTTCGGATTTTTTATTTTACCAAATCAGAATAACTCCATTATGTTAAAATCTGCGAATCTCCATTATGTGAAACCTTCTTAATTTTTTAGTGGTTTATCGCGAGTACCAGAGTCAATTAAAACAATGTGAATTAATGAATTAAAACTTCATTATCCCATGTATCTTAATTGACTCCAAAAACTTTTGCCGCAGAAAAAAAAGGTATTTTTTGTTACTCCGTGTTATTTATTAATTGTTCAGTTAAGTTTTTTTGTATGTAGTAAAGGAAATTATTTTAGCTATTTAATTATTTTAATGTTTAATTTTATTAATAATTATTTAAGTTGTGTTTTTGAACGAAGCCACTGTAACACCACTTTTAGTTGCAAGCCTCTTTGTGAGTGATTTACAAAGCTAAAAAAAAAATTAGAATTTATTGAGAGCATAATTTCAGAAAACCACTTTTTTGACGAAAGGAAAGATTAAAGACACAAATTTATTATTTAGAGCCCAGCATGTTGCAGAAATATATTTACTTAAAAAAAAAAATTTCTTGAAAAAATTCACTCACGTTATTTTTTTTCTCACTTAGAACCACAAACTCAAACATGAAAATACGTCTAGGCGAGTGGGATGTGCGTGGACAAGAAGAGCGTCTCAATCATGAGGAATACGGCATTGAACGCAAGGAAGTGCATCCACACTATAATCCAGCAGATTTCAAAAATGATCTCGCACTCATACGTCTCGATCGCAATGTCGTCTACAAACAGCACATCATTCCAGTGTGTCTGCCACCAGCTGCCACCAAATTGGTGGGAAAAATGGCCACAGTAGCAGGTTGGGGGCGTACGCGGCATGGTCAGAGTACTGTACCTTCTGTCTTGCAGGTAAACACAAAATATTTCGAATTTTTTCTTTTTCCACCATACTCAATCCTTTATCCCATACGTAGGAAGTTGATGTTGAAGTGCTCTCAAACGATCGCTGCCAGCGATGGTTCCGTGCAGCAGGTCGTCGTGAATCGATACACGATGTTTTTCTCTGCGCCGGCTACAAGGATGGTGGCCGCGATTCCTGTCAAGGTGACTCTGGAGGGCCGCTTACACTGTCACTAGATGGACGCAAAACGTTAATTGGACTTGTTTCGTGGGGAATTGGTTGTGGGCGTGAGCACCTACCTGGTGTCTATACGAATATTCAAAAGTTTGTGCCGTGGATCAACAAAGTTATGGCCAACGATAATGCGTAGAGATGGGCGTGGCATGCGTCCAGATAATCTTTTCATAATTTCTTCTTCGTTTTGCCACGTAATTCCTGTTAAACTCGGGGTTGTTAGTATTTAAGAGAGAGAAAAAGAAGAGGAAAAAATTCTACGTTTTCTTCTAAAATTTTTTTTCCATATAATTTCATACACTCCTTCTTCACACGCATAGATTTTAGAATTATTTCTATACTATAATAATTTATGTTTAGTGCTTAAGTCATCGATTTTTATAATCGTATTTATAAGGGTTTCATCTGAAGAGCGACATGTAAATAAATTATAAAACAAGATATTTAACTGGAATTTGTTTTATGTCAAGCTACACTGTGTTCACAAGCTATAGCACAGTGTATGTATTTTAAGAAAACGTGCAGAAGCATGTTGGATATTTAACCTCTGGCTCTTATACTGAGAAATTTTGTGCTTATATATGTTTTCTTCAACTGAAATTATCAAATGCTATACTCACTTGACTCTCTCCCTAAACCGTTATTAATATCTTTAATATTTCATTATTCATTCATTTAGTATAGCAGAAATGATTTAAAAACAATTTTTTTCAACAAAAACAACAAATTGTTATGATTGCTGTTTAGTACGAATTTAATGTCTCAATAGTATACAAAATGCCTCATGGAAAGGTTTTGAAGGTAATCAACGATCCTTAGCAGAAAAAATGTAATGTTAGAGATATTGACAATGGTTTATGGAGAGAGTAAAGTGAGTATAACATTTGATAAATGTTAGTTTAAAGATAACATATTTAAGCACAAAATATCTCAGTACAAGAGTTAGAGGTTCAATATCCAACATGCTGCAGCACGTTTTCTTAAAAAACTTAAATTTTGCTATAGTTTATGAACGCAGTGTAGATTTATCAGGACAGACAGATTACTACAATAAACCATTTCTTCAAAGAGAAACAGCAGGAAGATTCAACAAGCTTTCAAAGGAACATATTCCTAACGTTCCTAAGTAGTTGAGTTTTTAAATATACTAGTGGTTATATATACATTAAAGTAAGAAACAATGGCATCAATTTGGTCATATTCTATTTGTAGAATAAGGGTTTTCATCTTAGCATGTAACTAAGCCGTAAACATTGTGAACCTTGTGAACTTACATTCGCGTAAATTATCTGTCAAAATTTGTATGGGTGTGAGCTTACATCATTTCCGAGCCTATTTTGGAGTGTAAGCTAGCATGTAAATCTACGTGAGGGTCGCCTTTGGTGCTAATGATTACACATACTGTAAGTCGTTTAAATAAATAGAAATTTGATTTATTTTTCTATGTAAATAAAGGTTTTTAACAGATTAAAAATTGAATAAAAATTATTCGCAGCTGTCATTGTGTCGACATTTACGCTATTTACACTTTATCGCTCATAAAACGTTTTAATGTTTTACATGTCAACATGCATAGATGAGAACCCTTAATATTTTTTAATTTTGTTAAAATTTACCGTTGCCAAAACTCAATGCAAAAACGTTACCAAGAGTATAAACAATATAAGTAAAAAATTTTGACCGACTTGGAATATTTTCGATATTCTTGCTAGAAAAAAAAACTATATTTATTTTGCATACTTTTGGGCATAATAAGATCTTGTAAGGTCTTTTATTGATCTTAGTAGTGACACAAAGCATTTGATAAAGGTACGAACAATTTACTCAACACTCCTCATACCGAGCCTAACAGGGCTGCCAGCTCTTTCTGTATTTTATAAATACACGATTAAAGGGTCAGTACTCACCTGGAATTTTCAAAAATGAAATTTTCAAAATGCAAAATTGTTAAGAAAGAAACAAGATATCTTATTGAAACTTTTCATATTTATTTTAATGTAAAAATAGTATACAAAAAAACATTTTTAATTTTTCTAGCGTGTTTTTTTATTTGGCTGCTGCAGGTTTTTGAAAATAACATAAAAAAATCATGGAAGGCGTGATTTTGGCTCACTGGAACGCCTGAAAAAGATATAAAAACAAGGTTTTAATCAGCATCAAAGTCGCTATAGATTGAACTAAAAGAATTTTTTTGCAAAAATTGACAAAATGGCAGCGTTTTTTCGACCAAGAAATCCCTTGAAAACCAAAAATACTTTACTGATCTTTATATCCGTAGTTCAATCTGTAGACTTATATGTGTACAATAACATATTAAAATTTCAGAACGATCACAGCAGTAATTATTTTTTATTCCGCCCGCCAACTCAAAAAATTAGATTTCTAGAAAAAGCGCTTTAAAGCTTTAAACATCGACTATACAGTCTTGACGCTCTGGGTTTAAAACCTTTGCCATTTAACATAGAAACTAATTTCTAATTTAATAACATTAAAAATAGATTCTTTGAGGTCTTTTGAACAAAGATCAATCATAAAAAAAAGTAGATTTTTCGGAAATTCAGGTATGTACTGTCCCCTTAAGTTATGTGGCCATTTTAAAAAATAAATCTCATTATATATTTTTAGCTTCGTTTATTTTATAGAGCCTTAAGTCATATTAATAATGAATATACCTCATCCTTTGAGGATAATTTCTTTATATATTAATATAGTCCGCTTAAGCTCCTAACAAGAGAACCAAAGCTTTTTTAAGTGATTGCTCATCAAAACATGAGTTTGTTTCAGCAAAAACCTGATCATTCATGCCAAATTTTTTGAAATAAATAACCACTTAGGATTATTCTTTTGCTGATGATGAATACTTAAGCAAATCGGGACAGAAACTGTTGAACTCTGCTAATGACTCAAATGTTTTCAATTCTTTGTTAATCGATTCAAAACGTAGAAAAATTGAACTTGGAAGCCAGTAAATCAATCTTGGTTGAAACACAGTTTAATTTGGGGTATTGTACTGAAAGACCATATTTTAGGTTACTTTTTAATAACCAATGAAGGCTGTTCCATAATGGTTATAGTGCGTAGCTTCTATGCTAAATACTTGCAGCAGCACGGGTTTTAATATCATCTGAAAGAAAATTTTTTTAAATTGAATTTGTATTTCTGTTTGACCGTCACCTCAGTGAGTAAAAACTGTCATATAAAACTTGTTGATACTATAAGCCATTTGGAATCAAGATCAAATTCGTAAATCTTGTTCTCGATCATTTGTGATCAAACAATTAATAACATGCACAAAACAATTAATTTTAAAAAGATAGTTCGAGGTCCTTCCTGATGTGCTTATTGCACTTGTGTTAGCAGGGCGTTCATCATCAAAAAGAAGTGCACGATCGCATGTAAATTAAGCCTTGGCCAGCACACTTCGCTTCAGTAACATAGCTGCTGCAATTGGGTAATTTACTTGGGTTACAAATTTAGTTGGGTTACACCAACTACAAAATTATTCACAGAACTAGAGATACAGATATTTAGACTTACAAAAATTGTGTCTGAATGTTGTTGAATGCTTTTAAAGTGTGATGGTTCATTAAAACTAACACTCAAAATTTATTCTAAAATTAAATCACTTGAATCGAGATACAAGTCTTGGGTAACAAACTGCGCCATGCCACAAAAGGTCAAATTTTTTAGTATATATTATATAAGTAACCAAGTGTGGTAGTACAAAAACAGTTACTAGAAAAAAGTTGATCTTTTATTATTATATAAAATTGCCTCAAAATATATATATATAAATATAAGTATTAAAAACACAAATAAACTTTCATGGCAGTAAGAAAAAATATAGAATAAATATGTTGAAACTTTGCAAGGCAAACGGCTTGGTAGAAAATTATTGTAAGCGACACCTATTAACCAGTAGAAGAATCAAAATTTATACGTTGTTTTAATATCTTCAGCTCATTTTTTGCTTAGAAGCTATTTGAATTTGAAGTCCCAGTGTATTTTTTGTTTAAAATGGGAAAAACTTAATATCGCGCAGTGATCAATTCTTTATTTTGGAACGCTTATCAGCAACAAAAATTCATACAAAAATGGAGAAAGTAATGAAAGAATCTGCTCCTTCATTTCCAACTATGCATCGGTGGGCTTAAGAGTTGAAACGTGGTTATTCAAGCGATGAAAATGAACCACGAAGTGGACGTTCAAAAACTTGAACAAAACCTGAAATCATTGAACATGTGTATAATAATGTTTTTGATGATAGAAGTTTGACTAAGCGTCAAATTGCTAATACCAAAAATAGCTCAAACGAACGAGTACTCCATATTTTACATACAAAATTACATATTAAGCTGAATAAGCTGTTTGGAAAAAAAGTGCCGCATTAGTTTAAAATTCAACAAAAACTGAACCGAAAATAAATTTCTAAGCATAATTTGAAGCGATTTTATAAAAATAAAACAGATTTTGTGTATCGTTTTATAACTATGAATGAGACTTGCATCTACCATTGTGATCCGAAATTGAAAAAAGAACGTTAACAGTGGACTAAAGCTGGTTGTTCATCATCAAAACTGGTTAAGTCGGAACGATCGGCAAAAAAGGTTATGGCATCAGTTTTTTGGGATGCAAAAGAAATTTTGTTGAATGATTATCTTGAAAAAGGTAAATCAGTGTTGTTTTTGTTGTTGCTGTTGCTTTTTTTCATAAATTACTTTACCTATAGCTTTAAATTATAACATTTTAAAACAATTAAGTTTAAATACTTTTGCAACCTTATAGATCAGCTGAATGTGAAAAAAGTCGTTAAAAAATACACTTGTTCACACAATTGCTTAACCGATGAATAAATTGAAAAAATTAATATACGAATTGCTTGATCACCCACTGTATTCACCAGATTTGGCTCCAAGTGACAACTACCTCTTCAGAAACTTGAAAGAATTAATTCGTGGAAAGCATTTTTCATCGAATGAAGAAGCTTTTGCGGCCGTGGATCAGTACTTTTCAGAGCTTCCAAAAAATCATCACGGAGATGATATAAAATTATTTTAGGATCATTATCATAGATGTATTAAAGTTGAGGGAGGTTAATCAAACTCTTATATTAAATTTAAGTTAAAATTAATTGTTGCAGGTAAACTCCAAAAGTAAAATAAAATAAACTGGCCACGGCAATTTTTGCGCTCTGAGGCTTGCCATTATCTGCACAGAGGTGACGACCGAATAGAAAAATTATTTCAATTGAGCTTGGGCTACCATGGTTCTTTAGCTTAGGGGCCACGCACTCTAGGCTATGGCCGCCACAACTCCAAAAGTAATGCGCCAATTTTTATGAAAAAAAAAAATTAAAAATATCATAATGTGCTAAAATATCATATTTTTCCTTTTGAAATTTTAATAAAAATTATATTCAATTAAAGTGTTTAATTGTTTCATCATTAAATGATCCCAGCTGCCACGCATTACTTAATCTTTTTCTTTGCTTTTGTGTTGCGAGAGTTTCAATAAACTCCATGTTGCTCTCTACTTTTCTCTTTTTTGCTCAGCTAGCACAGTGCAACAAAAAAAAACTAATGAGCCTCGAGCAAAGCAAAAAGTGAGGTACATTTAAATGCAGTTCTGAGCTCCATAAAAAAACAAAACAAAACAAAAGAGGAAATGGTTTTTATTTCGTCTGACAGGAATTATCTTATGTCCAATCTGTAGGATGGATTGTCTGTTGTTTACATTGTAAAATGATCATTTGAAACATTTTTCAAAAACGTATCAAAAATCCTAGCATGAATATATATAAATAGTATACCGTTTAGTGCCGAAATTTCAAGCGTAAAGAAAACCAAAATTGAAGAAAAACGAAAAGTTTTTTTATTTTTTTGTATAAAATTTTCAATAATTAAACCTTAGAGAAACTAAAACTATGTTCTCTGACAAATAATGTGCGAGTGTCTTAGCCGTGCGTAACCTAGTTTTAAAAATCTTATTGACTTACAACAACTTTATTTTCAGTAAAACTAAGTTGGCAACTCTGCTACTTGATTATCACCCGCTCTACACGTACAAGCAAAAGAACAATAAAAATTTAGATAAACAGCGTTCATGATTATTTTAAAATATATGTACACAAATATTTTCAAACTATTTGCTTTTCCGCTAATAGTTCACTTATGATTAGTTGTTGACATTTACTTAGCAGACTGATAGAAAGAACATCACATTGACGGATAGTAGAAGCATCGGATCAGCCAGAGTGCCGACAGCAAATTGTGACAGTGGAGAAGGTCATTCAACTACTTGTGCCACAGTCTTGGAGCAATATGAGGCGAGCCCACAGAAGCACTACAGCTGTTTGTAGAAGAACAAGCATTGGTTAAGAGAGAGAAACAGTAAGAAAAAGAATAGCAATAAGATTCTTGTGACTCTTAATTTTTCTCTCTTAGATGTTTATTTATTACATTTTGTCGTTTTCTTTACATGCAAGTTGATGAATTTTGTTAATGTAAAATTATTGCACTACAGCTGTGCATTATTCTCAGAAACGAGTAAAAAGTGAACCAAAATTATGAACCAAAATTATGAAACAAATTTTGTAATTTCTTTCCTTGTATTTTCCAAAAAATAAAGTCGTGGTGGTTTTTCTTTTTTTGTACTTTAATTTTGATACTTTTGTACTTTACGGAATTTTACATTCTTTATTGCCTGCTAGGAAATTTGTTTTGTCATAAAATACCTGCATGTTATCACCTAGAAATAATAAAATTTTTACATTGAAAAATTCAAAAGAAGCGAGAACAGCACTTGAGGTTTTTTATAGAGTTTTCGTACTTGTTTTTGTGGCCAATACGTTAAAGTGATAATCATGTGTGAAGCATGCTTAATCAACTCTAAGAAAATCCTTTTTTATTAAGTGGTTTGGTAGGTTATAGAAGAAGATGTCGAAGGAAGCATTGCAAGTGACTTCATTCAATACCTTAATGCATTTTAATGTAGGTGTTTAGTCATAAGAACCTGTTGATCATTTCACGCTAAAGTACGTGGTTATTGAGACACAACAAATAACGGAAAGACTTGCTAAGAATAGAGAAATTATTAATATTGTGTTTTACTAACTATTTTAAAATTTTTAATTTATATAGTTTGACTATCTACTTTCTTAAAATTTTTTGAAATTAAAGTTTTTTCTAAATGACCTCTATATTTATTATGTTGACTTTATATGATTTAAATACAAATTCTAAATGTTTGATAGTTTAAATCATACTTGATTTTAAATACAAATTCTAGTTGTTTGACAGTTTAAAATCGTTTATCGAGCTTAAGGTCAAAGTTAGAACAATTAATTGTTCTAACGAATTTTTCTAAAGAAACAACAACCACAACAAAGTTTTTCAATATGAAAGGAAAAAAACCACTAGCAAATTGATTTTATTGTACAATTTCTGCGTGCTAAACGCGTCATCAGAAATCTTTGTGATTGCCCGTGCAAGCGCGTAGACGCACTGCACCATCGGGGCGATGAGATTTTGAAGCTTCAATTTCTCATTTTTTTTCCCCTTAATTTCATAATGCCACATTTGTTGTTGTATTTCTGTTTTACTTTAGTTTCTATGCTTATATTATATGTAGTCCAACAGCCTGCTGGAATTCTGCACTAACAAAGCATGTTTACTGAAGTTGTTTTTAGAATTTTTGCTGATTTTGTTTTTCAGCTGTTTCCGTTTGGTCGAGCTCTACCATTTGATTAAAGTTTTTTCTAAATGACCTCTATATTTATTATGTTGACTTTATATGATTTAAATACAAATTCTAAATGTTTGATAGTTTAAATCATACTTGATTTTAAATACAAATTCTAGTTGTTTGACAGTTTAAAATCGTTTATCGAGCTTAAGGTCAAAGTTAGAACAATTAATTGTTCTAACGAATTTTTCTAAAGAAACAACAACCACAACAAAGTTTTTCAATATGAAAGGAAAAAAACCACTAGCAAATTGATTTTATTGTACAATTTCTGCGTGCTAAACGCGTCATCAGAAATCTTTGTGATTGCCCGTGCAAGCGCGTAGACGCACTGCACCATCGGGGCGATGAGATTTTGAAGCTTCAATTTCTCATTTTTTTCCCCTTAATTTCATAATGCCACATTTGTTGTTGTATTTCTGTTTTACTTTAGTTTCTATGCTTATATTATATGTAGTCCAACAGCCTGCTGGAATTCTGCACTAACAAAGCATGTTTACTGAAGTTGTTTTTAGAATTTTTGCTGATTTTGTTTTTCAGCTGTTTCCGTTTGGTCGAGCTCTACCATTTGATTAAAGTTTTTTCTAAATGACCTCTATATTTATTATGTTGACTTTATATGATTTAAATACAAATTCTAAATGTTTGATAGTTTAAATCATACTTGATTTTAAATACAAATTCTAGTTGTTTGACAGTTTAAAATCGTTTATCGAGCTTAAGGTCAAAGTTAGAACAATTAATTGTTCTAACGAATTTTTCTAAAGAAACAACAACCACAACAAAGTTTTTCAATATGAAAGGAATATTTTCTGATGACGCGTTTAGCACGCAGAAATTGTACAATAAAATCAATTTGCTAGTGGTTTTTTTCCTTTCATATTGAAAAACTTTGTTGTGGTTGTTGTTTCTTTAGAAAAATTCGTTAGAACAATTAATTGTTCTAACTTTGACCTTAAGCTCGATAAACGATTTTAAACTGTCAAACAACTAGAATTTGTATTTAAAATCAAGTATGATTTAAACTATCAAACATTTAGAATTTGTATTTAAATCATATAAAGTCAACATAATAAATATAGAGGTCATTTAGAAAAAACTTTAATCAAATGGTAGAGCTCGACCAAACGGAAACAGCTGAAAAACAAAATCAGCAAAAATTCTAAAAACAACTTCAGTAAACATGCTTTGTTAGTGCAGAATTCCAGCAGGCTGTTGGACTACATATAATATAAGCATAGAAACTAAAGTAAAACAGAAATACAACAACAAATGTGGCATTATGAAATTAAGGGGAAAAAAATGAGAAATTGAAGCTTCAAAATCTCATCGCCCCGATGGTGCAGTGCGTCTACGCGCTTGCACGGGCAATCACAAAGATTTCTGATGACGCGTTTAGCACGCAGAAATTGTACAATAAAATCAATTTGCTAGTGGTTTTTTTCCTTTCATATTGAAAAACTTTGTTGTGGTTGTTGTTTCTTTAGAAAAATTCGTTAGAACAATTAATTGTTCTAACTTTGACCTTAAGCTCGATAAACGATTTTAAACTGTCAAACAACTAGAATTTGTATTTAAAATCAAGTATGATTTAAACTATCAAACATTTAGAATTTGTATTTAAATCATATAAAGTCAACATAATAAATATAGAGGTCATTTAGAAAAAACTTTAATCAAATGGTAGAGCTCGACCAAACGGAAACAGCTGAAAAACAAAATCAGCAAAAATTCTAAAAACAACTTCAGTAAACATGCTTTGTTAGTGCAGAATTCCAGCAGGCTGTTGGACTACATATAATATAAGCATAGAAACTAAAGTAAAACAGAAATACAACAACAAATGTGGCATTATGAAATTAAGGGGAAAAAAAATGAGAAATTGAAGCTTCAAAATCTCATCGCCCCGATGGTGCAGTGCGTCTACGCGCTTGCACGGGCAATCACAAAGATTTCTGATGACGCGTTTAGCACGCAGAAATTGTACAATAAAATCAATTTGCTAGTGGTTTTTTTCCTTTCATATTGAAAAACTTTGTTGTGGTTGTTGTTTCTTTAGAAAAATTCGTTAGAACAATTAATTGTTCAAATTTAATTTTGGTCAAAACATTTGATGACTCACTACACAGTCCAACAACCAAAATAATTAGATATTTTACATAACAAGTAAGCTCGTGTGGCGTTAGAACATACAAAAATCAAATCAAACATACGTAGATTTTATTTTAAGCTTTTTAATAGATTTTTAACTGATCAAAATTTAAATGAAATTAATTTTGGCCCTTTTGTAATATACGCGGTATTGCACGCGCAACGATGATATAATGTTAGCATATTTAATTTCGTACCCAAATTTATTTTAAATATACAGGAGTGAGAATATTTTTTGATTTCCAGTTGAAAAATGCTTGAACAAAAATGTTTCATTACCAGTTTTCAAAGCCTTATTAAATTTTCCGACCAACAGTTTAGAAATCTTTTTTTAACTGTAAGAAATCATTCCAGTATCACTTTGATATAGAATCTATCAATGCATAGTTTTAGCTGTGAAATTATAAAAGATTATTCGTCAGTACACGCAGAGAAAAGACATGGTTGAGACATGATTACTGCAATAATAATATTTTTACTAAAGTTATTGTACTATTTCTGCAAGCACAAATTGTTGCCTTAACAAAGTCATTTACTAATGGTGGTAGCAAAAATAACATTATAGTTGAAATCAACATCATTGAAAACGTCAACTGTGATTGCCCCAACTATTAGTTGCAACAAAAATGTTGTGGTTCTGTCAATCATGATAAATGTGAATATTTTTATAGAAACAAACATATTAGAATTTTTAATGTTTGTCTGAACTATTCTTTTATTGTGGACAAACGAAGCAGAAAATAGGCAAAAATCGAAAGAACTTATTGTGTCTGAACAGTTTGCAGGAAAACCTTTTACTTCATTCAGACACAATTGCTATTTTTGTGACAATGCACTTAATGTATCATGTTTATGAAAAACATTAGTCAGGCGAAAGGTAGTAGCGGCTGTGGCCTACTGGTAGTGTCCGTGGCTCGTAAGCGACAAAGCCGCGGTTCAAACCCCAACTCGGACAGAAAATTTTATCAAGAAGATTTTTCAATTGAGTTAATATTTCTGTTCAGCCCAGACAATGGCAAATCTCTGGAGGAGGAGATATCTTAATTAATAGCTGTGGAAATTGGAGTGCATTAAAATAAAAAAAATAAAATTATTGTTTCAATAATATTTGGAACCTAATAATAAATTCATAATAAAGTTGTTGCAATCATTCTATTTTCGACCCACTAAGATAATAATGATTGTTTCAATAATATTTTCGTTCCTACAAAAAAGTTCCTTTTCTAAGTATAGTTGTTGTTATCATTTTATCATGATCAATATGTTTAAGAACATGTTAGCAGCAATCATAATCCGACTCATACTATGATCCTCTTAAAACATTGTTGTTGCAACTAACAGTTTCGTAGCTATTGAAAAAATACCTTACATATTTTTAGGCATATTCTGAAACTAAGAAGAGAAAAAACAACATAACAACAATTATATGCAAGCTTTAACTCGCTATAACTTAAAAAATATAAATTTTAAAGAAATAAAAAGTCCAGTTTGCACATCTACAGGTCCAAACCTACGAAACCATACTAAATTTATTAAGATTGTACTTGTATTTAAAAATCCTTACGCCGGACAAAATTTGCGTTTGCGTGAAGATAACAGATTCAGGCAGCGGATATTAAAAAAAAAAACTATACGTTTTATCGTTTTAAAAGCTTACGTCCGAATATTTTTCAGTATAGATTTAAGGTTGAATGTAAATATAGCTATCGACAAAAATAAAAATTAAGAAAATTACTAGATATATAAATTTGATATAAAGCTACTGTGCTTATGTATCTGTACTAAAATTATTGTAAGATATAATTTTGTAGAATATTTTTAAGCTCATGCGCACTTTTTAATGAGTCTTTTGCAACAATTTTTTTTTTAAATAAAAAAGTACCGTTAGCAATAGTCATAATTGATTAAGATATGCTATGAAAATATTAATTGGAATATTTTACTATAAATCAGCTTATATCTTTTAAAAAAACCAGCAAACTTTATGGAAACCTCCCTAAAATATGCAAAAAAAACTATTTCCAATTGTGCGTAATGAACTTGATAAACTTTTTACATAAAGTAATTGAAAATTGATTATTTTTTATTATAACAGTAGGTCTTAGGCAAATCTTGTCCATGGAACAATTAAATCGAATATTTAAACCCTTTAAGTAGTCAAGTTTAAGGGTACTTTATTGTACATTTTTTCGAAAATAATACAAAAATCCTTAAAATAGAGCGCTAGTGTGTTTAGATATTCTACAAAAATATTCCTCAAAGAATTTTACTGTAGGTCATAGAACACAATAACTATGTCAAAGGCATATATTAAGTGGATATCTTAGTATTTATGTTAGTAAATAGCTAAATTGAGAGTAAATTTAAAATTCAGATTTAAAATTACTCAGACGTAAACTTTTAATACTTCGCTGCATCCGTTGATAATCCGTTTGTAATTTTAGGAAAAGGTTGAAAATTCTTAATCAGTGTTATATTATAAAAAAAAACTACCGCAACATTAACGTTATTCCCCATTAATGCAATGCAATAAAATCTCAAAGTGTCTTTATTCAAACCATTTAACTTTATTTCATTAATAATAAAAACACCAACAAATCATTCTCACGATTTAATTTCATATTAATTTATTATCCCTAGAAAACCACTAATTTGGCCCATACATCAAGTGGCACCCAAGTGACACCCTCAACTTAAGGCACCTTGTCTGATAGTCGTCTGACTAAGCCAAATTTAAATTAGCCGCAAAAAAATGTGTTTTATTTAAGCTTCAAAGCTCTTAATAAATTAAAATTTTTCTCTTCTTTTCGCTCTTGTACTATCACCAACTCTTGTGGAATGCATTCTACAAAGTTTTCTGCTCTTTGTTGCCTCAGCTTCATTCGTTACTACTTCTTCCTCTTTTTCCTTACCAATTGTCGGTATTTGTTGAGTTCCACACGCGCCTTGACGTTGACCATAGAAGCTGCTACAACTTGTTAGCTGCTTTTAGTTGGTGAGTAACATCTTCAGTGTCAAGGTCTTAAGTTCAGACTCGTTGGAACAGAAACAGACAACAGCAACAACGAGCTGAAGAAATATCTTGAAAACTTGAAAAGTGACGCGCAGACACATTCGGTTAAGTGCATGGATTTCCTATAAGAACTTGACAGAATTTGTGTTTGTTGTGATTTTTATGTGAATAATAAAGTCAAAGGTGTTTATTTTTTGTTGAAATAGTGAATTAATTTTCGAAATTTATTGAACTGTCGTTGTTATAAGTAAAAGTGTATTGAATGCAAGGATAACGAAGAACGTAGTTTGTGTCTCAAGTCTTTTGATTTAGCTGAGCTTTGATGCAGACTATGTTTTAAAATTGAGCGCAGAAAAATTTTCAGTGTGGATGAAATCACTGCAAAAAAAATTAAATAGAAAATAATGACTAAAGAGTTTATATAGATTTCTTTAAAACAAAGACATGCTATTAGAAAAAAAAGCATTTAAAACAATCAATAGAGCTTTTGATATAAATTTTAATTATTTCTAAACATGCAGTGCATTCTTCAGAACTAACACTAAGATCTACTTTTAAATGAAAGTATTTTTTTTTATTATTGAAAAATATTAAAGAATATTAAAGAATTTCAGACAGGTATTTTTTTTTCTTACGAAACGAATGAATTCTAAGCTTAGATTTATAAGTCTGACATATTGTAAAAAGTTTTTTCCAATCCAAGATTTAAAATTGCTTGCTAACCATTTTATGAAGACATTATATGAAAGTTGGAAATAGTTTCCAGCTCATAGAAAAGTATAAGAAACCTTTTTGGACAAAAAAAAGCAATACAAATGATTTGTCATACACAGTTTTTGTATTTAATTCAGATGGAAAATCAGAAAATACTTTGAACTTTTATAGAAAATCGTCAAAACCCGTTATATGTACCAATATATACTAAAATAGCTTTTGCTAAAGTTTTAAAGAACAATTTTTGTATATGTAAAGCTTTAAAAATAAAATATTGGAATTACTTAAAAGTTTTTAACTAGTTATTTTCTTTTGAAAATTTTTAATTAATGTATCGATTTTCCTAAATATCATTAGCTTTTGAATAAAAATAAAACACTTCTTATATTTTAATTACACCTCCACTGCAATGTGTTACTGCTGATGGTTTTCTGCAAAAATTATGTATGTTAGCCAAAAAAACATCTTAATAAGCTTCAACAGCGCACTGCTTTAAATCAAGTTCGTTGCTTAAGTCTTTCGTTTTTCTCTTTCCTTCGCTGCCAATTCTGCGGTTTTATCTGTACCCAATCAATTTAATTAAATACCAAGGAAATGCATTTCTGTCACAACCGATTTTTTTCAATGATTTAGTGCTAAATCTTTTGAAACTCTTTCAAATAAGATACAAAAAAAAACCAATACCATATCAGCTGAAGAGAAAGAAATTTATTTCTTTTTTAAAAATCGTGCATAAATTTAAAAATGCACACGAATACACACACACGCACAAATGCCACCATATTCACCCAGTCTAAGCTAATGTGAAAGCGCCTCCCCTCCCCTTGCAGTCAACATCAATCACACACACACACACTAACAACGCAGCACAGTAGCCAGCTGAAAATTTCTTCATTTGAATAAATGTGAATGTTGGCCTTAATCAGAACCGTTATACGCTGTGCAGCCGTCTGAGTGGTGTATGTGCGTGTGCTTGTGTATGTTTCAGCAAACAGCCAAAGCAAAACAAAAGCACGTTAAACGTTGCCGTGCGGCATTGCGTTACTGCGTATGCGCGCCTGCGTCTTGGCGACTTCCACAGCGCAGCGCACACATTCAACTCACACATACGTCACACCGTGTTGCCTGCTTAACATTTCTCTGCTGCTTTGACTCACTTCATTTCTGCGTTTACATTTTTGTTTTTTGTTTAGATACGTTCTTTGGCTACAATATCTGCGCTTTTCTCTTTTAGCTTCTTTTC
Source organism: Dichetophora obliterata (assembly GCA_963920525.1). NCBI lineage: Eukaryota > Metazoa > Arthropoda > Insecta > Diptera > Sciomyzidae > Dichetophora > Dichetophora obliterata. The sequence continues at coordinate 9,950,367 of OY986437.1, forward strand.
TTTAGCCAATTTGCGACTGAAGTCTAGATTATTGGTGTTGTTGTATTTGTTGTTGTACCTGCGTTCACTCGCTCACTAGCTGTCAGTGGTAGTAAGCTTTGGCTTACTGACAAGGCTGCTAGCCAGCTAACCAGCCATCTGACAAAGCCATCCTCATCAACTTCTTTGGTATTGTAACTGCGGCTGCGCATGTCCGTCTGTCTGTCCATTTGTCCATTAAGTTTGAGTGCTTGTTATTTCTCTATCTTCAGTTTAGTTGCTGTTATAATTTTGGTTTTGGCTGACATGCCGTAAAGCGGAGATAGAATTGGAATTTTTTTTAGTTCAAATTTTAAATTTTTTTCTCGCTATTCTGGGAAAAATTGAAGTCTGTGATAAAAAAGTGAATAAAACTATCTTAATTCGAGCTTCTAAAAAAAAGCAGTTATCGATTTTATAATTATTATTGTTATAAAAACCAACAGTTAAAAAAAAATCTTACTTAAAACTTTATAATTAAGAAAGTTTATATAAAAAAAAAATATTATTAGCTTCTTAAATATTATACCAATGAGCATAAGAAATAGTTATTATAAAAAACGAAATAAAAATGTGATTTACTGCATTAACAATTTAACAACATTTGGTAATTTTGGTTTTTCCTAAATTTTTGTGTTCCAATTTGAAGTTAACGATGAAACTCAAATACGAAACAACTATCAAGATCCTTGCACTGCATTTCAGATATAGTAAGGTTGTATATTGAATTATTACCACGAAATAAAATAGATAGCAAAAATTTATAAATGCGCCATGCACCATAAGCGAATTTTGGCACAAATTTAGAGTCTTGTTAACGATTTAGGGTTGACATTTTTTCCGAATTTAAAGTTTCGTTGCGTGTGTGGAAAAGGATATGTTTTCATATAACAAATTTATTAACACTGCATTTCTCATATCCCATATTTTAAATATCATTTGTAGCTTCATTTGTAAATAGAGAAAAAATAATTTTCCTAATAACTAAGGGATGTTGTCGGTTTTGTTTTTTCTTTATTTTACGTCTTAATGCTAGTCACAATTCCACGAACGCAATTCATCAGTTCTTCATTTTCATGTATGCACGCGCAGTCGGTCCCACATTGAAAAATATGTGAAGTCCCACATTATAAATTCGTCGACATTTTGATGTAGCATCAGAAATTTATTTTTCACTGCATTTGAACAGAAATAATTTTAAAATCTTAAACCTACCATAAAAACTCTTTTTATAGCACAAAAAGTAATGACAAAATTATCACTACAAAAATGATGAAAAAACTTTTTTCTGAGAATTGTTTCACTATATTTGGCACGAATATAGACAACGCGTATTTTCTCTCCAAAACCCCATGAAAAGTGATGAAACATCGAAGCTACACTGTCAAGGTCAAAACATTGATGATGCCTTTGGAAAATATCGGAGAAAAGATCAAGTCCCACATTAGAAGACGTTCCACTTTAGACAACTCTCCTTTACACAGATATGCAAATAATTGTTGGACAGCTGAATTGCCAAAGTTGCCATTTTTTGTGTAAATAATCTCAATTATCTCAAAATTCTGAAAAGAGGGGTAAGATCTGAGCTCGGATTCGGATTCTACCCAAAAATGACCATCAGCTACTCAACAACAAAACCTTGCAGATCTTTAATATTTTCACAAATAAACCATAAATTATACTTTTTGTTAATATGTAACTAAGTTCTCAAATCAACAATAAACGAAATTTTTAACGCTGACTTTTACAGCACAAGAAAGAAATGCTTCTTCCAGCTGTCTTATATTACTGAGGAAATGAGTGTAAGCTAGGAAATGCTGGGAGATAGTGGGATAAATAATTTTTTATGAAAATATCGGAATTTTCAAATAGGCAAACTTTTCACTAGATTTTGGTTAAGATAGCTACTGACATCATTAAAAATAGCTATACAGAAAATAAACGGTGTTTTTAATAGATAGTTAGTCAAGTTTTTTATAAGTTATGTATATCGAAATTATTTACTTTTTGATTTGGATCATTCTGTATTTAGCATTTAGAATCGAACAAAATTGATTATTTCTTAAATATCTTAATATATCGCTTTTTAATATATTTAATTACATGCAACACGTTAAAATAGCAAATAAATAATTGATTGCTTGCGGAAATGATGATTTAAAAGTATGAATGTAAAAACAAAATTCTCAAATTTAGGACCCTGTTGGCTATTTTAAAAATTTTAAATTTCTTTTACATAATTTGTTTCTTAAATTTGTATACACTGATAAACTTTGGGCTGTGTTTTGTCCTATCTTACAAAAAATTTAGATTCTAAAATGCTATTTTGAAGCATTTTAACAAGTTGTATAAACTTGAATAATCTGTATAACATTAAGGACTCCGTCAAGAACATAAAATTTTTTCAAAGATGATAATAAACCAATTTTTAACATTATAAAATGCATACTTGGAAAATAATATTTTATATTTTATGTTAATTATTTCTTTTTAAAAAGTAAACTGTTAATGAAATTTAAGAAGTTGAGGTTTCGAAAATAATAACTTTTTAAAATAATGTCATTACAAATATTTTTTTTTAAATACATTCATTTTGGTTTCAATATACCACATGGAATGTTTTTAAAAAGAAAAAAAAATATATTAAGACTGGCACGTTACAGTTATCCGCTGATTTCTCACTGACGTTTTTATCAATATTCTAAAGGGCAATAGATGTTAAACGAAATAAAAAACTCTCTTCTTTTGTTTTGTTGTGTTTTGGAGCGCAACACTGCATTTATATATTTCACTTTTTGCCTTGCTCGATGCTCATCTGTTTTCTTTTGTTCTTGATAGAATTACCAGGCATTATTATTCGCTGAAAATCAGCTGGGGATAAACTGTCATTTTGGGCATATAGTGTCAAAATGAAGCGAGTAGGTGCAAACAATGTTGCTTCTTGCATTATTTGAAATGAGAAAACGACAAAGAATTATTTACTTTGTCCTTGAACTTGATATAAGCCAAGTGATAAACATTGATATATAGCAAATTTTTGCCTCATTGCCTCAAAAATTAGGTACCGCATAAGAAAAACAATATGAAGAAAATGATTTAACGTTTAAATGCTTGACTGATTAATAAATGAATTAAAAAATTTGATAAAAATAAGGACACCTATATTATAAACTTCTCAAAACTTAAATGTAGTCTATGGCATAGAATTTAACAGAACTAGCAGCAGAAATACTACTTACTTCATATGTATGTATATGTAGAGATCATGACAAAAGTAAAGACCAAAAATCCCCTTTTACTTCTTGGTGTGATTGCAATACTTTTATTTGACACTATATGCCCAAAGTAACGAGTAAAAGTAGCAATTAATAATAAAACCTGCTGTTACGATTAAACTAATTCACTAACGTGTTGCAAAAATGTACGTTTAAATGTATTTTAGGAGTCAGCAAATTGCTTGAGACTGTTACGTAAAAGGTTCCACGTACATGTACAACATTGATAAGAAATAAACGCTCAAAAATAGATTTGGAGATACTAATTAATATTTTTGTGTTTCTTCGAGACCTTGTTAAACAAAATAAATTCCAAAGTTATTTTAATTAAATATACTTATTATTAAAATTTCAAAAAGAAAGTGCTCCAAAAGACAATTATGTAGCACATATATGAAATTTAAAAATTTTTTTTATAAAAACCTGACCAGTAATTTTGAAGTTAAATAGCAACAAAAAATTTTAATTTTAAATTTATATAGTAGTATAGATATATTTCCGAAATGGATTTTTTTATCATTTATTCAAATGCTATTAATACAATTTTACTTTGTTCTTTCATACAGACGTTTCTTTGATTGTAGTCAAATTCCTTAAGTTACTATCTGTATTAAATCTTTAAAGGAAAATGAGATTCACAAAATATAATATTAATGAAACTCGATAAGAAATTAAAAAAACAGAGACACAATTTTAACGTTTTAAATGCACAACATAAATAATAACGGGATGTTTTCAGTTTTGTTTCAAATTTTTATTAAATAAAATATTAAAATGGGCAAATATTAAAATATAGCATATTCTCTTATTCTGCACTTTTGCCTTTCTTTGCTGAAAATTTCACCAACTACTGTATACCGAAAAAACATTCATATGAATGGAATGTTTATATTTTTTTAAAAATTAAATAACATTTTGAAATTAAATCAAATTTTTTATCAAAAAAGAATTTTTTACCAAAAAAAAATACATTAATTTTGCTCCAAATTTGCTGCCAAATTCACCCAAAAGTATTTTTAACCCAAACCAAATAACGCTACATACTCTAATTTGCACTTTCTCACTGCCAATTTCCCCAACTCGTGTATAGAACTGATAGTTTTAATTGTTTTTAACATGAATTTATTGAAAAACCTGTTCAATATACAATATTTTAAGTTTATTAACAATGCTTACGATTGTTTTTGTTTGACTCAGTATTTTTATGTTGTGTAGTTAATAATTTTTAATAATAACTCTATTATTGTATGAAGATTTCATGAGAAAGATTTGTTTTTAGGCTAGTTTATTTAGTAATAAGCTAGTAAGATAGTTAATTATTTAGTGTAGCTCTTTGAAAGTCATGTTGTGTATCAGTTTTTGCACTAAGCCCTACTAATTAAAGTCTTCAGCGAAGAAAATTGTCAAATATAGTTTCCCGAATTAAAAAATAAAGACATTGAAGCACAGATTAATGTATAAAAAAGACATAAGTCACAGCCAATGGCTACCATTTCATGAAAAAAAAATCGCACAGTTTTTCCCTTAGTTAATGTCGCAGTTGACAAATACTCTAATATGGCAAATAAATAAGATTCAATATAAAAAAGTAAATTCAATAGAATATAATGCAAAAAAAATCAGTGATTAGCTATTCGAAATAATAATTGAGTTCAAGTACCATAACAGACAACTTAATCAAGGCGTTATACTTTTTTCAGTTATAAAATGAAAACTTAGCACACTCACATACATATATTTCGTTTTAATCCTTTTTTCATCTCACCAAAATTTTTAATTGCAAACAAAACCTCAATAATAAAAGCTCTACAAAAATCGTAAAAATTGTAATTAAAATAACAACTCCATTTTAGTTCTTAGTTCATAGAAATAAAAACAACAGCCAACTGCAGCTAAAAAGTTCAAGAAACATCTGGGAAAAAATAAAGTTTTAAAAAAGAATATAAAATAAAAACTAACAGTGAATGCAAAAAATGTGAAAAAAATAAGAAGAAAAAAATCTCCTCAAACAAACAAAAAAAAAGAGAAAAGTTTAAGAAACCCATAAAACAATTCCAACGACTAGAAATGACCTAAAATAACTTAAGTGAAAGAAAAACCACAGATGCTGAAGCTGAAATTAAACAGCTTAGCCAACAGTTAATGCAGACATTCGGTGTTTGGTGTGTATTATTGTGTATGTGATTGTGTGTGTGTCAGTGTTAGTGTTTTAAACTGATTCAAACAGTAAGCAAAGTGGTCGCAGCAACGCAATCCACAACGGCAGCCAGAGCATCAACAGCATCTGAAAGAAGTGTTTCTTTCATCTTAGGTGGAGCTCAATTTGCTGTTTTTGCTTTTTTTTTCAAGTGTGTTTTCAACTACTAGCTAAGGCAGTCAAATACTTTCTACTGTTCTTATTTTACAACAACGCCAACAAAAGCCACACCATCAGCAACAACAGCGAAACGACAAGCAGCAAGAAAAGCTTTACCATAATTATAACACAAGCACAACAAGTTTAACAAGTAGATAAAGTTGGCAACACGCGCTTAAGATTGCTTGTTTGTTTTTTTTTTTACTCTTATGATGCGTTTCCGTTTTGGATAAAAATTTTGTAGTGTTGTTGTCTCAACAATTATTTAAATTACACGGTGACAGACACACAGCACAACTAACTGCATCAAGCTGCTAAGCAAGCATCAGTTGGCATAAAAACAACAACAATAGCCCACAACTGGACATTGATTTCAAAGCCAACAAGTTTGCAGAAATAGTTCTGCAAGTGCAGAAACTAGCTTGGCGGTGCAACAACAACGCCAAGAACTGTAACAAGCGTATCCAACCAACAACAGCAGCAACAGCAGCAGCCGCAAGGAACAACATTATCCTGCGTTATATCTACAAGAGCTACAACAACATTTATAAGTGTTTTGCATGGTAAGTTAAAGTCACAGATTTGACAAAAGTTGTTTTATTTTTCATGCGATGCAATTTTCTGCTCCTACCATCACCTTAGTAAAGCCTTAACTTTGGTCTACAAATGCTAACATTCGACAGCAGATATGTCGAGGACGGGCGAGGCACGTTTGTGGCTTGGTTCTTTTCTTATTTGTTCATGTATGTTGTTGGCTATATTTGCATAGCAGGTTCTTGCAGCGATTTCATTTTTTCTTTTCTTTTCTTTTCTTTTTCTAAAAAGCTGTATTTTACTGCTAAGGCTTGTATTATTGTTGTCTTGCTGCAACTGACAGCAGTTGCTGTAAGTCTATCAGTTAAAGTAGCCTCAAGCTAGTGCCAAACAATTTAAATCTCTTATTTTTATACACTTTAAAAGGAGTTTATGTCTTCATTTTAATGCAAAAATCTTTTTAGTGCTTTCAAAGTAATACTTAGTTCGTGCCTTAAGTCTTCTGATTTTGAGTTGCATTAAATTCAAATGAGCTTTTTTACGATGCACTTCAAAAAAGCTAAAAGATAATAAATAAGTTCATTATGAGCTAGAAAATTAGATACAAACTTTACTTTTCTCATCTACAAACTCAGTTCTTGTCTTTGTTGAAATGCCTTTTAAAATGCAAAACATGTCTTTTAACGTCAATTAAGAGCAGAATTGACTCAAATGCATAAAAAAACACTCGTTTTAATAGGTGTTTTGCAATTGTGTACTCTGGTGTTATTAGTAACATTGGCCTTAGAGCTTATAGAGGCAACGACAACGATGACAGCTGTTAGTTTTTGCCTATCTTGCTTGCTATCGTTATTTTTGTAATTAAAAGAAGCACCTAGCATAGAGATAGATTATAATGGAATAAGTGATTAATTGCAGATCATCTACAGTAGAAAACATAATAAAATTGGCATGAACATTTAATGAGTAGCTGCCATCCGGTGCTAATGAGCAGAATTTAATGTCTTTAAAAAGATAGCAAATTAAAAAGTATCCGAGTAAATGCTAAGAATAATTGTTCTTAGCATATATATTTTTAACAGAATTTTGAGCTAAGCATAATATAGAAACTACAATTGAAGGCTGCTAGTTCACTTCTGTAAAAATATTTAAAAAATTTGATTTTCGAAAATTTTATCACAAGAAATCACAAGAAATGCAGCACTTTCAGGTATTTGAGAAAAAAATATTAAGAAAAACTTTTTTCTTGTTTTAAAAAGATATTGTTTAGCTTATGAATTATTCTAGAGCAAGCCATAAAACAGAATATTTCATGGAGGGACTTGGATTGCTAAAATTTCTTGGTACCAATGTGATACATAAAGTCAGAATAAGGAGCTTTTGTAACCTTCCATTACTAACCTGGGTGGACAACACCTAGTAGCACTAATTATTCTGAGCCTAGAACTGGTAAATGAAATCAATAAAAAACTATTTATTCCTAAAAAAAAAGTTTGAAATAATTTTGAATTCAAAAATTTTTAAGATTTATGCACTTGAATCTTTAGAAATTTGAGTTCCTTTTACTCCTGTTTAGTAATCCAGGGTTAAGCAAAAGGAATAACATAAAATATTATTTTGAGTGTTGCTTTTTTTCATATTAGAATAAAGTGCTTACCACTTATACTTAATTATTAGCATTCTTGTTATTGTTTTTATTTTAATATTTGTTAAAATTACAATTGTAAGCAGAAGAATGAGCTTCTGCATTAAGTCCACGGATCTTCGTTGATTCTAAACACCGATAATTAAGTTTAGAAAATTATTTATGTATTCCAATATTTCGGATGTTAAAATTCCTAAGAGTAATAAATTTAAATTAAATTCATTTGATTATCATTTATAATTTTACATACTTTTTTGGTGAAGAAAAGTAGACAAATATGTTTAATTTTATTAATTTCAAGTGTAGAAATATAGATTTAATCATTACTTTACGAATGACAAAATTGCAATGATCAACCTTCAAATGTTCGTTTACCTCTTAACTGCATTACATCACCCCATTATTTTGAGCATATATTAACCTTTACAAATGTATAAGTATGAACAGTTAGGTAAATCTTAGGAGAATTTTAAGTTTGGGTAAATACATAAAAGAATAAAGAATACAACCGAAATAAAGCATTGGCGGTAACAACAATTAAATAATTTCGTAATTGTATTGATACAATTAAAAAAAAACCTCCTTGTCAATATTATTTTACAAAAATTACAATATGAAAATATTACTAAACTAAATTGTTTTCAAAATCAAAAATGAAACCAACTTTGAAAAAGTTATAATCAATTAATTGAAAAAACTTAACGAAAATTTTATTAAAAAAACTAACTATTTATGTACACTGTTATAGTTTTAACAGAAAATATTTCAGTTATTCTGTTGATATCGTGAAATATGTTTATTAAACCAGATTGTGATTAAAACTCCACCATTTCGTCCCTTTTAAGTTTGAGAAACTCTTTAAAACTAGTTCTGCATAAACTATTTCAAAATCGACATGAATTCATCAAAGACATTTTGATGTTCTTGGCTTTAGTCTGTTTCCGTATTCATCATTTTTCTCCATTTTATAACTTTAAGTTTGAAAACAAAACTATTCAAAATTTCCAAATTCAAATAAAAAATCAGCTATTTTCAATTAAAAAAGTAAACAAAAAAATACAAACTGCTAATATAATTATGATGAAGTATTATTAAATAATTGTTCATTAAAATTTCTACAAATGATATTTGTAAACAAAATATTCGTAAATTTTTTCAAATATTCGTACAATATACAAAGTATTTGTATTGTGATATCTTTACAAATTCATTCTTTAAATGTTACTAATACCTTTGCGGGACTTTGCAGTCTAGTAGAGAATGCGCTTGACTATCAACCTAGAGGTCCCAGGTTCGAATCTGGGCTTGGGCATGGTTCTTTTCACTTTCTTTGTGCTTTCCTACATTAAAAAATTATGGAAAACTAAAAATCCACCGCTTAATTGTGGAAAATGTAGAATTAAAGGACAGGAACAACTAAGGACTGGAAAAGCTTGCCGAGCGAGGTTAAGGCATAACACTAGCCTCGGTTAAAAGCAATTCAAATTGTCTTTCACGGTTATTTCGCCTAATTGATAATTCACGTATGGTTTCAATCAATTCCTCTTAATAAATCTATCCCTTTCCTTTCAGGTCAAAGACCAAACTTTGTTCGTATAAGGTGCATGCCTTGGTTCTTTAATCTTTAAAATAAAATATCTGATGTAGTACCTACGAATATATTCGTTTTATATACTAATGATTTTCGTAAAAAAATAAATCATTTCTAATTAGTACATTGTACAAATGATTGTTTTCATAAAAATAATAAAATTCGTAAACAAATTACGAATAAATTACGAATAACATCGTAATTTTTCCATTTCATTCGTAGTATTTACTAATGCTTTTGTACTATTTACGAATGAAAAATCATATTAGTAGAAAAAACTCATTCGTGGGTTGACCGTACGAACTATTCATAGAATGCACGAATTATTAGTTGAGTTTAAAAAATTTAAAAATTAAATCGTTCAACCTGGTTAGTCGAACCACTACAGAATATATGGAACTGTATGATTGTTAAGGGGCTGTAGCCTACTGGTGGAGAGTGTGTCCCGTAAGTTAAAAAGCCGAAGCTGAAACTTTAGCTCAGACAGAGTTTTTTTTTGGGCTGGTTTTTCGAACAACTACAGAATAATAGGAACTGCATGGTTGCAAAGTGGCTGTAGCCTACTGGTGTAGTGCGTGACACCCAAGCTAAAGAGCCGAGGTTCTAACCCCAGATCATACTGAAATTTTTATTTTTTTTTTTTTTTTGGCTTGTTTGTCAAACAACTACAGAATATAGGGAACTATATGATTGTAAAATGGCTGTAGCCTACTGGTAGAATGCGTAGCCGGTAAGCTAATGAGCTGAGGTTCAAACTCAAGCTCAGACAAAATTTTTTTTTTCGTTATTAGATATTATGATCATTCGTAGATGTAACAAATGTATTCGTACATATTTCTTTTTAAACGAATACGAATAAAATATTTATAATATGTACTAATATATGTCGATTTTACGATTTCTATTCGAAGCTAAACACTGCGAATAAAATTCGTAGAATGGACGCAACTTTTAGAAATATTTACACTAAAATGTTTTTGAGTGTATGAATTTTAATAATGCCAAAATTTTTAGTTGCCTAAACGGAAGGTAATCTGCACTGCCGATGCTTCATATCAAGCAAAACCACTATTTCTGGAATTTTTTTTTTTAATGAAAAAAACTAACTGAATGCAATGAAAGTCCTTCTTTTATTTCTACCCAATGTATTTTAAAAATTTACTCATTTTTATTCTGAAAAGTTTTTTTGTATTTTTTATTGCGTTTCTCTGTTAAGAAAGAATTTCTTACAGTTTTAATATGTTTAGTTTAAAAAGTATCTACGGGTACAGATCCATTATTATACCTCTTATCAACACAAAAAATTCAGACAGAAAACTCTGTCAAAAACAAAATGTTACAACACTTTTTTACCAAAAAGGATCTTTGGGAACTCATAACAATTTCCATGAATTTATATAGTTTAAATATTGCTTTATAGATCTTGTCAATTAGTTTCTATAATTTTGAGACCTTCGAAATGCAAACCACTCTTTTTCTTCACACAATTTAATCCAGTTTGATTTGTAAAATACTCTAACCTGATTGAGGGTATTTTTACCTCACGAATTTTGTTGGGAGAGTCAACCACATCGTATTAACCTGATCTACGTTACTTTTACCTGACGTATCTGGTATACAGAAATACATGAAGAAAATATCGGAAAAAAATTGGTGAAAAAAACAACCTGCCAGATGTCAAATTCTGATATAGTGATGCAGAATTTGTAACAAAGGGTACCTCTGGGTAAGGTAGGTGAAATGAACATGTCTTTAAGTTTTCAATTTTATCTAATGCTGTGGTCATTTGGGCTAAAAGCTTAAAGTGCCCATGATTCATTTGCTTTAGCGCTCCCTCTGGCCCCTGCTCAGGCGAAAACATTTGAATCCAGCATAAGGACAAATAAACCTGATTTAATTCGATTTAACCACAAGTTCGGTTAAGGTCAGTTTCATTAAACAACAAAAACAGGTTAAATTGACCTGAATTGCATGTGGTAATCTTAACCTGACGATTTATGTTGGAAAATTTAGTTTAAATTTGGTTAAATTAACCAAATTTTTTTCTGGGTGTGCCTTCAAATTTAAAAAAAATACCCACTACTTTTTCGAACATGTTTTAATAACAAAATTTCTCGGATATCGTTTTGAAATTTATTCAGCGACCATAAAGTTGTGAAATAATGTATTTTTATATAAAGAAATGTAATTGAACGAGAAATCTTTTTTTAATAGCTTTTAATAGCTCGACATTCAAAAATTAATACCCGAAGCTTTCAGTGGTTTTTGGCTTATTATCTATTTATTTATAGGGCCTAAAAAGACAATTTTTTTCATAATGTGGCTTATCACGTTATTGCAATAAGCCCTTCAATTGAAATTTTTTTTTCGGTCGGTTTTAGTTTTAAACTTCCATCTCGAGTTAATACAACTTTAGTGTTTTAAACGTTAATTAAAAACTTATTGTATTTCTGAATCTAATTTCTACATCTAAAATTTCTTGATATAAATGCATTTAATATTAAAATACAGTTTAGAGTAGGAATGGAAAACTTTTGGTGCACAAATTGAATTAAACATTAAAAGTATTTCAATAATATATTTGATTTATTTTTATTTATAACTTCGTACTTTTGGTAGTCTTGTGTTAATATTTTTTTTAATCTTCTAATTTACTATTAAGTATTCATTTTAATAAAACTATGACAGTCAGTATATATTTTAAACGTTCTGCTTATGTTTTTTGTACCAAAGGGCTAAATGCCAAAATATGAAAGTACACCGGATTTTTAAAATTATATTTTTTTCATGTTCTCTAACTTGATGCAATACCAACATCTGCTAAAGAGATAACTGATATTTTGCGATAAATTTTGGACCAAGAAATTAAAGAAAAATATTCCTAGTAAAAGTTGTATTGCAAAACTTCAGGTTTTTATAAAAACGTTTTAGTTTTTGATAATTATTGTAATCTACTCCTTGATTTTTACATGAGTTTTGATTATGAGTATTCAGTTTTAAAGTAGGCATCAATTCTGTGTAGAGTCAATTACACAGCAAACTAGACAGACTGTTTCGGAAGGTGCTACCCTTTCCATCTTATTATTCTTAAGTGATTAAGCTATGGCAGCCCACTGTGTAAGTTTTATATGATTTGACGCTTGTTCGAATTAACTCCTCGAAATCATATGATGTTAAAGCAAAGGTCCTTATTTTAAGATTCTAAGTAGTTTCTTATTATTTATTGAAATTAATAGATTGTGAATTTATGAGAGTTTCAATTAAAAATTGGTAATTTAGTGCATATGTGAGAAACGATAAATTTTTTTCTTAGCTTATGCATACGAGTAGAATACTAGAATATTTCTCTCCGTGTAGGTAAAAAATAGTATTTGACGGCAATAACTCTCTCTACAACTACCTTAAAATTGTATCTTTTACTTTATTGTTAATGTTTAGTTGAATAATTATTGAAAATTTTTTATACGCTTTTGACATATGTTTTGCAAAACTAAAAGATTTTACATAATTGTCTTCTTTTAAGTAATTTCATAATGATTACATTTCCTTAAATTTTGCAAGAAATTCAAACAAAAGTAAAACGACACACAGCATTTTAATGGCTTGCATGTGGAAAAGTAAAAAACGACGGCATCAGTCTTAAGAAACTTTCGCTTTTTTGTCACATTCTTGACAAAAATTCACACACAACATTGGACATAGACACAAATAATGGCACTCTTTTATGAGTTAATTTCGAATTTTGTTATTTTTTATTTTTTATGAGTTAATTTCACTTTTTCTTTTAACAAAAATGACATTAAAATAACACTTTTTAAAGAAAGTCATTTGATGGCTATGCTGAAAGCATGCTTTTTGACCATATTTGAATATTGCTGCAAGCCATTGTCTTCACTTAGTATCTTGAAACAAAAAGTACATCTTAAAGTAACCCAAGAAACAGCTGTCCCCAATTTTCCAGCATCTGCAGTCATGGTAATTTTCTTAATTTGTGCTGCTTGCTGACCTACATATCTTCAAAATTCGCATTTGTTTTGTGTATGCTTGTTCTTATTCCCACGTTTCGAGCACCTTCTCCTACATGCAAATTTCTAATTGGTTAATTAATGTCAAAAAGTAGTGACTCAAACGATGAAGCAAACCAAGCCAAACGTGCTACTAGCTGGCTATAAAATTTTGTGTTAATTTGCTAAATATATGAAAACAAATTAAGCATCTTGACCCAATTTCAGTTTGAAATAAAATGAAAAAAAACAGGAGATATAAGAAACTGGTGAAATTCTAAGAGCAACCAAAGCACCCTGAACGAAAGACTTAAGACACAAACTTTTCTCTTAGTGAAATCTTAGCTTTGTTTTTGGGTAGAAGCAGCAAAAATTAATTATAGCTCTACTTTGACTTTAAATTTATTAACATTTTTTTATGGGGCAACAATAAAATTATTTTTTTTTTGGAGGTCAAAATTTACATTTATCAATTATAACTATTTTAAACAGTTGCTTTGACTATAATATATACAATTTTATCAAATATAATGAGTTATCTTATTTTGCATGCACAAGCTGCTATTTATTAATTGAAATATTACAATTTTTATAAAATTAAATTGAGTATGTGAAGAAATAATGTCAACATATTCATATATCCTTCTGCAAATATACGATATGGACTCTGAAATATGATTAATTTATTCTATGTGTGTTCTTTTTTCAGTTTTTTTTTTATTCATTTATTTATATTGTGGGTATGTTATTCTAATGTTATGCACAGATTTTTGTTTTCTCCAAGTTTTCTAACGTTTTGCATAACAAATTCGTTAAAAGCTTGAGACTTTTGTTTATCTTCTGCGTGATACATAATTATTTTTTTTTCTTTTTTTCACGCCTATTTCAAAGCTTTTAAAAGCGAGTTCATTGACTTCAATCATAAGCTATTAACTGTTGGAAATATCTTAATTCTGGCATTATAACTAATGTATAGAAATTTCCTTCAATTAGTTAAAGCGGCATCTTTGTGGCTTATTGTGCATGCCACAAACATCCGTTCAAACCATTTATCCCAGCAATTAAAGTAAGCAATAACAATTAATTTATATGAATGAGTTCACAATTTCATCGCACTCAATAAATTTCAAATAAATCACTTAAAATACGGCAGGGAGACGGAAGAATACAGCATTGATTTGAGTAAAGCATTACACTAACAGAGCTGTATTCAGTTTTAGCAATTAGAATATATGCAATAGCTTTTAATGCTAAAAAAATATTGCTGACAACAGCTAATTTCAACAGCTGCTAACGACACCTTTCAAACGAACAACAAAAATAGCATCACATAACCAACCATATAATTAAGTGCTGCAGAATTTTGCAGCGTCAGTTCAAAGAGCTTAATTATTAAAGACATCTTGAAAGCCAGATATAAAGAAAAAATGCTGAATAAATAAAGCGTTTACAACAGTGAATGTTGCTGCAAGTTTTGCTCTACTCTAGACTGCTCTCAACTGAACCAACTCTGTCGTTGACCAAGTCAATGACCGTATTACGCAAGAATAGCAGAATAGAACATCATCATCATCATCAGCATCAAGTTGTGGAAGCATTTAAACTGGGCTGGTGATAATTTTTCTACTTATTGAATTACAGCTATGCTGCTATTATTGTTGTTTTTTTTATTGGCTTTTTATTGCTTGCACCACAAACATTGGTTATGTCAACAGCTTCAGATAAATGATCAATGAAAGCATTGAACAATAAAAACAAGATTTATCATAACAGCAACAACAACAATAAATTACACAATTCTCATCATTTGTCATAACTACTGTTCTTACAATGTAGCCAAGAAAGCCGATTTTAAGCTATGATAAAAGCACGATTCTAACGTAAACACCAAGTCGCGCAACGCAGCTGCTTTAGTTTTTTAGTTTTTCTCTTCGTCTTTTCTTTCCTTTTGCTTGTGTCAAGTTGGAGTTGAGAAAACTTTCGTTTACTTTTGTAAGTAGTCACAAGTGCTCGAACAGTTAAGACGTGGGTATAAATGTCTTTTTTATTTTGTTTTTGTTTTGTGTTGTGTTGTGTTGTGTTGTTTGTAATAACTGCGCTAAAATAGCGTGAAATAGCAAAATACCGTTTTAAGATTTTTCATATTGTTCTTGGAATTATGTAACAATTGCTTGCAGCTAGAAGTCATGCCCCAACACAGACACATTCTTAAGTACGTAATATTAGAGTATGAGTGTAAGTGTTAATATAAAAAGAATTAGAACAAAAGACTTAAGCAACGAACTTGATTTTTTGAACTTGGCGAAATAGCTGTTTTAATAAATTTTGGTATTTGTTTTTGTAGGTGTTCTTAGAACTGCTTGTAAGCAGACAACACACTAGCACAAGGAAAGTATTTAAATTATTTAGAACAAGCATAAAAAACTACACACTTAAAAAAGACCTTGATTTGTTGCAATTTTAAGAAAATAAAAACCAAACTATAATTTTACAATTTTCTTAAAAGAATTTTTGATGTCCAAAATATTTACGTTCAAAATTAAAATTATGTAAAGTGAAGATTATTATAATAAGCTAGAAGATGTTTTCGGTATTACTCGGAACACCATTTTTTACGGAAAGAATAGATAATCTTGAATAATGAGAGTAATAAAAGATAAGTTAAGAAAAGAGACATTAAGTTCTTTTCAACAGCAATTTTTTTTTCTCATGATTGACTGAAAAGTAAAAAAGAATGGATTGCAAATCTAAAACTTATATGAGCATTTCCACAGAAAAGTCAACCTTGACCAAAAAAAAATTTTAAAAACTTATTATTTTATGGTATTATCTAAGAGTAACATTTTAATTTAAGCAATTAATACATGAACACATTAATCATGATAATCAAATCGTCTGCACTGTTTCATAAATATAGTTTATCTATTTCGTAAATGTTTAGTAAATATTTTGTAATAATTTATTTTTTGCTTAAGTAAAAATGCATGGCATAAGCTAAAGATATTGAAAAAATTGTAAACGCAAGGAAAGAAAATTATATAAAATTTGTTTTCTAATTACTAAATTACATAATTACTTAACTACCTAATTACTTAACTACCCAATTGAACTGCAATGGAAATCTAAGAAACGTATAACTTAATATATTAATATATTGATGCGTTTGACCTAATAAAAAAAACCAGAGAAGATTTTAAAATTTTATGATTCGGAAAATAAACTTGTATTATTTTAAATCCGTCAAAATAAAGTTTTATATAAAAAGTATTGCCCAGTTCAGAGAGTTCTTAAAATTTTATAATCCAAATCCAAAATCACTTCTGTTTTTTGTAACATATCGCACAAATTTTTACTTATATCTTTAAATCCTTAGGGTCGATTGTTGTCATTGCTTTAACTAATATAGTGCTACTAAGTTACTACACAATTATAAAAAAAAAACTCTTTAAAAATTAGACTTTTTATTCTTTCTTTTTTAATGTTATTCGTACAAATCGTACGTAACGGCAGTTTGGAAATGCCCTACACAGAGATAATTATTTTGCTTGAATCAAGCAAATGTTTTGCTCAAAAGCAAATCAGCAAAACTTTGCTCTATCACGGTGTGATTTAAAAAAAGATTGCTAAATTGTAATCACTCTTCGTGTATTTAGGAAAAAGCAAAATTTTGATTAAATTCAAGCAAAATTTTGCTATGTTATTATAAACTGCAAAAGCAAATTTTTACTTTATTCAAGCAAATATTTGCTAAGGTATTATAAAATCAAATAGCAAATTTTTACTTAATTCAAGCAAATTTCTTCTAAACACACGAGTACACGTTTATTTTTAATGAAGAAAATTAGGCGACGATGGGTAACAACTGCGATGGTCGAATGGATAAGTCCATGCACTTACACTCACGCTGCCAAGGTTTAGATGGTGTTAATTTTTCAATTCAATTTAATGTTACTAATTATTTCACTTCAAAAATATGCTTGATTTCATCAAAACCTAATCAATATTTGTATATTCCAATTTATAATAACTTAGCAAATATTTGCTTGAAATAAGTAGAATGTTGCTTTTGCAGTTTATAATATCTTAGCAAAATTTTGATTTAATTCAAGCAATTGAATTTTGCTAAGTTATTGTAAGCTGGCATCGCAAATTTTGATTAGTTTTTGCTGAAATCTAACATAATTTTGAAGTGTCTAAGAATCAAGCGCAAGTTTTGCCTAACCACAATACAAATTTAGCAAACAGTTATCTCCGTGTATGTAAATACATAAATACAATAAAATTTTTTAAGATTCTTTTGAAAAAACTGAACACAATAAAATACATAAAAAATTGGCAAACATTACTTAAAAGATTCTAGCAGAAGAAACAAAACAGAATTACATGTGCATCAACGTTTTAAAAGCTCACGTCATAGAGTATTTCCTGAAATAAAATTTCTGATTCTGTAATTTTTGATTTTCATATTCTACGTTAAATTGCAAAAAGAAAACTAACTGGGAGCCCATGGGTGCGTTAAACTTATTTTTCCCTAAATTTTGTTTAAGATATGTATTTAGATATAAGTTCACCGTGACACATGAATGTCTATCATTTAAGACATTTTATTGTAAGTCATATAAAAACTCAAATAATCTTCAAAACTCAAACCTTCAAATTTAGTTAAATTATAGCCACACAGTTTTTTTTAAAGAATTTGACTTTAGGTGAAAATTTATGTGATATTAAGTCAAATTTCTTAAAATAAATGACACTCATACGTCACGGTAAATATTAATTTATAACGAAAATCCTTAAATAAAATTTAGGAGTTTATAAATTCACCGTGATAAAAAGCTCCGCACGATTTTTTTCTAAAATTCAACGTAAAATTCGAAAACGAGTATTTCCAGGGCAAAACCGAATCAATACATCCCATTCACCTTTAAAGTTGTAAAATGCACTTCTTTCGCGCTTTCTTTTTTTTTTCCTTTAAAAATGTGACACAGTAAAAATTCACGAGAAATTTTTTTGTAGAACATTTTTAACACTTTCCCAGCAAAATTTTTGTTGCAAATATGATATGCATTCTTAGGGACACTGCTTCCAGAAGACATCCAATTGTGCTTCTTCTAAGCCTTATCAAGAAGTGCTTTCAAGAAGATTCTCATTCTCAAAGACATTCGAATAGCATTTCATTTCAATTATTTTTTTGATGTATTTTTTCATTTTCCATGGGATTTTTCAAAACTCCAACAAAACGCAACCACTTCCTATTTCAAACACCAACATACTGTGGAAATCGGGAAAAATTATATTTTACGTGGATTTTTTTTTTAAGCCCCCAACAAAACCCAAACAATTCTCATTTCCAACACTAAAATCGCGAGAAAATCGAGAAAAAGGATAATTTCCGTGGAATTTTTTAAGCCCCACTAGCCACAAAAACCATTTCAGTCCACGGAATGCCTTCTTAAAGTTCTCCTCAAAAACACCTACTAGAATCCTTTCATTAAATGGCACAAAGAAATATTCCATTAAAAAAGTTCTGGAAGCACTTCTAGAAAAAACTAAGGAAAGCATTCCTCCCAAAGACATACATACATATGTTAAAAAATGCCTTCTGTGTATGAAAGTGAAAGGGATGGAAGTCAAGACTTTCCCTTCCACTTTAACTTCTTCTGGAATCACTTTTTTTGATGGGTTCTTTTGAAAATATGGTTATCTGTCTGTTTTGACTCTATTCTGAAGAAGATTAAAAAAATTCCCCAAAATTTGTTGTTAGGTATCTCAATATTTTTATGAAAATGTTCTTAATTAAATGAAGATCGCTTAAAAGTAAGGAATTAAGAAATTAAGTAACAAAAAGCGTTCTGCAGTGTATATTAATTAATTTCTAGAGCTAAAAATATTAACTTTTTTTAACTTAATAGTTGCTTTAGTCTCTAGAAATATTCAGTAAAAATTACACAAATGATGAAATTGTAAATTCTGTTTCGATAAGCAATGACAGCTTAAGTCTGATTTCAAAGTATCGAGATATCTTGGTTCAAAGTTTTCAATCGCCATATAAGTTATAAGAAAGGATCTTTAGTATTTGTGTCATAATTTTGACTAAGGTCATGCTAGAAGCTACAAATTTTGTGTGCTTATAGTGCTTTATGCGAGAAAGACGGGGACATCAATAACTCAGTTCTGTCTTAAGTAGACTTAAGCGATTATTGCTTATCGACACAGAATTGTTGCACGATGCGACATAATACGATAAACAAATAAATGTTTTTATTTTGTACTAAATATCAACTTACCAAAATAGACACTTTATTAACACAGAACAATATAAGAGTTCGTTTAAGTTCTTTACACGCTCATCCAGGTCTTTAAATCAAAAAGGAAAAAAACAAAATGTTAAATAAAATGTTCATAAAATACTGTTCATTCAAATAAATAAATTTTGAACAAAATCAATTGCTCACAGTTTTGAAAAACCTAATAGCTTAAGAATTTCTAAAAAATATTAACAAAAATTTCTTTTTAAAAACATATTGTACTTAGAACAAAGAAATTTTAAAGCATACTTTTTAAAATTTAAATTCAAGTTAAAATGTTTTATTAGCTTCACTTCTTGTCTGAAACGTACAAATCTTGCAATCCATGTTTAACCAATTTCCCGATGAGCTAGAGTTTTGAATCTTAAAATACAGCTCAGAACTGGATGACAACGCAAAGTTTTTGACGGAATTCAAAAATTTTTTATAAATTTTAATTGTAAATGAGTTGTTTTTGCGAAAACACAGCATACATTTGTGGGTATTTGTAAAAAGTGTTGTGTAGAAAATAATAATTTAAGTAAAAAAAATTTTTAATACAACACGTTTTTAAAACGAACTAAAAAGTATAAAATAATTTCTCCTAGAGTTGGGCTTTTAATTCTCCTAAAAAAGTGGGGCGCATGCTATACAGAATATTAATCATACATCACTAACCTTAGTTTGGAATCCACCCAGTCACTGTTTCTATGCAAGATTTCTAATGCAATACATGTGTGACCAACTAAAAATCAAATGTAACAAATTAATTCTTTCAATGAAAAAACATTTTAAATGCAGGGTTAATATTTTCTAGAGCATGCGCCCCACGTTTTAAGGAGAACTAAAAGCCCACTCTAGGAGAAATTATTATATACTTTTTAGTTCGTTTTAAGAACGTGTTATATTAAAAAAAATTTTTTACTTAAATAATAATTTTTTAAGTGAAAACTTCTTTAGGCGCGTTGAACGATTTTGGTAGAGAGTAAATCTTTGGTTTGCGTCATCGTGATTTTCCGAGTAACTCTCGTCATCAATTCAGACAGCGAGCTTGGCAGAATAACCAGGTAGGGTCGACTCGGAGCGGAATGAAGTATTAAGCAGAGAAAAGCGAGCTAGTTGTCAAAATTAGCTGTTCATCTCGAGTTTCTTTGTGATCATATTTTGCAGTTAATTTTTGGTTAAACTTGTTGTTTTGCTTTTTTGCAAATTGAACACTTCCTCGGCATTTTATAGTTTATTTACACTGTTTTTATAAAATTTTAATTAAATTAAAATTTAACACAAACTTAACACACAGGTTTGTGCAGATGTCTGCGCATAAATTAGAATAATTTTAGTTTTGGTTGTGTTTGCGCAAACTGTCTGTCTAATGTGTAGTGAAAATCACAGCGACTTGCCATAATCCCAAAAGTTTTATAGAGTGAAGACATGCGTGAAGGACAAAATATAAAAATGAAGGCAGAAAAGAAAAATTTAATAGATCTTGAACTAAAAAGTCAAGTCTGCGCGAACAAAGTAGTCTGTGTAGTGTATGGTCGTCGCTATGACGAGAAAAAAGTCTTGTTTGCGCAAACAGTCTGTGCAGTCTAGTGGACCATAACGCGTGAGGGCACTAAGCGAGCAGTCCCTACCTGGAGCCGAATTACAGCATCCGTGATCGAGCAAAATTACGAAGGGCACGACGGGACAAGTGCCTATCAATCTTGTACAATTTTGCTCGATCACGGATGCTGTAATTCGGCTCCTGGTTATTCTGCCATGACAGCGAGTAGGTTTTTAAATGACGCTTTTGGATCTTGACTACCAGGCGCTCAGAAAGGCATATTAACCATTAGCTGAATTACAGCATCCGTGATCGAGCAAGATTGATTGGCACTTGTCTCGTCGTGCTCTTCGTCGATCACGGATGCTGTAATTTGGCCACAGGTAGGCTCGATACGGAGAGACTTTAAAAAGTACCCCTTATATTCTGTGTTTTTTTTTATTCCTTTTCGACAATACCTACAATTCTGTCAAAATCATGTCAAACGAAAAAAGCTGAGCACCTGGTAGCCAATATCCAAGAGCGTGTGTTTGAGTTTCATGACCAACATAAAAACATTTGGAGTTTTATAAATGTCACCATCATATTCTCTGACTGGGACCATGGTATAATAAGTAATAGGTAGGAGTGACATTTCGTGTTTCAACCATCGAATGTCAAACAAAAGAAAACAAAATAGAGAACGTGAGTCACACACGTTGGCCGCATTCAGATGAGTCACCTGTTGTGTATGGATCATTTAATTGCAAAGGTTTCTCACTCAAATTTAAAAAAAAAAACAGTTGCCAACTATGGACTCCGCTGAAAGCTGTCAATGTGTGTGACACACGCACTTTATATTGTTTTCTTTATAAGTACTTTTCAAGGCTATCTAATAATAATTTTAACATGACTGGGACTACATCGTCCAAAAATTTTTTGTTTCTTATTTCAGCTACCATACACCTATAGTATCTTTTTTAGAATATAATTCAATTATTAATGACGCAAACAGTGAAAATAATGTAAATGAAATTCAATGAAATTAATGTATATACAAATTCTATGGATACGTATTTTATGTGTATATGAATTATTTAAAGAAGTTTAATTTATATTTTTGTTTGTATGTTACTCTGTGTTTTATATTAATTCCCATAATTTAAAATATAATGAAATGATAAAAGACGAAAATAATGTGCATTAATGATGAACCGGATGAACGGATGAACCGAATCGGGAGCAGAAAATAAACTGCACTTTGCTTGCTACGTTTTCTGTTTGCCTTGTAGCAAGATCCCAAATGCATGCATTGGTCTCATGCTTCATTGTATGAAAGAGTTGTCCGCATTCCCTAATTGCGGAAACAAACAAACAAAGCAAACAGATTTAAATGGATTTAAATGTATTATTACTACAAGATGCCCTTACATATGGCTTTAAAGTATGTAATTGATCGATTTCGGTCAAGGTCAAGTATAATTGAACATCTGGTTGTTTTGTATGGCCGGTTTTCAGTTAAACACTTAAGATAAGACTTAAGATAAAAGAGACTTCAAGACGAATCAAACAAAATATCATATATAAAAAATAGAACATTTATTTTATTTTATGAGGATTCTTTTTCATTCAATAGTGCATTAATTTTATTTGTATATCAGCAATATTCAGTTTAAATGTAATGATATAGTTTGGTGTAATTATAAAAAAAAAATGCTATCTGAATTAAAAAATATTTGAAAGATATAATCAAAGTCTGAGGGAGTGAAAATATAAAAAGTTTTTCCGATTAGCATGCAAATTTTTATAAAGCTGTAAAGCGGTCCGTTCCAGAACAAATTCTTCCAGGGAATACTAATATTTTATGTATAGGTTTTCACTTCGGTCGGCAGTCCCCTCACTGCTATACTTTTTTTTTATCTGTTCCTAAACAAAAACTTTTTAAACTAAAGGCATTGACATGATAAGCCACATGATTTTGAATGCAAAACATTTGTAATACCAATACCTTTTGATGATACTTGTATTATAGGTCCTTTCGAAATATTAAGAAACCACAAAAATCTACTTTCTCAAAACTTTAATCTCGATTATTTCGATATCTTTTTTTAATGTGTGACATATTATGTTCTTGCATTAACCCCTTTTTATTTTTAGAGAGTAGTCTATAAGTTGGGCTACCATGGTTTTTGATATTTCCTATGTTGTAACGCCAGATATTTGAAAAACACGTTCAGTGGTGCTGTGGAAATTATAACTCGCTCTGAAAATATTTGTGCCAGACGCAGTCCAAAGTTTTTTCCATTAAATTTGACAGGAACTATTGAACTATTACTTGGCGTCCAAAGCTAAAAGTACAACTGACTTAATAGTTTTATTATACGTTATATCTCATAACCTGTACGGAAATTTAATAAAAATTATAATAATACTAAAACAATATGAAAATATTTAAAATATTTAAATGGAATATCACAGCCAATAAGCACAGCCGCGAATAACGTTATAAAAGCCAATTTTTGCAAAACCGGTTTTATTGCAGAATAACGTTAACATGAGTATCTTACATCGCCTTAATACCAAATCAGCCAAAAATATGCACCTTGTTGCTATCAAAAAGCAATAACAAAGTGTCAGTCAGTAAAAGAACTTGTAAGTTACATAGAAAATTATTTGAGTTGAATTACATAATGTAATTGATAAGTGCAATAGATGGACAAAAAAGAAGTCCTATGTTGAAAATTGAATTAATAATAATAAAAGATTAAAGAATTGTGGTAATGAAAAAATTTTAAGAAAAAATGTATACATCCAAAAAACGCTCCAGAGCAAGTTAAATGGAATAACGTTGTAAGTTCACATTAGGTTTTTGGTAATTGAATTGTTATTATATATATTTGTGACAGTTCATGCTTCTTTTCTTGCAAAAACAATTTGTCATAAGTGCAATTAAGGAACATTATTTTAAATTCTATAAAAAAATTGTGCGAGGTAACTCCAAAAGAAATCAAAACTTGGCAAATTATACGATGCCAGTTCTTCGAAAAGAACTCATTCATAAAAGTAAGTGATAAAAAGAAAAAGGATATCTTTGCAATGACTTCATATTTGCCTGAAAAGTATGCCGAATTCTATAAATCAATCTGCAGTTATATTAAGAAAAATATTAAGTTTGTGTTCGAAAGCAAATAAATATATTTTGTTGGAGGTTTTAAAATATTTTCTTTTAAGTTCTTCACATGAATTTTTGTTAGTAAGGGGTTTTTCATAAATAAATTTTTTAATTCTATCATTTACATTTCATTTAACGAAAAGTATCCAATCAAATAAATCTTCATATATGTGTATAGCTTTAGTTACGCGAATTACGTTTTAAAAGCCATCACACTCTCTGCTTTGGAACGTGGAATAACGTTGTAACAACCCAAGAATGATAGAATAAGAGATTACGCTTTGCGCAGGTCCGTTACTTCTGCTAATCGAGTTTGACAACCAGCTGTTCAGTTGACTACGTCACAATATTTTATTTCTTTGAGAAACGTACTGCGATCGGTTGTGTTTTATTTAATTGTGTGTATATCGAAGTATATTTGCAGGTTTTTAACTTAAAATTTAAAAAATGAAGTGTGCAGCTGCTAATTGTGGTAACAGTAGTAAACAAATATTTTTCAGAAACCTGATGCTTGCAATAAATACAAAAATTAAACCAAGAAATTGTAGAAAACGCACACAAACAAAAACAAACATGCAAAATATATTAACTTAACAAAATTTGTTTCATTATTTAAAAATTTAGAACTATCATTTATTTGTCCTTTCAATTCACATGTAAATTAATGGAAATAAAATATCTGGGAATGTTTAAACTACATCAATTAAACTCTTAATAAACATTTTTATAAAATCTAAGTCGAAAAATAATGCTCACTGAAGTTGGTTTCTCAGACAAATTTTTTTTTTTTTACTAAGCTGCTTACTGGCTGTAATAAAATAATAGTAAAAATAATGTTTGCAAAGGAGTTCTTAATAAATTTACCTTCTTCTCGTTCCAATAAATTGCTTCGTACTTCTTTTTTAATTATACAAACTAAAATGTATGCAATTTTCATTTCTGTGTAGAAATCGTATGCAAAGTGAACGCTCTCCAAAACAGCATTGATATTATGACGTACATGCGCAGAACGACAATTTTGTTGTACTCATTTTCTTGTCTTCGGCGCAATCTTTGTATTCTATCATTCTTGGCAACAACCAATGGGTCTTGTATCTGTAACGTTTTTCCTTTATAAACGTTAATAATACTTAACTTACTAATCAAATATTTTTATTAAACAATTTTTTTACCAAAATAGTTAATTTGCCTAAGTATTTTCATAATGTATTAAAAATACGTATCTAGAAATTGTCTGCCGCATTTAAAATGTTTTTTACGTATTGTGAACAATTTACTTTTTGTAACTTAAAACGTTATATGCGGCTGTGCTTTAATTGCTATTAGGCGCTTTTTATAAATAATTGTTAAGTCATTTCAAGAACAAATTTCTAAAAAGGTTAGAAATCTTAGCTTTTATTTCAGGTTTACACCAAATCGGCGCCTTTTTATAAACTTTTTGAAGTAGCCCACCCAACGGACCAATATTTCAAATCACTATTTATAATAATTTTTAAAATTTTTTGTATATTTTTGAATATGCAAAAAAATAAATAAGAATTAAACATAAGCTATTTTTACTTTTACAAAATGTTACCTTTTTACCGAATTTTTTAATCCAAACGAAAATTATGTTAAATCAACTCTATCTTATTGTTTCAACCTTTGCGTTCAGCACGTAGACAAAGATGCTTTTTTCCGATAGATCTGTTCAATTTTAGATGTTTCTGCGTCACAGATACATATTTCGTTGTAGATATAAAAATTAGTAAATTTATCTTTAAAGTCAAAGGACTTTAGAATTTACAGTGCTTTTGATGGACATAACAGAATATATTGTATTATAGTAGATCTGCACAGCAATAGTTATTCACATTTGTCATAAATAATTAAAATTTACATATATAGGTCAGGAGTGGGAAAAACCTTTTTATCAATAAAAAATCGAGGGTTGGCTTGTTTTTTTAGTTTTTTAACAAAAAGTTAATTATTTTTTGTGTTGAAAAAAAATTCGAAAACTTTAAAATTTCATATTTTGATTGAAGGTGCCTGCCTATTAACAAGAAACTTTCATTCTGACCAAGTCTTAAAGAAAATAAAAGCACGCACCTTTGCTAACCACAACTTACTTACCTTCTTTTTGTAAAAAAAAAACCAACACATTAGTCATGCACGTAGCCTCTAAAATACACAATAACAGTATACTGACTTTTGTTTACATATCCACTACAACAAAAGGAAACAAAGAAATTTATAAAATGCGCACTTCAAAGCTGAAGTGAGTATTTAGAAAATAATTTCATTTTCAGCAGCGCCCACAAGGGCATCAAAATTAACCTGCTTTTAAGCAGCTGATAAAGCTCATATATGAACAATTCTGTGGTATTTTCTGAGAAACGGGCTGGGTTCCTCTTCATTAAAAAAAAGCAAATAAAAACAAACAAAGCTACCAATTTCAATGGGAGAAAGTTAAATTTTGGCAGCACTCAGACCAGCACATATTTGCGGAAATACAATGCTTTTTTATCGAAAAGTTTCTGGCTAAAAGTGTCAGTAATCAGCTTAACTTGCGTAACTGTTGTGTGTGGGCAAGCTTTTACAACACTTGTTGTTGTAGCTATTTGCTTACTCACCGCAAATTCGCGCTACATGCGTGCCTTTTTGAAATGAAAAGTGTTTGAGCTGTTTTTGTTATGTCTCTTTCAATAAATAAAGATTTAACTAATGTACCAATACATATGTATTGACATATTCGTCATTTTTTATTGGTTACAATTTAACACATACAGCTGTGTAACACCGGAATTTTGGGAATTTAGAAAGTTTTTTAGCAAAGCGTTGCTATATTTATGAAAGACATTTTTTTCAAGTTTGCAGAGTATCTTCATAATTTGATGTTATATAAGTTGAGGCAAGAGAGACGGAAAGAAAAATTAATATTTTATTAAGTTAAAATATACGCAAGAGTATTTACAAAAAATAAGGATTCTTACTGATCAGTTCTTATCTTAAGTCTTTTGTTTTGCTATGTGGAAGCATAGAGAGATCTTCGCATGGTGTGCAAACATCGAAAAAAAAAATTTGGATTTTTGCATAACATTTCATATATAACACTTCCGTTTTCGAATGAATTGAAAATTTTAAACTTACCACACGCAAGGAAAGACTGTTCTCTTTAATATATTACACTCAGAAAATTTGTTATATAATACCTACGAAATTATTTTAAAAGAAACATTTTGTTGTTTGTACCTATTTTTCATCTCCTCTGCACCGTTCTTCAGTGAACCAGATGGCCTTTCTTAACATCTAATAAACAGAATCAACAGCTTTTTTAACAGCTCATCCTGGTTCAAGTAGTGAGGAATTTTACCCCGTGGTAGCACAAAGGGCCTCATTGACCTATGTGTGTCTCTGTTAAGAGCATTTATTGATTCTGAATGAATGGAAATATATATTTTTTTTGGTGCATAAAAGTGTAATGTGAAGTGCCAATACGCCGTCAAAGGTCACGTTGAAAAAACAAATACCCAAACGGTCTCCATCGCACAGCACGTTCATATCATCTGATATAAAAAAACCAAACAGTCTTATAAATTATATAATATTTATTGGAGCTTAAACCTTTAATGTCAATAAATAGTTAAAAATAACAAAAATGGCGGACATACTAATTTTAGACGAATTTTTTCACATTTTTCGTTCTTTAGTGCTCTAAAAAAACTCCACCGGTCAATATTATCTGAATTGAGGTTAGAGATTCAATAAACTTTATCTACTTTAAAATAAAAAAAAATCAAGTCAATCTTTAGAGTTGTTTTTGAGATATCGTAGAGACCAGTTTGAAAACATAATTTTTTAGAAAACCGCGTTTTAAGATTTGGTTAACAATTTTTTTCGACTGCTTTTATAAAAACATGGGTTGTTTTCGTATGCGATAACTTTTTTATACAATCGTTATCGGCCAAACCGCTTTGGGAACTTATTCTACTCATCATAAACTATCAAAAAATTAAAAATTCTATTGATTTTTAGGTCGAGTTTAATGAGAACCTGCCCTTAAGAGATAGCCACTGTAACCAAACCTACCTTTTTTTCCTTAAAAACTAATTTTCTTATATCCCTTCAATTGAGCATTAGTTTATTTAGGACCCATATTCAACTAATTAATAAAATTAAAAAAGCTGACAATAGCCAGCTTTCAGTTAAACATTAGCTACTAGCAAAGCAAAAAATCGTTTCATGTTCTATGGTGTATTTCGACAAACTCGCCAAACTCCAAAGAATAACGAAAAAATAAGAAACAACTACAACAGACGGCAATCCTTAGAAGAGTTATGGGCTTGATTTAAAAATACTAACTGTTTTAACACTTTTAAGACGACACACAAACCGCTGTAAAATTTAAAAATTTTTTGTGGAATTGTCGTCACCGATGGCATATTTCTATACAAAAGTGAAATAAAAAACAAATTTTTAAATTTTCTGTTTTAAATTTTAAATTTTCTGTTTCAAATTTAAAATTTTAAATTTTTCTGTAAGTATTGAAAAAGAAATTCAGAAAAATCAGGAAAAACCCATCTAGAAAATTTATTTTTTACTTTAAAGGAGCTTATATAGGACTTTATATGAATCAGCTATAAAGGTTTTGATATAATTTTGATGAGAAAATAAATCCTCTCGTATTTCAAAATAGTTTGTGGTACCTATATTTGTAGTCTCTGAGAAATCGGAGTTAATATATACCTTTGCGGAAGTTCAATCCCGGAAGTTTTTCTCGATCCCTTGAATATCGGGACTGAACATCTCAATCCCGGGATTCCGGGATTAGTTCGAGATTGAAAATTTTAAGAAGTAAATAATTGAAAACGTTTTTTATACAGTTTCTTATTTTTTTTTTATTACTATTTAAATGTTAATTAATTCATTTATAAAGCAACAAAAAGCAAACAACACACATTAAGGGTATTCACAATTGCGTTGTTTTCAGTGTAGTTAAAAAACCCCGTGATATTGATACCACACTTCACCGAGCGGTTTTTATATTTTTTGTTGTTTTACATAAAATCTCTAAAAACCAAAAGTGTGATAATTAACTAGCCCAATGTTTAACGAATGTTGTTCCTAAAATTCCACAAACAACTGATCGGTTGCCAGTTTTTTCTAATTGCAAAAATGGAAGAAGCCCAATATGCAAGTTTAACTTGTTTATGCCATATTTTAATAAAATATATTAAATTGGATAGTTATTTTATTTGCATAGTAACAAACACAAGTTCTACTTTAAAGGGTGCTCATAATTGTGGGTTACAGCTTTGGCAAAAAACCACAATACCACTATACCATACAATTGTGAATACCCTTATATTTAATATAAACAAAAAGATTTAAATAATATTAATGTTGCTAGTCATTAATTGTTAATGGTAATAATTTAAAGAACAAAAAATATAAAAAACTTATATACAGAACAGTTGAAGGTATTATATATATGTAACACATTATTTTTACACCGTCTTCATGTTTTTTGTGTTTAAGGCAAATTAACGTTGGAAAAGAATTTTCAAAGTTTAATTTTTTTTTAATTATTTTTAAAGAAATATATTAAGCTGATCAATACGTCTTATTTTTCATTTGAAAGTTTTGTTCGGATATTATTACAAATATAACGCGCTGATGAGAAGCATCGTTCTGATTCTACGCTAGTTGGAGAAATATTGTAAGCTTATCGTAAGCAATTTGTAAGTTTCAATCACGATTGCCTTCACCACAAAATAGAATTATTTCCTAAGTCAGAATATCTGACAAGTTTGAGATACATAGCTCAGTTCCCGATTTTGCAAATTCTTCTAAGAGTTTGCAAAGTTTTTGCTTCAGTGATTCACACTCATCATCCAAACAATCTTTTTAGCCTCAATAAAAGGTTTTTCTTATTCTATATTCATTTCAACTTAATTGAAATATTTGCATTTACATGAATATTTTAATAGAATTTTTTTTTTAAATTCCGGGATCCCGAAAAAAATCCCGGGATTTAAAGAGGCTTTAAACATCCGGAATCCTGAGATAGATAGATATTTCCCTTATACATGTCTATGAAAAAAAAAATATATTTTTTTACTTCCTAGTTTTTTCTTTTTCTTAAAATTAAAACAAGTTCAAAAATGTGGCACACGTTAAAAGCCACATTTATTTTTAATCCTTTAAGCCCTACTTTATAAAATATCTCTAGAATTGTGCTCACATGACTTACAAATGTAAATGGTTTCTTTTAAACCCATTCATCGTCAAATGGTTAAAGTCATATGACAAAATGGCTGAAGATGCGAATTTATACAAACAAGTGTCAAATCATATAAGTCTTAAACAGTGGTTGGTCGCAGCTTTATCACTCAAGACTACTAAAGAGTGGAGTTTAGCATCTCCCGAAATAGTTCTGTTTAGTCTGTTGAATTTTTGACTCTAAACAGAATAGTTATTGTTGTTGTTGTTGTTTCCTTCTTTAAATTTACTTGATCTTAATAGCTCACAATTAAAATCATGCCTTATTATGTATTGAATTGAATGGATTTATATAATGAAATCAAAATTTGTCCTGATTATATATATAATAGGATTTTTCTCTTGTGCTTCTATCTGCACATATAAAAAGTGTAAAATTTTTAAAAATATTTTAAGAGTGCTGAGTGAGGTGGAATGAGGCTCAACTCAAATTCAGATTTACTGCTAAATTTTAGTACATAGTCGACTGTATTTTGGCTGAGAAAGCGTTGTTGAAGTTCCTATTATTGTTTAAAATTTGTTTGATAACATACTCGGTATCAAAATAACTAGGAGTAATCACAAGTTTAATTTGTCCTGGGTCCAATCACAAATTTAAGTAGTTCTAAATACATCCACTTAGTATATGCAACAGTCAATACTGTTATAAGCATATCGCACAGTAAATTGTTTCTGACAATATGATTAATAGAATGCAGCAATCTGTCTCTCTCTCTTATACCTCTCGCATATTTGTTTACTTTTTGCATTACGTACATAATTAGATTCTATATATTATTACGCAAACAAAAACATTGTGGTATCATTTTACCCGTGCTAACGTCAGCATATTCACATAAATCTTACATCGTTGGAAAGGTATTTTCGAGTACATTTGCAGAATATTTTTATTCGAATAAGTTGTCATTAACAAAGGTAAAACTATGTAAAAATAAGCATATAAAAAAACCTTTTTTTCCAATGGGACAGTGCAAACCAATAGCAACACAGCTCTGTTGAACAGCGTTGCTGTAGCATACACGAGAGAGAAGAGAGTGACTCAGAACACTTCAACAGAGCTGTAAGGCATTGTTGTTGTTGCTGTTTCTATATTACTCTCTCGAACTGATGACCTGAATAGAATGAAGTTATTTCATTCAATAAGCCCAGTGGTAAATAGACACATGACGTTACCAATTATTTCTGAGTTTTTGAAGCGAAAACTTCTTCAGGCACGTTTAGTAATTTTGTGTAGAGGAAATATTTACTCTAACAATAACAATAGAGTTCAGCTACTACAGCTTTTTCGCACTTTCTCCGCATTAGATCATCTTAAGAACCAGCCCAAATAACATAAAAATATCTCAATGATAGCGATAAGAGTGGTCCAAAACAATCTAAAGTGAGAAAAATTTACCCACCATAATATGGGTTGGGCTCAGGGACAACACAAGAGGTGCGAAAAGAAACCTTTACTCATTACACGACATCCACAAATTAGGAGAAATGCCATATTTCAGACAGTTTTACGCTAAGCCACTGAGAATTTTTTATGATTTTTGGAGTAAATGGACTTTATATGATCTGAAAATTTTTTCAAAGCCGAAACTTTGATATTTTCATGTCCTTCAAGGAGTTTCAAGAACCAAAAGTTTGGACTGAAATAATTTTTTGTTGCACAAAGTGACCTCAGATCAATTAAGATTTTAAAATATATTATTTTATATGTTAAAAGGTGTAATTTTTCATTAGTAAATGAAAAAAAAACAACTAACGCGCGCTGTTCATTTTTTAAAAAAATATGCGCTACGCGAATTCCGTGAAAATTTAACAAACGGCAAAATGAACAGCGAAACAATATGAGAAGCAGACATAAACAATAATCAGCGCAATCGATACATGAAAATTTGTTTTATATTTTGATTCTGATAACAGCGAGTACAGAGTACGTAAAATGAGTTATCCACAACAACAAAGTATTAGCCAAAATTGGTCATCAATGTAATGTTTTTAACTATGATAAACGTTTTTCAATAAAAATTTAAAAAAAACTTAAGACAAATCGCCTTTGATATGGTCGAACTTCGACCACAGGCGATACTAGTTAGTTGTTATTATGCATAAAATTAACGAAGGTGGATATAATCGGAAAGAGGCTTTTTGTCAGCGTGTAAAGAACAAATGTAGTCTTACTAAACATGATCTCTAGTTTCGCATAAGTTTTTATTTGTCTATGTATCACGGTACATTCCTGTGACATTATTCGTATTATATTATAAAACAATTTCATTTTAAAAATCTCTGAAAATTTAAAAAACTTCCCACTGAACCATGTGCGAAGGTTTTGCGTAAAGTGGTAGTTTTAAGTACGTTTTCGGGCAGAAATTTTTTTTGTGAATTTTTATTTTTTTTTTTTAATTTGTATGATCAATGCTAGAGAAGATTTAATTAGTTAATATTTTTCCTTAAAATATAATTCCTTTTTTTGCTTAATTGTTAGCAAACTTATTTTGTGCCGAAAAAGAAACATTCTTTTATCATTTCAGTAGGAAACAAACACTTATAAATAAACCATTTTTTATTTATAAATCAGTTCAGAAATTAATAATAAATGTTATTTTTTCACATTCTTAAATGAGTTTAAAAAAAAATAAAATTTGCTCCTCTTGACTGAACTATTTTCCATTGCAGAATTTCCAAAATTTCTTCGCAATAAGAGACCATACAAATTAGAATAAAAACGAAAACTTTATGGGGACGTCATTGAAGTGCATTTTTTTAATATTATTTTTGTGATCGTTTTTATCAAGCCACTTGCATTAAATTCATTGTAAATTCATAAAAAATTTTGTTGAAGTTCGGAAAACTTATTTATCAATATTATGTCTATTTACAAAAATATATTTAGAAAAAAAAAGTATATTAGAAAAAAGTAATTTTTTTCTATGCTGGTAACATCCAGTTTCAGATTCTACAAGAAATTTTGGAAAATCTCGTTGGGGCCATACAGCTCCGATGAAATTTTTCTCAGCGAAAAATCGATTATAGATTCCCATATCGAAGAAAATTTTTTTTATAGTACAGAACTGCTCAAAAATGCGTTTAAATGTACAGGGGCTACGGATGGCCACAAAAATGATACTGCGGGGTTTTCAGGGTCGCTGACCATAGATCCGGGGACAACACTTTGAAATTCAAAATCGAAGCTTTGGAATTTCGGACATGACCATATTTAAATAAAATAATTAAAGTAAAATTCTTCCCTTTTAAAAATAATTTTTAAATCTTTTGTAGTGTACTTACATACATGAACATACATCATGCAAACATCCACCTAAAAAGACCTTCACTTTAATGACCTACAGTTGTCTAACATACGACAACAATAATAAGAAAACATATCAACATAATATGTTGACAAATTCCCAAATTTAACTCTAAAAAAAACCTCAACGTAAACACAACTAATTGCAGCTTGAAGTGCATTCTTATGAAGTGCATTTAGCACCCCTTTGCGTTTGTGCCGCTAGATACCGCACAAGTTGAAACCAATCGCGTCGGAAGCGAATTTCATCTGGGGGGGCAGTACAAATGGGGGGGCAGTACAAATGGTGGTGCAAAAAAAGTTCACCAAAATTTCTTCACATGAAACATGAAGAAGAGAGAAAAAAGAGGAAAATATATAATACAAAAATATTATCGTTGTAAAAAAACTGATATTTTGAATAACTTTTCCTTTTAAATTGTTTATCTAGCTAAAAAATTGGGGGGGCAACTGCCCACCTTGTCCCCCCGCTTCCGACGCCAATGGTTGAAACGCGTCAGCGGTGTTGTGTTACAAGTGAATTGCACAGAAAAACACACTACAACAACAACAGGCGATAAGTCGAACAAGTACCTATGACGTTAAAGTCAAGGCCATGAATTCAAGCGAACCAATTAATGTTGAGGAAAATAATTAAATTAAGGGGAATAAGAAAAAAGGTTAACAAACTGAAAGTGATTGGTCGATTATCGATTTTTAGAACTAAATCCAAAAAATATTGGAATTGAAGGAGGAGTCTTGGGAATAATGGTAAAATTATTGTAAGAAAAATACTTGTAAAAATACTTTATAAGCCAATACATTTTTTAATAAAGATCAGATTTTAACTAAGACTTAAACTGAGCTCATCAGCTCAATGTTCCATTTAATTTCTCAAACTCGGCTCTTTAGCCGAAAATAAAGCGAGGCTCTCTAGCCAACAAAAATAGCGGATTGGTGCGCTTAAACATCAATCACTTTCATCACGACAGGCTTATTCGTGATAAGTGAATTCTTTCTACTACTATCTATTCTTTTCACAATAAATTTCAACACACCCTACACATTATCTATCAAACAAAAAAATTCAACACTTTTTATTTTAGGCGTTAGTTTAGAGAGCATATTACCGCCAAAAATTAGTCAGTACCTTGTACCCAGTTGCATTTATGAATTTTTGAATTTTCCACTAAAAATACAGTTTTAACCTCTTAGCTCTTCAAATTTATTAAATTTTCAAAAACCCTGAAAACACTTTTTAAACTTCAATGAAATTAATTAGAATCCGCTTACAGATTTTTGACATCTGAGATATAACTCCAAGTAACTCCAAGTAGCCCTTACCAATTTTTAACTCTTTTTACAAATTTTTATAAATAAGTACATATCTAAATTATCAAAGTAATATTCGTATTAAAGTTAATTTTTCATTTTGAACGAGTAGACAGTAAAAAGCGAACGCTCTATGAAATTATTATATAGGATTCTTAAAACGATTTTTCGCTGGCAAAAATTCTATCGGAGTTGTATGGTCCCAAAGAGTTCTTAACTTAGAATTTCATGTAGAATCCAAAACTGAATGTTACCAGCATGAAAATTTTCGACCGGAACAAATTGCTCTTAACTAATGTTTAAAGAAAAAATTTAGTTCAATGCCACCAAACGTTTTCATTTTAATTATAATTTTATTGTTTACTAATTTCGATTAAATTTAGTTCTGCAAACAATATTCCGATGCCTACGGCCCCTAATTTTTCCAAATCAAAAAATAATTAATTTCTGAATGCAATTTATGATTCTTTTTTTAACTTATTTCTGAAGAAACAAAAATTTGCTTTTGAGAGGCATCTTAGTCCGACGAATGAGTCCAAAAATTTTCATTTATGACTGCTGAAAATGAACTTTTCTACCCGAAAAGGTTCATAAATGAATTAAAAAAAAATAGCTTTGGTTCACTGATTTATCTTTCTTATTAAGCTAAGAAAACTATAAAATAATATTTTTATTATTTAACTATGAAATAATCTACAAATATGCTTTTTCATTGTAGATGGGTACGACATCGTATAGCACACCACCTTTTCCACCTCCAACACAACCATGGAAATCAGCAGCCACACCAACAGCAACATCATCTGCACACGATTCTGTCAGTGTTAGCAACAAGCATTTACACAGCAAAGCAATTAGTTCGTTTGGCTCAACAGCATCAACAACATGCAGCAAAAACTATGAACAACACAAATCACAACAACCACAAAAGCATCAACGACAACAACAACAACACATGTTTAGCCAACAAACA
Source organism: Dichetophora obliterata (assembly GCA_963920525.1). Classification (NCBI taxonomy): domain Eukaryota; kingdom Metazoa; phylum Arthropoda; class Insecta; order Diptera; family Sciomyzidae; genus Dichetophora; species Dichetophora obliterata. The sequence goes on from OY986437.1 coordinate 9,986,623, forward strand.
GTTGCTATTGCAGCAGTTCTAGTGCTATGCAGTCTGATACAAGCCGCAACAGCGACTCCAGTTTTTGTGGATAATCCTAGCTTAGCACAATGTAAGTAATTTATTTGGCACAAGTCACAAGCTATATAGTCGCACGTTTCCACTACTAGAAATAGAAACAAAATCATTGAACTGATATACTCATTCAGAGTTTGTTTGTTTTGCTAATGAAGCTGAAATAGGTTTATTTTTATCACTAAAAACACTAGTAAAAAAATAACAAGTTTTTTCGAATTAATTTATTGAAATTTTATGCCTCAACTTCGGAAAGCCATTGAACTTGTGCAGCAACAAGTTCGGAAATCATTTGAACTTGTTTCGTTCTCAAGTTCTAAGCTATCAAGTGCTGCAGCTGGTGTCAAGTAGCTGCAACAACTTTCTAATTTAAATTCATGTGGCTTTTCTTTTTAGCTCAACATTATTTATTACTCAATTAGATTGCATTCGCGTAGCCCCAGCTGGTGGTTGTAATGAGCAACAAAAACTAATTCTTCATTAATGTTGGTGATAGTGGAGTTGAATATTGTTAATGGAGTTTGAATACAGTCAGATGATCTTAGAACATGATTATCTGTTTATGATATTGATTTTAAATGGAAATACTTTCAAAATACTAATACAAAAATACTAATACGGTAATACGAAAACAAGAAGCTGTCTAAAGTCTTTTGATTAATACTCAAACATATAAACTAAGTTCAATCAAATACCTTTATAAAAATAGTTTAACAATATTTAAGAAAATGTGTTTTATTGAGAGAAAATTTTTATTTAAATTTTTTTTAAATACGTATCATATATAAAATTTTAAAATTGATTGCTTTAATAGAGTGCAGTACTTAGTTATGTTTTTTTAATTGAAACTTAATTATTTTGCATTTTTAAATGTGCATTTTTTTTAATAAAACTAACTTTATACTAAAAACTTTATATTAAAACTTTTTCAGTACAGAGAATAAGTTACAAAATACATTTTGTAACAGTTTTTTGTGTAAGGCAATGTAAAAATGTTATACTATAAAGAGAATTCTGGTTTTAAGTTACGGTTTTATTTTTTTTTTTTTTTCTGAGTCAATATTTTGATGGATTTATAAAAATATTCATTTCTAAATGTGAGTTTTTTGATAAAACTAGTATCAGTAAGGAGAAAAAGTTACCATTGTGCTACACAAAACATTTTGTAATAGTTTTTTGTATAAAAAAATGTAAAAATTGTATACTATAAAGAGAGTTTTGTTTTAAGTTACGGTTTTGTTTGTTTTTTTTTCGAAGTCAATATGTTGATGGATTGATGAAAATGTAAGCTACGCAGTTTTATCAAATGAATTTTTTAACACAAAATTGAACTTATGCAAGATGAGCGCTTTTCTCAAATATTATTTTATATTTAAGCAACATTCAAATGAACTTATAGCCGGATAAAAATACCTTATTTTCAAATATTAACACAACTAAAAGCAGTTATATCAAAATGTTCGGTGAAAAGAAAATGATGAAAAAATTAAATGTTATATTAACGAAAGTTGTGAATCAAAAGAATGCTACAACTTTTCATATAAAATTTTGCTTTTTTCCTTACATAACAGATATAACTGTTGTTTCATCGTGGTCACAGAAAATTTAAAAGAAGTTGCTTTTTATAAATCATATCAGTTAAACAAAATTATAAAGGAAACGCTATTTAGACTAAATGATGTTCTTTGAAACTTTGCTCCAAATATGAAAAATTCAGAAAAATGGTGGGAATTGTCCACAAAACTTATTCTTAACACAAAATTTAATGTGGCGAAAAGGTTTCCAAAAAAAAATTTTCACAGTTAACAATATTATTTTAAAACACAAAAAGCAGCTTCTCTGCTGAGACAACACTAATTTAAGTAAAGTGTTTTTTTTTTCTTAGTATCAAGAGAGATAACTTAAGTACGTGAGAGAAAGTAACGTGATTGTTTCATAGAATCCGTTCAGATGAAATGCTACAAATTAAGATAAGCAGTTGTCAGAAAAGCACACCAGCTTGAATTTCTTTTATTTTGTTTCTATTTTTAGAGAATTAAGCAAAAGTTTTTGTATTGCTGCTACTTAATACGAAAACGAAAGACTTAAGCGAGAAACTTTTTTGCAGCAGCATAGCTTGTGACAGCAAAAAATGAATGTATTTGTTGAAGTTTTCACTTTTTCCAAATGTATTATTTTTAAAACAAAGCCAATGCAGCAAGAGTTTAAAAAATAAGAATAAAAACTTGCTCTTATTTTATTTCTATATAAGAATTATATTTTTTAATATGAAATATTCACAACTGAGAACTTAAGTGTTCTTTAATTGAAAAAATTAATAATTAAAAAGTACAACAATGCATTTATGCCATTTCATCATCACAAAGGAAGAGATGGAAAGTATAATTTTCAATTCAACAATTTTGTTTTTCAAGAACTTTCACATTCCAATCAACTGTGATAAGATGATGAAAACAAATTTTTGTAATATATAACTTGTTTTATGAAAATAAATAGCTATAACCTTGCTGAACTATAACTTTGCTTCGAAAAAATAGCCATAATGCATCTAACGACACAAGGATAAGATATATTTTTTCAAAAATACACATTCAATAATTTCTTGTGTTCAAGATTTCATGATAACTTCAAGCAAGAAAAAGCTTTAATATAGTCAAATAAGAAGTAAAACATTGTTAAAACTTATAAGCCAATATTCGATAAAATACATGCTTGGTCTTAAATTGTTATTATCGATCTCTAACAACCTCATAACCTCTAACCAACGCCTTAGAACTGGTTTCCATTTTAATAAGTTTGCAAAAATTTTTGCCAATTTTACACGATTGCAAAGTACAAAACCAACAAATGCCATCAACCCGATAGAAACAACAATAAAAGCAGTTAATAGAACAGCGTATTAATAATGTGTGTACATGTGTGCCATGTATACACTAACATTTACAACAACAAAACCAATAACATCATATCAAATGGTGTGCTTCGACTTTGTCACGTTTCGCAGTTGACTTCGCTGCCGGCGCTGTTAACGTTCTTAGCTACAAAGCCGAAAGCAGCGTATCACATTGTTGTTGTTGTTGTTTTTGTTGTGTCTACTTTTCTCCCAATTCATTTACATATACATATATGCTGTAAAAAGCGCTAAAACTTTACGCAGATCCCGCATGGTGAGTGCTGCAACGCACAGTGGGGCAAAACGCTATTTATTTATTTTCTTCAGTTCATAATACAAAAATTTATCAGTCTGTAAGGACGGATTTTGTTTCATTCCCTCAAAATAAAAAAAAATAGAAACTTTTACTAAAAAAACTTTTTACAATTAAAATCAACCTTAAAGTCAGAAAAAATTCGAATTATTGAAAATTAGTTTTCAAAAATTAACTCTGTTTAACAGAGTGATAGTTTAGCCAAATTTTCGATTTTAATTTCAACATTTTAACCCTTTGTATGGCCTTGTAACAGAACTGTAAAAAACCGAATAAATTCCTAGTTAAACACTTCATAGTCCATTTGCACCAAATAAATAATTTTTGCATAACAGTCACGAATTGAAGAATATGATTTTAAGACAGAAAAGGAACAATAACTGTAGTTTTTTACCAATCCATTAAAGATCGTATTCGTAAAATATATGTATGTGATCAAAAAATTATATGCAAAAAAAACAGAACATTTAAAATATTGTGATAAGATCAATGCTGAGTAAAGTGTTCCAAAAATTGAAAATGTATTGAATTAACTAAAAATATTCACAATTTAAAAAAAAAAAAACTGTGAATTTTTAAACCAAAGCGTGTTCAGAGATTTTGTTGTGTCACTCGATTATATCTGTGGTCACAAGGAATAATGACTAAACTCAAAATATCGTAAAAAAACGATATGGAATTTACTTTATTGCCAATTTTTGGAAGTATGCAGATATCCATTTTTTTTCCCCACAATTGATCATCACTTATGTCTGCACATATTTTGTGTGTAAGGGTTCATTTATTTCAAAAAAATTAGTCGTAATTCGTGCAATTAAAATATCGTTTTTTACGATACTTTGAGTTTAGTCGTTATTCCTTGTAACCTTGTAACCGTTATTGAACAAATATATTGTATTGAACAAATATGTTTTCAGTTTGGTTTTTCATATTAAAACCACTATCTATATTAATTTAAATGATACTTTTCGAAAAATAAGCACTTGCCCAATAAAGGGTTAAATTTTAAAAAAAAAATATTTTTAAAACAAAGTTTTTGGAATAATTGTTCACTCGAAAAGTATCAACTTAACAAAAGAATTTTATCTAGCAAAAGATGATAATAGTTAGCTAAAAAATAAGTGTGCATATTTTTCAGAATATTTTGGTCAAAAGACATAAAGCTAAAAATGACTCAAAATATACTGAAAAATTTCTCACTTAAGTAACTCTAAGCATTTTTAGTTTGATCGAAAATAAAGTTCGAAATACACACTTTAGCCACCGAAAACTAACAATTTTTAAATTTTATATCATCAGTGGCAAGTTAAGCCAAAACATATAGGATGTTTACTGTTTCTTTATAAATTTTGTGCAGCAGATACAAACCAGCAAGGATTTTTTCAAAATATCGTATTCTCAGACGGAAGTAGCAGTCAGTTTAAAATTAAATTTATTGCTCGCAACATTTCCGATTATATAGTTGGATTATGTTGCAAAAATATGGAACGGAACTACTGTGAAATTTTTCATGGGAAAGGTGCCGTTGATGGAGGAAGAGCTGCAGTTAAAAGAAAAGTTTGTCATTAATACATATTTCTACAGAGCAGATTGGAGAGTTTCCTCACTGGTTAAAAAAACTAAAGGAAGTGCATCTCGTGTTATATTTATTTTTGCTTATCAAGTGATGAAAATTAAAATAAAATATGTCGAACCATATTTTCTTGTAAAAGAAATATTTAAGTTAAAAAAAATTTTATTTGTATATTTTTAATGTTCGAATTAAAATTCACGTAGTTTTTCATGTAATTAAATCTTAATATTAAAATATTATGAGGAATTTCTTTAATAAAGTGAAATTATTCTTTGCTTTTCTTAATTTTTAGCAACATGAAAGGCGTATGAACTTTAGATTAAGATAGGTTTAAGTGGCGGTCTAGAAAGTTGGTCCGTTGTGACACCACAGGGGATCTAGTCCTCCATTTCTACTCCTAGATACCGTTATGAAAACCAACCCGTACTAATAACAAAAAATAAAAGATGCTTTATGTCTACCTCCTCAGGACCCCTGAGATCATAAAAAAAGGCTACTTAAATGCTTTTGTCTTTTGCTGGATAGAGTGGGTCATGAACAGAGGAGTTACGATACCGACTCCTCCTCTTTCTTATCCGTTCAACTCATACAGAAGTCATTCGCTTATACCCCCATTCTTAAGGTATGCCTACCTATGAATGGAGAGATCTTTCCTCGCCAATTTTGTAAGCTTCCTCATGCGTTTTCCAGTGAAACTGGCCCACATCTGTCTGAACGTGTTGGAGGTGATTCTGTGATTTCCCCTGAAATAAGCCATTTCTATGACATATTGTCTTAGAGCCAGCTTGCACGATACAAGTGGCATGCCTAATGTTTCCATATTAGACAGCAACATTACCGTTGTGCTTTCTCTAGCGAGCTCATCCGCTCTACAATTTCCAGGTATGTCCCTATGCCCCAGTATTCAACCAGATGAATATTGAACTTAACAGGCATCTTATTAAGAGGCGAGCTACATTTAAGGACTGTTGGTGATTTTAAAAACACACCTTTAGAGGATTTTGTCGCTGCATGGCTAAAAAAAAAATGTATATATCTCTAGTTCATATCTCACTATACCTCAGCCAACCCACAGCTCTATAAATGGACATTTTTTCGCCTGGAAGACCCTGCAATAATCTGCCAGTCTAAATGAGAATCTGATGTCCAGGTTCGTAGAAAATACGTGTCCTCCGACCTTTCTGTCAAGTTTTGAACCTTCAATAGAAATATGCGCGTCAACTTGGTTGAGCGATAGTAACCCGTCCCACTCTACTCTAGTTGGGATTACTGTGTTAAAGATGTTCTCGAATGAGGGAGTAGCAATAGTGTAGTCGATGTTGCTAGTAACTACTCCTGCAATATTGATAATAGATCAATGACCTAAACGAGTGTTAGCCCACTGCACGGTTGTTCTAAGGCAGATGGCTTCCGTCCTTTTTCCAATAATATCGAGGGGTATCAAATTAAAAACTGCATTTAGAGCCTCAGATGAAGTAGAGCTAAGTGCTCCTCTGATAAATTTGGCCGTAATTCTTTGTACTTTCTCAAGCAATTTATAATTAGACTGGGTTTATAGTGCTTGCCCACCACACACAGGCAACGTATAATAAGATTGGCCTCACTATAGCTAAATAAATCCAACGTGCAATATTCGGGGTAATTCACCATGTTTTTTTACAGACAAACTTCATATAGAAAATAATTCGCAAGTATTCTTCAACGAAGTATAGCTGAGTGCAATCGAGAAGTGTAGAAATTATGCTCGAAATTTTGTATTACCAGTTCTGGTTTTTGGGGACTTTTTCCCAACTCAAAGCTTTTGGCTCGAACAATACGTGCGCTACTGTGGAAATGCCCATGTGTCACTTTTTTTCCATCACTGATTTAAAATTTATATTATCTTCAGTATACTAATCTAAAAAAACAACAATAAAAAACACAATGAAATCGAAAATCTGGCTAGACTGATTTATAGATAGGTGCAATTTTACTCTGAAAAGCTTTGCTTTTACTAAGACTTAACTTTTCAATAAAAATTGTGAATGGAAAAAAGGGGAATGAAAATCCAAAGTTCGGTCACACAGATTCAGAAATAATGCAATTATGAACATTAAAAAAGAACGTATTCCAATTTTGTTGGAACAGCATTCGTTCTCTCCCACTGTGCGAAGCGTCTCTCAGCTCGAGTAACATTTTTTTAGGTCAACACTTGTTGATGGTAGCTGCTGCTGCTGGACGTTGAAAGTTGACGCGCAGCCGCTGTCTTAACAAAGTTCTTTATTTATTATGAACATCGCATGTTGTTGTTCTCATTGAATATTTTTTCGATTTTTTTTCTCTAAATTGGAATATGTTTGTGTTATGTTATTTTTTTTTTTGTTGTTGTTTTTCCCCCATTTCTGTGGGCGACACTAAAGTAGGTCGCTGTGCCAACTTGTGCTGTTGCTGGTGATGGTGCCGCCGCTGCTGCTGTAGCTGTCATGCTTTGCATTGTAATCCTGCCAGCACTTAAGCCATAATTTTGCAAAAGACCAACATGCTGGCCTAGAGCAAGTTATTTTCTAAAAAAAAGACATTGTTGTTGTTATTTTTGTTACTTTTTGTTGATGTTATTGATGCTTTTTTAGAGAGTAAAATTTTTTCTTACTACTTTGCGGTATCATGATAAGCATTGAAGCTGTCACGGAAATCGTCATCAACTAGTTTTTATTTTTATTCAACTATATTTCTAACTTTTTCAACTTTATCTACAAAGATATATTGACTGAAATTGGTGTCTATTTCTTTTGCTGTTTTGGTTGTTTATGCTGCGATTGCTGCTAGTCTTTTTCCCTTTCACTTCCCTTTTTTGTATTTATCTTTTACTTTTCATTTTTTTTTTCTTGTTGGTCCAAGCAGCTATTAAATCATGTTAAGATAAAAGTGTGAGAAAAGAGACCACAGCGCAACAACCAGCAGTTGTTATGGCAACATTCTGGTGACCTCAATTGCTGGCTGCGCCTGCGCTGTAAATAAGAAAGTTTTTACGTTTCTTTGGTTTTTGCCTAAAATTGCTGTTAATACTGTTGGATGGTAGCTATTTTTGCAATTTGTAAATTGATTGTGCTAAAGGAGGATCGCTGTTAATAAATGAAATCAATAGAATTTTGTAGAAGAGAGAGAGCGAGTTATTCTCAAATTTTTTTTATTCCAGATTGGCTAAAAATCAAAGATTATAATTTTTAAATTTTTTTACGGTTTTAGACTGTGTCTATTTATAAGGAATATTAAAAAATGAATTGTTTAATAAATTTTTGAAAACATATCGCTCATTGTGTAAAAAACTGTAACAACTCTACATTTAAATTTTCGGGTAGCAACATTTTATAATGTTCATATCTGAACAAAATTAAAGAGCTGTGGTGCTATTTGGTGCACTAAAAACATAGGCTTATTTCATTTTTGACGTACATCTTTTATTTTTGACTTTTTATAACAGTAATTCTCCTAACCGAGATTTTTGTTTATGTTTCCTTCAAGAAACCTGTAACGAAATATAAAAAAACTAAATATATTTAAACAAAATGAATTCATTGAGTTTTATAGGAAAAAAGAAACACAAAAAGTTGAATTTTTAATGCAAAGCTTTATCACAATAAAAACATTCTTCTGCTAATTAAAAAGTTTTTTTAAAAGCATTTTTTCCAACTTTTTATAAAAATTGGTTTTTTAATTTTGTTATACCGAAAAATTTAATTTTATATTTCATTTTTTAGAAGTAATTCTACTGGTGCATAGAGAATTTTGTTTTTAATAAACACTATTTTTTTAGACAAAATTTTTTCAAATAAATAATTTTATTGTCAATAATATATAACCAGTAAAAAACACATTATAACTTTTTTTTGTGTAAGGAATATCTATACAAAGATCACGAAAATAACACTATTTTAAAGATATCCCCGCAGTCTAGATTTTGTGTTGTATATTATTTATAAATAAATATAATGCCCTTATTTAGTTAAGAAAAAACATAAAAAATTGACTTATTTAAAAATAATAAAAATAATCTCAAATTGGTCAAGAATTTCAGCATATGTCAATATTATCTGGACGGTTAATAATAAAAAAGTGTCAAAAATAGGCTACATTTATTAAAAAAATCTTAATAAAAGCATGCCCCATACTTGTTTTGGAAAAATACTATCATTAACTTAAACGAAGTACAGAAAAAGCTCATATATTGTAAAATAATAATGTGAAAATCTGCAGCTATGCATCAAAGAATACAAAAGAAATAATATACAATATAAAAAAAATACAAAAGCAAAACTATTAAAGCAAGTTCGTGTCTTAAATCTTTTGTTTGCTTGCACAAATACATCGTTTAAAACAGCAGTTTTGCTATAAAATGTGTAGTACAAGTAAAAATATTTATTTTTTAACTGAACTGAATTCAATAAATGAAATTTTTAACTGTATTTTATAACTGCAATTTTTTCAAAATATTGTTTTAAATTTTTCAACGTAAATTAAGCTGAGCTTAGCTAAAAAACCTGCAATTAAATGGATTACGTGTCTTTAAAATTGCTTGAGAGTTAATGTGTGAGTATTTTTAAATATTATCTAAGAATTATAGAGTTAATTCTCAAAGTAAATTTCATCATGTCATTTACCTTCAACCAAAAATTTTAAAATTCTTGCCTTTTTAGAGGCACAATTAATTTATAGAGTTTTTTTTTTCTTTAACCAGAAAATATAAAGTACTTCAGCCATTTCTTAAAGTTTTGAGCTACAGCTTAAGAAAACTTCATGTTTGTTGAGTATAAATCTCCGCTCCAGTGACATAATTTATTACATAATAACTACTTAGAACTAACAGTAAAGAAAAACTCAGAAGAAATTGGACAGACTTTAAATTATGATTTTATTAAATAAAATAAAAGAAAACAAAAAATTAAGTTTATTTGAGAATAGGGAAAACTAACACAAAGCAGCACTTTACTTACAAACAGTGGCTATTGCAAGGACATTGAACTGTTAACTGTTTATTTTTAAATGTTATGCACCAAGTGTGAAAGATTGCTGTTGACAGCGTTTGAAATTATAAACTAAAGTAAAAGCATTAAAGAAAGGTAGTTGATTTTTTTCGCAAAATAATAATATAACAAAGTACAATTTTTCAAACAATAGTCTAAAGCAAAGAACTTAAATGCCTGCTTATCGAAAGATTTTATAAGAAGTTTTTTTATTAAAACATTCTCCTGGTTTTTTGTGGTAAAACTAATGGAATTAAAACCGGTAGAGTCTTAGAGTAGTTTTCTATGAGACCATCATTTCTCTACACAGAAATTCACAAAACTCTTTAAAGTGCAAATATCTAAAAATTTTACTTTTGACTTTATGCCGCCTCTTAAAAAATTGTATTATAAATGCAATTACGGTCATATAACATACTAGCTGTAAATAATCTGGCCAACTTATTGCACACACATATGGCCAATTATTTATTCTTCTTAAAGCGGTAAATCGTTTTGTATCCTCTCACTGAACATTTGCTGGCCTCAAGCAGCGACGCCTCAGAATTTATTTTAGAATTATTTCAACTCTATGCTATACAAATCGTTTGACTTTTACCGGCCTGTGACTTGATCTTTGGCCATGTTATGGTGCAGCATGCTGCATTTTGTGCGTCCTCTGCTGTAGCTTTTGTGCGTTTTAATGTGCTGTTTTTACTAACTTTCTTCGCAAAACTCACAACGGCAGTTGCATGGCATGCGTTGTTGCTGATTTAACAGCGAGAATTTTCCGTTAGCTGACCGCATTTTTGTGGTAATTGTTGGCAAATATATAAAAAAAAATACTTATATTATGAATAAAATATTTGATATTTCTTATCCTGTTTGTCAAGGAGTCCATTTAATTGTTCAAAGATGTATGTTTATGAAAGGCCTTCAAGTCAGCAGTTCTTAACTAATGGCTTAAATTCTTAAATAAGTATCAATGCATTAGCAATAACTCTTAAATGCATTATAATATAAAAAAATACTAAGCATATGTATGTTAAACAGGAAGTCCAGTTTGTTTTTTAAGCCATTTTCTTTTAAGGAATATGGAATCTTTAAAAAAAAAATATATTTAGATTTTTATTTGTTATATTTAAGACTTTTGGTAATAGGCCAAAAAATTTTGTATTTTTTACATCTTTTAACAAATGTCTGTAGCAATGAACTTTTCACCATTTCATTTGAGTATAATAAAACTCAACCTAAAATAAGGCAAAATATTGTGCTTCTGTTTGAATTTCTTTAAAAAATCTAGAGTGCTGCTATTAAATAGCACGAAAATAACACAAAAGAAAAAAGCTCAAATAGCAATTGTGCGTAATATTGCCTAATTTGAAATTTTTTATAACTGTTTGGCTAACGGTTTTGTGTGCTAGCAAATTGGCACTAATTTAAAAAGTTAATGAAAACGAAAGAAGACCACAGAAACTTAAGCAAGAATTTATTAGCTATGAACGGAGGGGAAAGAAACAAGGCGCATGGCTGCGCAATAGTATATAATTATGTAAATATTACCACAATAATTAAATATTCATTAACAGAGGCGCATACAAAAAATTTCGAATATTAACATTACGGTTCATGTTTTTACATATTTTTTAGCAGCAAAAAAATAAAATTTTTTAATAAAAAAAAAAATATTACATTTCATTACAGTTCAGTCCGGTCGCAATATTCGGCATTTGCCATGCATTGTACGAAAGTCAGGTCGTTCTGGTGTCTGCATGTTTGCCATCGATTGTATCAAGTCGAATGGCACCCATCTGGGCACGTGCATAGATCGGTTCTACTTCGGCTCCTGCTGTCAAATGAATGTGAGTAAAACAGAAATTCAGCACATGCATCGACTATTCAATTTTAATTTCCAAAACATTCATGTTGAAATTTCAGGATGAGACGGCTTTCTTTCCGCAGGAAATCAGCGATAATAGCATAGATCAAAACACGATATCACACTTTGTACACGAATCCACCACTTTGCCTACAAGTGCTCTCTTCAAACTCACCACAGAGAGTCCGCATCATTTGCCGAGCGCAGTGGCGTCACAAAATATCGCCACCACAACCACCAGTGTACACGCCAACACAGATAAGGGCACAACAGCGGAGCTCACCACATCGAACAAAACCACCACAACAACTACCACCACTTCAGGTAAACCAGTCAAGCCCACATACAGCTCAGCTCAGCCACCCAAACGCATTTCAGCAAATACAACACACCATAAAATATCCCAATTTGTAGTGAGAACTACAACAAGACCCAAACCACTGTTGTTCGGCAAACCCACCATAGCGCCAACAACAATCAAGCCGCCCAAGAGAAGAACAACCATTGCAGCACCTATTCTAACCACCACGGAGTCTCCCAAGCTAGAGCAACGCATAGAAACTACAACACAGGCGCAGAAATTCTACACTTTCCAAATGGTGGAGACAACAACACCAACGCCTACAGAGCCTACGGTAGCCAATGATGAGCTGCTATTAGTGACCACAACCCAACGTCCACGACCGAGCAGCGTTAACTTGGTGACTAGGGTAAAGCCAAGCACTATGTCGACTACAACAACAAGGGCACCGATGACTACTACATCCGCAACTACAACCACAACGACAACGAGACCGACCACAGTTAAAACTAGACCTACGATAGCGACCAGATGGCCAACAACTACGAGGAGAACAACGCAAAGCAAACGTCCAACGCGAAGACCTACAACAACGTCCACAACTGAGGCGACTACCAAAGAAACTACCAGTCGTCAACCTATCGCATCCGCAGATGAACTGGCAGTGATGGCAACTAATGAAACAGAGATAAAAGTGACGCTTAAGCCCATCACAGTAGCAACAACAACGACAAGAGCGCCACGGCCCACACCAAAGCCAACGGCCGAAATAGTCAAGGTACCCAGACCCACTGTGGGCGCAGAACTAACAACTATGAGACCTAGGCCCGTATCTACAATAGCACCAGAAACAACTAGTAAGAAGCCAACGAAAACTACACAAACGCCTACGACTACAACAAGAACGAGACCAAAACCTAACACAACGACATCAACAAGATATCCCACCAGAAGACCAGTGACAACAACCACAACGACCTCGTCCTCAACAATCACCAGCCAAAGGCGCACAACAGAAGCACCCACAACAACAACAACCACAAAAGCGCCAATAACAAAAACGACCACGGAGGCTGCAAAACCGGAGACGCCTCCAGCAACAACCACAACCCTCAAACCGGGTCTTGTGACATGGACGAATGTTGATGGAGAACCACAGAATAATACCACAGTTGATGAAGAATGGCAACCACGCCCTCCACCCTCTGACTGGGTGCCCGTGCCAACGATTGCACCAGAAACACAGGCCAATAAGACCACAACAGGTATGTTCCGAATTTAGCATCTCACCAACTCACTAAATAATCAAGTATTACACTCACATATCACATTTGTATTTTCAACTTCACCACAGTCGCTCCCAGCAGCAGCTCAACACAAAAGATTATTGTCTCAATTACATCAAGTGTAAGCGAGATGATGAACAATGTTTCAATACCAATGAAACCACCAGCACCAGCACTAGCACTAGCACCAACAATGTCGACCACAAGCACTACACCCAGCACAACTCTAAGCACTACTGCGACCACTTCTTCATCCACACCGAGCACTCCACCAAGCACTCAAAGTACTAGTAGTAGCACGACTTCACCAAAACCGACAACGACACTTACAACAGCAACGCCAAGCACAACAACGACTACAACTATTCGACCTACATTTACTACAGATTCTCCTATAGATTCGGAATCATCGACAAGCACCGAAACTGTGTTTGGGACTGGCACCAGTGCCATAACTACAGAGTATTCAACGGAGGATTATAATGCAACAATGAGTTCGACAACAGCAGCGCCAGTGAATACGCTGGAAGGTGTCAACTACAGACAGGGTGAGTACAAGAAGAAATAAGTTATGTATTTGACTAAAAATTTTTGGGACTCCAATTATATTATTTGATTAAAAATGTTAGTTAAAGAAAAAAGTGAAGAGCTTTAAGTGAATACAAAATATATCTACTCTTTGTTACCAATATGAAAAAGCTTACTTAGATGGAGATCTAAGTCTATTGTGGCCAGACACTAGTTTTCAATATTCGACATGCTTAAATTAAGAAAGTATAAATTTACAATAGTTTTGTCAATTTTATAAAAACATTTTGCTTCTTTTATTTACAACGTGATAAGTAGTTTTGTACAAGTATATTTAATGGCTATAAATACTCTTCGGAGGGCCCGGTTCAAGTCTTAGCTTGAGCAAAATCCATAGGGGTATTCACACTGACTTGGGTAGTTGAAACAAAACATTTTGATAGATTGAGTAACTTTGATTATTGCGAGCACCCTAAATTGCAGTTGAGTACTTTGCAGAATAGTTTTCGGCAGTGCTGCATGTTTGTTTGATCTTTCCGGTTTATGTAGCTGATGAGTATGAGATGAGTAAGTAACAGCTGGGAGAGGGTTGCACCAAATTTTTTTTTGTCATTTTATGTACGCAAAATTTATGCCATTAATTGGACGTAAAAAAAGTTATTTCATATACGAGTAATTTTTAACGTGAACTTCGGTGCATTTCGGAATATAATATAATTTAATAGTAATCACGGGCAGATGTTGTCCTGTCACAGACCGCTTTACTGCTGTATAAGCATTTTCATGCAAATCGGAAGAAGAAGGAATTTTATATATCTGAGCTGGCATAACTGTAGTGGGTACACGCCCATTTTTAGTTCAGTATTCTAAATTTTAGTCTAATACAACTCAAACCGTCTGATATATAGACTTTTTATTGATTTGTAGGCTGTAAAAGGGGGTGTGGCATTTTGTTTTTATTAACAGTGCTATCAAACATAATACCAGATTTTGTAAATTTAGGTGCCTTAGGTGTTACCGTTCCTAAAATCTTAAGAGATACCGCACGAATGATTTTATATATACATGTAGAAGTGCGGTAAAAGTAGGCGTGGCAACATTTATATATACAGTGACGACTATCATAGCACATACACACCAAGTTTCATTATAAAAACGAGCACAGCTTAGGAATTCTAATGATTTCTGAAAAGTAAGTGTAGGTATAGTTTGACCACGCCCATTTTTTGTTGAGTTGTCGAGAGTAATCATACGATATAAATTAAAAACTTTTGATTCAACACAACCGAATTCGTCTGAAACATAGCGTTTTTATTGATTTGTGGGAGGAAATAGGAGGTGTGGCAATTTTTTTGTTATTATTCCAGATATTAGCCTTGACAACAAATGTTGTAAATTTGATGATCTTAGTTCAATTATTTCCTATTTTTACAAAAGTTGGTTTTACAAAACACACAGAAGCAGTACTCAATTTGGCAAGAATTTAATCTGCCAAAACAAGTGGGATCCGGTAGAGTAGATTGGTAGATGGGTAGTTGGGTGCAATTGCACTTTTCAAAAACAAAATGTGTGGCTTTTACCAAACTACCCAAGTCAGTGTGAACACCCCTAATGTTTTTAATCAAAAAATTTTCGTTTCATTAAACCTTTTTATTTCAAAAATAAAAATAATGTCTGTTTCAGGAATCGAACCGATAACCAACTCGCTAGTATACAAGGCGCTTATTTAATCAATTGTGGTCGCAAGTTAGGGGCTTATACTAAACTATTGCATTTGATGTAAAGCCGTTTTTTTTTTTTTTTGTTAAATCGTAACAATGAAAGATGCGTTTGAAGCTGGCTTAAGGTAAAAAGAAGGTTATAATTTGGAGCTTTAGGTCAAGTAGTTTATGAAAAAAGGCAACAACAAGGTCAAAACATTTATCGGTACATTAAGTAATGAGTGTTGATGAAGATGAAGATGTTGCAGCGCTCCACAACGTGTCGTCTGGAAAAATCTAGCTGGAAAAAATTATTTTATTTGTTTTTAACAAGTATTTGTTGGGTTGAGACAAGAAATAAATTGCACTGGAACAGTGTCGAAAATGCACCCTGTTGGGAAAAACTTCAAAAGTACAAAAACAAAACAGATAAATAAAAACATTTTGCAAATAATATATCACACGTACAAGTTTCATAGCATATTTTTTTCATTACTGGTTACATCCAAAAAAGTAAATTTTAAATTATTTTTCAGTTCTATGAAGCAATGCGGTTTTTAGTCATGCATTGACTTTTATATAAGAAATCAAAAACCTTAAAATTCCGAAACACATATTTAAAGAGTCATTTACCTGCATGTGGTATTGGCTCAAAATTATCATTAAGAAAACACTTCTATGCCATAAAAACGCAAAAAGTCGCAATATTTTTTTATTGTTTTGGGTAAAGTAAGACTCAGACCTAAAAAATAAACCTAAACAAAATTGTGAAACATTTTTTTGCACTCTAAAATTAAAAAAATTTTTCTCAAAAGTGTCTAACGAAATTTAAATTACAAATAAAAAAACTTTCCTTTCGGAAATTAGTCCTTATATAAATCCTTTCGGATTTTTAAATAACAATGAAAATATAAATGCATATACAAGCCAACACAAAGTTGTTGTTTTTTATTGTAAGATGAAAACTTTATTTTAGCAATTTAATTTCTATGAAGCTTTTGCCAAATAGCACGTACTTGACATCGAAGTCTATTTGGCTTCTATTGGTCTCGTTCTGACTCATTTCACTAATATTATGCATTAGTATTGGTAAAATTTTTTCAACTTTTCAAATATTTCGAAAATTGTTTGATGTTCCGCTGGATTGCCATAATTTCACACTCTGCACTTTTTAAAACAAATTTTAGGATAAATGTGGTATTTTCATTTTACAATGTGACGACGGTAAGCAATATTATAATAACGGTCCTTCGTGTCAGATAAAAAAAGCAACTGGATAAAATGGACTTCTATTGACATTGAAATGCTTCTATGCTTGCAATACCTTCTTTGAAACCTTGAAAATTTCTATTAATAGAGTTTAAAAATTAAGCTTACCAATTTTCTCTAAATTGAATCTTATTCAAAAACACTTTCGGTAAAATTTTGCAAGTAACATTTTTATAAAATACTATAATCTTTCAAGAATATTTTTAAAGATACATATTTTATTTCAAAGGGTCAAAAAAGATAAATAAAATAGGAGGCTAGGAATAAAATATTTTGCAAATTTATTGCATATAAATAAACCAGTAAAAATATTAAACACTATACAAATGACATGACTAGACATCATACAAATTAAAACAACAGCAGCAGAAATATGTGAATTGTTTTATTTATACAATTCTATTGAAGGTGTACAGCGAAGCTGTTCGAAATATTTAGAAAACAAATGATATAAATTTTTTTAGAAACTAAACAAACGCATACACTTAGGGCCGTTTTATTCACTTTTTATAATTCGAGCTAACTTGAGCAGTTTCAGTAACTTTTGTTAACTTGACTTTTTGTACAACTTGCGATGTTAAAAATTTTAATTTCTCAATTTAAAAATTAATTTCATTCAGTTCAAGTTGAAATTTTATATGTTGAAGTTAAGTCAAGTTATAAATACTTTAGTTATAAAACATCCCAGGGACTTTTTTGATATTTGATGGGAAATGAGAAAAGAAATGACTTTTATAACTTATGAAATGGAAATTTGTTGATGTTGAAGGCAACACAATGTCAAAAAATATTTTGTTATTAAAATATATGTGCGCAGAATAAAAACAAAGTGATTTACAAATTATGGGGGCTTTCAGTTGACGGTGTTTCGAATAAAGATATGTTTTAATTCACTTAGCTAAATAACGAAGCATGCTTTACATGTAATTTAATAAAAATATTTTTAAAAGACATGCGCTTTCATTAACATTTTAAACAAGCCTGTGTTAGGCGTTTTTGATATTTTTAGTTCTTATTTAAAACATTATATAGTTCTTTGACAATCGAAAATAATGGTGTTTAGAATTTTGTCTTTGTATTTTGATAACAGAAGTCGATAAATTCGAGTCCTTCAAAATATGGTCGACGGTTAATCTAAGTTAATTGGCAAGAGCAATTTTTAATTAGTTTTTTTTTTATCTCGTTTATTAACATGAAAGCCATATATTCTATTTTTTTAAGAGATCGACTTTGGTGCCTTCTAGCATATACACACAAAACCAATATTACAAAAATAGTGTCTTTGACTTCTTACTAAATATGTTAAAATAAACCATACTGTGATATATAATTGTAGAATTCTCAATATAAAACAAACACGTCTTTTGGGTTGCTTCAATTAAGTTTAGGTTTATTAATAATTTATTCTTAGTTATTACTTTAGTTATTAACAATATTTTAGTGTTTTCAACTTCTATACTTTTTATATTACATCCGTTCACGTCTGACGTTTTTTCCATTCGTTTAGTCAGTGTTGTCCTCTAATAATTTCGTCCGCTTCTTGTAGTCCGTGTGGCATGTAGTACATCAGTCTCGTCCAAAGTCCGTGAAATACGTCCGTCGACTTGGCCTATTCCCACATAATAAAATAGCTTGAAAATAAATAGTTAAAAATTTAAATTTTTTCCGCTTGAGGATCTAGAAACCTACTTTAAGCGCAATTTTTAAATGCATTTTTTGGAACGTTTGCTCTTTGCAATTTGGCATAGCTCTTTTTTTAGAAAACTGTTTTTAACAATTTTTTTTATTTATAAAAGAATAAGTTGATTTTTTTTAAAAGTGGCCTAAAATGTATTGTGTTATTTTACGTTTCTCTTCGTCAAACTAATATTTACTAAATCGAACGAAAAAGTTCCATTTTTGACTAAAGTAGAGGTTTGTGGCTTGCAGGCTGCACGAGAATTTGCACATGCTCTGTTGAAATCCTTTCAATGATGCAAATTCAGTCAGTAGAGCTGTTAAACATAAAAAGGCTTATACAAAAATTTAGCAGCTGAAATTAAAAAGATTCATCAGAAATGGTGCCTTATTTTAGAACACCTTTATTTACTCTCTATGCACTACTACTTCTTGAAAATCGAATTACCACCAAACTGAAATTGACAAGCTTCATATTCCCTTCAACAAACGGCTCCAGCTGCACGTAGAAGTTCCACGTTGTGAACTTATGCAAAAATGTAGGTACCGACTACTTATAATTATGCACATAATAACAGCACTTTCATATTACTACACATCGAAGTTTCTTTTGGCCAACTAATGATTGTAGTCTTTAGAGCTGACATCGATCAGCGGAAATTAAATTACGGATATAAAGTGCAATTCAAGCCCTTTAAATGTTTGAACACAAAGGATCCAGAACTAGATCAACAAGTAATGCCGACTCCGAACAGCTCGTGTTCTTAAGAATCTTTACTTTGCAGTTATTACTCTCTGAGGTTTATTTCATAATAATTTCATAATTCACTTTCAAGAATTTGTGCTTGTTTCTTTCGGCTTGCAATTTTAATCACCTAAAATTCAATAAAAAAAAACAATAAAAATTATCCAAAAGACCTTTGTAAAAAATTAAATAAAGTAAAAAAAAAACACACACACATTTCACTGGATCAATAGTTCATTGTGCTATTCTATTTGTTCTCTGACCTATATATATGTGCAGTTGCATATAAGTGTGCCGCGAAAAAGTGTGAATATCGCAATAAAGCAACAACATTAACAATAAGAAAAAGTGTGAATATTGCAATTAAGCAAAAACAATAACAATAAGAGAAACAGCCCACTCCAACTTTTAAGTGCACCTGAAATAAGTGCAAATATCAAAAGTAAAAAAAAAAACTTTTTATAAACAACCAAATAAAGTAAACAATAAACAATGGAACCTGCTTGTGCCAAAATTAACTGCTCTATTGAGGACAAAGGTGCAATTAAGCTAAGTTGCAATGGTCTTTGCGGAAAATCTTACCACGGCACTTGTGTGGGAATGACTAAAAGAAGTTTAAACTACTTTCAAGAATACACATCACATTTTAAATTCTTCTGTGATGAGTGCATGGATCTATCACTATCCCATGTTATGCTCGCCATAAAATGTCTTAGCGACTCCTTGAACGTGATGCATTCGGCTAATAAGCAAGTCATCAGTAAAATACCAAATTTTGAAATAATGACTCACGTATCCGATGATCTTGCAAGGGTAGAGTCCATCTGCAAAGCAAATAACTCGGATATCTCAAATGTTTCTAAAAACTTGAGAATTCTAACAGATTTAGTCAAAGATAGCGAAAAAAATTTTATTTGGAAAACGGCCATAAGCGAGCTTAATATAGAAGTAAAAAAAAGCCTCGACGTTTTAAAAAACGATAATACAGCCAAAAATATACTGAGCATGCTAACATCTTTGCGCTATGATGTGGATATCGCACTTCAGTCAGGCAAACCCCAACCATCACCTCCGCAATCAGATCCAATGCTGGAAATATTACATCAAAAAATAAGTGATATCAGTGATGATCTTGAAGTGTTTCGAGTGACGCTTGCAGATGTAGTGGATGAAATAAGATCTGCACCCAATAGAGCTGAAATAAGTTATCCACAAGCCTCTCATCATAACTCTTCCTCTATTTTCGAGGAAATAATGGAAGCATCTATTCGTTTGCCACAGGTCACCTCTTTACCAGCTAATCTGAATTCTTTAACTGCCTATGACACTACGGAACATATAACACCGATTGCTACTCCTCAAAATATTGCAATGAATCCACCCCAAATCGGATCTCCACCATCAACAGTACCCACAATAGCTCATTCTATTCGTTCATCAACAATTTCTCCAAAACAAAACAAAAATACCAATACCTCACAACCTGGATCTCCCTCTGCCACTTCACCTCGTGACTCACCACCAATTGCAGCCCCTCGTAACAACTTAATCCATAAGTTTGGAACGTCATGGACTTCAACTCAATGGCAGAATAGAATAAAGAAACTCCATGATTCTAATGAAATTGACAAGACCACTCTGTTCATTAAGGGCCCATCAGTTAAAACAACTATATCCTGGATGAGCACTTACTTTCGTAATAAATTTGGCATATCTATTACAAACTGTTCAAAGATATCCAATAAAGCAAAAAATTTCTGCAGTTTCAAACTAAACATCCCAAGTCAATATGCGTGGATGTTCTTGAACAACAGCGGTGAGAGACACGGCGAATGGTTAATAACCGAATGGACGAATAAGCCTGGGAAAAAGTCTAAAACATCAAGATCTTTACAAAGTTCTGGCAGTTCAAGAATCGAATCTTCTGAAAGGAATCCTAACATTAACAAGAATCCATTATCTAAAAGTAATTATAGTTCTTGCTCTAACTCTTTTACATATATAAATTCCCGTCCTAATTCTAAATCTAAGTTAAATTCTTATTCTAATTCTAATAAAAGAAATGTAAACCTACCTGTTCTTGAATCCAAACCTTATTCATCAAACAAGTTTGTGCAACCTAAGTCCCACCATAATTCAGATTCTAATTGGAATCTGAAAACTAGCATTTTCCCCATATTTTCTCCCATAATTAACCAGAATACGGCTTCATCTTATAATAAGATGATTACTGGAAGCAATCTAGCACCTAAACCGCCAACTCATCAAACACGTAAACGGGTTTCATTTAATCTTAACAATAATGAAACCAATTGTGAGAAATATCCAAATTTTATCCATTCTCATACTCTTAATCCTTCACCACCAACCGGAAGTGGTTTACCAAAACCATCTTCTGTTTCAAATGAGCTTTGCAATCAACCTGGTAGTCCTACGTCATTTTTAGACCCCCTACTTCCTCCAAAAGTGAAATTGACACTAAACTCTTGCGAAGGCACTGAGAGCAGATATGCCCTTTCTCGCCTCAGGGAGAACAACGTTTATAACAATGTTCGCCTGTATCTCGCTTATATGTATAAAGCCCCTGATTCAACATGCATTGAAGGCAAGACCAAAACTAATCTTAGAGTACTAATTCAGCAAGAAGGTCTTCCTACCGGTGTTGAAGACTTGCGTAATTTATTTGTCCGCTTTCACGAGCACCTCGGTGTAACGGTTGATCAAGTCAAGGTGGATCTGGAAACCTATGGCGCTCATGTCAGAGCTAAACATGTTTCTCTTCTTCAAAAATCTCGTAAAGAGCAACAGCAATATTATCGTTCCTAACTCTTCTTTCTTAAATATATTCTACCATAACTGTGGCGGCATGAGAAGCAAATTAAACAAACTTTATGTTGACGCTAAATCATGCCACTTCAATGTCCTAGTATTCACTGAGACATGGCTAAACGAAACCTTTAATAATGAGGAAATTCTTGATAGCAATTGGACTGTCTTCAGGAAGGATCGGGACTACTCCTCAACAGGTCTTTCTCGAGGAGGTGGTGTCCTTGTAGCATCTCACAATTCCCTTTCAAGTGAGCTAATAGACACACCTAACCATAAACTGTTCGATCACCGAATTATTAGAGTTTGTTCAGGTAAAAGTCTCAATGTCTACATAGGCGTCGTTTACATTCCTCCCGGCTCAAGTGAAACAACATACAACGAGCTATGTGAAACACTGACCACCTTTACCTCCTCCCTAAAAGAGGAAGATAAAGTTGTTATTCTTGGTGACTTCAATCGCCCAATATATCTTTTGTCACCGACGAAAACGACAACTTTCTTCTTCCTGTAAATCTTTCTAATGCCATAGACTTCAACTTACTTAGCACCTTTTATGGCAGTGACTTGCAGCAAGTCTCTTCTGTACAAAATCAGAATGGCAGATGGTTGGACCTAATTTTTACTAACTCGTATGAAGAAGTGAAGGTTAGTCCATGCATGGGAGCAGAAAATTTATTAACCAACACTGTTCATCATACAGCCTTAAAAGTTGTTTTCTCTGCTAATAACATCAACTTTACCCAGTCTTATAATAACACCATTGCGTACGATTACCTCAACGCCGATTATGAAAGAATAAAATGTTATCTTAGTTCTCTAAATTGGAATCATATTCTATTCAATTTAGATTTAGACAGTGCTGTCTCTATATTTTATCAGCACATTTTTACCGCTATCGAAAGTTATGTGCCAATAATAAAGAAAAAGAATAAGCTCACAGAACCATGGCTAGACAACAATCTCAGATTTTTGAGGAATCAAAGAAATAAAATCTACAAACTTCTCAAAAACACTGATAATATAAGCGATGAACTGAAGCTTAGATATGACGAGCTATCAAGAGAGTTCTCTATCAAGTCAGAAGAAGCGTACAAGTTGTACACGAACATCATCGGAGAAAAAATTGTCCAAGAGCCGAGAAAATTCTTTGACTTTGTTAACATGAAGCGCAAATCTAGCGGCTATCCATCGTCTATGTTTAAAGGTAATGTCACTTCGTCCAATTCTCTTGAAATAAGCAACTTGTATGCCGATCACTTTAAGGAGGTCTTTTGTCTTCCTACCACTTTATCTGAAACTTCTCCTAGCTCAACTATTATAGTTGATAGTTTATATTTAACCCAGGAAGAGATTTCTAATGCAATAAAAGAACTGGATATATTAAAGGGACCTGGACCAGACTTAATACCTACAAGCTTTTTGGTGCGATGTTTAGACCAACTGCTATTGCCATTACACATAATCTTTAACGAATCACTGGTTTGTGGGACATTTCCTTCATATTGGAAATCATCCCATCTTACGCCAATTTACAAGAATGGTGATAAAAGATCAGTTGAAAATTATAGAGGCATAGTAATCTTGTCAGCCATTCCAAAACTTTTTGAAAAACTTATTTGTGAAAAGCTAACAAGTTTCATTAACCCACGTCTAAATGAGCAGCAACACGGGTTCCGAAAAGGGCGATCTACCACCACTAATCTCATGATTATGGTATCAGATGTTTTAGTCAAAATGGAAAAAGGGCACCAAATAGATGCTGAGTATACTGATTTCAGTAAAGCTTTTGATCGAGTTGATCACAACATTCTTATATATAAGTTAGAAAAGTTTGGTGTTGCAGGGTCCATACTAAGTTGGCTAAAATCATATTTAAACGGCAGATCCCAGTTTGTTAAATTCCAGGGAGTTCTATCGAAAAAAATTGCAGTCTCCTCGGGAGTTCCGCAAGGTAGTCATCTTGGTCCTCTTCTTTTCAACATATTCATATCCGATCTGTCAGAAGTTCTAAACGATATCCCACATCTTATGTATGCAGATGATTTAAAAATGTACTATTCAATTCAATCAGATGTAGATGTAAATTTTTTGCAATCAAAATTGTTGTCTCTTGAGCAATGGTGTTTTCAAAATAAACTACATCTTAATGTCAATAAATGCAATGTTATTAGCTTTTCTCGTAAAAACAACGTAACATTACATACCTACCACCTCAATAGTATCGAACTAAAAAGGGTCAACCATATAGTGGATCTTGGAGTTGTCTTAGATTGCAAGATGCGCTTTAATCTGCACTATGATAAAATTGTGTCCAGGGCCAGCAAACAGCTCGGTTTTATAAAAAGGCGTGCAAATGAATTCAAGAATATATGGGTCACTACATCCTTGTACCGTGCATTAGTGCGCCCAATACTTGAATATGCATGCATAATTTGGAATCCATCTTTCGATTCCCATAGAGAAAGAATTGAGTCTATTCAAAAGCAGTTCTTACTATACGCGCTTAGAGATATGTACAACCCCCATGATTATTGTAGCCTTCCATCATATGAACATAGACTCAGCCTTTTAAATTTGATGCCACTATCAACAAGAAGATCGTTATTGGGCTCATGCTTCACATTTGATGTAATTAATGGTGCTATTCACAGTGAATATATTTCTAATATGATTTCCTTTAACGATCCAATTAGGCGCACTAGGCATACTCGATTGTTAACTGAATATCAGCACCAAACTACATATGCAAATAATGAACCCATCAATCGTTGTTGCAGAGAATTTAATAATATCTCTATATACTACTCACCTTCTATGTCCAAATCCTCTTTCAAGCAAACCCTATATAAATCACTCAGAAATCAGAATTAACACAGGCCTCAGATAAACTACATACATGTATGGATTTATATGTATAAGCATTTAGTTTAATAAATCAAAATTCTTTAACATCCCTCTCCAAATCTCCCATTTACATCCTTTTGTCCTTATAGTCTTTAAGAATAATATATATACATCGTATCTTAAGTGTGTATATAGTCTTTCTTGTTTTCCTCCTCTTCTCTTAGTTTTGACATGGTTTTTGAAATCATGTCAATCCGGTGGGCGGAGTATGCCCACTAAGAGCACCAAATAAAAAATAAAATAAAAACAAGGAAAGGGGAGAAGAAAAACAAAAAACTTAGTAATAAGTAAACAAAACCTGTTAGAATAAGTTAGAATAAGTAAATTGCATTGCCTTGTTTGGCCAATAAATAAATAATTATTAATTGAATACAATAAACATTCTGTCTTAGAAGTGAATTAAACCCCTGCCACCACGGTTCTTAGCATACCGCATTTTTAACAGTTTTTTATCACAGCACAAACGTGTGAAAACTTGTGAATGAAGCAAAAATCACAAGTTACATCAAATATCCCAAGTTAGAATTTATAACTGGTCATATATTTGGAAGTTAGATAAATCACAAGTTGACAAAAGTTATCAAACGAAAGTTATATCAAATCTTCCATATGTCAAAATATTTTTGAGAAATTCAAGTTAATAAAATGGAATAACTTTTGAAATCGAATAAATCCCAAAATTATTCCAACTTCTCAAGTTAAAAAAGTGAATAAAACGGGCCTTAAAAGTTTTCCTACTCTTCATGTAGGTAAATTGTTAAATTTAGTTAAAATTGAAAACCTGTTTTCAATTTCTCACTCTTACAGAATTGGTTGACCAATATCTGTTAACTTTGAAAAAGCAGAACTTTTTCAAGCAGTGCTTTCGACGGATTAAAATTCCGGACTCAATCGTAGTGAGCAATGCATTTTCGATTTATCAATCATATTACAAGCATTCAACTTCACCAAAAAGATATCGCGTAATAAGATTTAAATACACATTTCGCTAAATAATGCAATGAATAAACAATAAATATATATACAATTGGCAACAATTGGAAACAATTGGCAAATAAGAATAAATAAAAGAAAAAGTCGAATTACTCAATGAAAAAATATAAGCATTTGTGAACAAAATTTAAAAATTATTGTTCGTGCTTAGAAAGAAAGTCGATAAAAACAGCACAGGGAGAAGTTTGAAAAATCCTTTAGACTTACCTGTAAAATCTTATCAGAAAATGCATAATCCAATGTAATAAGATTCATAAAAAATTGGTACTTTTATAGAATAAATCAAATAAATACTTTTATTATAAGGTTCAAGAATTTGTCTTTGCAAAATGCAGCAAACACAAGAAACCAACAACAAAATACTCGATTGAAGAAAAAACACACAAGTGAAACCTGTTCCACATGCCACCAAATCTATTTTTACTCAATGCATCCGCAACGAACAAGATTTCCAATGATGATGCCGATGCACTCAACAAATTGCTGCTACGCTGCTCCATTCCAACGATGAAGCTACAACCACTACTGCAACGACCCTCAACAGATGCGCTTTGGTCTTTGTAACACACAACAAATGCAAGAAGCAGAAACAACTTTGCTGGCAACAACGGGCGCAAACAACAGAGTTGCTAATAATGGCAACAGCTTGTTGCAGCAGCAGCAACAGACTATAAAAAACTTATTCAAACACACACCGAACGACATACACACATAGATAGACATGGTATCTGTAGACTACTGGCCATTAAAGGCTTAAGACTAAAGAGCACGATATCGAAGACGAAGAATGTCTTTGTTCGACCTTGGTCGAGACCTTCAAGAACTTCAAGAATGGCCAAGTAGAAAAGTAGACGATGACAACAACAAAAACAAAATGTTCGAATTTACTAGCAGCATGCAGCAACAGCTGGCATTCAGTAAGCAGCGACAATTATTTAGCACGTCTTTCAAACCAAGCTTCCTGCCTGACCGCCAAATGGGTCGCGAAAGTTTTCTTACAAGCCAATTAGAGTCCAAATTTTAAATTAGAAAGCTTCTAATTAAGGCTTAATCAATCTTTGTCCAATTTAGTGGCCTACATCTTCATCTTCTCCTGTAAAATTAAATGATTACTTTAATAGTTCTGCTTCTACATTCACTCAATGATTAACTTGTGTTGCAGAGCTGGTTGTTGACTTCTAGATACGGTTTTTGTTATGCATGATTCTTACTTAGTTGTTTCTTGTTATTGTTGTAGCTCTTCAACCCCATTGCATGCATCTTGATATCAAATTAACCTCTTCTGCTAATTCGACATAATTACAAGTGGATAAAAACGCAAAGAGAGAGAGATAGAGCAAAAAATAACCACAACAGCAGGCTGCAATGTTTTCCAAGCTAAAGATTTATGCGCTAGATGCTGCGGCGTTGGGCGTCGTAGATCGAATCACTGAGGTAGAAGTTGATTCGTAGCTTGCGTGCAGATTGTTTTGCAAGAAGACTTTTTGCATGATCTTAAAAAGATTTTACTCACAGCAGTCGCGTTTAAGATACCGAAGAGAGATATTTTTCCTAAAGAAAATATTTTTAAGCTACGTGTGGCTTCAAATCGAATTGAGTATGAAAAATTAAATATTGTATTTCAGTAATTTCATTTTGAACGTATCTGCCTTATGGAATGAACTTCTCCGAAATTTTGCATGGAAATCATTGATGAAAAAAAAACTTATTTTGGAGGAAAAAAGTGTGGCGTGATTTTTGGCGGAGTTACAGGGTTACTAAAACTTACCAAATTCGGTGGGTTCCATTCCTTGCGGTTAGGTAATAGATTTCGCAGAAGCGGTGAAAGGAAAAATCATTTGTTTCTCAAAGCTGGCAAAATTATTTTTTCAACAATATAAAAATTGTGGTTGAGATTAAATGGGCTTATAAGATATGGTAATTTTAGGATCTTAACAAAAATATTTTTTTATTTAAATTTTTGGCGCAACAAATATAAATTTTTTCGAAAAGAGATTTTCTTCTTAAAAAGTCATAAATCGTTGGTGCAATAGGGCCGCGGTATATTTCTTGGCGATGTACACAAGATAACCGATTTCAGTTTAATCGAAGGTGGGCATGTTAGTCGGCTCATTTGTTTCATCTTTTTATTAACTTTGTCCTGCTTTAAAATTATATTTATACCAAACTAGCGGTTCCAGTACATTTTTGCTGGAATGACATTCTTCTTAAGTTTGCTTCACCACCAAACTTGTTCCCCTGCACAGTTTCGGTTGATTAAGGTTCCGGAGTATGATGATAATAGAAAAATCCAATAAATTCAGGAACTTTGATGGATAAATGAATCCTCCGTCCGGATTAGTCAAACATCACCCA
Source organism: Dichetophora obliterata (assembly GCA_963920525.1). Taxonomy (NCBI): domain Eukaryota; kingdom Metazoa; phylum Arthropoda; class Insecta; order Diptera; family Sciomyzidae; genus Dichetophora; species Dichetophora obliterata. The sequence goes on from OY986437.1 coordinate 10,014,901, forward strand.
ATTTGAACGAATTTAATTGTTCAGCAATTACATTTTGAATAAGGAAATTCAAATCATTGACATCTTTATTTTTCACTGCTAAAATCACACGTGTTCTAAACTAATTGTAGTTGGCATAGTTCTGGAGGATGTTTGGGAACACATTCAAATATTTTACAAAACTGCCAAAAACTCCTAAAGTGCTAATAAATTTTGTAAAAGAAATTCTCATTACTTTTTGACCCACCCTCGTATTTAAAAATTTTAACTTTCAAACCCCTCCTTAATGATTAATTTTAAAAAAAATTAAAAAAGAAAGCATGTCAAACAAGTGTGAAATCATATAAAATTTAAACAGTGGGTTGGTCACAGAATGATGACTTAAGACTGCTGAAGATGGAAGGGTAGCTCCAGCTGAAGCTGTCTGCCACGTCTTCTGTGTAGTTGGCTGTATACAGAGTTGTTGTTGTTTTTTTTTTTGTTTCCTTCTTCCAAACTTACTTGATCTAAGTAGCTCTAAATTTAAATCATGCACAAAATTCAAAGAATAGATCACAATTAATTATTAGATAATTACTCAATTGTTATTAAAAAACTCCATTATTAAAATATCTCCAGAAATACAATTCGATACGGATGGATCGAATATCGTTACTGATATAAAGCAAATTTCAAATGATTTTAATAATCAATTTGCAACATCTAGGCAGCTTCTATTTACGGAGGAAGCATGCATCTTCTTCCAATTTGGAACACTTTCTAATGACAGTTTTTATTTTGAGCCGATTGCTGGTCTTGAGCTACTAAGAATAATCAAATCCTTAAAAAACTCGAACTCTGGTGGCAGTGATGAGATTTCAAACAATATTCTGAAAAATATTGCACTAAATATAATTGAACGTAAGTGTCCTATCTGGAATATTTCAAATCAAATCAAAGACGTAATTGTCATTCCGCTTTTTTAAACAGATTGCAGGACAGATACTAATAATTACAGACCTATTTGTTTGCTATCTTCAATTTCAAACATTTTTTAAAAAGCTCTTAAGGCGAGGATTTTAGCTTTTCTGAACAGACAACATTTTTTCAGTTCTTGTCAGTACGGATTTAGAACTTGTCTCTCAACTGAAGACGCACTACTTGATTTGTGTACATCGATTTACAAAGGTTTCGATGATAAGAAAAATTTTGCTGGCCTCTTTGTTGATATATCAAAGGCATTTGGCATGGTTGATCACAATATTCTTCTGAAAAAACTGCATAATGTAGGCTTTCGTGGTTTTATTTACAATTGGCTTATGTCCTTTTTGAATTGCAGAAAGCAAAGAGTAAACATTTGTAGCGAACTAAGTGACTCTAAATATATGAATATAGGAGTTCCCCAAAGCTCTGTACTTGTTCCGGTTCTATTTCTAGTTAATATTAATTCTGTTTTTTCTCTAAATTTTGCTGGTAAAGTTACTGCTTTTGCCGCTGATCTAGCCATTGAACCCCCTTAACTTAATTGCAGATATAAATCATGACGTTTATTTACAGAGAGTTTGGTTTGCAGAACATAAGTTACTTGCTAGCAGGAAGACTTAACTAATGTATTTTAGCTTATGTAATATAGTATCGCCGGAAATTGATATCATTTTTCATGGATACGATTGTTGTCGATTTAGACTGACATCGGATACGAGTCATATCCTAGGTTCAACCTATAGCAGTAGAATTCCTTGCAGTAATAATTGCTTTGTTGTCGAAAGAGTACCCTGCTATAAATATTTAGGAGTAATGGTTGATGAATATCTTACCTGGACACTGGAAAAATATCTTGTTTCTTCATTACGATGCATTTATAAACTAAGACATTTTTATTTTGAAAGTACATTAACTGAAATATACTAAGGGATTTGTCATTTTAGATTACAATATGGTGTGATCTGCTGGGGCGGTGCTAATGTGAATAATATACGTCCCCTGTTAATATTACAAAAGTCTGCATTTAGAATTATTTGTAAAGTAAATCGCTTGACTACATCTATTAATCTACTTAGGCGTCTAAAGATGTTATGGTTAAAGCATCTTTAATGTTTTAAAGTTCTAAAAAAATTTTTTAAAAGAAGTGGGTATATGCAGAATCCCAAATATGGTAATTACAACTAAAGAATGAACCAAAATTCTACCGTGACTGTTCCAGTTTTTCGCACAACCCACCATCGTAATATTTTTTTGATTTTATCTTATAGACTTTACAATAGACTCCCTGCAAGTATACGCTTTGAAAGAAATTTGAGTACTTTCTTAAGAAAATTAAAATTGTGGATCTTTGAGTTAGACCACTCGGAAATTGAATTTTTGTTGCGCTCCATTAGCTAATTTTTGTTTGTTCTTTATTTCTTAGACAGAAATAATTTTTTTTCTCTTCTTATAATCATTGTTAATTTTTATAACTGATTTTTACGTCTTTTGTTTAATTCAATTCACCCCACAAAACACTTTTTATATTAACACAATTTATTTAGTTTTATATATTTATTGAAGTGGCATTTAACACTGTTTTTTCTAATACTTAATGTCAATACTATTCTTATAAGTAATAATTGTTCTAATGATTGTATATTTCAGTGAATAATCTTGTTCAAAATTTTTTACTATGAGAATAAGGAATAAAGAATAAAAAAAAGAAATAATCTTTCCTAATAAATTTTGTATGCCTTTTTTGAAAACCAAGTCATCGGAAACTTTCCCCTTCATTTCTCGGAAACCAATAATACGATTTGGTTCCACAAATGCATCGGAACAACCTCTCAAGCCAACCGTAATAAAATTTTATTATTCCGAAATCCCTTACGAAAACTTTAAAAGTGCTTATCTCTTTAAAAGCGTAATAAACACTTGCCGAAAAAACTCTCCGATTTAAAAATTTTGGGAACAACATACTTTATCAGATATTTATTAGGACCTCCAAAAACAACGGAACTGAACCCATTTCAATTTCCAGAAAACTTCTTTTTTTGAAGATTTTAAATTCGAAAGCTACATTTCTGTTTTTTAACGACCCTCTTAATTCTAGTCCCGAAGATGAATGCATTAGTTCTAAACATATTTCCTTTTAGTTTTATATTTTTTAGATGATGCAGAAAAAATTTTTTATTACAACCTTATCTTTTGGTCTGTTTAACATGATTAACAACAAAAACAACAAAAGCAACAACAACAAAAATAAATTTTTAATCAACTACGAGGATTTATTTATTCAATATTTCGATATCTTTCATATTTTTTGTGTAATTTTATTTTTAAGCAAGGCATTACAATTTGGGTCGCAAAGGTGGCCTTAACTATTTTTGTTAATTTTGGCAAACTTAGTATTGTTAACTAATTAGAAAATTTCTCCTTCCCATACCTAAAGGGTGTCCCAACAAGAACGCAATTTTTAAATTTGGCGCCATTCGAAGTGTCATTGTTTGACATTTGAACAATTGTTATTGTTTGCTAGTAGAAGGTACGAGCCCAGCAGCGGATTTGCCAGTGGCTACCATAGAACTAATACAGAATAAATTACCAGGTAAGGAAGCATTATTTTTTTCAAAAAGTAATGCGTCTGCATATAGCAGAAGTAATGAACTCATACCTCATTACCTGTAATGTAGCATACAAGAAAAAGTAATGCAGTGATTTTTATAACTTAATACAAGTAGTATGTTACTCCATAACTTCTAGGTATTGCTGAAGGGAGGCGATCACTTACCTCCTGTCTCATTCAATGTTAAATGTAAGGCCTTTTATGCATTTAAAGGTAATATAGTCAGAAGTAGTGGTCATTACAAGGTAATTGATGCTTCATATATTCGGAATATATTCCATCTGCTACTGGGAGGTTAGTAAAAATTGAGTGCTACACGAATGAACAACGCATTCTCATTGTGAAATTGTTTTACCAAAATGGTGAAAGTTTTGCGGCTACAGTTTGCAAATTGCGATCAATTTGGGGTCACAATAATGCTCCAAAAGAGTCAATTGTAAAGAGATTAATGGATAAATTTGCCGAAACTGGGTCTGTTAGTGATGTAAAGACAACAGCGCGCCTTCGACCAGGTCGATCGACCGAAAATGTCGCAGCTGTACGTGATGATGTCGCTCAAACTCCATCCACCTCAATTCGACACCGACCTCAGCAAATTGGTGTCTCCAAATCCACTATGCAGCGAATTTTGACGAAAGATTTGCATCTTCATGCATACAAAGTTCAATTGACTCAGGAACTGAAGCCAGCTGACCGGACAGCGAAGGGAGTTCGTTATGGGTATTGGAGAGACAACATGAAAATGCTGATTTTGCCGCTAAAATCATCTTCAGTGACGAGGCCCATTTCCATCTTGATGGCTTCGTCAATAGGCAGAATTGTCGCATTTCGCGTGAGGAAAATCCTCGAGTGATTCACGAGAAGCAAATGCATCCTCAACAAGCCAGAGAAACAATTCAATTGCTGCATCAGTCATTTCCCGGTCATGTTATTTCGCGTTTTGGAGATCAGAATTGGCCGCCTAGATCGTGCGATTTAACACCATTAGATTTTTTTCTTTGAGGTTTTTTGAAGTCGATGGTTTACGCGAATAAGCCGATGACGACTCAAGCCTTAAAAGAGGAAATTGGACGCTGCATTAATGAAATACCGCAGCATTTATGCAAAACGGTCATTGAAAATTTCATTAAAAGATCGCGTGTATGCCAGCAAAGCCGCGGCGGCCATCTGTACGATATATTGTTCCATACATAACCTCATTTTGTCTACTTTACGATATAATAAAGTTTCACGATTTTTTTTTTTAAATATCTGTGTTTTATTTAAAATTTAAAAATTGCGCTCTTGTTGGGACACCCTTTAGATCCCTCCATTCACTAAATCACACAAAAACTATTCTTTGAAAGGAAGTTCGATGTATTCATTCCTTCTCGAGAAGAGTGGGAACTAGGAAACCGTTCACCTCACAATTTCATTGAGATCTTTACTGATGGATCAAAACTAGATGGCAAAGTAGGTGGAGGAGTCTACTCAAAAGCATTAAGCATTAAACAATAATTTAGCCTTTAGGCTCCCTGACCATTGCAGTGTAGTTAAAGCTGAAATAGCTGCTATACATGAAGCGTGAACTTGGCCTTAGGCAAATGGGATATCTTCCATGGATATTTGCATACTATCTGACAGTCAAGTCTCTTTGAAAGCCCTAAAAACTGTTGAAATAACATCTGAAGCAGTTCATACTGCCTCAGATTTCTAAACGAGATGGCAGAGCAGCTCAAAATCCTTCTTTGCTGGACTGCTTTACATTAGGATTTTCTATGTAATTGCAAAGCAGATGAACTCGCTCGTACAGATTCTTCCAAACAACTATCTATAAATAAGGCAAGCTTTGGTATTCCTCTAACCGCATGTAAACTCCTTACACATGAGTTATCGATCATCAAAACCAACAACAGATGGTCAGCAGGTAATACGTGTAATATTACGCGGCAAATCTGGCCCACACTCAACCTTAAGCGTTCAAAAGAACTCATTTCTCTCAGTAGAGACAACATTAGCACCATGGTAGGGATCACTACAGGTGCTCAAAGATTGAACATACCCCACAACGACTTCTGCAGAAGCTGTAGAGATGAGGAGGAGAAAGAATCTACAGTACGTTTCCACTGCACTTGCCCATTGCGTTGGCTCAAAAACGCTTCCTCCACTTAGGCAACTGGTTCTTCAATGACCATGACAAGCTCTCAGAATCTTTGGTTTACCGAATCCTAGGCTTAGTAAACAGCTCAAATTGGTTTAAATAGAGATTGGGAAAAATTAACCCTTGGTACCACAATGGGCCTTATTGGCCTAAGTGTGTCTCGTTTGCGACAGCCACCTAACCTAGCCTAACCTAGTCTTGTAAAATAAAATTGGAGGTAGTAATGAAATTTAACCGATCGATTTCATTTATAGGTTAAAGTTCTCGTGTTGCAAGATAAAAAAGGAATGCATAAAACCAAACTAATGCCATCTTTACTTCTTCAAGTTGTATGGACTTCTTCAAGTTGTTGCAGTGACAGTTTACCGATCACTTTTTAAAACTATTTATTCTTCAAAACTGCATGGGCAAAGTCTCATTCTTTCTGTGAGTAATACTACCATGTAACAATTTTGCAGCTTCGTTCCTTTCTGCAACCTGATGAAGTATTAATTTTTTTTAATGTCTTGAGTAATATTTTGCAGACTATTTTTGTGACATAAACTGTATTTTGAAATCAATACCGATACCTTGACCTATGGTGATGCCGATGCTGATACTTAAATTTCAACTGGAAATAAACCAATGCCGATTCTATTTTTTTAGTCCATGCCAATTTTTATATTTGCTACCGATAACAGTCAAAACCTATGCCGTTTCTTCGCTCAAACTCTTGTTTTGAGGGCACAAAATCAATACTACTGTCGTACATAAGCATATCTTGTTTCCCGTGTTCTTAACAAGTCATTATTTCATGCAATTTCTTTACTTTTGCATTACAATAAGTTGCATATTTTTTTTAACAACACGAGCAGAGAGATGTAATAGTGTATTATCTAAATTAGTTAAATCTTTTTTATTATCAAAATTATTTTGAAAATTGATCAAAAAATTTGGGTCCATTAAAAAATTCAGGTCGTTACGAAAAATATTTTTAGTAAAATAATAGCTTTTCTTACACTTTTTTTATGCAATCAGAACCTGGCCCGTTTGCCAAAGATCCGTGGTTCAAATCCAATTTGTCACAAAATATTTTTTTAACTAACTGCTTTACTCTGTTTCACGAAGAAGCACACCAACGATAAGAAAGGCACGAAAAGCAATACTTTCTTCCACACAAAATTGTACTGCTTATCACGTCCTTCTTATCGTTTATGTGTCTTCGTGATACAGAATGAAGTAGTAAATCAATATTTTTTTTTTCTTAAAACTTGTTTCTTATCTTAATACAAAATGCTTGATCATTCATTTTTTAACATTTTATAACACGCACACCACATCTAAGCATAAGAAGCTCGATCAAAGTTTTTGTAAAATTTTTATTTGACAAACTTCAAGAAATCCTAAAACTAGAGTTCTATGCTTATACTTTGTAGGTACACACATTCAAAATGGAAAAACTTGAAGTCAACTTAAGCTGTTTTGAGTATGATAAGAGCAATTGCGCACATATAAAATGGAAAAACTTAAAGTCAACTTAAGCTGTTTTGAGTATGATGAGCACACTTGCGCACATGCATTTCAGTAGAAAATTTTGGTCTGGTAAACTAAATTGTTTTTGCCGTTCTGCCTCGTTGAATAACGTTTAAGTTCAGTTGAGGTCATGTCAGTCAGTTAGACAGGCAGTCGCAAAGCCAACGGATTTGCAGACGTAAGCCACACACAATCGATCGAGACAACATTTCTTCGTTACACCAGCCACTGACCGTTTTGACCGATTTGTGTTTTCAGGCCAATATCTGGATGCAAGACAACGTCGCCCGGCAAGAGTCTCAGTTTCAGACAGAATGACTGCCAAACAACGACTACCGCTGGCATGGCTAACGAACTGAGCCATTAAGTAGGCTGTTGACAGGAAGAGATTTCGTCGTATTTTTTGTATTTTTGTTGTTGCATACTCAATTTTAACACACTGCCATCGTCTTAGCATCGTCTTGTGCATCACGCATCATCGGAGCTTGGCTCCAGCGCATCATCCGCAAAACATCAAGAAGCACGTTGAGACCAAAGTCAAGGTTTATTGAATCTCGTGTCAGATATGCATGCGTTTCGCATAATTATATTTTTGCTGTTTTTATTGTTGTTTCTTGCTATCTTTTGCTATACGACAGCAGAAATGGCTGAGTAACGTTGCGGCATTTATATTTTGATTTAATGTTAGCACAAAGTTATTAGCCAAGTTAAATAGGTTACTTTTATTGGCCATAATTTTCTTTACTTGGGTTATCGTTGATGTGTTGGATTATTACAAGAGTATTTTGTAGGAAACGTCATGACGATCAAATGGGTTGTAGCTATTTTAAAATAATTTATATGTGATCAACTTAAAGTCCATTTAATGCATTAGTATGCATTTTTTCTTCATAACCAGCAACATAAGAAACTGTATAAAACTATAGCAGGAAAAACAAAAATAAAAACAGACCCTATTTAGATCAGATAATTGTGGTATTAGCTCAAATTAGGTTGAATTTTCAACTTTTACCGAATCTTTATGACTTCACAGTATTCTTCGAAAATGAAAATTAAATGTACCTACTCTTGCTCATTAACTACTCTTCATAGTTGTTTACTTTAATTAAAGTAAACTATTAAGTACCAAGATCGATTAAATACTGAATTACTACTACTTTTAAATATAAATTTAAATGTAAATTCTAAAATTTGACGTCATCCGCTAATGTGATTATGGATTTTATCCGAAAAATATAACGACTCCATGTTTTAATACAAATAAGGGCATTTCCAAAGATGTTAAATGACCATATCTCAAAACCCCCTTGAGTAAACCCCCCCCCCCGCACACTCCTCTTATATTTATATTGTTGAAAGGCAAGCTTCAAGAAAAAATTCTTTAAATATTTTAGATGGTGTTCCTCGCACCATTACATCGAAATTAGCAACCTTTCCGCAAGGAATGGAGCCCCCAACCACAAAAACTTCACAAAATTATTTTAAGATCAAAGATCAAAAATCGATTTTTAACATTTTTGCCGATTTTTACCAAGTTTGAGCAACCTGTAACTCAGCCAAAAATCATGCCAATTTTTTTCCTTCAAATTAAGCTTTTTATTTCTGTCAGTGGTGCTCCATGCAAAATTTTACCAAAATCGTAGATGATCATTTCGTAATTTATATTTTTCCGGTACGTTTAAAATGGAATTGCTGCATAATTCACCAATTTTTTTCAAAAAGTAACTGTACGGAAACAATATGATTAGATTTTTTCCTGATTTGCTTACATTCAACAAAACATTTTTTAGCAAAATATAAATAACGGATTGAGGCTTAAAATAATGAATGGAGTCTAATATTATTAAACATTTATTCTTCCTCATGAAATAAAATTTCACAAGGTTGGTTTAGGTTGAAATGGAGAAAACTGTTTGCTAAATTTGTATTGTGGTTAAACAAAACTTGCGCTTGAATCTCAGCTTCTTCAAAATTATGCTAGATTTCAGCAAAAACTAATCAAAATTTACGATTCCAGCTTACAATAACTTAGCAAAATTCAAGCTTAGCAAAATTTTGCTAAGTTATTATAAACTGCAAAAGCAAATTTTTTTTTTCATTTTCATTTTAATTCAAGTAAACATTTGCTAAGTTATTGTAAATTGGAATAAAAAATTTTGATTAGTGTTTGTTAAAATCTGGCATATTTTTGAAGTGAAATAATTATTTACATTAAATAAAATTGAAAAATTGCCATTATCCGGAGACTTAAACCTCGGCCGCGTGAGTATAAGTGCATGGGCTTATCCATTCGACCACCGCAGTTGTTAACTAATCGTCGCCTAATTTTCTTCATTAAGATTAAACGTGTGCTAGTGCGTTTGAAAGAAATTTGCTTGAATTTAGTAAAAATTTGCTATTCGAGTTTATAATAACCTAGCAAATATTTGCTTGAATTAAGTGGAAATTTGCTTTTGCAGCTTATAATAACTTGGCTAAATTTTGCTTGAATTAAATATAATTTTGCTTTATCCTAAATGCATGAGGAGTGATTTCAATTTAGCAATTTTTTTATAAAATCACACCGTGATTGAGCAAAGTTTAACTAATTTGCTTTTTAGCAAAACATTTGCTTGATTCCAGCAAAATAATTATTTCTGTGTGGGCATCTTCCATACATCTTCGAAATTCCAAAATCTTGTTTTTTTAACAAAAAAATTGTTTTTTTTTACAAGCTAATAAAATCTAATAGTAGGAAGAAGACGACTTATTTTAAAGAGAAAAAACTACTCTTTTTCTATTTTCAACTTGCTACTTCGTGTTGTGGAGCCCGTAGCCTAGTGGGTAGAGTGCGTGACCCCTAAGCTAAAGAACCTTGGTAGCCCGGGTTCAATTCCAGCTCAGACAGAAAGTTTTTTAAATGAATTAATCTTTCTGTTCGGTCGTCACCTCTCTGCAGACAATATCAAACCTCAGAAAGTAAAAATTGTCATGTAAAGCTTCATGAGAACATAAGCCGTTCGGAGTCGGCATTAAACACGTAGGTCCAGTTTTCGATCATTCGTGATCAAACATTTAATAACTCGCACAACACAATTGATCAATAGAAGCTGCGTCAAAGTCCTTCCAAGAGCTAAAATGGCCAGTTTATTTTTTTTTACTCCGTGTTAGCCAACAACTTTTTATACAAAAATACGCTGTACTGAGAAAAGCTACAGTGTTCAAGATATCGTCATAAGTTTGATGTCAAAATAAATGGAATTTTTACTAATAAAGGGAAATTTACTATTTGTAAGAAATTTTACCATCCCAATATATATTTGCACATGTTACCTAAGAAATGCTTATTGTAGGGTATCTGTAAGAGATAAACAAAAAAAGTATAGCAGTGAGAGGACTGCCGACCGAAGCGAAAACATATATGTAAAATATTAGTATTCCCTGGAAGACTTTGTCCTGCCACGGACCGCCTTACTGCTATATAAGAATTTTCATGCTAATCGAAAAAAAATTTATATTTTCACCCCCTCAACTTGATTATTTCTTTCAAAATATTATTTATTCAGATAGCGTTTTAATTTTATAATTACACCAAACTATATTATTACATTTATATTGAATATTGTTGATATAAAAATAAAATACACGGAGCACTATTGAATGAAAAATAATCCTCAAAAAGGATATTTAATTTTTTTTCTTTCAATGTATATGTAGATATGTAAATAAAATTACTTTTTTTTTATATGATATTTTGCCTGCATTTGAGATCTTGCTACAAAGAAACAGAAAACATAGCAAGCAAAGTGCAGTTTATTTTCTGCCCCCGATTCGGCTCATTTGTACATCCGGTTCATCATTAATGCACACTATTTTCATCTTTTATCACTTCACTATATTTCAAATTATAGGTTTCAATATAAGAAACAAAGTAAAGCATAAACAAAAATATAAATTAAACTTATTGAAATAATTAATATACACTTAAAATTTATAATAATTTACACATATATAAAATTTGTATTTACATACATTTCATTGAATTTCATTTACATTATTTTCACTGTTTGCGTCATTAATCATTGCATTATATTTTTAAAAAAAAATCCTATAGGCTTATGGTAGCTGAAATAAGAAACAAAAAATGTTGGACAATGCAGTCCCATTCATGATAAAATTATTATTAGGTAGCCTTGACAACTACTTATTTTCTCACGAGCTGCGACCATCGAATTTCAAACAAAAGAAAACAATATAAAGTGCGTTTGTCACACACATTGGCAGCTTTCAGCGTAGTCAATAGTTGGCAAGTGTTTTTTTTTAAAATTTGAGTGAGAAACCTTTGCAATTAAATGATCGATTCACAGCAGGTGACTCCTCTGAATGCGGCCAATGTGTGTGACACACGTTCTCTATTTTGTTTTCTTTTGCTTGACATTCGATGGTCGCGCGAAACACGAAATGTCACTCCTACCTATTACTTATTATACCATGGTCCCAGTTAGAGAATATGCTGGCGACATTTATAAAACTACAAATGTTTTCAGGTGCTCAGCAAATGCAGCAAGCATGGCAAAATTAAACAAGGTAGTGTTAGGGCTGAGAGCCGGTGACCGAAACTGTCAAAACGAAGTTGACATTTCATACAAAATCTGCAAGCAATGAGAATGCAATATGAAAGCAGGAATTGGCAAATACATAAAAATAGATGAGTTTGACAGTTATGGTCACTTAGAAAGAGAACATATTCAGCCCTAACAGTACCTAATCTAATTCTACTATGGCAGCAAGCAACCATCAATAAGTTTATCTGCTAACAAATCGTTCCTTCATAAAGAAATCATGAAGGATATTTACTGTTTTTTCTGTCAATGTATATGTAGATCTGTAGCTGAACTAAAATACATTTACAACAACTACCAAGCAAATCTACTACAACGATGAACAGAGAAGAGCAGTATCACATCGGTTGCGCAAAGTTAGAGGAGATGAACTGAATTGGCGGCGGAAAATAAACAGCATTATGCTTGCTATGTTTTTTGTTTGCCTGGTAGCAAGATCTCCAGTGGAGGCATTAAAAGAGACTTCACGGCCAGTCAAACAAAAAGTAAATATCAAAAATTTAAAATTTTTTATTTTAGCCTACAGCTAGCTCTACATATACATTGAAAAAACAGTAACATTCAATAGCTGCATTCCCGGGGTCGTTGATCTAGAGCGTGGCTCTATTTTATTCACAAAACAAAAACAAAAATTAAAACCAGCTCGATTTCTAGCTCTATTTCTGATCTTAAAATGCTGCCAAGTTTCAAGCATTTTTTATCAAAACGAACATAGTTGGCAAATCTAAATAACTATTCATTTTCCTATTTTGACGTTTCACCGCTCAATGGGGGTTTTGGTATTGTTGTTTTCTTTTGTTATTGTTCTTAAAACAGTTGTTTCAAGACTATGATGACAAATTGATATAAATTTGAGCTATCGTTGTTTTACTGAGATTTGTTTTGTTCTAGTGCCACGGGAATGCAACTAATGTTTCACAGCGGAGCAAAGGGAGGGGAAAGAACGATGCGTCAGCAGAGGAACTTATTGATGGTTGCTTGCTTATGTTTTCTAAGTTTCCTATCTTGTTATCTTTGCTGTCTATATTGATGACGAGAGTTACTCGGAAAAAGGCAATGACGCAAACCAAAGATTTACCCTCAACAAAAATCGTTCAACGCGCCTAAAGAAGTTTTCACTTCAAAAATAGTGCATATTAGCAATGTCTAAAATTTCCTCTTACACCATGTTCTTACATCTCTTATAGTTTAGGTTTTATTTAAGGAATATTCCTTCAATGCTCATAAATCTAGTCAAACGTCATAAAAAATATTCGGTGCACTCCTTTTAACTGCTTTAATTCATTTAAAAAATATCAAAATCGGTCTACGCCTATTTATTGATATATTAATTGAATAGTCTAAGAAAATGAGATATATAAACTGCAATGAGGCTATGAGAGAAAAGTAAGAGAGAACAATAAAGTTAGAGATATTATTGCTTCTATTAACTGACCTTAAAACTTTTAAAAATATTTCTGTTCACACAACTAAAAACATGTTTTAATTTTGTTACTAAAAAATCGAAGTTTCTAAAATCTTTCCATATTTTTCAAAAATTTATTAATTTCCCTTCAAATTCGCAGTTTGTGGCCGACGTATGTTTCCAGAACCGCGTATCGTTGGTGGTGCCAATGCTGCCTTTGGTCGTTGGCCGTGGCAGATATCACTGCGTCAATGGCGCACCTCAACCTACCTGCACAAGTGTGGCGCTGCCTTGCTTAATGAAAACTGGGCCATAACAGCAGCTCATTGTGTGGATAAGTGAGTTATCCTGAAAATTTTAATAGTTTCTTCAACTAATTTTCATGCAATTTAAGTGTTCCGCCCTCCGATCTGCTGCTGCGTCTGGGGGAATATGATTTGGCTGAGGAGGAAGAGCCGTATGGCTACCAAGAACGACGCGTGCAAATTGTTGCTTCACATCCACAATTCGATCCCAGAACTTTTGAATATGATTTGGCGCTGCTGAGGTGAGTACCTAATAAAAAATTAGAAGAAACACCAGCATAATATTAATTTCTATTTAAATCGCCATGCATGTCAGGTTCTATGAGCCGGTAGTCTTTCAGCCAAATATTATACCTGTTTGCGTGCCCGAGAATGATCAGGATTTCATTGGTGAAACCGCATTTGTTACTGGCTGGGGACGACTCTACGAAGATGGGCCACTGCCGAGTGTGCTGCAGGAGGTGGCGGTGCCGGTCATCAACAACACCATCTGCGAGACAATGTACCGTGCAGCTGGTTACATCGAACACATTCCACACATTTTCATCTGTGCCGGCTGGAAGAAGGGTGGCTACGATTCTTGCGAGGGTGCGTGCAGTGAATTAAAAATTTTTAAACGCTGTATTACTTCATTTTCTTTTCAATTTTCTCTTCATCAAGGTGACTCTGGAGGTCCCATGGTACTGCAGCGCGAAGAAGATAAACGCTTCCAGCTGGGTGGTGTGATTTCGTGGGGCATCGGCTGCGCGGAACCCAATCAGCCGGGTGTCTACACACGCATCTCAGAGTTCCGAGACTGGATCAATCAGATTTTACAGTTTTAATTGCATTCTTTATCATAGATTTTTTTGGCTAAGCAATGCTATCTCCCGATTCCTAAAGGCAGGAAGCACAGCTGCTATGATCCTGTCAATATATTTTGTTTTTAATGCGCAATAGTTAATTATTACTTTAATATTTATCATCTGTTGAATACTGTTGCATCAACTTGTTCTCTGGTTATAAAAAATGTGAGACACACTGCTCGATATTATAACCAAAGCAACGACTTCAGCTTTTTTTCTTTGCAATTTTCCATTATTATTATTGTTACAATTTTTGCTTGTGGATTAATTTTGTGATTATCTAAAAACAAGTTTATAATTTTTAATTTTCCTGTACACTTATATTTAAGAATATTTTTTTGTTTCTGATTTTTTTAAGGTTTTTTTTACGTACTCATGTGTTTAATTCAGAAATAATGTAAGTTATGTAAATAGTTTTGATTTTTTATTGTGTTATAAAAAATAATTTTATATAATTTAAAAATACTGCCACTGAACTGATTTTTGTGAAAGTTTCTTCAGTCGTTATTCATTTATTTATAACCATAAAAATTAGCTTAATTTCTCTTTATACATATATTAAAATACCTAATTTATTTACTATTTATAAATAAGCGCACTTTAATCATTTAGTATTACATTACATAAAATTCTATGCAAATTTAATTTAATTATCTAGCAACTTTATTACGAAAAAAAAAACTATAAGAATTCAATAAAAAATTTAAAAAAATGCAAATGAAAGCCTTTTGTTTAAGTTAATAAATCGTTTTATATACACCCAGAGAAAAATCGCATGGTAAAAATAAATATGAAAATACTTGATTCTTGAAATAGTTAAAGCTAATATGAAACACTTTATTTTAACTAAAACCATATTTAAATAAATATTTGATTACGATTGCATTTTATCTTAAAGAATAAGGCACTTTATAATTAGTACTTAAAATAGAATTTTAAATGGAATGACTGAAATCAATAGTAAAAGTTCCATCAATAGTTAAAGAATAGTTAAATTAAATGTTTTAACACTTCTGTCCAAATATTTATACACTTTAGTTAAAGTATGAAAACCATTTTAATCAACTTTTTTCATTGTTACATAAAAATCAAAGTGGATGCACTATAGAATAAATATTTCACCCTTTGAAGCTAAATCATAGGCAAAAATAGTTAAATCGAAGTGAGAATATTAAGATTTACAACGTTTTTTCTCTGGGTGTACATTTAAACATGAAAAAATATACTTCAAGTAGAGGCGTCCCGAGACATTTGGTTTGAACAGGCAAACTTTTATTTTGGCGCCCCT
The DNA here is from genome assembly GCA_963920525.1 of Dichetophora obliterata. Lineage (NCBI taxonomy): Eukaryota > Metazoa > Arthropoda > Insecta > Diptera > Sciomyzidae > Dichetophora > Dichetophora obliterata. The sequence continues at coordinate 10,030,547 of OY986437.1, forward strand.
ATTAATTTGCACACTAATGTTCATATTGTTTTATATACATACTTATTATTAGGGCTAGGAATCTCATTCACTACAAAAGTGAAAATATGCGCATATAAAATGCACTTAAAACTGGAAAATATGTGCTAGAAACCGGTAAAATATGCAGTTAAAAATATTTTGTCCATATTTTAATTACATGTATTATTACATGTATTACATGAAATTTAACAAAAAATATTTTCAAATACATATAAAATTAATTTATCAAAAACAACAAAAATATTAAGTGAGTGTAAAAGTAAAAATTATCAGTTATCTTCTCCCAAAATTTGTCGCACTAAGTTTACATGTTTGTAAATAAAAAAAAAAGCAAAAATTTGCAAAAACCACATGCATGTATTGTCAAATATACAAAAATATATGCAATAAATATTCAAAAATAGGCATTTTTGTAAAATATGCAAGACATGCATTTATTGCAAAATATTCAAAAAAATGTATTTACGATTGAATGCCATTTTAAAGGAAATTTTATGATTCGTAAAGATAACTTAACCATTTTCATTTTTAATGTCCAGAAAAAGCGTGCATTTGCATGAAATTCCTAGCCTGATTTATTATGAATATTTTTGGGCTTCCCGATTATATAGAAAGTTTTAGTTTTTTACAAAAATGTGAAATATTTATTAAAGATAAAAAAAATTTTTTTTTCAGGAGCATAAAAATAGTATATTTGAATATTTCAATATATGGTTAATACAAAGTTAATGATTTTTGTGATTATTCAAAAGAAGAAATTAATCATAAAATTAAATAGTAATAAATATTAATTAGAAACAACATTTAAAACATTGTACAATAATCTAAAATTATCTGCTGAATTTTGCACAAGAAAAATCCATTTAAATATTGTCTTTATCTAAATTTGTACTTATATCAGATTAAACTGACAAAAGAGACAATGAAGAAAAAAAGTTTTGAGACTTTTTCGATCATAGATAAGTTTTCTATCATAGAAAAACTTTTTTCTCCTCTGGATACGCTACCAGGCAATTTTGAAAGAATTTTAAGGGCTATATACAGATTTGTGTCATTTTGGTGCCACTAAAAATTTTACGCTACAGGCGTGGGCCTGCTTTGCCTGTACCACGGGACGTCTCTGACTTCAAGAAAGAGGCACAAACCATAACAAAATGCGAGGTTCTTAAACATAAAGTTTGGGATATACAGGATATGTTTTTCTCTCCCCGCTTTCGCAAGAAAGTAAAAAAAAATAAAAATAAACTGCCCATTTCAGCCCTTGGAAGGACTTTGACCTAGCTTCTATTGATCAATTGCATGTTATTAATATGTTTGATCACAAATGACCGAGAACTGGACCAACGTGTTTGATGCCGAATCCGAACGGCTTATGTTCTCAAGAAGCTTTACATGGCAATTTTTACTCTCTCAGGATTGCCATTGTCTGCAGAGTGGTGACGACTGAACAGAAAAATTAATTCAATTGAAAATACATTCTGTCTGAGCTATAATTGAGCCCAGACTACTGCGGTTCTTTAGCTTAGGGGCCACGCACTCTACCCACTAGGCTACGGCCGCCACTAAAGTAAGGAATTAAAAACACAGTTTAAGCTTTTAAAAACTTTTTGGATACATTTTTTATGTTAATTTTTTTCTGAATCGTATAATTAATGCTTAAAGCATTCCAGCAAAACAAAATTTTGATTGATTAAAACTAATTTTCCTTTAAAACTATTCTCTTTATGTTAAAACCATATAAAAATAATAATTAAAATAAACTAATTTAAATCTTAATATTGTTGCATATTCTAGTCCTTATATGCATATCACATATGAAAAAGATGCCAAAAAATGGATGGCAGTCGAAAATAATTCATGACTCTCTCAAATTAGCCTCAAGAGGGGTTGAATGTACAAAATACCCAAATATTTTTTTAACTTCAACATTTCTTTTGAACTTACCTACCCTATATCTTTCACCCTTCTAGAGGTCACCCACCATAAATAACAAAAACTAATGAAAAATATCGAAAATTTTTTCATGAAATTTATTCATTATTATATTTATTTACTTGGTATAGACCATTAAAAGGTGAAATGTGTCAATGTCTCTTATTTTTTCTAACACCAAAATTTCCTTTTCAAGTACTTGAATTCATATATGTATCCAAACTTGAAAAAGCAAGCTTTAGCCATCTTGCAAAAATACCAAACAGATACAAGTCATATTCATGCTTGCTCGTTGGCTTGGCTTGTGTAGACTTACTTTGTCGGGCAGAGAGTTGAAAAGCTTGAAACGATAGGCAAAAGCTTGTAAGCTCGCAAGTATCCAAAGTATTGAAATTAAGCAAGTATCCAAAAAATTCAATGAGCTTATGTAGAGAGAGCTAAAGCGTAAAAGGACCGGGGTTCGAAGTTTAAGGGGTAGATAATTTCGGATCTGATGTCAAAATTTAAAATTTAAGATGGCGGATAGAGTTGTTTCCTAGATTTTTTTGTATTTTTGTGAATTCTTGTAATTTTAAAATTCGGACAACGGATTTGATTTCGAATGTAATGTCCCAGTTTTAAAATTTAAGATGGAGGTTAGTTAGGGTTGCCACCTTAATTTTTTTATTTTTACGGATTCTGGGCTGGCGTGAACTGAAGGGTAAAAATGGGTCGCTGAATTCGAATCCATTTATAAAATTTAATTATAAAATTTTAAAATTATAGAGCTGCCACCTAATAATGTCTAAAACTAATGTTTAAAACTCATTTATCAGTGTTAGGGGGTCGCTAATTTCGAATCTAAAGTCAGAATTTTAAAATTCAAGTGGGTAGAGCTGCCACCTTAATTTTTTTTTATTTTTATGAATTCGGGGCTGACGCGACCCATTTTTGGCACACCATTTTTTTCTTTGCCAGCCCCAAATTCATAAAAATGCAAAAAATTAAGGTGGCAACCCTATCCACCATCTTGAATTTTAAAATTCTGACTTCAGATTCGAAATCAGTGACTCCCTAACACTGTTTAATGATGTTGAAAATTCTTAATAATACATATTATTAGATGGCAATACTGTGGTAAAAATTTAGGTGGCAGCCCTAACCTCCATCTTAAATTTTAAAACTGTGACATTATATTCGAAATCAAATCCGTTGTCAGAATTTCAAAATTAAAAGAATTCACAAAAATACACAAAAATCTAGGTGGCAACTCTATCCGCCATCTTGAATTTTAAATTTTGGCATCAGATCCGAAATCATCTACCCCCTAAAACTGCCAACCTTGGAGTCCACAAAACCCTTTAAAGTCATAATACGCATAAGCTTTTCCTACACAAGCTCATTGAATTTTTTTAATACTTGCTTTAATTGGATACTTGCCTTCAATTTCAAGCTTTTCCTTTACTTGAAACTTTGTGCCGTTCGCTTGTAAGCTAGCATCCTTGCAAGTCGCAAGCTGTAGTGGGCTTATTTATATTCAATTACAAGCTATACTTGATTCAAAATTATCAAGCTCAAGCTAGCTTGAACTTGTATTCTTAGCAAGTACTTGAAATAGACTTCAAGTAGGCTTGTGCAGTTCTCTGTTAGATACCGCAATTTTGTAGCAATTTTACTATTATTTTCTTTAAATTATTTCGTAAAACAATAAGAATTGATTTCCAGATAGAATGGCAATATCAATTGAAACAAAAAAGTTATGAACGTTTTGTTGTTTAATAACTCGAAAAAAGTGAAAAACAATTAAAAATGCAGATATTTTTTAATTGATCGTTCACAAATACGTTAATATAATAAGGTAACCAAACGTCATTCTTTAGGGAGGACAGTCCTCTTTTTGTAGGTTCTGTCTTTCTTAAAAGTGTGTCATTCTACCTTTAATCATTTTCGATATTTTAAAACTAATTTATTATTTATTCCATAAATTTCCTAACTTGAGTGACAGTTAAAATAACTGAATGCCTTTAAATTAAAACTGAAAAATTAAAACAAAGTGAAAATCAACATGTTTAAATTGATAAAAGATTGTTCGAAACATTTAACCATTTCAAAAATGAACACATTCCATAAGAAAATTTAGTAATTCACATAGTTAATTCATGTTGAACTTACGTTGTGCTGTCCTGGAACTAATGCAGCAGTTGAAAGAGTTTTTCAATTAGTGATGGTGTTTGACAAGTGAGAAATCAAGAATTAATTATGATACTCTGCTGCAGCACTTGCCGTACAATTCAATATGAAGGATATTAATTAATCCAAAACTTCCAATATACTGTTAGAAAATGATGTACTGACAAAAATATGGGTATTCAAAGGAAAATTACTCGTTTCATTTAATAATTAAAAGTAATGTAAGCATAAGAAGCGTGTTTTTGTTTGAATTAAAAAATTGTTTCATTTATTTACGTTGTACTTTTTTCTGAAATTTGTTCGTCCTCTTTTTCATTGCATAAAAATTGGTCACCTTAATATATTAGTAACACGGTCTCCACGAGCCATAAATCACGTTATGAAAGTTTTCTTAAAATGAATATTGCAAGTGGAGACCACTTTTGCTAATGTTCTGAACTAAATGTCTTGCGATATCTCTAAACATTCATGTTAAGCAACGAGCTGTAATTTTTTGCTTCTTCTTACTTCATTTCATTTAAGCTTAGTATGCTGTAGGAATGAAAATTTTTGGGCATTTAACTCTACACGCGAAATTTTGGTGTAGAGTCAAAATTTTTTGTGTGGAGAAAAAGCACTTGCAGTTCTTGTTGACAGATTCATATTTTTATTGTTGCAATTTTATATCCTATAAAAGGCAAGACTACACATTAATAAACTATATAAATGCTACAATAAATTTGTTAAATAACAAATTCAACACTTAAATATAAGTTACTGCTTATTTTTTTATTGTTGAATGGCAAATTTCCGCACCATTTAAATGTACGGGCATATAATCGACAGCGAAATTTTGATATTTCGACTTTCCACTCACAAATGGAAATTTGGCAACATAGCAATAATTTTCGCTTCTGCAGCGTACTAGCCGGTGAAAAAAATTTTGCTGCCTGTTCGTTGTCAAAAATCTCAATGTATTTCTTATGAGAATTTTTTTTTCGTTCCTACAGCATACTAAGCTTTAATATGGAAAAGTATAACATAGAATGCCTACTTATAAAATTTTGTTTAAAAAATGCATGCTTAGAAATTGAATTTTACAGTTGTTTAACATGATTCATGTCCTATAGAAACGGCATGTTATAAAAACTCCATCTAGACGCAATGTTCTCTTAACTTTTCCGAATATAAGTGACAAACAAGTAAATTGTGGTACCAAGAATATTTTCATGCTAGGGAAAATGCAAAAATACGAAATCAGAGTAAATCGACATTTTATTATATTAAGTGTTATGAAAAAAGTACCAGAAATTAAAGTATCAGTATTACTCTTCTGTAAAAACTCTGTAAAAACTTCAAACTCTTTGAAAGTTTTCAGCAAATATTATACTATTCCCATTTAGCAATAGAGAATGAGTATTCTAAATTAATATTAGTATTCTAAAAAATTAATAAAATAGAAGCGAACGTGTGCAAAGCCCCAAATCAGTTTTAAAATAATGGATAAACACGTATTCAACATATACTGAAAAATCAGCCAGGAGTCAAGTGGTCTCAAATAAGTTCCACCGTCTGAATGTTTAAAACTAAAAATTTATATCGTAGAAATAGCGCTTGTGGCAGTTTTTAAAATTTCTCAAATATATATTCCTTTTCTAACTTTTTTTTTATAAATTTGTATCCAATACCTTCCACTTTAAATTCTATTGCACACATTCAAAAAATTTTTTGTGTAGCACTGCACTTGCGTCTTTAAGAATGCACTATTTTCAACTGATGATCATAAATTTTGATTCATAATAAAATAATTAAAACTAAATACCTGTTTTACACAACCTATTACTCAATACTTATATCAAGTGACAAAAACAATTCTTAATGCCGTCTTTTTCAGATTGTTACTCATCAACTTTTGCAGTTATTTTCTTAAAGTAAAAATTAATTTGTCCAGCTAGCATGTTTTACACGATTCACACTGCATCCGACTGGAATGGGTTAAAAGGGATTGTCTAAATCATTTTTCTCGCTAAATTGGTACAACTCTCTTCTATACTGACACTTAGTTTGAGCACGATCTGTCGTTTAGTTTGTTTTAAAATGCATTTTGCAACAAAGCATTTTATGGAATCAACTTCAGTTCTCGCTGTGAACTCTTTTTATGTCTTCTATCGAATGAAATCGATTGGCACGAAATGGTAATTTTTGTTTTGGAGAAAGGAAAAAGTCGGTTTAAGCCATATCAGGTAAATACGGTGGTTATTCAATGGTATTTGTTTAGGTTTTGTCCAGAAAATCGTTCAAAATAACCGCCTTGTGAGATAGTGATCATGGTAGATTCCATGACTATTCTTTCCACAAATTTGGCCTTTTTCGACAAATTTAAACGCCGCATAATGCTTAGATAATATTCTTTATTTACTAGAGGTTTGGCAATGCCTTCAAGCGGGCCTTTTCAATTTTCAATTCCCGATACTGCTTTGACAGAATGTTTGCTGTTAAAGCTTAATTAAGTCTTGGTTGACCTTTTCATAAAATTACGACTTGAGTTCGAAATACAACACTTCACACAACAATTTGTATATTTTAATTTAAGATATTGTAAGTACCATTCTCTGCTATGGTAGAATTACTATAAGGTAGGTGCACTAGAAACACACTCTCCCCGATTACAAATTAATAACAAAGGCGTAGGTACACAGAAAAAACAAATTTAATGAACAGCATACGTTAAAATTAATTCATTGATTTTAATGAAAAAATCATTGAATTTAAATGAATTGCTCATAGTTTTCAACGTACTGTTCATTGAAATCAATGAAGTTATATTCATTAAAAATGTCTAAATAAATATCAATGATTTGTTTTTATTCATTGATATCAATGAAAAGTGCATTGATTCTAGTTGTAAATCAAATTTTAGCGAACCATATATTGATTTTTAATGAACAGTTCATTGAATTCAATGTTTAGGTCATAAAATGCAATGTATAGTTTATTCAATTCAATGAATAGGTCATTGAATTCAATGTATAGTTAATTGAATTTAATGTATAGTTCATTGAATTTAATGTATAGTTCATTGAATTCAATGTATTGTTCATTGATTTCAATGTATAGTTCATTAAATTCAATGTATAATTCATTAAATTCAATGCATAGTTCATTGAATTCAATGTATAGTTCATTAAATTCAATGCATAGTTCATTAAATTCAATGTATTCAGTTAATTAAATTCAATGCTTACTAATTTATTCCCACCCCAATTTTGTTTGAAGTGAAATGCGAAGTTGTGAAGACGTGTGGCACTTGTGTGTGTAAATTTTAGATAAAAGGTGATAATAAATTAAATTCAAAGTGAAGAAAATGTTGCGCTTTGAATGTAAAAGAAAATTTAAATCTGTTGAATTACTATTAGTATTTGTAAATAGTAGGAAATATACGTGGCATTTTAAGTGACTGCTGCCATCATTTTCAAAAAATGTTTACATTTTTAACGGTTGAAAACCACATAAAAGATAAAGCTGTGTTGGCAGAAATTCAAGATTTCACTAATTACAGTGGTAAGCTTAATTTTTGTCGAGGCTAAATAAATAAATAGTTATTTTTTTCAATTAATATCTTTCCAGACAGTACTGCTATGAAGCTTCTTTGGAGCCTTCATGGGTATTTGGTGCCCACTCAATAAGTATGCAGTAAGGACAACTTTGGAAGAAAAACTTTCCTAAAGCATACAATTACCAGTTACCAAGAGGCATTCGTTTTAGTTGGAAGCAGCATCCAGGAAGTCGAGGAGCATATTGAGTTTTTAAAAACTAAAGGCGAAAATATTCAAAAATTAATCCTTGCTGTTGGAGAGAAGAACTTCTCCTCATTCCAACAATTTTATGTGTTCATGGATGGTGTAAAATTTCAATTTGCTAGTTTTATTAGAGCCGTAGATGTGTGCTTTAAAATTTTTCAATTATTTCAATTAAAATATCCCGCGGCATGCACTCTCGTGTGGGAGTTTATTGCCGTCTATTATTTTATAAATTTAAAAACTATTCAAAATCTTCGAAAATTTGTATATTATTGACTTTTTAAAATAAAAAAATATTGTTTAAATTGTGAATTGTTGAAATGTTGAAAATAAGGAAATATTTTAAAAATGTTTAGAGAGGGATTAACAAATAATTCGTTGAATTCATTCCAATAAACTAAATAGATTAAATTTAATGAAATATACATGGAATTCAATGAACTGAATACATCAAATTTAATTAACTGTACATTGAATCGAATAAACTAAATACATTAAATTCAATGAACTTAATACATTAAATTCAATGAAATAAACATTTAATTCAAGGAACTATACATTAAATTCAATAAACTATACATTGAATTCAATGAACTAAACATTGAATTCAATGAACCTTACATTGAATTCAATGAACTTTTCATTAAATTCAATGAAAACATCATTAGTTTTGGCATTTTTTTAAATGAACGTGTTCATTGAATTCAATGAAGTGTACATTGATATTCAAGGAACCATTCATTGAAAATCACTAAGTTTAATGAACTATTCATGAAAGTATGAAGAAAATTCATTGAAATCAATGACCACAGTTTATTGGACCAAAATCAATGAATAATTCATTGAAATTAATTAATATAATCCTTTTCAATAATATAATGTACCTTTTTGGTTCAGTGTATAATGTCAAAATGTCTTGAAATTTCGTTGCCAGGTGGTTGGCACTGTGAGCACTCTGTAGCGTGATATCGGTATGTTTCATGCTCGTCGTGCTTATTCAAAAACAAATCATAAATTTTTAATTCCACCTCAGCACGATAAAATAAGCGAACAATCGCAGATTTCATTATTTAAAAATAAAGTTGATGTTTTTCGGTACCAATTTCCCTTGTCAAAATATATTTCGACAATTCAAAGCAGCCGTACTTGGGGCTAAAATAAATTGACTACTGAACAATCAAACGAAGTAGACGAATGAAAATTATATTAAAATACGAGCCGAAAGTGCCGGCAGCTAGCGCTGTTCTTTTCTTTTAATTATAATAATTAATTATTGTAATTACTATAATAAATAAATAAATATTAAAATAAAAGTTTTATTTTGTTCGTTCATAGCCAAAATACAATTAACAAGTGATTGTGCCCCGAAAATCGGGTGGGCTGGATATAAGCTTTAAAGATCGTATTATAGTATTATGACTGTAGTACTCGTAGATAGTATTATGACTGGTTTGAATATAAACCTTTCGATATACTCATTTTAAGAGTCTAGAGCGTGGTTTCTACACTCTAAAAAATAAGTGTAAGTTTACGACTATTATAGTAGTAATAATTAGTTGAAAATTCAATAGATAGGTAATTTTCCCACAACTTTTAAAGGAATCTTTAATTTTTTCAACTTAAACTTAAATTAAAGTAAAATTAAACGCATGTTGTTTTATTTTGCTACAATAAAAATATCAATATAAATCAACTTTCGAAGCTATCTAAAAAATTTTTTTAATTTAGCATACATTTCAGTAAAATTAAACATCAGAAGTTGGATTTTGCTACAATATCAATAGTACAAATTTTTACTATTACATTAACTGTTTTGAAATGCAGCGATTGTTTAACTTTGCATACATTTATTTCTCATTCGAGGTTGCCTATAATCATGTAAGGACTTTTGTTTTTGGTGCTGTTGTTTTTATTAACATTAATTATGTTAAGCACAAATATTTTCAGTCAGTTAAAAAGTCAAATCAAGCAATATGCACTCTAAAAAGTTTTTATTGAATTTTACTACAACTCTTGTAGGCAACAGTTTTGCGGCTGTTTCTGTAGAAAATTTACATACCCTTATTTAATTAAACATATTGTTTACTATTGACTTGTAGTGAAATTCAACAAAACATGTATATGTTTGAGTTAAATATGTGGCAATATTAATGAAAAAATATTGATATTGCAGTAATATTAAACATCAATTGCTATCATCTGTGTAGTACCATAACAAAATTACTACTTCCATGTTAGCAAAATTCAACAACAAGAATTTGTTTTTAATACAATTGATGTAATCAATTAATTTTCTATTGATATTCTAGTTAAGGCAACTTTCATAGTTTTGACATTCGTTTATTTAGTTTAAAACACAATTTAATAAATCTTAAAACTTTACACTCTTGACGACACGTGCAGAATTAAATTTGACTTATATTTTCTGCTTATCCTTCATTAAATTAACACTATAAACACCAAAATGAGACAAACACTCTTACATAAAGAAATTCCTGCCGATGAGTACCCGAAAGAAAAAACAAATGAAACACAGATAATTTCTATAGATTTTTATTTAATTATTAGCATATTGCTCTTATTGACCCATTTTGTTGTTTTGTACAACATAAGATACTACAACATAATAAAACTTTTACAAAAATCGAATAATTACTAAACTTTTTTAAATTTAAAACCATATAACTCTTATATAATGATCCATACACGTTGACACGATCCAAAGTCGACTAAATATCTGTTGAAAATATTGTACATGTTGAATATTCAACATCTGCTTCATTAGTTCAATTTTGGTAGTAATATAAAGCATTGTAGTTGATATTGCAGCAAAATTAAAAATTTATTGCTTAATTTTGCTAAGAATAGTGTTTAATGGTAAATACTCAAAGATCAATATAAGATTTATAGTAAAATTACACATCAGTTTGAATTTCAACAAAAAATTACTATAATAATTATAGTAAATTTATATTTATTTTTTAGAGTGTAGTACTCGTAGATAGTATTATGACTGGTTTGAATATAAACCTTTCGATATACTCATTTTAAGAGTCTAAAATTATAAAATTAACCGCAAATTACAATTTGACAGTGATAATACTTTAACCCATTGTACAGCCATGCTAGAGTACTGTAACTGGCCGAATAAGTATTAAGCAACAACTACATGACTTAATACAGGGTTTGCTTAAACTACTTCAGATCAATATTATTCATTCGACGTTCGATTTATCTTAATTTCCCCTCTCGTCAATGGTCTAAACTCATTCCTTCATTCCAATACAATTTTTCACTCGCTGATAAGGGCTGAAATAGCTCTAATTTCACAAAAATTTCACATGGCCCGCAAGTGTGACCTTTAGAGGTGCCAAATATATAAACCGATTCTATTAATTTTTCATCCCTAATAATTCTTTTTAAAATACCCATTCATATTTGCCACCCTTCTAAATGTCCCCCAACAAAATCACAAATCACAGAAGTCTTCTGGAAGTCCCAACGAAAAAAAAAAACTTAACTAAGATACATAGTTCATATTTTTTAAATAACACCATGATGTCAAAAATTACATTATCCGTTTACATTGGATTTGCTCTCTGGTTTTTTTGCTCTCCGAATTGCACCTACCTTGTTACAATTCCACCATGATTCTATGCTGCATGAAATAAAAATTTGTTGAAATTTGTAAAAACCAAACTTGTTACATATTGTGGGCTTTGCAGACACTTGTCTTAAGAGCGCAATCACCAAAAAGAAACAAAAAAGTGACAACGGGTCAAATATTTCAAGACATGTTTTTGACCGTTGCTCATTTTGAAAATTTAGGGTTTTTGTTTCTTTTCACTATTCCTAATCACTATTTTTCTTGCAAATTTTTATTAATATTAATTTAGTCAAACACTTTGCTAATCAGCTTCCTTCATTAAAGAAATTGTATTTAATGAAGAAAGATGGCAGCCCTAACTAATGTATTAAACATATAACTCCCAAAACTATGTGATGGTATTTCTATATTCGTATTAATCTTGATCGTAACTTCAATTGAGTGGTAGAAAATTATTCGATGAAATTTAGCTCTCGGTGAATAGTTGAGTTTCAATCTTTAGACGCGTCTTTGCTATTAAACAGGGTGTTTCCAAGATAATATTAAAATTGAATGACAATGCAAATATATTGTGCCAATTTAATGTAAGAAGTTTTGGCCAAGTTTTCCAAAGTATTGGAGACTTCGCCAAAGCTTGCAACAATGCATATGCTGAATAAATTTCTATATGTAATTTCTGCAAAATGTTTCCGCTACAATTGTTTTGGCCAGAAAACTAACACAGTACTTTAGGACTTGTTAATCAAAGTCTTAAAAATATAACAACCTATTAAACAAAATAAACATAAAATATGGTGTCATTCTTAACATAAACTTATATGTATCAAAACGATACCATAAAATTGCACCTCAAAGCTTAAATGTTTTTTGTTATTAATAAGGTGAGTATCGAAGCCAATAAACATTGTCTTTTCACTAGAGTTGCGATCGTACTCCTTTGGTGCATTTTATTCGCTTCTTGTTTGGCTACAGTAATGATGACGTTGATTTTCTAACGCTTTTTATTGCTTTTCTTCTACTTCAATTTCTTGCCGGCAAAATAGTTTTGTGTGCTGTCTTGGTATTTTATTGTGATTGTTTTATGATTTCAATTAAATGCTACTGTGGTTTTACTTTGATTTTAGAATGCATTGTTGAGATTGCCACTTCATTTGAGGGCTGCTATCGTGCCAGCGTATTGTGTATGCAGTCACAGTCTTTGACATTATTTTGAGTATCTATTTCCCTTTTACTATAGTTATATCATTAAGTTAACTTTCGATTATTTATCTAACTGAGCTGTCTTTACAACTCTTTCATGACTTGTTTCAACAAATCTACTGCAATAAATCTTGAAATCTTGCTTGAGTTAAATTATGATCATGTCATCGAAGATTATGATGGTAAATAAATTTAAGGTAGATATTTTAAAATTTCACGTAAATTTGGCATTAAATGTCTGCACGTTTTTTAATTATTGCTCTGACTGAGCGCCTCAAAACCAACAGTTTTCGACAAGTAATTTAATTGGAAATTTCTTTGTTACCTTCGATTCGTGAGAAATTTACTTGTATTACAACATGAAATTTATCTATTTTCACTTTTACTTTACTACTCACAGCAAATTGATTTAAATTTTATGATGCTGGTTAGTCAAATAGTTTTAACGACCTTAAACATGCGTAAATTTCACAAAAATATCTGTTTAGTAGCTTCTCTTGCGATACGAAGGTGTGCCATCGGTTATGGATTTTAACTTAACATTATTTGAAATTTCTCATTACAAAGGTTTGAGTTTACTTTAATTTTATGCTTTTTGTTTCACAAAAGAGAAAATATTAATTGTGTACAATAAAATTATGAATTTAAAAACAATACGTACATTTTCTTATAATGCTGCAAAAATTAATTGTCAATCAAGCACAAAGATTTACTGACATAACTTAATTCTTTACTTTACATCAAGCAAAATAAGCGTCACAAGCTGAAAAAGTTATTTTTTTATAACGAGCCTGATTGCAAAATCATTCTTTTTCTCGCTTCATCATTCAATGAGCATCATCACACAGCGAACTAAATTGAATTTTAACGCTGTTTTTTTTATTTCTACGTTTCTGTCAACTCGCTGAATAACTTCGGCGAAAACTCTCACTCTTTTCCATTAAATAAATTCAAAGAAGTTTATTTCATAAAAAAAAATTAATTACTTTATATAAAATTTGCTTTAACATTTTGACAGAGAAAAGCAAAACACAGAAAAAATTACCGACTGGTGGATACGGCAGAAGATTCAATTAAGACACACATATAGAATATACAGTGTTGGTCAGAGAATTAACACACAACCACTTCTATCATCACTGTCATCTATGAACTAAGTAAAAAATTTTAAGAACATATTTTGTCATAAAATTACTGATCAGTATTTTTCTTTGTAAAAATATTTTAAAATGCAAATTCAATATCTTAATTCCTTTTGATATGGCATAACATTAATGCCAAAAATAAGTTTCGATTTTATTTAAAAACTACACGATGAATAAACATGTTGACCCAAGCCAGAAAACTAAAAAAAATACTATACTAGGCAAAGTTAGTTACACGATAGTTTAGTTACGTTATATGATTACGATATCGAAACTATTTTAAGTTAAGAAAAAATTGATATTATTTCAATACTCTATATACTTCTTTTATAATTTCAGGCTTTATTGCAGTGTAATATTGGAGTTTCATTAAATAATAACGCATAGAAATTGTCACTGAATGTTAGCTATTCTTTTCTTTAAAAAAATAAATGTTTTCTTCTATATTTGCGTATTTTTCTTTATGGTAGGTTGCATATATATAAATAATATCGGCCAAACAGCGATCAAACAAGGGCCGAACATAATCTAAGAACATTATAAAAGCCAATGGAACCGAACAACGGTCGAACAAAGGTCGAATATGGCTTAAAAATAATTCGGAAAGCAGACTTGGTCGAAGATGGACCGTTTTCCTATCAACAATTGTGCTTACTTACTTATGTAATAAAAACAACCACAAAAAAACAAAATAACACAAATAGCACCCAGAGTATATAACAAACGTTAAGGGCAACATCAAAAGCAACATCAATTTCAATTCAATTCAATAATAATTTATTTATCAATCAATAGGTTTATAGAAGTATACAATTTTCAAAATACTTTTAATACTACATACAGAATTGATTAATAAATACTACATTCTGTTGTTCAATTAGAACAAGTGGCGAATGCAGTTGTGATACTTAACATTAAACAAAATAGCTTAAAATAAAGTAAGGTAGTGGGGTCTTACAACAGTTTTGAAATAAAGAACTCAATATGATAGAATAATATAATGAAGAATAGACATTAATTAAATTATAAAACAAATGAATTTAAATTAAAAGGACACAGTGTTAAGGGAGTCAATTACATTGAAATCTTTATTAAAAAGCCATGACTTCACTTCTTTAAAAAACACATTTTGGTTACGCAAACAACGAACATTATATGGTAAGCTATTAAAGACTCTGGGAGCAGTACATGTAAAGAAGGAGAAAAAATGATTTAAGTAGTGAGGCGGAATGATTGCAAAGTTTTGACTATTAGTTCTCAAATTGTGGCTAGAATTATTTCTGCTCAATAAATAGCCGGATCTTTTAAAAAATATTTGTAGCACTCTAAAGTAATAGAAATTCTTAATAGGTAAAATGTTCAAGCTTTTGAACAAAGGAAAGCTACATTCAGGTCGGTTTTTGTTACAGATAATACGAATAACGTGTTTTTGTGCGAAAAGTAAAGGATTAATTTTATTAGCATGGGTTCCACCCCAACAGACTAAGCCATAATTTAGTTTTGAGTGGAATATGCCATGATAAATGCAAACTTGAAGTTTAGAGGAGCAAAACGATTTAAGAAGATAAACATATCTGGTAGCGCCCATAAGGTATCTTTTAAGAGCGGTTGTATAACCAACCCAGTTCATTTTCCAATCCAGTAGCAGTCCGAGATATTTAAATGACTTAACGCAGTCAATAGAAAAACATTTTGACGAGCAATTTCTAGAATCATAAAAAGTATTTGACTGACACGAAAATGTACATATATCATTATTAATTACGTATTTTGTACTGCCTGCACTATGAAAGGTAAAATTTCCTAAATTTAAATCAATTCCCGCTACACTGAAGTACATAATTTTGGTTTTATCACTCAAAACTAATTTGTGTAATGAGAACCAATGTCTTCGATTGGGATAGCTGTTGTTGACGACATATAGTGTTGCCAGATCTCCATGAGGTGAAACTTTCACACTTACGGTTCCAAGACACAAATCTTAGTATTTTAAAAAAAATCAGTACTTATCTTTTAACTCAAGAAAAAATTTATTTATTTATGTAAAATACGAAAACAAAACAAATTCGAAGGAGTCAATAAATATGAAAATTATTATAATATTTCTAACAATAATGCTTTGAATTAGAAATTACAAGGCTTATTATTAAAAAAAGAAAATAAATCCCGGGATCCCAAACCAATTTCTAATCCCGGAAACCTGGGATTCCAAATTCCAAACCCTAAATTCCATGATTTTATTCTAAGAAAATATAAAAATTTTCAGCAGCAATAAATACAGCTGCAATGTAAACCATGTTTTTTTTATCGAAATCAACTGCTTCTTTTTTTATTTCTCTATACACTTTGAAAAACTATTTTTTAGCTTGTTTTGGTTGTGATCTTAAAAGACTCTGTTTAATAGGCTGTTAAACTTTCATGGAATTTTCAAAGTAACAATAATTTTATTACTATACTATAGCTTTCTTACTATGAAAATAATATTTTATTTACATCATATTTTTTATAAACCGCTAACTAATTTCTTTGAATAAGAAGTTTAGTTTTTTTAAAAAACTTTTCAAAACATAAAGTTAGGTTGTTTGCAAAGGTGAAAAATTATTTGATATTTTTTTGAACGTTTAACGAACGTAATATTTTATGCAACGTTTTTTATTAACGTATTATATAATTAAAATATTTAAAAATTAAGCAAATTTCTTTAGTTAAGGACCGTAAAGGTTGTGATTTTTTTTAAAAAATCAACATACCATAACCGTTATTTTCTTATTTAATTTTTTTTTTTCGATCTGGTTTATTCAGCTGATGTATATTTTTGCAATCATAAAATTTATAAGTTTTCCCCTAAAAATACAAAATGAGATTTCAGAATTCGACTTTATCTTCCATCATTTGTTGAGTTTTTTCCTTAAAATCTTCTTTGTACATTGCAACTGTGTTGTAATCCTTGTCTAGTAATTATGATTTCTGCTTGGTGTTATCTCTTAAGTTTTTGAGTGTTTTATATTTGAATTGTTTAAGTATAAATTACGATGACGTTTGGATTTCTATTTTAAAAAAAATCAAAATAGAAAAATAAAATAAATTCTTTCTGCTAAAACGTATAAATAAAGAGTGTAAGGACCTAAATTTTTACCGAGGATGCGCTCGCCGGATCCGAGGTCCGCCACAATTATTTCTATCTTCGACGCCAAATCAAACTCAGGTAGTCTCCGATTTCAGTGGTATTCTTTATTTAACAATTTACAACTGGACTTATGACTAACTTAAAATTACCCTAGTTAACTACGGCTAAACTTAACCTAAAGCTTCTAATTCTGTGACCCGCCTCGCCTGTGTGGCTTATTGATCTTTCTATTTAGGTCCGACCCCCTCTATATGATCGCCACCTGATAGGTACTTCGACGCGATTCTTACCACGTTTGGTTCGTGCCCGTATTACCGATTTCTGTTATGTTACAACTCGCGGTCGGTTATAGGAATGGGCACGGTCGTGCCAGGGTATGGTGATCCCCAAGCTTACGCCACTGACACGGCCGTATTCGCGTTAGATGTTTTTATCGTTGAGCCCAGTTATGGTGATCCCCAAGGTTTTGCCTGGACCCAACTCGCGCCTAGCCTTTAAATTATCCACTCGTATTACCGATTTCTGTTATGTTACAATTCGCGGTCGATTATAGGAATGGGCACGGTCGTGCCAGGGTATGGTGATCCCCAAGCTTGCGCCACTGACACGGCCGTATTCGCGTTAGATGTTTTTATCGTCGAGCCCAGTTATGGTGATCCCCAAGGTTTTGCCTGGACCCAACTCGCGCCTAACCTTTAAATTATTCACTTGTATTACCGATTTTGTTATGTTACACAGTAGTAACCAGAAGCGACTCGCGGCCGGACTTGTACGGGTCCTGATAAATGCCGATCGGCATTTTCCATCGCGCACTGATTTACGTTTATGTTTTTTTCTTTCCCGATTGTTATATTCTACGAGTTTATGTTAACGCGTGAGAGGTTAGCGCGTCACGATCGATTTGGCAATTTTCGCCCTCACTGCAACTCTAGATAACTCTTAGGCTATCGTTCTATTAAGCCTTTTCCTATCCACTAAGGTCACGTTCCCTTGACCGGCCTAAAACCCGATTATGGAATTATCACTTAGTACAACTAATAATCAAATGTCAAATAACTTTATAGTTAATTAAGGAAAAAATAATAAAATTATAAGTTTAAATGCAAGAAATCAAATGATACTTTTGGTGTCCGACACTCGGTCGATGTGCTGTCGTCGTCGGCGCTTTCCGTTGAACAATCGCTGTCGACGCTCGGTTGTCGACGTCGCTGTTGACGTTGCTGTGGCCGCCTCTGTTGACGCTGCGGTTGGCGTCGCAATTGACGTTGTTGTTGACGTCGCTGTTGACGTCGTTGTGAACGTTGAAATTTCCGCTGTGGTTGCCGTCGCTGTTGACGTTGCTGTTCTAGTTGCTGTCGCCGTCTCCGTTGACGCTAAATCGTTTGCTGGTTGGTGCGGGCAGTTAACTTCCTGCCACCAACGAAAACTTAGAATCGTACGTCCGATCTCCACGCGCACTAAAACAAACTGATCCCGATTCCTTCTAAGTCTCGCCTTTTATACTCGCTCTCTCTTAGTATGTCGATATGCTTCTTCCTGGCATTGTACGTATTCGATTTGTCTAGAACATCGCGTGATTTCTCCGTTGCTTGGCAGCTGGTTGTTTGTCACCAAGTCTGTCCGTTAAGCCATAAAACCATTAGTACATGAAAGAAAAACATATTATTAAAGAGAGCAGTACCCCTGTAGGGAAAATAAGGTCGACTTCCTGAAAGGTAATGTGTTGGGCATGTTTTCTTTAATCAATTGCACCTTGATGTTTAAGGTAATTTTACTGCAGGTTAACCTACGCCTATCACTAGCAATCTTACCTTCTAAACTTATTTACTACCACTTAGATTTTATTCACTTAGGTTATTGTTCTTATCTAACTTTATTAACCTACTTTGCCTTTCGGCTTAACTTTACCTAACCTATTCCCCTAGGATACACACCTTATTTATTTAATATTATTAATTACTAATGTTACTAACTTATTTCTCGGATTCTGCAAATACCCGGTTCGGTGCTTACCACCTTCAACCTTCATGCATGAAAAAGTTTAATTCATGAAGGCGCTGAATTTACATGAACTGAAGTAATTCCCTAATCGCTAATTGAATAATTTAGTCTGGCGTTTTAACCAACTGTGTATCAAATAGAATGTAATTAAAATAAACGAAGTATATATCTTATTTCATTTAATTTCATTTAATTGAGTTTCGTTATTAAATTTAAAATAGGTATGTATTTCATTGTATGCCGTGCAGGCCCAGACCACCACGTTGTTTTCAAGCCTTCGATGGCGCAACGTCTTGTCTGGCGGGGCGAGCACTAAGCTGTCATGAAGGCGCACCGGTCGACACCTTCCTGTGGAAACACTTGGGGTGTTGTTGGTCTGATGACTATATGGTCCCTACTGGGACAGATCGCTGGTCATTCGTTAGAGAGCGACCCAGTCGTGAACTAAAATAAAGAAAAGTAGAATAGTATGAAAAAATATGTAAGGTCAAATTTAGTAGAAATTTGGTTCCTTACATCTCCTCCTCACTTCGGGGGGTGTGAAACCATGCTGATCTCACCGTCGCGGGCGATGGTTACTCGATATCTGTGCTGTTCGATGTCGACCCAAAATCTCATGCGCCTTCCTTGCGCATTCTGTAGTCGGGCCCCGATTGCTTCTTTTATTTGAGCTATGCTGGGCGTTTTCGGCTGTTGATGCTCTGGCTGTAATGCCGCCGGAGGTGGTGTGGGTTGCTGACGCTCGGGTGACTGTGACTTCACCGCGAAGCTGACGCTCATAGGGCTGGTTGCCACTGCGCTGCCACTTTTGGCGCTGGCGCTGCTCGTACTCCCGCTTTCACCGCTCTTGGTGCTGTTGTTGCTGCTGCTGCTGCCGCTGCTGTTACTGCTGCTGCTACTGCTACTACTGTCGCTGTCCGATTCGTCGGATGTGCCGCTGCTGCTGCTATCAAGCCGTAGTCGTCTTGGCGCTGTTTGCGATTTCTTCGCTCTGGTGCTTGGCACAGGGTGAGGGGTTTGCATATCGCTTGGTCCTTCGTCGATGAGAGGTGGCAAATATAGCTCTGGTAGCAGGCCTTGCAGCTCTTTCTTTGCATGCCGCTGAATTAAATTTGCCACTTCGGTACGCTTGTACGAGGCGTTGCTGGGTGTGAACCACGTGCGTAGACTTGCCTCCCGAAGGTCGCGTGCCGGATCTTTGAAGAATGTTTCGACGACGTGCAGCAAGAATGCGCCACAGTCGCTGCTATTGGTTTGCTGCGGTATAGCTATTTCGTAGCAGGGCAGGTCTTCGTCATCCCATGGCGTTGGTGTATCCTCGACGTAGGTTGCTTGCCATTCTTCCTGTACGTAACGTCGTAGTATCGGAGCCACGTGGGCTCGGGATGCATTGGCATAGGAGTCAAGAATCCAGATGCACCCACGCTGTTTCGTGTAGCTTGGCTTTTGCTTTAAGCAAACTATGGCCACATACCAGTGGAAATCTTCATTTATGGGGACTATGATG
This sequence comes from Dichetophora obliterata, assembly GCA_963920525.1. Classification (NCBI taxonomy): domain Eukaryota; kingdom Metazoa; phylum Arthropoda; class Insecta; order Diptera; family Sciomyzidae; genus Dichetophora; species Dichetophora obliterata. Next base: position 10,051,035 of record OY986437.1, read on the forward strand.
TAACGCTTGTGGACTAACTGCACCTTCCGCGTCCAACGACGAATTCGTTGCTTTCGTTCGGGCACGTTTGCTGGGGGTACGGGCTGAGCCAGTAGACTGTAGAAGTGGCTACTGAAAATATGTGTGTCGGCTCGCATCTGCGTAGTTTGCTGGTCGTGCAGCCACTTTAAATAAAATTCGATGACGACGTCGTTGAGGAATAGGCTGACCTCGAGGCACATGTAGTCGCATATGCGAATAGTAACGCCGCCTGGGCCATCCGGGTAGGTCGTGATGACGAGTTCAGGGGCCGCTATGGCAATGTGCTTCTCCTGGACCATTGCTCGCAGATTTATTTGCGCCGCCGTCGCCGGCTTGGCTATCTTTACTCCTGTGCTACTCGGACCGCCTGAATATTTTGTGGAGCTTGAGGGTTCCAGGTGCTCGACACGACGACACTCTTCTTCGAGATTAACACTCTCCTCGTCTTCCTGCATAATTTGCTTCGTCGTTATAAATAGTTTTCGCTTGAAAATCGTAACTTTTATCACACGCTGTAAAAACACTAGTGGTCAGTTGGCTTGAAAAATTAACGATGTTAGTTTGAATCAAATGGGGTTGCCATATCTTGTGCAATGCGCATTTTTCGCAACTAGATATTTGGCTATGGTGAGTTCACACTAACCTTTGGTTTTCTGTATAGACCAAACCTCGTGTTTGATAGACAGCTCGGGTGATGTTGGACGACGGTTCGTCGAAGTCGACTGTGAAAGAGTGGACATAACGTTTACTTGGTGATCTAATTATGTAATTTACGCATCTTAAAGGGGATACTATTAGCCCTGGCGCTAATGGGAGCCGAAACACCCTACATGCCGATTAAAACAACGTATGCTCTCGGTTGAGAATTTTTTTTAATTGTATGCCACGCAGCTTTTATTTATAATTTATAATATTTTATTTTAAAAGGAGGAGCGGTTACCTGGAAATGTTGCCCGTGATGAGTTTGGTGAAGAGCACCGTCATAGTGAGTAGTGGTGGGACGTGAATATTGCTTGGCTTTTCCATACGTATGGTATGTTGACTGGGTTTGGCTTGTGACCGTGATCTTAACTGCAGATTCCGCCTTGTGGGGTGTCTGGTTGATTGGTTTGCGCGAATTCTCGTCGCTGTTGCGTTCTGTATACGCTGTTTTGCGCTGGCATTTGGCTGTAACAGGTGACTGCTGCCGGCGTTGGTGGGGTGGGGTCATGGGTTACTTCTCTTTCAGTGATACTACTCTGAGCATCCGATGGTTTCTCCTCTTGACGCGCTACCGTTGGTTTGGCGGATGTTGTCGTCCGCTGTGGTTCACGCGGTCGCCGCCGCGGGTTTGCAGTATTTTGCCGTGGTTGCAGCCACTTTTGGCAGTTTTTACCGTGGTTGCAGCCACTTTTGGCAGTTTTTACCGTGGTTGCAGCCACTTTTGGCAGTTTTTACCGTGGTTGCAGCCACTTTTTTTTTTCAAAATTTACAATTTTATTTACTTATGTGGTCGCAGGTGCCTCGCTGTGATACTCTTTTAGCTCGCTTACATGTACATTCCGTATGCGTGTTTCGCCTTTCTTGCGAACCTGAATAATGACGGGAGAGACATAGCCAGTGACGACGAAAGGTCCTTCGAACTTCGGCGCTAGTTTGGCCGCGAAGCTGTTGACTGCGCTGGAAAGGTGGTGTTGTTTGATCAGCACGCTGTCGCCTACGTTTGGTTTCCAATCGCGCCTGCGCAAGTTATAGTGACGTGCTTGATCGCGCGTAGCTTGACTGAGCTTGTGGCGGACGAGTTTGAAAATTTCCTGTAGTTGAGTAGCTCGGGCCGTTGGGGTCTGCACCTCTCTGCCAGTGCCGGTCGTAACTTCATCATAGAGCGCGCCGGGGAGCCTTGGCTCTCGGCCTTGGACCAAAAATGCTGGGCTGTACCCTGTGACGTCCGACTTGCTGGTATTTATGGCGAGTGAGAGCTCTGGCAGATGTTCGTCCCAAGTTTTGTGCTGCTCCTGGCAAAATTGCGCAACCATCGTCTTCAGTGTTTTATTGGCTCTTTCCGTAGGGTTTTCCTGCGGTGTATATGGAGCTGTAAACTGCTGTCGGGTTCCGATTTCTTGCAGGTATTTCTTGAACGAGCGACTGGTGAACTGGGTGCCGTTGTCTGAAATGAAGACCTTTGGGACACCAAAGCGTGCCAGTATACGCTCACGAAAACTCTTCTTCAGGCTATCACTTGTGGCTTTGCGTAATGCTACGACTTCGGTCCATTTGCTAAATTTATCGTAGAGGACCAGGATGGTCGTATTGCCATGTTTCGAGCGCGGTAAGGGTCCAATGAAATCAGCGCATATGACAGCCCATGGTTCTTCGGCAATACGTGACAGCATTTGGCCTGCAGGAGCCTGTTGACTCACTTTGTACCGTTGACAGATTTCAAATCGCCGTACATAGCGACTGACGTCTCGGAAAAGTCCGGGCCAGTAGTACTTGCTGGTGACTCGTGCAATTGTCTTGCGCACACCTAAGTGTCCGGCGCTGGGTTGGTCATGATTTTCCCTCATGACCCGTTGTCGAAGCTGGGTAGGGACGCACAATTTCCAGGGGGCGGCCTCCTCGTCACCGATTTGGTTTGGGATGTGTCTGTACAGCTGGCCATCTTCTTCCATATAATCTGAAAATTTGGTTGGGTTTTCACGTACCTCAATTTTCCGCCGCTCCAGCCACGGGCAACGCGGTGGCACTTCTGTGTTGCTAGCTGTCTGGCGTAGATCTTCTAACGGGCGGCGAGATAGTGCGTCGGCTACCACGTTGAGTTTACCTCGTCGGTATTGGACTTCAAAATTGTATTGTTGTAATTCTAGCGCCCATCGCGCTATGCGTCCTGACGGGCTCTCTATGGAATTCAACCACTTTAATGATAGATGGTCCGTGATCACGACGAACTTATAACCCTCGAGGTAACATCGCATTTTCCGGATGCCCCAGACGATTGCGAGACATTCCTTTTCCGTCGGGCTATAATTTTTCTCGGCCTGGATCAGATGTCGGCTCGCGTAGGCGATCACTCTCTCAACTCCGTCGAAGTTTTGAGTCAGCACGGCGCCTAGGCCGTAGTCACTAGCATCGGTTTGTAAAACGAAGGTCTTGTTGAAATCAGGGCAGGCTAGAACTGGTGCCTCGGTTAACTTCTCTTTTAGGGCTTCGAACGCTGCTTGCTGTTCCGGCCCCCAGCGCCAGTGTTTGTCCTTTTTCAATAGTAGCGTCATAGGGTGAGTGATTGAGGCGAAATCCGGGACAAACCGGCGGTACCATGAGGCGACTCCCAGATAGCTGCGTAGTTCTTTCAGGTTGGTTGGAGGTGTGAGCATTTTTATAGCTGCTACCTTATCGGGGTCAGTGTGAATGCCATCACCACTGACAACGTGACCGAGGTATTTTGTCTCCGCTTTAAAAAACTCGCACTTTTCAATATTGAGTTTAAGGTTGGCCTCACGCAGTCGACGGAAAACCTCCTTCAGATTTCGAAGGTGCTCCTCTTTCGTGCTGCCTGTGACAATGATGTCATCGAGGTAAGCGAAAGCAAATGGTTCGAGTTCTGGACCAATTACTTTGTCGAGGGCCCTCTGAAAAGTGGCCGGCGCAGAGTGGAGGCCGAACGGCATCACTCGCCACTGAAATAGACCACGTCCTGGTACCGTAAAAGCCGTGAACTGTTTGCTGTCGGGGTCCATGGGTACCTGCCAGTAGCCATTTTTCAAATCGAGGCTACTGATGAATCGTGCATTCCGCAAACGGTCTAATATGTGATGGATGCGGGGTAGGGGGTATGCGTCGGGCTTCGATTTCGCATTTAACTGGCGGTAGTCGACGCAAAGCCTCCAGGTACCTGTCTTCTTCCGCACCAACACGATTGGTGCGCTGTGTGGGCTGTGTGACGGCTCGATGCACCCCTTCTCCAGTAGTTCGTCAACCTCTTTATTTATTATTTCCTGCATCGCCGGGTTCCGAGGGAAATACCGCTGTTTTAAAGGCCGGTCGTCCAACATCACTATCTTATGCGGGGTGACTCGGGCTGGGCCTTTTAAACTTTCAAATTTTTGCAGTTCATCATGTAGGAATTTGTCCAGTGACGGTGTCACTACGTCCGGTACCTCGGACATTGATGTACAGGCTGGTTCTTCGTCGATGGTAGCTACGGTGGGGCGTAGCGTCAGGGTGTGACCACCACAGCTCAGCTTGGCGTTGGCTTTTACTAGGAAATCCATGCCCAGTAACAAATCATCAGCCACTCCTGGTAGGATTAGTAGCGGTATTTTGCATGTTCTGGATCCTAAGGTGATGTCGATGAGTAGACTCTTGGTCACTGATTTTACTGATCCATCCGCTAGGCGTACGTTCGTGGAGGTGATCCTTTGGTTGTAGGGCGTTTGTAGTTTAGCTCCTAGCATTTGACTCACGAAGCTACGCGTGGCTCCGGTGTCAATTGTCGCATTTAGGTGGTATGGTCCGGCTTGAACGCGAGCGAAAATGTGGCGTTCATCGGACTGTAAGGTTTTTAATGATGTATTGGAGGTGGATGTTCGGCCGCGCTCTCGCCTCCGTCGAGGGCGTGCCTGTCGTCGTTTCCCGAGGTAGGGCCAGATCCGTGCGTTGTGTTTATTCGTTCGTGACGGTTGCACTCGCATCCGGTGATCACCTGTTTATTCCAGCAGTGCTTAGGCAGGTGGCCCCGTTGACCGCAGACCATACACGGCTGGGGGGAATTTGTAACGTCATATTTCTCTTGTTGACTCCGGCTGGGTTCTGGAGTATTTTCTTCAGGGTAGAATGTTATCCCTCTTCGACGCTGTTGATTCTGAAAGGCCTGGCGTGGTAGTCCATTTCCAAATGGCTGCAGTGCACGAGTTGGATTACGTTCACCACGCAGGATCTCGTAGTCCTCCGCCATCGATAGTAGCTCATCAAATGTCGTGAAATCCTTACGCCGGATGTACAGCTGGTATTCATGGCTTGAGTTCCGGTATACTCGCTCTAGTCGCTGAGTAGGGGTGTAGTTGGCATGCCGCATCAAGTCGAGGATGTCTAGGCTATACTCCTTAAAGTACTCGCGTGGCCTCTGCGTTCGGCTCCGGATCTGGTCCTCGAGGCGTTCAAAAAAACGCACTGGCAAGAAGTATTTCAGGAACTTTTCCTTGAAGGCATTCCAGGACTCGTTGGCCTCCCGGTTGTTGCGCCACCATACTAAAGCGTTCTCCTTCAGTAATTCCGGCATCGTCCGGGGTAGATGATCCGGGTCGAGCCCATAGACGCCTACCAATTCTTCGAGACGTTCGATGAAACTCAACGGCGCTTGACTACCGTCAAACCGTACTGTCCATCGGCGGACCTGGTCGATGACCCCACCGTACGCTGTGTCTCGATGGTAATCTCTGCTGATCGGTCTCTCGGGAACAGCCAACTGGATGGCTACTTTATTCATAGGTGCCGTGGCCATATTGGTGGGCATTGGTTGTGCGGGAGGTGGCCTCGGCCGATCCTCTATTCGTCTGGACTCAAAAGAGGGTGTTATCATGGTACTCTCCTTCGGCGGCGTGACGTCGCTCGTAGGGACGGCTGTGCCTGGACGTGGTGATGTGGCCCGCTTGTCGGCATGTTTCACTTCCAGTTCTTCCAGTCGTTTGAGTAGCGACGCGTCTTCTTCTACGTCAGCCACTGCGGCCGCAAATCTTTTTCGTAACTCTTCGACTGTACCTTCTGCATTAAACCCGAATTCGTCGGCGTACAGGAGTAAGTCGTCCTTGCGCAGCGAGTATATCCATGAAGTTTTTACCATGTTTAAGACGCGACAGTATTATATGGATATAGTTGACTTGCAATTGCCGTATTTCGCTTCCCGTGATGCTTGGTGGTGGATGTAAGGGTACCCTTTCTACTCAAATGCTGTTTGTACAGCTTGGCTTCAGCTTTTGAAATTTTATTATTCGCTTTGGGTTTTGCTGAAACCAAATTCAAATAGTTTAAGTTAAGGAAACGGAATTCTTTTGTTTTTTTTTTTTTTTAAAGGAAAAAAAAAAGTTTTATTTATTTATTTATCAGTAATATGTGGTTCGGTTATCTTGAACCACCATGTCGTTAAGGATTATTCGACTGGGTGAAACCCTCCTTGAGTTCTGGCCCTTTGTTATAGGGTTCAGCCAGCTTAGCTAACTTCTGTTTAGTAACTTTGTACTAAATCACGCTTTGACAATTTGACGACCTTCTCGTGAACTTGTCGCGGCTGCTTGGTTGACTCAGTGGGCCAGGGTTTTAGTTTGTAAGGGTTACTCAGCCGAACAACCGATATGGCTTATCATTGAATTTTAACTCGTAATGGGTAGTGACTAATCAGTTAGATGAGCCTGCGTCTAGTTCGTTTGCTACTAGCGCCTTATATGTGTATCTCGACAAAAATTTTAAATTACTTTACGCAGCTGGTAGCGTCGGGTTCTGGCAAACGTATCAGTGGCCGGTTAATCCTTTAGGACACTACCGATCCGATGTCGGTTAAATTGAAAAATAATTTTCACAATTATTGTTCAACTTTATGGTTGTCGATTAACTCTTGGGCCGGTACCAATCTTCAGGCTTCCCGAACGCTACACATATATAAAGTCGTCCTTTCTGGACGGTTCACGACTAGTTCGCGCCCCAGTGACGTCGAATTGTGATCGCGGTTCAAGTTGGCCACTTTGGATCACTGCTCGACGTCCTTGACCAGCCGCGTTTACTTCGCGAGGTTTATTATTTTAACACCCTGCCCTTAGCTGTAAAAAAAAAGCTAATGACGTTTGTGGGCGAACCTAAGAGCAAGGTTAGCCACCTTTGAATCCCGTGATTCCAATTTGGTGAATAGGTTTTTTTTTTTTTTTTTTTTTTTTTTTGATTTAAAATCAATATACGTAAAAAAAAATCTATATTACGTAGTTTATGACCACTAAATTATTCAAATTTTTCTGTAAGAATGTATGTTAAATAAAAGTGTCGAACGGGTAGCCTTCTTAGCCACCTCCGCTTTGAAAATAGAATTTCATCACGTTAACTTGATTATATGAATTTAAGCGTGTAAATTTCTTTCGCATTCATTCATAATTTCCTCAAGTCTCACTATATTCGGTACTTCAAATGGGTAGTGTGTTAAATTACCTTCACATCAAATAATACCTACGTATGAGGATTGAATACAATTCTCACACTACTTAACATATCTTTTATTCGCTTTGTTACTGATTTTGTTCACGTATTTATTTATATCACGACACTCAGCTGGTATATAATTCATTAAATGTTCATTTATTAAAAAAAACCCAATTGTTTAAAAGGTTTTCCTTTCCTTTTAAGAAAATATTTAGTTTTTTTTTTTTTTTTTTTTTGTAGTCGCTTTTGATTATGACTTAGTTTGGTTATTTACGCTGAATCAACAGACTGTTTGTTTTCACTTCCTACGCTATCCAGTTATGACTTGAAAAACAAACCACCGCATCGACTGGCCAAGTCTTTAGTTTGGCTACCTAGTCTGATTTGATTTGGCGTCCCTGCTCGGGCGCCATTGTAAGGACCTAAATTTTTACCGAGGATGCGCTCGCCGGATCCGAGGTCCGCCACAATTATTTCTATCTTCGACGCCAAATCAAACTCAGGTAGTCTCCGATTTCAGTGGTATTCTTTATTTAACAATTTACAACTGGACTTATGACTAACTTAAAATTACCCTAGTTAACTACGGCTAAACTTAACCTAAAGCTTCTAATTCTGTGACCCGCCTCGCCTGTGTGGCTTATTGATCTTTCTATTTAGGTCCGACCCCCTCTATATGATCGCCACCTGATAGGTACTTCGACGCGATTCTTACCACGTTTGGTTCGTGCCCGTATTACCGATTTCTGTTATGTTACAACTCGCGGTCGGTTATAGGAATGGGCACGGTCGTGCCAGGGTATGGTGATCCCCAAGCTTACGCCACTGACACGGCCGTATTCGCGTTAGATGTTTTTATCGTTGAGCCCAGTTATGGTGATCCCCAAGGTTTTGCCTGGACCCAACTCGCGCCTAGCCTTTAAATTATCCACTCGTATTACCGATTTCTGTTATGTTACAATTCGCGGTCGATTATAGGAATGGGCACGGTCGTGCCAGGGTATGGTGATCCCCAAGCTTGCGCCACTGACACGGCCGTATTCGCGTTAGATGTTTTTATCGTCGAGCCCAGTTATGGTGATCCCCAAGGTTTTGCCTGGACCCAACTCGCGCCTAACCTTTAAATTATTCACTTGTATTACCGATTTTGTTATGTTACACAGTAGTAACCAGAAGCGACTCGCGGCCGGACTTGTACGGGTCCTGATAAATGCCGATCGGCATTTTCCATCGCGCACTGATTTACGTTTATGTTTTTTTCTTTCCCGATTGTTATATTCTACGAGTTTATGTTAACGCGTGAGAGGTTAGCGCGTCACGATCGATTTGGCAATTTTCGCCCTCACTGCAACTCTAGATAACTCTTAGGCTATCGTTCTATTAAGCCTTTTCCTATCCACTAAGGTCACGTTCCCTTGACCGGCCTAAAACCCGATTATGGAATTATCACTTAGTACAACTAATAATCAAATGTCAAATAACTTTATAGTTAATTAAGGAAAAAATAATAAAATTATAAGTTTAAATGCAAGAAATCAAATGATACTTTTGGTGTCCGACACTCGGTCGATGTGCTGTCGTCGTCGGCGCTTTCCGTTGAACAATCGCTGTCGACGCTCGGTTGTCGACGTCGCTGTTGACGTTGCTGTGGCCGCCTCTGTTGACGCTGCGGTTGGCGTCGCAATTGACGTTGTTGTTGACGTCGCTGTTGACGTCGTTGTGAACGTTGAAATTTCCGCTGTGGTTGCCGTCGCTGTTGACGTTGCTGTTCTAGTTGCTGTCGCCGTCTCCGTTGACGCTAAATCGTTTGCTGGTTGGTGCGGGCAGTTAACTTCCTGCCACCAACGAAAACTTAGAATCGTACGTCCGATCTCCACGCGCACTAAAACAAACTGATCCCGATTCCTTCTAAGTCTCGCCTTTTATACTCGCTCTCTCTTAGTATGTCGATATGCTTCTTCCTGGCATTGTACGTATTCGATTTGTCTAGAACATCGCGTGATTTCTCCGTTGCTTGGCAGCTGGTTGTTTGTCACCAAGTCTGTCCGTTAAGCCATAAAACCATTAGTACATGAAAGAAAAACATATTATTAAAGAGAGCAGTACCCCTGTAGGGAAAATAAGGTCGACTTCCTGAAAGGTAATGTGTTGGGCATGTTTTCTTTAATCAATTGCACCTTGATGTTTAAGGTAATTTTACTGCAGGTTAACCTACGCCTATCACTAGCAATCTTACCTTCTAAACTTATTTACTACCACTTAGATTTTATTCACTTAGGTTATTGTTCTTATCTAACTTTATTAACCTACTTTGCCTTTCGGCTTAACTTTACCTAACCTATTCCCCTAGGATACACACCTTATTTATTTAATATTATTAATTACTAATGTTACTAACTTATTTCTCGGATTCTGCAAATACCCGGTTCGGTGCTTACCACCTTCAACCTTCATGCATGAAAAAGTTTAATTCATGAAGGCGCTGAATTTACATGAACTGAAGTAATTCCCTAATCGCTAATTGAATAATTTAGTCTGGCGTTTTAACCAACTGTGTATCAAATAGAATGTAATTAAAATAAACGAAGTATATATCTTATTTCATTTAATTTCATTTAATTGAGTTTCGTTATTAAATTTAAAATAGGTATGTATTTCATTGTATGCCGTGCAGGCCCAGACCACCACGTTGTTTTCAAGCCTTCGATGGCGCAACGTCTTGTCTGGCGGGGCGAGCACTAAGCTGTCATGAAGGCGCACCGGTCGACACCTTCCTGTGGAAACACTTGGGGTGTTGTTGGTCTGATGACTATATGGTCCCTACTGGGACAGATCGCTGGTCATTCGTTAGAGAGCGACCCAGTCGTGAACTAAAATAAAGAAAAGTAGAATAGTATGAAAAAATATGTAAGGTCAAATTTAGTAGAAATTTGGTTCCTTACAAGAGAGAGAGAGTTATTAACGGTCCCTCTTTTAATACAGCTTAGTACCATTATTTTAAAATTTTGGCATTTCGGGATCCCGAAAAATCCCGATTTGCCAAAACCCTTGGCGATTGAAAGCCCTAATACCTATTATTGGGTATTGGTGACACTGGTGGCACAGTGGTTAAAGTGCGTGGCCTTTAAGTAAATTCAAAATGGCAAATACCTCCCGAGTAAAGCAGCGCACAATTCACTTTATTACTTTAAAACTACCGTACTAAAAATTAAAAAAGGAAATCATTTGTAAACCGACACTTATTGACTTACCATATTGAAGTTATAGCTATCTAGTATTTAGTATTAATTAGTTATCAAGGGTTCAAATTTAACGGTGAACATTATTTTAATAATGCAATAGCCACTTTGGCTATCTAAATCACTTTTGGTCGGTGAATTGAGTTCTTATATGAAATTGTTGAATTGAATTAGAGCCTGCGTTAGTATATCGTTGTAAAATCATTCGAGATTGCTTTAAAACCGTAGCTGTCCGACCCTTGTTCGGCCAAATGTCCTGCAAACGCCCCTTGCTTGGCAGGTTTTTTTTTACTGAACCACACAATTGTTATGCCTTTGCCTCAGTCAAATCAAGTTACTAAGCGATCCTCTCCACAAACTTTCCTGCCACCACCAACCACAATTTTTAGTCGTAAATTTATGTATTTTAAATTTCTTTTGATTAGGCAATGGGGAAAGATAGGCTAAAGCGTGGGACCATGGCCCGGCAAGGTTCAAACCCGGACAGATTCTAAAAACTATTTTATTTAAATAAATCTTTATTAAGCAAACAGCAATTAAATAGTTTCTAATTATGGCGGCTTAAATTTAAATGCAAAAAAGTAACAAAAAGTTTTCAAAGTATCATCACTTTAATGATAAATTCATATATAAACTAAAAACTTAGAAAAACGTTCAATTAGTAAAACGGTTAAAATTAAGAAGATGTAGATTATGGTGAATAAAAACGAAATTTTCAGCGTTCGAAGACAATAGGCGATTTTACTTGTTTTTGTAAAGCTTCAGAAAGGAGTCTCTCAATGTAAACGCAAAGACCTGAAAGGTTCGTTTTGGAAAGCGATTTCAAATGAGGGTATTTCAGTGTGCATACAGCCAATGCATCAAGGCATATGACAACCACACAAACACATCATGGTCAAAGCAGACAACGGCCACTACATCAAAGCATACGAAAACACAAGCGCAGTACACCCGAAGCAGACAACAGCCACACGGTAGCGACAAACAAAACAGGCGAATTTAACATTCACATGATGAGTGGCGTTATAATTCACAAGAGGTTTTCAGCCAAAGGTATTTAAGAGTGCGCTGTTTGGCTGACTTCGGCACGGCTCGAAGGCGTAGTCCTTTGTACCGTCTGACACTTGTTATCATTTAACGAGTAATTGTTTACCGACGAGCTATCGAAAGTGTGCTCGTTACTAATACATTTAGTTTTTAAGTATTATAACTATTTTAAGTTTATTTGTGCGGATTACTACATCAGCCTTAGTCGATCGTTTGTTCATCGTAGTTCTAAAGCGCAGGCCCGTAGCCAGAAATTAAAAGCCGGGCAGGCTGAGCTTCCAGTAAAAAAACAAATTTTTTTCATACATTTTTACATAAATATATATATATATATGTATATTAACATATTTTCAAATGAGTTTTTTATATATTTACATGTTATTTAATGAGTTCATTGTTCGAATGTATATTTTAGTAAAAAAAAAGTTGAGTATATTAACATATTAAATATAACATAAATGAGTTCAATGTTTGAAAGCGAATTTCTAATTAATTATATTGATTTCCATTATAGTCACAGCTCTGCTGTTTAATACAAAGGCAATCGTCTTAGTTTCTCATTAAATTTGCGAAGAATGGTTTCGGGACAAATTTTTTCCAAATAATGGCCTTCAAAAGCGATCAATGAAAGTTCTCGCAGACGTGTTGTAGTCATCGATAATCTTTGAACTCTGTTGATTCGGTTTACACGGGAAAATGATGCTTCGCATATCGCCGTACTGTTGCCGAATGTTCCGATTGCACAAAACAAATTATAAGTATCAGGAAACGCATCGCGCATTACATACAATTCATTCAACGTATCAAAACTGATTGAATTTGGTGATGTTTTCTGATGCTGATCCCTTTTTTTGTCCAGATATTTCTTCGCGACAGACATCTCGGCATCAGATGGTATTTTTAAGCCTATAGAACATAATGTTTTCAAACTAGCCGGCTTCATTTCGTAAGCTGATGACAATGCCAACAATATACAATCATTTTCGGTGAAACGCTTTTTTAATTCGAATATAATATTATCAACGATGTCAAAGTAAGCCGACTTTATTTCAATAGAATATTCACTTCTCTCACCAAGTGTTTGTTCCACTACTGAGTTTCCTAATAGATTCGATCGACGGTGCACTCTGCGCGATATCACTGCTTGTGGTTTCTCTTTTTGGTCAGATTATTAGCTGCTGAATAATATTGTTCGAATTTTTCTTGCGTTCTGAACTTCCAATTGTGCGATTGTTGATGAAATGAGTGGAATTGATTGACGATATCCAATTTCACGTTTTTGCAGCATTTTATTTGCTGGTTCTATAGTCTCAAGTAAATCCTTCATGCAATGTAATATAAAAGCAAATCGTCTCGTTTGAATAGCCACTAGAATTCCTGAGGCTAGCGCAATATCCTCACTTTCAAATTTATATTTGCTATTTGAATGAACTTGCGGCAAAGTGGTGATGATTTTACTGTAGTTCTCAAGGACCGATTTTATTGCTTTCAAGTGTCCCGCCCACCGAGTAACAATTAATCGCGAAACAGCCGAACCTTCATATAGCTTCTTCACTTTATGGCGAGAAAAGAAATTGTGCAACAACTGTAATTCGCCGAAGAAATTTTTCGCCATTTGCACGCGCTCGATAGAATGAATTATAACCAAATGTAGACGGTGGTTGAAGCAATGGACGTATGGAATTTCTCTGTTCAATGTTTGCTAAATGATTGTTTGGACTCCACCTTTTCCTCCACTCATAACCGCCGCGCCATCGTAACATTGGCTTATTATTTTGTCGACGTCTAAATCATTTTCTCGGAAGGTTGACAAAATGACTGCAGCGGTTGCCTCTGCCGACAAGTCATCTGAAGTTTGAAATTCAAGCAAATTTTCAAATATTCTACCATTTTTAACGTATCGAACTGCGATAGATAATATTTCCAAACCATTTCTATCTTTTGTTCCGTCGACGAGAATGGTGAAATGGTCCGATAGTCTGATCTCCGAGCTGATTTTTTCACGCACCATCGAAGCTAGAATGCCAATAACTTCATTTTGAACGTCTGGTGAAGTATATTTGGCGTTTCTGGGCATCATTTCGGCACAGTTTTTAAGTTTTTCGTCAGATGAAATCAAACACTTGAAAAAACTGTTGAATAAACCTTCTTCTTGTTGGGTTTCATCGTCCCAAGAACCACGGAATGCCAATCCATTTTTTGCAAGAAATAAAATTGGTTTTAGTATACATTGAACGTAATACCGCCTTTTTTCAAACACATCTGTTTCTAGGAGTGAAGATATTTCTTTCTGGCCTGCTTCGCGATTTTCTTTCTCTTTCCATGATCTCATATTTGCTAGATGCGTGTCGCTTGTGTCATGCTTGTGGAAACCTTTATATTTAGCCAAGGCCATTTTCCAATCGTTGTAGCCGATGGTTACAAAAATCAGATTTTTTAAACGAATTCCAAAGCAACGACAAGCATAACAGTAAACTGCATCATCACCTTCAGAATATTCCATCCACTTGTATTGTTGACGCCATTGTGGTTGAAATGATCGGCCATTTGAATTTTTTGGAAACTTCTTTTTGGAAAATTTTTTTCGAATAATCGGATAGCCAAGTGGCGTTACGTCGATTGGTGGCAACGTAGGTTGAGTTGCGTTTTCGGCAGTGACTAAAAATTATATAAATTTCATTTAATTTCATAGCTGAAGCTGACACACATAAAAAAAAAATTAACAGAATAGAAAAAACTCACTGTCGACAGTAAAAGACACATTTTCCGCTGTAGCTGCTGTTGTTACAGTAACTTGAGCCGAATCCGCTCTAGATTTAGTAGCATTGGCAATTGCAGTAGCGTTGGACAAATCATTGGTTTTATTGCTCGCCGCAGAACCTACAAATTTACTTAAATCTATATCCGAAATGATCATAATTTCTTTTTAGCTTACTCGTATTTAAAATTTTAAATGCATTGATGGCTGCTTTGGATCTTTTATCTTCCTCATTTTTCAGTGTAAATTAGAATAAGTTCGTCATGCAAATCAAAATATCAGGCTCAGCCTGCCAAACTGATGTAAATACAATTAATTAAAAATTTTCCAATTCTGGCGTTTTTGGACAATTTGCAGAATTGAAAGGTTGAAAAAATAAATGACCTTATGTTCTTAGAATTTTAATAGAAACCTATAGCCGCAAAATAAAACAAATCGAAAGCCAGGAGGTCAATTTTTGAAACAAAGTATTGCGTTATGTGTGGAATGGGCGAGCACTGGCATTTAGAAATGTTTAAAGGAAGGTTACTTAGATCACACCAGTAAGCCACAGCATTCACATCTTCCTGTAAGAGCAAGCAGTAATTGAATGATTTAATGGATAAATATAATTTCAGATCATCAGCAAATAATAGGCGTTATGAGTGTTTGAGAATAAGCGGTAGATCATTTATGAATAGCAAGAATAAAAAAGGCCCGAAGTGACTTCACTGGAGTACTCCAAAGTTGACTCTAATGGGGTCCGTGTTGGATGTATTGATTTTAACTATTTGGTAGCGATTTGGTAAATAAGAAGTGATCAACCTGAGAAGGTTAGAGTGAAAGCCTAAGCTTTATTTAAGAAATTATTTTGTAAATATGCTATTGAAACAATTGTAAAATTGAATGTTTTAAAAAGAAACAGAAATTAAAACACAAATAATTGGTTAATTCCACTTTGTAATCTCTGTGCGACACCCACTTGATCTCTCAGCAAGTTTTTTTTCACTGTTAGAACGTGTTATTATCACAAAATATCGAGTAACACCGGGTATAGCAGCAAGTTTAAGGTAAAATTAAATAAAAATAGCAAAAATTATTAGAAAAAAACGTGAGAAGAGTTAACAATACACAAAAATGTTGTCTCATATATCAAAACAGAGATGACAACAACAAATATGAACCATTGACGAAAGTTGCAACTGAAATCAATTTTAGTAAATTACATGGAAAGTGATGTTGCTCAGCTTAAATTGAGCTGCTAAAGATGATGATAACGATGAAGACCGACAATTATGGTGAGATTGATTGGATTATGAATGAAGCGGCGTCAAAATAATTTACTGATCTTCAGCGCATCAATTGAAATGAAACAGCAGTAAGTTAATCGCATGATTATCATACGGTACAAACTTACAGTCTAAAAAATTTGGGAAGCCATTTCTTAACGGTGCCGACTGGCTTCACAAAGCAGTAAATAATATTAAAAACTCACGACTGGCAATATACTGGCACGAATGGCCATTAAAGGGTAAACGAAATGATTAAAATGCGATTTACAGCAGATGCGGCGACTTAGTTAGAAGCAAGGTAGATTTTAAAAATGTTGTTTTTTTTTATTTCTCCCAGATCATAAGGTCACAGCAACAAAATTCAAAATTTCAATGAAAACGAAAGTTTTATAATTTTTTAAAAGTGATCTTTTTTTTCATCGCAATTTGTGGAGCAACAGCTAACATTGAGATTTTTATTGTTTTTCTTCGTCATGATTTGATAATTTGGCATCATTATTTTGTGGGCGTTTTTTATTGTTTTCAATCGCTGATGCCCACAAAATTTCGCTGTGTGGCCAAATTGCATAGTTTGAATAGTTTTGTTTTTTTTTTTTTTGTCGATACCATAACTTGCGGTCAGCAAAAGAAGAGGAAAGTTTCGAACGATTTGCGGCGTGTTAGAAATTTAAGTGATGCGTTTTAAATACGAAACACTTTCAATTGCATTCACATGAATACATCTTTTCCTTTGCTATTGATTTATGTGCTAGCAGCGGACATGTTTGGCATATTTTAATCTCTATTCTGAACACCTTTTCTACGAATATAGTATATGAGTAGTTTTGATTTTTTTTGTTTTTTTTTTTGTTAACATATTGCTTGATGGTGGACAGTTTATTTGGGAAAACCTTATTTGTCTACTTGGGATCGAACACATCAAATAGTAGAAAGTTTTGCGCTATTGTGGAATCAGAGCACGCAGGTTTGGCTGTTGCCAATTGTTGGCAATCACTGACAGCGCCTGCCGTTGACCAATAAAATTGTCCGCTAAAGATTTTAAGACTTTGAGTGGTTTGAATTAAATTAACATGAATTGGACAATGGACATTAGGAAGAAATGCTAAAAATCTTATGGTGGTGATACTTAGCAGTTAGTCACTCTACAAGCGGCATTGGTTCAGCTTAAGTTATAAAGATGAAAGTTTAAGTTTCTATCACAAAACGCAATTCATCGAATATTATCTACCCAAACTATAACCGTGTAGGTAATATTTTATTTTTAACTAACTGTTAGTGTAAAAAAATAACTAATATAAGTAAATAACAATTTCAAATTTGTTCAACGTGCTTAAAAATAAACGGAAGTTTTTCTTGATTTTCAATTATATTTTTCTCTGCAGCTTCTTTTGTGTGTGTGTGTGTGGATGTGTGTGTGTCTCCATTGTCAAGTATATATTTGCATATCGTTAGTGACAAGCTTTTGTTTTTTTTCACTTAGTAGTACTTTTAAAGTGCTTGTTCTTCTTTTTGTTGCTATAGTTTTCAGCGTCAACTACTTTCATGACTAATGACTTTTATTTTTTACACAAATCCATGTAAGTACCTTAACTTTTTGCCTAAATGTTTTGAAAAAGTATTTAAAAATCAGTTGTGTATTTGCTAAAGCTGAAAAGTGAAATTTATTAAAACATTTAAAGCTAGCTTACGAGCTATGCTAATTACAACTTCAAGTTGTTCAAAGGCTTGGCTTAATCATCTACAGCAAAGCAAACATTAAAAAACAATATTTTTTGCCAACTCTAATTTTAACTACTATGTATTTAGTTTGCATTTGTAGGCAAATTCAAATTGGCAATAAAAGTTATTCAAATTTTGATTGCTTAATTTTTAATGGTATTTTTTTTAACACGTGTAAATAATCCATTCTCACTTATATGCATACATACTAATAAATCATTATTTCGTTGGTATGACTTTCATTTTTCACACATTATTTCAAGTGGTCAACAAACTTTTAAGCACGATAGTATTTTATAAATTTGTGATGGCAATAACCAATATGTCTTTAAAATAATTTACCTAAACTTCCGCTTAAAAAGAGCGATAACATATAAAGAAAGGAAGGAAAGTTTATAAATGCTTATGTAATATTTTTTTAAAACCTTAAATTTAGTCAGTATTTGAGACAAAGTAGATAAGTTAGTATCAAAGTAATAAGAAAGTTAAACTCTGAAAGCCTTTTTTTTAAAATAGTGTACAGTTGTTATTATTCAAGGAATCGGTGAACAACTAAACTGAGTATCTTTTAGTACTACAGTTTATATTAAAAATAATTTAAGAAATACCGTTAAAAACATTTGATTTTCACTATTCAAAATAACGACTGCATGGTGTTAAGCAAGTATTATTTTAATGTAATTTTTTTAATGTAAAATTTTAAAGTTAAATTAAAATATTATTGGCTTATAAACTAACATTTCTTTTAACTATTAAAAATAACAACAGCATGAAAATTAAACATTTCGAATTATAAGTTGATTTTAACTCATAATAATTAAATTTAAAATTTTAATGGCTGATAACAAAATAAGAAGGCTCAATAAAAGCAAAGTTTACTGAAAAGAGAGGTAAGATTTTGGCAAAAAGATAAAATAAAAAAGGAATAGAATGCATATGCATTTTTCGGAACTTTTTTAGGACATTTAAGATATATTTTCTAAATGGCCACAAATCAATAATTCAAATATGACTTCAAAATTTCAATTTTTTTGTCTTTTGCTTGTCTTTTGAGTTATTTAATTTATTAATGAATCAAGCGACCATGTTGAGACAGTTATCTTGAATTGAAAAAAGGAACATACTGCACTCCAAAAGTTGACACTTTCTATGACATTTTAAGCTTAGTCAAGTTTTTGGGAAGCCTTTTCGCTTAAGCCGCCATTTTGTGGCAGCTATCTTAAACTGAAAAGAAGAACACACAACATTTAAAACTACACAGTCAAAAATATGAGCACAAATTTTATACTATTTTGTATACATATAAATCCAAACCAAAAATGTTATAAAATTTATACCATCAAATCATATAAATTTTTTCAGACCATTTTTCTCGTCAGACCAATCGAAACCACTATATTTTTAAATTTCCCGATTTCGGTGAATTTTTTTCTTTCGAACCAGAATATATTTTGATTAACACATGACATCCATACAAAATTTTTAAATTATCTTTATTTTATTATTTTTATAATATTGAGTGATATAAAATTTATAAATTATTTGGAATAAATGAAGTTTATACCACACAGATGTTATAAAAAAGATAAAATTTACCCTCAAATTTTTTACTGTGTAGGCATTTCAACAAAACTTTTAAGTAGCTTAGAATAATTTTTACTCAAAAAATGCTGGTATTGTTACAGCCAATATTTCAAAAGTAATAAACGGATTGGCCGTTTCAGCCCTTGGACTATGGTTCAACAGCAATTTTACAGGAGAAGAAATAGCGCAAATAAAAGCAAAAGCTAAGATTTTTTGTGCATTTGCTAGCCAAAAATGGCAATAAGCAGCCGAAGCTTCGTGAAGTGGTTGGAGTGCGAGGCAGAATTTGTGCCACAACAACTGAAATTTAAAGGGCACCCGCAACTTCCATATGATGCAGTATGTGAACGACAAAAACGAAAAATTGCATCTGAAGTGTTGTCACAACAACAAAACAATATTTCGTTATTGCTCCATGCAGCGTCAATTTCGGCGAGAGCTTCGAATGAAAATGATCTTCGATATGTTCTGAAAGAATAATCCTTCAGATGTAGGAGCCCCATTACCATTGTCGCCTGAAGAGGCTTTAGCATTTTTTTTAGAAAATGATTTAAGCAAGTAACAGTATATTAATGTTTGGCAGCTTAGCAAGTCTCGCAATTGTGATATATACCCCACTTACAATAATTTGCTTGAGTGTAAAATACAATGTCCACCAGATGGAATAAAAGTAACAGAAACATTATCATATGTTCCATTACAAAACTTGGTCGACCACATGGTAAAGAGAATCTAGTTGCATCAAGAAGACGTTTTATTTCAGTAAGAAGGAATCAATGAAGCCAAATTTATATTAATTTAAGGATTCGACGGTTCAAGTGGACACAGCTAGTTAAAACAAAAATTTTTCGAAGAACCTCCAGAGTCGTTCGATCAGTCCTTATTTGTAACATCGATCATCCCACTAAAATTAATGGCGCCACATAAACATATAATTTGGTATGATCGCGCTCCTCAATCAGTGAGATTTTGTAGGCCACTTAAAATTGAATTTGCTGAGGAAAGTAAGGATTATATCTGAAGTGAAAAAAGTTTGCACCTTTAAATATCGAATTTGAAACCATTACAATATAGCTTGCCAGATGGTAAAAATTTTGTCATAAGGTACAGCCTCAGCATAACTCTGATAAATGGCAAGGTGTTAAATGTGCTGACACAAACAAAATCTACAGAAGTTTGTGCAATATGCGAAGATGGGCCCAAAAAATGTTGATTAATAAAGTACTTGAAATCAGCAACCTTTAAACCTAAACAACATGCATTAAAACACGGAAACATTTCTGAAACATTTGCACATTATATAAGTAACTATATCTTGTGAATATGAAGTAAATTCAGAACAGTTCGAAATATATTGTACGGAGACAACTAACTTGTATTTTGAGCTTTACTCATGGAACCTAATATCAGCTACTCTGCATAAAATTTTAGTGCATTCTTCACAAATTATAGAAGCTTCAGTGTTTCCTCTTGGAGCCTAATGTACAAAAGCTTTCGAAGCGCGAAATAAAATATATAAAAGATATCGAATTTGTCATGCTAGGAAGGATTCTAGAGGACATACTATGGCTGATGTTTTCAGTAGAGCTATGGAATCTTCTGATCCGTTGTTGTCTAGCTTACGGGGACAGTGTAAAAGCAACCACAAATTACAGCTTCCATGTGAAGCTATCGCTCTAATATCCCTAGTAACTGCGTACCATCCACATCCAAACCAGTACTAAGTGAAGCAACTTACAATTCTGAGGAAGAAATTGAACTGTCTTTATATTCTTTTGAATTGGAGGCTGACCTTGCATTAAATAACTTTGATGGTAAGTTATTAATATCACGTACATTGCTGGATGTGTATAAATATTAAAATTTCTCTTTTCAGATTAGTTAGTCCTCACCACACAGTCTATTGTTATATTGGCTATTAATAATAATAATAATATAAATGGTTCAAAATTCCTGTGTCAACTTAATAAAAAAAGCTGTTGAAATCTTTTACAGCAGTGCTATAGAAACTGCATTTGTATCTTTAAGCGTATAAAATTAAAGCGTGGTGAATATTTTGGCTCACAAACACTTTTAATATTGTATGGAAGCTATACAAAAAAGTGGGTGGACCACACCCATTTATGAGTCTCTTATTTATAAGGCTTTATCATCACTATGCGCTCCAATAATATTCTTTATTGAGTCTTTTTTCCTAGGTTAAGAGCACCATAGTATGGTTCTTTTTAGTGATTTTTTTATGAGACAAAAAATATTATTTTATGACTCTTATTAAATACTCTTTTAAGGCTCATATTTAAGACTACTTTATGACCTTTAAAAGCCCTCACTAAACCCTCATATTAAATACTCACTTATAACTCATATATCAGTTGTAAATGATACTGTACCCACGCGGTACTGCAATAATTTCACTCCTAGTCTACTTGATTATTTTATTGTTTCTGATCTTTCAGTAGTTTCTCTATTCGATCAACTCAATTTTCTATCTGACCACGATTTAATCTTTTGTTCGTTAAATGTTAATTTGTCTCGTAATGCAATTTCTAATAATTTTTCTTCCCGTGATTTCAAAAATATTAACTATCAGTCCCTGTTTCTCGATGTGTCAATGTTATATTTCAATGAATGTTGGCTTCACCATAATAAAAGCGATAAGCTTAGGTCTCTTTTAGCACCGATTACATATCTTTTTGACAAACATGTACCGCTACGTACGACAACCGTGAAAAATGTCTCTTGTCCCTGGTTCACCCAATACGTATCAAATAGCATTAAAAAAAGAAACAAATTACAGAAAATATGGAAAATCAGACCATCTCCTGAAAACTGGGAATCTTTTCGCTTGGCTAGAAATGAAGCTGTTCTGTTAGTAAGACAGGCCAAAACACGATTTTTTCTGAGAAACTAGATTTATCCCTTAATTTTAAAACGTTGTGAACAACATAAAAAGACTTGGGTTATGTAATAAAAATCGTAATGAATGCAATGAAGATCCTGAGATTTTAAATAATTTTTTTGTTGACATTTTTTCTACCTCTAATGATACCTCTACGCTTTCCAGTGACAACCTGACTTTACCACAGTCTTTTAAGTTTGAAACGGTTAGTCAAATTGATGTTGGAAACTGTGTTATGCAGATAAAATCAAATGCAGTTGCAGAAGATGGCATTCCCATCAAATTCTTTAAGCTTTTACTACCTCACATAATAACTTCTCTTACGCACATTATAAATCATTGCTTTATAACATCCTCCTTTCCCGACATGTAGAAAATTGCCATCGTTACACCTATAGCTAAAAAGCAAAATCCATCTGGTGCGAATGATTATAGGCCTATAAGTATACTGTCACCATTGTCAAAGGTATGTGAAAAACTTATGGCTCAACAAATTAGCAAATATCTTTCTGAGAAAAAACTGCTATCCCGCTATCAGTCTGTTTTTAGGGCAGGGCATGGGTGTTCCTCAGCGGTAGTAAAGGTTCTTGATGATATTCGACCCGAATATGATGCCGGCTCTATGACTTTACTCTGCTTACTTGATTTTTCCAAGGCCTTTGATAAAGTCAATCATAGTTATTTGTGTCAAAAACTTAGGTATCTTTTTGGGCTCTGTAATATTGCTGTTAATCTAATGTCTAGTTATTTGTGTAATAGAATGCAAAGAGTTAAGGTTGGTCAGGTATCCTCGTCATACAAATTAGTAGTAAGTGGTGTTCCACAAGCATAGTATATAGTAAACTTGGCGCATCTTCCCAGTTAAAAATTCAAATTATATTCAATTACGCCACGCGCTATGTGTATGGTCTCCGAAAATACGATCATTTGTTTCGTTTCCGAAATGCAATACTTGGATGCAACATACTGCTCACCTAAATGCTAGAAACTGTATTTACCTGCACAAACTAATCCATGGGAAAACTCCTTGCTATCTGCATGAAAAACTTCAGTTTTGTATGTCAAGTAGAAGCCATGTTCTAATAGTTCCGAGGCACAACTCATTAAACTCTTCCCACCTGTTTTTCATTAACGCCATTAGGTTGTGGAATACTTTGCCAAGATGGCTTAGTGAGGTCGCTGGGAGAGGTCCTTTTAGGCAATCTATCTTTTCATTTTTCTCTACTCAATAGCTTATCACTTCCTTACTTCTCTATGTTATCTATTCTTTATCTATTCTGTGTATCAGAAACTTTTTTCAATCTTAACTTAACTTTAATTCTTTTTATTTTTTATATTCTTTAAAATAAAAAAATAACATAAAGCCAATATTGTTTAAAAATGAAGGTCATTATTTTTGATTCTGTTTTAAATAGTTGTTATTATACATTATTTTTAGTTTTTAACTTTAATTTCAAAATTTTAATATAAAATTATTCATTTTCATTTTAATTTCAATTTTAATATTAATTTTAATTAGATTTAATGTAAATTAATTATAATTATGCATTTATGTTGTACTATAAAAGAGCATAGCTCTTATTGTACTTATGATTACTTAAATTAATAAATAAAATAGATAAATAAATAAATAAAAATAAATTACTCTTTAAGGACTGATATTAAATACTATTTTAAGGCTCATATTAAAGACTCTTTTAAGATTCATATAAAAGACTCTTTTAAGACTCAAAAAAACGACTATTTTATGACCCTTATATTCCTTCGTTAAAATAGTAAAGAATCTTTTATAACTTAAATAATGACTCTTTTCAACACTTTCAAAATAAAGGCTCAAATAATTTTTTTTTATACCTTATTGCTTTCTGATATTTGTTTGTTCGCTGCTCAATAAAGACTCCATGGTTTCCAGAAAATTATTATCAGGAGCTCGATACATGAAAAATCGCCTCATTCGCTTCCTCATATTCTTCACTTTTTTTCTCCCATCTCCACCTATAAACGAATTTTTTTATTTTTTAAAAAGTTAATTATGTCCGAAGACTCATTCTTGCACTGTTTTCTTGATGTTATTATTCGTGACAATTCGTGAAAAATTTATAAGAACTTACTAGATTATTTGTTACTTGATTATTTGTTATATCAAACTTATTTGATACTTGAAATATGTTTAATTATTAAAAATTAAATCACTTCCACGCACTTCGAAGTTTAAACTCACAATGAATATTTCAAGTTGATTTATAGTACTTGCTGTGCAAAATAAAAAGCAATTTTACAAAAAATGCAAGTATTTTTTAATAATCTTTAATGATCTATTATATATTTTTTCCACATATATATAATTATTCCACAAAAGCAGTTCCTATAAAAGCAAAAACGAAAAATACTTCATTTTTGACAAGTCTTGATATTAATTCCCCCAATTTGCTTGTTATATCTTATTAAATACTTTGCCATCCTTCCAGCAAAACGAATTTCAGCAAGTCTTTGCTGCTTATTGTCCTCTTTCTTATTTGCCTGCCCAAGTGTTCCCACAAATGTTCGATCGGGTCTTGGTCAGGTGATTGTGGGGGTGATCCAGCTGTTTAGGCGTATTGTACAGTAACCATTCCTTTGCTATCTTAGCTGTATGCTTCGGATCGTTTTCTTGCTGAAATATCTACACGCGAGCCCTCACCATGCTTTATTATAGTTGATATATCTTTCTCCTGGAACTCCTGATTTTTGTTTCTAGAAGTTTTTGTAGATTTTTTCATTCCAAAAATTTCGAATTTGCTTTCGTCACTTAAAACTATATATTTTTCAAAATGAATATTCACGATTTTCATACTTTTTAGCAAAATGCATTAGTAGCTTCTAATTCTTACTTGATATAAACAGCTTTTTTCTAGGGACTCTTTCTAATAGACCATTTGAATTTAATGCCTGTGTCTAATTGTACTGGCACTAACGTTGGTTCCTGATGATGACAAAAGATCATCCCTTTTTTTTGACTACGCTTGCAGTTGAATCTTTTCTAACTGTTCTGACAACGATCGTGCTGCGGTTTCACAATAACTAGCAGTGCAAATTTTTTGTATATGTCATTTATTATCTTTATGATGTTATGACTTCTTTCAATAATTGAACCGATTTAAAGCAGTGATTTTCCTTCTCTATTTTATTTTAATAAAATGTTCTTCGAACTAACTTCCAAACTTTACCAAACGCCAATGACGCAGAAACATTAACTAACAACATAATTAACTTACTCGATATAGATAACGGTACTTTGAAAATGCTTAGCCCACTATTGCAGGTGTACACTTAATTTTAAGGCGTTAAATATTAAAAATTCTTTGTTTTTTTTATATATATAATTTTTTGTTGTAAAATATTTCCAAGACTTCATAAATATTTTATAAGAGCCTTAAACAAGTATTCAAAACATAATAAAATGTGCAACGAATTACAGTTTTGAAGACTATCATGTAGTAGAACTCATACACAACAAAATGCGTACACTTTATTTTGACGCTCAGTTATATATTGTGAAAGCATCACTAAAAATAAAATATTCATGTTTCTCGCATATTTTTCCACAAGAAAGGCAAGTAGCAGCAAAAATTTGCAAAGAAGGATAATTGCTTTTGCTATGGTAGTTCCGGCCACTGGAAGCGGGATATTTCTAAATCACGAAAAACTGCAAGCAACAAGGAAAATAGTCATGTTTTAAATTGTGATGCGATCTGAATTCAGATGAAAAACGAGAGTTGGATACTGGATTCTGGTACAAGCCAGAATGGTTTCTTTTCAAGTTGAAAAAGAAATCTTGTGGAATTTTTTGTGGAAAGAGGAAAAATTTTCATATCTTGAAGCAGTAGGGAGTTTAATGTACATACTTAGCAATTTAAAACGGCCAGACATTAGTTTTTCAGTGGGAATCGTGAGTAGATATCTTGAGAAACCAACAGTGATGCATGTTAATGCTGTAAGGCAAATTTAAAGATACATAAAAACAACAATTTGCAGCAATATTCTTTTAAACAGTCAAAAGTTAATGGAACTTGTTGTGATGCAGAATACGGAGGAAATACGCAGACCAGGCTATCAACTTCAGAGCATGTTTTTTGCTTGGTTCATTAGTGATATGTTTGTGTTCCGAGAGCCTTTGTAAACAACGGAATCGGAATATACTGCAGCTTCCGTTGCAGTAAAAGAGCTTGTAATGATAAAACCACTTTTAGAAAAATTTAAAAAAAAACAGCTGGAAAGACTGTCCCAACGATCATAAATACCTTCACAAACGGACAAAGCACATTAGCATACAATATCATTTTAGTCGGAATAAATATGAAGAAAGGTTTTTCGAACTTAACTATATCACAAGCGACGAGCAACTTACAGATGTATTAACAAAAGTACTTCCTAAATATCATTTGCAAAATCCTTTATATTTGTAGAACATTGTAAAGATTGAAAAATAACTTCATATATATGTATTCATATATATTTTCCCACATTGCAAAAAATGATTACTTGATGTTTTTTGCCACTATTGTTAAGTTTTTTTTTTGACAGAAAGTAAGATACAGAACAAACATATCTTTATCTATCTGACTTACGCAACATCATTTTAATAGCCTCTAAAAATATCTTGATTAGACATAAATTTAATGTGATTCAATAAAAACAGATTGAAAAAAGTGAAATTTGCCAGAGTTTTACTATCTTCGTACATGTGCATAACAAACACTAATTGTTGGCAAAAAGTTTCAGTGGTTAGCAAAATGCATAGGCTATAGGTTTAGCTTTAATTCCGTTGCTTCTGCTTCAATACAAACTTTTTCCAACTGCTGTTAGACACAGTTATGTCCGGTGATTAGTTTTAAATGCATGTAAATTTATTTATTTCAGTCTTGAAGAGCTTTTCAATATTGGCAAAAGAGTTTAACAATATTTAACTTTTTTGCTACTTATGTAATGGAGAGTTGTTAGCAAAAAAAAACAAACACAGAATAATGTTTGAAAAAAAAAATTAAAAATGCGTGAATTAAGTGAAAGTGTTTTTTGATTGTTAAACCGGATCATTTTTTACTTTTTGTTTCATTAACTTCTTTTTTTGAGCTACAACAAAGCAAAATAGAAAAGGTTTCCAACAGAATCCGTGGTCACTTAAAAAGCTATCATTGCGTAACATTTTAATGTCCATTTGTCTAAAATGAAATTTAAAAATAAGACAAAAATCAAAACATGATATAAGATCCAGTTAAATAAGTCGTGTTTAACTTTTTATTAGCATGATATTTTGAAATATTTGTCACCAGCAGTTTGTCACTTTCTGTGTTTTCTTTTAACTAAAGACTTAAGAGACAAACTTACTGTCTAACAAAAAATTAGTATAGCCTTAAATGAGTCAACATAAAACTAAATATTTATCTTGGGGCCAAGTAGCTTATATATTCGCTTTAAGCAACTTTGTCACTTTAGATTTTTAATTCATCAGATACACAATCATAGCATGAAACAAAAACTGAAAGTTTAAAAAAATTAATAATAAACTGAATAATTTGTTCATTCTTTTTTTTAGGTATTTATCCATTAATCATTAGCTGTAAGGCACAACAAAAACCTACCTGTGTCAAAAGACACAACGCACAAACCTGATAGCCAAACATTAAATCAGCTTCAAACTTGATAAAGCTGATCAACGCACATAATCAACAAAAATACTTGTTAACTGCTCAACAAATTGACGCTGCTTCATTTTTCTCACTATTTTTTTTTTTTAATTCTTAATCGAGAAAAGAAGTCTTCATCAACTTTGCTGGAGAAAAAAACATTAATTATAGGATATAATTTAAATTGTTCCGGTTTCACCAACAGCTTCAACAGTCGCAGTCATGCTCCCCGCTAACAACAAGTAATTTATTAAAAATTTTATGGCAACTACTGACTGCACTTCACTCTTCTTTGTTAGATGATTAAATGGTTGAACAAGAGCAAAAGTTAGTGAAATGTTTGCATAGTTAGCTTGATGATAAATAAAGTGGCTGAAATCATCAACAAAGACTACATTTATAGCATGTACAATTTTTTCCAAAGGATATTCATTTTATGCACTTTAGTGCGTTAGTGTGCAAAGAAAACAAGATTTTGAGAACTCAATGTTTTGACTAAAGTAAGCCCCGTTAAAGAAATGCTTTTGACTTGGCGATAAGTGGTAACTTTTTCTGCACACGTTATAATTAAGCAATCTGCAGCTCATCAGCACATTGTGACTTTGTTTGGGTGTGTGTAAGTTTTTGTTTCTTTAAAACTTTAAAACTCTAAATTGCAGCCGAATGGCCCGCAGGTGCCAGCTGCAGAGCACTACTTCAAGGCATGTGTTTGTTGGTTTCTGTGTCCAAGACTTGCTTGCTGTCTTATTGAAAAAATGTTGCTACTGACCTAGAAATCTTCCAGTTTCAATAAAATCAACTGTGAACAGACAGTGAACGCAATTGGCTACATTTAAAACACTTTTGCTCATATTAAGATATATACTCTAAAAAATTGTCACAAGTTTGTCGCTTAAGTCTTTTGTTTCGAAGAATCGCTGAAGAAAATTTTGTGTAAAAAAAAAGATTTTTTAAAAAAAAACATGTTTGTTTTTATATTTAATTTAATTTTTTTTAAACAAAAATGCTTTTTGACCATTGTACACTTGGCACGTTGCTGCAACTTGTGTCTCTTGGTTTCATACGAAATTAACGGAAGCAGCTGATGACAACGTACAAGTCTAATTATTGACAATCTGTTTTACTTTGTTATACTTTTGGCGGTCTGCCTGTTTTTTTTTTCTATGAGTACACTCAAAGAAATTTAAGAAGCTGCTAGTAATTCAAGAAAAAACTATGACTCACTGCTTTTTCATATGATGCACCCAAAAAAAGCTTTGCTAATTAGCTGACCACGCAGCTTTGATGCCTTACCAATAAATCACATAGGCACAAGTCATCACTTTCTTGTTCTTCCTTCTTCTCTAAAGGTCATTCTGTTTGATACTGGCTAAAAACTGAACTGAAATTCAAAGTGAAAAAAATTGTTTATGCTCTCTGTTGAAAAAAGCACTTTCCTAGCTTAACTTTCTTTTGCTTGAGCAACAAAAACAAAACAAAAAAAAACAGTCAACAAGCAAAAGCAGTTAAGCACATTTTAAGCGATTAACGTGCCTGATATGCATGCAAATTGCACACAAACTCACATTGAGAAACACACTCGCACACAAGTACATATCTTCAGCTACTTTCGTTGCAGATTTCAGAAGCTTCCTTAAGCTCTGCATAAATTTGTAAACTGCTGCCACATGCTCGTCATGGATGCACACTAAAGTATGACAGAGCTGACCTGATCTGTGGAAAAGCTACAATGTCGTCACGAAATGTTGGCACGATTGATAGAAAAGTTTGTGACAATTCAAGCAGATATTTTTGCAAACTTTAACACATTTACTGATGAGCTGATGATTTCCGTTTTTATTTGCATTGTAGTGCAAAAATATGCAAATTTGTTTATTTAATAACATATCGATATTATATGCCTTAAACACAATATATATAAAACTACTTGAAAATACATAACAGTATTTGAAGCACAAAGAATCTGTGAACTTAATTTAAGAAATTTATATGTAATGAAATGCGCTAAGTTAACAGTAACGAAAAAAAAACAAACAACAGTTTTTGCAAAGTTTCCGCAAGTTGCAACTGCTGATAATCTGCATTTTTAGTCAAAGACAATAACAGTGCTTTACATATGAACGCACACAGATATCAGTGACTGCCATTGTTTTAAAGAGAAGACAATACTTGCTTTGACTTAAACGTCATTCTTTAACTCACTCACTGAGTGTCATTGAGTTTTAGTATTTTTTGCATTTCAAAGAAATGTTTTGTGCTTTGTATATATCATATATTTGTTGTTTATGTTATTAGCACGCATACATAATTTGTGTCAGAAAACACAACATAATCTATCTATAGATTATTATGCCATCTTTTAAGAAAAAAATTTCTTTTTGGAACAATAACATTTCTCGAACCCAGCAGCATACTTTTTACCGCAATTAAAATCAAGATTGCTTTATTTCAAGTTATTATATAACTGTGGCTACTTGATAAAACAACTTCTTTCAAAATAAGATAATCTTCTAGGATATCAATGAAAATATCAGGTCAAAACCAAAAGCTAAAAGTTTGATAGTTTACTAAATGTTTTGCCTAACAGAAATTATTTTCTTGATTTTCTATGATTTAAATACAATTCCTAAATGTTATCTAAATTATTTTCTTAATTATTTCTTTGAAACAGCACATGTTTTATAACATTTTGGTTCAAAAATGGGCAAGTCACAGTAATGAGTTTAAAAATTGGCTAAGTCCAATCGTTTTTTAAAAATATCTCTGTCATTTACCAAAGCATTTAGCAGTAATTTTTTGAATGTATAGTTTTATAAGAAATATCCTTGTTTTTTTTCGTGTTTTTCTCAAAGCAGTAAAAAGTGGTCTTGGCTATTTTTTATTTCTGGCAGCTCAGATACACTGACGGTCACAAAAACCGCACTACACAGAATGTTCGTAAGG
Source organism: Dichetophora obliterata (assembly GCA_963920525.1). NCBI lineage: Eukaryota > Metazoa > Arthropoda > Insecta > Diptera > Sciomyzidae > Dichetophora > Dichetophora obliterata. The sequence continues at coordinate 10,081,337 of OY986437.1, forward strand.
TTTAGTTGTTATTACAAAAACATCAATATTTGATACAAGGCTAATACTTTTTATTAATTTTCAACAAATTTAAAGTATTTTCGCAACATAGAACAAATTCAAAAGTTTTACATCTTCGATCTGACATATATCCTAGCAATTTAGCACAATGGCATGGTGCAGAGTCTTCCTGGAAAACAATAGAAGTTGATTGCGGCAAATGCTCTTCAAGTGCTGGATGTAGCATTGCCCAAATCACTTAATCGTACTTGTGGGCAACATTGTTCCATCCTGGAAATATAGAGCTCCTTTCATAAAATATGAAAAGCATCCACATATCATCTGTCTTTGAGGTAACTTCACCATTTTGACGAAAATTTTTTTTACTATCCATAAACGAAACGCCCGAAAAGAAGTTTTTCTGAACACAAAAACTTAAATTTGCTTTCGTTTGTCCAGATAGTTTATTGCCAATCCCTCTGCGCTCAATTTGTATACTTCTTTGCCCACGTCAAACGGCATGCTTTAATTTTTTTTCGTTAGAAGCGGCTTTTTTGCAGGACGTCGATCTGCCCGTTTTTCTGTGACTCGTTTTAGTTCTGACACTTTGATTGTTTTCAACCAATTCCCATTGAAATTTTTTTCAATAGTTGCACTATGCTTAGCTGAATGTGAGCACCCTAATTTACAAGAAATTTTACGGTACGATACACCTTCTTTACCAATGTAATAATTTTCGCTTCTTTCTGCACGCAACAATTGCCTTTATTTCCGAGACATTTGCTTCTATGCAATCAAAACTGTTTTTAAAGTCGAAGCAACGTATCACATTTCATAATTTTGCTTTTTTAGATTTCTTGGAATATCATAGAAGCAATCTATTTTTCAAAAAATTCAAAAAATAATTAAGCTATTAATTGTGAAATCTGATGATTTTACAAGGTTATAATTTAGAAGTTTAGGTCAAGTACTAAAAAAAATAAACTACTAATTCGGTTTGATGGTTGCTAGTGGTGCGATTTTTGTGGCCACTTTATTGAATTCATTAAATATACACTGATTTTTAATTTTAATACGATATTTTTAGTATAATCATCTAATTTTTATATACTTTTTTAAAGTTATATGACATCGATAGATAAGCCTATTAATTTAGACCTCTGTTGATTTTACAAGGTTATACTTTAGAGTTTTAGGTCAAATACTAAATTCGATTTGATGGTTGCTAGTGGTGCGGTTTTTGTGGCCACTTTTTTAAATTCATTAAATATACACTGATTTTTAATTTTAATACGCTATTTTTAGACTAATCGTTTTATTTTTATAAACTTTTATCAAAGTGATATGGCATCGACGGATAAATCTCTTTATAATTTTTTTCAAAATAAGATTTGACAAAATACCTGTTCTTAAACAGTTTTTTAATTTAATAGCATATGCTTAAATAATTTTTTCGTACAAAAAAACTTTTCCCATTAAACGCTTCACTTTGATAAAACAAATCTTTTCGAGAGAATTTATTTTGTAGAAATGCATTTCAACTTTAGTTACGGACTTGTCTTGATAAAATGATTTTTTTTATTACCGTTTCACTGAAATCATTCTGTCAAAGCAACTTGCATGATGTTAGCTAATTTTTTTTACAAAAATCCCTTTGACAAAGCATCTTTTTTATTGGAATTTTTTAAAAACGTAATTGCTCCAAGATGAAAACAAGTAATAAAGCAATGCGTGTTCAATACCAGTGCAAAATTCATTAAAGAACTGTGAAGCTGTGTGACACTCTTATTTTTTGCTATATTGAAAAGTTATTTAGTCAACAGTCCACAATTATCTTACCTTACTAACTTCATATTGTTTTGTCGATCTTAATCTAACCTAATCGAACGTTACCACCAAAGCTGCCCGATAGTGAATAGCATAACTGATATCTCTGTTCTTAAGGTAAAAGACTAACTTTTGCTACTTTCTGGCACTTCAAACATTTATTACGATTAAAAATTACTAAATTTTTGGTACATTTATCAATTTATACAATTTATGGAAATCACAATATAAAGTTATATTAAAATACTTTAGTCTAAGTAATGCCTAAAATGTTTCATTTACTTTTTTTTAATTTATCGATTCAAGCCTGAAAATGCTCACCTAAGAGCTTGCAAAATAGAGATATGCTGTTATACCTTGAGATTTGAGCTAAACCTATAGTGTTTCTGTTTGTCATCGCATAACTTTTGTGACACTAAGCCAAATGGAGACATACTTCACATTATCATTTTTCTGTTGACTCACTTATTCAAAGCTATGTTTGCATCTGATAGAGGGCGATAAAGTATAAAAATGTTTAAAAAAACACAAGAAAAGCTCTTAGGTCTTTAAAGAAACAAATAAATTATATTAAAAGACATTTTATTAGATCTTCGATGCTATATCTATTTGTGAAAAATTTCGCCATCTCTTACGGAAATTTTCGTTAATTTAACATCAAAATTACTCAAAAGTCTAAAAAACTTCAGATTTTTTAGTACAACTCATTATGTATGAAAAAGCTTTGGAATATTTTGTAGGAATTTTTTAATTTTTTTACGGATAGTATTTAAAAAAAAATCTCAATATTTTGACATCAAGACATTAAGATATTAAAAGAATAGATTTTCTTAGTACATAGCCATTTTGCATGCAACTTATCACCTCAGAATGAGAAAAAATAATTTAAAATTTAAGTTTTGATTTTGCATGTCTCTCAAATCTTTGTTGTCTCAAAAAATCAATTAAAAACAATAGAAAAATGAGAAAATATTTATGGAATTTATCCTCATTTATTTATTTTTTTTTTTTTTGTTTTTTTTTTGTATTTTTATTAAAAAATTCTCTAAAATATTTAATATTGTCTCAAAAAATATGACATTGATAAAAAATTCTTCCAGTTGTTATCAAAAATTTTGAAATTCTTTCTGTCATCAAGCTATTTTTCATCATTATATTTTTGAAGTATTTTTTTTTCAAAATGTTATGTTTATATGATATTTTTTTTCGAAATAGTCAAGTTATGCAAATAATTTTGAAGAAAAAAATTATTGCAACATAATAATTATTATTTAATATTTTTACTTTAAATTTGAATACAATATATAAAATCGTTAGTGGTTACTTTTATATTTCAGTAAGGTCAACAACCTCTGTTGTTCACAATTTTTGATGCAAGAACTTAAAATACTCGCTTGCGCTAACTACCAGAAAGGTAGTCTGCCGGACCAGCTAGTATATCAATAGAGCTATATTAACTTTACAAAATTTACATGTTTGACTCACACAAGCTTTGCAAAAATCGTTTGGAAAGTTATTGGAAGCTATTACTCCAATAGAATTTTTAAAAAACTATAGTCTAACGGTCTTTTCTTTCATTAGCTGATTCGAATTAACTGATTCAAATACTTTTTATAAAAAAATTAAAGTTTGTCTTTTGATCCTGACAGAAGTTAAAACGAGCGCTAGCAAAAGTGTCAGTTTTCATATCTAGTTTTTGTAAAGCTTACCGAAAGTATAATAAAGGCTTTTGTTTTAGTTTGGTACCTCACTATAAATATTTAATGTGCATGTTGTACACGTAACAACAACTCGCACCAATAATCCAATCTATCGATAACCAGCCTCACACTTTACTGCACACTCTGTTACACTTTTGTCAGTGTTGCCACTGCAAGTTGTTCTTTTCGCTGTTACTATTTTTCTTAAATAAGCAGTGCCAACAGTGCCAAGACGAGCTTTACGCTGTTCGGCTTACCTTGAAGAGTCTTAACCGTTGTCGCGTTTAGCACAACGTATTCAGTTGAGTTTATACGGTCCACGAGTACGGTTAAAACGCTTCGGTAGGGGCAACAGAAACACAATAATTGCTCTTCAAATAAAAGAAACGTGAATTGATGAACAAACGTTTTTATAAATAAATAAATGAAAATTTTGTGATTTTTAAACATTGTTTAATTTCATTTACAAAAACTTATTAAAAATACGTATGGAAAATTTTAACTCAAAAGACGAAGAATTGTATAAAGGAAGAAAGAGCGAGAGAAAGAAAGAGCGTGTGAGTGACGCTTAGTTGAGAGCCAGACTTGAAAGTCTGCAAGACGCTTTTGCTTGTGCTTCAGCTGCTAAAGTGAAAGTTTCACACATCGCAAAGAAAGGTCCGTTATCTGCAACGCTTACGCTGACAATTCACACCAACCGATCGACCAAGTTAGCCACATTCGGACGCTGGCCAAGCCAACTTGCGTTGATAAAAACAATTTTCAAATTCAGTTATGAGTTTGATGTGCGCCCAGACGGTTGTGGTACGCGGCAAAGTTGGGCGAATTTTTTGAAAAAAAAAACCAAAACTTAAGCCGAATTTATTGGCAATGTAAATATTAATCTTCTTTCTTTTTTAAAAGCTAAAAAAGTGTTGAGTGAAGTACATGCAATAAAAAAATAGAGTAAATTATTGACTGTCAGCTGAACCGTGCCTGTAACGAACCTAAGAAAATGAACAACAACAACTGTTAGGTGGTGTTTTTTTTTGTATTTTTTTGTTTCGTTCTGCTCAACATTCTGCATACGCACCCTATGGAATATTTATTGATACCGTAGCATTTGAAAAGAAACAGAAAAAAAAAGAACGCAGTTTAAAACAAGAACGAGTTCGTTGCTTAAGTCTTTCGTTTGTGCGAGCATAAAACGTGCAGAACGCAAATTAGCGGTAATTCATCTATATTGCTGCATCAATTTGAGACAGCTAAGCAGAAAATGCGGCATATTTATTGGAAATTTATTGGAAAAGTGTTGCAGTAAATAATATAAAAGTGTTTGAAACAAAGTTAAAATAAAGTGTTAAGAGCATAAATTTTCCTTAAATTATATATCATAACTAAAGTGTTAGTTTCAAAAATAAGTGATAAATAAATAAACACACAAAATTTAGTCTCATTACACAGCAGCATGATTAAGTGGCTCACATTCAAGTCTTCACTGATGAAGACCACAGTTTATGTTAGCCTTACAACAACATTATTAATCGCTATATTATTAGCGCAGTCAACAAATGGATTTAGAACAAGTCAATTAAATAATGGTGGTAAGTGTTGTTCAATGATTAGAGCTGATCAAAATAGTTCTAATATATAAGATTTTTGTTAAGATAGAAGCTTTGCACTAAGAAAACAGCGTTTCTTAAACTTCCACTTGTCGCTCAGCAGGCAAAAACTTTCTTCTTCTTTCCACTTCGTAGCGTCTTCCTGAACATAATTTTTATGCCTGTTTTTATTTGTTGTGTGTTTTTTTTTTTCATTCAATCAGATTACAACAGCATTGTTTAGTTTTGTTTTTGCAATTTTTTTTTAACTTTTTTATTGTGCAAGCAATTTATTTTCTTTATTTCTTTTTATGTTTGCTGATTGATGTGCTTAGATATAAGCAATTATGTGCGAATTTGGTTCATTTATTGCTAGATTATCTTTATATTCTATATTTTTATTGTTTTTCTGCATTTGCTTGAGCTGCTCTGTTTGAAAGAATTAGCTGAAGTATAAACAATAAGCTTCTTTTTGATATAACATCTTAATTTTTCTGTGTTTTGAGTGCTTATTCATGTTTGTACACTTTTGACAGATGAATTTTCGCAGATATGTAAGAAATGTATGCTAGAAGTCATACATTTAAAATTTTTTAATGAGAAGTTTTTGAAATTTTAGTTTTTTTCTGATGAGTGTTAATTATTATGTAATTAAATTTTTTCAACTATTTGTTGATTTTTAAAAGTTTTAAAGACGCGAACTATATTTCACGCCTTAGAAACTTAGAAGATATCAGAAAAGTATGGACAAGTTAAACAGTTTAACAGCCTTAAAGATTATTTTTAGTGTTCTTAATTTTTTTTTCGTTTTTGTGGAATTATATTAAAATTAATTTAATGGCATCTTGTCCTAAATTAGGCATAAAGCTATCAGAACCATTTCTTTAATTGCGTTAAAAAGTCATGATTGAATTCCTTGTTTATTTTTTGTATCTATTTGAACAGATCGTCTTGATTTAATTATTCAATATAATTTTTTTTAATGTTGAAAGCTTTTTATTTAAAGTGGCATTGAGGATTAATTCAAGTTAAAAACTAGACCTAGTTGCTTTAAAAAATCAAAGACAAATTCTCAAAAGTCTTTTACCAAATGAATATTTATTAAATAAATAATTACTTTTGTTCGAAATATACAGTAAAAAAATTTGATGAAAACAAAAGCTACTTTAATTTCAAATATTAAGTCTTAAATATATACAAAATGCACTTAGTTTCAATAACTCAAAATAATATCGATCGACCTTTGGTTCATAAATAAAGGTGGAATACACACCAAGAAGCCAAAAATAAAGGTCATATTATGAATTTTTTAAGGAAACCTAAGAGATATTTTGAATGAAGGTTTTTATACCTCAAAACATACACATTCCAGAATATGTTTCATTCTTTTTATAAGAAAACCTTTAATATTAAGGTAGATACAGTATTTTTAATAGAGCGCTGTGAAAAAAGGAAAAGAGCGGTGACCAAGATTACTGCTCCAAAATTCATCTGAAAGAAAAAAGCAACGAGAAAAAATCCTGCGACAAGTAATAGACTATTATGAATAGAATAAGCCTACAAAACTCAAAACTATCGGTTCACTGAATTTCGAGAAATTTAGTCACCGACTTTGAAAACATGGTTTTGAGAAATATGCGTTTGAAAATTTCAAAGCTAAAAAATCTCTCTCGGAACTCTCGAAAAGAGTTAAACTCACTAGGCTATTACTTTGTTATTTTATGAATTATCGAAATTTTAACCACATATTCTCGAGACTTGAAGCTTAAAGTTAAATAAAAAAAAAGGAAAAAGTTTTGGGTGCATTATCCCGCTTAAGACAAGTTTGTTTGTTGAGTCCTTCGTTTTTTAAAGAAGAATTAAAACAAATTTAAGTTTTAATATGTGTGGAAGTTATGTGTTGTGTTTCTTAATTTATATCAATGAATTTTCTGCATCAATATTTTTCCATTCTGTGATTTAAACTAATTCAGATTAGTTACTTGAAAGAAAAATTTTAGCAATTAATTTATTAAATAAAATTAACTTATGTTACCCGGGAATTTATTTTTTATAAAATTAAATTTTTATAGATAATTTTTAATTTCCTTCTTAAATAAGAGAGCTTTGATAGAATAAGTATTAAAAAGAAAAATATAGACAATTTTAAAAAAACTTCATTTTATGTTCTTAGTTGTTTAGTAATTTGAAGTAGTTTCAATTTATTCCCTGCAGACAAAAGGACACTCTACATATGTAAAAAAAATTGGCTTGTGTCTAAGATTAAAAAAAATAGTACTGCAGCTGGTCTGAAGATAAGTGTTTGTCAATGTGAAAAAGTTGAATATTTTTAATCGTCAAAACTGCTCAATTGTTATTATAGTTCCAAAGATTATAAAGAGATTTCGTTTATCGTTTCGCAAAGACAAAAAATGAAGAGATTGTAGAAATGAAGAGAGTTGGTAAATTAAGAAATCAATCAAATTTAATTGTCAAAAATATATAAAGCAACAGTTGCTACAGTATCATAGACATAAATAATTATTTAATTGGCATGAAACCATCTGTGACAAAAAAAATTTTAGGAACATTACATAAAGCGTCCATTTCTTTTTTTTTTTGTAAATTCAATATTCGTATTTAAAAGGTTTAAGATATGCATATAGCCATTGATTTTAAAATATTTAAATTCTTAAAACATAAAAACAAACGCTTTAAGTATTTCTTCAGATTTTTCCGAATTCATAGTAACTTTTTCGATGAAATTTCGAGCATTTAAAAATATTTCTTAAAACTGAATCACAACTTGGCATAGTTCTTTTTTGCAAGAGATTTGGAATATTTATCATTCATGGTAACTTTTTCAATGTTATAAGCATATAAAATCAAAAACCAAATACTCCAAATAGTTCATAAGATTGAATCAAAATTGGTTAAGATTGGTTTTTTGTCATAGAATTTAGAATATTTATATATAATTCAAGGTAAATTTTCGATGAAACAAAAATGTAAAAGCAAAAAGCAAAGTTGTTCTTAAGACTGAATGAAAATTGCCATATTTCATAAAAGAAATGAGTGCAAAAAATTGAATAGTAGAGAGGTCTAATAATGAAGAATTGTAATACAAAAAATGTATTTTATTAATAAAGTTAATCACATGCTAGGAAAATAAAAATTATTTTTTTAAATAACTTTTGATTCGGAAAATATATCAGACATATTTTCTTTTAAAAAAATGTAAAAATAACTTGAAAAAATAAAATTTGTACAAAAATATTATGAAATAACCATTGGTTTTTTCTTTGACATTTTTGTCATTGTTTCGCAAGACTGATGAATGTTGTGTCATATGAAAGGAAGTCAAAAACGCAATTATTGCTTATGCCTACAAGCAAAACCACTTTTGTGTAATTTTTTAAGAACAAAGAAATATTCAAAATTTATGTAAGCTGGCGATACTGTTGAAAACATTTTTTAAAACTTTTCAACAAAAATAAATAAAATTCGAAGGTCAAAAATTTTATTTTAGAATCGTTTTTATCGCATTTTAAGATAAAATATACTGTATGAAAAGTCGCTATTCTATGAATTTTTGCAATTTTATAAATACGTGAATATTTTCAAAACATTATAATATTTTTAAAAATTAAATCTACAAAAGTTATGGTAAAAAGAGTATTTCAACAAAAAACCTAGTTTGCCATATGGATTAGTTTTGAACTTGAGACGCACTTACTTCTTCGAATATTTAACCCGTAACGGATTTCGTTTTGCATCCGGAACTGATGCTGGTATAATGCCAGAATAGCGACAACTTTCTATTTTAATATTTTTTGTTATTATGGCTTTTTAACTCCAAATCTAAAAAAATCGGGACGCTCGCAGTTGGCTTAGAAGTTAAATTTCTCCAAATTTGGAAAAATGGTCTACAAATCTTGTTGTGTTTTTAGTATTCAAACAAAACTCCTGAAATTTTCAGATTTGGATTAAGGAAGCCAAAATCCATATAATGCATAAAAAACTTTAAAGAATACAGTTACTGCTATTTTTTAAATGTTTCCTGATCCTTTTTCGTATAAAATTCCACTCAAAAATACGAATTACTTTTTTCACTTTTTCGGATACGTCTCGGACTCAGAACGGACTACATATACGAATCCGTTTCGTACTCTTTTTTTTAATAATGCTAATTCGAAACGGACTCGTTTTTTAAAATAGTTCGGATTCAAATCGGAACAATAAGGCTTATGCTAGATTCAAAATACTTTTTTTTAATTTATGTTTTATTATTTTGGTTTTTATAAATAAAATTAAAATAAATTTTAATTATTTTTATTTTCATGATTTTTCGTTTTCTTGGCTATGCGATCATGCGCATAGTAAAGGAACTTCTTCACTACGTCCTAAAATTAGAAAATATCTTGTATACGGATATCCTGTAGTCACATGTAACTTGTTCAGTCACCTTAAGTATTTGAAAGTGTTAACAAGTAGTTCTATTCGGTTCGAAGAAGAATGATATAAAGAAGTTTTTTTAAATTAAAATAATTATAGAATTGTATTTTGTATCGCATATTCACTGGAAATAAACTAAAAATTCGCAAAACAACTTCAAAACTGCGTTTTGTGTTGAAGTTCTGACCATTGCTTTGCCAGATTTATTACGGGTCCGAAACGGGTCCATCGATACATAAAAGTGCGAATTCCGCTCTGATAGACTCGTAACGGGTTCGAAATGGATCCGCGTCTGTTTTTGTGCAACATTGGGAATATTTGCGTTAAGTAAAAAGGGGCGTAATCAAAACTATTTATGTAACAATCTATTTCATTATGCAAGTAATATGTGTACCGAATTTGAGCGATATATCTTTAGGCTTTAGTAATTTTACTCTTGTCAAACAAACACGCAAACAGAAAATGTGTTGTATTAATATTGATTATTGTTAATTATATGCAAATACTGGAATAAATAATATTAAGCATTTTTATTGAACTGCAAAATATGTGTTAAAATCAGCTTATGAGAACATATGCAAAAGTGAATGCCTAGAGCGTTGTCTTAACCAAAGTATAGACAGCTTAGCGTATTCTTCTTTAAAGCCTAACATAGACAAGAGAATAATTCATTTCAGCATATAACTAAAACGTTGCTTATTGCATTGGTTATGAAACACACACACACACACACGTAGACACATTCATTTGTGGAAGCAGTCTTAAACATACCCAGACTATGGTATGGTTCCATTTCTATTGCGTATTCTTTAGGTGCAATAAAAAATTTTAAGTTGTTACTCTAATTTTTGAACTGGTTGCAAAGAAACCAGAACGTTTGTTACTTCTTGTCTCAGCTAAAAGCATAAAAATGTGATTTTAAATTTGTAAATAAACATAAGATAGCAAAAAATTCACATATTTAGAATGAGAATGGAAAACAAAAATAATCTTCATATACAGTGCCTTGTGTGCATAAACTGTCTAATAATTCTACTCTCAAAAACTATCAACTCACACACTCACAAGCACTTTGTGTCATTTACTTTCATTTCCGCCAGTAAAATTGTTATTTTTATCATGCGAAATGATAGCTACTTAAGACTATGCAGAGAAAATCAAAGCAACTTCTCAACTATTAATGCTTTTCAATGCTCAACAACTAAAATGAAAAAAATAAATAGAAAACTTGAACATAAACGGCAAATTGTATAGCATAGAAATGACATTCTTTTAGATTATTTAGAAACTTTAATAATCAATGAACAAAACTTTTGTTGGAAATAAGAACAATTGATTCTTGATTAACACTTTCAATAGTTTAACCAAAAATGTTTTTGTCTGCATAACAAAATGTTGGAAATTCAGTTGGAGTTGTGCTTTTTTAAATTCCAGAAACTTTATATTTTCCTCTGCGCAAATTTTTTGTCTATAGCATAGACTACTTAAATTCATCAAACTCACAACTAATACCGTAGTTTTTCTTTATTCTACATATAATACATTCTATAATATAACACATTTCTTCCTTCACGTCCTCCTCTTTCTCCTTGACGTCTTAGTTAAACATTTAATTGTATTGCGCTTGAAGCCATCAACTCAAATGCTACATAGAAGAATTAGAAGAAAAATTACTTCAGACCGTTTTAACGTATCATTAATTTTAGTTATTTTCAAATTTTTGAAGCACATCAACACATTTTTAATTGTTTGTTAACATCTCGGCACTTATGTCTTGATTTTCTAACATAACAACTAGGTGTAGGTAAACTGCAATTGTTGTTAATTTTTATCAGCAGAAATAATCAAAGTGTCGTTAAAAATAACAAGAGCAGCAGCAACAAATAAGCACATTGAAGAATTGGTGGCATTGGAAATGCCTTGAAATAACTACGCATCAAGTGGTGAAAGTGAAACTTTTATCCATACCTCAAATTCTTTTTTGTGCACTTATTTATGTATGTGGGTCCGAGTTTGAGTTGCCTCTCCGCTTTAACCTCGCCTTCCTTCTCACTCAGGCGGCTGCTGCTGCTGCTGCTGCCAACAAGTACAATTTTATGACTAATTGTTGGCCTTCTTCACTTGTCAGCATAAATTTGTTTTATCTTCTTCTTTTTTTTTTTAATTTTTTATTTATTTTTTGTATTGACAGCCAGCTTTATGTTGTTTGTGTCTTACCAATACAAAAGCTGAGAAAGTTTATTTTGCTTTTAAATACAAAACCAATCGAACTTTTCCTTTTTGTATTGGGTGAAAAATGTATGGCTACAAAGCTGAAGTCTTTTTTGTGTAAGCAGCGGAAGCTAAAATTTAAAGAAATGAAAAAAGAAACAATCAAGTCAGACGTGACGCGCCTGCAGATTTTTTTCATGTACTTAAGATATGTTGGCAAATTTTAAGTTTTTGTAGCCACAGCATGATTGAGAGTAGCTCTTATAGAATTGCCAACTCAAGACGTTGCTAGAATTTTAAGAGCTTTTAAGCATCTTTAAACTAAGACTTTTAGAGTAAAATATATGGAGCAGAGGGAAACAATACTGAATTGTTGAGTGTGTTTTTGTTTGTAAAACTCAAAGAAATATTTTGCAAATTTTCTAAAATGCTAATCAACGATTCCATAAAAATTAAATTCATTATTCAAAAGAAAATATTTCTCTGTATGTAACATGTATGGTATTTTTATTTGTTTCTTGATTCTAGAAGTTCGACAGCAAGAATTGTTAAAAAAAAAATGGCAATCAGAAAACGTTCGCAAACTCTCACTTTTCGCTGAACCTCCGCTTGTGATTCCGTGGGCTGAGTCCCTAAATCGAGACTCGTCTTTTACATAATATTTTTTAAGAATAAAAGAGTTTTTTGAAAAACCTATTTTTATTTCTCCTCAAGTTCGATGCTTAAGTCTTTTGTTATTGATGCATTATAATTGCATCTCACTAACTTCACATTAAATTATTACTGCTCATTGCAAAGAAATATCAAAAAGTTGTGCTGCTCAATTGTTAAGTGTTTTGTTCCCATGGCATAGCCTCAATACCATAGCCACAAGGGCATCCGCATTATTTACAACCACTTGCAATTGATGTCTAATTTCTGCTTTTTCGACCGCAAAAGATGTGCTGCACTCTCACACTTGCTTGCGGACGATAACAAGCCGCAACAATAACAGCAACCGCAACCATGCAGGGAACGTGTGCTTTAAATGTTGCAGCCACAAACGGTATGAACAACAAAAACAACTTAGTGACAAGCCTAAAAAACTTGCACACAAGCAACAAGTTAGCGAAGCTGGCATTTAATATAACGCTCTTTTGCTACCACACGCAGTTTTGTTGTTCCTGCTGCTGTTGCTCGTGGTGTTGCTGTTGCTGTTGGTGCGATTGCTGTTGCAGGTTTATTTACTACCTGTTTTAGTTTCTATGACACTGAGTCGGTTGGCATTCTTGTTCTACAGCCGTTATACCGGTCGTCATTTGCACACAACACTGTCGTAGCTCTTGGCCTCGGATCTGGGTCACTGTTACAGAAATTGTCTGACTTGACACTGAATTGACTGACTTTGAATATGAATTTGACTGTTTCTACGTCTCCATTTCGAATGACATCGGGTGACAATGTAACGCTAGTAGCACGCAATTGAAGTAAATTCTTTTTTTTTTAATGCCATTAAAAGTGTCGCATATGCTCAAGTATTCGTATGGAAATTTTATACGAGTCCACTAAAAATGTTGCAACAACATCAACTTTTTTCATTTTTGTCTGCAGCAGTAAAAAGCATTTGTTGCCACAGTCTAGTTCATATGTAGATTAATTTGTCTTCATTTAACCTAGAAAAAATTTTATTTTAACTCAATACCAAGCAACCACCTTCAATACTCCTTGCTTTCAATTGAATGCTCAATATTCATTCATAATTTCACTGCTCTGAAGTATTTAATAATTGTTGCAATTTTGGTTGCTGTTATTAGTTTCTTCGTAGTAGTTTTATGGTCAGTCTTAAACTTAGCTTTGCTTTTACACACACACACAGACAGATGTTTCGCTTCGGTTAGGTAACTCGGCTTAAATGGTGTCATGCTGCATGATAAAAGCTGCAGCGGCAAAACAGCAATGAACTTGAGCTGCTGCAGCAGCATCCAAGGCAGCATTTGAAAAACCAACAACAAAAACCAAAACAACCTGCTTTATCATAATAATTTTACAATTACAAGTTTAATGCTCCAGAAAGCAGGCAAGCATCTAAATACGAGTATAGTTGTTGTGTATACAATTCTACAATAAAAACGTATTAGTGCTTATGTCTGCATACGTTTTATGTCCGCATGCATAAGATAGCTAGTTTTAGCTTAATTCGCCAAATATTAGAAACGATACTCTATTAAATAGTTGCAGAAGTAACAAATATTAAAAACAAGATATGCCACGTGCTTTTTTTTCGAAATTTTATATTATAAATTTTTTGTATATAGTTCTAGTTGTCATGTTTTAAAAAAAATACGGCGAAACAGAAAATTCCATGCGACTTTGCAAATTTCAGCATTTAAATGACAAAACCCTATTCAAAACTGCTCAAAGTTAAAAAAATAAACTTTAAAATCTGAGTCAAAAATATACTTTTATGCATTAATGATTTTGTTTTTCTTCGGCACCTGGATCAAAGTTTTTGTTAAATTTTGGAATACAAAAATAAACATTGCTTGTAAAAAGTTGAAAAATTGAAAAAAGTTGAAATTTGAAAAATTACTCCTAAAAAGTCACTAGGCTTAAATTAAAAATATCAAAGTATAAAATTAGAATGAAATTTTATATAGTAAAAAATTTCACTTTAACTAGACGCAGAAAAAGCATTCCTCCAATCTAATGGGATCAGAAATAGGCCTTTGATTTATATATATTTATTTATTCAAACAAATTTATAAACTATAGCAATAAAACTAATTTTCTGTTTGTTTGTATGCTTGGCCCTTATACAAATCTAAACGTCTCAACGGATTTTGCTCAAACTAGGTATACGTATGAAGTGCATTATAACTTAAAATGTTACATTATTAGTTTTTCCCACGCCCACTCTTAAATTTTTCAACTAACAGTAATTTTGTTATTGTAATATTTTTTACTATCAAAGTTTTTTTTGTATTTAGTTTGAAAAAATTTATGTTATTTTGACATCAAAAATACTCACATATATTCAAAATTGTAGAAATTTTCAGTACGACTTTTTCATAAAACTTGTACCTCTAAGAATGAGAAAAAAACGACATGAAAATCAAAGTTTGGTCTTTCAATGCAAATATCTCCGCTGTCCATTAATATATTTTATTAAAATTTTTTTTATTCAAAATTTCAATAAAATCACTTGAACTGTACACTTGAACACTTGAACTATAGTCTCAAGTTTGTATGTATATATTTTATGATTATGTCAAAAAAGGTCCAAAATATTGAATTTTTACTCAAGAAATGACTCAAAAATTATTTTAGTTGTGAAACTGAAATTAATTAAAAATTGCACATCTGGCTACCTTTCATAAGACATAGCATTTTTTTGCAAAAATTCTTCCAGCTAAGCTCAAAAATTATTTTACTGTTTTTGTCATCAAAACAACAAGGATTTTTTCTTGGATCTTTTTCGCAAAATTTATTTTTCCAAAATGTTGTTTTTTAATTTTTTACAAAAAAAAATCAAGTCTCAAAAATAATTTATATGAAAAAATTACCACAATATCTCTTTCCAATCAGAAGTTATGGCTAAAAATCTATTTTTTCATCCAGTTATATTAAAATTCTCTATCCTAAAATATTTTCTTTATATTAGTACCGAACCCTCCCCCTCCCCCTCCCGATAAATCTGTTTTGTGATTATTAACATTTCTTACGGAAGATTTCTTTTCGATTCTACAGCATACTAAGCTTAACCAACAAAAAAAAATGTTCAACAACATTGGTTGTAATTGAAAATTAAATGAATACAAAGTTTCGTTTCTACTGCATACTAAGCTTTAAGCTATAAGCTTTACGCTTAAAGCAGCAGCGAAAATAAATTTTCCGTAAGAAATGCACTGCGTTTTTGGCAGCGAAAAGGTAGCGACATTTTTTTTGTTGGTTAGTACGCTTTTGAACCGTAAAATTTGTTCAATGCAGCCAAGTTTACAAACATAATTGGAGAGTTCAAATGTCAAAAAGGTGCTGTCTTTTATATGTCGATACACTTAATTGGCTTGGAAATTTGACATTTAATAATAATGTTCAGCTAACACATTTAACAAACACATTATGGTAAGTATGTGTTAGTGTAGAGTCTACACCAAAACTTCGCGTGTAGAATTAAATGCCTAAAAAATGTCGTTCCTACAGCATACTAAGCTTTAGCCGTGAAGAATATGCTTGATATTGTTCTAAATTAGAAGTAAACCCTGCATTTCCAACACGGTCCTAATAATTTAGAAAAGTCGGTAGCTGTTAACAATTTAGTTTTTTCGCACTCAGCCTAAATTTGCAGCAAAAAACATAATGCCACTTCTTGCACTATTCCTGCAGTTTTTCAGCTGGATTTATGTCAATCAACTGTTTACGTCGATAATATTGAAACAAGTTGCCATTGGCGTCGGAAGCGGGGGGAAAGGGGGGCAGTTTCCCCCACTTTTTTAGCTAGATAAACAATTTAAAAGGAAAACTTCAAAAGTTATTTAAAATATCAGTTTTTTTTACAACGATAATATTTTTGTATTATATATTTTCCTCTTCTTTCTCTCTTCTTCATAAGCATGCTTGCGGATAACCATTTTCTTTCTCTGTGTTTGCAAAAAGATAGAACAAAATGTAGAGTTTCTACTGCAAACCCACCACTTCAGTTTAAAAGCACCCTTAAGTATGTAGCTTAATGCTTGTTAATTTTGATGAACAATTAATTTGTTAATAAAAAATTGTTAATGAACAATTTTTCGCATAAAAAAGGAATTCTGAAGATTTAAGAAATTGCCTCAACTATCGGACTCAGTTTATTTTATTTTTTATTTTATTATGTTGATTTTATATGATTTAAATACAAATTCTAAATTTTTAATGGTTTAAACTTGATTTTAAATACAAATTCTAGTTGTTTGATAGTTTAAAATCGTTTATTGAGCTTAAGGTCAAAGTTAGAACAATTAATTGTTCTAACGAATCTTTCCAAAGAAACAACAACAACAACAACGTATTTTCAATATGAAAAGAAAAAAATCACTTGCTGATTTAATTGCAATTTCGGCCATGCTAAAGGTTTCATCATTTTTTATTTTAGACACAAACCAATTCTTATTTTTCAACTGGAAAAACTACTAGAAAATTTAGGAAGTTTGGTGTCAATTTTCCTTTTTTATTTTGCAAATTTGATTTTCATATGCGAAGTTCAAGTAACAATTTTACCAGTAAACCAGTAAATCCAGTTTAAAACTAAAAAACAGTTTTTGATTGTAAAAAAAACAGTGATAAAATTATTCATTCGTTAAAAAGCAAGGCAATTTTTTTAACTAATATTTTTATAGTGGTCTCATACTTGAATTCAACATGTTTTTACAAAATTCCAAAGTTTTAAAAAACATTCAATCGAGAAGTGTGTATTAAAATGTTTATATTAATTACTCTCGAGTAACACCGGGTATATCAGTCAGTATTAACTAAAAGGATTTAATATTAACCAAATTAAAAAAATTAAAGATTCTATTCTATTGTTTTTGTGAAAATCAACTCCCATTACATTATTAATTTCTAGCTAATTTTTTAAAATATGACAACAATACGAGTAATAGCAACTGATTTTGTATTTAATTGCATGGCATAACAATATTTTATCAGAATTTGTCCTGGATATATCATCTTTATGGGGCAAAACGTGTCAAAACAGCCTTACAAAATTTTTGTAAAACTTTCTGCTGCAACATAAAATATGTTGATAGAAATCGAAGGATGGGCCTTTTGAGATAAACAGTTTTGTTTTTAAAACTTTTTTAGAAAAGAAAATTATTTTGTAATTTATTTTGAGAGATAATCAAGAGTACACATATATTCAAAATTTTAACAAAATATTTTTGGTATAATTGAAAATCCAGAAAAATTAACAAAAAAGCTCAAATTTTGGGTTTTTCCATTTTTTGGGTATCTCTTCAAGTCTTTCAAATTTCACTTCAATCTGAGACATGATGGAAATTTCGAAAAGCGTTCTTTATGTCTCAAATTGAGTAAAAAATTTAAAAAAAAAAAATAAATGTTTGAAAAATTTACTCAGTCAAAAATACTACAAAGAAAAATACTAAAATAATAGCATTAAAGGGTATATTTGCTGAAGTGTGCAGCTGTGAATTATGTATTTAATTTATGTGCTGTTATTTGTCTTCCATGTATTTTATTAACCCGACAAGGACAAAGCGGTATATGTGTTTAACCGGTATGAATGTTTGTATATATGTATGTATGTATGTTCATCTGTTCCACTCTCACTTCTAAGCTACTTATCATAATTTGGCAAATGAGGTATCGTTGAAAGCGTTTTGAAGTCTACTGGTTAATGACTATGTGACGTCACATTTAATTTAATACAGCGCCCTCTAGCGGACATTAAGTTATTTGAGTCGTACGTATTTTCAAAACATCGTTTTAAGAAAAAAAATTACGACCATTTGAAAAATTGTCGCGAATTTTTCAATTTAAAATTGTTTGTAAAAGAAATAGTAACAAAGAATATAAAAAGCGGCTACGTCCGGCTGAAGAGGCACATTTCCTCTACGAAATCGATTTTAAATTGAATCAATAGGACGAAAACTGTCTTAGTTATACTGTAAACCAGATCAAAAAAGTAATTTTTTTCTTTTCTTTAAAGATCAAAGAACCAAGGCAAGCGCCTAATTCAAACAAGGTTTGGTCTTTGACCTGAAAGGAAAGGGATAGATTTATTTAAAGGAATTGATTGGAACCATACCTGAATTATTGATTAGGCGAAACAACCGTGAAAGACAATTTGAATTGCTTTGAACCGAGGCTAGTGTTATGCCTTAACCTAGGCAAGCATTTCCAGCCCTCAGTTGTTCTTGTCCTTTTGTTCTACATTTTCCACAATTTTAGTTGTGGATTTTTAGTTTTCCCTAATTCATCTAGGAAAGAACAAAGAAAGTGGAAATAACCAAGCCCGAACCCGGATTCGAACCAGGGACCTCTGGGTTGGTAGCCTAGCGCACTCTCCACTAGACTACAAAGGCAGACAAATATTGAATAAACGGTGCTTAAAGTTTTGGAAGAGCCATAAAAAATTTACGTTTTAATTGTAATGTACTTAAGATGTGTACTAAGTTTGATATGAAACCCTCAAACCAATAATAAAATAAACCTTACTTTGTAGAATTTTTAAATTTTTGCAGAAGTTTAAATGACCATATCTCATACACCCATTCAGTCCCCACCATAATTTTGATATTGTTGAAAAGTTAATTTTATTAGCTTAAAAAAAATTTCATCGAAAACAATTACCTCATCACAAGGGATGGAACACCCAACAACCAAAATTTCCAAAAACTATTTTTGGAATAAGGTCCCTTCAATTACCTTCCCAACGGTAGTTCAAACTTAAAAATAAGTTGTTAATTAAAAAAGTATTTTTATTCAGATGTTAAAATGACCATATCTCATTAACCCATTGAGTTCCCACCCTAATTTGTATATTGTTTTAGAAGCAATTTCGCCGGCTTAAAATAATTAGTAAAAACTATTTTAATTTTTTAAATGTTGTACATCGCACACATACATCGAAATTAATTACCTTACCGCAAGGGATGGAGCCTCCAACCACCAAGATTTCCCAAAATCGTTTTGATTAATGTCTTTTTAACTGTCTTTCCAACTGTAGTTCAAACTTAAGAAAAAATTATGAAATGTTTGAGACATGAATTTTTTACTGTTGAATTTCAGTACAAATCGATTTTCAACGTTTTTGCCGATTTCCGCCAAAAATTACGCCAAACTTTTTTTCTCCAAATTAATTTTTTATTTCTGTCAATAATGCTTCATGCAAAATTTCAACCAAATCGGATATTGGTCATTCCGTAAGGTCGATACGATCAAAATGAAATTGCTGAATAATGTTTTTTTTTTAATTGCGTTTGAAACTTTATAAAAATTTTGTTTTTTTTCATATAAATTTGCTCATTTTCGTCAAAACATGCTCGATGAACTAGGTCATAAGATCTTTAATTTTGATAAATCCAGGCACAACCTTCGGGAATGAGTTCAAAAAGAGTAAAACAACTTTTACACTACTCAAAAATAAATAAAAACAATTATATCGTTTTTCTTTAATTGTATATAGAAATTTAGGTTTTTTTGGATTTTTATAATCTTTTTTATGGTAAATGAACATTTTTTTATATTTTTTATTATAGGTCTGGTCCCGTTCTAACTTTAAGTAAAGTTCGAGTAAAGTTCAATCTGTGAGAGTAACTCAATTATCTGTCAAAATGTGAGAATATGCAAAAAAGTACGGAAACGTCTTTAAACAAGTTTCGAGCAGAACAGTTGCTATTAACAGCTGATTGACAATAAATTGATGCAATTAAAAGAAAAAGATTCGTGCTCAAAGAAATTTTTCAAGTAAAGTTCAAGCTAGTTACGGGTAATTATAATAGAATAGAATAGAATAGAATTAGAATAGAAGATCATTTTTCTCTATAATGTTTGTGTATAAATTACTAAGTGGAAAATTAGTCTGTCCCGAACTATCTGACCTTTTTCAAAGTTATGTTGCTCCTAGAGATTTGAGAGTAAACCGTCGGTTTTGTTAGACAACGCACGCGACAAATTATGCATATAATGAGCCAGTCGCAAGATGCTTACGGTTATGTAATACGATGTCTCCAATTCTTAATTTTAATGTTGATAAAAACCGTTTTAGATTAAATTTATTTATACTCTTTAATTAATTGCATAATTTATTATGTTATCTTTGTAATAGTCTGTAAGGTACATAATCAGTAGACTGAAATAAATAAATAAATAAATAAAAGAATAGAGAATGACATTTAGCTGATTCTTCTTCTCTCTCGAGCTTGAAAAATGTGTAAAAAACGCTTTCAAGCAACTTCAAGTTAGGGTAGAAGGGGATCATTCGCCACCTTTTTTTCAAACTGCTGTAAAAAATGTTCCGAATCAATTTTCTGAAAAATTCGTTTTCAGTCTGAAGCTTAAATATGATATATGTACTTTTATATTTTACTCCTTCGGGAGGCAAAAAAAGTCAAATCGGCTAAACCGCCCCACCCATGGGGTGCACACGCCACAAAATAAAACTCTATATTTTTAGATAATAAGTCATGAAATAGATATATTCAAAAAGAAACTAATTTAAGGAAAATACATTTCATTTCAATACATTCAATTTTACGTTAAAAACAAAAAAAAATCTTACGAAAATGTATGTTTTATGTTAGTTTTTAGTTAGCTGACATTTTAAATTTATTTCGAAAATAAAAGTAGCTGCTTGCCGAAATATTCCTGGAGGATGTACCATTAAATCCGGCAGTTTAAGCTTCGTGTCACTATTCAATGAATGTGTATGAGACGTCATTTTGCATGGACTCATAAAAAAACCAGCTGTTTGCCTTTTTCCTCAAAAAATCCACTTTGTGCAAATATCTTTCTCAAAACATCTTTTATGGCGAGTACCATTATAACCATTAAAACCTGAAATGTTATTTATATTTCTATGAAAAATATTCAATAAAGGACTGGTTTCCATTCGCCTCATAAACTTTTCGACGACTAAAAGCGTTGTCAGAAATTAAGGGCACATAGTGAAGTCGTAATTCGAATCACTGGTTTCGCAGTTATTTTTAACTTGGCATACTTTTATTCGTTGAATAGCTTACTTGAGCTCTATAAACCGAATAGAAAATCAATCCTTAGTAGTTTTATTTCAAGATAAATGGCTGGCGAATGTACCCTAAGGGGACCATACGCCTGCGAAACTGCCCCAATGCACTTCGGCGTATGTACTCTATATGCAGGTATCCACACAAACAAATTTTTATTTTTTTTTTTATATCCATAAAATCAATTGAAGCTATATGTGATTGTATGCACTAATATCACAAGCACTGAAATTATTAAAAATTAATTATCGTACCTAAAAATGTTTTCCCAGCACACCAAAAAATACAAAAACACACTTTGTCGCAATCATGCTTGTCGTTGAAATGTAATTTTCATAGGGATGGAGCTTTATCGATATATGCATTAAATTATGTTTATTTCGATTTAATCGTGTCGCTTATTTTGGAAAAAAGTAGGGGTGGCGTATGTGCCCCCATGGCGAATGATCCCCTTCTACCTTACTTAAATCGAGTACGGGAACAGACCTTATATTTTTTAGCAAGAACTTGTGGAATATATCTTTGCTAAATATCTTTGGCTACTCACAAAGTCTTATTGCAGGCGATTTTAATAGCAATCTCTTAAAGGAAACTCACTTAGCTCTCGAAATGCAGACTTTAGGACTTTTTCCAGTCAACACTACTATGCCTACGCACTATACAAAAACTATTAACACACTGCTGGACATATTTCTTGTTAACGATGAAACAAAAATTTTACTTTATGATCAGATATCCTATCCTTCATTTTCCAAACATGATATAATTTTTTTGTCGTGCGACTTTCAGTTGAAGACGCAACCAAAGTCATTTTTGTTTCGCGACTTTAAAAGTATTGATTACCATCGTCTCGAGTCTGGAATTTCAAATATCAACTGGAGCAGTATATACAGTATGACATCGCCCGATGAGCAAGTTAATTTTTTGCAATCCAACCTCAGTAGTCTTTTTGAGGAGTTCGTCCCACTTAAAAATAAAAATTTTAAACCTGTTCAGCGCCCATGGTTTAACGACAAAAGTAAAAACTTAATATTGCAACGTGATACACTCTACAATCGATGGAAACATTTTAAGACACCGGACATTTATAGTGAATTCAAAAATGCTAGGAAAATTGTTGTTGCAGAAATAAAATCAGAAAAAAACAAAATTTTATTGTAAAAAATTCTCTTCTGCATTTGATAGCAAAAAAAATGGCAGGAAATAAAAAACATTGGAATGGGATTTGGAATTGATGATGTTGATGTAGATGATTTAAATATAAAGTTTCTAGATCTTCCAATGCCAGCAATCTCTTACGAATCTTTCGCTAACCCTAACAGCGTGCGAAGTAACAACGTTTTTAGTTTTGAATGCGTTGAGCAAACGGATGTTCTCGAGTGTTTTTTAGCTATAAAGTCAAATGCTGTTGGTTTTGACAATATTCATCCTGTATTTCTCAAGGCCCTACTCCCAAAATGACTACCTTTTGTAACACACATTTTTAATTATATTCTCACTACTTCTATATATCCTTCCACTTGGAAACAGGCAAAACTAATACCGATTCCAAAAACGTGCAATAAATACCGTCCTATAGCCATTTTGTTGTATGTATCAAAAGTTCTAGAGCTAATAATTTATAGACAAATGTGTAAGTTCATTTATAGAAATCATTTAATAAACGAATGTCAATCTGGATTCCGAGTTAAGCGAAGCTGTGTAACAGCACTAGTTGATGTTGTTGAAGACCTTAGAGTAGGTATTGATGAGAACAAAATTAACTTTCTACTGCTCTTAGACCACTCAAAAGCCTTTGATACGGTGGATCATTCTGTGTTGTATAATAAGCTTATGAATCTGTTTCATTTTTCCCCGACTGCTGCTAATTTGATATCATTCTATCTATCCAACAGAACACAAGCAGTTTGTTCAAATGGCATTGTATCAAAATTCCTACCAAATGACAGAGGTGTTCCACAGGGTTCGGTGTTAGGTCCTCTGCTCTTCTCTGTATACATAAATTGCCTACCAAAAGTGTTGAAAAATTGTAATATTCATATGTATGCCGATGATGTCCAATTGTATGTTAGTTGTTCCCGTGAGTCTATCGTCCCTTGTGTTTCGAATCTAAATGATAATAGTAATATTTAATAGAACATTGTCGTGGAACACTCATATAGTGGAACGCGCTATCGGTAAAGTGTATGGTATGTTACGTGTTTTATGGACAACTCAATATTTTACGCCCCTTAGAACACGTATCTTACTGGCTAAATCGTACCTTATGCCTACCCTGCTCTATGGGTGCGAAATATTTGCTAACTGTGACAGTTTATTTAAACACAAACTAAATGTTCTCTTCAACAACATTGCTCGTTATGTTTATAGCTTAAAACGTAGAGATCATGTCTCCGTGCATGCAAAACTTTTATACAATATGACTCTCGACAATTTACTGAAATGATCACGAAGATCAAACGTTATTATACAAATGCGTCATTCTTGTCTGGCATCGGAAAGACAATTTTTTGTGTATTCAATCCGTCTTTGGAACGCTTTACCAACTGATCTAAGAACAATTACCATTGCTGTGCAATTGTAATTTCGATTGAATATTTTTTTCTCCTCATTGCAATAATTGTAAATTTTCAGTTTTTACACAAGCATAGTTGTAATTTAAGTTATCAAGCAATACTTTTATTCGAATTTAAATTCAAACATTACTGTTTTATATAAGCTTTATTATTAAATTTTTTTATTAGTAACATGCATAATTAACCCTGTTATCATAAAAACTGATGAAATTAGAGGCTAGTGCTTTAATTATAAGACGGTCTTGTTGCATTAGTATGTCAATAAAATATATAAAATAATATATAAATAAATAAATAAAGTTTCGTATATGAATTATACAAAAAATTTTCGATTTTGGAAAATATTCAGTACGTAACTATAGTGGTATTTACACCGAACTGGTTAGTTTGTTAATTGGTTAGTTGTTCGTTCGTTAAACTTTTTAACTGTGAACACACGTTTTAGTTTGATTTCGTTAGTCTGGTAACTATTCTTGAATAACAGCTGATTTAAGAAATACTTACTCTTCAGCAAAGACGTCAATATTTGTTTTTAATACTCGTTTAGTTTACTTTTTAATGCGTTTCAATTTCATAAAATTCAAAATATGGCATAGCTTTTGATATTTTGCCAACTAACTAGCAAATTATCAGGGTTGCTACGTAGTTACTTTTTTACTCGGTAGTTTGATAGTTCAATTATTTTTCAAAAACAAATTTCATGTAAAAAACATCAAGTAACAACTAACAAAATGACGTGTCTTCACACCAGACTTATGAATACTAAGATTTCGTTAAATTTTCAAGGCAACATATAAAGAACATAACTTCCATAAAAAGGAAAGATATTTCAAAATGCTTTTAGATTCCTATATTTAACTATATATAAGCATACATACTTACTTTTACAAATTTACCACTTTTTCCCATACTAAATTTTGTACACTTCGTTACACTGTGCGGCTTTTTGGATTTTTGCTTAAACCACATATATAATTGACAATAACTCAAAACCAAGAGACAGAATTTGAAATAATGTTAGTTTTAGGAATAAGCGACTGATTTAACGTAGAAAATTGTAAGTTCGGAATGATTGAAGATCGTTTCGAATTTTCAACTTGAGGCAGCAGTTACCCAAAAAAATTTAATGATTTGATTGAAATGGCTTGTATGAACGGATTATAGGAAATTTTACTATCTTCATTTTGATGTATAGTTATATCATATAGATCCAAGAGATTTGCAATTTATTGGAACCTTATTTTTTATTTCGACCAAAAGCCACATCTGAATTCTCGAAAACTACGATTTTCGGAATCAGCGACCGATTTTACGAAGGCAAATATTATTTCGGGACGATTAGAACGTTATTCTTATTATTCAAATCTTTAGGAACTTCGCTAATTTTTAATTATTTTAGGGTCTCGTCGGCACGGGTTATAATTATCGTAGATGAATTTTTTCGCTTATATGCAGGAGGCCATAATGCTTGTTTGAAAGTTTAGGGCTATGCGTTAGCGAATTCGAAAAAAAACATTCTTGGTCATTCATAAGGAAAAAAATTGTACTTTTAACAGATAAACAAAAATTTTAAAAAAACAACCTTTCACTCATAAAACCTAGAGTGTTCAACGTGCTTCCTCAATTATTTGAACACTAAATAGCAACAATTATAATCTTAAAACCAAAACAAATACACGCAAGCAAAAAATACACACATACCTGTTCGCATTAACTGCACTTTTCGCAAGCAATAACTGCAACAGGCAGTGCTTTGAGCCTCATGCCAATCCAATAAATAGGTTGCAGCATCATCAGCAACACCAACAACACCGACAACATCAACAAGAAAGTGTGTCAAATGCTTCAGCAAATTCGCTCAGATTACGTGAAACCGCTTTTTTATACATTTTTTTTTTCTTAATCTTAATCTTAAATGAATACAACAAACACTGACTGATAAAACAAGTTCTCTTAATGAAAAGATATTCTTAACGCTGCATTTATAAGTGTTTATGAGAGAAGAAATAAAAAGCTATTCTAACCTCAGTGTCACATTTTATGCAAGTTTGTGTCTTAAGTCTTTTATTGTTGGCTGTAAATTTTAAGCGACCACCTTTAACTCTTTCTATTCTTTGGCTGGTGTTCAAAATTTATCGACTGCAGACAAGCGTTTTTTCTGAAAAACTGCACAACTTTACCTTATTGTCGCTTAATGCAATTTATCAATAAAAAAAACGAGTCATTTTAACGGTTAACACGAAAATTATTATCGATTTCTTTATACGTGTAAGAAAAACGCAGGAACAACAGAAGCAACAAAAAGAACAGCACAAGAAGAACTGCTCTAATTGTGCTGTCGCTGTGAGTAGCCGGTTTGAAGAGAAACTCTAAAGTGGCTTGCAACACATTCTTAACGTACTTGTTTTTCAACATGCTGCAAGATTTTTTTATATTAATATTTTAAAATTTAACAATATTATAAGAATATCAAAATATTTTCTTTCATAACTGTGGTTTATTCAATTTGCCAGTTAATCAATTGATTTTTTTTTTCATCATCATTTCTTGTCATAACCAAGTTATGCCTGAGGATTAAAACTGATGTTAAACTGAATTTTTTTTTTGCCTTTTTTTTCTTTACACCTTTCAACATGTTGATGGAGCCTACTTTCCTTCAAGGCATATCAACAACATTGCACTTAATGGTTGTCAATTCAAGCAACAACATCAAGATATTACTTGGCACTCACAAAAAGTTATGTACAACGCCGCATGGGAATATTTAAAAATGAAAGTTCTTATTTACATAAATGCATTGGTTATGTTGGTTTTTATATTCTCTTGTTGTATTATTTTCATTTTCTTTCCGTAATATTTGAATGGTTAATTTCATATCTATATTCGCTTCATTATATGTCTGAGCTTGACTTTTATTAATTTTTTTTTTTTTTTTTGTTAAAACTCAGTTTTAATTTCTCACGCCATGTCACATTGACCGCTTTTTTGCTGTCTTTTTTCACTTGCTCAAGCGTCTATAACGCGTTGTCATGCAATTGTAATGTTATTGTTGTTATTGTTATTGTTGTTTTTTGTGTTTGCTTTCTTAAGAAATCGAAAGTTTTTACCAAATATAAGCAAATACATGAAAATTATTTTTTGACAAATAGAGTAAACAGTGTAAGTCTTTAAATCAACAGAAAGAAACAAAAGACTTAAGCATTGAACTCTTCTGCTATCACTTTGAAAAATGTTGTGAATAACATTTGAAAAATAATATTAGAAATGGATTTCTTAAAAAACACTTTCATTTTAAAACTAAATAAACATAAATTTACTTTTAATCTTTCCTTGTATTTCTGTTTAAAAAAATATCACTTTGCGTTTATTATGTAATAAAATCTCGCTTGTGCCAACACGAATAAACTTATTCGTGTTAGTTAACTTTATAACTAAATTAAGTTAATCTTAGCTCTCATTTATTTTTGACCACAATTTCTTGCCACCGTCTAGCTTTGCGTGTGTATAATTTTTTTTCGTCCACCATAAATTATAAGTAGTGCTTAGATATTTCCTTTTTGGCTTTTTTCGTCGCTTTTGAATAGATTTTGGTAATTGATTCAACGCTGCTCTTACCGACTTTGCGCACACTTGTCACACGCCAAAAAATAATGTCTGTCTTCACTTTTACTTATTCTCATTTTGTTTGATTTCCTTCTGTATTAGTGTCATTTTACTTTAGTAACTCTGGCAGCTGATGTGGATACATAAAAAATATACTTTTTGCTGGCCACTAATGTAAGTGAGGCACTTGTTTTCTAGGGAGAGTGGTAGTTTTTGTCTCTCACATTGATGAATGACAAAAACAAAAACACCAGGGTTGCCATTCACGAAAAAAATGTTAACCAAATTATCTCCAAAAATTTACCGAAAGAAAAAGTTTGCCAAACAATAGTTTTTTTTTATGTAACAGTAAATAATAAAGACATTTTTCATTAATTATAAGTTAAGTTAAAATTAATGTAACTTTATACATAAAACAAAAACTTGAAACGCAAGCTTATACAAAAATATAGAATATATCGAAATATTTAAAATCGCATTTTACTAACATTAGGTCAATATGACTTTGTCATTCAATGATAATGATATAATGATTACATTTTTTTAAATGAGTTTAAAAAGCATGCCTCTTCTTATTTAAGACTAATAGGAACTATAAAAAAGTAAACTGAATAAATATTCGTACTAACTTTTAATCGGTTTTAATTTTCCAAAACTGCAGTAAATCATTTTAATAACCTTTCTTAAACCCTTCTTAAGGGGGGAAACTTTTTAAGACACTCTAAAATTAGTACTTTTGAACAGTTTTTTAAAAATGATAAAATATTTGGGTCATTTTGAGGATTTAACGTCCACATTTATTAAAATTATTTGAATTTTGAAATATATAAAAACATTTTTTTTTTTTTTTTTGACTAAATTGCAGTTCAATAAACTTTTTCATTGGGCGTCTCTGGTGCTAGGTACAAAAGTGCTTCAGCTGTCACATTATTTCTATTGATCAGAAAAAAAATTTTATCTAATACATGCACGGGTAGGATAAACCTATAAAATTATAAAAACGTATAAGACTAAAAATTTAGTGCGCTCTTTAATTCATATTTCATATTTGATACTGGTTTTTCGACATTTTTTATTCTCAAAAAGTAGTTTATTTATACAAAACCTTTAAAACTTTAAGTTTATCCTATCGATAGTGATATTCTGAAAAGCCACACAAAATTTCAGCCTAATCGATCCATAACTTTTAAGTTATAGCACAAGCAGTTTTTTAAAATACAGTTTCGAGATAATCGCATTTAAAACTTCAGTACGATAAAACGATTAGTTTTAGAGACTTACTTATATGTGCGATAACTCCGTTAGTATTTAGTATTTTAATTTTTTTTTTCTCTGACCTCTCAGATGTGTTATATTTTAGATATATAAAAAAAACTCGAATATTCAAAATTTTTAAATTGATTCTTAATTCTTAATTGATTAAGGAAGAGAACGTCACATGAAGATGAATCGAAAGCTAAAGACAAAAAAACGAAGACAAACTTCACCGAAACGCAAGCGCGTCGGAAGCTTATTTCATCTGGGGGGGCAGTACAAATGGGGGGGCAGTACAAATGGTGGTGCAAAAAAAGTTAACCAAAATTTCTTCAAAGAAACATGAATGTGAATCAACAAATTTTTTATTTTAGTTTAAAATAAAAAAAAATATAAAAATATATAAAAAATATTAAAATTTCATTATTTTTAAAAGTTCTTCCAATTTCAATATTAGAGATCATTCTTTAAAGGATCTTTCATATGGTAATATGAAAATATAAGAAATTAAGCTTTTAAAAATAATAAACAAAATATAAGCTTTTATAAAGCAAGACTAGGCATATCTTTACATGGTTTAAATGCAATAAGGTACAAAAAGTTATATCAATTTAAATTATTCCAAAATGTTTCTTTCTGTCCTTGCGAGAAACAAACTCTTTCACCACCTCCATCGAATTCAATTCTTCGGTTTTATCTTTGTGAATGTGTATAAGTGCTGCATGAGTGAGTCGTTTCTGTGTCATAGTTGCTCGAAGATACGTCTTAAGTCGTCTTAGTGCACTAAAAGAACGCTCAGATGAAGCTGCTGATGCAGGCACAGTCAAAAGCAAAGCAATAAGTTTTTCAATTTCATTTAATAGTTTTTTTATAGTATCCGAATTTTTCGCAAATTGGGATGCAATGCCACTACAATTTCAAGGTGTTTGGCCAGGCAATTGCTTCAGCAATTTCATCTGCATAAAGATCTAGTTTTGTTTTTAGATTTTGTTCAGAAGGCACTTTTCCGTTGAAGGCTTCGATTACAATATTTTCCAACGATTCCAGAGTGTCAAGATCTGCTTAAATGTACAATAAGATTTACAAAGTGCCAGTTTACACTAGCTTCACTCAACCGACTCACCGAATGTTAAATCAAAGTGAATCGGTTGAGTGAAGCTGGTATGAATAAAAAAAAGTCAAATATTAACCTGTTTGATCGAATCTAGCCGTTATCTCATTTGAGAGAAGATCAAAAATTTTGAAATAATCTTTTCGTAGCCGATCATATAATGGTCACTATGCTGAAGGTACCGGATTTGATGTTTGTTCAAAGCGTCGAGGTGGATTTTCATCAGCTAATTCACAGTAGGGGCTTTCGCATGGTCCAAAACATTGGACCAACATGGCAGATTGTACAACATGTAGTACCATGCGTAAGCTAAAACGATAGTCGAAATTTTTGGTTTTTTTCTGCCGATTGTACAATATTGTACAACTATGTAAAATTACTGCTCAATTGTTAGGGCATCTAAAAGTTGCTTAGCTATTAGCCGGATGTGTTCTGCATGAGAGCTTGCAATTAATGATGTTGCTTTACAAGTTGGATCGTTCGAACGCTCAATCAAATAGTCCCATTAGTTTTCCATCTAACTTATCGTACAACATGTCGTCCTATATGGAAAGCCCCTAAGAACATGTCAAATTTTTTCTTACCAGAGTTGCAAAATTAACAAGCATTAAGCTACATACTTAAGGGTGCTTTTAAACTGAAGTGGTGGGTTTGCAATAGAAACTCTAGATTTTGTTCTATCTTTTTGCAAACACAGAGAAAGAAAATGGTTATCCGCAAGCATGCTTATGAAGAAGAGAGAAAGAAGAGGAAAATATATACTACAAAAATATTATCGTTGTAAAAAAAACTGATATTTTGAATAACTTTTGAAGTTTTCCTTTTAAATTGTTTATCTAGCTAAAAAGTGGGGGGCAACTGCCCCCCTTTTCCCCCCGCTTCCGACGCCAATGCCGAAACGTTAATTCGTTTTAACTTTTTTCACTACAAATGTAATTAAAAGCTTTTCACACAAAAATTTAATGATTTTTTTATGAACTTTTATTTTTTTTTTTAATAAAATTTTTGAGCTACTTAGGAAATTAGACGAAAAATTAAAATATCTAGTCAAAGATGGAATCGGAGATACAAAATTTGTATTGTACTAATACGCACCTTACACAGTCAATAATTCGACATCAATCAGGTATATATGTTACTAGCTGAACCCGGTGTGCTTCGCTACCCCCTCGTTTAAAATAAAATTAAAAGTATTTATATATTTACAAAAATTTATTTATTTAATTTAATTATTGCAATGCTTCGCCTCTTTTTTTGTTGTAAACCAATTAGAATTCAGCGCTGAATCGCATGTAATTTGCTTCATGCTCCCCCTTTTTATTTTTAGACCAATCAAAAAGCAGCAATTACACAATCAGCTATTTCGCAGTCTGTTGTGGGAGAATGAGAATGGGGTTACCCCACTCTCTATTTAATTAACACGTATTATAAAATCAGCTGTTTTGAAGACAGTGGTAGAAGAAAGAGAATTGAGCTACCCCACTATTTTAATTAATATGTATTTTAATGATTTTAATGACATGATTTGTGGTATAGCCGTTAATAGACGTAGTAAAAAAGTAGGTGCAGAAGTGTGCATGGTCGAAAAATATTATCATGTAATAAGTATTCCTGAGTCAAAGCTGAACGCTGTGAAAATTTAAGATCGGTTATCAGGTCCAGTCTCCAATATATCGCAAACAAAGGGGCGTGCTCCGCCCACTTTTCTTTTGGTACGTATTTCTATTCATGCTAATACCATATATAGGAAATACTGCCGCCGTTGATCAAAAAATGCCCAAGATATGACGATTTTAAAATTTGGCTTATATGGGCGAGGCCACGCCCCTTCGTCCACTCACAACTTTATATAGTCAAGAATTTATTATTTCGTAAGAATATCCTATTGTGAAAATTTAATGATGATCGGTCCAGTAGTTAAGACTATATTGCGATTTTTAATTTTCCTAAAAAGGGGCGTGGTCCCACCCACTTTTCTCCTGGTACGTATTCCTAACTATGCCAATACGATATGTACCAAATAGCATCAACGTAGGTCAAAAAATGCCCAAAATATGGCGATTTAAATTTTTAGGTTATATGGGCAGTGCCACGCCCCTTTGTCAAATAAAGACTTCATATAGCCTTTTATTCTTTCCAGATTCATAGTAAAATGCTGTAAAAGTTTCAGGAAGATCGGTCCAAGGGTTTGGCCTCCTATAAAGCACAAACAAACAAACAAACAAACAGACATTCATTTTTATATATATAGATTGAAAGCAGATTTATTATAATTAAAGTAAAATGGGGCGAAAAAGGGGGATTTGGTAATAAAAAATCTATGGCTACCTTACCTGTAGATAAAAACTATATAAAACTTTAGGTAAATACATATTACAAAAAAAGTATTTTGTATAGCAAACATTGTTAGTGGTATAAGTAAGTATCTGAATTAAAAAAGTGGGCGTAAAAGTGGGCGCGGTCGAAAAAGTAACCTATTAATCATGCCAGAGTCCCAGTTAAATGCTGTGAAATTTTCAGGAAGATCGGTCCAGAGGTTTGGTCTCCTATAAGGTACAAACAAACAAATAAACAATCACACATTCCATTTTATATATATAGATAGCTTAAACCCGGCGCGTTGCTGCCGCGGCCCCGTTGCCAAACGCGAATAAAATGTTATCAGTGAAACTGTATATGTAAATTGTGGTCGAATACTCAATTCCATGGCTGTGCGACCTATAACTCAAAAGCTGTAGAATTTCTCAAATTTTGGTTGCATGGGAGGTGACACGCCCTCTTGTCCAACACCATACAAAGTTATCAGTAAAACTGCATGTGTAAATTGAGTTCGAATGCTGAATTCCGAGGCTTTGTTTGCTTTGTTTGATTGACTCAAAAGCTATTCGATATCGCAAATTTGGGTTGTATAAGAGGTGCCACGCCCCTTTGTCCAACTCCCATAAAATTTTATCAGTAAAACGCCACGTGTAAATTGTGGTCGAATTTCGAATTCCAAGGATGTGCGGCCTATAACTCCAAAGCTATTCGATATCGAAAATTTGGGTTGTATGGGAGGTGCCACGCCCACTGTTAGTAGGAGGTTGAAATATACTTTACGACCTATTCTCATACCTACAAAATATACATACAAAATTTCATGAAAATCGGTCGAGCCGTTTCGGAGGAGTTCGATTACGTACCCCGTGACAGAAGAATTTTATATATTAGATTAAATATTTGTATGCGTTACGCAGACACGTTGATGGCTTGATTGAGAAAAATCTAAATTTTTAGATATTTTGCAATGCTGGTCAAGCGGCTGGATGTGTGTAAGGGCTTGATTGATCAATCGTTCGTCATTTCGTTTGCTTTCGTCGTGCAGTAAACATGACTGCAGGAAAAAAATGAAAGTAATAAATTTAAGAGGACAAATACTTTTTGGCAGATTTTATTGACTCTTTTCCTTTTATTTTTACGCTTTTTAATGCGTAGCTAATAATTACTTGATAAGCAAGTAATGCAATATGCGCAACACAATCGTCCATTTAACTCATCGCATGACTGTGTTCCATAAAAAATAGTGCAGAATGAAAATTTGACGATATGATTGATGTGTGTATGGGCTAGCATCAATCCACACGTACATATGCTGGACGTCAAATGATTGACCATGTAAGGTGCGCATTAAATCCTCTCAACATAAGCTGTCAAATGAGGGGCAGACTTTTCAAACGTTTTTTGGTTAGCCACATTATTAAACATGATTGCACATGAAAATATTATTTTTTAGAATTATTAAAAACAATATTGTAATTAAAATATGCCATCATTAACTTTAGAAGTAGTAGAAAAACATTGCTTTGAAGGCGACATACAGCACATATTTCTGTTTTAATATAACAGAAGGCATTCGCTTATCAAAGTGTATGGTACTGCAGAAACCAGAGAAGACTACTGATGAGTTGATGTAGCTATCAACGAAACAACTGTCTAGTCTGCTTAGTGGTTTGTTCTGCAAAGAAATTATTGTTGTTGCAACCTGTTGCTTCATGAACTTAATTGGCATTAAGCTTATATATAATTCAAAAAAATATTATTTTTTAGAATTAATAAAAACAATGATTGCTATAATTTCAAAACAATTATTATTTCAAATTATTGAAGTTTTTTTTAAGCTTTCACAAAAATTACCAAAACGATAAAAAATTTATCATTTTACCATGTCTAAAACTTTTTTCCAATTATGGTCATAATTTACTTAACTGGCAACCCTGTGAGCTACCGAAATAAAAGAGTATTCGTGAGAGCGCTACTTGCTTAAAAGAATAGCTTCTATAAAAGAAAAGAAATTCCATGAAAATTTATATCTTATCATTAAAAAACAAAAACAATCATTGGGTCTTGAACCATTATGATAGCAAAATAATAATGATACTATTATTAAACTTATAAAATATCGCCTCAGCCTAACTTTACTAACTACTAAGGAATGAACATAGAAGTTGAATGACTTTTGATTGTAGAATTTTTATGGGAACTTTTGGTATTACAACTATGCCAACAGCCTTGGTAATTTTTTCATAAGGCTTCCATAAGTATAATTATAAAGACTCTTTCATAAAGCTTTGTTAAATAAACTTCCGTAATAAAAGCTTCAATAATTTTGTTTAGAGACTCTTTGCTGATCTAAATAATAATTGCATTCTTTTATTTCCTGAGCTCTATGGATTACATGAACATCTGAAATCAAAATTTAGCTTTTAATGAACGTCAACAGTTCCACATGGTTGTAAGCTTCGGTTATAAATTTGTGTAAAGCTGTTCGAAATCATTAACAGAAACTTTATCGAGATTTAAATATTAATAGAGCAAAGAAAATATCTTTTTTTTTTAGTTAATGTCTGGACCGACTCGACCAAAGTGCTCAAATTGAGAAATGAACTGAAGGACTTTATGTTTCTTTAAATTTTGTAAGCAATCAAAAAGCAGTTTTGCTTCGGAAATTATTTTGTTCACGCTTTACCGTAGTTCTAAACTTTAGTGTTTAAATAAATTTATTAAAATCAAAAATAAAATTCAAAGTTTTACGAGGCCAATAAAAAATTAGGCTCCGAGTAATGCCATTATAACAATTTAATAATAATTTCCATACGGCTTTGTTAGCAAATAAGCCTACCAGTTCCATGCTTTCAAGAAGCTGATTTGAAGCCTTAGCTGTTAAATTTTTAATTTATTGAAGTGAAACTTCTTTAGCATAGTTGTGATTTGAAACTCGATGAAATGAAAAGCACATTAAAAATACACAAACATATTCAATTACAGGATTTAATTCCAAAGACATTTTTAAACCTTGCAGTAGCTGTTGAACTGTCAGATTAAGTGCAACTTAGAAAAATTTAGTGTAAGTTTTTAAAGCTTTGAGTATATACATATAAGGGGTATTCTCTATGTCTAAGCCCAAAAAAAATTTTGTAACATTAAAAAAATTTGTGTGCCTATTTAAAAAAATCTTTTATTTTTGACTCCAAAAAGATAGCTTTTTAATTCAACAAGATAGGTGTTGTTAAATACAAAAAGAGAGAAAGAGCAAGCATTTTCAAACAAAGAAAACCCGTTCTTATTAAAGACAGTTTTGTAAATAGTAAAACAAAACATTAATATTTTTTTGAGATTAGTGAGAAAATTCACAATTAAAATAGTAGTAATACAATGATTGACAACATTGTTTTTATTTAAAAGATGCTTTTTTTTTCTTAATACGAAATAAGTGTACAAAGAATTTAATGAGAAGCATGTCTTTATAATAACAAGCATGTTGTAACTCAAAGAAATGGCAAATCTTTATATTGAAGACATTTTTTTTTTGTACATATTAACAAGAGTCAGGTAATACTAACGAAAATTTTTAAAAGAAATTTAACAATGCTACTCTTTTTAATAATACAACAATATTTCTTTGGGTGTGGGATATGCCCCTTGCACGGTGCAAGAATAGGAAATATACAATCCGTGCACCGCTACAGCAAAAAAATACAAAAAATACATCCCACCAGGAAATGTGAGCATTCCCGGATGTTACCAGGAAACATTCCATGGAATGTAAGAAGCATTCCCCTTTGTTGCACATCCCATTGCTTTTTTAACATAACATGTCATTAGAGGGAAACATTCCTCCCCGCTGTGTTAAAAAGTCATGTGGAAACATTTCTCTCCGCTGTCTTCAAAAGTGAATTGAAAGCAGTCCTCTCCCCTGTTTTAAGAATTAATGTGGAAACATTTCTCTCCCTTGTTATGAAAATGGATTCGGCCAGGATTCGAACCCGGGACCCCTGAGCGAGAGTCGAGCGCGCTACCACTAGACTATCGAATTCTACAATAAGTGGCTAGAAAACAATGATATTAATATTTTCTATTGTCATTGCTTGACAATAAATAAAAGTTTCCACATTCATTCTTAAGGAAGCGGTTTGGAAACAATATAAATACAAAACTACCCTTAAGCTTCCAAAAGATGCGGTGGGGAAACAATATACATACAAAACTACCCTTAAGCTTTCAAAAGATACGGTGGGGAATGTTTCTTTGTCACTATAAGATGGAAGCCTTCCGATTTTTCCTGTAGGGATGCTACACTGTAACCCATGTATACGGCGATGTATACAAGTTTATGAAATGCAACCGTGTTATTATAATGAGAGAGAAGAGAATGAGAGTGCAGCCAAACAGAAGGTGGAATGAGCGTGAAGTGCAGCTCATTACAGAGTTCTTTGAGCTGTTGTTTTCACTATGCTACGCTTGTGCAATAGCGCGCTCTCGATCCATTGGATATTTTAGTATAGGATTGTTACAATCCGTGCTCTAATGCAATTATGTTAGCCATACAGAGAATACTTGTGTCACTCTCGCACTAGATAGCGCCATGATCAGATTTCTACGCTGCCTTGTGAATTTTTTGAAGGGAAACTTCTTTAGCACCTTTGTGATTTGAAACTCGATGAAACGAAAAAGTGACAATACAGAATGTACGAAGCGTTGTAAATGTGTGTTCTTGTGTGCACAAGTTGGCGAAAAAAATGTGTAAAAAATCCACTTCAATGCTGATTCGATTGCGAAGTGCAAAGAGCAAAAAGTATATACGAAATATATGATACGATATAAAAAACCAATTTTAGAATAAAAATTAGTTTTATTAATATTCCTAGATAGTCAGTGGTAAAAAATGGATTTAAAACCATAATATTTTAAACTATTTAATAGATTTTTAAAACAATAGATTTTAAGTCATAACATTTTGATTGGAAAGAGATATTGCCAATTACAAATTAGGGTAATTTGTTAACATAAATTCTTTTTCAAACCTGACTATTTTGTAAAAAAAAATAAAAAAATTTGGAGAGAATAAAATTTTACATGAATTTTGTTGTGAAGTTTTTAGATCCAGATCAAGTAAATTTAAAGAAGGAAACCACAACAACTCTGTGTAGAGTCAATTACACAGCAGACTAGACAGTCTGTTTCGGAAATTGCTACATTTCTTCTTCAGTAGTCTTGAGTGATTCAGCTATGACCAACCCACTGCTAAAGTTTTATATGATTTGACACTTGTTCGAAGAAATTCGTATGAATTTTAAAGTTCTCATCGGCCGTTCAATTATATGACATTAAAGCAGTAGTTTTTTTAAATCCAGCCTTTAACTCTACCAGGGTTGCCGTCTGTTCTAGTTGCTTCTTTTTTTTCGATATTCATTGGAGATCGACGAGTCTGCTGAAGTGCACCATGAATTAAAACAAATTTTGCTTCGCTAGACGCAAGTCTTTAACGAAAATTAAAGTGGCTATTTGCCGCAATATCATGCCGAAAAATCATAAGGCCATAAACTGACAAAAAAAGTTTAACAATTTTTGCGTAAAACTAGGTGAATTGTTCCAAATGAATGTAAGTCATATGAAAGATTATCAGAAATGCAATTTGTACTTATGCAACTCAAGCAACTTTTGAGTAACTTTCTTGAGCAAAAAGTCGATATTTTAGACATTTTTGAAAAAAAGATAAAAAATATATAGATTGACCTACCGGTACAGTTCTATTTTTATAAAGTCTCGTGAACAATAAACATTTAAATAAAATTAATTTAAACACAGCGGACATTTTTGCATCGAAGATCAAAACATTGATTTTCAAGTCGTTTTTTCTCATTCTTAGGCAACGATTTTTTATGAAAAAGTCGTTGTATAAAAAACTTATACAGTTTTCTGAAGGTTTCACTTCTATAGTTCG
Source organism: Dichetophora obliterata (assembly GCA_963920525.1). Classification (NCBI taxonomy): domain Eukaryota; kingdom Metazoa; phylum Arthropoda; class Insecta; order Diptera; family Sciomyzidae; genus Dichetophora; species Dichetophora obliterata. The sequence continues at coordinate 10,119,591 of OY986437.1, forward strand.
TGGCGGCCACACACATACTTTTTTATCCCAAAACACTTGTATGTGTAAAACATATATTTATGCATGTATGCATTCTGTGAAAAATAAAAAGTGAAATAACCTAATTTTCGATCAATTCTCGTTTTCAATTTCGACCCAATAAGGTTATTATAAAAAAATATTTTTGTATTTTTTTCTATTCACCTTTTCACCGAATTTGGCTACATTTTGCTACATGCAAAAATATGTGATTTTTGGTTAAAAATAACCTTCAGAAAAATTAAAAATCAAATCAAAGAGGAGAAATCGTCTTTAAAAGTTCCTCAAACTAAAAACCTGAGCGTCCACGGAGAAAACTGTTTGCTAAATTTGTATTATGTTTAAGTAAAACTTGCGCTTAAATCTCAGCCACTTCAAAATTATGCTAGATTTCAGCAATAACTAATCAAAATTTGATATTCCATTTTATAATAACTTAGCAAAATTTTTAATAAATTCAAGCAAAATTTTGCTAAGTTCTTAGAGACTGCAAATGCAAATTTCTACTTAATTCAAGCAAATATTTGCCAAGTTATTGTAAATTGAATTAGCAAATTTTGATTAGTTTTTGCTGAAATCTAGCATATATTTGAAGTGAAATAATTATTAAAATTAAATTAAATTGAAAAATTACCACCACCTGGAGATTTGAACCTCGGCCGCGTGGTTGTCAGTGCATGGGCTTATCCATTTGATCATTACAGTTGTTAACCAGTCGCCTCCTAATTTTCTTCATGAAGAATAAACGTGTATTCGTGTGCTTAGAAAAAATTTGCTTGAATTAAGTAAAAATTTGCTATTTGAGTTTATAATAACTTAGCAAATATTTGCTATCAAGCAATTTATAATAAATTAGCAAAATTTTGCTTAAATTTAATCAAAATTTTGCTTTTCTCTAAACACATGAGTAGTGATTACAATTTAGCAATCTTTTTCAAAAATAGCACCGTGATTGAGCAAAGTTTTGCTTATTTGCTTGATTCAAGCAAAATAATTATCTCCGTGTCTGACTCTTTTTTCTCCATACAAAACAATCCAGTCTAATGTCCACGTAAAGGGTGTTTTTTATAGAGTGATACTTTGAGTTGGCATAACTGCTTTATTTGACCACCCATTTAACAACTGATAGTTGTTTTTTGTTAAATTTGCCTTGACATCTTTTTGTGGATAGACTTACATCAGAGCAACTTGTGCAAATTATGGAAATTTTTAATCAAAATAATGGTTCTGTTCGTCAAACTTATTGTGCACTTCGTCCATTTTATGGCATACATAATCGTCCTTCAGAGCTGCTAATTCGAAGAACTATAGATCGTTTTCGGACCACATTTACTTTTACTGATAATGTGCATCCCGTGAGACGCCGAACAGTACGCACTGAAGAATCTGTAGCCGCTGTACAGGAAAGCATTGAAAATGATCCTAATCAATCAATTCGTCGCCGTTCTCAGCAACTAGGGTTGTGTCCTTCCACTTTATGGAAGATTTTACCAAAAGATCTTGGCTTAAAACTTTTCAAGATTCAACTTGTTGCACAAGCACAAATTGATATTAATTTCGAGTTTCCATTGAAAATTTTATTTTCCAATGACGCCCATTTTTGGTTGAATGGGTACGTAAATAAACAAAATTGTCGTTTTTGGAGTGAGGAGAATCCACAAGCTTTTGTCGAAACACCATTACATCCACAGAAAATTACTGTTTGGTGCGCTTTATGGGCTGGCGGAGTCATTGGCCCATATGTCTTCTAAAACGATGATGGTCAGAATGTTACTGTCAATGGTGAACGGTATAGAAAATGATTCCAAGTTTTTTTCGTACCTCAATTAGCTAGCATTAATCTTGCTGATATGTGGTTCCAACAGGACGGAGCCACATGCCACACAGCAGGCGCTACAATTGATTTACTCAAGGAAACTTTTGACAAAAAATAATTTCACGAAATGGCCCAATTAATTGGCCCCCAAGATCGTGTGATTTAACCCCATTGGACTATTTTCTTTGGGGTTATGTAAAGTCACTTGTCTACGTCGATAAACCACAAACAATTCAATACCTGGAAATCAACATTGGAAGAGTTATCGGCGAGATACGGCCGCAAATGCTGCGAAACGTTTGTGAAAATCGGTGTCCCAGATTGCGCCTTGTACTCGCCAGCCGTGAAGGCCACATTAATGTCATAAAATTTTCTATCCAATAAAGCTTGATTTATTGATATTAAAAATATATTATTATATGTTATTATGACATAAACTTGTATCACTCTATAAGAAACACCCTTTATAAAAAGTCAATAGTAGGAAAAGTTCTTTAAAATATTCTAGTCTTGTTTTATTTATCTTGTCGCTTTGCTACGCCTTACCCATATATTTATAAATATGCAGCTTATGATGTGTGTCTATATCGAAATAATCTGAAATCGAGGTAAATATGTTCCAAAAGATTGAACTTAATCCGACAGTTAGTTACGGAGTAATCGATTTTTTGGCTTTGGAGATGTATGGGCCACGTTCTCTTTTTAAACTCGCAACTATTTTATATGGTGATTAGTTTCTATAAAATTTTTCGTTCTGACCAATTTGAAGGCTTTAACATTTATTAGTGGCAAAATATCGAGTTTAAGATATTGAAAATTACGGACCCTTTTTGCCACTTTGTTTAATAAATATAGAACATTTTTTTTATTAAAAAATATTTGTGTAACTGCAATTAAGTTCGTTTCTCTCGGCTTTACTTTTGAACATTCACTGTCCAATTACAAATACACACAATTTTAGTTAAAATTTGATTTTCTTCAAAGGTCTGTTTCCAATAAAATATATAATCAAATCTAAAAAGTGTATTATCAGCAGATTTGTGGCATCGGTAGTCAATTAGAAAATTCTTTACTGTCATCCAGTGGTCATAAGATCCTGTCAAACCATGATCATTGATCAAACGCTTTTTATTTTTACATTTCAATTAATTTCAATGTCTAAAAAAGTTGTAGTAGATGGCAAAGTAACAATCGTTGTATTTGTATTTATTTAAGGGTAAATTAGTTAATTAGCTGAAATAAATTTAGGATACATTATTCTACGCTCTCGAGCTTCAAAAATTTGTAAACTTCAACTAAACAACTTCAAGTTACTTGAATCGAGTACGGAAACAGACCTAATAAATTTTGACAGTAAATATCACTTGCTTTTCAGATAGTGACAATTTCATTAAAAAAATTTTGTTTTTTCATTTTTAAATTTTGTTTTGAAAACAAAAATTACAACAAACTCATATAAATATTAAAAATAACTGGGTAGGAATTGTTTCTTTGCCAGAATGGGGCTATTAATATAATTTGTCTTAGGTTTAGTTAAAACACTTGGCTTGGATGCGATGCAACAACTACCCATCAAAATAGTGCTTCCAAATGAAGGTAAAGTGGAAGGGAATGTCTTGAATTCCATCCCTTCCACTTTCATACCCAGAAGGCATTCTTTTAATATATACATGTAATTGGTAGAAATGCTTTTTTTCAGAATTTTTAATGTAAGATTTCTTTGAGCCCTTCAATAAAAGGATTCTAGTAGGTGATTTTCTGGCTAACTTTAAGAAGGCATTCTACAGAATAGAATAGTTTTGTGGTTATGGGGTTTAAAAAATCCCACGTAAAGTATCTACAATTTGTATTATTATCTTTATATATAAAATCCTTCTGTGCATGGCTTTGTCACTAGACCGTTTTGATGAAATTGTGTGTGTGTGTGCGGCTGGGTCTGTAGATGGTTTTGTTCTAAAATTTGACCCAGTAGATGGCGCTTTTGTTGCTGTGGCAGTGTTTAAAATGGTATTTGAGAGTATAACTCAGAAACGAATTGAGAAATTGTCATGATTCTTTCACTGCACCATTACTTTTTATACAAACAAAATTACAAAAATACAAAATGAATAAAAATAAAGAAAACAAAATCTTTAATTTTTTGATAGGCTTCATTTTTTGATCGTATAAAATGTTTTTAAGTTTTTACTAACTTATCCAAACTTTTATAAAAACTTATCGAGTAACACCGGGTATATCATCTAGTTGTTAATAAAATACTACCCGGGAAAGGCCAGGTGCATAAGCTAGTTATATTATTATTTATTTTTACTTTTATTGAATTTTAATGCTATTTGAACGCCTTCCAGGAGGAGTTTATGAGGATACCTCTCGATAGCGCTTAAGAAGAAGCTAAGAAGATAAGAAGAAGCACAATTGGATCAATAGAATGTCTTCTGGAAGCAATGTCTCTAAGAATGCATATCACATTTATATCAAATATTTTGCTGGGTATCCGCCACACTTAGAACATCATACAAAAATTCCATTTGATTGTCTCTTCTTTCGTGCTAATCTATCATCCAATTTTCGAACCACCTAACACCTGAAATCCTTAATTCAAAGCTTAAAAACCGAAAGTTATGAAATACTTTTATTTTTGCACTTATTGTTTTTACTTTTTTTTTATCTTTTATCTCCTTCATTTCTTATGTTAAAAAATACTTAATTGATTAAGAAACTTTGAAACTAGGTCAAGACTGTTGTTGTTTTCTGTCATAAAATAAATAAAATGCGGTAAAAATTTTATGTCAACATCTGATTTTATTATCAGTTTTTATAACTTCCGCATGTTTTGTCGCAGTATATTAAATTTAACTTATTTGAATTTATTTGAGACACATGCACTTCTTCCCAGTTCTTCATTTGATAAGTACAAAAGTTTTGTAAATTTGTTTTCGATTTTGTTTTTGTGTTTGTATGGTAACGCAATAAAAACTTATGCACACGCAGGCAGATACGTCAGATATGTCACGACCTTCAGTTTTGAGAATGTCAATAATGCTTCAGTTCTTGTTGTCTCTTAAAACTGACAATGTTGTATTAATGAGTATCTTCATTGAGACAAAATTAATAAAATTGATAGATTGAGAAGAGTCTAGTAGAGAGAGTATGAAGAGCATTAAAATTAGTCTCGCATGCGATAAAATTGTTTATAGGTTTTATGCATATTTTATTGAATTAATTCATTAACAACGCATTCATTTGACCTCAATTTGTAGTCACTTGTGTCTTATTCTAATTCTTTTCTATTCAGTTTTATATATTGACCCAGTTGGAATTAATGTAGCGCACCGTTACATACATGTTAGGTGTTAATGAATGATAGAGATAGTTGTTAATAGAGAACTTTCTTCGATTTATCTTTGAAAATTGTTCAACAGCAACACAAATAGACTTTTGATGAGGGTTAAAACTAGCCCATACATAGTTGATTTATTTAATAATTAGTGTGATAAAGTCATTAGCATCTTGAAAAATCAAACAAAAATTTTAATTTATTCTTATTTATTAGCATAAGCATCTTTGAGCGTTTTTAATTGAAAATCATTTGGGAATTTTACGCAAACCATGAACTTTGACGTAGTTTATTAGATTAGTCATTTTTTTCTCACAATCTCACAAAGATTAGATACACAAATCTCAAAACTGGCGGCTTATACTTCAAGGTAGTTAAAATTTGTAGTTAATACTCTTGACTGTTATACACTGCCGTTGACAAAAAAAAATTCAGATGCAAACAAAAACAGTGCCGAATAATACATAAAAACTCTAAAATAAAAAGCGAAAGTGTGGCGGTTTTCGTTACTTCTTCTTTGCTACTTTTTAACGACTTGAGCACTAAAAAAATAAACCTTTGACAAAATAAAAGACCAAAAATAACAACAATGACAAAAACAGTTACATTGTCAAATCTGCGTTTATTTTGTCCACATCATGTTTATTAATATGCAAAGTCACGTGGGGTCACGTGCTTAGGACGCAATAACAGCCTGCCGCACAGTGGGACAATACAATCCGCTAGCCAAATTGATTTTCTGGTCATAGAATTTGAGAAAGTGAAACATTTTTTTTAAAGTGTTCGAAATTCGCTATCAATTTTTGATTTGCAGTTTGTATTTGAAAAGAAACGGAAAATTATTTTAAAAGCACAAACAAACCAGTGATTAGTGTGTACACAAACCAATTTCAAAGACATTTTAAACGTTGCAGTAAGTGTTGAACTGTCAAAAAAATATAGAGTCTACTTTTACGAAAATTCTAGTGCTGCAAACGCACTTAGCGTGTGTCTTCTTTGTGCTTTTCATAAATCTAAGACCAATATTTTAAAAGTATAGAACGAAATTAAATATATATAAAAATGCATATAAAAAATAAAAAATGAAAACTTAGCTTTCCAAATCTTTTTTTTTCTAATTTTTAGGTAATGATGTTCTTTAGAAAAGTCGTACTAAAATGTTGAAGATATGTGATTGGTTTTGGTGTCAAAACAAAGAAATTTTTATAAAATTAACTTAGAAAAAATTCCGATTCTCAGAAATATTTCAATAACAAAATTTTTTATTACACATAAATTATTTTTAAGACTTGACTATAATGTAAAAAATATAAAAACAACATTTTGGAATAAATAAATTTGGCAAAAAAATCATACAGGGACCTTTATGTTTTATGCAAAAACAGTTTAAAAACTTTTGCGCAAAACTGGAAAAATTTTTGCAATTGATTATTATGTCATATGAAAGTTAGTCAGAAATTCAATTTTTACTTGTTTTTATTTTTACCACAAAAGCAACCTTTTGGTCAAGTTTTTAATAAAAATTCTAAAGCTTAAACCTTTTTTGAAGAAAAAATTAAAAATATAAACGCTGACCAAACGGTATAACTATTGTTCGGAAAGTTCAGACTATTTTTGTTAAGTCCTTTGATTAAAATTTTGAAAAAAGTTTAAGTTAAATATATATAAAAACAGCGGACATATTTGCATCGCAAGTAGAAAATATTAATTTTTAAGTCGATTTTTTTCTCATTCTTCGTTCGTTTTATAAAAAGTCAGTATACTAAAATTATCTTCAGTTTTCTGAAGGTTTCACTTTTACCATTCAACACGGTCACACACACATAATTTTTTTAATATTTTTGCGTTTTCGGATGTACTTTTTTTCTGAATTCCAAAAAAACCTCAAAAAAATTGAAATCAAATATACACGCCTTTTGTGAATGATAATAACTTTTTTTATATTACTAGATGTAAAAGTGGCTTAGCAAACGCGTAAGCTGGCTACATAAATTAGTACGTTGAAGATACTTTTAAGTTGGGTCACTCGCTACAAGAAACTTTTCTCAAAAGTATAAAAGTAAAGATATGAGGGGTATTCACGATTTAATGCCGCAGTTAAAGTCTTGTGCACTTTAGGTTAGGTTAGGTTAATAGGGGCCTATAGGTCCATTGCGAGTCCCTTTTTATTATTTGTGGTACCATGTTAACCATTATTTCGATTATTTCTCAAACCAGCCTGTAGACTTGGACATTCGCGTAGAAGGTGAGTTATTGGTTCTGTTTCTCCCGGATTCTTGCAGCTCTGACAGAAGTCTGGGGCTGTTATATTTATTCTATTGGCCATTACCCCAATGGGGCAATGACCTGTTAGAACTCCAACAAGAATCCGGATTTCCCGTTTGGCCCAAAGCAGAAGGCTTTCGGTTCTCTTCTCATTTGGTCCTGCCAGAGCCTTTGAGATTTGTTGCAGGCACCTCTGGAGGCCCAGTTAGTGTTAGCATTATCTCTGACTTTAAGGTCTAAACTCCTTTTGACGACGCTTATTGGAATGTGCACATCTATATTATCTCTGTTTGTACTTGCGGTTACTCCACTCCTAGCCAGCAGAGGGCGACGTTTTTGGTATTGCAGATTCTGTTCAGTGCCATTGTACAGTTTTGTACCCTTCGAGCCTTCGTCGTTTTTCTATTCAGCGCTTTAATGGCTGCTTGGATATCCACAAAAACTAATACCCTTGTGGGGGTAAGATTTTTCCTATGAATGGCCTGTGCAACTTTTGCAATAGCATATATTTCTGCCTGAAAAATGCTACAGTAGTCGGAGGGTTTGAAGGACTCTTTGATTTGTAGTGTTTCACAGTATACACTTGAACCAGTTCCGTTTTCCATTTTGGAACCATCAGTATATAATTGGAGAATGCCGTTGAATTCTACGGCCGGTTCTTCCCATTCTTGTCTGCTGGGGATGGATGTGGTGTATTCTGTTCCAAATTACCCACTGGGTATGATATAGTCGTTTGCTCTTTTTGATTCTTCGGTTCCAAAAAGATTCAAAATAGATGCATGTCCAAAAGTATTGTTCCTCCAGGCTTGTGATTCGTTGAGGCGAGTCGAGCGTTTGGTCGCCGAACACTTAAAGACTTTTTCTATGGGAAGATTATTTAGCATCATTTCTAGACCCGCCTGTGGCGTTGATTTTATGGCTCCTGTTACTCCTACGCATGCTAATCTTTAGACTCATGTTAGGGAGCTTAGGTAGCTCTTATTGTGCGCTGTCGTCCACCATACAAGAGAGCCGTAAGTAAGAATGAGTCTCACGATCGCTGTATACATTCATTGTGCACTTTACTACAACAAAATAAACGTATGTCAAAAATCTGCGCAAGTGCTTTTCTACTTTAGCCTTAAACTTGAGGACTTGAGCAGTGGTACACTTGTGCACATTGAAAATTTTGACAGCTTTAAAAAAGTGATGGTGGTGTCTATCTAACTACACAAGTCCTCAACTGCACAGGGCAAGTGCAGTGGACTGAATCGTGAATACCCCTTTTATGTTATGTTGTTTCAAAAATACTACGTTTTCTTATTGTTAGGGAGATGTGTGTAATGAATAAACTTACCAAACCTAATATTTAATTCTTGGCTTTTTTCAACCATTGTCATTTATTTTTTTAACCAAAGAAAGATAATCATATTTTAATGTACGTAAAGATAATCATGTGTAAAATTGACGCATGCTTTTTAACTACCTTTAACATAAACTTCTATTAATTCATTTGAATAAACCAAACGTTTTTATGTATTTACACTCAGGTGAAATAATGAGCATTACAGTTTTTGTATTTATTTTTATTTATATATCTAAAATAACAAACAAAAACTTCAAAGCTCTCCTATATGTTACAAAAAATTTTCGAACACGCATGCTTAAATTTTATGTAGACCATCTTTCTAGGGTTAAGGCGATCAGAAGAAAAAGCTGGTTCGATAAAAAGTCCACTTATACATGAACCTTGGAGAATGCAACATATGGCATTCCTAATGCAAATTTCAACAAGCAATTAGCCATTCAAATCCATGCATTATATTTGAAAATAATTCTCTTACTGTACTTAGAACATTTGCAATTGAAACAATTAATTTTTTCGTAGAAGATGTGTTACAAATCTGTACTATATTTATACTTACGTTTTGGTAATTTCGTAAAAGGGTGAATTGTCAAGAGTGCATAATATGTAAAACCTTATATCTTCAAAAGTAATGCATGTTTTTATTCATGGTTAATTACTTGTTGAATAGGTAACAGTATCACCAATTGCGAGCGGGCTGACATTTTTTACCACTGCTTAAAACACATAAACCACATAAAAAATCAATTTTGAAATTGCCTAACTTAAGAACTAAATAGAATTTCCAAATTTTGGCTTAGTTAAGAAATAATTTTAGAAGTGTAAAACAGTTACGTTAAAAAAATTGTAAATCTGTCAACCCATTTCAGAAATATGCTTAGTCAAACATTTTTTTTTGAAACAAGCTGTTTAATGGAAGCTTCACTCGCTTGCTCCAATAACTCTTTAAAAAACGCTTTTTTTCGGTATAAAGAAATTTTTTTTAACAGAACAACCACCAACAAACTATGCAACTGTTTTGTTAGTTGCTAGCGACTTGCTGTGGCAACCTGCTGCTTTCTGAATAAGTGGACATTAAACAATTTTTAAGAATACTAAAATAAAAAAGTAATACATTATTCATTTTGAGTTTAATTTTGTTTTTTGTAACGTTTGTTTTTCGCAGTGAAACTCATGCTGAAAATTTTTTTTTAATTTGATTGATTTTTAATTGAAAAACTCTAATTTCCTCTTTTTAAAAATTTGCAACTGAAATTCCTTTCTTCTTAAAAGAATGTTATAGTAAGTTTCACTCGAAAGAAAAAATCATTTTAATAAAGGAACTTTTTAAACTAAAAATGCTTATATTTTTAGCAGAATTTTTGGAAAATTTTAAAAAATAACTGAAAAAATTCACATGAATTATTTAGCTATTTCAACAATATTTTAAATTTTGTTTTTGGCTATCCTTTTCTAGTATAAAAAATTCAATAAAAAATTGCTTTTAATTTAAAATTTTTTTAAAAGAATAAAATTAAAAATCGAATATCCCGCCAAACAATATCTGATAGATAATTACGAACATTTAAAAGCAAATTGTTTCGCTAGCTTAAATTCTACTACCAGAAAATAAATTTGGCTGACACAGTAGGGTATTGTCCCACTGTGCGCCGTTGGCCAGTTCGTGAAAATTAATGCAAAATTTTTTTTTTTGTTTTGCATAAATATTCGTTTAGTATTTTCGTTTTTTATTTGCTTATTTTTTTTCTCTTTTTTTGCCTCCGAAGCAGGTCGAACACTTTCACTCTTGCGCCGTCTGTTTCAGCTATACACAAAAGAATGTCCGATGGTCAAAGCTTAAGTTTTTATTGCTTTTAATGCGTAATGCGAGAATTTAAAATTGTAATTAAGTGAGCAAGAATTTCCCCAGCTGAATGCGCATTACATTTTATTCACATTGCTTTTGCTTTGCGTTAATTTTTTTCATGCATAGCGTTTTATGGCAGAAGCAACAGCCGCAACTTGAATACAGCTTTTGTGAATTATAAAAAGCATTAAATTTATGCAAAAACTTAAGCTTATGATGTTAAATAATTTTTACTACTCTTTAGCCCATGGTTTTGAGAAAACTAATAATTTATTCTTCTCTTCATTTCATTTTCAGAAAGTGGTCGTAAGCTCTTTGGCGGCTATCGAATAACACCAAAACACTGCCGCGCTACCAAAAACCTGCCGTATACAGATTCACGCTCAAGCGGACCCACGATATGCATGTTCAATCATGAGTGCGCTCAACGCAACGGCGAGGTGGTGGGCGCATGTATGGATGGCTTTCTTTTTGGGGCCTGCTGTCAGATACCGCACAATGACGAAATCGAAAGCACCCTTATAAATGATGCGCAAAATGCTTATTTTCTTCAGCATCAGCAACATAAGCTGCAGCAACAACAACAAGCCGTATCCAATCCAGCTGCTGCTTTGTCCTACGAAGCTTATGGCGGCGAAAGCTTACATCAGCAGGCATCGCACTATCATGATCAGGATAAGCATGAGGAAAGCAACAAATATGAGAAACATCAGCCGCAGGTAAATGAGCAGGAAAACATCGATAAAGTATTTCAACAGCTGGAAAGTAGCAGCAACAGCAACAGATACCAAGAGACGCCTGCAGATGTTGACAATGGCTATCAACAGGTTGCGAGTAGCAGCAACAGCTATCAAGAAACGCCCACAGATGTTGACAACGTCTATCAACAGGTTGCAAGCAGCAGCAACAACTATCAAGAGACGCCCGCAGATGTTGATAACGGCTATGAACAAGTTGCTAGTAGCAGCAGCATCAACAGTTTTCAATCTTATGGCAGCAGCAGCTATGAAGAAGATTCTTTGCCCACAACCATTACCAGTTACTTGGACAAGCAACAACAACAACAGCAACACGATGAGCAACAAGAGCTGGAGCAGAAGAGACAAGAAGAGTTGAAGCGACAGCAGGAGCAGGAACAGGAGTTGAAGAGGCAGGAGCAGTTGCAACAACAGCAGGAACAGGAGTTAAAGAGACAGCAACAAGAAGAGCTGAAAAGGCAACAAGAACTAAAGCAGCAACAGGAGCTGAAAAAACAGCAAGAGTTACAAGAACAGGAGTTGAAAAAACAACAACAGTTGAAGAAACAACAAGAACAACTAGAGCTGAAAAGGCAACAAGAGCTAAAACAACAACAGGAACTGAAAAAACAGCAGGAGTTACAAGAACAGGAGTTGAGAAAACAACAAGAGCTAAAGAAGCAACAAGAACAACTAGAGCTTAAGAAACAACAGGCGCTGAAGAAGCAACAGGAACTGAAAAAGAAACAGGAGCTTCTACAGCAGCAGGAGCAGGAGTTGAAGATACAACAAGAGCAACAGCAAGAGTTCAAGAGGCAACAAGCTCTAAAGAAGCAACAGGAGTTAAAAAAGCAGCAAGAGCTGCAACAACAAGTTGAGCTAGAAAAACAGCAGCAGGCACAGCAACAGCTACTAAAGCTTCAGCAACAGCAGCAGCAACAACAGTATCAACAGCAGCAACATGATGAACAACAACAACAACAGCAGGATACATCCAGTGCGAGTACCTCTTCCCAATCTTCAAATGAGGCCTCCTTAGAACTAGATTCACACCTTCAACAGAATAGCGAAGTCAGCAACACAAATTCTATTCCCGATAGCAAACCCTCACCAATCGCACTTTCTGCGTCATCCTACTACGATAACGCTTTTTCCTCTGCACAAAGCAACGAGCTTAGTGCTTCATACCCCACCGAGCTACCCATGAAGATCACCAGCTATCTAACCGAGCACAGCAGCTCCGAGTCGAACTCTTTCGAAGAAGTACCAGCTGTAACATCAGTTGCTCCACATCTGCACGATCAGATTGCGGAGGCACAACATCAAACCCAATCAACGCAGCAGCTGCCTGCCAAGTATTCCAACAAGCATCATCATCATCAGTACAATCAACTTATAGCTGACGACGATCAATTCACCCACAGTGATATAACACATCCCGGTGCAGATGCTGATTTGGTTGAGGATGATCTACAATTCTCTACGGGCTATGGACCTCAACCAGTGTATGTGGAGTCACCTAATGGCAAACCAGCTAAGCCGCCATCAGCCGAGGACAAGTACGTTCTCGTACAAACCATCACCAACGAACAACTAAATAAGAAGCCGGTTACAGATAGCCTTCCCACCACATCATCTTCGATCACCACACACGTCGACTCGATCGAGTCTATCATACTTCAACTGAATAACACCAATCATGGTCCATCCTATAATGTTGTTAGTCAACAGACGCCATCCTATGGTTTTGACAGCACAAACCCTAACCTTCATGCGGATCTCTACGATCAACAGTCAAATTATTATGATGCTACTGTCGTTCCTCTAAAAGCTGCACCTACCATGCCACCGCAATCATCGTATTACGAAGAAGTTGAAACTAAGCGGCCTGAAGATTACTATCCGGAAGAGATTCAGGGCCATCCGCAAATACCTGCCTACTTGGCTGCCGAAAGCAGTGACTCTGTATCAAGTGAAAAACTCGAGTCCTCCAATTCTTACCTGCAGAATGAGTATCCAGCTGTTAGACCACCAGCAGTAGCAGCGACATCATCTGAACAAAACAACGCTGGCAACTCGGTTGTGCTCGAAGATTACACAATGCCTGTAAGCAACTACAACGATTTGTTGAGCTCCGAACATCACACATCGGAGTTTAATAAAATGCCCGCTGTTGGCATTGCCTATCCCGTCGACATGTCTTACTTTGAAGGCGATGAAAGCAACCTAAATTTTGATGGTGAAGAACAACCTGGATATGCCCAATCAGCAGCCTCAACAACTAGTTCAAAAAAACCAGCTGTCCAAAATGGTGTACCGGAAGTGCCTACTCTCACCAAACAGCCCATCATCTCAGAAACACCTCCAACTAGCTCGTCCATCACTGGTGTACTTACTGCACAAAACTACAACAAGCAGCCACCAGCTCTAGCTTCAGTTTATAACCAGGTACCCAACGAAGTTTCCATTTCATCGCAAACAACTCAGGTGCAAGCAGATGACCTTAACTATGGCGTATCACCATCATATGAGACACCTACACCTATTAAATTGAACACAAACAGCTTTGTCGAGAGTTATACCATAAAACCGGCTAGCAAACCGGCGCAACTCACTCCAACCACTTCTGCCGTGCCAACAACAGTCCGCCCACTGCTCGTTACAGCCAGCAGTAAGAAACCCAGACCTAAGCCTAAACCAGCTACAAAACGACCATCAACAACTCGCCCAGGATCAAACACATCGAGTGTCACCAAAAAGAAGAAACCACAAGCTAGCAAAAAGCCAGCTGCAGACCCGACGCTACATGCCAATAGCAGCTATCAACAAGAGTCACAGCCATCCAACACCTACAATACCGTACCCATTTACACCAAAAAACCCGAATCCAAGCCAGCAACTAACAAACCAGAAACAGGTAACAAAAAACCAATCACAATTACCGTTTCCAAAAAACCAACGGCACAACCTGTCAACACATACATAGCCACACAAGCTCAGAGCTCTAAGCAACCTGCTGCTCAACCCACAAACTCCTACAACCAAGCTGAGGAAAACTTTGAGCCGATTTTGTTGACACCTTCCAAGCGCCCAACAAACACACGCAACCCAGTCCAGTCCAATAAACAGCCCATCTCCAACAGCTACATAACCGGACCCACTACTCCACGCCCACCAGTTACATTTGTCTACCACGATGAGGTCGTTCCACCACTGCTCATTGCAAACGACAAAATTGACTCATTCGTACACAGCACAGTCGAATCAATAGCCGTACCGAGTCCAAGCGTTCATTCTACTAATACAGCACCCGTTTTATTAGCATCTTTGTCGCCACTCACCGTAGAGCATTTACCGAACCCCATTAACACGCATAAAAAACCTGGCTTTGTCAAAGTTCAATCCACACTCAGACCCGTGAGCCTGGTTACGGCAAAACCGACAACCAACTTTAATCTAATACCTTCCAGCTCGTGGACAGAAAATAAGAACTCTGAAGTGTACGACACCAGCAGTCCCTTGACAGTCAGCTCATTAGCGCATGAAGTTCCACCAAACTCCAACAACTACAACTTGATAGCACCATATAAGCCGGCCTCGACGGTAAATACTCCCGAACATATCAGCATCCAGGCCGTATCCTCGAACGATTTTGACGATCCAGGCTATTATGGAATTCAGCACATTAACATACCGACGGAGACTGGTCAAGAAGGCATACCTTCCGATGATCGTCCCGCTTTCCCTGGCTACTACGGACCCACACCTACGTATCCTGTCTTTCAAGTACCGGGTGAAAAAAAGCCCGTCGATGAAATTATCTATACTTCTCCAAATGACTTTGTAAACTTTCCACCAGTGCGCAATCCAAATCTTAACATGTCTGCCACTCAAAGCTCTGTAACCAGCGATATTGAACTCGCAACACCAACCTTTGTGGAGGATGTCGTGCTCAAGGACAAAATGAATACTTTGGTACACAAAATCGTTGAGTCGTTACAAGGAAATTTTGATGCCTTGTCTGATCTGATTGATAATGCCAACAATACGGCAGCCATTGTCACCTATCAGTCAGGCGCTTTGTCACCTGGCAGTGGAAGTAGTATAGCGACACGTAAGCCAACACGCAAGCCCACACGAGTCTCTGCATCAACCAGCACAAATTCCAAAACCACAACCAAAAAACCCGTGACAAGAGTTTCCACCAAAGCTCCAACAAAAAAACCCCTCATTGCAACAACGCGGAAACCAGCAAGTAAGCGCCCAACAACAACACGCAAACCAACCCGTAAACCTACAAAGAAAGCTACCACGACGACGACAACCACCGCGGCAACAGAGGAAGAAATTGTCGACGCAGAAGATGAAGAAGATGTCAATCCCATCGCAAACGACGTCCTTCAAAGTGAGACTTTAATCCAAGCTGCAGGTGGTGGCGGAGGTGGATCCGGCAGTGGTGGACGCAAAATTCGTAAGTTACTTTCAGAAAAAAAAGCGAATCCTCCGTTTTTTTTTTGTTACCATGCATAGAGAGTCAAAACCGAACGAAGTGTTTTTCTAATTTTTTACCTAATCCCACAAAAACACTTTTTATTTCTGCGCCTCTCCAACTGTCCAAACCTTAAGTCAACCTGCTCAAGCTAATCAATCAGCTCTATAAAACCTACTAAACACATACACACTCAACAACATCAATAATGTCCACAATAATCCTCATTATATCCAGCCATTTCCTTCAGCCATCCAACCGCCATTCATTCATCTTCATCTAATGCTTCACATTCTCTCCCGCTCTCTCTCTCTCTCTCTCTCGCTCGCTCACGCTCTGTCACTCACTCTTTCCTTAATCCTAACCTCTCACATATCAATCCCCATCAACAGAATGCGGCCAACGTCCTCATGTGAAGTCCGGCCGTATAGTAGGCGGTAAAGGATCAACGTTTGGTGCCTATCCCTGGCAAGTGTTGGTGCGTGAATCTACGTGGCTGGGACTGTTTACGAAGAATAAGTGTGGCGGAGTGCTGATAACAAGCCGTTATGTTGTAACAGCGGCACATTGTCAACCGGGGTAAGTTATTTGAATTGCGGCAAATGATCTTGAAATTAAATGGATATATGAATAAATCTCCTCGATAGCTTCCTCGCCTCGTTGGTAGTTGTTTTGGGTGAATATGATATATCCGGTGATCTGGAGAGTAAACGTTCCGTAACGAAGAATGTTAAGCGAGTTATTGTCCATAGACAATACGATGCGGCAACGTTCGAGAATGATTTGGCGTTACTGGAAATGGCCACTCCTGTTCAGTTTGACACGCATATAGGTGAGAATGACGAAAACTTTAGATTTCTCGAGGAGGAAGATGAGTGAAATATTGGTATCTTGGTAGCATCAGTCATCAAGGAGCCAAAGTTATACCTTTGAATGTGCAGCAAAGGAAAATATTCTTTGATGGCCATTATAAAAGTTCAAGCTTTGATATTCAATTAGAAACTTGAGCTAGTTGTTTGGTTTTTCCGTTCAATTATCGTCAACTTATAACAATGACAGTTTATCCGTTTACTTTACAATGACAAAGACATCATTATGGGGACGTTTTGTGAAGAAGTAGTTTAGTGGGGAGGATGGAATAACAAGTTGAATGAATAATAAATTAATATTGTTCAATGAGGTGAATATCGCAGCAGGTTTACAAAATAATGAAATCGCAGTAGGAGAGACATAAAAGAATATTAAGCATAAAAATGCTTAACAATAATGGCTACAAAACGAGGCATGAAGTGCAATTAGAACACTTCAACAGAGCACAATAGATAGTCTTTCAGGCATAAACGGTTGTTATAATGGAAATATACTTTAATATGATGCATATCACAAAAAGTGACTGAAGAAAAAATTTAATTTCAAGGAAGTTAAAGAATTCAAGTCCATAACTTACACACAGTTTCTCTAATTCTCAATGAATTTCAAACGAATAAAAATTTAATGACGTCAAATAATGCAATATTCCTAAGGGATACTTAACTCCTTCTGACCCCTCCTTAAGTCAGTTCACCCTAACTCTATCTGAATTGAGTTGAGGTTATCAATTGTCAAACCGCACCAGCCGCCGACCCTCAAACTCAAGCTGCAATCTAAAGAATATCTAAAAACAATGAAAGTAAGTTAGAACAAGTACCGTTACAAAATCCTTGAACCAAAATGTTATCCATAAAAGATTCTTCCCTACAAAGTTTTTAACAATTGCAAAACTTTTTCTTGTACTAAGCTATTTTCGCTCAAGGTCAAAATATATTCGCGATTATCTAACATTAAATATTCTTTAGTGACGTGATGAAAATAAAAACGATGCGCTGCTTTCTTTACAGCCAAACATAGGGTGAGAACGACGCACAGTAGTTTGTTTCGACGCGGAATTAAATAATTCTTATTTGAATTTATACTTTGAAAATTAAATTCTTTGAAAAATGTTGCAAACCATGTTTCAAAACTAGTTTCTTGATGAAGTTTCTTAAATTCTTGAAGCTACTTTTTGTGTAATGTATAATTTTTTATGAAAGTCGCTAACATTTTCTAATCATCTTCTAATAGACACTACTTTGAATCGACTTTTTTTTTAAAAATACTTTTTAAAATTAAATTCAAAATCTAGAACACATTTATTTAATGTTGAATACATGTATATTTTATTATTAGCTTAGGGTCAATTTTTTTATACATAATTTTTTTATAGTTTCCAAAGTTTGGTGAGCCAGAAATAGAGTGCGGCGGTGATCACAGATTTCTAGCTATAAAAATCTTAGAGTATAGTATTTTATTAAAGAATTAAGAAAACATTTGGCTGCAAATATCTGCGATCCTTTTCTTAACGCAAAAAATGGCCAATCTAAAATATTAACAAAAAAGACAAAAATTTCAAAAACCATAAAAATTTTAAACATTTTTTTTTAATTTTTTTAATTTTTAAACTTGTGATGTATAAAGAGATGTCCGTAGTTTGGCCATTATTTTCCTTTATGTGCTTAAAACAAGGAAAAAATAGACATATTGAAAAAATAATTTAATTTAAAAGATTGAAATCAGCTTTCTTCAGTGTTAAAATTCTTTTTAAATTCCTCCAAAATAAAAAAAAAATACAGGTTTTAAAAACGATGCAAAACCTTTATAAAAAAGGCGCCATATGCAGTATAACTAAAAAAAAGCAAGGATTTTCAAAGTTTAGGAAGTATTTATTGGTTTCTTAAAACCCAAATCTTTTCCAAATTCAACCCAAAAATGAAAAATTTCCAAATTGAAACAAAAAATAACACCACGGATAGTTTTGCCATGTCTTGAGCTTTTGATTTTATGCAAAAAATTAAAAAACCCAAACTGAGACCAAAAAATAAAAGATTTTGAAACTTAACTTTTCTTCAAAAATCCTTAAAGTGCCTTTTTCTAG
Source organism: Dichetophora obliterata (assembly GCA_963920525.1). Lineage (NCBI taxonomy): Eukaryota > Metazoa > Arthropoda > Insecta > Diptera > Sciomyzidae > Dichetophora > Dichetophora obliterata. Next base: position 10,138,394 of record OY986437.1, read on the forward strand.
CATTTCGAGCATGAAAAGAATCATAAAATATCAAAAAACATATATTGCTCTCTAGGAGCGATTTAAATAATTCTAAAAAAAATATTTCTGATTTTCCTACGAAATAAATTTTGAATTCCAGGGTGGTCAAGATATAAATCCCTTGTTTGAGAGTAAAAAATAATTAAAAGTCTTAAAAGGGGTAAAAAGTTTTTGAAAATAGCTATTTTAAAACGAGTTCTGTTAAGTAGCCAAATCAGTGAAAATATTCGTTTTTACACAAAAAATTAATTATTAAATAATTAATATAAGAAATAACCCTGATCGATTAAAATTTGCGGCTACAGCGATTTTAAAAAAAATGTATTCTTAACTGCATTAGTTTTCATATTCATTGAGATGATTCTTATGACATATAGTATGCTTAAGCTATCTGTTGAAAATTATTTTGAAATTTCACACTTTTTGACTTTTGGGGATTTTTTTTTTTGTAAACATACATACCTAAATCTTACTTAAAAAACGGAATGGAAAAAACTGGTATGTTGGCAAAATTAAAGAATTAAAGTTGGAATCAAAGAAACTGCTTGCTCAAAAATCAATAATCGTTTTTTAGAAGTATTAAAGTTACTTCGAGTGCGAAATATATGTTTTCCGATTTTTTTAAAATTTTTTTTTTTTGTATTCAAAATGTTACGAAAAGGCACTTGAACGATTTATTTAAAGAAATCAAGTGATAACAGCTATATCTTTTTGTTCGAATTTTGTTTTTTATTTTTATTGTTTGCCGAAAATAGCTCAAAACTATACCATTTTTAATTGTTGTGTTGTTTTTAAATTTTTCATTATTTTTTTAACACTCAAAATCCAAATTTTCAAAAAGGTACACTTCTAGCCAAAAAAAAAACTAATAACGACCAGATTATTCAACATAATTTTACATTTTTATCTGTATTGGACATAGTTTAAGAAAATATTTCCTCAAAATTTCATTTAAATTTTTAAAAATTTGTGTTTTGCGGTTTTTTTTTTTAGTACAACAAGAGCAAAAATGAGATATTTTCCGAAAAGTAAAAATTCCCACTATTGGAGTTTTCGCCCAATTTTCATGTTTGATAACTTATTTTGAAGAAAAGTTAAATGAAAAAGAAAGGTACGAAACAGTTTTTTTTAAATGTACATTTATACAATAGTTACTTGAGTTTTTTGAAAAAATTGTATATTTATTAACATATCACCAAGCACTGATATGTTTCGAGGCAAGTCGGCACGGATTGCCGTGGTTCTAGGTACACACAGTTTTATTTAAAATTATTTTAACATCATACAAAAAATTAAGAGGAGCGATAAAGAAAAATAACTTCAACTTTTAAGGGCCACCCTAGTACACATACTTTAGAGTGAATAAACCTAACGTACTTTTGACATTGTGACAATTAATTAAAAATTATTTTTGTTCGTGGGAATATGTTCGAAATCCGTAGGGATTATAAGAGGGAATTTACAAAAAACATGTAACCTTTAAACTGCCAATGACCACTTCATTATAAATTTCAAACCATGTGAAAAGTGTTGGGGAACCGAAACATTACAAACACCATTTCAATACCTGGACTACTTACATAAAAAAACATCAAAAATCATGGGTGGTAAACCTACGGACCGGTGCAACTTACGGATCTCACTTCCCTTCTTCATTCCTTAATTAAAATCTCCATTTACCAATAATTACAATCCTGTAACAATTCCTTCTTTTTATTCTGACTCTTGTTTGGCATCAAACCACTGTGCGACGCTTACATGTTGATTTCGCCATCAACATTATTATTAACCCAAGACAATAAATTGTGGAGAAAAAGCTAAAAACTGCGCTGTTTATGTGGATTTGCTATTATTGTTGTTGTTGTCCTCGCGATTGTTCGTAAATTTGAGCTCTGTTCAGCTAGGGTTGAAATGTATCCTTGTGCAAATAAATATACAATAGCTGCGTGTAATTCTAAGCGTATCGCCCCCTTAAACATTTTGATAGCTGCCAAGGTGTAGAAGACACTGGTTGCGGCGCCCTTTTTTATTAACTACTTGTGTGGGTTGGCAACAAAGCTAATATTAAAATATGTTTATGTCTTAAAAGCATTGAATTTAATGTTTGTTTTACTTTTGCTCAGCATGGTTAAAATGGTTAAAATACTTAAAATGATGGTTATAAAATAAGACAAACTCTACACCCAGGCAGTTAAGTTTGGCAAAGTAAATTAATGCTTATGTTAGTGAGTTCTAAATGGAATTGAGTCATTTTGGCAAAGCTGTTACAAGCCGCATATAAAATTATCCAGGCAATTGCGTAATTAGTAGTTATCTGAGATACTGAGTTAACAAAGCTTAAAATTCAATTAATAGCTAGTGGTTTTTGTAGAGAGCTGGTTTTGGGAAAATGTTTTAAGTAATAAACTTGTCATGCTTTTTTTCTTATTACTGCTACTTTTATAAATTTGAAATTTTACACATTTTCCTTTCTGTGAAGTGCCAATTTGTCTACCTGCCGACAACGCTGATTTCACCGGACGCATGGCAACAGTCACCGGCTGGGGACGCCTGAAGTATGGCGGTGGTGTTCCATCTGTTCTACAGGAAGTTCAGGTAATGGTTTTTTACTTTTTTTATTGAAAATATCAACTCATATATTACATGTTTTTCTTTTAATTTACTGCGTGAAAAGGTTCCAGTAATTGAAAACAGCGTGTGTCAAGAAATGTTCCTCACAGCGCGTCACAACAAAACAATTCGGAATTCATTCTTGTGCGCAGGCTATGCTAACGGTCAAAAAGATTCATGTGAAGTAAGTAGATGATTCTGACACATTTAAGTTATTTTTTTAAACTTTGTACAAAGGGTCGATGAGCATATAGCCTGATTTTGTAGATTAATTGGAAAAATTCCATTAAATATACATTAAAATTGTGACAACTGCTTGAAATATATAAGATTGTCAAAGGACTAAACGATTCATGACTTATGTTATGCACCTCCCAAGTAAAAGTTTTGCTTGCTATGTTTATAGTTATTTTTACGTTACTTTGAAGTATATATTTTCAAACACTTTAAGAAAGAAGCACATTTCTGAATATTTTCTTTTTAGGGTAATTTTGGAATAAAACATGTTTTTTGTTTTATTGAAAAGAAGTTGTGTGAATGGTTTCAATGTTTTACTGAGTAATGTATTTAGCCTAAAAAACTGATTTTTCAGATCATGTGGTTATCACATTATTGCAATAAGCCCTTCAATACTAAAACAAATTATATTTTTCTTTTTAGAACTATAAAATAAAAAATACATACAATAAAAAGTGACTCTCGTTTACGCAAGTGTAGAGTTGTTATACAAAAAGCAGATAATTTCATGTCAAAATTCTTTGTAAGGTGTTTTTAAATGTGCTCTATCAAAATCTTTGTCAGCAGAAATTTTAACGACCTCCAAGTTAGACCATGATGTTATTACAATACCATAGATAAATAATAATTAAATGTGAATAAATTTTCAAAAAAAGGCACTCGCCTTAGGAGAATAGTTATAATTTAGGACCAAATTTTAGGGAATTGTTATTTAGAGCTACAGTGGCTCACAGCTTATTTTATGCAGTGCATACTTTCAATTTTAGGGCTTTATAACAACTAAACTAACAGGAATAGAAAAAATAATATAGTATCAATTAAAAGAACAAGATGTTTAGTTTACTAAATTAACTTATTTTATTGTAAAAATATATATTAAGTTGGCTTAAAATTAAGAAACCAGAAAATACTGCTTAATTTCATATCACAGCTTATTTTATGCAGTCACTTGTTATTTATAAATTTTTCGTATCAATTAATGATATCTGATATTTTTATTGTTTGGTATGATAGCCCTTGTTGTCCACAACAGATCTAAGGTGGTTTGGCATTGATGCGACCAGTTTTTGAGTGGTAGGGGCCGAAATATTTGCCCACTTCGTTTTCAATATCTCTTTCAGGTGGTTTTTGATTGAAATTTGATGTTTCCGGATGTTATTTTCCAATAAAGACCAAACATTTTCAATAACATTAAGGTCTGGCGACTGTGCTAGCGGCGTCATCAATTGTGGGCAGTTGTATATTAGCCTAGTTTGCACAATACCCGCTTTGTGCTTTTGATCGCCATCCTGGTAAAATCGGAAATTCAATTTTATACCCAGAACCTTTGCACTCTGCAACAAATTGTTCTTCAGGATCTGTAGGTAATTAAATTTGTAAATTGTTTTTTCAATAAACGGCAACTTCCCAGTACCAGCAGCTGACATTCAGGCCCAAACCATGACGCTGCCATCGCCATTTTTCACGGTTTGTTTTAAGTTTTTTTTGTTGACCTCGGTATTCGGTTTTCGCCACATATAGCACATAACATCTGAGCCGAATAAATTGATCTTCGATTTATCTGCAAAAATAACTGAATTCCAATACTCTGGGGCCTTGGACATATTTTCTTTGTCGTAGTTAAGTCTGCATAATCTGTTTTTGGGGACAATAAAAGGCTTGTTTCGTGTTACTCGGCCATGAAAGTTCTTTTTGCGCAAGACACGTCGAATAGTTTCAGCACTACACTGTTTGCTCAGGTCAGTTTGTACTTCAAAAGCCATTTTCGGAGCTGAGAGTATCGGGTTAGCCTTTATCTTCCGTATAATATGCCGCTCGTCGGTTGCATTAAAAATTTTGTTTGGTGCTACTTTGCTCTTATTGTGCAATCGATTCTTATGGACGAAGCGCTCGATGATCTTTTGCACTATAGAGGAATTGATATTAACCATTTCAGTCATTTTTCGCTGCGAGCTGCTATTTTTAAAAAACGTATATAACCAATTCTCATTGTTGTAGCGTTGTGCGAGCTCCTATTTTAAATAATCATAGAAGCAGACACTTGATCAAAAAAATCAGACTAAAAAGTTAACACAGAGCATTTATAGAAACAGAACGAAGGCATAGCTAACGAAAGTACCGTTAGACAGCGCAGCATTAGAGTACCGTAACAGAGAAAAGTGACTGCATAAAATAAGCTGCGAGATGAAATTAAGCAGTATTTTTGTTCTCTTATTTTTTAAACAACTAAATATATGTATTCACAATTAATGAAAAACCTTTATTTAACTAGACTTTTTGCTCTTTTAAATGACACCATATTATCTTTTGTATTCCTGTTAGTTTTGTTTTTATAAAGCCCTAAAGTTTAAAGTATGCTCTGCATAAAATAAGCTGTGAGCCACTGTTTTTGTTGATTAAAGCAACATGGTTTCAAAAATAAGACCTATTGGTTTTTTGGTTCAGTCTAAGGTCCTTATCTTATGCGACTTGAAATATAATAATACAAAAAAAATAATGTTTTATTCTACTCTTCCCTTTCCTAGGGTGACAGTGGCGGTCCTTTAGTGCTGCAACGTCCCGATGGACGCTATGAATTGGCTGGAACCGTTTCGCACGGCATCAAGTGTGCAGCGCCATATCTGCCAGGAGTCTACATGAGAACCACATTTTACAAGCCGTGGTTAAAGAGCATTACTGGTCTAAAATAAGCTACAAAAACACCGCAAAGCCTTCCACCCGAAAAAAACCAACGCAATAAAAGCGCTCATCAACAATCAACATGAAACCTTTAACCTTTCCACTTCCTCCCCATCTCAGTCATCACTTATATCTCTTCCACTTCACTTCACTTCACTTCACTTCATTTCATATAAGATAGGCAGTTATTTAGAAAGATTAAAGAATTAAATACATATATACTTAGTTGTAAAAGTAGCGACAAACAAACGAATTCCATATCAAAGCAATCAATGTAAACGCACGTGTTTCGAATATTTAATATTACGATGACGGCTAAATATTAAATTCCTTCATTTGAGTTGCCATCGCTAAGCTCTGAGAAAGGCTGAAGCCTGAGGAAGGAAGGTCATAGCAATATTTGCTTTGGGCAGCTCAATAATATTAATGGGTCAAACAAAGACAAATAGAAAAATAAATAAAAATACAAATAAATATAAAAATAAAATCTGGATATGTAGCAAAGACAAGCAAAATATGATTCCTTTTGCACAAAAATAGCACAAAGTGTGGGTTCGAAAAAATTTGACGTCAGAATAGAATTTATTGAAAAACATTAAAAAAATTGTGGGTTGTGCTTGTAAAAATAGCAAATTACACAATTTCTTATTTATTTCACGTATTTTTTAAAATTTTAAAAAATTTGGTATTATTAGATGGAAGAGGCATAGTTATCTTTGTTGAATATGACTTCCTTCTCAATATGACTTCCATTAAAGTCACTCAAAGTGATGTCAACACTCACTCATTTTATCACTAAACCACACAAACAAATGTCCATCGCGACAGTTTTGCTTCCTGAATGCCGCATTTATTTATTTTGGTATAACTCTATCTGTCCGTCTGTTTGTCCATCTGGCTGTTTGTTTGTCTGGTAACAAAGAAAACGGAGAAAAATAGCTAGAAATTTTAGCAAATAAAAAATTAATTTTGTGCCTAAGTAGTCTGAATCATATATATATTTATGTAATTTATTTTTATAATTATATTTTAACTAATTTATTTAAATTTAGTTCTATTATTAATATTTTTTATTAAACATTTGATTTAATTAAAAACTTGTTGTTGCTTAAATTAGTTATTTGGTTTTTAGTTGTATTAAAAATTATCTATTAAATAATTTATTTATTTATTTATTGATTTATTTATTGATTTATTTATTGAATTATTTATTAATTTATTTATTTATTTATTTATTTGTGAACCTTTTGAAATAAAAACTTATCATTTTTATTAAACTTTTAAAAACTATTTATTTTGTAATATTTTTTTTTTAATATAAGTTATATCAATGTTCATACTATAAGTTAAATTTATAAATTGACTTTGAATAAAAAAATTAAAAAACTTATTAAATTTTAATTCATTTTCTAGTATGCAACAAAATAGTCTACAACGAGATAAGCTGCAACCAATTTCATCATCTTTAATATTATTTTGGATGAATTTAAGTACAGTTGTGTTCAAAATAATAGAAGCGCAAATGCACAAGCATTTTTTCCATTTCGAATACGCACAATTTGTAACTAATTCGCTGAAAGTTGCAACATATGTTCACATTTAAAAAATACAAAGAAATGTTATTGTTATTTTTGTTGTAAGAATACGAACTATTAGTCGCAGAAGAACTTCAGTGGAGATTAGAGCTGTTCAAAAAATGGTAGCGAGCGAATTAAATTTTAAAAATAATACAATCAAACTAATATAAAAACCCTTTTATTTAAAGAGTAAGTTGATTTATTAATTTTTTAGTTATTACTATGTTACTAGGAAAATAAAAAGCTTTTTTTATACTTTTAGTGGGTCGCGCTAAGCACTGTACCAATGAAAAGAAAGAAATTATTGTAAAACTCAGAAAAAATAGAAAATCGTACAGAGAAATCTAAAAAATAATAGGGTGTACAGCTCCAATGATTGCTAATGCAATAAAATTCAGTTCAAAGCCTGAAACTCGAGGCCGAAAAAAGAAAACTTCAATTGCAGATGAAAGGCGTATTGTGCGTTTTAGCAAGTCTGACCCTTCTGCTTCAGCAATAGTTATTCAAAAAGAGCTTAAACTTCCCGTATCTGCAGTCACTATTCGCAGAAGGCTTATTCAACACAATTTATTTGCACGAAGTCCCCGAAAAGTTCCACTCTAAAGCAAGAAACATATTGCAGCCCGTCTGAAATTTGCTGAAAATCATGTAAAGTGGCCTATGGAAAAATGGCGCACCATCCTTTGGATGGATGAAAGCAAGATTGTCCTATTCGGTGGAACGGGCTCCAGACAATATATGTGTCGGCTTCCAAATATTGAATACCTTTCACAATACACAAAAAATCTTTAAACACGGTGGATCAAAAATAATGATTTGGGGCTGTTTTTCACACCTAGGTGTAGGTCCCATTCACTTAATAAAACAAATTATGGACCAGCACATTTACTTGGATATACTCAAAAATGTAATGTTGCTTTATGCTGAATATGAAATGCCAATCCCATGGGTTTTCCATCAGGATAATGACCCGAACTACACTTGCAAAAAAGCTAAAGAATGGTTATGGGTAAATGGGGTTGAAGTTATGGCGTGGCCTGCTCAGTCACCCGATCTCAATCCTATAGAAAACCTATGCAGTGATGTTAAAAAGAAAGTGTCGGAGCTAAAACCATCAAACAGTACTCAGCTTTGGGAAACTGCAAGGGACGCTTGGTTCCAAATACCCCAACAGAGATGGCAGGACTTAGTTGACTCCATGCAGCACCGATGTCAAGTTGTTTTAAAAAATAAGGGATACACAACAAAATACTATGTCCAATTTATATTTTCATACATAAATTTTTACTTTCCATCATACATTAGTATTAGAAGTTTTAAGTTATTGCTACTATTTTTTTGAACAACCATTTTTTTGTTAAATGAACATTTTGTATTTTTTTTCATTTAATCTCTCTTATTATTTTTAAAACTGTGCTTTGTGAACTATAATAGGAGTATTTATTATATATTAAAAACTAATAAACTTACTTGGTAAAACACAAAACTTGGTTTTTATAATTAAAAAACTACCGCTACTATTATTTTGAACACAGCTGTAAGTAAGCTATTTTTGCCAACCATCATGTGCCGTTGTAAATTCTCTATATACCAACGGTGGGCAAATGCGGCTCTTTGTTAAGTAAAGTGCGGCTCTTTTTTTAGTTTGATAAAATTAAAAATGTCTTAAAAAAGTTTTAAATTTTATATATTTCATCAAATTCCATTGAATTTCATGTTGTTCTCTAGCTCGGTTCTGTAACTTTTCTCTCCACAGTTTTCACTAGATTTTTTCACTTTGACGTAATTCTCACAGGCACTATTTCTGAAAAAAATGAGATAAATCGGTATATTTTATTCGAATGCTTCAATTTCACTTTCGAAAGAATTCGATTGCCGAAGTGTTTCTGTAAACTAAAATATGCGACTCGAATCGAGTGAAGTTACCACTATTTTTACTTAGAAAATTATTTGCTTGTGAGTTATTTTGCTGAAGCACCTGGAATGTTAGTAGCTGAAGAAATCTAAAGACAAAGGATTCGGTTAATCTCTAACCAAAAATATAAGTTTTTTACAATAACGTAACTTTGTATAAGCTGTTTTGTATAAGACATATTTAACCATACAATTATTTTGAAAAATAAAAGACATTTGGTGAACTATGCTTTAAAACCAAGGTTTTAAAGCAAAATAAATATAAGGGTACTACAAATAAAGCACAATGTTTTGTTGCTTAGTTTTTTGTTTGTTAATTTTTGAAAACAGCACGGATTTAATTGTACACAAAGTGCTTTGCCATTCGTATTACTTTTATGTGTTCTCTTTCGATGGTATATCTTTTTCATCACTGACCACTATCCATTACAGAAATACTAGACGTCAGAACAAGTGACTATTTGTTGCAATAGTTACTGAAACGAACTACTGCTTTTTTCTTTAAATTCAAAATCCATGGAACTCCATGTTGTTCTATCGTTGTGTGACCAGCGATTTGACGAAAAATTTGATAATGTTTATTTTGATTTTCTTTACTGGACGTTCTCTTTAGCTACGGTGTACTCCATGATACAATTACAAAATTAGCTGAGATTAGAGAGAAGTCTGGCAAAAGTTGAGCTATATGTCGAAGTCAACTGTTCAAACTCTCGTGTTCCTACCCAATAAGCCAAACGAATTCGAAACGAATCCGCATTCTCGGACATTTTAATCGATAACGATTATCGTTTTCGAATAGTTAGCGACTACGCGAACGGGAAAAATCACCATTCGTTAACGAGTCCGAGAATACGACTCGTTAACGAGTCAGAGAATGCGATTCGTTAACGAGTCCGAGAAAACGATTCGTTATTGAGTTTGAGTTAATTGAGTTAATTAAAAATATCGAATCCTTCTTGAACTGCCTAAAACGATTTGCCAACAACTTTTTTATTAAAACAAACCAATTTTTTAAGATTTTAAACAAAATCTTATGAGAATTATGATTTTTATACTGGCGAAAAACGAAAACATTATTATTATTATTAACATTAAATTAAACTGAAAAACTACCACCATCTGAAGATTTGAACTTCGGTCGCGTGATTGTAAGTCCATGAGATTATCCATTTTACCATCACAGTTGTTAAGTATTCGTTGCTTAATTTGCTTCATTAAGAATAAAAGCTAACCTGTGGTCAAGCTCCAAACGGGGCAAAAACTTTTTTTTGTTTTGCTGTTTTCAAATATAGGTTTCTTTATACAAAATTTTTTTTACGAAAGTCCAAAATGTTATTTTTTAAAACTTTTTTTCATACTTTTTTTTAACAACATGTAGTTAATAATAACAGCGAATTAAAAATAACTGATTTATTTTTAAAAATGTTTTAAAAAAAGTTTTTACAAGAATATTAAAAAATGATAACGAGATCTCGGACTCGTAAATGAGCTCGAAACGAACACGAGATCTCGGATCCATACAGAATTATATCAAAACACTTGAAATTTTTCATATAAATTTCTTCATAGATAATTTTATTAAAAGACTTGGAAATTTTTCATATAAAAATTATGAAAATTTCTTTGATTTTAATTAACGTATTTTTAGCAGCTTGCAATGAAAAAACATTCTTTATTCAAAAAATTATATATTTTCATAAAAAAGTCTGACTCGCAAACGAGCTCGCAACAAACACGAGATCTCTGATTCATACAAAATTATGCAAAAAGACTTAGAATTTTTTCACATAAATTTCTTCATAGAAAATTATATAAAAAGACTTAGAAATATTTTATATAAGAATTTTTAAAATTTTTTCTGATTTTTTTTATTTTTTTTTTTATTTTTTTTTTATTTTTTCTTTAAAATCGCCCACAAATTCTTTCCTTTACTTCCCTATTATAAATTTGATTAGAAAATTGGTGTTTTTTCCTTAATTTTCTTTTTAATTCTTGTAAATAGTTTTCAAACTTGTGTTGCAGCTAAGTGTTAAAGACGATGCATATTGTAAGTTAAAAATGAATAACTGTACAATTTTTTAATTTTTTTTTAAAAATTCACTTAATAGCGCTTCAGCTTCATTACTTTTATCGATGTTTTCATAAAGTAGATAAAGTCTTTTTTTATAATTTTGAATGGATCCGAGATATCATGTTTGTTCCGAGCACGTTTACGAATTCGACATTTTTATATGAAAATATAAATTGTTTTTAATCAAAAGTATTTTTTCATTGTTAGCAATACGTTAATTAAAGTCAGAAAAAAATTTTATAAATTTTACATGAAATATTTCTAGGCCTTTTCATATAATTTTCTATGAGGAAGTTTATATGAAAAATTCTAAGTCTTTTTAAATAATTTTTTATGGATCTCGTGTTCATTTACGAGTTCGACTTTTTATATTAATATATGGAATAAATTTTTTTTCATTGTTAGCTGCTTAAAATACTTTAATTTAAATCAAAAAAATTTTATTAATTTTTATATGAATAAATTCAAAGTCTTTTTGCATAATTTTGTATGGGTCCGAGATCTAGTGTTTGTTTCGAACTCGTTTATGACTCGGACTTTTTTAAATGAAAATATAAATTTTTTTGAATAAAAAGTTTTTCATTGTTAGCTGCAAAAATGCATTAATTAAAATCAAAAAAATTTTCATAATTTTTATATGAAAATTTTTTAAGTCTTTTTATTCAATTTTCTATGAAGAAATTTCTTTGAAAAAAATCATGTCTTTTTGCATAGTTATGTATGGATCTCCTGTTCGTTTACGAGTCCGACTTTTTTCTATGAATATATAAAATTTTTTTAATACAAAGTATTTTTTCATTGTTAGCTGCTAAAACTATGTTAATTTAAATCAAAAAAAAATTTTATAATTTTTGTATGAAAAATTCTACATCTTTTTATTTAATTTTGTATAAAGAAATTTATGGAAATTTTTTGTTTATTTTTAGTTTTTATTTTAATGTTTATCATTTTTACTGAAAAATTTTTCAAGCTTTTCCTAGGATAAGTCACTTAGAAAAATTTATGGATCCGAGATCTCGTGTTCGTTGCGAGCTCGTTTCCTAATCGTTGTGCATTTAGTGTTTGTTGGGTAGTTGTTGTTAAGAACAGCTTTAACCAATAGAGGACAAAATCTCGTTTTCGTTTTGTTAAAAAACTTAAACTGGCAACTTTTTTTTATAACTGTGCAGATACTATGATATATGTATTTATATTAATTTTGATTTTTTTTAAATATAATACTTTTATTTGTATTAAAACTCTTTTTGTTTTTTGCTTATATTTGAAATAAGTTGCGGCTCTTTGGAAGGTTTTGAAAATCTTAATGTGGCTCTTAATGGCCTCACTCGTGCCCACCCCTGCTACATATGTCTGTGTTGCGATGATTTAAATTTTCCTGAACTCAAACCTACACGTTGTCACAGCCATTCAACTCAACAGACATGTAGAATATCTCGGATGTTGCCATGGTATTTTATACCTCGAGCATTGCAAAACTTCTCGCACTTTTACAACAAAACGTTGATATAATTGCACTTTCCACCAAGTTTCGAAACATATATCACCTCGTCCAATTAAGGAATTAAGTTAAGAACATGTTGCACTGTTTTATCAAACGCAACTGAATGTTTTAAAAAAATAATAAAACAAACTGCTTGTCCAACAAAAAAAAATTATTACTGAAATTCTGGTAAAGGAGATTTCCATCTGAGTTCTTTTTTATATGCATAGGCTATGAAGTTACTCTAAATGTAGCTATTAGCCTGACATAAAAAGTAAGAAAACTATTGAAGATATGCCTTTGACATAGTTGTTTTGTTTGCATACATATACAGCAATTCCATTTTAAACGTAGCGGAAAAATAAAAATTACGAAATGAGCACATCCGATTTGGATCACATTTTGCATGGAGCATCACTGACGGAAATAAAAAACTTGATTTGGAGGAGAAAAGTTTGACGTAAGTTTTGGCGGAGCTACGGAGTTCGCAAAATTGACAAAAATCGGCAAAAACGTCGAAAATCGGTTTATACGAGATTCATATCTCAACCACTTCTGAACCAAAAGTTTAGTTTGAACTACTGTTGGAAAGATAATAAAACGAGCTTTTACCTAAAAATAATTTTGGGAAATTGGCAGTTGATGGGTTCAATCTCTTGCGGTAAGGTACTTGATTTTGAAGAAGGAATTGGAAGAATATCATTAAAAAATTTAAAATAATTTTCTTCTTAAAACTGGTAAAATTAACTCTTCAAGAATACAAAAATTAGGGGGGCCTCAATGGGTTCTATTGTTGGTAAAGTAATTTTTACAACTTTAAGAAACATCTGATTTTTTTCGTCATAACTCCCAAACCATGCATCCTACAAGGACGATTTATACACCAAAATGTTTGCTATTACAATACCCACACGACTGCATTCTTTAAAAAAACAGTTTACATTTACATTGACATTTTGTAATAATTTAACTTTATACGTCACTTTTAGTGATTTTTCATTTTTTTTTTTTTTTTCATAACTCCCAAGCAGTACATCATAAAATAACAATTTATGCAGCAATATGTTTTTTAAGTATCTGCCTACAAGACTGCATCCTTGGAAAATTTGACATTTAAACATTTAAATATTACATTTTATTTTCATATGTCCTTATTGGTGAATTTTTTTTTTTCATTTTTCGCCATAAAATTCGCCATTAGATCCAAACTACATATCGGACAAGGAAGATTCATGCATTGAAATGATCACCATAGCCGACATGATCGTCCTTAAGGCGGGTTACGTCTCTATCGAAATGTGTTTTGATACATCTCTTCTAATTTAGGAGTTAAAGAACGCTTTTTGGATTTATAGTAGGCCAAAAACATCTGGTTTTTCGTAATAACTCCCAAACCATACACCCTACAAGGAGGATTTATACACTAAAATGTTTGAATTTACAATACCCATACGATTACATTCTTAGAAATATTTTTTAATAATTACTTGAATTAAATTTTTTAATAATTTTACTTTTATACGTCACTTTTGGTGATAAGGTGCGGTGCAAAACGATAAACAATGAAACTTTTTTTAATAAAATTGTTCGCTACAACAAAAGAGTGCACTTCTTTAAAATTTTCAATTTGGTAAGAACATTGTTATAGTGTCCACTTAAGAGAGGCTAGACGGTATTTTTTGTTTACACTTTTGTTTTCGTAAAATTTTTGTTGTTTTGCGAACATCTTTTTAGCTCCATGTAAACTAGCGGTGCATAACTATAAACAATGAGGGGAAAAAAAAGTGTAATTGCCGTTTAATTATTGCAATGTGCTCTGAAAGTGATAGCTGGTGTTCTTCTTGTTATTCTGTGACGAAATGCCAAGTGAAACTGAACAAGGTCAAATTCTTGCATTTAAAGACAACGCAAGATATTGCTAAAAAAATTAACAGAAGTTGGTATGGTGTGCATAATTTTTTGCTGGATCCACTAAATTATGGAAAAAACAAAAGAGGAGGCCGAAAACAGAAACTTTCGGAGCGTGAGGAACGCGAAATATTGAGAAAAGCGATCAATTCATCCATAAGCAGCAAGCAATTGGCGTCGTCTTTAGACTATAAAGTTTCAAAAAGGACTTTTCTTCGGCTAATTAAGTACACACCTCATCTGCTTCTTCAGAAAATTAAGCCTGCTCCTTGATTGACAAGCAGGCATAAGGATCGTCGGCTGTGCTTCGCCCGAGAAAATATGGGTACGGACTGGTTCGAGGTTAGCATAAATTAACTTTAAAAACATACGTTCTTCTCTAATACATTATTTTTAAGGTAATTTTTTCCGACGAAAAGAAATGGAACCAAGATGGTCCAGATGGTTTCCACTCCTATTGGCGCGATCTAAGAACGGAGCCCCACTATTTCTCAAAAAGGAATTTCGGAGGCGGATCAGTAATGGTTTGGGGCGCATTTTCAAGGGATGGTGCGCTCGAACTGCAATTCTTGCCAACAAAGATGAAAAGCACCGACTACATAAATGTGCTACAGTGTAGTCAGATCCCATTTCTTAATGAAAAGCGTGGCAAAAATTGGAAATTTCAAGAAGACAATGCATCCATACATGTCAGTAAGCAAAATCTTACTTGGCTACGTGCCCAAAATATGCCAAAACTCGACTGGCCAGCCTGCTCTCCCGATTTAAACCCCATTGAAAACCTTTGGGGTATCCTAACTAGGCGCGTTTATGCAGATAAAAAGCAATATGATAGCGTAAGTGAGCTTAAAGCAGCAATTTCACGAGAATGAGACAATTTGAACGAAAATGTGCTGAAAAATTTGATTGATTCAATGCCAAGTCACATATTCAATTGTATTACTGTTAAGGGAGCTTTTACGAAATAAAGAAACTAATATTTGATAAACATTTTCTATTTACTGATTGCGCGTCTCCCTATTTTTACTTATTGCTTATAGTTATGCACCGCTAGTTTACATGGAGCTAAAAAGGTGCTCTCAAAACAACAACAGTTTTACGAAAACAAAAGTGTAAACAAAAAATACCGTCTAGCCTCTCTTAAGTGGACACTATAACAATGTTCTTGCCTAATTGAAAATTATGAAGAAGTGCACTCTTTTTTTGTAGCGAACGATTTTATTAAAAAAGTTTCATTGTTTATAGATTTGCACCGCACCTTATTTCTTATTTATTTTTTTTTTCTGTGTTTTTTAGTCATAACTCCCAAACTATACATCATAAAAGGACCGCCAAAAAAGGAAAATTTTTAAATGGTGTTCTTCGAACCCCTTCTTCGAAATCAATTACCTTACCACAAGGGATGGAAGAACCCCCAACCTAGGGATAGGCAAAAACGGTCGGTGTTTAAGAATTATTGTTTCTTTAGAAGGAAAAATACCGCAACACCTGTGGAAAATGCCAAAAACCAAACACGAGAATTTACCAACCAGTAAACCCTGGCAAAAAGACAGCAAAAATATAACAAAATAAAAAATTTTAAGGTATCGTTACAGTTTTTGAAAACCCTTGTGTTATTTTCTTTCGTCCCGTTCCAGAGATTAACTGTTCACCATATGGACACCGGATTTTTGAGCACTTCACTTTGGCGCCATCTTTAAGTGATACAAATTATGAAAAATTTTTTTTCATTCTTCAAGGATGTACACATTTAAAAAAAAATTTATGTTACTATCTTATAAATGGCCCAAGTTATTACCTTTAGAAAATTGCTTACTTTTTCCCTATCCGAAACTGTAAAGATACCTTAAACGTAAGTAAATGAAGAGTGCAGTGTGGCGATATTTTAAAAAAGTGGAGAATTGTTTGGTAGCGTGTAACTAACCTCCGTATAAAAAGGTTGAAAATAGCAGGTGGGACTTCAAACTTGCACCAACATCTACGAAACAGTCACTCGGTAAAGATGTAAACTAAGGTTTTCTTAAAAACCGGTGCTTTTCTTCTGATTTTGGTTTCAGTGGAAAACCGCAATTTACAATACCGGTTATCCGAAAAAGAGGTTTTTTTAAAGTGGCCATCCCTACCCCAACCAATAAATTTTCCCGAAATTAAATTTAAATTCAAGTTCTTTTTATTACCTTTCAAACGGTAGTCAAAACTTGAATTTCTGTTATGAAATTTGTTTGTTAATCAAAAAAATATTTGTGTTTATATGTTAAAATGGCCCTATTTCATTAACCCATTGAGTCCCCACCCTAACTTGCTTACTGTTGAAAAGGTAATTTAACCAGCTTTCCCTAAGAACGATACGCTTAAAATGGAATTGCTGTATTGTGAGATCTTATGAGGAATTTTTTTGTGACACTGACATTAACTCTCTGGCGCCATTTTCTGTAGATCTTTTTTAACACTTTTATTTAGTTTAAAAAAGTGCCCTCAAACATAATCTTACAGTGTTATAATATTCTATGAAAATTTATTTTTAAGTCTCTTTGGACAAGATATATCTACAGCGTATACTCGTATCTATGGAGATAAATAGTTAACTTCATTTAAAAACTCAGTAAAACCTTCGAATAATATGCAATGAAAATTTTACCCGATAAGGTATAGTGAATATTTCTAAACTTTTTAGATGAATGGATTAAAAGAAGCCATTCCGAAACTTATTGACTGGTTTGCATGCAAACAAGGGTTGGCAACTAAGTAATTGCGGATTTCACTCATAGATGGCTTTAGTTGAATTTTTAGGTTTGCTGACGTAATCGAAATGTCAAACACATTTTGTTATTTGATAGTTTGTGTAGTTTTTGTTTGGCGTCTGTTGAAAATGAAAAATCAAAACGAACATTTTCGTCATATTTTGCTTTTTTATTTCCGGAAAGGAAAAAACGCATCGCAAGCTCACAAAAAGTTATGTGCTGTTTATGGTGACGAAGCTTTAAAAGAACGGCAGTGTCAAAATAGGTTTGCCAAAATTCGTTCTGGTGATTTTTCAGTCAAAGATGAAAAACGCTCTGGTCGTCCAGTTGAAGTTAATGACGACCAAATCAAAGCAATACTCGATTCGGATCGTCACAGTACAACACGTGAGATTGCAGAGAAGCTTCATGTATCATATACATGCATTGAAAATCGCTTAAAGCAACTTTGCTATGTACGAAAACTCGATACATGGGTTCCTCATGAACTGAAAGAAAATCATTTAACACAACGCATTAACATCTGCGATTTGTTAAGGAAACGTAATAAAAATGATCCATTTTTAAAACGATTGATAAGTGGTGATGAAAAATGGGTTGTTTAAAACAATGTCAATCGGAATGAATGGAATGGTGATGGAAAATGGGTTGTTTACAACAATGTCAATCGGAAAAGATCGCGGAGCAAGCCAGATGAACCTCAAACAACATCAAAAGCTGATATTCATCAAAAGAAAGTTATGTTATCAGTTTGGTGGGATTACAAAGGAATTGTGTACTTTGAACTTTTACCACCCAACCGAACGATCAATTCAGGTGTCTACATTGAACAACTAACAAAATTGAACAATGCAGCTGAAGAAACGCGGCCCGAATTGACAAATCAAAAAGGTGTTGTATTCCATCATGACAATATAGTCGTGACCTTGCACCATCTGATTACTTTTTATTTCGATCTTTGCAAAACTCTTTGAATGGTAAAAATTTCAATAATAATGATGATGTCAAATCGTATCTGGTTTAGTTTTTTACTGATAAAAACCAGAAGTTTTATGAACGTTGAATTATGATGCTGCCTGAAAGATGACAAAAGGTCATTGCTCAAAATGGGCAATACATTACAGAATAAAGTTATTTCGTTCCATGAAAAATTGTCTTTTATTTTCTAAAAAATCCGCAATTACTTAGTTGCCAACCTGATAGCAAACTCATGTCTCATCACCAGTTACAATGTATTTTATGTATGTGGCATCGGAATTAACTTGTGTTAGTATGTTTTCAGCGACCTTTACGCGATTGTGGTTTTGAAGAAAATTCAGGTACAAACAATCTTTGAAATGGTCCGAACTTATTCTTGAGACACAGAAAGTTCAGCGGCTACTTCTCTTTAACTGGAATTAAAAAAAAATTAGTAAAATAAAAATTTGAATCATTTCTAAAAGGAATTTAATTTGTCAAATTTTTATATTTTTAATGTGGGTGCAAGGCAAATATTGACAAACAGCAAAAGTATACTTTTCTTCGTCCTAGCGCTGCACAGTGTGCTGTTTCCGATTTTAGAATGACATTAAAAGAATCTCAGAAACTATAATAGTAATAGAACTAAAAATGAGTTTCAGCCCAAATTAAGTAGCAATACCAAAAATTTTAATTCTAGGTCAACTGTTACCTCCCATGCAAACCATATTTTTTTAATAAAAAAAAACTCATAAAATGGCTTAGTTGTGTATTTAAAGAATAAATAAAGTTTATTTAACTACATTTAAACGCCACAAATTATTTAAATCGGTTAACTTTTAGATATATCTTCCAAAAAAATAGATTACCAAATTATCGAATTTATTAATATACTTTATTAATTTATTAATTAACGAAAATAAAAATATTTTCAAAAAAATTGTTGATAAATAAAATAAGGTCACAACTTGTTTTAAGCTATGAATTTAATTTTTTTCTTTATATATTAGAGTACATACACACAAATTGTTTTGAAAATCAGTGCGTTTTAAGGCAAAATATGATCTTTATGCGTTTTTTCAAATAAACATATTTTTCTTATACGCAAGTAAACGCAGAATTTTTTTTCTCAGAAATATAATGACAAAGTACTATATTTTATGAAAGTTAAAGTCTTGTAGGGATATATGGTGATATATACTATATATTTTCTACTAAACTTTAGCTAAATTCAAACTCCTTCAAGAATTTATAGGGAGACTTCGATAATTTTTCTAATTTTTTTCAGTAAATATTTTGTTTTTTTTTTAACAAAGGTGGTCAAGACTTTCATAAACAAAAAAAAATAATGTTTGTATTTGTATTTGTATTTGGGTTATATTGTTGACAAATAAGATAAAATCTTTTGAATGCCACATAGATGACGGAAATAACAACATTATACTTATATTATAAAACTAACTAAAACTAACTTAAACTAACATCAAAATTTATGTTGTACATGTTAAAAAGACAATATAGTATTTAAGAATTAATAACAATTAAAACTGTATAACATAATGTTAAGCACTTCAAAGTTAATCATGAGAATAAAGCAAAAGAATAGAAGTTAAAGGAGAGAAACATAAAAAGAAATATTAGGTTTTTAAGAAAAATGTTCGAAAACTAAATGCTTAAAGGTATTTCTATTAGTAATATTTTTAATATGTGTGGGTAAAGAATTCCCCGATCTGATTGCGCTTACAAAAAACAATCTACTGGAGTTGGTGAAATTATATCTGGGAATTAAAATGTTCATGCCTCTGCTAGATCTATAGATAAGATCTATAGATAGTTTTTCAAACAAGTAGCTAGGGCTCTGTGTGATAATTATTCTATGCAGGAACACACTCTTCTTGCTTCGAGATGATTTAATAGGCCTATTTCAAGTAATTGTTTTGAAAACATAGTTACATGGTCATATTTCCTTAGACCATAAACGTAGCAAGCAGCATTGTTAAAGGCAACTAAAACTTTTGCGCTGACCGCGAATCAAGCTTGCAATATACTGCTTCCGAATAAGTAATTAAAGGTAACAAGAGCTACAATACCAATATCCGTCTAATTTCTACCTTCAAAAAACTTTCAGTTATTCGCATGCTTCGCAGGCCAAAATAAACTTTTTTAACACAAGAGTTAATATGATCCTCGCATGACAGAGTTGAATTAATTATATAACCGAGGTTAGTTACTTTGCTAACCAAATTGAGCTTCACGTTATTGAGAAGAATTGGAGGCAAATCTTGAACAAAAAGCATATTTTTCATTATTGGTAAAACATGTGATTTTAAAGGGTTTAACATGAGCAGATTATTCTTTGCCCATTCAGCTATCATGTTTAAGTCCTCATTAAATCTGACACAAAGATCCTCTATCAGGTCGATTGGCCTGGACATATACAACTGGAGGTCATCAGCGTAAGCGTGCATATTAACGTGCTGACACCTGGTGAAGATGTCATTGGAAAAGATTGTAAATAACAATGGGCCAAGAACTGAGCCTTGCGGCACTTCGCTACTTATAGTTTTAAGCTCTGAAAAATTTGACCAGATTTCACCATTTGTGATCTACCAAACAGATAGTTTTTTATTAGACGAACTGCAGCTGCAGAAAAGCTAAAATTTTGCAAAAGTTTTCTACAAAGTATTGAATGATTGACTGTATCAAAAACTTTTGTAGAGTCTAGCAAACAAAGTAATGTAATATGACCCATATCATACGGAACTCTGATATCATCAAGTATTTTGACGATTGCAGTCGAACAGCTGTGACCAGGCCCAAAACCAGACTGGAGGTTAGACATTAGTCCAGAAGTGCGCACATGATTAGAAATCTGCTCGGCCATGAGCGACTCACAAACTTTAGGCAAACAAGATAGCAGACTTATTGGTCGAAAGTCACATGGTTGGCAAGCGAATGATTTTTTTGCAATGGGAATTATAATTGCTACTTTCCAAATTTCAGGGTAGCATGGAGAAGTGAAGCAATAATTTATTATATGGGTGAGCGGACCAATAACGAAAGGCAACAAGAGTTTAATAAATTTAATTGGAATACCATCCACCCCAGAGTAATTTGATTTGATTTTTTTCAGGCAGCGCGCAACATCTAGCTCATTTACTGCATTAAAATAAAATTCATTATAATCATTATTTACAGATACAGTAATGCTACTATCAATAGCATTGAGTGTGTTTGAGTTATCACATAAGGAGTTAGCAACAAAATATTCGTTCATCAGATTTGGGTTAATCCTTCAGTTTTCAGATTGCCTTTTGCATACTCCGATACCTTTCAAATTGTTCCACAGCTGTCTTGAGGGCAGTGAGGGATCAAGCTTTGACATAAAAAACGTAGATTTAGATAATCTTACAGCAGAGGTAGCCTCGTTTCTTGCCCAATTTAAAGTAGTGGGATTGCGCTTCCATTTGTTGTAAGCTTTAAAACGGGTTTTTATGGCTTGTTTTACCGAAGGTGTGAACCAAGAACAAGAAGTATTTATTTTCCGACGCGTACGAACGGGTACATGCGTATCAAAAAGAGTATTAATCTTATTGATAAAAAACTCAGTTTTTCATCCACGGTATTTAAAAACCAACAATCCGTCCAGTTTGTTATAGTTAGATCAGTATTCAAGAGAGCATAGTCTATGGACTTAAAGTCACGATAAGAAAAGTACATTTCACTAGTTTCAGGGACAAGAGGTGCGATACAGACATTTAATGAACAAAAGATGAGATCGTGATCAGATACGAAAGATATCTGATCAAAAAGTAAAACAGACGATGGATTTGACACGACAAAGATGTCTAATAGACTGGGTTGAGCATTGTTTGCAAAACGAGTTGGCATCGAGCTATTTACTAAATTGAAACCGAATTCAGATAAATTGTCAAGAAATTTTCTTGACACGCTATCGTTGTGCAGCAGATTTATATTAAAATCATCACATAAAACAAAATGTTCATAGTCGATAATACAGTCAGGCAATGTTGCAAACAAGCGCTCAAGGCTACAATTACGACTAGGATTATACACACAGGACATTAGAACTTTAATGTCAAAATGTACTTGCTTGTAATTGCTTAAAGTTATTAATGTTTCAAATTATCCTTCATTTTTTGCTTTGATTAAGTTACCTCTTGTTTGGACAAAGTTTCAACTTTCATGAATTTAAAAAAAAAATGTCCGGATTTTAAAGTTTTTAGTAGATATAGTTTTTCATATTGCTAAATTAATTACCTGTCGAAGCATATTTTTTTTATAAAATTCCAAAAAAAAAATAGTCTTTTGTCAGTGCTGGACTGAAAAAGTGTTTGGGAAACTTCGCTACTTGACTTATGTGCACTGTGCTTATTTTGATGAAATTTTTTAAGCTCTAAACATTAGTTTGAAGTTGTTTTTTTTTTGTTATTTTATTTTGTGGTACACCATTATTTGTAATCAATTTTATGAAGCACTATTTCGTTACCTTAAAAAAAATTTATAATTATAAAATATTTTATAGTGTGTCTTTAATTTCGCCTGGTTTAAAGACAAATGAAGAATCACTTAAGCCAAATACTCACGCAATATTTTACTTTATTTCATCAAGCTTTTTTTGCAACACATTCTGATTGTTTATGTGCTACTTTCGTTCAGCAAACACTTCACTTCTTCCATCAATCAACTTAAAAGCTTTTTTTAAACTCTACTTATAATGGTTCAAAAAGCTTGACATTATTTTCATTTATGTTTTCATTTACTGAATAATGCTTTAAAAGGTACACAAAATTTGAAACTGCTTTAATCCTTTAAGAGGCTTTAGTTTATTTCTTAAAATTTTAACACCTTTTGAAGATAACTTTTCCATTGTAACTTTGCAAGTAAAACATAATAAAAAACCTGGAGTCCTTTTTTAACTAGTTCACTAGTTTTATACAATTTGTGTGTGTTTCCATCGTTATCAGCACTTTCCTGACAACCATTCTAAATAATTCAATTTTAAATTCTAGCCACTTAACCAAGGTGCACTCAAAAGTGTTGACGAAAGAGCGGTGTGCGGCAAGAAGCATCAGGATGTGGCGGAAAAGATTGCTTAGTTTAGCTGGCTGTGCAAATCTGAGTGACTTTAGCTCATTGCTTGAATAAAATGGAACGCTCTGTTGGCTTGAGCTGACTCAAGTTCAGCCACTTTCCTTGGATTAGCGCAAGAATAATTCGGTTTTTTGTAAATTACTCCAAGGATTTGTTTGAATGCTAGAAACAACAAATGCTACTTTGATGTTATTTTCTGAAGAAAAAGTACTTGGTTTTTTTGTTGTTGTTGTTTTAAGTAAGAAAAAGCTTATCCATAATATTTTTCCGCTACAATTTATTTTAACGCAGTCGATGCACAAGGATGCTACGCTGTTGTTGCAGTTTTTGGTGTTGGTTTATTTAACGCTTACCTGCATTTGGCTCAGACTTGAACCCATTTTATGGCATTCACTAGAGCTATTTATTTACAAGCAGCTGCTGCTTGTATGACAGCTTCTTTGTTAAGTTGCGGGTGTTATTGTTGTTGTTTTAAGTGCTTTCGGTAACAAGGGAACGACGATATAACAAGCTGTAGCTAATAGCAAAGAAAGAAAAAAAGAAAAACAAAAACAAAATAACTACACCATGTTGTCGATAGAAAATTGCAAAACATGCAAAAGCTAGATAAGATGGTTAGAGAAATGAGAGGAGAAGCAAGTGAGTGACTTTTAAGAGCACCATTAAAGTGGGCGGCAGGGAGTGGCAAAGCTAGTAACATGTGAAGTTAAAATATAACTGCCATGGCGGAAGTGCAGAAAATCTTTCTACACTTCCTCCTCCACGAGCCACTCCATTTGTATTGATTTCTTTTTTAAGCTCTTGTGCTAACTTGAACTTTTGAACGGATGTCCTTCACTTACCCGTTCTTCCTAGTTTGTAAAACGCCACGGCTGCTGTTTGCTTGTATGACGATGAATAAAATCTTATGTTTCTTCCAATACATTTTTTATAAATTTTTTCTTTTTTCTTTTGCCAAAGAAATAATCTAAAATGTCTGCGGCTATGGCGTGGAATTTCCGCTTACAGGATATCGGATGAGAAATCGACAAACGCTTTCAAGTGGCTAAGATAAAGAACAAAAATAAAAAATAATAGAACTGCCAATCTAAGAAGAATCTAAAAGAGGGTGAAGTGAATTAAAGTTTAGCTGTTAAAGTTGTTTATAGCTAAAGTTGTTAAAGTTTTAAATTGTTTGTTCTTCCCATTTGTGTTGTATTTAAATGTGCTCTGTTGGGATTAAATTGGTTTGGCTGTTTTGATGGCTGGGGAATTAACACATATATACGTACACACATTCATAAATATTAAACGACAAATTTGAGCAGTTTATATGTATTACTTAAACATTTATGTAGCGAACACTAAAGAAATTATAGTTCTCGTATTTTTGGCTTGGACCATATTATTTTTCTCTTAAAGGAAACACTTTCGCAAGCGAAGGTATTTAGAATCATTTATAAATAACCCACTGAACCATATGCGAAGGTTTTGCGTTAAGTGATAGGTTTGAGTACGTTTTTGGGTTGAAATTTTTTTAGTGAATTTTTTTTTTTGTTTAATTTGCATGATTAATGTTCTTGCTAGAGAAGATTAAAAACGTGAAAATTTTTTCCATAAAAAAAATTTATTCTTAGAAAATTATTAACAAAGTTATCTTGAGCCGAAAAGGAAACGTAATTTTATCATTTTAGTAGAAAACGATTACTTATAAATAAACCATTTTTTATTCATAAATAAGTTTAGAAATTAATAATAAATGCTACTGTTTTACATTACTAGATGAGTTCAATAAACAGTCATCAAATTTTCATCTACTTACTGAACCACAAGCGTATAGTGAGTTTGCGTACGTTTTCGGGTAGAATTTTTTTCTAATATATGTTTTCTAATTAGTATTATTTAAATGGTATTAAATGATAGGACTGAATTCCTATAAAGTTTTCGTTTTAATTATAATGTTATCGTTTTTTCATTTCAAATAAATATAGTTTTGTGAGCAATATTTCGCTGCCGACGGCCCTGGATATATTACTACTGTGTTCAAATAATAAAACAATTTATTTAAAAAAAAAAATTAATTTCTGAGTGCCGAAAAGTGGGTTTTTATGACATTTTTTAACTCGTTTTTGAACAAAAAAGTTTCATTTTTGAGAGGAAATTCAATTCGGCGAATGATTTCAAAATGGCTTATTTCGTTTTCGAACAATAAAAGGACAATTAATGATTCCTCTCATTTCTGAAGAAAAAAAGGCTCGCTCTTTTGAAGGATTTTAGTCCGACGAATGAGTTCAAAAGGGTTCATTTATAAGTTCCAACAAGGTTCATAAATGAATTAAAAAAAGATAGTTTTGGTTCATTGGGAAGGAGCTTTAAAGGAGAAGAACTTCGAGAAACATTAGCAACAAAAGTCGCTCAGAAGTTATTACAATAGCACCTCATATTAGCTCTATTTTAAATTGAACACTACAGCATATTCTATCTATAAAAATTAAAAAAATTTAATTTTTTTTAATTTTGGAAAATTCTAATAGAATTCCAATAAAATTAAATGACACTAATACGTCACTGTGCACATTTATATGAAATCAAATCATAATTAACAAAATGCCGTGTAAAGAATTTGATTTTACATAAAATGTTTTTTTATATCTACCCAGTAAACCTAAACTATCTTTTTTTAATTAATTAATGAAC
This sequence comes from Dichetophora obliterata, assembly GCA_963920525.1. NCBI lineage: Eukaryota > Metazoa > Arthropoda > Insecta > Diptera > Sciomyzidae > Dichetophora > Dichetophora obliterata. The sequence continues at coordinate 10,164,380 of OY986437.1, forward strand.
CTTTTTGGGGGAAAAGTTCTTTTTCTTTTTGGACTAAATTCGTTGGACTAAAATGTCTCTCAAAAGCGAACTTTTTTCAGAAATGAGTTGAAAACATTATTATCAATTGTACCTTTTTTTTTTTGTTATTTTTTATCACGCAGAAATGAACCATTTTGAACTAATTTGCTGGACTAGACTGCTTCTCAAAAACGAACAATTTTTTGTTTAAGAACTAGTTAAAAAACAAAACATAGAAAACCACGTTTTCGGCACTCAGAAGTGAATCTTTTTCAATCATAAATTAAAATAAATTATAATTATATATCGATGGTAAGGTAAGGTTAGGTTAAGGTGGATCAACCTATTAGACCAAATATTGGTCCGTTGTGACACCACAGAATGTAAGAAAAGAGTAATCAAGTGAATCTTTTGTGTAGGATGTTCTTCATCTGGCAGAAGCTGTAGAAACATGCGATTTTAAATCTGAAGCAAATGTTATGCCTTAACCTCAGTCAAATCAAGTTACTTAGCGTTCCTCTCCACAAACTTTTCCTTCCACCACCAACTACAACTTTTCGTCGTAAATTGATGTGTTTTTAAAGTTTCTTTGATTAGAAATAAGGAAAGAAAGGTTATAGCGTAGGACCATGCCCGAAAGTCAAGCGTGCTACCACTACACTATCGAGGCTGCCATATCGATAATATTAAGCATATTGAAATGATAATGTCAACAAACTCTTTTTATTTTTTTATAAACAAAGTAGTAATTTTAGTCGTATTAAAATTTGTAAAATATATTGTAAAAAAATAGTAAAATGACGAATTAGTAACATATCCAGGGCCATCGCCAGTGAAATATCGCAGAACTAAATTTATTCGAAATTGGAAAACAATAAAAATAGAATTAAAACGAAAACTTTATCGAACATTAAAGAATTTTTTTGATGGAAACAAAATTAAATTAACTCAGTCCTATCAATGATGTAGTTTAGATGTACTAATGTAAAAGCATAAATTAAAAAAATTCTTCCTCAAAACGTACGCAAAGTGCTTGTGGTTAGAAGGTGAAAATTTCATAATTAGTTTTTTCAACTCATTTAAGAATGTGAAAAAGTAGCATTTATTATTCATTTCTGAACTTATTTTTACATAAAAAATGGTTCATTTATAAGTAATTGTTTTTTAATAAAATGATAAAAAAAATGTTTATTTTTTGGCACAAAATAAGTTAATAATTGTTGTTAATAATTTTACAAAAGAATTAATTTTTTTACAAAAAAAATATTTACAAATTTAGTTTTCTCTAGCAAGAACATTAATCATACAAAATAAAAAAAAAAACAACAAAAAATCACACAAATAATTTCTACCCGAAAACGTACTCAAAACTATCACTTTACGCGAAACCTTCACATATGGTTCATTGGGTATGCTTTACAGCTTTTGTTGTTGTGGTTTATAAAGTAGAAAATTCAAAACGTTACAAAGCATATACCATCACACAATTTACAGATTCATGGTTTTTGAACCTTAATTCTTAAGCATTATTTTACATTTGATATATCACTGCACTTTAAAAATTTTGTATTTAGAATTTGTTTATTTTATCACGGAAAGTACTACTTAACTTATGATAACTTAAGAGCTAAATTAATTGACGAAACAAAATAAATTGAGTGCAAGTATTGGTATAATTCTCTGATAAGATCATTTTCAGATATAAGCGGAGAAAGTATGAAAAAGCTGTAGTAGCTGAACTCTATTAATATCACAGCGATTCACATACAGGTATTTCAACGATCTGGGCGGCCAAAATTATTTTTGTGCTTAAATGCAGATATCTTGTCGAGTACAACAAGACTCTGTTCTTGAAATTTGCAAAACCCTCTAAAATCTTGAGTTACGGGTAAAAAACCGGGTTTTCTGCCCTTTTGCAGATATAAGCTAGTAACTTTGTTGAATATGAACTGATTTTGAATTTCTCAGTGGATTTAGAAAGAAGAAAATAGGCCATTTCGAAGATATGAAAATGATATTTAAGTAATATTGAAACATCTGTGTGTATTCCTCCAGCAAACTAACTTTTCTAAAAAAAATTGAGAGATTTATAGATAACAGAGATTTTCCAATTACAACTGCCCCATGAACCAAAATTTTGTGCAACGTTGGAGTCATAGGATGCTATGGGTACAGGTCAACATATAATCGAGCCGTTTCTGTGGTATAATTTTCAAACTTTTCAATGTTTGTTTTGTAACCACTTGAAATCACTTCAAGGATTACTTTTAGTCTATATATTAAGTCGTAATTTATGCCCGTTATTTCGGCTGCTAAAGATGGATTGTCAAAAAATCTTCGGCTAGTATTACCATCATTTGTAATACCAAAATTTGCTTTTGGCATGTTGATTATTAAACCAGTTTCGGCACGAAACCTGTCTTGGATTTCTTTTTTCCTAGCTTTCTCTAATTCTTTTTCTGCTTCTTTTTTCCTTTCTCTGTACTTCTTAACAGGTAGTTTGTATGCCAAATGAAGTATACTTTCAAATAGTCGTATTCTGGCATGCAGAACAGAAAGGCCGAACTCAATAGCTTCAAAATTAATATCTCTAGTGAAGTCCAACTTGTTGAAGTCCTTAGAGGTAGCTCCACAAATGTAGCACTTGCTTGTAGATGTTTTACAGGGGATGAAAATGAACACCGTCTGAATTTTGTAACTAAGAAAAATTTTCCGAAAATGTATTTATTGAATGGGATAATGACGACAAAGTGTTATTTATTGAAGAAAAAAATTAATTTAAGTGACATTTGTCATATATGTAATATTAGGTATATTCTAGGTGCAGAAGAACCCCTCTCTTGGTTACTCATCATCATAATATAAGCGTACGTAAATTGGTATGTTCTAATGACTTATATAAATTTAGAATTTTTCAAATATATTTATATTTAAAAGCTTGAGGCACCGATGTCCGCGATCCGTTATACAGGTTAATTACACATTATCAGTGGCATTGAATCTTTTAGTAAGCTTACCCGTATATAAACCGCGATCCATTATGCAGGCTTACTAAACAATATCAGTGCCTTAAGCTTTTAAATATGTTGCCAGGCATGTATGTATAAAAATCGAGCATGAGGTCTGCTCACTTCAAACGCTATATATTCGTTAGTTTTAGCAGGATTTACTTGAAGTTTTTACAAAATACTCTTGAAATGTTGTACATTCAGAAAAAAATATAAAAAAAATATCCCAAAATTTTTTTGAAACAGTAGGTACCATCCCCTTAATTGAACGAAGACCCCGAATTGAGTGATTGTCTATTTATGCATTTCGTTGTATTTAAAAATAAAATAAATAAACTGGCCATTTCAGCCCTTGGAAGGACTTTGACCTAGCCTTCTATTGATCAATTGTGTTGTGCGTGTTATTAAATGTTTGATCACAAATGACCGAGAACTGGACCTACGTGTTTTATGCCGACTCCGAACGGCTTATGTTCTCAAGAAGCTTTACATGGCAATTTTTACTCTCTGAGGTTTGCCATTATCTGCAGAGAGGTGACGACCGAACAGAAAAATTAATTCAATTGAAAAAACTTTCTGTCTGAGCTGGAATTGAACCCCGGCTATCACGGTTCCTTAGCTTAGGGGCCACGCACTCTACACACTAGGCTACGGCCGCCACTATTTCCGGCCGTCGTATTTTATTGTCATATACTTACATTGTACCAATAGTTGGTGTAGTACTTTGTTATCAATTAAAATCTGCATTATCGACCCTTGTCCGCCATATTTTGTGTGGCAAACGAAACAACGAATTGAAATCGTCAAATTTTGGATCTTAAATTACATGTCAATGGTGCAAATGCAACGATCAATTCACCAAAAATTGGGTTGCAATCACCACATTAGTGAAACAACTGTGCGCAACATTGTGAGTAAATTTTATCAAACTGGGTCCGTACTTGATGTTCCGAAGCCTACCAGAGTGCAGACGCAGTGCTGAGAATATTGCTGCCGTAAGTGAAAGTGTAGTAGAGTCCATCGCCAACGTTCGCGGGGCCACACTATGTTGGAGAACTATTTTGTGCCGGATCTGGATAATATGTGGTTTCAACAGGACGGCGCTACACCATACACAACTTGCCTCAATTTGGACTTTTTGCGTGGCAAGTTCCCGTACCGTGTAATTTCTCGTCGCGGTGATGTGAATTGGCCGCCCAGATCATGCGATTTGACGCCATTAGACTTTTTTATGTGGGGTTACACGAAAGATAAAGTCTATGTGAATGATCCGAAGACGATTCCAGACTTGAAAAGCAATATTACATAAATTATTCAGGCCATTCCAGAGGCCATACTGCAAAATGTCATCGTAAAAATGGCCGAAAGAGTGAGATATCTACGGAATAGTCGCGGTGAACATATCCGCGAAATAATTTTTCCCACATATTCCTATTATGTGACCTTTCGAACGAAATAAAATATTTGGAAAAATTCAAAACCGTTTCCGTTTTAATCAAAATCAAAGTATTACACACCGAAAAAAATAAGCGAACCCAAGTTTTTTTGTGAGTTAAAAAAGTTTTTGAGGAGTTAAAAAATTTTTGTCGCAGTGAAACTTAATATGAATTATATCAATATTTTTTTTGTTAATATAAAGCTTTTTCTGCTTGAAACAATTAATTGTCAAAGCTTGAATTAAATTCAAACCAGTTTCAAATTAACTCCGCATATTCTCCAAACATTTGTTCTTTTAACTCCGTTAAAACTTACTGCCACTATCTATGAAGATCATACTTTGTATTTAAAGCTGAAACGGAGTTATATTAAGCAAGTAACAGAGTTTGCTCGAGCAAATATTTTCATTGGCTCGTTTTACTTTGAAAGAAGAGAAAGTACTCAAATATTTTAACATGAAAATCAAGTGTGCTGTAAAAATTAAATGTTGCACAATGATTAAAAAGGGCCTTTTTATTATTACAAGTTATATGTTTTCGTATATCTTTATTGAAGTGAAACCACTTATGCGAAAATTTGATATTAAGGATAAAATTTTTCGAGTCTCGTAACACCGAAAAAAAATGCGGAGTTAACTCAAGTTTTTTTCGTGAAAAGTTAAAAACGTTTTGTCGCAGTAAGACTCAAAATGAATTGATTGCATCAATAATTTTTTTTATAAAGCTTTTTCTGCTTCAAACAATGAATTTTCAAAGCTTGAATTAAATTTTAAGCAGTTTTTAACTTGCGATGTAATTTTTGTAGAGATTATTGGGAATTTAAAGAGTTTTATAAATTTTTCTATACATTTGCTGTTTTCATAAAAGTGAAGATATATACATTTACTTTTAAAAAATTTATTAGTTTTTGGATTATATTAAAGTCACATATGCACCATATTTTATTAACAAAACTACATTTTATACTAATATACTAATTTTTCCCACTTATTCCTATTATGTGGGAAAATAAATATTCACTATTATACACTAATAAAATATTCCTGAGAATATTCTACTCACTCTTGTTACGAATTTAATATGCTAGCATCAATATACAGGGTTTCCAGTGTAAGAGTACGAATATTTACGGAGGTGAAAGAGTAAGTGGAGTTAAGCAAAAAATCCTAATTTATGGGTTGTCTATTTTCGCATCCTTAGGTGTTACGGGGTTAATTGTTATTTCATGACTTTGATTCATACTATTTTAGCTAACTAACTCACGGAAAACTCAATTGGTATTTCATGACTTTGATTCATACTATTTTAACTAACTACCTCACGTAAAACTGATTTTTACAATTTATTTGAAAGGCAACGAAATGACCTTTCTAACGGTGTATCAACGAAACCGCCTCACGTACTTAATTCCGAGCTGCGCTCTTGTGAAGATGAAATCAATCCGTTGAAATTACTAAATATTTACATTGAGCGCAATTTCCTCTGACTTTTGCTTAATAAATAAGAATTTTTTAGCATAAAACTTGTGGTTTATTTAATTTTATTTTTAATTACATCAACATTATGGTTGTATCTTCTTCAAAAATTTGACTAACTTGAAAAAATAATGATATTATATTCTACGTAATTGTATTTTGTTGAAAAAAACACAGAAAAAATATAAGAACTATTCGAAGTGAAAATTTTGAAGTACAACTAACTTTTTTTTAAGATATATTTATGATTTCTATGTCAGTGAAAAGAAAATTTAATAAATCACAAATTTAATCTTAAAAAAATTATTCAGAGAATATTGCGCTCAATGTGAAAATTTAGTCTCAACGGATTCAGTCTCATCTTCACAAGATCGCAGTTGATACAACGTCAGAAAGATCATTTCATTGTCTCTTAAATGAGTTTTTAAAATAAGTTTTCCGTGAGTTTGTTTTTCTGGTAGAAACAATAACCCAGTTACTCTCAGGAGTGCGAAAAAAGCCTTGCCTACCAAACGAATTTTTGCTTAACTCGACCACTCGACCACCTCTTTCACCTCAGCTAATATTCGTACTCTTACACTGGATACTCTATATATCGGGATATTAAGTTAAATGCCACGTCTACTTCTACAATCCCTTACCTAACCTAATCCATACCTAACTCGTCTTTTAAACAACTTTCATAACCTTGTTGTTTAATCCGGACTACATTTTGATAAATGCAAAAAATATCCTTCTCCTAATTCAACAAACAGAACCACAGCAAAGAATTGTAAAAATCAATACAAATATTTATTCTTTTTTGTAATATGTTTAATATAAATAAATCCCTGTTTTGAAAAATTCCCCATAAAAATAAAGAAATGAAACACCTTTTGACTGTTGAGCACAATATCAGCTTAAAAATGAGTTTTGTGAAATTGTTCATGTCTCTTCATAAATTTTCGGAAAACGAAAAATTGGAAAACAGAGATTCTAAATTGATAAAGCGTAAATAAGCTGCTCTGTGAAAAGTTTTTTGTTTTCAGCGCCTGACATTTCCACTGAACCGATTGAAGACGAAAAATAATTTGCAACCCTCTTCAGGAAAGGAAAATGTCAGAATTTTTAATCGAGCAATGCAAAGGTAAAAATTTGCCGTATAGATATCAAAATAAAGCTATATTTTAAATTCTTGCAGAGCTGGGAATCTCAATCAAGCACTTGGATAATATCGACAGGGAAGACATCGGCATTCTTATCCCAGACGAGCATTGTGTATATTAACCTTATCTTTAATTTCTTTTGTGCCCAATTGAAAGAAAAAATAAATAAAATTAATAGGATATAACAAGTTCTTAATTTGACTCTGTCGTGGGTTGGTTTGTTTATTTTTTTAAGCCTAATGCTACATTCAAAAGAGTTGGTTCAAGTTTTTTTTAAGTAAACTCAAAATTTAAAAATGCTCAATGCAAGTCCGCTAACCTTAATTCAACTCATAACGGAGTCAGCATGACTTCTGAAACAAACTTTACTTTCGGAGTAATTTGAATGCACAAACGGAGTTAAATATACTTTTTACAGCTTTGGCAAAATACCATACGTGAAAAGAGTTAAATTAACGCCGAATATGCCTTTATTTACTTCGTTTTTTTCTGGGTTCACGTCTTAATGGAACACTCTTTATAGGTATTTTTTAATTTTGTCGTTATTTTGTTTTTTTTTTTTTTTTTTTTGGTATCGTTCTTTTAATGATTCAACATTGTTTTTTACAGTTGTTCCTCACGACTCAACTGATTTGAAAGATTTTTGATTGTTTTCAAGTGTTGAATTGGGGCAAGTAGGATATGGATTGGAACATCATCAGTAAGAGGAACTGCCAATGAAACGGTCTTAACAATGGTGTATATCATTCTTTTGTGTCTTCCAACACCAGTCTCTTTGGCTAGACAAAAATAGCGATCGCTGAGGTGACAAAACGGTCGTCTTCATATCATCTGAACATTAAATTTTATGCATCGTTTTTTGCTCCTGCTCCTCAATACCAAAATAAGGAAGATATAACTTTGCAGTAAATTCGTAAAATTGCGTCGTTTCTTTTCAAAAGTTAATTCACCGCACACGTAGCAGAAAATATTTGAATCGTTCTTACACTGGAATTCTCGCAGTCTTTTACTTATTTTATTTTCAAATTTATTTCAATTTTTACTATTTTTTTCTTTCGTTACAAATTCTGCGCTTCTTTTTCTTGTCAAGTTTTTTGCTAAAATGCTTGAAGGTTCTTGCTTCTAATTCTTTTATACAACTCGCCAGCATTGCAGACTTGCTACAATAAAACCAGGTAGGCTCACGACTGACTGTGCTCTCATAGCCTTTAGTGTAACAATCACGCGTTTCGCTTTGACGGTTTCGGCGTTCGCACTCTCAGTCGTAAGCCTACCTGATTTTATTATAGCATGCAAACAAATGTACTCTGTTTAGTTTTGACAGTATCGGTGGTTGCAGTCTCAGTCATAAGTCTACCTTGGTTTCATAGTACCATGCAAACTAATGTATTCCGTTTCATTTTGACAGTATCTGCGGTTGTACTCTCAGTCATGAGCCTACCTGGTTTTATTGTACCAAGCAAACTAATGTATTCCGTTTCGGCGGTCGCACTCTAAGTCGTGCGCCTGGTTTAGTTGTAGCTTGTTTGTTTGTATCTTTTGTGTTCTTTCTCAAAACACCTGATTTGACACTAACGCACTTTTTATGAAAAATAAAAATTAAAAAAAAAATTATTTTACCTTCAACTCTTACTTGTTAAGTATTTATATGGCAATAAAATAAGGCGAAATGCATAAATAGACAATCACTCAATTTGGGCGCTTTCGTTCAATTAAACACAACATTTCCACTTCTCAATAGATTTTCTTTAACAATATCTCTTTTCTTTTTTTGGAAAAGTACAGGCTTTAGGAAAAAATATCAAAGCTTACAAAATATATTGATTTCTTAAAAAATTTGCAAAACTTTTTTTTTGTAAATTTTTCTGAAAAACACAATAAATCCTAAAAAAATTAAAATTATTTCGCCGAAACTAACAGTTGAATCATCATATAATGATGTAGGCATTGTTTGTATGGAATTTTATTAGCTTTAACTTTATATATTGTTTGTTTAATTATTGTAGTTTGTTCTGGTGATATATGCTATTAAGTGGAATCAACTTTCTTTTTTTTTAAACTACAGTGGGCAATATCTCGAAAATGCAGGTACAAAAAAAATAATGACATTTTCGGAAGCACCAATCCATTTTACATTAGAAATAAATAGTGGCATTCATTTTACATTCTGGCTGTAAGCCAGTGTAATCAAGTATAAATGTTTCTATTACAATATATTCGTAATAGCTTGTGTTGAGAGCTCTTTTAGTGGCAGGTTTTAGCCGAATTCAAAGGTCACAAAGTTTGTTCACAGTAAGTTAAAGCAATTCTCGTAGACTGAAGTCATGATAAAAAAAAGCAAAAATTCTGATCAGCTTTTTCTAATGTTATTGGTAAATGTTATTGTTTAGTTTGCTGACACGCAACTGTCTTTGGATAAGCATTTTGCTACTAATTTTTCAAGCCAGGCAATAGGACAAGAAAAACACGCAAATTGCAATATAGCAGGGCCATAGCCAATTGGGTTTTTGGGGTTCAAACTCCCCCCAAAGGGTCAAAATTTTAATAAAAATTAATGCATTTAAATAATTATTTCATTGAATCACTTTAATATGTTCTAAAAAAACTTAACAAATTATATACTGTAAAAGTCTTTGCTATGAGTTAAGTCGTGTAAACAACTATAGTGAAAACCGTGCATCGTCATTTATAGGATCAAACGGGATGCATTCAAAATAACCATCGCTATTTTTTCACTATCCTTGACGTGGGCAGTTGTAGATGATGGTAATGATGATAATAGTGAAGCCAACAAGAATAAAAAACACACATGTATACTGAAAAACCTTTCAAATTCGAACCGCCTAGAAAGATTTTAATGTTTACTTCAGCCAGCAACTGATTTTAATTTTCTCTAGATGGGTTTTCAAAAAATTAAATTTTTGCATTCATGTTTTTGTCGCTGGAGTTGGTTGGCTTACTCCAAATATGTAAATGGAGCTGATTGCAAGTTCTGCGTTTTTTTTTAGATCTGCTTATGACAGCATTGCATCACAGCTTCTTAGTAATTTACGGCACAAAAAAGTTTTTGTTAAATAAATTTTTTCTGCCCCTTTCATTGTTACACTTTTATAGTCAAGAGTTTTTAAACAATTAACTTTCGAATTAAAGATATGAGTCGAAACCTGTTTTAATTTTTGAGAACTTTTTGCTGTAACTCATGAGTTATAAAAAGTTGACTTACATTTTTCAGAATTCTGACCCGAGGAAAAGTTTTAAGTCAGTCATTTAAGTAATATTGTGAATTTTGAGGTTTTAAGATTTATGAAGTTTACGTAAAAGTTTTACGTCTTTAAAATTTTATTAATTTGAGATAAATGATATATCGTTCTCATCCCCAAAATTTCTTAAAATATACCTCCGTAATTCAATGAGCGAGATCAGTTTCAACGGATGTGCATCCCTTAACACAGTGATCGCACAGTGACAGACCAGGACATGTTGGTATAATTAGGAAAAAAATTTTTTAATATGTTTTTTATTTTATTTCCGTTCAAAAACTCAAAATTAGTTTTTATTTTTTTTTTAATTTTTAGAAAATTTGTTCTGTGTTTATTTTATAATTAATATTTAAGCTTTGACATGTATAAATATTAGAAATTCTGGCCATGAATACAAGCACTCAAAATCTTTACAACGATATCTTGAAAGTGAGGATCGGATTAGAAATAATGAAGTTATTTCAATTTTAGTTAAAATATTTTTAAGAAAAATTTAAAAAAGGCACGAAAAACAGCTTTATCGTTAATACTATTGCAAAACTTTAAAATTTTTTATGCAGATTGGAAGACCTTTTTTGGCCTTTAATATAAACAGTTTATTTTTTTTTACAACTATTCTACCAGCCAATATATCTGTGGTCATAAGGAATAATGACTAAACTCAAAATATCGTAAAAAAGCGATATGGAATTTACTTTATTCCTATTTTTTGGAAGTATGCACATATCCATTTTTTGCCCAGAATTGATCATCACTTATATCTGCACATATTTTGTTTGTAACGGTTTATATATTTAAAAAAAATGAGTCGCAGTCCGTGCAATTAAAATATCGTTTTTTACGATACTTTGAGTTTAGTCATTTTTCCTTGCGACCACAGATATTTGCAAAAAACATGATTTTTTGAAGTATTTGCATAATGTCTTAGCTCACTGGCGGCTGGAATTTTTTTCTTATGGAAGTCGAGGAACCTTAATATATTTACTTACATACATATGTAATACATAAAAAACTTAACTTAAAAACGAAATGAAACAAAAACATGTATATTTTCATTTTTTTTAATTTTGAATAAAAAAAATTTTCTTAAAAACCGCATGGGTAAATCCTGGCTACGGCCCTGTAATATAGCAAATCTTAATTTCACTTATTTCTTCATGTCTCTAAGGAACCCCAAGACAACCAAGTTTTTCGCTATCTAGAAGACCTCATTAGTGTTGGTGGCTTACGTGCTCTGACTTCAAATAAAGTCTCTTGGGTGATATTATGTAAAATGTGTTTTACTTTGTTTTAGTTTTGAAAACTAAATTAAATTAATTTTGTTTCTTTTGCCTATTAATCTCGATAATGGAATCATAACCGAAAAGGAAAAGAATCCTTTTGATTTCTTGAATTGAAAACAAATCTAAAGGAGCCCTTGATGGGGGCAAATAGCAGCTATCCTGACGGAACAGCGACTAAATAGACAAAACTAAGCTATAGCGAATGACGTCAGCGCGCCACCCAGAGCAAAGTACAAGAAGCCAAAACAAAAACAATATAACAATAGAAAATAACAATAAAATAAAAACAAGAGCAACAACGATGACAACAAGCAATATTTTAACATATTATTTTTTGCTGCAGCAACAGCATAACAATGAGCTGGCAACAACAATGCTCACACAGATAAACACACACACACTCATGCATGCACACATGTACATACTCGCAAAAGCTGACACATGCAGTGTAAAGAAATCAGTGTGCGTGTATGTGCTTTGCACACTTTATCCTTACATTATCCTTTAAGATAGAACAGCAACAAAAGCATTCACCAACAACAACAACAACAACAACAACGACATAAGCAGCTTGCTGCCTAAAGGCACGAAATAAAAAAAACCTAAAAATAAAAAAGACGCACACAAAATTTAATTCATAAAAGCTTTTTCCACAACGTAAAAAGCTTTTGCTGGCAGCTTTTTCATGTGCGTCGTCAAGGAATAACAACGACGCGTTCGCTGACGATGACGGCGACAATGAAAACGACGAACACGTCAGGTGCAAGGATTCAGTTGTTTTAAGGACGTGCTCGGCAAAGGTTCGTCGGTTAAAAAATTTACAGTTTTAAAAGAATTAACTGAACGCTAACGATAACTGCGTAGGAAGTATAGTTAAGACAACAACAAAAACAACAACAAGCACATTAAAGAAATAAAGAACAAAAACAGTTAATTGACGTTGAAGCATAAAAGATGTTTACTCGGCCGTAGTCAAAGTCATCAAGTAAGGCCAAGAAGAAGCAAAAAACACACATACGCTCGCACATACATACAAATTACTGCATCAGCAGCAGCAGCAGAGAGGTGTAAAGCGGAATCGGAAGTTAAACGCAGACTAAAAAAATATTTCCGTCAGGCAGCAGACAGGTGTGTGTGTATGTGTGTGTGTGTGTCTGAGTGTGCGAATGTGAGTAACCGTCTTGATATGAGTGCGTTTGTGTGTTTATTAACTATAATTATGTTAGGAAGAGTTCAGGATTGTTAGTGTGTGTGCGTATCTGTGTAAACAGCATTTTAATTTAACGGTAAATATTAATTAATGTGCTCTGGTCGTGCCATTTTTATGGCTCCTAACCACGTTCGTCGCCAACTACTATAAAACTAATTTTAAATTTTCCCCCAAGACCAAAGACCAAAGTGACCGAGTCTAAGCTGAAATTTATTTACCACTGTAGCACAGTGCCATTCAGTAGCTCCAAAACAAGGCAATTAACTAGATTTAATAGCATTGAGTTGCCAAAGTACCTTATATTATGTCATTATTATCGCAAGTGCTAATAATGTGAAATAATCATTCTATGAGAAAAGGTGAAGCCAAACTGCTGTGTGATTTATTCATTGTTATCGAACATCATCAAATTTTGCTGGAATTTATTAATATATTTTAATTTTTCCCAAAAGTATGGGTAAAATAAGCAATATCAATCAACACTTGAAAGAGTTGGAAATACTGATGGACAGTCTTTTATGCAATATTCTAAGATTTATATTGATGTCCAATCCAGACAAGACAAGGCACAGAAATGAAATTATTTTTATGGGTTTATCCCATTTTAGTAGAGCTTTCATTTATAATGGTATAAGATATACGTTGGCCTGATGTAGCGATTAGTTCTGTTTAGGGGCTTTCCATAGTGACTGGTGGGATAGTTTGCTTCAAAATCCCTTATGTTTAGACCTGTAACTTTGTATTTTAATTTAATATAATGATCAAAGAGATATTTTACAATAGGTTATGAGCCGACTTATAAAAGTTTTACCGAAAAAAGTGGGACAGCCAAAAAGACCTCACCTCCGCCTTCTGCACTGCCAATCGAGATCTTAGCCCAAACACTATAAATAGCCAGATGCTTTTACTATGCTATGAAATTATTTACTAGACTTCAACAGAAACTTAAAATTAGCACAAAGTTTAGTTTCTACAAGAAAATATAAAAATTAGAAATTTTTACTGGTGGGACATCGTGTTGTGACTGGTAAAAAATCATAAGACTCGTTCACAACAAACAACAACTTGGCATAGTGAAAAAAATACTTAATCTTATTTTTACTATATAATTTTACAGATCATGTTAATTCAACTTTTATACAATGTGTAAAGAATAAATTGGTTATAATCTCATTTAGCCATTTTCGACAGAAGTGGAAGAAAGATCGCAAAAAACTTTTTAGTCTTCTAAAGAACTAAAGATTTTATTATAGTTTCTCCTTATCTAAGGAAAGGAAACGCCCTTTTTCCAAATGTAATACAAGTGCAGTGAAGTCTCGGATTTATAATATTGGATCTGCCATGTTGAATTTTTAAATTGCGATTTCAAACTAAAAATCGTCAACCCCAAAAAATTGAATGCACATAGTTTTATATAAAAACGATAAAATTTTCAAATATTTGAATTTTTGCAATTTCGAATATGCCATTTTCAATGTAAATATGCTTACATCAAATTTGAAACTCGTGGCTCACAAAAACCTTCTTTCAGAAAGTTTAAGAATTTTGTGCCGAAAAATGGTCATTATCTTTTCAACCGATGAGGCTTTTAAAGGCTTGTTCCATTAATTTTAAATTTTGGTAACTTAGTCCCATATTTTTACATATTCTCTTTTGCAACATCGGCCTTAGGTAAAGTAAAGTCTTTTATTATTATACTAGCTGATATACTGATAGTGTTACTCGAGAGTCATTTATATAAAAATTTTAATATACACTTTTCGATTAAATGTTTTTGTAAATTTTGGAATTTTGTAAGAACGTGTTAAATTTAAGTTTGAGACCACTATAAAAATATTAGTTAAAAAATTTACCAAGCTGTTTTAACGAAGAAATAATTTTATCACTGTTTTTTCACAATCAAAAACTGTTTTTTAGTTCTAAACTGAATTTACTGGCTACTGGTAAGCATGTTACTTGCACTTCGCTAATGAAAATCAAAAATCTTCCTAAAATTTTTTAGTAGTTTTTCCAGTTGAAAAATAACAATTGGATTGTCTCTAAATAAAAAATTAATATAAATTGAGTCTGATAGTTGATGCAATTTCTTAAATCTTCTGAATTACTATTTTATACGAAAAATTGTAAATTCGTTTTTTAATGTAAATTAGCAAAAAGGTGTAAGTTAAAAAAGCAGTCGCTTTTTTAATTTTTATTATAGTATATACAGCAACCTGTAGCAATATTATTGACGTTAACAGATCGACATAAATCCAGCTGAAAAATCTGCAAGAACAGTGCAAGAAGTGCCATTATGTTATTTGCTGCAAGTTTACGCTGTGTGCGAAAAGAACTTAATTGGATAACAGTTACCGACTTTTCTAATATATTGGAATCGTGTCGGTAATGCAGTACTTATTTCTAATTTATAATATTTTCCAGCATACTTTTCAGCATTTTTTGGTTAGATAAATTGAACCGAAAAATTAGTTCAATGCAGCCAAGCTTACAACCATGATTGGAGAGTTAAAATGTCAAAATTTCGCTGTCTTTTATATGTCGGTACATTTAAATGGCGTGGAAATTTGACTTTCAACAATATAGTTCAAATAACACATTAAACATAAAAAAATTAACCCTTACAGTATTCTTATTCACAGTCATCTTTTCGATGATACAGTGATATATATAGAACATTTAAAGTACCATTGATAAAGAACTGTGTGCCAACGTGTGGGTGAAACAATAGTGAGAAAAATGACAAATCACAATAAAACAGATTTAACAGGAGGGGGGGTGGGACGGGAAAAAGTAAGATTTTTTTATATACACCAAAATGTTTATAATTATTCTAGACACACAACTTCATTCCAATATAGAGAATTTTAAAACAAAACTCAGTTTTATTAAAAGTCTGGTATGAAAATATCGATTTTTAGCCATAACTTTTGATTGGAAAGAGATATTGGGGTAATTTTTTCACATAAATTATTTTTGAGACTTGACTTTTTGTAAAAAATATAAAAACAGCATTTTGGAAAAAATAAATTTCGCGAAAAAAATCAAAGGGGGTAAACAGTAAAATAATTTTTGCGCTTAGCTGGAAGAATTTTTGCAAATAAATGCTATGTCATATGAAAGGTAGTCCGATTTTCGATTTCATTTTTACAACAACAACAATTTTTGAATCATTTTTTGAGTAAAAAGTCAATATTTTGGACCTTTTTTGACATAATCATAACACATATAAACACAAACTTAACGGTACAGTTTAACCTATTTTTGTGAAGTGATTTTATTGAACTTTTGAACAAAAAAAAATTTGAATGAAATATATTAATGGACAGCGGAGATATTTGCATCGAAAGACCAAACTTTGATTTTCATGTCGTTTTTTTTTCTCATTCTTAGGTAACGATGTTTTATGAAAAAGTCGTTGTACTGAAAATTTCTCCAAATTTTAAGATATGTGAGTGTTTTTGACGTCAAAATAACAAAAAATGTTTAAGATTAAATACACAAAAATCTCCTATGGTAAAAAGTTTTATAACAACAAAATAACCGTCAGTTGAAAAATTTCAGAGGGGGCGTGGCAAAAACTAAGTATGTAACATTTTAAGTTGGGATAAACTCAATATGTGTACCTAGTTTGAGAGAAATCCGTTGAGCCGTTTAGATTTATATAAAGGCCAAACAAACAAACAAACAAACAAACAAACAAACAGAAAATGAGTTTTATTACTATAGATTATTTAAAATCTTAGCACTTAACATTTGGAGTTTGGGAAAAAATAACTGAAAACTCCGTCTACCACCCGGTGGTGGTACATAATATAAAACCCTTTCAAAATTCCATAGTAGTTAATGTATTGCTTTGATAGCTATGATATTCAAAATATGCTCTGAGTTTGAAATTTAAAGAATTTAGATAAAAACCACGCCCCATAAAAAGTGACGACATCTATAAACTAAAACAGTTTAAACTTCAAATGCACTCAAGGAAAGAACCCTAAGTACAATTTTGAAAGAATCGAAACTTTTTTCGCTTAAAAGATGCTCAGGATCTTAAAACTAATATACCAGGAGATAGAATCCGGCAAAAAAGACTCAATGCCCAAACTGTTTATTCTGCGATTAAAAGTATATCAAAATATTATACGAATTTTTAGTACTTAAAACTTTAAACGCGTCTTTATTGAAACCATTGTTTTTAAGGCAACCGGGCACACAACTCAAATAATTCTTCATCGATCGATTTGAAATTGACTGTTTATTCAAAATACCCTTATCAATCGACACATGTAGCATTTTATTTTTATGTTGCTTACTTTTTGTTTTATCAACAATTTTGTGACTTTTTTTTTGTGAAAATTGTAACTGAATTGTTCGATCTTGCATGTTTTGGCGAAAAATCCTATGTGTGTCGATAGCTGTTGATGTATGGAAACGGACCAAATTTTGTTTTTTATTCCAGATTAAAATTAAGAACGTAAGGTCTCCGGCCATGGACCCCTTTCAAAAAATGCTGCACAGCTGCCATTTTGTATTGAAAATTTTTTTAAAAATTACATTTTGTGTATCAGTACTTATTAGAGCCAGTCACATTTGTATGGATTTTGTTAAAGTATCTGGAATCCTCCGTGCCCCCCCCCCTTGAAAAATACGATGTTGAAAATGAAGTAATTTGAACCCTTGAAAATCCAAGAATTGTCAAAACTGGCCTGGTTTTCGGAAAGTAATTTTAGATGAAATGTTTTTAAATTTTTCTATTGCATTTAAAATTTACGAAAAAAAACGAAAGTACCTTCTTCTATGTTAATTTTTCATTCATATTTGTCCTTTGCATTGATCTATGACATTTTTTTAAAATTAATTAATGCATTATTTACAAAAAACCAAACGAAAAAAATTCGAACATCACTGCGTATGAGTAACCTTTTTTGCTTTGAAGCATTGAAAGCGGGCAAGACATATGTCGCTTATTAAAGGTTTAAAGACAATTTCAAATGATTTTTCGTTATATATTTGTTCAACAAAGTTGTTGGCAAGAATAATAGAAATAACTTTGCTGAATAAACCAAAATAAAAATCCTAACGGTTCAAGAGTTCTCAACATGCAAATGAATGCATATCTGGACTAATTAAAAAAAAATTTGCATTAAAGTCTTCGGTAAAGTGGCAAAACGGATGTTACCACGAGATTCCTCAAATTAAAATTAAATGAAAAACGTTGAAATTATTAAATACAGATTTTCGTGCCGCACAGTGTTATCAATATATCTCTTCCAAACTATCGAGTTAAGCGGTTCAATTCGTTCCTTACAAAAGAAGTACTTATCTAAGAAATAAGCCACCTTGGTTAAATTTTAGATTAGCCATTATGAGGCAACAGGTTTCAACAACAACAAGCAAAACTACCACCAAGGAAATTAGAAAGCTGTTGCGTTGATCGCTACATCAACTCTTCAGTAGTCTTTTGTGGTTTCTGCAGTCCATCCACTTTGATAATTTAATCAAAACATAATTATTTGTGCTTTTGGCCTTTTCACGCAGTGCTTGATTAAAAAAAAATATACATTTTTTTCATTTTAAAATAAATAGTTATTTTTATAATTATAATTTAATGGACCCATTTTGGGTTTTTTCATCGTAATTTTTGTGACTATCTTATTTGTCTGCAGGCAGTTCTCGCAAAACTTGATAACAACAAAAAAAAGCAGCAGCAAATTAGTGACAATAACTTCTAAAAGGTTCACCCTTTAATCAGGCAAACCTTTGGCCCTGCCACCCTACCACATCTCCTAGCCCACCACTTTTAAAGCATGCCAATTATTTAAGTGTGCGTTTAACGCACAAATAAACTTTAGGATCCTGTAATTGAGTTGCTTTCATCCTGCAATTAGGTGGGCACACAACGCAACAACAACAGATTTAACAAGTTCTTCAAACAAACTTTACCTACACTGTAAATTATATGATATAAATGAAGATTTTTTTTTTGTGCGAACACGGAGCGTCAAAGCAAAATGAAGCAAAAAAGCTCCTACTTTGATACACAGTTTTATGCCTTCGGACTTTTCATGCCATCAGATCTAAACAACCAGTGCAAGACGTGTGTCTGTCCAATGGTTCGTTCAATTAAATTGGTAGTTTCCTAAATATCTAGTGTCCTAAATACCAAAAACAAAATAAATTTGGTGTCAGGAATGTATACGCCACAGCTGCTATTAAACCATCTCAGCAGACTCTGTAGAGTCTGGCAGAGTGGTTTTTAGCAAGAAAATAATATCTGGATATGTTAAAGTTCAATATTTTTCGGCTCACAATGCTAGTTTCAGCTGCAAAAATGTTAATTTTACATCATTGTATGAACAAGCAACAAACAACAACAACATGATGATAACAATGTGGAATTTGAAAACGTCATGAAACCTCATGCCGCTTTGTAGTGATGTAATTTTGCTCTTGGGTCTTTACCTAAAAAATGAAGAAATTCCATTACGTTACTTTTTTAGCATATAAATTTTAATTTAGTTGAAATTTCTTAATATCAGAAACTGGATTAAGACGAATTAGCTTGAAGCTTAATTAATTTCCAGAATATGTCTGCTTTGTACTTTGAAAAAGGTTTTCTTTAAATAATAAGAGCACAAAAACACACTGAACGAAAAACATAAGCAATTTTACTTTAAACACTTGCTTGCTATCAGATACTTATTTCTTAGGATATTGTAGCTTAGTTTTTCGCTGTGTGCACAACGGTACATAGAGCTACTTCTCTTTAGAATAAAAGGATGGCATTTATATGCACTCAAGATTGGATGAAAAAGGTGGAGTTGGCAGGAACTAAAAAAATACAATTAAATATTTGTGATCTTTTTATAATTGATTCTATTTATTGCAAAGTAATTTATTCATATTTCACTGAATGGAAATATTTGCGAACAAAAGTGTTTGAAGATAATTTGTTCACACTTGAAAGAACCTTTAACTTAAAAGGGCATTCATTATAGCTAATTATTGAATTGTCAGCGAAAAAAGGCATGAATTCTTATAGTTATTTATCGAAATCAAACGATGTTAAGGTGTTGTTTAACGAAAACACAGCATTTACTATTTGAACTGAAATCGAAAGTTTGTTCTTTTGAACCTGCTTTTTTGTGCCCCTAATTTAAACTTCTATGCTCTAAAAGTCAAGTGCAATTTAATATAACGGGCTCTAATTAAATTTGGCTCTGTATGCAGTATTAAATGAGTATATACCTATTTGTGATTATATTCTTAAGAAATAAATATTTATACCCCACGCGTACTGCCAAGCGTATATACAAATCACGGAACCAATTCTTAACTAAGTAGGAAGTGTGTTTGGGGTCATTGTCTTGCTGAAATGTCCATATAATTGGCACATTATCTTCAGCATAAGGCATCATTACAATCATTAATTCTTTCCTTGTAGCCCTCTGCTCTCATTATATACCCTGCAGTGTAATCAACTAGATTTATACCATTGGAAATATCCAACAACTAGTTCGATTTATGTCCTATTCTCATAGAACCGACTGGTATTTTTTACGTGGTGATGTCATTGGAAAAGACAATTGTCTTACTATAGATAAGGTTTTAACTAGTTAACAACTCATTTTTTATGTAAAGTAAAATTCTAGTTGGGTTGTGACTAGTTTTTAACCAATATAGTAATTATCGAATTAAAACTAGTTCATAGGTTCATATTTTTTCAATAGTTCATAGGTTCAAAGAACATATATTTTTACAACAAAATATTAACTAAAGGCTAAAGTTAAAGCTATTTGATGAAATACCATGTTTATGGTATATATATACTAAGTTCTAATCTACTACAAAGTTGCAATAAAAACATTTAAAAATGAGAGTATATGTCGCATTAATATAATTCAAGACAGTTTATCAACTACAGTTTTTAAATTAGTTTTTAATTGTTTTAATTTGTTTATTATTAGTTTGTTCCAATGGGGTACCCAGCTCCAACTGGTTTTGGAACTGGTTGATTTTGATAATATGTAGTATAGTTTGATTTTGGCTAGTTTAACAACTGGTTTAATGTGACTTGACAAAAATAGTTGGGTTTAAACTACTTTTGCAACTAGTAAATCGTGACAAAATATAAACTAGTTTGTTTTGACTAGTATAAATACTACTCATGTTTTAATGCTGACTAGTCTTACACTGCAGGGTATTCTTTACGGAATATAGGACCGACTCCGAACCAAGAGAAATAGCCCCAAACCATAATATTTCCGCCTTCATGCTATACTTTTTATTTTTTGTGTATTGAAAATCAAACTCCTTGCATTTTGAACGTCTCACACTTCTTTGAGCATTATTGCTACACAAAATTTATTTTTTTTTGTCGCTCTAAAGGATATTTCTTCACTTTTTAATGCCTACAGGCCTTCACTAATGACTTTGATCCTTAGCACAAGAAAGTCTCGTCTTAAATTTTTTTTTTTGCGCTTGCCCATCCGTCCATGTAAACCAGCTTTCACTAAGTTTCCAATTTCCGCAGAAATGCGTTTTTTATTTTCTCAATCCTGGTAGATACGTAGGGGGTGGTTCTTTTTATATTTTTGTAAACTTTTTATTTTTATAACGATTTTTTAATTTATTTTGTATGAATTATTTTGTTGAATGAAAATTTTTAAAAACATTTTTTGACCATAAAAAATTGACAAAATTAAAATAAATTTTCGAACTATTTCATAAATTAAAGTAAAATGTATTTTCTAAGAAGAAGATGAAACAATCTATTGCTTGGAAGATGAGACAATCGCCGGTGAGCTCATTTGGTAGTTATCCGGGTATCGCCGACTGTAAGCAGCTGAGGCCATAAAAGCGATTCGCCGGGAAGATTTGCAAACGAATCGCCTTAAGGGTGCGTAAGCGATTCACTGGGATGAGTCGCTAACAAATCGCCTAGAGAAGCCTTCAGCGATTCGCCGGGAAGATTCGTGATCAAATCACCGGAGTGGTCTTAAACAATTCGCTGAGAAGAGTCGCAAACGAATCGTCAAAAGAAGTCTTACAGCATGTTTATATAAAACGAAACCAAAGCTGAGAGTGGTTCGATGCGGTAAGCAATTCATTTTTCCATACCAAAAACTATTGTTGCTCGTTTCTTTCAATACGTTCAGCCTTCGTTTTGTTTTACATAAACACGCAGTAAAGTGATTTGCCGAAAAAAGTGGCAAGCGAATTGCTTTTAGCGTTCCTCAGCGATTTGTTGCAAATCGTCTTTATTGTACGTTACAAGTTGTTTTATAGTGAATATTCTTTGTCAAATCGGTCAACAAAAATTGTGCTGATATGAATATTTTCAGTTTTCTTACGGCAATTCAATACAAAAAAAATATTTAAATTTTTCGATGATTATTTTTAGGGAGAAGTATATAGAATAGCCTGCTTTATACAGAGAACTGCAAAAGCCTACTTGAAGTCTATTTGAAGTACTTGCTTAAAATACAAGTTTGATAATTTTCAATCAAGCATAACTTGAACTTGAATATAAATAAGCCCACGACAGCTTGCGAATTGCAAGCAGAGAACTGCACAAGCCTACTTATATAATTTTCAATCAAGCATAACTTGAACTTGAATATAAATAAGCCCACGACAGCTTGCGAATTGCAAGCAGAGAACTGCACAAGCCTACTTGAAGTATATTTCAAGTACTTGCTTAAAATACAAGTTCAAGCTAGCTTGAGCTTGATAATTTTGAATCAAGTATAGCTTGTAATTGAATATAAATAAGCCCACTACAGCTTGCGACTTGCAAGTATGCTAGCTCACAAGCGAATGACACGAAGTTTCAAGTAAAGGAAAGCTTGATGCCATCGGCAAAAAGCTTGAAAAGCTTGAAATTGAAAACAAGTATCCGAAAAATGCAATGAGCTTGTATAGGAAAAGCTTAAGCGTATTATGACTGTGGACTCCGTGGTTGGCAGTTTTAGGTGGTAGATTATTTCGGATCTGATGTCAGAATTTCAGAATTCAAGATGGCGGACAGATTTGTGAAAATTATAAAATTTTGAAATAATAGGGTTACTTTTACTTTTAAAAATATATATTATTAGGTGGCAACTCTTTTATGAAAAAATTTTATAATTTTGAAATTCTGACAACGGATTTGAATTCAGCAACTCATTGTTACCATTTAGTTCACACCAGCCCCGAATTCATAACATTACAAAAAATTAAGGTGGCAACCCTACCCACCATCTTGAATTTTAAAATTCTTACTTTAGATTCAAAATTAGCGACCTCATAACACTGATAAATGTTGTTTAAAACTCTTAAAAAGACATTATTAGGTGTAATTTTGAGATTCTGACCACGGATTCGGATTCAGCGACCCATCTTTGTTATACCATTTTTTTGCCAGCCCCGAATTCATAAAAATACACAAAATTAAGGTGGCAACCCTATCCACTATCTTAAATTTTAAAATTCTGACTTCAGATTTAAAATCAGTGACTCTCTAACACTGTTCAATGATGTTTGGGTTTCTGAAAAATACAAAAAATTAAGGTGGCTACCCTGTCCAACATCTTGAATTTTATAATTCTGACTTCAGATTCGAAATCAGTGACTCCTTAGCACTGTTAAATGATGTTTAAAACTCTTAAAAATACATATTATTAGGTGGCAATGCTGTGATAAAAATTTAGGTGGCAACCCTAACCTCTATCTTAAATTTTAAAACTGTGACATTATATCCGAAATCAAATCCGTTGTCAGAATTTCAAAATTACAAGAATTCGCAAAAATACAAAAAAAAAATCTAAGTGGCAAGTCTATCCGCCCTCTTAAATTTTAAATTTTGACATCAGATTCGAAATCATCTACCCCTAAAACTTCCAACCACAAAGTCCACAGAACCCTTAAAAGTCCAATAACGCTTAAGCTCTCTCTACAAAGCTCATTGAATTTTTTGGATACTTGCTTTAAATTCAATTAATCGGATACTTGCGAGCTTACAAGCTTTTCTTGATCGTTTCAAGCTTTTCAAGTTTCTGCCCGACAAAGTAAGTCTAAAGAAGCCAAGACAACGAGCAAGCATAAATATGACTTGTATCTGTTTGGTATTTTTGCTTTGGTATTTTGGTATTTAGTACTTGAAAAGGCTTGAACTTCAAGTAGGCTTGTGCAGTTCTCTGATTGCAAGTATGCAAGCTTACAAGCGAACGGCATGAAGTCCCAAGTAAAGGTAAAGTTTGAAATTGAAGGCAAGTATCCAATTAAAGCAAGTATCCAAAAGCTTCAATGAGCTTGTGTAGGAAAAGCTTAAGCGTATTAGGACTTTTAAGGATTCTGTGGACTCCGTGGTTGGCAGTTTTAGGGGGTAGCTGATTTCGGAATTGATGTCAAAATTAAAAATTCAGGATGGCGGACAGAGTTGCCACCTAGATTTTTTTGTATTTTTGCGAATTCTTGTAATTGGAAACTCTGACAACGGATTTGATTTCGAATCTAATGTCACAGTTTTAAAATTAAAGGTGGAGGCTAGGACTGACATCTAAATTTTTACCACAGAGTTGCCACCTAGAAAAATGTATTTTTAAGAGTTTTAAGTATCATTTAATAGTGTTGCTGATTTCGAATCTGAATTCAGTATTTTAAAATTCAATATGGTGGATTGCCATCTCATTTTTTTATTTTTATGAATTCGGAGCTGGCGCGAACACTAGGTTTTAAATTTCAATTTTAAATTTTGACATCAATTCAGAAATCAGCTACCCCCTAAAATTACCAATCCACACAACCCTTAAAAGTCCTATTACGCTTAAGCTTATTACTATTACGCTTTATAATTGCGAGCTTACAAGCTCTATCCGATCATTTCAAACTTTTCAACTTTCTGCCCGACAAAGTAAGTTTCAACAAGCCAAGCCTACGAGCAAGCATGAATATGACTTGTATCTGTTTGGTGTTTTTGCAGGCAGGCTAAAGCTTGCTTATTCAAGCTTTTTCAAGGCTTAAACTTCAAGTAAGCTTGTGCAGTTCTCTGGCTTTATATTCCAAAGATCAATTTTGAAAATTTTTAAATTAAAAAAGCCATCTTCCAACGATCGCCGGAATGAGCGAAGGAAGATTTTGAAGATTTCCTTGAATCGAGCATTCATCGCTTGGGCGATCGAAAAGCGATCCATCTTCCAACGATCGCCCAAACAAGCGAAGAAAGATTTTTAAGGTTTTTCTTGAATCGCACATTCATCGATTGAGTGATCGAAAAGCGATTCATCTTTCAACTATCGCCGGAATGAGGGAAGGAAAATTTTGAAGATTTTTCATGAATCGCGCATTCATCGCTTAGGCGATCGAAAAGCGATTCACCTTCCAAAGAAGCCTTAGGCGAATCACAAGTGCTTCGCCAAATTAACTTCTCTTCCAATCGTCTTCCAAATGTTTGATTTTCTTTCTATAGTCCTCTAACTACAAAAATAAAAACAAATATTTAATTGTATGGATATTTTTTTTATTTTAAACGTAAATTTTCACAAAAATAACTCAAAAACGAATCTTTCAATTTTCAAATCACAATTGGGGTTGTCGCTTAGTGTAATCCTATTAGTATTCGAAATCGGTACGTGAGTTTATATTAATAATACCTCATACTATACTGCAAATATAATACCACAACCAACAAACCTAAACCTTTAGTTTTTACACTACGACATCATTATTTAACCATCATATACCCTATCATATCACAATGTTACTATCATACATTCAACTTACCATTTACATCATACCATACCGATATCTTTTCTGTGAGTTTACATATCAAGTTGATTTACAAAATAATACCCTTATCTAAGAACTTTAAATACAAAATTTTCCATTTGGTAGCTCTTACAAAAACAAAATTATACTCGTACCATTTTTATTATAGATCAAACGTAAATAACAAAAACAAAACTTTAATCAGTAAAGTTTAGCCAAAAAACGAAAAAAGATAAGAGAGAAAAGAAAAAAGAAATAAGGCTTTGGAATTAATTATTTCTTAAGTAAGGAATATCTCTTTTAATAATATTAACTCAATTTTATACCATTAAGAAATATTAATAAACTTGTCAGGATATTTTCAGAACCATTAAAAAAGCTGATTCAAAATTTCATTTATTGTTGTCACATTCACCACCCAACAATATATTGTTGCGCATAATATGAAATGTCATGTTTTGTGAACAAAGATTAGAAGGATTAATAACGTGCCTACCTGTGCTCATTGTTGCCTGCGTATTGTGTTCATTGAAATATTAACATCAAGGTAAATCACTTCTTTAATGAGGTAAAAGTTGTCAAATAAGCTACGATATCAAATTTAATACGATAAATATTATTTACCAGCCTACAGCAGTTAATTTTGTAACTTTGAATAAAAGGTGATGTAACAACAAAGCTAGAAGTGGTTGGAGGGACTAATGTTATGTAGGATGCAGTGCAAACAAATCTTTAAATTGTCATCAAATAAATGCTTTCTAGCCTTTAAATTTGATATGCACTCTACGTTGCAAAGTGAGCTGGGAATAAAATTTTAAATTAAATAAAATTAAGCACAACCAGAAACTCATTTTGTTGTCAAATTTAGTGTCCTTTAAAATTAATTTTGCTTGATTTTAGTTATTTATTAAAAAAGGTTTAAAAGATATGAATTCTCTGACGAAACCATAAAACTTGTTTTAGATTTTTTGATATTTAAAAAATTTCCCCAATCAAAGGTGGAGTAGAAAAATTAAAAGATTTTATCGATATAAGCTATGAATTTCTAAAATTGCTAATTACAAAAATTTAAAGGAATTGCAGATTATTTGATTTCTATAGAACAGATTTCAATAGAATTCAATAAACAATTTTAAATCAATATTACTACGTTAACATAGGACCAAATGACTCATTTGAAATGAGTCATTCAAAAGTGTTTACTGTAGTAGTATCGTGTAAAAGCCCTTATCATAGCATCCCTGGGTCGATAACTCAACTTTAAAGTCAAAAGTTGAGTTATCGAAAGTTTAATCTTATCGTCTTATACCACGCTTAAAGTGGACCAAATGATTCATTTTAAATGAGTCATTCAAAAGTATTTACTGTTGTAGTATCGTGTAAACGCCCTAATCATAGCATCCCTGATTTGATAACTCAACTTTTGACTCTATTTAATATTATTAGAGCATTTACACGATACTACAACAGTAAACACTTTTGAATGACTCATTTCAAATGAGTCATTTGGTCCACTGCAAACGTTGT
Source organism: Dichetophora obliterata (assembly GCA_963920525.1). NCBI lineage: Eukaryota > Metazoa > Arthropoda > Insecta > Diptera > Sciomyzidae > Dichetophora > Dichetophora obliterata. The sequence goes on from OY986437.1 coordinate 10,191,465, forward strand.
ATGTATAAGACGCTAAGATTAATAAATAACCAATTCCACTTTTTACTGTTTAAAAATAAAAAGCACAAACAACTAATACACGGAAACAGGTGAACTAGAATAAAAATAGAAGGAGTACTCCTATAATCATGAAATTTTTATGCTTAGTAAGTTTAAGCGACAGAAGACAAATTTGGTGGAAATCGTCCAGTCCTTAATGGTACCTCCCTTGGACCTCTAATAATTTTTTACATGATATTGTTTGGAAGATACATACAAAAGAAGGTCGATCTAAACAACACTTGGTCAGAAGGCTATGCAAATAGAGCAGTAGATGTTTACTGAAAATGGTCGAAATCCGTAAGACCCTAGGGTACATCCCTTGGACCTCTATTAAGGATGTTGTCTGCTGCTCAAGTTTTTTAATGTTCTTCAAAAGTACAATATATTTAGAGTATACTGTAAAAATTTCAAACCAAAATTCAAAATATTAACGAAGTTAAAAAACATAGTCGAGAGCGCTGTGTGTTGTTAAAACTTTAAAAGCGTTTTTCTCGAAACAACGTTTTTTTGATCGGGCCGGATGTTTTAAAAAATTCTATCGAACCAAGTAAATTGAAATTTAAATATGTTATTGTACACTCCAATGGCTCTCGCAGGTAGTAGAATCGTACATTTTGAATAAGTTTTTCCTACTTTTTCCCCCGATGTTCCCCAAAAACACGCGATTTTTAAAAATTTATATTTATTATAGTCATTTTGTTATTTTTAAATGAAAATGTTTAAATCTACTACCTGAAGAATGATAAGCCTACACGGAGATAATTATTTTGCTTGAATCAAGCAAATTTCAAGCAAATCAAAAAGATTGCTAAATTGTAATCGCTCCTCATATATTTTGGAAAAAGCAAATTTTGATTAAATTCAAGCAAAATTTTGATAAGTTATTAGAATCTGCAAAAGCAAATTATTACTTAATTCAAGCTAATATTTGCTACGTTATTATAGCAAAGTTAAGCTCAAATAGCAAATTTATTACAAAACTAATGAAAATATTTGCTTAGTTATTATAAATTTAAATAGCAAATTTTTACTAAATTCAAGCAAATTTCTTCTAATTACACGAGCACACGTTTATTCTTAATGAAGAAAACAAAGCGACGATTGGTAAAGCACTGCGATGGTCGAATGGATAAGCCATGCACTTGCACTCACGCGGCCGAGGTTCAAGTCTCCGGATAATTGTAATTTTTCAATTTAATATAATGTTAATAGTTATTTCACTTTAAGAATATGCTAGATTTCAGCAAAAACTAATCAAAATTTGCTATTCCAATTTGTAATAATTTAGCTTAAATTAAGTAAAAATTTGCTGCTGCAGTTGCTTAAATTTAATGAAAACTTTGCTAAGTTATAATAAACTGGAATAGCAAATTATGATTAGTTTTTGCTGAAATCTAGCATAATTTAAAAGTGGCTGAGATTCAAGCGCAAGTTTTGCTTAACCGCAATACAAATTTTGCAAACAGTTTTCTCCGTGTACAAAACAACAATCTATATAAATTGTATGTATCAGATGACTGCAAGTGCCGTTATCACCCGGGCCAACAGCACAGTTTTTTTTTTGTGTCCACTTGGGACGCCAAAAAATTAAAACAAATTATTGTAAAAGGTACTCAAAAAAATTGGTTTGTACCGTTAAAGGTGTCAATAGTAACATGTGAAAAGAATTTAAATGATTGTACTATTTTATTTTTTTATGAATAAAAATTCCCGAAGAAAACCATAAAAACTAAGCCGGAACACCAGTAGCTCGTTTCTATAACTCTTCTCGTTTGCTCTGTTTCTGAAAGTGTGGTGAACCGAGAACCTGCCATTTGTCAATCGAGTTCATTCTCACTTGGTTTTTGGCAAGTGAGTTTGAGCGCTGAATTTAAAAAAGTTCGATTGGTTCTGCGAATGCCAATTGGTTTAAGCAACTTTTAGGGCAATTAGTGGATAAATTAATTTTATGCTTCTTTAAGATAAAAGTGAAGGTGAGTTTTTTAAGTTGCAGAAACAGTAACACTCAACCGCACGAGTTCAACCGTTCGAGAATGGTTGACGTTACTTTCGTTCGAGTACTTCTCGAATGATTTGTTGAAACGAGCTACAGACATCATTCTTAGGCCGCGTTCATAGTGGACGCTTTGGCTGAAGCTGATTCAGAAAGCAGCTTTGTCTAGCTTTTTTTGATCATAGTGAACGCTTATTCAATGCTTCACAAAGTAGTTTCTTGAGCTTATTTTTTGTTTACAGCTTATAGTGTGAGCAAGCGAGATGGAGATATAAGCTCTGAAAACCTTTTAAAAAGTATCTTTATTTTACGGTTGGACCGATTTTGATGAATTTTGGTGTGTATGTGCGGCTGACTCTGTAGATGGCTTAGGTCTAAAATTTGACTCAGGAGGTGGCGCTGTTGTTGCTGTGGCAGTGTTTAAATGGATATTTGAGAATATAACTCAGATTCTTTCACTAAACCATTACTTTTTATGCAAACAAAATTACAAAATGAATAAAAATAAATAAAAAGATACAGCAGTTTCTACTATGTCGTAACACAAGACGTAGAATTATATAATACTTAAATTAATAACAATCGAGTTATATACTTCTTATTAATACTAAAACATAGAAAAAGTTGGTACAATTTTTGAATTTTTTGCATATCATATATTAATAATTACAATAGACGAACAATATAATTTCAAAAGTCAAAAGGTAGTACAATTTATAATATATCATTTTAAGTACTGAAGGCTTTTTATACGGTACAAGATGAAATTTAATTGTCATTATTGAACATTTATATTGAAATTGGCTTATGATAGGAAAAGTAGGAAATATATTTGTGACAGCTTATATTGTCAATATATCTTACAAATACCATGTCGATACAGAAACTTCTTAATGTTGTTGAAAATATTTCAGATAAGAGGTTCAAGTTGTAAATTAAGTTCATAAAACATAAAAACCTTTCATTTTTCCGGTTGTGATATATCTAAGTTGAAATCTTCTGTTAGAATGATAGATATAGAATCAAAGCCACTCTTTGCCAATAAGGGACTAATTTTGATTGACATATTTTTTAACAAATGTTTAGCAAGAATGATAAAGCAATGACAAAACTTTTCCAAAAAGAAACAAAGACGTACCTTTTCAATTACTTTGTTAAGTTTCAAAGCCTGCATTCAGCGGAAGGAACTGTTTCACAACTTTCGGGCTGAATGGTATGCGCTCACAGAACATGCTCCTTGAACTGTCACAATTTATATAGCGAAAATATTTTATGCTATTTCGCTTCCTGAGCGCTTTTTCGGATAGAATGCGGCCAAAGTTTGTGTACGATTTCAGCAATTGTTTTTTAACTGGCAATGCCCTCTTTTGTTAAAAATTAACACTCAGTATAGTGATTGTGTCATATACAAGAACCAATGCGGTCTATAGATTATGTTGCCTTAGGGCCATTTTGTTCACAAAGGGCATAAATATGATTTAATTTGGGGATAACTATCTCTAGGTTAATTTTATACCAAGCGTATAAATCGGGAGATAAAAAAGTGGTTTTGTTCACATTTTATCCCAGCTTTATGCTTAGAGCATAAATTCGCTCTCAGTTTATATCGATTTCCATTGGAATGTTAGAGTGTTGCTCATTAATTAAAAAATGTGTGGGGATTATTGGTTTATTTTTGCGAATTCGGGGGTTGGAGTGAACACTAGGTAAAAATGGATCGCTGATTTTGCATCTGATATCAGAATTTTAAAATTCTGAAATTTTTCTACACAGGGCTGCCAACTAAACATTTTTGTAAGAATTTTAAACATGAAGAAACAGTATTGGGGGTAACTTCTTTCGAATCTGGTGTCAGAATTTTAAAATTCAAGATGGCGGATAAAGTTGCCACCTAATTTCTTGTTTATTTATGCGAATTCAACTCTGGGAGAAACACTAGGTAAAATTGGGTCGCTGATTCCGAATCCGTTGTCAGAATTTCAAAACTCGAAAATTTTTCTACATGTAGGGGTGCCACCTAAAAATGTTTTGTTTTAAGAATTTTAAACATGAGGAAATAGTATTAGGGGTCGATGAGTTCGAATCTGAAGTCAGAAATTTAAAATTCAAGATGGTGGATAGGGCTGCCACCTTAATTTTTTGTATTTTTATGAATTCGGGGCTGGCAAAAAAAAATGGTGTACCAAAAATGGGCCGCTGAATCCGAATAATAGGGTTGCCACCTAATAATAAGTATTTTTTAGAATTTTAAACATCATTAAGTAATGTGTAACCCCTTTTAAGCAAAAACCAAGCGCAAAGCAAACAGAAACATCAAACATTGCTTTTATATTTTTTCTAACTGGCGATGCCCTCTTGCGTTAAACAGCAATACTCAGTACAAAAATTGTATCATATACAAGAACCAATGCAGTCGATAGATTTTGTTACCCTAAGCAAAAACCATGTGCCAAGCAAACAGAAACATCAAATGTTGACTTTATATTTCATGTAATTGTGTAAAATTTATAAAAGTAAGAGAGTTAAAACATGAATTTTTCTCCCAGTGAGGATCAACCAGACCATCAAGCACAACAAAGGCTCAAAGTGTGACATAAAAACTGATTTCTGATCGCAATAAACCACCCTAATAACCTCCGAGAAATACGTAATTCTACGTCAAAGAAAAACTTAAATTTTTATGATATTTACTGCATTATTCTGTATCACGAACAAGCACACCAACGATGAGAAAGATACGAGAAGCAATACTTTTTTCCATACAAAATTGTATTGCTTCTCGTTTCTTTCTCATCGTTAGTGTGCTTCTTCGTGATACAGAATAATGCAGTTAGGTTTGATTTTTCGATCGTATAAAACGTTTTTAAATTTTTACGATGGAAACTTTAAATCAACCCTACATTTATGCATACCATATGAAAGAACATTAAAAAAGCCATTTTTGGTTTTGAATATATTTTCAACAACAAATATTTTTACCAAAGTTTTTAAAATATTAAATAAAAAAATTAAAAAGGAAACTTAAAAATAAAAATTAGAAGGGAAACGAAAATGAAAAAGATTGAAACACGATTCGACGGAAAATTAATCAAAATTTCAAAAAAATTAATGCAATGCTATGTAACATGACCGAGTTATTAACTTTCAAAGCCAGCACTTGAATTTTTGATTGATTTTTTTTTGTTATTTCACCAAAAAATAAAATTTGTACTAAAAACTTTTTGTGTGTTTGTGGTGTCAATTTCTTGGAAATTTTAAGCAACTTTTTTCTTATAAAAGACATCTAAACCAAGAATGTTACTAACCACAAAGGTATTCAGTTACCAAATTGCAATAATATAACTTTGAAAATTCTTGCATGACGGATTACACAGTGCAACACATACATTCGGGGGTGAACCAAACTAATCTCAAACAATAGTATTTGACGTTAATAACAAAAGCCCAAGTCGCTTCTTGCTCCGTTACGTCACACATATTTTTTACAGCGGTTTTCAATTTAAATTTTTTTTGTCAAAATTAAATTAAAAAATATAAAAAAATATATTAATTAGTTTTTATGATCTATTGAATAATTACATGAATTAAGATTGTGAGCTTTAGATCAAGTAAGTTTTCAAGATGGTGCATTTTGACCATCTATCTATGACAGCGTTTCTATGGTGCATTTCGATAAACTATCGAACACCAATGTATATTGAAATAAATGAAGAAGCAACTAGAACAGATGGCAACCCTTGATAGAGTTGATGGCGGTGATCTATAAATAGCCTACTGCTTTGAAATGTCATATGATAAGCAGCCATACAATTCATAAGAATGAATTCCAAAATCTGCACATTCATATGCTGGTTTAAACAGTGAGTTGATCACAGCTTAATCACTCAAAGACTACTGAAGAGGAAAATGTAGCGATTTCCGAAACAGACTGTCTAGTCAGCTAAGTGATTGACTCTATACAGAGTTGTTGTTGTTGTTGTTGCCTTCTTGAAAACTTACTTGATCTAAAGCTCACAATCTTAATTCATGTAATTATTCAATAGATCATAAAAACTAATTAACTTAACTATGGCGGAGCACTGCCAAATAAGTTTAATTAATGTCAAATTAATTAAATAATCTAATAATTGATCGATTTTTCGGTCAAAGTCATGTGTAATTGAACATTTGGTTGTGAAAATAGCCACCTTTCAGTTAGAACACTAGCTTCTGGCGAAGCAAAAACTCGTTTCATTTCTATGGTGCATTTCGACAAACTATCGAACACCAATGAATATTGAAATAAATGAAGAAGCAACTAGAACAGATGGCAACCCTTGATAGAGTTGATGGCGGTGATCTATAAATAGCCTACTGCTTTGAAATGTCATATGATTAGCAGCCATACAATTCATAAGAATGAATTCCAAAATCTGCACATTCATATGCTGGTTTAAACAGTGAGTTGATCACAGCTTAATCACTCAAAGACTACTGAAGAGGAAAATGTAGCAATTTCCGAAACAGACTGTCTAGTCAGCTAAGTGATTGAATCTATACAGAGTTGTTGTTGTTGTTGTTGCCTTCTTGAAAACTTACTTGATCTAAAGCTCACAATCTTAAAATATTATATGTTAAACTTAACGTAGGGTGGTTCTTGTCTTTGGAAGCCTAAATTTAAATTTTTCGGAACACTTTAACCTAGCTAGTATTGTACAATACATCAATAACAAAAACCCAAGTCCCATTTTGCTCCACTGCGCCCATAATGATATGGATACTATTTTAAAAAAAAACATTCAAATTACCTAACATGAAAAAAAATGTATTATCTTTTCGGTTCGTATTTTATGTGTAACCTTTAACTCGTAGAGGTTACTTGTCTTGGGTGACCCCTAGTCAAATTTTCTGGATAATATTTTTTTGGAAGGTTTTAACCTTTGCCCTCCCTCCAAAGTTGACTTATAGCGTCTTTTCCAAAAAAGGGTCAAATTGACCCATACTGGAAGGAGCTAGGGGTTTAAAGTGTTCGGAAATATATTCCCCGAAAATTTTAATTTAGGCTTCTGAAGACAAGATCCACCCTGAATTAAGTTTAACATATAATTTTTCATATTGTTTTATACCATTTTTGACCAAAAAAGTCAAATTTAAGAAAAAATATTTGTGACGTAGTGGAAGAAAAAGGTACTTTGGCTTTTGTTATTGTCGTAAAATACTATCGTTTGAGATTGCTTTGGTTTACCCCCAAAACAATGACCCTCATTTTGTGTCATAATGTTATTTACCTTAAACATTTAAGGTGTTTGATGAATCTGGAGACCTTACTATATTTGGCGATGACATCAAAAATTTGGGGTAAAGAGATATTACTTCTCGATTAACACCGGGAATATTAGCTAGTTATGTATAATATAATATCATGAATTCATACTGTAGACTTAATTAAAAATTTTTATTAGTAGCCGTAGTCCCATTGTTATAAAAAACATTCAGAAAAAACTTTTTATTCCTTGTTAAACGCTTTTCTACCATTTATCAAAATCATTATATAAAGTTCAGCATAAGTTTTACATTTTTTATGATTTTTTTTTATTTTAATTAACATTCATATATTTATTTGTAGTCTTGCTGCAAGCAGGAAAAAATTATATCCATATAACCCTAGCAACTTTTCACAATTATTATTTCCATCTACTTAAATTACGTTTTTTCTTTTCCGCTCATTAAGACCAACAAAAATCATTCTTCCATAAAAATAATTTTGAAACAAAATTTAGCCTTTCACTTAACAGTAAATCAGTGAAATGTTAACTAAACCATTTCATCAGCTTCTTCTTTAAATAAGGCCCGACTTTTGACGTGATTTATGAAATGAACCCGAGCATGAACCCTTTTTATTAATTTCAATCTTTATATTTGCATTAAAAAGAATTTATCATCATATCAAGTATTCAGGCCTATTGTTCTTAAAATGGTTGATACTCATGCTCATCGCAAGCCCTTTACTCGTGACGTCAACACACCTTTTCATGTTTTTTTTTCTCACTCTAAGAGATTAAAAAAAAAATTGCGGGAAAAAAAGGAAAAACTCGAATTCTTAGTTATAACCTTCCGCCTAACCCAAGTATATAATTTCATGAACCTTTCAGTATTTCAAGAAAGCGCTGGTTAAAAAAATAGAGGCACAAAATATTTGCATAGTAACTTTGACCATTTTTTAGGAAGCTACTATTTTTTTATTATTTCTTGGTTTATTTTACACCTGCTCTTGCTCCATTGTTATTTAAAATTGTGTTTTTTTCTTTTTTCACATGCCTTTATACTTTTCTTCTGTGCACTTATTTTAGCTTTTTGCGACACTTATAATACTACATTAGCTAGAAGCAGAAAGTGGGTGTTTGTGTCTGTTTTCTTATCACAAATTTTTGCCTCCAGGGATAAGATTCTAAAATTTCAGTCTCCTTGAATTTTATTTTTATGCACCTCCACACCAAAGAATACGTGAAGGGGAAATGAGGATTGAGAGTATTCAAAGGCGGTAAGAGTGTGAAAACGTGTAAAAAATTAATGTCAAACTTTAATATATTTCATATGCAAATTTTTAAAAGCTCAACACTTAGCCTGGTGACGCACTAAAACTGGGCCATTTGGGGCTAAATCATAAGCAAGAGCAGCATTTCAAAAAAATTTCCTAACGATTTATTCGGGTGACACTGAGTGTATCACTTGGGAGCAGCTGAATATGAAATACAATTTATTTATTAGCACTTTGATGTAAATATTGCAAAATCGTAATATAAGAAAAATGTCAAATTCATATAATAAAAATTCACACGCTCACAGTTAATTTGCTTGCTGGTATTTTATGGCTGCTATTTAAATTTGATGCTTTCGCCATAAATTGAATAAAGCTTTCATTCTTCATTTTATTCTGCTACTTTAGTAATATCTTCTTTTCTTCACTTCAACCCAGTAGTTATAGTTTTGAAGAAATCTCAAATGAATCATGTACGATTTTTCCTGATCCTTAACGAAACATGCTGTTTTAAATATACATTTCACTGAATAAAATTATATATGAAAGTTTCAAATTCGTAAAAGTACGCAATGCTGAAACGTCGAGATTTATCATGCACGAACCCAATATCGAAATATTGAGGAAGTTTCGTTAAGGAACAATAGGCAGAGGAAATTTCGTTAGCAAATTGAAAATTGAAACGTTTAAGAAAATTTAAGAAGAGATTAGATTATTTCGATGAGCGGATAAATAAAGTATGAGGAATCACCAAACCATGAAATCTAGTAATTTTTTCTTAAAATTAAAAGTAAGGTTATTCAAAGTTATTCAATAGGTGGCATATGTTGGCAAAAATTCATTTATGGATGTAAAACGATAGTACTAGGATTCATGTCTCGTATACCGTTCATTATTCCTATTAGTTACTTACTTTTTAGACTTACCTAAAGTTAAAAAATTGTGAAAAATAAGGGTTTATTCCATGTAGTTCGAAATTTCAAACCTTATATCTCGAAAAGTATTATAGATACCAGTAGCGTAACTTTATTTTGTGCGCCCGCCCGCAGGTTTCTAAAAGCGCCCTGCTTTTTACTTTTAGAGTAAAACTGTGTTATTACTAAGTTACTAGAAGCGTAGGAGAAAACAAGAGAACTCTTGACAAACAAAAAAAGAAAACAAGAAGATACTTTTTTAATTCAATGGTCATATGATGATCATCATTTATTACAACAGTTATTTTTTAAAAATATCTTATTTTATATATCTTATTTTAATAGAAATTATTAAAGAAAGCAATAACGTAAGAAATACTTTTTATAATATCAAATATAATAAAATTTATAAGATTTTATCACAAAGCAGGTAAAAAATCATCACATATTAATGCTTTATAAAAGTAAATAAACTTAGTGATTAAATAAACGGGATCAATAACTTTTTATGGGTGGAATGATAAGTTTCAGATGTTTAGTTTAAATGTTTTGTATTTGACGTTACCTGTTAACTAAAGAATTTGCTAACGTCACAAAATATGACCAACTGACTGATTCAAATAACATCAGTAGCTGACTTGCTGAAAATATGAAAGCAAACGGGTAAATCGACTTCGACCATAATCGAATTTTGCCAAACAGAGACGACTTTTGCTCAAAATATTTGGCCAAAAAAAGAAAGAGTGATCGTAGAGCTATGAAAATTGGCACGAATATCTTTAAAGACAAAATTAAGAAATCTTGAAAAAGCTACACAAATCCGACCTCTGCCACACCCACTTCCCATATAAACGAAACCCATTTTTGCCTAAAACTTCATTAGGTCGTGTCTCAAAACAACGAAATGTGCTGCATAAATTTCTTAGATGATTAATTATATTTTAGTAACTCAACCTTGGAAAATACTACCCACTCAAATTAACTACGTTTTTGTTCATATTTGTTAGCTTTTTTGATTACAGCAAGGACATTTTAAAAATTGAGTTGTTTTGTGTTTTTAAATAAGTATAATTTAGAAAAATAATCAATGAAGTAAATACTTCTCAAAATTAAAAATTAATTTAATTTAATAATTAAATTTTAATTAATTTAAAAAACTTTTTAAAAATTGAATGTTTAAAAATTTGTATCCCACTTTTAGTGTTTACTTTTATGATAAACTTAAAACCATATTTTAAAAATGTAAGCAAAAACAGCAAGGTTGCCAGACACAAGAAATTTCAAACTTTATTTTGATACTAGCTGAAACCCGGCGCGTTGCTGCCTCGTCCCGTTTCCAAAAACCCATCAAATGTTAACATTGAACAAAGCATGTTTAAATTGTGGTTAAATACTAAATCTGTGCTACCTGCAATTCCAAAGCTATTCGATAAATCATAAAGTAACTTAATCATAAAAGCCATTACTTTTGATTGGAAAGAGATATTGGGGTAATTTTTTCACATAAATTATTTTTAAGACTTGACTTTTTTGTAAAAAATATAAAAACAACATTTTGGAAAAAATAAATTTCGCCAAAAAAATCAAAGGGTGTACCTTGTTGTTTTGATGACAAAAACATTAAAATAATTTTTGCGCTTATCTGGAAGAATTTTTGCAAATAAATGCTATGTCATATGAAAGTTAGTCAGATGTGCAATTTTTAATTGATTTCATTTTTACAACAAAAACAATTTTTAAGTCATTTTTTGAGTAAAAAGTCAATATTTTGGACCTTTTTTGACATAATTATAAAACATAGTTTCACTGACTAAAAGGTACAGTTCAACCCATTTTTGTAAAGTATATTTATTGATCTTTTGAACAAAAAAATTTGAATCAAATATATTAATGGACAGCAGAGATATTTGCATCCAAAGACCAAACTTTGATTTTCATGGCGTTTTTTTCTCATTCTTTGGTAACGATGTTTTTTGAAAAAGTCGTTGTACTGAAAATTTCTACAATTTTGAGTGTATGTGAGTGTTTTTGATGCCAAAATAACAGAAATTTTTTTAAATTAAAAACAAAAAACTTCGATAAAAAATTATTATAATAACAAAATTGCCGTTAGTTGGAAAAGTTCGGAGGGGGCGTGGCAAAAAATTAGTATGTAACATTTTAAGTTAGAATAAATATAATATGTGCACCTAGTTTGAGCAAAATCCGTTGGGCCGTTTAGATTTGTATAAAGGCCAAACAAACAAACAAACAGAAAATTATTTTTATTACTATAGATTGTCTGAAAAATAGTATGAAAAAATAGATTTTTAATCATAAATTTTGATTATTTGAGATATAGGCTTTGGCAGCAAATGTTGTAAATTTGATTGGAAAGAGATATTGGGGTAATTTTTCACATAAATTATTTTTGACTTTTTGTAAAAAATATTAAAACAACATTTTGGAACAAATAAATATCGCGAAAAAAATCAGAAAGGGTACCCTTGTTGTTTTGATGACAAAACCAGTAAAATAATTTTTGCGCTTAGCTGGAAGACAGACCGCCTTAATGCCATATACGAAAATGTCAAGAAATGCCAAAAATATTCACCATTTTCAGTATAACTGCCAAAAGTAACCATATGAATTAAATAGCCAAATTTTAGTCAAATACAATCAAAACTGTTTGAAATATAGAATTTTTGTTGTTTTGTAAGCGGTAAAAAGGGGTGCGGCAAAATTATTTCCCTTAAACCATCTCGTACACGAAACAAATCGACTGCCAAAATTTTAGCTCAATTTAGCTAAAGCCTGGCGCACTTTGCTTCACTTTACGTTGACCCCCCGAAAAGTCAGTTTAACTAAAGTGGGACAGGCCTATTTTTAGTGCTCTTGCCGAGAGTAACCATATGAGCTAAATTACAAAATTTTTGTCTAATACGACCCAAACCGTTGAAATAAAACGTTTTCATTGGTTTGTGGGCGGTAAAAGGGGGCGTGGAAACCAATTTTTAGTACAGTTGCTGACAGTAACCGTGCAAACTAAGCCAACATTTAAGCTCAATCGACCAGTAGTAAATTTTAATGATTTCTCAAAAATTGGGTGTGGCTATATATCGATTACGCCCCTTTTTAGTACAGTTGCCGAAAGTAACCATACAAACTTAGGTATCACATGTTAGTCTCATAGGGCCAAAACTGCTTAAAATATAGTATTTACACTGATATGTGGGCGCAAAAAGTGGGCGTGGAAACCAATTTTTCGTACAGTTGCTGCCAGTAACTACACAAACCAAAGTACCAAATTTAAGTCTTATATGACCAAAACCGTCTGAAATAAAGCGTTTTTATTTCTTTGTGGGCGGTAAAAGGGGGCGTGGAAATCCATTTTAAGTACAGTTATCGACAGTAACCGTACATACTAAATTACAAAATTTTAGCCTTATACGATCCAAACTGACTGAAATATAATATTTTTATTGATTTGGGGGCGGTAAAAGGGGGGTGTGGCACATTTTTCCCCTCAACCATCTCGTACCTGAAACAAATCGGCTGCCAAAATTTCAGGTTAATCGGTTTAGTAGTTTTGGAGTCTATAGACATCACACAGCCAGACACACATCGTTTTGCTTTTTATATATATAGACATTGATTTGTGGGCGGTAAAAGTGGGCGTGAAAACATTTATATATAGTGACCGCCTCTTGGAGCACCTATACAGTAAGTTTCACTGTAAAAGTGTATAGAACTCTGGAATTGCCATGATTTCGAAAAAGTGGGCGTATTTATTTTACGACCACGCCCATTTTTAGTACAGTTACCGACAGTAACCATCTGAACAAAATTACCAAATCTTAGTTTTTTACGATTGAAACCGCCTGATATATATCCTTTTTTTGGTTTGTGATCGATGGAGCAAATTTGGCTTGTATGGGAGGTACCACGCCCCCTTCTCCAATCGTTACCAAACCTCACAGGAACACTCTCAAGATGTAGCTTTATTTTCCCTGAAAATTTCATAAAGATCGGTTCAGCGGTTTTGGAGTCTATACGTGATATAGCCACATACCCACCCACATACCCACATACCCACATACCCACATACCCACATACATACATCCATTTTTATATATAAGAAGATAAAAAAATAAATATAATTTGAATAACAAGAAAAATTTTATTTTTAAAAAATGCAACTTGGAAATATATTAGATTTTTGCTGCTTACTTTATACTGTACGTCGTTCTCCACTTTATTTATCATTTTCATCAAGGAACTTGACGGCGCCACTGGCTTAGTTGCGCCCGCCCGCCATGCGGGCTCTGCGGGCCCGCTTTTTACGCCATTGATAGATACATAAAAAACGATAGCAAATTTTTAAAGCTTGTACAATTTTCATTTAGAATGCAAAGAAGTTTAGAAAATTTGGAAATTTGCAGTTTATAGTTTTGAGCGCTCAAACGATCGTTCGAGTCACTGTGCGCCGCATGATAGACGCACAAGAAAACAACTTTTTTGTGTTTCTTTCCATTATATTTTGTATGAAATTTTTTTAAGTCCAGCTCATGCAGAGAGTTACTTTAAGAAATCACCATGGAAAGTTCGTCAATGATGCCGCGGACTACTGGGTAGATTTATCATGCATGTGTCTGTGTGCGTGTATCTGCGTTTGTGCTTGTTTGTGTGAAAATACTTTTTCTCTTTTGTTTCACGATGAAAATTCATGACGATAATAAGTTTTTATTATTAAAACAAAATTATGTTCTTATTTTCTCTTTTTTTTTTTTTTTGCTTTGTTTACTTTAAAGCAAAAGAGCAACCATTTTTTACATTTTGCGGTAACGAAGAAAATGTGTATGTGTGTGTTTGTGTTAATGTGTATTTGAGTAACCTTAATAAAAAGTTTAGCGCGAGTAACCCAGGAATATTTTAATGTATCTATGCTTTTGTTATGATGAATTATGCAAAGTTTACAAGAAAACTTAAATTTACTGTGAAAAATGTTCGTGAGATTTTTAACAATTTCTTAGCTTAAGGTTATATTTTTATTTTTAAAACTTTTCAAACTTTTCTGTGCAGCTTTAGCTAAAAACTTTTTGCTTATTGCTTTCTAAAGTAGAAAAAGTTTCTTGCAGCATTGCATCCTATCACATACTGAGCTACTAAGGTATCGCAGATGCAACAAGTTTCCAGTAAGTTTTTTATATCATAGACAGCTTCTGTGTTGTGAATTTTCGGTAGAGTACTTTAAAATAATTTTTTTTTTAAATTCAACTGTTTTGGGTTGAGTTACACTCGGAAAAACCTTTAAAAAACTTGGCTTGCTTTATCTGTTTTTTTGGTTTTTTATTTTAGTTGTAAGAAGCAAGGAATATTAATAAAATTAGTTCGTTGAGAAATTTTGATTCCTGAAATCATTGGAAATCATTGATTTTATATTTTGAGTATATTTCAATGTACTTTTCACTAAATTTCATTAAAAGAATTTTATACGAAAGTATATCCTTACGTACGAGTTCCTTTTTTCCTGAATTCCTTGATTAAAACAATACATAAAAGTTTGGAAATATCGCCCTTAATCAGAGCATAGGGCGGAGATAAGCTCGGCCCAACGTGATTGGTCTTGAGCCATTCTACGAACTTCCTACCAAGTGCATCGAGATTGGTATTCCGCATGTGTCGAGCGAGGCCATGTCATGCCTGGGCGACCTCTCTGCCTGGAACCTTGGGGGTTTCATTCAAGGCCCATCTTTGCAATATCGTGGTCTTCTTTGCGAAGGGTGTGACCGATCCACCGCCATTTGCGGTGTTTGATGTCAACTGCTATTTGTTTGCAAATCGAAATGACTAGGAGATCTGCGTTTGCAATTATTTTAGGTCAAAAGATCCTGTGTATAATGCGCAGACACTTGTTCAAAAAGACGTGTAGCTTGCAGTAGATGTTATCGGTAACCTTCCATGTTTCGCTAGTAGTACAGGTTAAATGCTGGTGTTAAAAATTCACGGTTTTGTTTTTGTATTTATGTTAGCGCTGCCCAAATACGGTTGAGTTTGTGGAAGGCGTGTCGGACTTTATTGGTGCGCGAGTGTACATGCGCCTCAGCACCATCGTCTTTGGTGAGTAAGCTTCCCAGATAGCACAACTGATCAAAATCTTCAATGGTTTCTTGTGTGATTGTGAGGCAAATGTCTCTGTGAGGCCATCTTGACTTGACGTTGCTACACGCATGAGTTTAGTTTTTTTAAAGTTGATTCGTAGTTCGACCTGTTTCACGTTTTTGACGAGAGCTTTAAGTTTGACCTTGATCTCTGACAGACTGTGAGCCAAGAAGCAAATATTATCAGCATAGTCAAGGTCACTAAGTTTTTGGTGCGGCCGCCGTTGAATACCACCGGGGACGTCGTTGTTTGTTTTCTTGAGGACGCTGTCAAGTACTACTATGAAAAGTAGAGGCGACAATACGCAACCCTATTGGACCCTCTTGTTGGATGGTGAATTCGTTGCTCCTTTTCCCCTTGAAGAGCACGCTGGCGTCTTCGTAAAGCTCGCGAATAAGTCTGATTATCTTATCCGGTATACCCAAGGTGCTGAGAGCGGACTACATTGCGCGTCTGTTAATTGTGTCCAAAGCACGTTCAAAATCAACGAATAGCATATACAGTGGTTACCTCCACTCAGCTGATTGCTCAATTATTATTTGCAATGACTTTATATGGTCAACGCAGGATCGATTTGGCCTGAATACATTTTGCTCAGTGCGTAGTGTGGTGTTTAGAGCTGATGCTTTTATATCCAGAATGATAAAAGGAAGAACTTTTTCAACAGCATTTAGAAGTGTGGTACCTCACCAGTTTTTACATTCCCTCTTAGAAATAAAGAAAACAGCGGCACTGTCAGTCCTCAGGATGTTGCGAAATGCTACGTGGCATGGGGCAACGGCCCTGCATGGTCATATGCTCATCCTTGATATTGCACAGAGAGATGTCAGGGAGGCGTGTATGCCTATGAACGGAAGGCATAGAGTAAGAATAACAGAAAAATGTTATAAAACTCTTATAACAGATGGAGCCGTTTGTGAAGAAATCGCTGGTAACGATATCAGTATATTCACAGACGGCTCTCTGATGAATGGCAGAACCGGGGCAGGCGTTTACTCAGAAGAGTTAAGTCTATCCTGTGTACTGAGGTTAAGGAGGTTTGTGTCTGTATACCAGGCGGAAATGCTTGGCGTAGTGCATGCGCTGGACCACCTGATAGATGGCCAGATCAATGGCAAGAAAATTGTCATTACTCTCGATAATCAGTCTGTGATTAGGTGTATGCAACGGACAGACACCACTTCCAGGTTGGCCATAGAATGTCTAACCAAACTCAATAGGTGCCCCCAGATAAATGAGCTCACACTTATGTGGGTGAGAGGACACTCTGGCATAGAACAGAATGAAAATGTTGATTCTTTAGCAAGAGAAAGATCAGCAGAAGAATTCTGTGGACCAGAACCACGTATCGCCATAGGCAACAACATGGTGGCACGCCTTATTAAGCAATGGATGGACTCAGAACACCGTACAAGGTGGAATGAAGCTGTTAATTGCACGCAATCAAAGGCGGCCGTGAAGTGGTCTCGTAGCGAGTCAGCAAAAGTTATCCGATACAATCGAAGGACTTTTAGCTGGCTTACTGCACTGGTCACAGGACACGGTCCCTTCATGTACCATCTCGGGAAGATGACTCTGACCGAGGACGATGCATTTAGGTTATGTCTAAAGGAGCCGGAAACAGCAGCACACATTTTTTGCCAGTGTCCGGCGCAGGCAAGCATAAGATTGATCACTCTAGGACGTCCATTTGTTGGTGAAGCCGAGATTGATCAGCTGGCCTACAAGGATATGCTTGAGGTGACAAAGGCTGCTTATACAAGGACCATGCTCACGTATGCGTGCTCTAAGAAATTGCATCCTTTGTCCAATAGGGGACGAAAAGAGACCCACTGTGATCTGCTTCGGCAAATCCGCAACTTAATATAAATATCTTTATATACATTCCCTCTTTCCACTCACTTGGTATTGTGTTCGTCATCCAGATTTTTAGTAGCAGCGGACGCAGAGCTGGAACAATTTTTTCTGCACCATGCTTCAACAATTCGGGTGAAATTCCATCCGCCCCGGCAGCTTTTCTGTTTTTTAGTTTGTGGGATGGCTGAAGTAATCTCCGCGATCGATGGGGACTCTGTCATGATGAATCCATTGGGATTGTGTCACCGGTTGTCATTAGCATCATCGGATTCTTCTTCCTCGATAGTGTTATCCGTGCATTCGTAGAGTCTTCTCCATTCAACCAGTTGCTCATCTACTACCCCAACAACACTCAGTTCGTATGCATGAATATTTTTTTGTATAAACACTTTTTACTTTTATTTATATTAAGAAATCAATGTTTTTGATACAACAAATTTTATTTTATTCTTAAAGTATGAAAGTTCATTTCTCAGGCTGCATTCATAGTGGACGCTTTGGCTGAAGCTGATTCATAAAGCAGCTTTGTCAAGCTTTTTTTGATCATAGTGAACACTTATTCAACGCTTCACATAGAAACTTCTTAAGCTTATTGATGTTCTTAGTGCGCGCTTTCCGCTTGTGTGAGCAAATGAGATGGAGATATAAGCGCTGAAAACCATTCAGAAAGTAGCTTTATGCTCGGAGTCAGCGTTCACTATAAACACTGAGCTTATTCCATACTTTTATTCACAAAGCATTTTTCAGAAAAACCTCTCAGCTCTGAAAAAACAGTATGAACGCGGCCTTAATAACTAAATGTTAAGCTTTAAGAATACAACAAACTTTATTGTATCAAAAACATCGATTTCTTCATATAAATATAAGTTGGAAGTGTTGATATTAAAAAACCTTCAGGCGTACGAACTGAGTGTTGTTGGGGTAGTACTGTGGTGAGAAGACTGTCATTTATACAGTGTTGCGCAATACAATAGCAACAAAATAAGTACGCTGCAACAAAATCGTGTATCTTTTTTAATATTGGGGACACACAACAATGATTATAGGAATCAAAGCATAAATTCATACATTATATATAAAACAAATCAAATTCAAATTTGGTTTTGTTTTTTTTTTATTAATGTTAAAATTAATGAGACTACATTCAATTTTCCTGAGAGCAAAACAAAAGCAAAAAAACTTGAAAAATGTAAAAAGAGCAGAAGTTCCAAGAATTATCGGTAAAAGTTCCGTTATTGTAAAGTACATGTTATTTGTAAGTCATAAACATTTAAGTTTAGTTTTGTTTTTGCGCTAGTTGTGACATTGACTGTTCCATTTATAATGGCACGTTTTAAATACTGTGATGCTCTTAAACTGCAAATTATTTCCGAATATAAAAACGGAAATTCACAAATATCTAACGTGAAACAGTTTGATATTAATCAGTCAATAGTTTGCAGATTAATAAAGAAATATACCATCACAAAAGACGTAACAACGGTATATTAAAAAGGGCGGCCGCGAAAGACATCGCTGCGTGATGACAGGAACATTTGTGGCGTGTTCAAACGAAATGCATTTGCCACATCCAAAGAGATTGTTCGGACACTTGATTTAGATATCCATCACAGCACTGTTTGAAGACGAGCCGTTGAGAACGATTTAAGAAGTTACATATCGTCAAAGAAACCTTACAAGCATAAAAAACAAGGTGAGGTGTAATAATTGAAACAATTCTGTCTGAAATTGTGACAACGAGTTGCAATTTATTGTTTTTAGACTCAGTCTTGCAAAAGAGCACCTAAATTGGACCGTTCAAAAATCGAAAACCCTTTTTTAGCCCTTTTAACTTGATTAATTCAGATAGGATGTGTACGGTACGATGCCACCCAGGTACACGACTTGAAGCCCGAAACTGCAAAATAAATTGTAAGCACGGAGGATGTGTATGGTACGGCGCCACCCAGGTACACGACTTGAAGCCCGAAACTGCAAAATAAATTGTAAGCATGGAGGCGGTCGCATTACGGTCTGGACTAGTTTTTCCTATAATGAAGTTGAACCATTTCAAAAAATCGATGGAATTATGGATCGATTTGTATGTAATGACATTTAAGAAAGCAAGATGCAACCACGTTCAGAGTGGAATATGTCGCTTCAGTGAACGTTTCAGCCCGACAACGACCCGAAGCACACTTCAAAGCTCATCAAAGATTACATTAGAGGCAATGGAATTCAAGTCCTTGATTGACCGGCACTGTTACAATGACTTGAATCCCATTGCAAATCTTTTTGGGATTTTGAAGGTAAAAGTTTCTGGTCAAAGGTTTTCCAATAAGACTGCACTGCATTAAGCCCTGAAACTTAATTGGAAACACATACCTAACACCAACATATCTAATTTAATAGATTCGATGCCGCTCAGATGTGCAGCGGTTATCAAGAATAATAGATCTTACACCAAATACTAATTATGTTGCTTTTGTTTTGCATTCAGACAAATTGATTGTAGTCACATTAATTTTAAATTTAATAAAAAAAAACAAGATCAAATTTGAATATGATTTATTTTTAATATGATGTATGAATATATGCTTTGGTTCCTATAATAATTTTTGTGTGTCTCTAATATTTAAAAAGATACACGATTTTGTAGCAGCGTACTGATTTTTTGCTATTGTTTTTCGCAGCACTGTATCTCTTAATGGTGGGATGTGCGGTTTAGCATTCATTAGTTTGTTGGTTGCTGTATACACACTTCTCAAATCCTTTCTATAGACTGCTGCTTCGGCTTCACTTGCGATGTTATTTAAATAAGCTTCTTTATCCTTCAACGCCCGTTCTTTTACCTCCAAATCGGCTGATTTGTATAGATTGACCAACTCAGACTTTTTAGCATAATCATGTGTGCTTTTGAATTGGTTCTTGATGATTTTTCTTTTTTCGACGCAATGCCAAGTGTCAGAGCAAATCCAAAGTTTGCTTTGATTGTTTTTGTAGCCCAATGTAGTTTCCGCTGCCGAAAAGAATGCCGATGTTACATCATTCCATGTTTATCTTACACCTATGTTACTGATGTTGTTGTGTAGTTGTGCCTTATACACTTCGAGGTTTCTTGGGTCGCGCAGTTTAACGATATTAACTTTACGACGTTAGCCAGAGCTGGTATTGAGGGCTGCAGGGCGCATGCGTAGTTTGGCAACCACAAGGTTATGATCGCTGTAAACATCAGCTCCTCTATGTGCTCGTACATTTAATAAAGAGTTGTGAAATCTGCGGCTGATTAATACATGATCAATTTGATTTCGTGTTCGGGCATATGTCCTTGTGTGGGAAACGCGTGCCGCCAATAAAGAAGTTTTGTGCTGCACAGAATTCCACTAGGCACTCTCCATTGTTGCGTCTTGATCCAAGACCGTGGCGCCCCATTACTGCTTGAAGTCCATTATTATTGTCATGAGTTATTTTTAATTCAAATCATAAACATAATTTTGCCAAACATTTTATGCCAACAATTCTTTAGGCGTTAGGTAATGGGGTAAAAATTGAGCAATTTTTATATATATATGTAGTGGAACCTACAAACCCAGTTGGCCGGTCTTTGTTGTGACACTTCTCTTCTAGATGAACGACGTCTGGAGTACCTTTGGAAGTTTGAGCTTTGTGATCGAGAACGTTCACTCCTCAGTTCTTGTACCTCCAGTGTCAACTTATTAAAGTTTTCTAAAATTTTGGACGTGGTCTCCGCGAAACGTTGGGTAATCGCCATTACTTCTTCTGAGCCGGAAGCTGTCTTTTTAGACATGGTAGAAATTTCACTACTTCCCATAAATCGTCTGCTAGTTTTAAGAGTACCTCTAGTTCTCTGTGTCCGGACCCGGTCAAGGCGATATTTAAACTTATTGGCAACTTGCGTAACCATAATTTGTAAATTAAATCGCCACTAACTGTTGATCCAGCTAGTAGAAGAAGTGACCGATAGAACTGAGATGGCCTTTGGTCACCCATCTCAGAATCCGAAAGGATTTTATCAAATCGCTTGTTTTCGCTGAGTGAAAATCTGTCGAGCAATGTCTTTTTAAGCCCTTCGTATGTGTTTTGTGTTGGCGGTTTTTGGATAAAGTCTAGCACAGTGACTATGACTTCTTGTGGTAACGATGTTACCAGGTATTCGTATTTAGTCTTATCAACTGTGATTCCTTTCGCTTGGAGTTGTATTTCCGCATGTGCGAACCAAGCGTCTGGACAACTCGTCCAGAGCAACCTGTGTGTATTTGTGTTGGCGGTGTTAGAGGGTTAGTCTCAAAGTCTATGAATGGTGTGTTATCTCCCTCTCCGGTGTGTGGAGTAAGGGGTGTGTGTGGAGGTGTTCGTGGCATTCTTCTCTCTAGATTTGCTTCTACTATTTTTTTAAGCTTGAAAATCCTAACTCTTCCCTTTTTTTTAGTGTACCTATGTCCCTAGTGTAGTGTAGTGCCTACGAAAGTGAGACGATAGGTTTCTTACGACCCTATCGTCTAAAGTCCTTTTTAGAAGCTACGTTGTGTGCCTCGTGGTAATCTAAAATGATACGCAACCTGAAAAAAAATTTTATAAATGTCAAAAAAAATATATATAGTTAGATTTTTACAAAATATAAAGCTTTATGTAAAAAAAATTGTTGTTGCTGCCGAAGTTGTTGTTGTTGCTCTTTTCGTTGTTGTTGTTGTTGTTATAGCTGCTGTTATTGTTGTTGTTGTTCTTTTTGTTGTTGTTGTTGTTATTGTTATAAACGCTGTGAGCTACGACTACGATTTGAAGATGTTTGTCGTGGCGGCAAGTTTGTTGGTGATTTATAGAGTAAGGATGAGGTGGAATTAAGCGAATCTGATTGAGAGTTCGTGGGTGATATTTGGCCTTTATAATCGTAAATATTCTGAGATTCTATATCGACGTAGCGCGGACTTTTAGTTTTGGCCAGTTGTTCCTTAATGCGTGCCTTAAGTTTGGGATCTTTCTTAAGTTCTAGAGTAATCAGATCGTCAGATAAGCGTAGACATTTCAAAACCTCCTTCGTTGTATATCGATGTACAGCAAATTGGTTAACTTTGAGGATAACGTCGTCAGCTAAGCTGCGCCGTTGCTATGTTCAGGTATTCCGAATTTTGGGTTCTTAACTGTGTCGTCTTCGTCGTGGACGTTTGCTTTATTATAACCCGCCGTGTCTTCAGGTGATGCAGCTTAATTTCTTTGTTGTTCGGGTGAATTTGTTCGGCTATGCAGGATCGCCAGTTTTGGTGCGAAGGCTTGTAGCTTTTTTTATATATATTTTATTTAAAAAAATTGTTTATTTTAATATATTTTGGATAACAATTTTATTTTGTGACTTTTTCATTTGAAGAATTTTCACAACTGAAATTTTCAAAATGAAAATTTCTGAAAATATAATAAATGAATACAATTTAAAATGTTTTTTTTATAACAAGTTTTTTATAGACAAGTGTAAGTATTTTCAATAATTACTTAAATGATATAGTACGTTATTAATGATAAATCAAGGTAAGTGAAATATAAAAATCAACGTCAGGAGAGGTAATTATTAATGTAACTAAAGGTAAGTATCAATGTAACGAAAAGGTAAGTATTAATGTAACAAAAGGTAAGTATTAATGTAACAAAAGGTAAAATAGAATGCAGAGATTTACTCTATGTGGTGATGCAACTGGGCGATTTTGTTACATTTTTTGGCGAAATTTTGTATTTTTTTAATCATTTTTCATATGACAAATCATCAAGGTTTTTTGGTAACATACCATTTTTTTTTTTGCGTGATTTTTCATCTTTAATATTTGACAAAAATCATAAATTGGTTATAAATAAACTTAATTGGTTATAAATAAACCTACATTTGTTATTAAATATCGCTCGCTGCAGACGCGCAAAAAATGTTGTTTGTGTTGTTAAGATCCATAGTTTATTTTCATTACAATTGATGATATTTTTTTTGAATTGCTACCGAAAAAATAAATAACTGTGTTTATTAAAACGTAATAATTTTTGTGAAAATATTTTGTGTCGTTATTCTCATGTTGTTCTGCAAAGAACTTGTTGTTGTTGCAACCTGTTGCTCCATGAACGTATTTGGCATTAAGCTCAAATATAATTCTAAAAAAATTATATATCTTAGAAAAATAAAAAATGTTTATTTTTTCAGTTACTCGACTGTGTTTGTTCCTTTTCGTTGTGTTTTCTTTCGTGTTTGTGGTGTGGCATAGAGTGGATTTTCGTTCAGGTTGTTTTTCGTTCTCTTTTATCTTGTGCATCATAAGCAACATACTTAATCCGTTCGTCGCACAGTTAATCGTTTAGAACATGCTAGCTGGACAAAACTATTTTCTTGTAATTTTTCATTGCTACATCTATATCTATACCTATATCTATATCTACATATATTTATAAATTTTTTTGGACGTAGTGATAGCACGCTATTATCTAATAGCCCCACGATACTCCACCAACTCCACCCTTTAACCGCGTCAGCATTTCATCAGCACTGGGTCTTATTTTCGTAAGCTTTCTACGTCCTCCTTACTTTCTTTAAGTAAGGAAGTTCGGAACTAGCGAGTTTCTCCCCTTCAATATTTTTTATATTTGTCTTTCACACAAAATCCATGCATTTTAACATTTCGTTCAACAGATTCTTCTGAGTTAATGTAACACCTAGCATATATTTTAATATATATGATATTTTAATATAATAATATATATACGGGGAGAAACTCGGTAGTTCCGAACTTCCTTACTTAAAGAAAGTAAGGAGGACGTAGAAAGCTTACGAAAATAAGACCCAGTGCTGATGAAATGCTGACGCGGTTAAAGGGTGGAGTTGGTGGAGTATCGTGGGGCTATTAGATAATAGCGTGCTATCACTACGTCCAAAAAAATTTATAAATATATTTAGATATAGATATAGGTATAGATATAGATGTAGCGATGAAAAATTACAAGAAAATAGTTTTGTCCAGCTAGCATGTTCTAAACGATTAACTGTGCGACGAACGGATTAAGTATGTTGCTTATGGATTAAGTATGTTAAGCTCTTCTCTCTTCCAACCACTTTTCACATTCGGAAAGTATGTGTTTTGCATCTTTTTCTAGCGCTGCGCATGAGTTACAGTAGGTATTTGTCAAAACTAGCATGGTTTGTCATCGCCTGTGTTAGGAAATAGCCCATGCTTCTATGTTGTCTTTCCATCCAAACTTTTGTGATGGGGATAAAGTAATATGTCCAGCTACCGTTCATGTCTTGATTCCTTGATTAGTCACTATATTGTCTCTGGCACTATTTTTTATTTCTGAGATTGTTCTCTTTCGCTTTTGAGGATTACTGTTGACCTAACTGATACGTTTAGTTTGGGTATATATTTTCTCTCTTTCCAGTATTAATAGGCACTAATGCCGCACTTGTGGATACTGTACGGTACGCTGATATAATACGGAGAGCACTTATTCTCTGTGCTTTCTGTTGCTCCCTAATAGTATACTTCAGATTCAGTGCCCTGACAAAAGTCGGAGTGCACTACGCTGTTTATAAATTTTCTTATCTGCGACTGTCCAAAACTAAGCTTGTCATCCAATTGAACACCCAAATAGCATAAGCATCGTTTAAAGGGTATCTCTCTAACTTGA
The DNA here is from genome assembly GCA_963920525.1 of Dichetophora obliterata. Classification (NCBI taxonomy): domain Eukaryota; kingdom Metazoa; phylum Arthropoda; class Insecta; order Diptera; family Sciomyzidae; genus Dichetophora; species Dichetophora obliterata. Next base: position 10,216,579 of record OY986437.1, read on the forward strand.
AGTCGTATTCTCGATATTTTGAAGACCCTACGATCTGTCACTAGAATGGCTTCAGTTTTTGGAGGTGAAAATTTCAGACCGTTCACAGCCATCTGTTACAACGACATAAGTTATCACTTACGACTATACCAATTAATTCGGCAGTTAACTGGTTTACTAACAGAGCTATATAATCAACGTTACCTATTAGTCTTGCGACTTCTTGCAGTTCAAAATTCAAAAGGCCATCGTATATTACATTCCAAAGGAATATTCCTTATACAGAGCCCTGAGGTACACCGGCTGTTATTTGGTACTCTTTTATACCTTTTTCCGTCTTATAAATTCATATTCTGTGTCCCAGATAGTATGCTACTATGTAAGCCGGTTTCTGAAAACTTGTAGTACCACTTTCCCCTGTACTGTGATGAAAGCGTTTTTCAAATCTTCTGTTATTGTTTCTCAGTATTCTCCTGTTTTTTTGACCTGCATAACTTTATTACATATTTCGCTAATGGCATCAACTGTACTCTTCCTCTTATGGAAGTCATGTTGCGTAGGGGATAGTCCTACAAGGTCATCTATACGCTATTCCAAACGTTTTAGCATTACGTACTCTATCAGTTTCCCTAGTGAGTCCAACATGCTGAGTAGTCTATAGGAACTAGTCTCATTTAATGGTTTATTTCCCTTTCGTAACAAAACTAACTTTTGTATTTCTCATTAAGCAGGAAAGATCTCGTTTATTAGACATGAATTGAGGACTTCAAGTCGAAAGTTCGGTCATATCTCATACACCACATCTCATAAGTGTAAATTATGATGTAACCACTAACTGAAAAAACGGTTCGACCAATTTTAAACAACATTTCAGGGTACGTTGGGTATTGTCTGTAGATGGTTTACGTGAATATGCACGAAATTGGCAAAATGGTTCCGGCATTTTTAAGATTTTCCCAAATACTCCCATACAAATATTTTGTCTGTCTGTGTGATGCCTTCAGACTCCAAAACTACTGGGCCGATTGAGCTGAAATTTTGGCAGTCGATTTGTTTCAGGTAAGAGATGGTTAAGGAAAAAAATTTGCTACACCCTCTTTTGCCACCCCCAAACCAATAAAAATGCTATATTTCAGACGGTTTGGGTCGTATAGGACTTAAATTTGGTAATTAGTTTGTATGGTTACTGTTAGCAACTGTACTAAAAATGGGTTTCCACGCCCCTTTTAACTGCTTAAAAATTAATAAAAATGCTATATTTCGGACGGTTTTGATCGTATTAGATTAAAATTTGGAAATTCGGTTTATATCATAACTGTCGGCAACTGATCTAAAAATGGGCGTCCACGCCCCCTTTACCGCCTACAAATAAATTAAAATTCTTTACTTAAGGCAGATTTGTTCGTGTAAGACTAAAATTTGGCAATATAGTTTTTATGGTTACTTTCGGGATTTTTTTTAGTAAAAATGGGTATGGTCCCACTTTTGCTACTCCCAATTTTTTTCAGAAATCATAAAAATTGACTGCTGGGCTAAAATTTTGGCTTAGTTTGTATGGATACTGTCAGAAACTGTATGGATAATGACAAAACTGGCTTCCACGCCCTCTATTACCCCCCCATCAATAAAAATGCTTTATTTCAGATGGTTTGTGTCGTATAGGACTACAATTTGGTAATTTAGTTTGTATGGCTACTTTCAGCCACTGGACGTGGTCGCACTATGTTTACCTTATTTTCAGGAGCTAAGCGTGGTCGAGACTAACTTCTCTCACGGTACCGTTCTAGCTCAGCTTATGATTTCTCTACCTAAAATTAGTATACCGAACTTGAGATCAGTCATTTAAAGAAAAGTTAAGATGCAAGAAGCATTGTGAAGCAATTTATAAAGGCTTATAACAAGTGATTGCTTAGCTTATAACATAGGTACAGTGCAATACAGTGCAATACAGTACAATTTATCGATTTTTCGATAACGTTTGAAGGATTTGGTGAGTCCAACCGCATTTAAAATAGTTAAAGACATTTAGTTCAATGCAAAGTTTTTTTTCCTTATAAAATAGGATCGGTCATCCAACACATGGTTGATGCACCTGTGACCTCGATCAAAGAGGCCCCACTTACTCCAGCTTTAAGCTTTGTGCACCATTCCCTTAAACATCATATTAAACCAACACTGCGTTCAAAGAAAAACGCAAGGATTTTCAGCAAGGATCATAATTCGAATAAACATACAATTAATATTCATCGGGCGCAAGTACATTTTTTTTTTGTGTGAAGGTCAACTCAAGGTTGACCAGAAACCCAAGGTTAACCAAAGAAAACACAAAAAAAAAATAGAAACAAATAATAATCAATTAATCTTAAGCTAAAAATTGCATAAATACGAAACTAAGCTTAAAATCTAGTTTGTCTTAAAACTAAACAACAAATTTAAAATATAAAATAACCTAAAGTTAGTACAACAACTAAAAGAATTATTGCAGTTTCAATAAAACTGTCAATAATACTTTCAATACTTCAAACTTACTTTACTTAAAACTAAAACTTAATTGCTATCTTAAGCTAACCTTATTTAATTAAACTAAATTAAAAAGAATGAATACCTTATAAAATAATACGTAAAATAATTGTAAGCTTAGTTTACTTTTAAAAGACTTAAAATTGCGTAGAAAGAAAAGAAAACTTTAAATATTTAAATAATTATATTTTTTTTATCAAAACTACAATTCATCATAAATTTGGCAGTAAATTTCTAACTCGTTCATAGTGCTATAAAAGATGTTTAACGTCAACCAAAATTATGGATTTGAATTACTTAAAACTAAAATTTTAATTTAATTTAATTTTCTAAATCTAAAATAAATTTTTGTTTCTTAAAATTAAAATTAAACCTTAAATAAAGGAGTAAAATATGTTTGCTAAAATGATCAGCATATCTTACTCATGCATATATTAAATCACTAAACAATTCTACTACTAAAACATAAACTACCTTTTTACCACAACAACAACTCTAGTGATCGCCGCTGAGCTCAACGACGCACTGCTGCAGTTATCATGTAAGTTCTTATAAAAAAAAACAAAAAAGCAACTAAGAATATTAAAACAAAATATGCCGCTTTTATGTTAAAATAGAAAGGTACTTTTTTTAAATATGCTCAATTGAATTCCAATTTCATAACATTCCACTAATGTTACTCGCAATGGTATTTTTCTTTAAAAGTTTTTTGTTGTAAGTTTTAATTGATCTCTGATTCTTTTGCTCTCTCATTAGTTTTAAAAGTAAAACTAGGTCAAATAAGGCAGGGTTGCCATACATTTTCAAATGTTAATTTACAAAATTTTTCTTCTTTAAAGTTACTTACGCTATAATGTAAAATTGAATAAATAAACTTTATGCGTGTTAAATTGTAAAATGTTTTGATTTCTTTTAAAATAGGTGCCTGTTGACCAAGTCCAAAATTATTGTTGGGTTAAATTAATACAATTTTTTTTTGGGAATTATTTTTTTAACAAGGTTGGGCTACAGGGCTTGGGGGATCATTACATCTGATCCCCTGTATCCAGTTAAGCCGATGTCACCGAAACAAATTACAAAAGGGAAAAGCTATTTCTCTCTCTCACTCTCTAAGTTTTTTGCTGTTTGTTCACTGTCCGTCTGTCTTCGTTTACCTTTCTCTTCAGTCTTTTGCTATAATTTTTTTTCTCTAAGCACGTAAATTTCTTCTTGTGTGGTTTGTCAAGTTTTGTTCAGCCAAAAACCCCTCCCCATCCGACGAGTTCTAGCCGAACCGCCAGTACGTGCTGACCGCTGAAACAAGCTCGACGTATTGTTGATGCAGTGCAACGATTCCCTAAAGGAACCATTACAGTTTTGACTTTCGATGCAAATATCTCTTCTGCTACTAAATATATTTCGATATAATATTTGTTTTGTTCAAAAGTTAAAAAGAAGCTCTTCACAAAAGAGCTGTATTGTTAGGTCAGTGTATATATTTTTTTCAAAAAAGGTCCAAAAATATTTCACTCAAAAAATGTTTTTGTGGGAAAAAAAAATCAAGTAAAAATCGCACATCTGACTACCTTTCATATGTCATAGCATTTATTTGCAAAAATTCTTTCAGCTAAGCGCAAAAATAATTTTACTGTTTTTGCCTTAACATTTCTAACACACCTAAATGACATTTTAACGGCCCCCACACAAAAAACTTGAAAAAAAGAAAATATCATTGCTCGTGCACACAAAAACGTGACGAGACTCGAAAAATTTTACCCTCAAAATCAAATCGACGCCTAAGGGCGCCTTTATAGTGACAACTTGTTGCTTTGCCGAGCCCAACCGAGAGGAAAAGCTGAAAAACGCTGCACATACAATAATATGAAATAAGATCAAAGTGCGTATGGTGCCAGCCGAACAAGCAACTTAAAGCGACTTGTGCGCTGGTATTCAGAGCGCCGATTGTTGCTTTCCTACTAGCACGCACGGTTTGTATGTGCTAAGTTTTACTTTATGTACACGATGCTAACTTATTATTTTCATTAAATAACATATAAAAGGTGGAACAACAAGGAAAACTTCAGTAAAATACATATATTTATTTTTTGCTATTTTTGCTTGTTAATTGAATTTATTAGTTTATTGGTATTAACACACTTTGTGCAAAAACAATAATACTTGCATTTAATGATAGGAATAATTTTTATTTCACAAAACAACAAAAAATTTTGATTTTATTATTTGACGTTCGGCTGTTTGCAGCTTGAAATTCATGCTCGAAGAAATTTTTCAAGTAAAGTTCAAGTAATTTTAATAGAATAGAGAGTAACATTTTGCTTGTTCTTCCCCTCTCTCGAGCTTGAAAAATGTGTAAAGATACGCTTTCAAGTAACTTCAAGTTATAAGAAGCGAGTACGGAAACAGACCTATCCTTGTGCATACTGGATTTCACTACCCCGTAGAACCAAATATTTATAATCATCCAAACCCAAATCAGTGAATTTTTGATAAATTACTGTAAGTCGTTTATCTCAGAATATTAAAATATGTAGCTGCCGCACTTTTCCTTATGACGGCAGAATATCTCTTTCCAATCAAAAGTTATGGCTTTTATGATTAAGTTGCTTTATAATTTATAGAATAACTATTGAGTTATAGGTCGCACAGCTTCAGAATTCAGTATTCGACCACAATTTAAACATTCCGTTTCACTGATAACATTTTATGGGTGTTTGGAAATCGGGGCATGGCAGCAAAGCGCCAGGTTTTAGCTAGTAACTAATTAAAATTAAAAGAGTATAACCATACAAATTTTTTATTCTTATCCTCAGCTAGAAAAAAAGCTTTCTCTTTTTCCAAAATTACTCTTTTCAAAATGATTTTTAGATTTTTAAAAAAATAGTGAAGTCTCAAAACTAATTTATGTAAACAAATAACCCCAATATGTTTTTCCAATTAAAATTTATGACTCAATATCTATTTTTTTTTTATACCGTTGACTATCAAGTATTTTAATAATACTCATTTTTGTATATAAAATATTTGCTAATATCGAGGTTTGATATTTGATTTTATATTGTTGGCGAAAAAACAACATACTGCCGCTTTTTCTTATCATCGAGCTCAAATCACAACGGTACTAAAGCAGTTTCCTTCCAAAAAAGCACAAAGCAGCGTAGAAGTCTGAACGAGGTATACTTAGTGCCATCTAGTGGCAAATTAACCTAATAGAAGGCAATAAATTTTTCCAAGTTGCACTTAATCTGACAGTTCAACAGCTACTGCAACGATTAGAAATGTCTTTGAAATTGGTTTGTGTACATGCTTTAACCTATAGATGTATGTATATGTTTTTCTACTTTTAATGTCAATTTTCGTTTCATTGAGTATCAAATCACAACGGTGAAGAAGTTTCACTTCAAAAAATTATTGCTATTTCTTGGGTTGTGTGAATAACCATTATTGAAACCAAAAACTGTTATAAATCTTTCATAACACTAGCCAACAAAGCCAGATGAAACTTTTTATGTCTAAGGTAAAAGAAAATATATTTTTCAAAGGATTTTGATCTGCTGATTCAAATTACTTTAGAACTAACCAATAATATTTATATTCTTTTAGAGATATTTTTACAATTTATAAAAAAAAAGATTTTATACCATATTTCAGACAGGAATAATACTTTAGAAAGTAGTTGAGAACAAGTCGTTCAAATTTTTTAAGAATACTATATTTTAAAAACCTTTTTGAAAACAACTTAATAAACGCTATAATTCCTTGGGATTCGGCTTCTTCTCATTCTGTTTGTGCATGTCTATCGTTCCTTTCATCTCAGCAGCAGGCTGGCTGTTGGCCGAACGGACATTTTACATATTTTTCATAGACAAACAATATTTTAAGTTGAAAAAAAATACTTTTCACAATGCCTTTGCTGAATTTTCGCTTAGCAATGAATTAGTTTTTTTTTAAATAAAACAAATCTTCTGAAATTTTGGGTAATTTGCGGTTATTTTTTTATTTAGTTTCAAGTTTTTTCAGCATTTTCCTGTTTCTGATTAGGAGAAATTTGGTTTTTTTTAGTCATTTTTCCTAAAATTGTAGGGTTTTTTTTCATTTGGGTGATTTAAAATTTTTATTTTTGTGCGATATTTCCTAGTCTTTTTTTTTCATCTTAGAATCATTGATTTGAAAAGTATTCATAATATTATAAGAAAGACACTCATGAATTTAGTTTAAAGAATTTGAATTTATATGAAAGTGCACTGTGACTTATGAGTGTCATTTAACCTTCCATTAGGCGCAGTATCTTTTGCAATGAGATTAGGCGCGGTGTTTTAATGTGAACAGTGTGAAGTTATGTTTGGAAAACAATAAATCAGTACTTTATTTTATAAACAAAATACAACAATATTCAATTCAAAATATATTCAACAAACTCTTTTGAAAAATAAATAAGTGCCAAAGGAGGAGAAAGGATTGAGACAACATATTACAATAGAAAAACTTCAAATTCAAGTCGCTTAAGCAATTTCATTTGAACAAATATTACAAACAAACTTTAATTGTGACTCTGATTAGTTCAAAAACAATTAGTAAAAAAAATATGTATTTAAGCTTGATAATTTCCCGAAATACATTGAAATATTTTCCACTCTGTCTACTTGAATAACATTATGTCCAAACTAGATACCAATATATTTGAATTTTGATGAAATTTATGTATATGACATAAACTTGCTAAAAATAATCTTCCACATATATTATTTAGACAGAGTTATTTGACATTCAAAAGACTTTCCCAAAAACTCATAAACATGAGTGTATTTATTGACTGATGGCATTTATTCCAACTTTTGTTATGTTTTAGTTTATGTTGGCAAACTTAAAGTCAAAGATGTTAGTAAAAAATTACCCCGCTACAAAAATCCTTAAAAGTGCACTACTAATGAAATTATAGTTTTTGTGAACTTTCAAACACAGCCACACACACTCACAGTCACGTACACAGGTGTACAAAAACACAAAAACACATACTGAATCAACGACCAAATCCGTTGTGAGTTAATTTTTTTTTAATTTTTCTATTTTTTTTTTTCACTTTGTTCTATTCACAGCACATGTTCAACTAAAGCCATTCAACAGTATCTGTGTGTGCGTGTGTGCAACGGAGCAGCAGCAGCAGCAGCAACATGAAATCCTTCTTGATCTGGATTCTGTTTTGTGGAGCAATTTTGCTCTTTGGTGGCACTGTTGATGCTTGGAATCGACAATTTTTCAATCGTTATTCCAGGAACCTATACCAAAATGGCGATTTGGGCGCTTCCTCGAATAGTGATATCGATGAGTTTAACGCTTTGTTTGGCATTGGCGCAGATGGTGTTAGTGGTCTAGGAGGCGGTGGCGGTGGTGGTGTTGGTCGCATTGCAGGAACTGCTTCTATACGTGATGGTGGTATTGGTAGCGGTGGTGTGCTTGGACTTGGCCAACAGGTGAGTGCATTAATTTTTATTGCGAACTTTGACACTTTGATTGCAGGCTCATTTAGAGGAATTTCACGTTGCAGGCATCGCACGTGCCGCCTTGTATTGATGTTGGTGAAAGTAATTAAATGTTATGAACTTTATATAGGCAATCATGCTTTTATCTAAGCTATTTTCTCGACTGTTGAAACTTTAAGTGTGGCCTGATGTTTGAGTGTGTCTGATGGGCTTAAATGTAGATAATTAATATCATTGCTTATTTATTAGACCGAATAAATAAACTTATTTGTTGTTAGTTGAATAACTTTTGGCATCGAATGAGTTCAAATAGAAGCAGAACGTGTCTTACATAAATACAAAACGGATGGAGTCTTATTTCCCTGCGGTAATCAAATCTAAACAAAAAAAAGAAACAAAATCTTGAGCAACTTGAAATCAGTATTCCTTGAATGTGTTTTGAACAATTTTTAATGTTCTGATATTGCCTAAAAAATCGGCAAGCATAGAATTGAATTGCATTGCAGCAATTTTTTCACACATAAGGTCTGTTCTCGAGCTTCAAAAATTTGTAAAATAACTCTTTCAAGCAACTTCAAGTTACTTGAATAGAGTATGGAAACAGACCTAGTGTGACACTATGATTGGGAATTCAGTTAAAAGAACCATACAAAAATGCAATTATTTTTCACCAGCTTGAAAATTCGGTTCAGTCGAGCTGGCCAGCAAATTTGATTAAACGAAACTTTCATTCCGACATTTCTCGTTTGCTCAACGGCAACTACGGCCAAGCCATTTTGAGCGAATTTTTTTTTAACTATTTCCATGAGAAATATATTTTTGCAATATTTGTCAGGGAGGGAAAAAAACTGAGAGCTTAAGTGTCAGTTACTGGGTAGAAATGAAAAAACACTCCTTGTCAGCAGAATAGGTCCACTTTAGCATGCATAGTCACTGCCAGTCTTACTTAATATATATTACAAGAACGCTACTTTTTTAATAATCGTCCGTCTCCAGAGCTCACCATCTTAGATTCTTTTATAATTATTCATTTTAAGTACAATGCTGAAACATAAATAAAAATATTTTCTCAATTTGGGGAAGTTCCTTAAACAAACATTTTATTAATGGCTTCTTTTATTTTTTACTGATTTCTTATTGGACTAAAAAAATTATAAATTTCAATATCTATAAATATATAAATAAATAAAAAAATAAGGCTCTTATACTCAAGGTCAAAGGTTGGACAAAATTGCCTTTTTTGCCACTGCCCCACTTTTTAATTTTTTTTTTTTTTATATACATTATTAAAATTAAAAACCATTTGTCAGATAGCAGCTGTAGATCAAACATGCAAAAAGCACGTCACAACTCACAGTGTGAAGACTTCATACAAGTTTTGGCCGTTATTAGTAAAAAAACCCTACAGCTTTGAAATTTGGTGTAAATGCTTCGTAGAGTTAAATATGAAATATATATGAGTTTGGATCAATTCCGCCCACATACACAACCACCTTCCATACGATTTTTTGTCACTGTGTTTGTAAAGCCCGTATGGAAACGTGGTAGGTATAGAAAAGTAGATATATATTTTTGATCAGCATCACCACCCGAGCTGATTTAGTCATGTCCGTTTGTCCGTCTGTCTGTCTGTCTGTGATCACGGTTACAGCCGTTATTTTGAAGCTATCGTAATGAAATTTGATACTAAAGCTTGCATCTAAAAAATAAATCAAGTACGAAAACTAGCAATATCGGATGAAAACTATGCCCGCCTCCCATACAAAGTGACTTTATCAAAAGGGTATAATATCTTTAAGTAGCAAAAAAACTAATGTATTTACTTAAAATTCTTGATATATGTTTTAATATGCACTCTAAGTTTGAAATTTAGCACAATCTTATGAAAAATTTGCCCACCTCCCTTACAAAATGGCGTCATTAAAGTAGTAGAACCTTCATAAATTCCTCAAAATTAATTCCCTACAAAACATGCATAACTATAATACTTAAAATTTTTTCTAAATTTGATATTTGGAGAAGTTAAAAGAAAAACACGCCTATCCCCTATACAAAGTGACGTCATCAAACTTGAGTAAACTTGCTCGAATATAAGCAGATGTGGGGCTTTTTAGCTACGACCCAGTCGAAGATCATTTTGCACTAGTTAAATAACTATTTTTATAGCATATATGTCAAATATTTTGAGTATTTGATACATACATACATACATACATACATATAATTTATATATATTCTTATAATCTGGGGACTGCATATCATAAAATCAAGAGATAAGAGATAAAACGAATGTGTACGTATTCTTTTTGCACCTACTATTTACTAAAAAAGTTTTTAGTCTTTCCTAAAACTTAGTTGTGATGATTATCATCACTTTTGGTTTTTTTTTACGTAATTTTGTTTTAAAGATACCGCTGAAAATAATAAAATAAATTGCTGTTATATGAAGATCCACCAGAAAAAATCACTAAAACCCCCTTCAAGTTTCGGCGGCAAGTACCTTATTTTTTTATAAATACGAGTATATATTTTGAAAATTTTGTAAAGATGGTTTTTGATGTTTTTTTTTCCTGCTAAAAAAATCCTGTAAGATATTAACGAGACAAGTTGTTCAGTTTAAGTCACTTTACTCACTGCCTGAGTTTGACCATGATCTTAACATCTAACATTATATATTTACATACATATAGTTACTTAAATATAAAGAGAGAAGGTGCAGTTATGAATGTTGTTTGATGGGTAATCAAACAGGGTGTTATTACAATATATCTTCTTACAGTTTCCAAAGTTTTGTGCAACAGAAATTTTTTCAAAAAATCACAAAAAATAATTTGTAGTTTTCGCAAATCCTGAATTTTGAACTGGATTGCCCTCTAGTATATTTCACTGACTTTACTGAAAAACGGAAAACGAAACTTTACCTAAAACCTCGTATTTATATACCAGGATTGATCAAATTCGAACAGTAATTGTGGCAATTAAATAATACATGAGCTGAAAAAAGCCTTTTGAATATCGATTTCTCATGTTTTATATATATATGTGACACTCAGTGTTGGTTAAGCAATACAAAAAGAAATATTAATAGAAAGAAGACATCAATACCTTTCTAATAAGCTAAATATCATGTGAATAGCATGAAAAATACATATTTTATAGGAGTTTAAAAAATCTTTCCGAAAATGCTGAAATATCGACTATTTTGGGGCCTCAATTAATTTGTAAAGAAAAAAAATTTTTAGTCAAAATCTTAATTATTTCCCAGTGAACCAAAACCATCTTTTTTGAATTGAATTCATTCATGAACATTTTGGGTGGGAAAAATTCACTTCGGGGCTCATAAATGAACCCTTTTGGACTCATTCGTCAGACTAAAATGACTCTTAAAAGCGAATCTTTTTTTGTTCGAAAACGAGTCAATAAACGAGCCATAGAAAACCACTTTTTTGGCACTCACAAATGAAACTTTTGCTATCATAAATTGTTTTATTATTGCATATCGATAATATGCTTTATTTGAATATATTTAGTTGTTATATATCCAGGGCCGTCGCTCATTAGAATGTTAAAAAAAAAAAAACATTTATTATTAATTTCTGAACTTATTCATGAATAAAAAATGGTTATTTTATAAGTAATTCTTTCCTGCTAAAATGATAACAAAATGTTTGATTTTAGGCTCAACAAATGTGGTTAATTATGTCAAAAATTTTCACGAATTTTATATTCTCTAGAAAGATAACTGATCATACAAATTAAAAAAAACAACCAAAACTCACAAAAAAATGTCTACCCGAAAACGTACTCACAACTATCACTTTATGCAAAACCTTCGCATATGGTTCAGTGGGTTTGCTTCTCTTGGGTATGCATTCTGAAGAAAGAACCAAAACCGCTCCATGGGAATTTCTCCGATACAATAAAAATATGGAGAGATAATTTTGGAGTCCCTCTTACTTTTGAGTCTGTGTCCGGCGAAATCTAAATGTCGATCCGGCTTAGTGTATATCCCATAATCCTTGGTACTACTTTTCTATTCGCTCCCAAATCTTGAAGTTTTTGTAAAAGAGTAGAAAAGTTAGGCGCTGACGACCGCAGAAATGATTAAGAAATAAGCCATTCATTAACCATGTGGCTAATACATCATCGAACTCCGTTAATATGCAGTGATAGGAAATCTATCTTTTTTTCCAGGACCAACGGTGACAGTGATATGTACGAAATCCCGATAGACTCATATCGACGCATAATATCTACTGTTAACTATGTTTGCATTCTTTGCATTCTAACATATAAAATGCATTCCTTACTAAAATTACCTTTTTCCAATTAATTTTTGAAAAAGTATGTGTTTGTCAGATTTATTTGAAGTTCATCATAAAATGTCAAAACTTCGTCAAAACTATTTACAGGCGCGTAGTGAATACGCATCTCTTAAAGAATTGCTATACAAATCTCACCTTAATAAGCTGGAGTCTGATATTAGAGAAAATCCGAAGAACTTTTGGAATTTCTTAAATAAAAAAAGGAACACGAAGGGTTTCCCTAAAAATATGTTTTTTAACGAAAAAACTGCAAGTAGCACTTCAGACGACACAAATCTTTTTGCTGATTATTTTCAATCGAATTTTTTATTAGACGACGGAGATGACGTGAACTGCCCTTTTTATTATAATGACAACCCTATTATTGATATGGGTTCATTAGTTCTTTCTGATGATGATGTCTTACAAAATTTGCTCACTCTAGACATTAATAAAGGAACTGGTCCTGATAATATTCCCCCAATATTTCTAAAAAACTGCGCAGCTGTGCTAGCCCAGCCATTAGCGTTTTTATTTAATTTATCTTTAAAGACAGGGCAGCTTTTGAATATTTGGAAAGAATCCATTATAGTCCCTATCCATAAGTCTGGCTCTAGGCAAAATATAGCGAACTATCGACCGATATCAAAATTGCCCTTGATCCCTAAATTATTTGAGTCAATTGTCAAAAAACACATTTATGCTAGAATTAAAAACTCTATCTCTGAATTCCAACACGATTTTGTCAGTGGTAAATCTACTTCTACAAACCTAACACTGTTCTCTCACTTCATTAAAACTGAAATGGAAAAAGGCAATCAAATTGACGTAATTTTTACTGATTTCGCCAAAGCCTTTGATAGAGTTCAGCACTCCATTATGGTTAAAAAACTTTCCCTAATGGGGTTTCATTCCTCTTTGTTATCCTGGCTGAGGAATTACCTTTCTGATAGGTATCAAGTTGTTCGTATTGGTAACTGCTACTCAAAATCTATTACTAACCATTCTGGTGTGCCCCAAGGAAGCCACCTTGGACCTCTATTGTTTGTCTTGTTCATCAACGATCTCCCAAACTTTTTACAGCATACTAACTGTTTGATGTATGCTGATGATGTTAAACTGTTTAATTCGGTTTCTTCAACTTCCGACCATCGACTTCTTCAAATTGATTTAAACAATATGATTAAATGGTGTTCAGTTAATAGACTTTATTTAAATGTTGCCAAATGCAACATTATGTCTTTTTATATGAAAAAAGAACCAAATTTTTTTAATTACTCAATCGCAAATAGTAGTCTTTCACGTGTCGAGTCTACATCTGATCTGGGAATTCTATTTGATAGAAAAATTTATATTTCCAACCATTACGATTGCATAATTACTAAGGCAAATGCAATGATGGTTTTTTTTTAAGGCGTAATTCGAAGGAATTTAAGGATCCATATACCCTTAGAACGTTATTTTTATCTTTAGTAAGGTCTATCTTGGAATATGGATGTGTGATCTGGGATCCATATTACGAGGTAGATTCTTTGCGATTGGAAAAAATACAAAAACGTTTCACTCGTTACATAATGTTTAAATTAAATTGGAATTTTATGCCAACGTACGTATCTAGGTGTGCTCTTCTGGGTCTTAATACCTTAGCCTCCAGACGTAAATTTTTCTTGTTATTTTTGTTCGCGATATAATAATGTCACATATAGACTGCGCGCCACTCCTCGCTCTTTTAAGAATATATGCGCTTGAGAGATATTTTAGGCAAAGAGATTTTTTTTACATTCCGTATCATAGGACAAACTATGGCCGTAATGATCCTATTAATAATATGTACTTAGCGTTCAATTCCATAAGTGCTCAAATAGATCTCACTCTGAATAGACAAACTTTTGAACAAAATTTATTAAGAATTGTTTAAAATGAATTTATAAAAGTGTTATATTCTTTAATATAATTATGTTTACATTTTATTAGTTTTATATCATATTTTTTTATAATTTATATGTTATTACTCAAACTGTTAAACGATTGTTGATAGTTAAAATAGAAATAAATAAATAAATAAATAAATAAATAAATAAATAAATAAATAAATATGCTTAAAGGTTAAATGCATACAATTAAAAAGTAATGTTTAAAAATATCTTTTTTTAACATGTGATGAGACTTTCTTGATTTTTTTTGCATAAAATACAAGTGTGCAAGCTACATTTTTGCGAATTGCGACGATGTCATCCATCTGGCTTTTATTATATATTGTAGTAGTTAAAGTATGCGGACAACATTTCTCATTAGTACGATTGGAGCCATATGTTTATCGAGGCCAGATGCTAGAGTCACTCAGGTAGCATAATCTTTTAATGAAAATGGCAAAAATTTCAAATGCAATTGTCTCAAAAATGGATGCGTCGATTTTTAAAAAAATAAGATTTTTGGAATCAGCGGACCAAAATTTTATTTTTTATAAATAAAGTAAATGCAAATGAGCAAAAGTAAACAAGCAACATCAGAAGTAAATCAGCAAAAGCAAAAAATAACAGCAAAATCAAATGAGCAAAAGTGAAGGAAAATACAAATGAACAATAGCTACATAAAATAGAAATGAGCAAAAGCAAAGAAGCAAAATATGGTATAGGTATGGTTCCTATTTTATATAGACATTTTTACTACACATTCCACTACTATTTCTACAAAAAGAAATTTCGCTAATTTGAGAATGAGACAGTTTTTATAACTTCCTGCAAAGTTCCATTTGTTGCGTGACTTATGTTGTTTTTGATATAAACGACACAAATGTTGCTATCAAAACTGTTTTGGTAAATTTGAAGCTAGGATACTTAATTGTACGTTTCAAGATATACGTTTTAACGGAGACGCGCGAGAGATACACGCCAAACTGAACCTATTTTTCTGTTACGGAGTGTATAATAACTTAAATGCTACACACTAACACACGCACACACAAATTGGGAGCCAATATTGCATTAAAAATCTAATTAACTGTTTGGTCCAACAGTCAGAAATCCCCACTTTTATCGCATGTCATGCCGTAAATTATTCAAGCGATGCATTTTCATGTCCTTTATGAGTGAATGAACCAATTTGATTATGATGTCGTTCGCCAAATTGGTTGATTTGATATAAGATGTGAGCTTGTCATAAAACTGACTGTGATTTTTTTATACAATAACCTTTCAAATATGTAGGAAACTGTATAAATTTCTGTATTTAACTGTATTTAACTGTATTTGGTATAAACGAAATTTCTAAAAAAATTGTAAGGCTGACATGAAATCTGCTAAAGTTCTTGAAAGCAGAAGCCTTGTATTAGTCCAAATAAAAGTATAAAGACTAGACGAATCCGTTTAATCAAATTTGTCTTCTCTGTATAAGGGCTCAACGCACAAAGATATGCTTAAGTCAAGGATTTCCGTAGATCCTGAAAGCTTTAGAAAAATTAGACAAAGTCAAACAGAATTGATTGCAACAAAATTAATACATCAATAAAAATTAGGTATTAAGGATATAAAACTGGCCTACCATCACAAGATACAAAAAGGAAATGAAGGAAATGAAAGCAATACAAACATGCTGACAGATGTTTTTTATGACATACCATCCCCCACTTTCTCCACGCCCCATTTAATAATTTCAAAGCCAACATGTCTGAATTAGACAAGTCAGAAAATCCCTTTCAATACTGTGGAGATTGTAGTGATTCTGACAAATTGCAGGAGGACGAGAAGGTTGAGGATGAATAAAGTTTTGATTCCCTTTGAAACTAGCACGTTTTCACTGGACCTGTTTGAGCTACCTACATTCGCTGGAGAATAAGACGAAAACTTGATTTATTATTAAATAACAGCAAATCCAATGTGTGGAGTAACAACCATGCTAACAATGGCAGTAAAATTTTCTTCGAATTTTATATGCTTGTGCCAGCAAACTAGCAAGTAACGCAATCCAGCAACTGCGTCTTCTCCGTCAGGTGCTGCGTGCTTCCTGCTGCGTGTCTCTGCCTTCGTGCTGCGGCTGTGGTTGGCTTAACAAGATTTTCTTAATGACAACTTATTGTTCGTAACAATGTTGACACAATGGTTGTTGTTTAAGTAATGCATGACGGCTTGTCTTGCCAAGTTTTTTTTTTTGGGACTGCTGACTCTTTTTGCTGGATCACTGGCTATGACTATGCAACAATAGTAGCAGAGAAGGGCGTCTGTCAGTCGACAACGTACGTCAGAGCAAATTGTTTATCAAGTTAATGTTTCAAATGGACTTGTCTGAACATGAATAGCAGCGGTTGAAATGCTGTTGATTGATGATGCAGTCATAATTAAATGTTGCTCATACGTCGTGTGTAATAATTAAATGTCACTCATACGCAGTGTTGCACACACAAAGCATTCATTTAACTTATGTTGATGATGATTGTTAAATATTTTCAATTGTATCATATACTAAATGTGACATTGATATGTGCTTCAGCTACAACTACTCCTCCCCCCCCCCGTTTTGCCATTCTGTAAAAGCTATTAAATTGCCTTAATTTTTATGTATGTGTTTTCTTTTATCATGCTTCAACACCCACAGCAGCCAGAAGTTTACGGTATTGTTGAGCCGCTAATTGAGGATTTGCCATGTGTCGATCGTCCTTGCAATGTTAATGAGGATTGCTGTCCCAGCGGTGTCTGCATGTTAAGCTATAGAGGTGCGTATGCTTGACGTCCCGTGCGTCAGTAAAACTTATTAATTCCGCTGACATCCACCATAAATGTTGACATTTGTTGGAACTTTTCTCGCATTAATTTAATTACATGTTCATTTTTTTTTCAACGCCCACCCACGCCTTCAGAGGGAAAGTGCATCTATGACTACGGACGCAAACGTGATCTTTGCCATCGCAACGCAGACTGTGAACCGGGTCTCTCATGCTTAAAGGGTACGGCCGGAAATTTATTCTGTCAATCGTCGTCACCCATGTTGGCAACAACAGCTGCGTTTGCAACAAAATCATTGGCCGTAAAACAGTTTGGTGAAGACTGCGTCACATCCAGCGATTGCAACATTAACAAGTTAGTGCACACGTGTGTGTGTTTGTGCGTTTGTGCATAATTGGAGTGTGCATATTTTGCATGTTTAACAATTTTTTGGATTTACTTTTTTTTTTCTTGTCCAGATTTATGTGTTGCCAGTTGCAACGCACTCATCACCGCATGTTGCCAAAGAAAATGTGCACTTTCTTCAGAGATCCTTTCATGTGCATTGATATAGCGCCAACCGAGGATGAGGTGAGTACCATATTTTCAAGATTCTGTAGAGTTTCTTTAGAAATTCAAATTTTTTTTAAGTTTTTAAATTCACTTAAAATTTGGTTGCAAAATAGAACTTTAAAGTTTTATATAAAACTAGCTGACCCGGCAAACTTTGTTTTGCCATCTAAATTATCGAAGAAATCGATCGTAAGTATAAATCGTAATCGAAAGTAAAATATTAAATTTGAGACTAAAAATTGTGTGTCACAGTTCTGTCCTAGGAAGCAATTAGTAAAGAATTGCCGGAGTTGTGTGATATTTCCCATAAAAAATAGTTACAAAATTTTCATACAGAAAACTTCTTCGGGTTTTTGCAATTTTCCAAATTTTGCACACAACTTTTCCAGTTTTTCGAAAGAAAATCAACTTCATCGGTTCAACCGTTCTCAAGTGATGAAACGTCATACATGTGGCAATTCATTTTTATAAATATAAATATTTGAAAAATATCAATTTATCTCTCTATAATATATTGATAGCACGAAATATATTTTTTTAAACCTCAAGAGTTTTGTTAATCGTTTTTTTTTTTTTTGTAAATCGACGACAAGAAACAAGATAGCTTTTTCGTCTGAATTTGATGCAGAATCTTTTTCAAAATTAAAAAAAAAGATAAACTTCTTTATATTTTCATAGATTTGATTATTTTATAGATTTTTTTTTTTTTTTTTTTGTATAAAAATTTTTATCCAATAGAATTTAACTGTTATAATTGAGTATTAAAAATGAAAAGATGGACTTGTATTAAGGGAAATAGCAAACTTATGTTATAGACCTCTTAGAGTCAAAGAGCTGATCCCATTTCTTTTTCATCCTCAACATTTTTTTTTCATCATACCTACACTCTGTTTGCCATCTATACAAAAAATTAAGAAAAATTTCCAAAATAGTTAATATATTTCCCGAATAAACTTCTAAAAGGGACAAACGCTGCTCCTACTATTTCCTTAACTTTCAACATATCTTCTGAACACACCTACCCTCTATCTGCTTCCCTTCAGGGAATCCCCTTACAGAAAGCCCAAGAAATAGCTAATATCTCTCGTGAATTGAACCCTGGAGTGGTCATATATGTATATGAGCTAATCTTAATGTTTTTTTTTTACCCCCAACATTTCTTCAAATGTATTACTGGTATTACTATTTTGTTGCTCTCAACATTTCTTCTGAACATGGCTACAAAAAATTAAGGATGATAATAAAAAAGGCAAGTTGATTGGCATTCATGGAGGTTGGCGTGATACAATAGATCTTGAGGGAATAAATGGAACATTTATTATTATGTTTTTATAGTTACATAAATAAATGTTTTTTCATTTTTTTAGTGTTCCTTATATTTAATAATTTCTTTATTTTTTACTAAAGGATTTTATTATTGCAATATAAGTATAAGGTTCCACTAACAAATTTCAAAGATTTTTATATAAAAAATTTAAAGTTTTTCTAAGTGGTAGAAGAATTTCTTACTCATGAAAAATAAATAACTCCTTCTGGTGCACTTTTCAGGACTTGCGCGAGTCACGTTTCTTGACCTCATTCAGTCAACGTCTGATGTAAGATGCTGCAGCGCAAAGCGCAACACAGGTAGCAGCTAAGCACTCGAGGCTGCAACTCAATAACAGAGAAACAATCAAAAAGTAAAGAAAGTATAAAGAAATTATTAAGAAGCAAAAAAAACAAATATACATATACAAAAACATATCTAATAACAAAATTCAAACATATCATTTTTAATTAGCGACAAAATTCTAGATTTTGAAAAACATTAACCTATATAATAAGCAAAAATCATTTATAAAAATTGAATATACCCTCTATACACAAACATATATATATATACATATTAATGAATGTACCACATGAATGTTGAAAAAAAATATTTCAATTCAATTTAAAATTATATAAAATCAATGTTGAAATTTTAAATAAAACTTAAAAAATTATATACTGGCTGAGGCAAAAGCTTAAATTAAAGTTACAAATAAAAAAATGTAACAAAAAAATTTATGGATTATTACTGAAACAATTCATCAATGTATTGCAAACAAAAAACTCAAATCAAAAAAGCCCAAACTTTGGCATTTCTCAATGTGTAAAAAAAGGAAAAAGAAATAAATCAGCTAGCATTAAGTAAAAACTAAAAAAAATAATAAATTTATTGATGTTATGAAATTTCCAACACAGTAAAAATCAATTTATAAAAAAATATATATACAACATATAGCTACTATAGTCTGATTAAATATGTGTGATTTATGGAGTTTTATTAAATTTAACCCAAAGTGAATACAACTTAATTCGATCTCTTTATTTATTCAACGGATATATTACAAATTCGTTTAGCTTTTAAGTTCTTCAATATGGCAGCATTGTTATGAGAATTGTTTTCGTTTAGAACAATAAACAAAAAACAATAATAATAAAAATAAAACAAGCATCAAGTAGAAAAAATGTTTCCAATAAAGTTTGCTGTATAGGAAAATCTCTCTGGAAAAGCAGAAATTTCGGTTTTATTCTTTTGTTTTTTTTTTCATAAAATAGGTTTGAGTTTATATTCGAACAACAAAAGCAACACTCAAAGACAATCTTAAATTGGGCATGAAAAAAGTAGATGCCTACATTTTTAATGATGAACATGGAATTGAAAAAAAATCTATGCTAATATGTTTCCTCATTTTAATAAAATCAGATAATTTTAATAAAATCGTCGTCACCTGCATGACAAAACCATGAATGTGCTGTATTATAGTTTTTGAGAAAATGAGTTTAAAGGTTTGAATGCTTCTGAAAATTAGGGATGTAAAATTTTTTAAAATTTTGATTTACCGAATGGTAAGCATTGGCGTAGCAAGCGGGGGACAAAGGGGGCAGTTGCCCCCACTTATTTAGCTAGGTTAACAATTTAAAAATAAAACTTCAAAATTTATTCAATATATCAGTTTTTTTACAACGATAATATTTTTGTATTATGTATTTTGCTCTTCTTTCTCTTTTCTTTATAAGCATGCTTCCGGATAGTCATTTTCTTTCTCTGTGCTTGCAAAAGATGGAACAAAATGAAGAGTTTCTGCTGCAATTCCAATTTGAAAAATATTCGGATACACTGAAAAAACTATTAAATTAAGTTGATAAACTTGTTGCTTTGGTTTTGAATGTGCCTGCATCAGCAGCTTCATCTGAGCGTTCTTTTAGTGCACAAAGACGATTTAAAACGTATCTTCGAGCAACTATGACACAGAAACGACTCACTCATGCGGCACTTAAACACATTCACAAGAGCCAAAAATGTCTTCAAGTGCTTAATTTTAACCCTACAGTGTAACCAACTAGTTTAAAACCAGTCTGCATACTAGTTGAAGACTGAGCAGTACTAGTTCAAGATCGTCGTTTTTTCATACACCCAACTAGTATTTTTATCATGGCAATGTCATAGGAAATATCAAATGTCTTTTTCTGAACAGATGAAAACTAGTTTATAGTATATATAATTATAATTAGTTATATTCTAGTTCACTCAAAGATGTACTTAGATGGACAAATTCAGTCGGTCTTAGTATTAATGCAGAGAAAACGGATCTGGTTCTGTTCACGAAAAGGTACAAGCCACCACAGTGGATACCACCGAAATTGAACGATATACGTCTCATACCGAAAACTCACACAAAATATCTAGGAGTCGTCCTGGACAGCAAGCTGTCATGGAAAACCAACGTGGAAGAAAGGGTGAAGAAATCCACCATTGCACTATACACATCCAAAAATATGCTAGGCAGTACTTGGGGTCTCTCACCCTTTCTGATGCACTGGATCTATGTAACGGTAGTGCGTCCTATTCTACTCTATGGAATTATTGTGTGGTGGCGGGCTGTGAACAAATCCACATTCCTCAGGCACTTGGAGAAAACTCAGCGGCAGGCAGCGCTATGCATCACGGGGGCACTGAAGTCAACTCCAACTAAAGCGCTTGAAACCATTCTAAGTATGGACCCACTGGACATACACGCAAAACTATTAGCCGGAAAAACGGCACAACGCCTTACGGCAGCAGGCAACATGCACATCCAAAATTTTGGACATTGTACAATCGGAAAGGATCTACCTAGTAGCACGGACTACATGGTGCCTCGCAAGATAGTCAATTCCAAAGTACGAACTCTTCTGGAACCAAAGGACTGGTGCAAAGGTATAGAACAAGCACAGCAGGCGGTCAACATATTTACCGACGGCTCCAAAATGCTTACGGGGGTAGGTGCGGCGGTGTATTGCGCAGAGCCTAATATAAGGCAGCCATATAAACTGCCGAACCACTGCAGTATCTTCCAGGCAGAAGTATTTGCCATAAGGAAAGCTGCTGAGATAGCCCTCAGCATGGACACACAACACTCTAACATCAACATTTTCGTTGACAGTCAAGCGGCGATCAAATCCATGCGCTCCGCTGGCATCAAGTCCAAAAGTGTCTTGGCTGGCAGAGATGCACTAGATGCACTATGCGCTTCGAAAAGAGTGCGCATCTACTGGGTCCCTAGCCACCAGGGCATTGAGGGAAACGAGATGGCAGATGGTTTAGCAAAGGAAGGCGCCGGGCTGGAATCAGAACTCGCAGAACATGTACTTACTCCGCTACAAGAGTTGTACAGGAACCTCGAAAGAAAAGCCACAATAGCAGTGAATCGTAGATGGAAAGATACGACATCGTGCAAAATCTCGAAAATCATGTGCAATGCACAGTGCGAAAAACGAACTCTGTTCATCTTGGCACGCCCGCGCAAAGATTGCAGGACACTAGTGGGCATGCTCACTGGTCACTGCATGACGGCAGCCCACGCGAAGAAGCTGGGCATCACCACGGATGACAACTGCAGGAAGTGCAAGGAACCGGGCACAGTGGAGACCCTGGTGCACCTGCTATGCACATGCCCCGCCCTACTTAGATCGCGACTAAAATACCTAGGCTCATCGACATTCCCGTCGCTTAAAGATGTAGCCAGGGTGTCTCTTGAATCCCTCCTAAGGTTTGCGAACTCAACGCAAATCTTTAAAGACTTTTAAAAACAAACACAAAGGTTCCTCTTGTTCGCTACCGGTACCACTAAGGACCTGAATTGGTCTATGTGAGCCTTCACGAAGGCATCCGGTTTAACCTAACCTAACCTATATTCTAGTTTGTTGTAAATATTTGTCAACAAATAATATATTTCCAAATTTTAACTAGTTTCTAGTTTAACCTTTCCTGAGTGGTTTGCAAATAGTCATGTTTTCATTAGTTTACAAGTACTTATAACAAACCAATGTTTCAACCAGTTCTTTATTCGGTAATTTATCTTCTGAATTTGGAGCTTCTACTAAAGGACTATTAAAAAATTGCAAGTAAAATTTACATAGTGTTTTATTATTTTATATAAAAGTAAATTTTTTAAAGTTCATAGAGCACAGTTGATTTTAAGAATATTTAATAAGTTTTATAATAGTGTAATATAGTTTAATTTTGGCTAGCTTTACAACTGGTTTATTGTGACTGGTTTATTAAATGTCGGGTCATTTTCGCATAGATTTCTGCAATGTTCGTGGACTGAGGGCGAATTATTTCTCGGTCTATGTACATTGTACTCTACATAGGCCTCAAATAATGGCACTGAGCGAGACCAAGGCCGAGGATGCAGATCCACTGGATTTTCACATACCTGGGTATCGCTTACTGCCATTGTTTTCTTTGCATAGAGGCATTGCCCTTTTTATAAGGACGGATGTAGCGTACCACTGTGAGAGGAGTCCGAACGTGACCGATCCAGAGTTTAGCTCAATGTGGGTTAGGTTCAGGCTTCGCTCTCACTTGCTGCATTTTTATTTAATTTATAGAAGCCCGAATCAAACAACTTTTAACAAACTGGACTCTCTCTCTCTCTGATTCGATTACGCATATTTTGGGGTTGTTTCCTGACAGTAAGATCGTTGTAGCAGGCGATTTCAATGTCCACAACCCGGCTTGGTTACGTCACTCGGGCCCATTGACACCTGTTGGGCAATATGTTGAGCTATTTGCTGAATCGAACCAATTGATTCAACTAGTGAAGGAACCCACTTTTTTTTACTCAAAGTGATATGCATAGCCATTATACCCTTGACCTTTTTCTGACTTCACATCATGAAAAATATGATGTGAGTGTCAACGCACCTCTTGGTAACTCGGACCATTGTACCATCTCCGCTGTTTTTCCATATTCTAACCCCTGCACCTCTACGCCTAAAGCCCCGAAGAGGACTGCATGGTTTTATGGAAGGGCAAATTGGACTGCGTTAAATAATTTTTATCGCAGCTTCAATTGGAAATTATGTTTCGCTGATAGAAATGTGAATGCCGCAGCTGTCATAGTACAAGAAATTATGTTTTTGGGTATGTGGTCTTTCATTCCCAATAAGATGAGAAGCATTAAACCAAAAGAAGCGGGCAAGTGTCTAGGTTTTCTAAAACGGTGCAAAAAATATTTCACTTCAGCTGATCTTCGCATGATCTACGCCTCATATATTAGGCCGAAAATGGAGTACAATTCGCACATTTGGGCAGGGGCTTCAAGATCTTATTTGGAGCTTCTGGACCGAATTCAACGTCGTGCGATATATTTGATAGGAGATGAAAGTATTTCATCCTCTCTCTACTCTCTTGAGCATCAACGTTATGTAGGTTGCCTAAGCCTTCTGTATAGGTATTACCATGGGAAGTGTTCAAGGGAGATACATGGCCTGACGCCACCAGCTCGTGTGTTTCCCAGGTCCACTTGGGCAGCTGTCCAAGCCCACCCCTTTACCATTGCATCGATGCCTAATAGAACCTCGCATTACCGCGATAATTCGTTCTAATGGTTTAATGAGACTAGCAGGATTGCAGTCAGATCCAAAGAGGAAGCCTTTCAGAATTGGCGTTCTAACAAGAATACTGATACTGAAAGACTTCGCATCGAGGCAAGGAATCGCTGTAATGCAATTTTAAAACGCGAAAAGTTTCTGCACGAAGCTCGCATTCGAGAACAGGTTCTTCTCTGCCCCAAAGGGAGAAAAAATTTTTGGTAATTTGTTAAAAGAGTTAAGAACCAGACATCGTCATCGATTCCAGCTCTTTTAAAAGATGACCAAATCTTCACTGACTCGGCTGATAAAGTGAACCTATTGGCTAGATTGTTTGCACAAAATTCCACTCTCTCGGATAGCAATCAGCCAATGCCCTTTGTTGAGGGTGGATCTTCTGCAATGCAGGAGATATACTTTCAAACGAGAGCAGTTAAAAGGGTCCTTACAAATCTCAACGTTAACAAAGCCTCTGGTCCTGATGGCATACTGCCAATTGTGCTTAAAATGTGTACTTCTTCGCTGGCTCGGCCTTTGCGCAACCTTTTCGACATTTCCTACAGAACAGGAATATTTCCATCTTGTTGGAAGGTGGCAAATGTCCAGCCGGTACCTAAAAAGGGTGATGCCACGAGCCTTGCAAACTACCGACCCATTGCGATATGCTCTATACTTTCCAAAGTTATAGAGAGCGTAATAAACTTCAACGTTGTGAACTATCTGGAGCACAACCAACTGCTCAGTGACCGTCAATAGGGTTTCCGTAAGGCTCGCTCTACTGGTGATCTACTGGCGTTCTTAACCGAGGAATGGAATAAATGCGTTCACTTTTTGGGCGAGAGCAGGGTTGTTGCTCTGGATATTTCAAAAGCGTTCGACCGAGTGTGGCATAAAGCGCTCGTGTCAAAACTTGCTGCATATGGTTTTGGTGGTTACTTTGTTGGATGGATCACGTGTTTCCTCAAGGACAGAACGATTCGAGTCGTAGTTGACGGTATTTTGTCCGAGAAGCACGCCATTAACGCAGGAGTACCGCAGGGTTCAGTTCTATCGCCAACCTTGTTTCTGGTTTTACGACAGAAGGTCGTTGAAGCATAACCCAATACATTCGTTTGCGGACGACAGCATTTGTCATTCATATTCATTCAAAAAACGCCCAAGCTCTATGGAGATTGAGAGAAAAAGGCAAAATATGAATGACACACTCCTAAATGATCTACAAAAAATCTCCGAGTGGGGTCTTGCTAATAGAGTAGAGTTCAATGAAAGCAAGACCCTGTTTGTAAAGCCACAAGCGGATGGATTGCCCCTTAGCTCCCCTCAATATAAATGGTGTGAATCTTGTGAAATCAGCCGCTCTTGACATTTGGGGCATATCGTTCCAATGTGATCTTCGTTGGAATGATCATATTTTCGATGTGTAGAAAGAAGTAAATTAAGTGCAACGTGAAAAATTGAGTGATTCTTAGTTTATTCTAAACTGGTATACAGTAGTGGCAAAACTAATATCTTTTATAAATTTGTAAATTATATTGACATAAACCAAACTTATTTATGTGGTACTAATAAAATAATAATAATCATCATTTATGAAATTCATATAATTAATTTGATCAGTTCAAGTCAAAAAATAATTAATACAAGTGTCGCCACTATAGTACAATGCAATGATGAGAGTGAGTCTTAATTTTCTTACTGTTGTGGCAGATAGATTGCTTCCTTTAACAAAAGTATAGCAGTTATTCATTTAAGTTTATTTTGAAAATAGCAAGATAATTTAAAATAGTACTTCATGTTTTGAATTAAATAATAACGATTATAAACATTCATTTAAAATAAATGTGTGTAAAGGAATAGCCGCTGCAAAATTTGTTTATTCATATTCATGTTTCTTTTAAGAAATTTTGGTGAATTTTTTTTGCACCCCCATTTGTACTTCCCCCCCCCAGATGAAATTAGCTTCCGGCGCGCTTGATGGTAAGTATTTAGGGACTTAACAATAGTTAAAATTTTGGCTGGCCTTCCTCTCTCCAAAGGGATTTTAAGACACATTCATTATTTTGGCATGCCCAAAAACTCCAATTTTTAAAACATTCCTTCTTCAAGAAATCGAGTAATGTATGAATGTGAAGGATCTGTTTTTCCTGATACTTTGGCTTGCCGAAATGTGCACATTAGTTCCCTCGATTTATGATTTTAATTTGGTTGACCTTCCTAACTCCTAAAGTATTATAGAACACTTTCATTTTTTGCATGCAGAAAAATTCCAATTTTGTTTAAATGTATGTGCCAGAAAAATAAATGTGACATATTCATTTTTTGGCATGATGAAAATATTTAAAAACACATTCATTAATTTTTAAGTGTATTATTGCGGCAGACCTGATCCACATTCCCCTTCCATATGTTAATACAATGTTTCTTATATAAAATTGCATCAGAATCAGCAATAAATCCAAAACCGAATTTTTTAACAGTCATGGATTTGGCAGAGATAACTTATCATATAGATGTACATCTTAGAACAAAAAAAGCGGCCGAAAAGTTTTTCAAATTTTGCCTCCAATGTTAAAGCTCTTTCCTCTGAAGCTGAAGCTCCCCAGTAGGCATTTTAGCGAGTGCTCCGCAAAAGAAGGCATGCTAGCACTGCTATTATTGGCGTCAATACACCCTCCATGATCACTGCATTGAGGAGTTCTTCTGTAAGTCCTACCTTTTGAAGGTTCTGATACTTTTCATATTATTTTATATGAATAAAATTACAAAAAAAATTTTAACGGTTTGTAAAAAAATCTAGATTTATAAAAAACAAAAAAAAATTTTTTTTGTCCGAGTTGGGTGTCTCGAACCCGGGCTTCCGAAAACTAACACATTACATATTATATTATATGTAAATATTTATACGGAAAAACTCCAAGCCTTTCCTTATATTTTTATATGAAGAACATTTGTAAAAAAAAATTTTAAATACACAGAACAGTTTTAAAAAAATGTAGATTTTAAAAAAAACAACAACAAAAGCGTTGGGTCTCAAACCCGGGCTCCCGAAAGCTCACTTTCATTTTTATTGATGCAAAATAAGCTACTGATTCTTAACAACCACGATAGACGAGTGGGCGAGATGTCAAACCGCCACACGAGAGGACCATGCTTCAAATCTGAAATTGCTAGTCGCTTTTTATTTCAAGTTTATATTTATATTGCTTTTCCCCTTAACGTGACTTCTCGAAAAAGCGCTTCTGGCAGGTCTCTTTTGAGCAAAGAGAGCGGAAGGCCTGACAAATTTTCTCATTTCATACGAGCAATAAAACGGTGTTTGCAAGGAGTGTGGAAGGCCTTTTAAAACCTAACGCAGGCCTGGTAGAAAGCCTTCGGACTCCTACAATTGCCCACTGGGCTGTGGTTTTGGCATGCAGGGGACAATATCTACATATTTATTTTAAAAGTAATGGCAATAAAGCGTGCAAAAAATAATTCAAAAATAAAAGTAGTCTCTTAAAATTATTCAAGCATACTTTTAGTACCATAGATGTGTAATCTATTTTTGAATAAAGAAAAAATTGCTTTAATTGGGTACATGACACGCCCACAAATCTTTTAATAGGCAAAAATAAAAACAAAATTCAAAAACATTTAAAAAAAGCAAAAGAGAATTAAATAAAATAACGCTCACGCTTATGTAAGAGCAAGAGAGAATGTACGAGTGCATGGTATAATTATTTGACAAGGTAGTAGCGTAGACTGGCTTTTTTCTCACGAGCGGCGATGGGTAATTGTCAAAATTAGCTGTTCATGCAATTAATCAAAGAAATGTGAAAAAATAAGCAAAGACTTAAACATAGCTAGTCAATCGCAGCAAACTGAAAACATTCCAATAAACTTCGCGAACAAATTTAATGAATCAAAGAAAAGTTAAAAATAAGCACATAGCTAGTCAACAGCAGCAAGCTACAACTCCTTTGTCTGTTTTTGTTTATACCTTGTCAAATAATTATACCATTTACGAGTGCACGTATCCATCCACTTAATTGTTTATGCACAACGCTCTTCGAAAATGCAAGCTCGCGTAAAAAAATGTTGCTCTGTAAAAGCTATGGACTGAGCTTTTTGTGCAGAAGCTTTTGTACACATATTGCAAAAATTTTGCAAAAGGTGGCGCTTAACGATGAAATTTAACAAAAATGAATGACTTGACACATATGAAAGCTAGAATCTTGAAATTTTAATAAAAGTTTTTACTAAACTAAATTCCCACAAATAATATGCCCCTAGTTCCTTGTGAACTATAGATAACAGATCTTTTTCAATTTTCAATTTTAAATTTTAATTCAATTTTAAACTTAAGTTAGTATTTTGAACTAATTATATTTCTTAATATTTTTTCTAAGCCAAATTTATAATAATTGAAAAAGATAAATAAACTTATTGCTATTATACTACTATGTAAGTGGTATAAGGCAACAGGGCGTGGCACAACTTCAGCACATTAAACAGAATTTTTTGCGTTTTGGGAAGAACGATAAATTTTATAGAAACTTATCACCACAAAAAATGTGTACGAGATTGGAAAAGAGAACGCACTACCCATAATTTCCAACATCAAAAAATTGAGAACTCCAAAACTTACCGACGCACAGTGATGCGAAAGGGCATACTAGACGGAAGAAAATTTCGAAATCTTATTTCTGAATTTTGAACATTAGAACTCTTAACAAATATCCACTGATGTCAGGAAATTTTGCTTACCTCCGCTTTAGGGATGCCAGGCGTACTGTTTTTCGCAGTACACGTACTGTTTTTTTTCAAATGTACTGTTTTCTGCATAGCACCTAAGACAGTACCAAAAAGTACTGTTTTTTACTCTTTGTACTGTTTTTTGTACTGCTTTCTTTTTGTTATTAAAAAAAAAAACAAAATAAAATATTTTTCAGTGTTTGATCACAAAAATTTGTTCAGTGTATAAAAAAAATTATGATTTGAAACACCCTGTTACAAAAGACGTCAAATGTTTACAACATTGTTATGTTATTACCATAATCCAAACAAAAGAAACAGCACAATCAACTGAATAATAAATATATGTATATATTGCGAGAACAGTCGTCGTATACCCTCCGTGGTGTTCGGATCGCTCGTCACTAGGGTTTCTGATAACTGAATTGTCAGCCTTTTTGCCTTTTTGTTTTACTCGTGATTCTATACATCAAGTGTTTTTCTGTATTTGTACACATTTAAAACCGTTAACATTTGTATTGTACTGAATAAAGTCTTAAAATAGTCAATCTCTTTGCGGCCTAAGGATGAACGATCCTCCCGATCGTCATAAAACAATGGACCAATTATTTTTTCAAGTAGACAAAAGCAAACAATTATCAATCAGTTCTACCGGGCCAAAATTCCTAGTAATGTCAAGAGTTGACAGCCAAGATAATTTAACTAATTTTTCTCCATTTCTAATTAAAAAAGTCATAGACTCCACGTGCGGCGGTGAAGTAGAGCTATGTAAAATATTAAGAAACGGTAACATCTTAATAAAAACAAAATCTAATTCACAAGCTGCAAAGCTTATAACTCTCATTTCGCTGACACCAACAATTCGTGTGGAAATCTCGGAACACACCTCTCTCAATACCTCAAGAGGAGTAATCTACTCAAACGGTTTAAGAGGCATTCCAGAAGACGAAGTTCTAAAAGAGATGAAGCATCAAAACGTTGCCGAAATTAAAAAAATAATGAAGAAAACTGAAAACGACCTCGCTGAAACTGGCTTAGTTATTATCACTTTTGCCTCCTCCATTCTGCCAACCGAAGTTCAAATTGGATACGAAAAAGTTAATGTCCGCCCCTATATCCCCCAACCGATGAGATGTATTGGCTGTCTTCAATACGGGCACACTGCAAAAATTTGTAACAACCAAAAAATTTGTCAAACATGCTCCCAAGAAATCCATGTTTTTCCCGATCTGGGTGAATCATGTAGCCGATCGCCAAACTGTATTAACTGTGTTTAAAATGGGTTTGATGATAATAAGCACAAAGCATTTGATAAAAAATGTCCGGTTTTCTTAAGAGAAAAAGAAATACAAGCTATCATAACTCTTGAAAAAGTTGACAGAAAGAAAGCAACAACAACATACAAAGAGCGCCACCAACATGGACCATCTACATTTGCCTCTGTTGCCTCGAATCAAAAGCAAAACATAACACCAACAACAACATCAACATCAGTCACGAAAGAAGTACAGTCTCCTCAGCCCTCAAGCAGTAATACTAGAGAGAGAGTAAATTACTCCGACCTGTTAAGCAACGAAGATGAAACGTCTGAAGTCAACTCAACCAAAATAAATACAGAAAAAAAAAAGGTTAAAATTCTTCCAAGAAACTTATCTAATAGAGCTAAATTAAACATAAAAAAAATTATGAAAAACACAAAAAAGAATGCCTCTCAATCAAAAGTAAAGAACGACCTAGATGACATTGATTCCTCAGAATCGATGTCATGTGATATTGAATGATAATTATCTCTTTATTTATGTTATATACAATATATTTTAAGTATACTTACAATTTAAGCTTATTAGAAAACTACTCTTCCTCTCTTCTATCTTCATCATTGCGCCTCTTCGGGCCTCTCCTCATAACTACTATGTGCAAATTATTAAATATCGCTCTCATTTCATTTTGTATCTCAATTTATGCAATAAAAGTATCATTAATTTTTTGCCATCTATTATAAAATGTCATTAAAAATACTCCAATGGAATATGAATGGTTACAAGAATAATTATAATGAGTTGTTAAGACTTATCAAGATTCACAACATTAAAATAATCACTATCCAAGAATCCCACATTAACCAACATTCTCCAAACTTACCAATCCCAAGCAACTTTTCTCTATATAACCTTAATTCGACAAACTCTCATGGTGGTGTAGCCATCCTCATACACAACTCAATTCAACATAAGCAATTATCTCTTAATAATGATTTTGACGCAATTGCTTTTGAGGTTCATTCCAAAATTAAGTTTAATATATTTTCTGCATATATTCCACCATCAGACAATTTCCAAAGCTACAATCTAGAAAATGTTCTTAGCCACCACGATGGTTCATCTTTAATTACAGGTGACTTCAATGGCTGGCACAAGAACTGGGGATCTGAAAAAAATAATCGAAAAGGAAATATAATAGCAAATTTTATCAACCAATCCAACTACGTCATTCTGAACGACAAGTCCCCTACTCACTTCTCAACACACAACACCTTGACACATGTCGACCTTACGTTCTGCACTGCAAACCTCAATATATGTGCCGAATGGAAAATCCTAAGTGACCTCTGCGGTAGTGACCACTTCCCAATCGTTATTTCTATGTTTCCAATTCAGCTACAACAAAAAACAGAGAACAAACCAAAATTTAAAACTGAACTAGCCAATTGGCAACTCTTTGTAAACAAATGCACACAATTTGAATACCTTAGACCAGCTTCGACAAACGTAAATGTAGAAGCCGCCAACTTAAAAAAAGTACTTTTACAATCAGCAAACGAATCTATCCCTTATTCCCACCCCAAAAATAAGGCTCGATCAGTTCCTTGGTGGAACAATGACTTAAATGAACTTAAAAAAGAAAAAAATAGACTCTGGTACCAATTCCGAAGAAACATGACACAGCAGAATTTGCTTAGGTACAAGAAAGTAAATGCGGTTTTAAAACGCAAAATTAAAATAGTCAAGAGAAAATCAATTGAAGGTTTCACCTCAGATATTAAACCTACCACCCCAATTTGCAAAATATGGAATAATATACGACGTTTTTGCGGTTATAAAATTTCTCATGGTATTCACTGTATACAATCACCTAATGATCCCACAAAAATCTTAACAGTCAATAATGAAATAGCTAACGAATTCTGTACCATCTGGTCAAACAGCTCTGCAGATACAAATTTCCCCCTGCAATTCCAACAAAAAAAGGCCTCGATATTACTAATCATCCCCAGCAACCCAAGCTCCAAAGCAAAGTCAATAGAACAAGATATAAGCATGATAGAATTTAATGCAGCCTTAAGCAAACTGAAAGGTAAAACAGCAGGTAACGATAGAATATCCTATCCAATGATCCGGAACTCGCCACTCATTTTTAAAACTCGCTTACTTAATCTTTATAATTCCATCTTTAAAAACAAAATCCCTCAATCGTTTAAATTTAGTAAGGTTATTCCAATTCTTAAACCTAAAAGCGACAAAAGATATATTTCATCATACAGACCAATATCTTTGAATCTATGTTTTGCAAAAATTTTAGACAAAATAATTGCCAATAGGCTATGGTGGTTTGTGAATACTAACAAACTCCTTGATAGTCGTCAATTGGGATTTAAGACAGGCAAATCCCCAGCAGATTCTCTATTATATATAGACTACCTGACTGCTAATTGCCTCTCATCAAAAAATCACTTAACAATCATATCGTTAGACTTTGAAAAGGCTTATGACAAAATAGGAGTGCATACAATAATAGACCAGCTAGTTTCCTGGAAAGTAGGACCAAAAATAGTGAACTACGTCCATAGCTTTATGACTACCCGACTTATAACTGTCAGGGTAGGTGGTACACTTTCCAAAGTAGGACATCTTCAGAACGGTATACCCCAAGGATCCCCTCTTTCGGTGATTCTCTTCCTGATAGCATATAACAAACTATGCTCAACGATATCTTTGCACAGGAATATCAACTTCTGTGCATACGCTGATGATTTTAATATCATTATTAAATCAAATAAAGTCAAAAACCCTATTATTAACCTGAACGACCTCTTCCAAGACATTCAGAACTGGTGCAACTACTCAGGAGCTATTCTCTCTGCCACTAAATGCAAATACATTCACATTTGCCGAAAACACAATTGCCAATGTACAGTACTTTCTAATAATACTCATCTAGAATTTACTGAAAATTTAAAAATTCTGGGAGTCATATTAAACAAGAAATATAAATGGAACTCACATATTGAATTTCTAAGTTCTTCCCTAACTAAACAACTTGCTATTGTCAAATGCTTATCGTCCCCAAAATTTAACTGCAACACGATTTCCCTAATCACACTTGTCAATTCTTTGATTATATCTAAACTAAGCTATGGACTGTTTTTATTTGGATACGCACCTAAATCACAGTTGAATAAACTGAAAACTATTCTGAATGCATCCCTCAGAGCAGCACTTGGTGCACTACGGTCAACCCCGATAAATAATATGTTATTTGAAGCAAATATTCCAACCCTAGAAAACTTAGCAGACCTAACAACATCACGACTAATAAGCTCACTTCTAAGCAGCCAAGACAATCCGTTCAGCAACATTATAAAGAGCCTTAGCAGAAGAGTCAGACCTCTGAAAACAATGCCAGCGTCTCTTAGCAATGCCAATGTCTCTTAGCGATTTACAAAAGTTGAATACAAATCATAATCAATACAAAGTAATGTTTCTAGCCCTAAAACAAAAAATGAATGATTATACATTTATATACTCGGATGGATCCTACATAGATGGCAAGGCCACATATAGCATCACCAACGAAAATGAAGTCCTTAGAATCTCCAACCTCCCTCTCTATAGTACTATTTTCTCAGCAGAAATGATTGCTATACTAGAGGCTATAAAACTGCTCGAAAACAAAATAGGTAAATTTGCAATTTGCTCAGATTCTCTATCAACCCTCCAGGCCATTTTAAACATCAACAACAAAGATTACTATGTGCTGCTGATAAGAAACCTTCTGATCAGTAAATACCCAAAGTTTGTTTTAATATGGATTCCTGGGCATGTACAAATTGCAGGCAACGAGTTTGCAGACCAAGCTGCAAAACAGGCTCATCTAGCTCCCCTTATAACCACCCACAATTTTAATGTTAATGATATTAAAAAACACATCAAGAAAGAATTCCAAAAAAGACAATCAGTCATCTAGAATATTACTAACAATTGGTACCAAAATGTAAACTTAAAAAAACTTTCTGCCATACAATTTCTGCCTTCAGACTCATCCGAAATAAACAGACTGGACATCATTAAATTCGAACGCCTCAGAATGGGCCATACTAAACTAACTCACGGACACTTAATGACCAATAACCTCCCCCCAACCTGCTCCTGCAATCAAGATTCTAACGTTACACTTCCCCACTTCCTTTCAGATTGTTCACTTTTTGATCGCCATAGAAATCAAACCTTCAGTAATATGAACCCACTCTCACTTCTTTCCGTTCCCTCATCCAAATCTATATACTTAATCACGAAATTCCTAAAAATAACTAACCTTTACAAAGACATATAAACTTAAATTTTGCTATCTGTAAAAGTAAAGATACTTAAAATACGTTACTAAGCTTAAGGCTCTAGGCTATAGCTTCATATATATAAATATATATATATAATTAGTTTGTAAACAGTATTTTATAAGCTAATTTGTTAAATAAATAAATAAATATATTGCGAGAAGATTTAATTTAGCGGACATTTTACACCACGGTAAGATATATTTCGAATTTTTGTTTATCCTAGTTTAAAAAATACATTTTCAGAAATGGAAAGCGAGGAGAATATTTCAGATGATATATTATTAAATAGCTCGAGCACAGATGTTGAAGAAGTAAGTTGTCGATCATCTTCTAAACAAAAAAAGAGAGCACGGCGTAAAAACAAATTCCAAGATAGCTGGAAAAGCAACTTTAATTGGATTACTAGAGCTAATGACGAGTTTATGGCAAAATGCATATCTTGCGGCGTTTGTTTTTCTATTGCTAATGGGGGTATTGCCGATGTCAAACGCCATTTGAAGACAGCAAAATACATACGAAATATGGGAAGCAGGTACCAAAAATCTGTAAGTTGCTTTTTAACCCATAATTAAAGCCGTAAAGGTACAGAAGGAGCACAACAGGCTATCTCAGCAGCAGAGGCTGCATTCACGTATCATACCGTGTCACATAGTCACAGCTACAAATCTGCAGATTGCAGCAGCAAGCTATTTAAGGAGATGTTTGCCGATTCAAATGTGGCGTCCAATTTTAAATGTGGTAGGACAAAGATGTCCAAGATTACAACAAACATCCTGGCTAAGCATGCCATTAAAACAGTGTTAGATGACCTAGCCTTTGACCGCCCATTTTCTATATCGACCGACGCGTCAAATAAAGGAAATATAAAAACGTTTCCTTTAGTTTTACGGTATTTTAGTAAACATTCGGGTGTTAATACAAAACTGTTGAATTTTTATAATTTAAATACCGAAATGTCAATTGATATTGCAGAGTCTATAAAGTCAAAATTAGAAAATAACAATTTAAACTTAGCCAACGTCTCTAGTTTTTGTGCAGATAATGCTAATGTCAACTTCGGCTGCAAAAAAAGAGTCTTTGTTGAGCTTAAAAAATGTAACCCAGATATCATAGGTGTTGGATGTTTGTGTCACATCATTAGCAATGCGTTTAAAAATGCATTAAAACTTATGAAGTTCGATATAGAGAATATTGTAATTAAAGTTTTTAATGAGTTTAGCTCATCGACAAAAAGAACATCCAATCTCAAAGAGTTTTTTGAATTTTGTGACTTAGAATGGAGTGAATTGCTTCGCCATGTACCAACGAGATGGCTTAGTTTAAACCCTGCAGTGGAACGATTATTGAAAAACTATGCACCCATAAAAACATATTTTCTTTCCAAAGATGATTGTTCAGCCGTTTTAAGGGAATTTTTTGAGTCTGAAAGTTCCGAAGCTTATTTAGGATTTATACACAATATTGGAGTTGCATTATCATCGTCTATAAAAAAATTGGAGGAGGATACCCTTGTTATCGTAGATATGTTCAAAATAGTTATACAGCTTCGCGACAAATTTGAACAACAAAAGACCGAGAAGTTTTATGGTTACTTAGCTGAAACCGTCTGCAGAAATTGTGATGATCCACAGGAAATATCATTGTTTAAAAGACGAGCCGAAGCAGTTCTTTCATACATAATAACATACATCGAAGAACATTTCGATTTAAAAAATAATAAATTCGAAAAACTCAGTGTCTTCAATTTGAATGCTCACATATCTTTCCACGATTTTACTGAAGTGATTAAATTGTTCGGTATCAAAAATATTGATATGGATCTACTTTTTGATGAGTTCTTTTCTTTAAAAACTTTTGCTGAAAACGTAAAAAAAGAAACAACCATAGAAGAAAAATGGAAAGCGTTTTTAAACAGTGGAACGTTTCCCAATTTTGAAAAAATATGTAATTTTATTTTTTCCATTCCTCATTCCAATGCCGCTACGGAAAGAATATTCAGCTGCATGTTTTCATTTTGGAGAAAAGAGAGAAACAGACTCTTAATAGAAAACTTGGAAAGTGAACTTATTATAAAAACTAACTACGATTATACCTGTATCGAATTTTTAAAGTTTTTGAAAACTGAAGATGGAAAAAATGGTATTTTAAAAGATGTACCAAAAAATGATAAATATTTATAAGATAACTTTTAAAGTGTTTTTATTTAGGTAAACTATATATTCCTACCATCTCCCAGTGAAGACTAGTTATTGAGTCTAAATAATTGAGACAGACCGATTCCAAGCCGATATTAAAATTCTTATTTTTTTGGGCATAACTGAATTTAATTTTGCTATTTTTTATTTTTTTTTTTTATTGAAAATTATTTGTCACGCTTGTAGCAATATTTGTGCTGTAAAAAATAATCTTTTTTTTCATTATCATGGATTGAATAATGGTAATTAGAATGTCTCAATTTTACATAATCAACGATGTTAACTGGTGTTTTTTATTTATTTATTTATTTATTTTAAAATTTACCTTTTTAATTTAAATGTTTCTCAATTCTTTAATCAAAAAAATTACAAACAAATATTATATGTATATTTTTATAATACTTATTATTTTAGGTATTCCTTTTTTGTAATCATTTTCAATTACTTTTTTTTTTTAATTTTAATGTTGAATGTTCAATTACTTTATTGAATGTGCAAATACTATTTTTAACTCGATTAATAATTAACTGGCTAGTTAAATTTTTTTATTAATTCGTGATTTATTACAGTTCTTTATTCAAGGAGAAAATTTAATATACCTTTGTAATTTTTTAAATAATACACAATTTTTTTATTCATGAATTTACGAATATTTTTTAACTAAATAAAATTTAAAGTTTTATTAATACTTGTTAAAGTATTTCGTAGTTTCAGTTATGATCTCATGTTTTTGTTTTGTTTATGTTATTTTTATGTAATTTCTTATGTTTAAATATGTTTACTGGAATAAAATGTTATGTTTTTATTAAAAGAAAATGTACTGTTTTTTTTTTAATTATACTGTTTTTTTTTTTGTTGTTGATGTACTGTTTTACCAAATTTTAATTCTGGCAACCCTACTCCGCTTTCTACCAAAAATACTAAAATTGTCAATGTTGACCCAAAAAGTGATTTTTTTGAAGTTTTAGTTCATGAGTTTTCTAGTTATATTTAATTATATGATTAAAATATTTATTAACACCCAAAAGAGTTGAAAATTGGCAGGCTTCTTAAATTAATTTTGATCTTTTGAAATAAAATACATTCAATAACGTATCTTTTAAAATGTCGGCACTATAAAACAGTATTTAAGGATACATATGCGTAAAAACGGAAAATTTGGTAAAACATTTTGGAAACTAAAAAAAAAATGGGATACCTCAGATTTTCAAAAATTTTTTTTATTTAATAACTACTGTCTTTTTTAAGCCCTGGGAGTACCAAGGTGCGCAACTTTTTTAATTTTTTTTTTCGAATCTATGGTCCTAAATATGCCTGTAAAAACCGTGCTCTGACCGTTTTGTATGAAAAGTGTCGATTTTGAGGTCAATAAGAATGTAAGCGGAGCTGAAATATTCTCAACACATCACAAAATATTTTTACACTTAAAAAAAAATTTAGTACATACAAAATAAGAAAAATTTTCTTAAATTAAGGTTTTTTTTTTAGTAAAAACAGAAAATTTGGTGAAACGTTTTTGAAAATAAAAAAATGGGATACCTCAGATTTGCAAAGTTTTTTTTTTATTTAATCACTATTATATGTAATTTAAGCTATAAGAGTGCCGAGGTGCGCAAACTTACGGTTGTCTTGTTATTTAACCTGTTTTATGGGCTCAAAAATGCTATTAATTTTAATTGAAGCAACATTTTCCTGTTTTTCTCCAAATAACGACTGTAATCGTGACGACAGATAGTCAGACAGACATGGCTTTATATACTCAGGAGGTGATGCTGAACAAGAATATATATATTTTTTCACCTTTAGCGCCTCCTTTTTGGCATTTCAGACGAAATAAAAAAAATTATATTTCCCTTACTTAGTAAACGTGGCGGTTAATACACAAACATATATGAAATATATAAAAATATATAAAATAAAGTTTTTTCTGAATGACCCTGTTATTTATTATGTTGATTTTATATGATTTTAAATACAAATTCTAGTTGTTTGATAGTTTAAATTCGTTTATTAAGCTTTAAGTCAAGGTAAGAACAATTAATTGTTCTGAGGAATCTTTACAAAGAAACAACAACAACGTTTTCAATATGAAAAAGGATAACATCACTAGCTGATTTTATTGCAATTTCGGCCCTGCTATTTAAAATCAAGTATGATTTAAACTACCAAACATTTAGAATTTGTATTTAAATCATATAAAATCAACATGATATATAATATATACATATATATATATAAATATATATATTAAGAAAAGAATACACTGCTCAAACTGAAATGGCAATAAATTAAAAAAAATTAAAGAAATATATTATGCAATTATTACATCAGAGAGTGGGAGCAACATGCAATCTCTTTAAATTATAATCTTTGCTGTTTGTTGTTCATGTTTTTTTTAGATGCATTTTTCTAACTCGCTTTGTATGCAGTTTTTTGCTCTGTGGAAAAAAATAACAACAACGTAAAAGCAAAAAGTAAACAAACCGAACAAGTGAGAACGAAGTTTAAGTTGATAAAAGCATTAACAGAAATAATAAAATAATTAAAAGTTATTGAAGTGATTTCAAGTTTTAAGAAAATTAAAAATGACAGATCTTACAGAAGGTTTATTTAACAAAATATTCATTGCTTTAAAAATGTGGTTTAAAACCATTTTTCGTAGGATAAATTATTTCAATATCCCATGTGGAGTTTTTTGGGTTATGGTGCGATCTACAAAATGATGACTTTCACGATAAATTTTGTTTCTTCAAACGACATTTTAACTTATAAAATTGAAGGTAAACATTAGTTTTCATGCAAATAGAATTGAACAAGATGGAAGTCAGCTGGTCGCCGAAAGGATAAGTATAAATGCAGCTTTTGTGTTTACTACATTATGCGGCAAATTTTTCAGGACCAAATTTTGAAGTTTTTTTACAAAGTGTGACGGCTAAAAAAGCAAAAACCAAACTTTATAGAAATTCTAAATGAAAAATATGTTGAGCATCCATCGCACATCGTCTTACCTGTCAATGTCGTTACAAATTTTTTTATTAATTTTTAAATTTGAAGTGTAAAAATTTTGTTGTGCCGACATTCATTGAGTTGTTATTTGTTATGGTCATTAAGAGATCAGACCAGGTGCGATTGACCCTCAACATATTTAATTCCCTCTTTAGAGCTTTCATAAGGTTTGGTTGTGCCTCTTTTTGGGTCGATTTTGTCACACAGTGTTATTATTGTACTGGTTGCAACTTGCAAGAGGTTGAGAATTTGTTCCTACTTGGTCTGAAATATACCAAATAGTGTAAAGATAACTTTATTGTCTTCCTGTAACAATAAGTTGATAATACCTTTCAGATCACAGGAAAGTGATCAAGCCTCTGGTCAAAATGTTTTAGAAGAGCTCCACCTAGCAGGCAAAATGAGCTCACGAAATCAGAAATTTTTCGTGCTACTCACAATGAGCTCTCTATGAGGTCAGTATTAGATTTTAAAGGCAAATAGAAAATACAATCAGTTATGAGGTGATAATGAGATCGTTATGAGATGAAGTGAAAAATACACCGAGATTAAAAGTTGTTTTGATTGGAAGTTTGTTATAAGCTAGTTATGAGGTATTTGTGATAATTCAATTATTAACACAATAAAAAGATACAAAAAATTAAAAGAAAAATGGCGCAGCTTATAAATGTAAGTTTGTTTTTGGCGAAATATTAATTTATATCTTCTGTTTTAATGCGACAATCTCTACATTTTTGCGCCGGCCTATTAAGATAAAATAGTGCTAAAAAATTACAAAAGAAGTGGATCGTTTACCAGAAATAAGCGAAAATATTTAAGAATGGCAAAGCCATAAAAGCTTCTGCTGGCAGTACTGATTCAAGGTTGTTAGATGAAAACAGCGAAATCAATGAATTTTTAGAAGAGAAACGACCTAATCAAATGAGGAATGAAATTCATAATGTAGACGATTTATCTGGATCTTGTGATAATAATGATGATATCGATATTAAACATTTATTTACAATTACAAGTTTTTTTTACATTTTCAGAACTTCTTGCTTTCAAGGCCATTTTTTTGATATATGAGCTAATTATTTGAGTTCACGACTTACCTTATATTGACCTCATACTTAGTTCAAAAACATGCACCAATTAACTCACTATTACCTCATATGTGTCTCATAAATAACTATTAATGACTTTAAGCGAAAAATTTCCAAATCTCAAATGGTTCATATTGAGCTCATTCTGAGCTAGAATGCCTGCTGGGCATACTGCGTCTAAAGGCTCGCACGGTAGGCCATCGAAACGTTTTGCAAAAACAAAACAAAGTACATATGTGATTTGTTGAAATCAAGAACCGTGGATGAGCTCTCATATGCTGCTCAAATGTTTAAACGGGTAAGTGGACTCCGTATTGATGTACATATTATAAAATTGGCTTGTGAATCTCCCGAAGAGGCAAAAAACTTTATAAAATTCCAATATAGTACAGAAGCACAACACTATTATACCAATGTGAAGGCGCTAGCCATTTACATTGACAGTAGGTTAACTTCCTATACCGGCAATAATCGACGAAAGAGGGCATTACGAGCGGGCCATAATTTATATCCTTCTCTTTATAAACTTGCAAAAGCAAAGAAAGACTATTTTCCTTCAGAAAATTCCATCACTATGACTGAAACTATTGCTTCCATAAATATGTAAGACATTGTCAATCACACTACGGAAAGCATTTTAAATGTGATACAGTCGGTTATTGCTGGCAATATTGAAAATTTTAGTACATTGACTTTAATTTGTAAGTGGGGTGGTGATGGCAGTTGTGGTCATAGTACTTATAAGCAAAGGTTTGACGAAGACGATAGCACTGATGAGTATTTATTCGTAACGTCGTTTGTTCCTTTACAGTTGCGGCTAACTGAAAATTCAAAAAAGTTGGCAAAATAAAAATCCATCGTCTACTGGCTTTGTAGACTGATAAAATGTGTAAACTGATAAAGAAACCGAAAAGTTAAAAATAGAAGAGTTTGGAAATGTTTGCCTTCAATTCTTATGGCTTATCATGCTTAACATGCTTGGATAAAAACGCTTGACTGTATTTTACATATTGGGTACAGGCTAGATGTAAAATATGGGCAAGCCGCGATAGCAATGATAAGTTATCTGTCGCGAATAGAAAAAAGCAAATTCAACTTCCGTTTAAAAAAGAACTTGGTCTAGTTAAAGATAAGCCCAAGCCAGGCTTTGGCTTTTCAAACGATGGGAACACTGCCCGACGTTTTTTTAAAAACCATGAAAAAAGCTCTTCTATAACTGGAGTAGATGAGAAGCTTATAAGAAGATATTATATAATTTTTAGCTGTATCTCCTTCTGGTTATAACAGATATTTATTTATTTGAAATTTATATTAATATACAACGTTATAAATGGTGTTTTACGCCGGTAACAAACAGTTCATAAAATTCTCTGCCATACTAAAGATATAGTGCAACAATGCATCGTTGAAATAGGGCAATTATCTGAAGAGGCACAAGAGGCTCGTAACAAAGACTGTAGACGTTTTCGTTTGACAAACACACGTAAAAGCTCAAGAGTTAATACACATTGTTAGAAAATTGCATCCGGACGTATAGTTTTTCTTATTCCTGCTGATGAATCAGAAATTACAGCCACACGACAATCTCGCTTTCCTCTTGTTAATGATGATTCAACTAGTGATAATGGTCCAATGGTGCGATCCTGAGGACGATTTTTTGTCGTCAAATTTAAGTAAAAAATCCCATTCTTAATAATGTTAAAAAAAAGAAAAAATAAATAAATTCTTAAATTTGGAAATTTTTAACTTTAAGTAAATTTCGTTATCGCAGCATTTCTCATTTCTGTATTTGTATGTAGTAGTAAGCCCG
Source organism: Dichetophora obliterata (assembly GCA_963920525.1). Taxonomy (NCBI): domain Eukaryota; kingdom Metazoa; phylum Arthropoda; class Insecta; order Diptera; family Sciomyzidae; genus Dichetophora; species Dichetophora obliterata. Next base: position 10,259,458 of record OY986437.1, read on the forward strand.
TATGGTATTAAAACGCCAGAATCAAACATACCTAGATTTTATTTTAAGCTCTTGAATAGATTTTCAACTGATCAAAATTGAAATGAAATTAATTTTAGCCTTTTTCCACTATATGCGATATAATGTTTTAATTATTTTAACTCTTAATTTTAAGAAAAAAATTCAAAGGATTTGGGTGTGGCGAAGTGGGTAAACCTTATTTACACGAAGTAAAGAAATAAAAAAAATAAAAAATTTAGAAAAAATTATAAATTGGAAATTTTTCATTTTGGAGCGCAGTTGTTCAACTTTAACTATACACTCACGGAACTGGCGATGCTATCAAAACATCGCTTCTTCTAGCCGTAATATTACAGTTCTCAAAAATTTAATATATGAGGCTGTGACAACTTCCATAATGGCTGCTAGATTCCAGTTTAAAAGCTGCTATTTCGGTTTTGACAACCTTACAGGAAGTTGTAAGAACTTACAATGGTGAGAGGAATTCGGTTTTGATAGCCGAATCGTGAAGGGGTCATAACAGCGCCTTTTGTGGCTGCTATAAATCGTGATGTTGACAAATCGTGGAAAAATGTTTTGTGATGAAATTGTGAAAGTTAAGTTTTGTTTTTTCACTTTTTGTTTTAATATAACTCAGTTTCTTTCATTTCTCTTTACTGTTTGTGAAAAATTAGGTACTTATAAAACTGCCATAATTTTGCTCAAAAACAAAAGTTTTCATCATGACTTCTTGAGAATTATTTCCGATTAATTAATAGCTTATCGTATTTTATTTGTACTTACAGTGTGTTTTATCCCGTTTAAGTTATTTCGAATGTTTATAAATACTGATTTATTAAAACTTTATAAATAATTTTTTGTTTTTTGCCAACAAGCGCACTGAAATGTCAAAATAAAATAGATTTATTCGTTTTTTGTGGTTTTAGTATTCGCAGTAAAAGCGTGAAAACCGTATTGAGGTTACAATAGCCGTATAAAAGTTACTCAAGACGCAAAAATTGAAAATTAGTTGCAGTAGCCACAATACTGAATGTATCACAACTGTAACCACAGCTTTTAGTTGCGAAAGACGCTGAAAAAAATTGTCGTTTTTGTTTTGTGTTTCTTGCAGATTCAATTAGGGTTATGAGAGCTCTCATAAAGTTCTTGTAATAAACTTTCAGCCAAAGCAACTTCTTTTCATATATAATAACTCTAGTATGGCTATTACAGCCTCAACTTTTTCATGACAGCCGTATACGAAATTCAATAATTCCCTGAGTGTAGTTTTTTAAATTATATTTTCTTTCTTCTTGATGTTTATAAAAAAAAAATAACTCACCTGAGTAGAATCTTTCACTTTTGTTTGAAGTACTGCACTTAAAAATGGCTAAAAAATAAACAAAAAGGCTTTAAAGGAAAATTTAGAGGTTTTTATGGAAAAAGCACATTTTAGGCTTTCTCACACTTTTGGAAGCAAAAGCTTTACAGTGGCTGCGAATTTTTGAAAAATGTTTTCATCGCGTATGACATATCATACGTTGTTATTAATGGATTAAAATAAACTTAAAGTGCCTGCAAAATGTATTTCAATGTTATTGTATTTATAATGATTACAAGTTTAAAAAATCTAATGTTCCTTTCAAATGAATAAAAGTTACGTTTTATGTTATGTTTTTAAGTTTTAGTTATAGTAAAATAACTAAAAGTAACAGTTGTTAACTATTTTTACTTTTAGTTATGTTTTACGTTGTTTGTAACTTTTATAAGTTAAATGCAAATTTTATAAAAAAAATCATATATACAAAAAATTTGTAAAAAACTATTAATGACTTCAATTGAGTAATTTTATTAGCTGTTAATTTTAAATAAAAAAAAATATATAAATTTGCTAATACGGATTTACACAACTTTTTATTTCGCATTTGTCGATTTACTCTCCTCGGGCTGGCATCGCTGGTTTTAGCTGTGAAATTATAAAAGATAATTCGTCAGTATAACAGTTTTATAGCGGTGACGCTAAATACCTCAAATATTTTTAGGCATATGATGAAATTAAGAAGAGAAAAAGCAACATAACAACAACAATTATGTGCAAACTTTAACTAGCTATAACTTAAAAGATATAAATTTTTAAGAAATAAAGCCCAGTTTGCACATCTACAGGTCTAAACCTACAAAACCATACTAAATTTATTAAGATTGGACTTGTACTTAAAAAGCCTTACGTCGTACAAAATTTGCGTTTGCGTACTATATATAAGATTCTCACATGTATGGGAGGTGCTACGCCTACCAATTCTCCAATCGTGCTAAAATTTTTTAAGCTTTTTGGAAATCACATATTAAACGACTACGTTTGATTTTGTAATCGTATTTTTTTTTTATTTCTTATAAAAGAAGAACGCCCACTTGTCCAATCGCGCTGAAATTTTTTTAAGCTTTTTGGAAATCTTATACTAGACGTATATGCCTAATTTTGTTATCATACCTTATCTCATTCCTAATATATAGCGTAAAATGTGTTTAAGTTGCATGACAGCTGCCACGCCCACTTGTCCAAAATTTCTAAAATTATTTTTTCTGTACTTTCCTATACCTTAAACATCGAAAACTAGCAAAAAAATTTACAAAATAATATTTTCCGTCTAACTTGTACCAATCGCATCACTGAGCGTCGGATTGAGTTCAAACTTTCGGAAAATATTTACCTCGGTGTCCGATTATTTCGATACAGACACACAACATAAGTTGCAAATTTATAAATATACTAGCAAATACCCGCTGCTTCGCCTGAGATAAAAATATTAAATACCATGTAAAAATTTGAAATCTTAAAATTAAAGTGTTTTATTTAATATAATTGCATAATTGCAAAATTGCAAAAATTAATATAAAATGCAAAATATAAAAAAATTTGTATCTGTTTAATAATTAAAAAATGGTATAAATATCAAAAAATTACTTTATTAAATTTGAATTACCTTCTTACAGCAATTATTATGGTGACATAAAGTTGCTTGGCTTTTTCTGTATTTTGATTTTTTTAATAAGTCCTGCATAACAGGACTAAAATAACGGCAAACGAAAGATTTTTCGAAAATATTTTGTACGTTTATCTAGTATATTGAAAAAATTTACATTGTTAAAACTACAAATTTTCTCAACATAATACATTTTCTTTAGAATTAGAATGAGAAAAAAATCGATTGAAATTTCAATTTTTTTTAATTTGCAAGCAAACAACTTGGCCATTTTCAAATCGAGGTTCATCAAATATCCTTTGTCTGAAAGGTCAATTAAGTGAATTTGAAGATATGAGAAAAGATTTAACGTTACTTCACCCATTTAAAGTTTTATATTGTTTTCACAAAACCTCTAAAATATTCAATTTGTGCTCAAAAAAAAAGGCCAAAATTTCTTTTTGTTGTATTTTTTTTTTTTTCAATTTCCATTTTTCCCACTCTTTCATAGTACATATCATTTATCTGAAAAAAATTGCTTAATTTTGACACAAAATTCTATAAACAGCATTAAAAATCATATGCTACCACCCCATATTATTTTTTGTATAAAATTTAATTTTTACAATATGTTATTATATATTTTCCAACATTCTACATATGTAAAACAATTTCTGTGAAAAAATATCAAATATTACAAACTACATTATCAAATTTTAGTCTTATACTATGTTAACATTGGGTCAGATGACTCTTTTCAGCCCATTCAGCTAAATGAGAAACGAAGTCATTTCATTTCCCATACAAATTCTCAGTTGAAATTCAACTTATTTAAAACAAATGAATGAGATTGGATACGTTCTTAAAACTTATTACAAACTATTTCGAACGCATTCAATTGAGAATGTGTAAAAAAACAACGAACAAACTTAAAACAAAGGAAAACTTCAAACAAAAAATCATTTAATACACGTGTATCATCATTAATATCAACCAGTAAAAAAAAACAAATAGCCAGTTGTTCAAAGCACTTGTCACTGATTCCAAATGAGTCATTTGGCCCAATTTAAACGTAGTATTATACGACCAAAACCGTTTTAAATATAGCATTTTCATTGATTTTTGGGCGGTTAAAGGGGGCGTAGAAAACCATTTTTAGTACAGTTGTCGAAAGTACTTACTTACTTAGTTAGCGCTACAACCATATGTTGATCTTGGCCTCATCTAAGAATTTGCGCCAGCCATTTCTGTCTTTCGCTTGCTGGCGCCAGTTGCAAATACCAAGCTTCGTCAGGCTGTCCTCTACTTGGACTTTCCAACGAAGATGCGGTCGTCTTCTTCTGCGTTGACCGCTGCTGGGTACCGAATCGAATATTTTCTTCACTGAAGCATCGTCTTTTATGCGCTGAACATGGCCTAGCCAGCAAAGCCACTCGATTTTAATGCGCTTGACTATATCGATGTCAGCGTACAGCTCATACAGTTCATCATTCCACCGTATTCGGTACTCGCCATTGACGCAGATTGGTCCGTAGAACTTACGAAGAATCTTTCTCTCGAATGCTCCAAAAGTCCTTTCATCTGAGCTGCTCAGCGTCCAGGTTTGTGATGCATAAAGTAGGACGCGCATGATGAGCGATTTATAGAGCGTCATTTTGGTTCGTCGAGAGAGGGCTCTGCTTCTCAATTGCCTACTGAGCCCAAAGTAACACCTGTTGACAAAAGTTATTCTTCGCTTGATCTCAATGCTGATGTCGTTGGTTGAGTTGAGCTGTCGAAAGTAACCATGCAAATAAAATTACCACATTTTTAGCATATTGTATACGTGAAAAGTAGGAGTGGCAAAATATTAATAGCCTATCATGATTTCGTTGAAATAACAAATCGCTTGGTACCTATATCGTCTAAATCGGTTCAGTGATTCCCGCGTGATTGTCACCGTGCAGTGTCACAACGCTTTTAATAGTATAGATAGATAGATAGTATAGATAGATACAATCTAAGTCGGAAAAAATTAGCCGGCAAGGCTACAAAACATAATTTATGCTTATAACTGAGTTCTGGCAACTCCCATCAGAACATTTGTGGTGCTTGTGGAATGTAAGCATCAAAAAAAAATACGTGAGTTTTGTAATAATTAAACAATAGACTTTTCCAAAAACTTAGTAAGCTATGACACTGGAAATTATCATAGAAGTTGAATAATCAAAGAATTATCAAATTGTAATTAAATAACTAATATAAAGAATTATCAAAAAATAATCGGTTTAGCGGTTACCGAATTTAGCCTGGCTTAAATTTTGTTAGTCTCCTTTTATATAGTACTATAAGTAAAGACATACTATATCCCGATAATATTTTCTCTCAGGAATCTATTTTCGTTTCATATAAAAAACAAAATTTTCATTTTGTTTTATTTAACACGAATAAAAAGTTTTTGAAAGATTTATAATTTTCTAAAATCATGATTTAAAATAAGCAGTTTTAGGTCACACATTGTTCCAATAATTTTAGTTCAAGGCTTTTGCTAATGAATTTTTCCTGACACCACATCTAGCAGTACTTTCTTAGCAGTACCTATTAACTAATGCGCACAGTTTTACATTCATTCTGAACTTTACCGCGGTCGGGCAAAATAAAAGTTGCACAAAACAAATCATTTTCGCTCCACCTTATTGTAAATTCATGTCAGTTTTTGTTCCAGCTTAAAAATATTTATTTTTTTTTTAACTATTCGTCTGCATTTTTACATGCCAGTCTGTTTACCTGCAGTCCACTTATCTGTCTGTCGGTATATCCGTCCACTACTCATTTATTTAATTTTGCAATATAAATAAGAGCACAAAAAAAATCACCTAATCTTATAAGAATTCTGCAAAAAGCGGTATACTGTATAAGGTAGATGTCATCAGTTGTTTAGCGGCCATGCCCGAATAAGTGTAATTCAGAATTGTGTACAGGTGTTGGAGGCATCGCAGCTACATTGTATTTAAGAAATACTTGGTTACGTCATGTGTCCATTTACCACTGGGTTGTTTTCAGTATGCTCTCTAAAGCGCTCATTAATACATACTCAATATGGGAGAGTATAAGTGTGCAAAGCTACCCGACACCACAATAGGAACAATGAGAAACACTATATCAGAGGAAAAGAGAGATAAAGCTTTATGCTGATTGTGTGTATAACAATTTAATGAAGAAATGATTTTTATGTTTGGTTTTTTTGGCTACTTTATAAATTTAAATTTTAATGACTTTTAAGAGTTGTTGGAAAAAAATAAAGGATGTATGATTTTAAGTTAAATATGTAGCGTTATATAAGTGAAAGAATTATTGAAATCGGTTAAGTAGTTTTTAAGTTTAGCGTCGTCGCAGATACGTGAGAAGCCTTTTGTATAGTAGTATAGATGGGTAGGGCGCAGCTCTCTTTTTCTCTTATTTAAGTACAAGCAAAGAAAATTTTTTAAAATATATAAAATAAAAACGGCTTCAAAAAAAGAACTGAAAATTCATTCATTCATTGAGCAAGGTCGTTCAATGATCACTACCATCACGTGTTCATGTACCAGCACCATATGGTAAGTACCAAATAAGCCAAAGGTATGGATGTATATGATAAATACAAATTTTCCGCGTCTTTCAGTCCTACTTGAAATTTCCACTGTGACACTACGGGTCAGCAACGTGCCCGGAATGCTAACAAAAACGTACATTTTTTTATGAAACCGACCAGGACTAGAGCATGATATCGAAGACAAAAAGAATCGAGACCTCGTTTTTTAGCATCGAACTAGATGTATCGATATCCACAAAATATTGAAGGAAAAGTATCGATACCATGGATGTCGAATACTTGATTGGCACGTGTTTGTGTGATGTGTATTGGAGATTCTATACAAATAATAATTATGTGAATAAAGGGGGAGATTACGATTTCCGGGGCGCCGCAATTTGACAATGGATTCAGGAAGGTCTTTAACAAAAAATAAAAATGGCCGAAGGAAAACTCTATTAATCGATTTTTTTTCAAGCTATCGATTTTTAAGAAAATTTTTATTTTTTTAAATGTTTTAAGATATTTCTCTAGGCGTATAACCGATATTACTGATTAAGGTGTTTTTTGAAAGGTAATACATAAAGCTTTTATATTAATTTTAAGTGAATCAAATCCGTTGATTATTTAATATTTTATAAATATTTGTATGCAAAAGTAAAATATTTGCTTATATAAAACCGTTATTTTCTCAAAAACTAATTTAATTACTATGGATTATGAAAAGTAAATTATTGAAGCCTGAAAATTTACCTTTCGTTTGGTATATAAAACATACGATTTATTTAATTTTTGATGTGTATTTTTATGATGAAATGATTTGCCCTTGTACGGAAAATTGTTAATTCAAGCATATTTACCATAGTTGTTTTGTATTCTTATTCCATATTTTCTTATATCACCATTACAATAAATTACTGTTCTTAAGGCAACATTGTAGCTGTAATATTTATATGAATGAATAGGATTTTCTAGACAGCGAAAAAAAATTAAAATTTTTAGTTGATCAGTTTTGGACAATGCAATAGCAAATAGCAATTTTTATTCATTTTATGTAATATAGTGTAAATTGTAAAGAATATGCATATGTGTATATTAATATATCAAATGAAAGGTTGAATTGTAAGCTTTAAAAATATAATTTTAGTACATTAATAACGCAAATTTAGTAGAAAATAATGGTTTTTTAATTACAAATTTCAAATATGATATAGTTTTGCTTATAAAATTACAAATATGCTTGCAATGATATACAGTTGCTAGCAATATAATAGCAGTGCTCTACATTCTTTTATATTGTCTTTTGTAAGTCTACTAATTTTTACTTTTTTCGCCCCCTTTTTTTCACAATCACTTGTCAACACTTGTTTTTTCTTCCGACATATTCGAATAACGGTAAAATGATTTGCATAATTAATTTTTATTAATTTTGTGGAGCTGGTTGTGATTCGACACGAGCAAAATAATAGCAGTTATTTCAATTGATTAGCATTACATAAATAAATAAACTAATTATACAGTCAAAAGTAAGCAGCAGATTTTTCTAATGAATTTTAATGTAATATAAAAAGATTTGATAATATTTATTTTTTAAGTGGGCCGTGGAAAACATTGTACGGATGAGAAGCTTGGTTTGATAAAAAAGTTAATAAGTGATGGAAAAACGTATAAAAAAGTGCAGAATTTACTAAATTGCTCTGCAAAAATGATAGCCAATGCTTTAAAGCATCAAAATAAAACTGAAACACGTGGTCGCAAAAAAATTTTGTCGACAGTTCTTGCAAGGCGCGTTATAAGGGCTTGCAAAAATAACCCATCAGCAGCAGCTACGCAGATTAAAGATGATTTAAAATTACCATGTGGAGTTCACACTGTTAGAAGATGTTTACGAGACAATAAATTATTTGCCCGAAGTCCTCGGAAGGTTCCACTTTTGAAGAAAACACACATAGAGAAGAGATTAAAGTTTGCAAACGAGCACGTGGTCTGGCCGCTTCAAAAGTGGAGAAATATTTTCTGGACTGATGAGAGCAAAATTGTTCTTTACGGTGGAAAAGGCTCAAGACAATATGTGAGACGACCACCTAACACGGAATACGATCCTAGGTATACTACAAAAACATTTAAACATGGAGGATCTTCTATTATGGTATGGGCAGGTTTTTCTTTTCACGGCGTTGGTCCAATACCTTTGATTGAAAAAATTATGGACCAACATTTGTACGTAAATATATTGCAAAATAATATGCTGCCTTATGTTGAATACGAAATGCCGTTGAAATGGGTTATGCAACAAGACAACGACCCAAAACATACAAGTAAAGTTGCTAAGCAGTGGTTTCGCGAGAATAAGATTGAGGTTATGGAGTGGCCAGCGCAGTCGCCTGACCTCAATCCTATTGAAAACTTGTGGACAGATCTAAAAAAAGCAGTATGGATGGAAAAGCCCAAAAATAATAAGGAACTGTGGGAAGTAGTACAAAAGGCCTGGTACAATATTCCCTTGGAAAGATGTCAACGCCTTGTTGACTCAATGAGGGACAGATGTTCTGCTGTTATAAAAAATAAAGGAAATGCCACTAAATATTAATGAAAATTTGTTAAAAAACTGAGAATCAGCTTTCTTTTTAAATGTTAATTACCTTAAAACGTAAAGCCAAGAAGGAACTGCTATTTTTTTGCTCGCTAATTTTGCGTACTAAATCGTATATTGAAATAATTTAAAAAAATAATAAAGTGAACAAAAATAGTTTATTTATAAAAGTTTGTATTTAAGTTGGGTCAAGTAGTTTTTAAATAAAAGTTTTCTGAAAATGCTTTAAACTATTTTTTATTACTGTTATTTTTACCTCTACCGATGCACTGCTATTATTTTGCTCGCAGCTGTAAGTATTGTATATCATTGAAAAGGTAATTTATTTATAATGACATACCAATCTTTTAGATCCATTGAATAATGACAAGGAAATGGATGTTTTTTTGAAGATCTTTTAGCAAAAAACAAACTAAAGAAATTGATAGCTCGATGACTAGTTGAGTAATCGATTTTTTGTTCGGCCAAACATTTGTTTTTGTTGTTCTGTTCCAGAAAACACTTTCAAATCGCGGCGCCTCGGAAATCGTAATCGTGTCGAATAAACATGTTTTGATTCCCAAAGCTGAAAAACAATTTTCTCTGAGTTTTTGACTGTGTAAAAAAATTATTTTTATTTAAAAAAAAATGAGTTAATAAAAAAGGAACATACAAAAATATAATTTAATATTAATATATAGCTTGTTTTATTAAAAAAAAAAACAACAAATCAATTATTAACACATCACGGAAACAAAGAATATTTTGAGTTTGGATGAGATCATTAAAAATAAAGGAAATATTATAGAAACACATCACTCTTGTATTAGCATTTTTGTCTACAGCCAAGCAGCAATTAAATGCATGCGCTCCGCTATGATCAAGTCCAAAAACGTCCTGGCTGACAGAGATGCACTAGACCAAGGTTCAGTTATAAGGTTGTAGCAAATGAGAGAAATGCTCCCTTTTCCGCCTTTGCTTGAACTTTCAACTGTGCCTTTTTATTTACCAATTGAACCTGGGAAACAAAAATTTTTTAAATAATTTCTGAACTCTTTCTTATCTAAGAGAATAACTAATGTAGGATGGATTCCAGGTAATACAACAGCATTCTTAAAGGGGGCTGGCTGGCCCTATTATGAATAATCATGTAGCTCTCTTCAAATTATCATTTATCTGCATCTTTCCCTAAAAAATCTATCGGTATTAAAAAACTTTCAAAAAAGAGCCTTGACTTTTTTGAAATTAACTTTTCAATACCAAAATTGTTGGAAAGCTCCTGAAGCTCGAAGAAGAATTCCCCGAGGTGGTATACTACCTAAAAATGTAATGACCAGATCAAGTAGCTCCTGAAAATGATCACGTGGATAATTTTCTGTTTCAAACTTTGCAAAACAAAACTGGAAAATGTCTGTTGCGTGCATTACATTTTGTGTAGAATCAAAGATCCAGCAGAAAGCAAATGCAGAGGCTTTCACGATTAAGCGGGAGCTGCTTTGGTACAAAATTCTAGAGTTAAATCGAAGAGTAATAAAATACCGCTTTTAAAATTATATCAATATATATATATTAATATTTTTTTTTTTAATTAAAGTGCCAATTACTTATACTCTTAAAAAATAAATTCTCTCATAAACAAAAAAAAACAGACCATTTCTTTATCGAAAACTTGTTTAAACTTTAGCACATGCTTAAAACTTTTTCAAACTTACAAATACATTTGCACGACGAGCGCGCACAGTAAAATTGTTCACAAGAAATCATTATGTTAGGCTTTAATTATAACTGAGCTTTACGAGATTTTTTTATAAATACATAAATTTTAACAACCACATTTTTCGTATTTAGTTTTTTGTTCTTCATTCCTCTTCTTGTAATTCTAATAGTTCCAAAGATAAGAAATTTTGACAATTAAAAAATTTATTTTATTTTCATTTTGAGTACACAAGGTTTTACTCCTAACAACTATAACTAAAGCTTTTATGAAGTGCAAGTTGACAAGCAAATTTTTTTAAAGCTATACTATGCTTTTACAAGTGCCGACTTTAGCTTTGAAAAGAGTTTTTATGTTTTGTTGGCTTTTTATATTGTTTCAGCTTTAATTTCGTTTCATTAGCGCTTTCGTTTCATTAAATAAAATATGCAAAATTCAAATCAACAGCAAACTACAACGTATTGTAATTAAAACACATATGTTTATATAGTTAAGAGTAATAATAAATTGATTATATTACAAAAAAAAAACTACAACAAAACATGATAAAACTTTGACTTACAAACTAGAGCAAAACAAAAAAAAATCTTACAAATTATGTGATCGATTAGATGTTAAGAAGAAGGTTTATAGTACAACTTATAAGTAGATGAAGGGGGTAGGAAGTAGGAATGTGAAAGGTGGGGTTAAACATATTGTAGTTTAGTCTCATTTGCATGCGGGTAAACAAACATTTAGCAAACAATAAAAGCTCTAAGCTCAGAGCTTAATAGATTTACACATATACAACTAGTATGGAAAAACGTAAGCTTAACTCTTTCTAAACTAGCGTTAAATTAATTTCAGTGTACATTCAAAAAATTACTTACACAACTAGTTACAATATTTACAGCATTTATTTTTACTTTTGTTTGTTAATTAGCATTATGGAAAAGTAGCTTTAAAGCAGGAATACAGTTTTGTTGGTATTGTTTTTACATTCTCTTTTCTTCACTTTCTTTACACTAATGCTGCTTATAAAAAATAGTCGTTTATTCGTGAAAATAAACAGAAAGTAATGCAAGCTTTTAAAAGTTTTTGTAGGCCAAAAATTTTAGGACACTCTGTTTAGAGTTTTAGTTCTAGGTTTCTTTATTTATTTCTCTAAAATTATAGGAGCAATAATTTCGTTTATTTTAGTTCCAAAGTTATTCAAGGTTTGTTTTTTGCATAAGCGATTAGTATTTTATAAATACTTAAAAAAAAATCAAAATTATTCATACTATTGCATTAGTATTTTAATTTTTGGATATGTCACTGGAAATTTTTCATTGTTTTTGTTAATAAAAATTGTTAATCTCTTGTTTTCTTCGCTATACCTACTATTTAAAATTATTAACCTTTAAAGTTAAAGCTTAGGTTGTAGGTATTAAAATATATTTATATATAATTGCAATTATTGTAGTTGTTGTTTTGTGTGTTGTTAATTTTGTATATAATAAATATATTATGCTCTTTATTTAAAAAAAAAATTATGGCATTTTTATAGGAAATGTTGGTTACACAAAAATTCTTCACAATGTTTTATTTTGTTTTTCTTTTTTTTTTTTTCTTTTATTAAAAGTAACTATTTTTATTTTTACACTGTTTTATATTAATTTAGCTGACTAATTAGCAGATAGAAAAAGCGATGCAGAGTTCTTTTTTTATTCTATTTAATAAATACAAGTTATGCTTTTATCAAAGTTCTAAAAATTCACCTGAGTTTTCTAACAAATCATAAAAGGAATAGAAAGGATTGAGTTTTTGAGTTTGTTTGAGTGCTTGTGTTTATGTGTGGTATGTATGTTATCAGTCTTTAAGAAAGTCTTTTTTTAATGTTTTCGGATAATCAAGATTAGAGGTTTCATTTAAACGGTGTTTGTTTAAATTTATTAAATGGCAGTTGATACAGCGCTTAAAAGTATGAGCTGTTTGAAATTCTCAAAAAAGTTTTAGCTTAAAACTCATCAGCATCGCTTTTTCCCAACTCGACTCATAAAATTTCAACAATTAAGGAAATTGATTACTAAACTATGACATATATAAATTAACACTTAAATACACGAAAATATTTACAAAATAAGTGCCTATGGAAATTTTTTTTTTTTAATTACTTAAACTGCCGTAATTGCAAAGTTTCTCAATTCTTTGTTATTCTAATATAAATATTATTCTTCTTTGTTCCATTTTTAATGTTCTTCTCAATATTCACAATCAATATACATAAAACTTACAGCCTAATAGAAGGTTCATCATAAATATCCAACAACAATTTGAACTTGCTATAGCTAAATTTCTATACTTTGTAATTATGAGAACGCATCTTGATTTAAAGTTGCCCATTCCATTCGGCCGTACTTATTCTCTGTGCATTCTTCATTCGCCTCATTCACACACTTATGTACACCATTAAAATCTCAACTTTGTGTTTACAGCTGACTACAAACAATATTTTATAGCTTATTCTATATTCATCATTCAATATAAACACTACAATTTTCAACACATTCACACTTTCAACGCTTATGATCAAAACAACTACTCATTAAATATACGATCAGTTCTTCACTTTATCCTCAACGCTTATGTTGGCCAATGTTTTCTTAATTCTCAAAGCTGTTAGACGCGCTGCTGGATTCTGATACCAGCACTCCTTCATTACTTTGGCCATGCTGTGTAGCACCTCTGAAGCATGCCATCGATTTGGTATATTTGGACGCATTTTGTCAATGCAGACAACCTGTAAACATACAAATGAAATGCTTAGACTCTATTTCAACTTCTTCCCTTCCGATTACCTTCTTCATTTCATCAATGCTAGGATCTGGCTGCACCACATCATAGTACGGCAGCTGGTATTCATCGTATATCATGCCCATGTTACAACGCCGTGCCACTTCCCAAAGGATTAAGCCAAAAGCATACACATCAGCGCGTTTATATGAATCAAAGTGCTGCGCATTGATGGTTTCGTCTAGCACCTCAGGCGCCATGTAACGTTTTGTGCCTACACGATGTGTTGATGGTATATCCACCGAATCATCTTTATCGACATGACGCACAGCCAAGCCCAAATCGCCAATGGCACAGGACAGATTTGTTTTCACGAGTATATTTTTAGACTTGAGATCACGATGCGAAATGGCCGGCTTGCCTCGAGTGCCAACAATATCCATGTGCAAATGAGCCAAGCCAGTGGCAATCGATAGTGCCATATTTAACATAGTTTTCGTGTCCACAGTGTGCGTGGTAAGATAGTCAAAGAGTGAGCCATTCTCATGATAGTCGGTAACAAGCCAAAGTTGCGTCCAGGTGCCATTATCTGAAAGATTTGAAACATAGTGAGTAATATTATATTCCCAAAAACATGGTCAACTTTCTGGCTGACCTTTGTTATCGGCTGCAATGAAGCCCAAAATATTCTCATGACGCAGCATCACAGTTTGATAGATCTCGGCTTCGCGGAACCAGGAACACTCTTCGCGGCTGGAGAAGATCTTGACAGCAACATTTTCGCCACGCCAGCGTCCACGCCACACCTCACCGAAACGCCCCTTGCCAATGACACAACAGAGCTGTATCTGACGCGCAATGGAACGCTGTACAAGCAGCGGCAAACCAGCTAAAAAGAAGACAAATATATAATAGTGCAAACAAAGTACACTGAGGTCAAACACTCACCAGACCCAGAGCCCGATGTAGTCATCTCAATGATATCATGCAAAGTATTGCCATTGAGTATGGGATCGTATACGGAGTCATCGACAGCAAAGGGACGTCCGCTGGTGGTACGTTTGCGTCGCTGACAATACCACCAGGTTAATGTTACCGAGACACAAGCTATCAGAGTTGCACCAAATATGATGGACACCAAGACCCAAGTGCTCAAAGTGGGGCCAGGTAGAAAATCTGACAAATTTTTCATAACAAATAACATAGTCAATATGAGATCAAAGTGATTGAGTTTTATGTGAATACAAATTTATTAGTGTTAGTAAAAGTCAAGACAGTAGTAAATGCAACAAAAAAGCATGCAAGAAGCGTGTGCAACATAAACTTAGTGAAAATTAATAATTCATATGCTGTTTTATACTAGTTAAGTATTTGTTTTTCAAAAACATGCATATTTTTTAAAAAATATTTACAATTGATTGCTAAAAAATTTGGCTTACCTAAATAAATTGTTTGACGTTAAAATTAACAGTGTTGAAGCTAAAACAAAATTTTCGAATTTGATGTATTTTTTTATTTTTAAATCTCTTCCCCCTATTTATAAAAATCCTATTCTATTAGTTAAAACTTTTTCATCGTTGGCAGTTATATTAAAAGTAATTTTGTGAAAACATGGTAGATTTGCATCGCATTAGATTTTAAAACCGGAAAAAACTTAGCGAAACAGGGTGCGGATAATTAAAAGTAATTAACAGCAAGCTAAGGAGAGGCAAGGATTTTTTTTCCTCAATACGAATTTGTATTGATGTATTGGTGACAAGCTACTGTATTAAAGCCTGTATTAAGGACTGCGAAAAAGTATATTTGTTTTCGGTTCGTTTATATTTAGTTTCGTTCAATATAATTTTTACTTCATTTATCACGAAAATAAAAATTTACCTTTTGGGAAATTAAAAAGAAATGTAAAATATACATTTCTACCCGCAAACAATAAAACTATTTACACTAAGCAGAAAAATTTAAAATTTCCTTAGAGGGAAATTTTTTGGGAAATTTTTAATTTGCTTTTATTTTAGCCAGAAAAAAATCAATTTCAATTTTGCGATATTTTCTAAGCATTTGTCCTTGAAACAACAGCTCCCCAAGACGAAATTTACATACAATTTGTAATCAATGTGACAAATGAAATAGTGGTATGTATTATATCATTTCTTTTCTTTTCAGCAATAATTCCAAAATTTCCTTACCGAAAAATATTAAGGTAAATTTTTCCTTTTCTAAAATTCTATTATGCTTGCGGCTTATTGGCATTATTTTAATATTAAAAAAGTAGAATTTGTACACTCTGATGATGGTAATCGTAGAGTACTTTAAAATGCACTTTATAACAATGTATTATTTATTACAGGGATTTATTGAAGGGAAATTAAAAGGATAACTTTAGGGAATTTTTAATTTTCTTTAAGATTAGCCAAAAAAAACAGTTAAAACATATACAAGAAAATAAGAAATTTCTCATTCGGAAATTTTCAAAAACTTGAAATAAAGCAAATTTTAAACAGAAACAATAGTATTATATAAGTCTATGCGAAAAGTTAAAGATAACCCCTCGTATTGATGTATTGATTGAATATTGCATAATAAGTGAATTGATAATATTTTTTCAAGAAATTTGCTATAAGCCCCCAACAAAATCCGATAAATAGTGGTATATTTAAAAAATTGCTTGAAATTTAGTAGGCAGAGATTTTAACCCATTAAATATTGTAAAGGTCATACAGTTTCGTCCAGTTTTTTCAACCGCATCATTTTACGACCTTCAAACAAATTTTACTGATGTAGAATAAACAATAAAATTCTCATAAGGCGAGTCATTCAACCAGTCGGTAAAAGTCGACTAACAAAAAAAAAATAAAAAGATGGCAGCTGACGTGCGCCGAGTATGTCTGAGGTTTCTGCACATTTTGCTGTGTCTGCGTCGGCCCACTTGACTCTTCTATTATTTCTGGAGTAGCAACAAGGATAACAATTATTTTATTACTTCACACGAACGTAAGAATGTCAGTAACTTTGTAAGCCTGGCTGGAAGGCTGGCTGGCGGGCTGTTTTGTCTGCTGTCAAACAATGAAGGCCTATGACGAGGCTTAGTTGATGTTGTTGGTAGTTATTAAGGCAGTTTTCATCCAGCCGAATGCAATTTAGGTAGTATGGATAAGGATATAACAACAAAAAAAGGAGTAAAACAAAAATAATATATTCAACGAAACATACCAACGCTATTCATGTATTCGATGTAACACTTGCACACAACCAGACAAACAGAAAAAAATTAATGGCAATGAAAACCAGGTATGAACGAAATGATGAATGAAATAAATTTCCAAAGGACGACAGCATAAAAATAACAAAAAAACATTGAAACGACGGCGATGACATAAATGTTGACATTATGCGTTGACGAGACGATGTCGATGCGCTTAAAAAAAGGAAATCCAAGAGCTAAAAACGAGGCAGACTGTAGAAACAAACAAGCCAACAAACAAACAGACAAACATGCATACTTAAGAAGTGGTAGTGGGTGTGGGCGTTAGTGGGCGTTTAGTGTTAAAAGAAACTTTTGCATTTGAAGCTATCATATTGTGGCTGCAAGTCGAAAGGCATTCAAATAAGGCCTACCAAAGGTCAGGCAACTTTGTGGCATAACGGAAATTAACATTTTTGCTGCCAGTTAATAGTTGGTGTGAAGCCCTAAAAATAAATTCAGGAAATTTTGGATGAATTGAATATCGTGCGTTGAGGCCCCATCATATAAAGGAGCATCGTTGAGTACCTTTCTTCAAAATTTCTTCTTGGATGTTTAAAGTTTTGTGTGGGGAAATGTTGTGGCATCGTTGTTTTAAATGGTTTTTGCTAACGCATCAGAATGTTTTATATGTAATCAGTAGGACCTAAAAAATGTACAAATGAGCCCAAGCTAAAGTTTGTTTGCACATAAACTTACATGTATTGAAATTTTTAAATAAAACACGAAACTTTTATTGTTCCTAGCAAGAAATAAAAAATTTCCTTAATGGGAAATTTTGAGGGAAATTTTTATTTTCTTAAATTTTTTTCACGTATCTACATAATTATAAGTTGTTCTTAATTTTTTTTAAATTATACCTTAATTTATAACTCAAGCTAAGAATGATGATTCTACAGTACAGTGAAAACCGTACAAATGAGTTCTCTTGAAAATATACCATGCTATGAATACATAAAAAATTTTTGGAAATTTACAAAACACAAAATATAGTGAATCATATATTTTTGAAAAATGTACAAAATTGAGTCTACTGAGACGACCAAGTCAATTGAGCCACTAAGTCAATGAATTCTACGACTAAATTGAGCTAATTGAATTATGAATGAAAATAAAAATATCCCAAAAATTTCCCCTAATAGGAAATTTACTTAGATACGCTAGTAATAAAATATTAACAGACAAATTTGGTGAACAGTATATACAAACGTTTGAAAACTGACTGATTTGGGACAATTTGGGTCGCCATAAAGATTCGTTTCAAAAACTTCACATTTTACAGCTCATTCTTGCTGAAAACTCAAAAACTGCATGATTTGGGTAGCGAAGAATTTATAATATTTCTAAAAACAGTTGTACAATTCACGGTTATCTACAAACATTCAGACACACAATAACAGAAAATAAGTGTTTATAAAATAATAAAAAAAAAATTTCCGCTGTAAGGGAAATTCTCAAAAATCTGAAAACAGACTTTAGACTGCATAACACTGCTTTTTTTTGCCAGCGACTGCCATTTAATGAGTAATAACTTAAAAATAACATCTAATATAGAACTATTTGACATTAAATAGTAGTTATAAAACCATATTATTTAATACAATCTTAATTTATGAGCTCCCTACAACACAAGGTTATGAATGCAATTAAGTTGAATTTGTATGTTTCTTTTTTATTTGTTGTCTCGAAACGTAACGATTTTTATTTCGTTTTGGTTGTTGATGAGAACACGCGAAAAGCACCAGCTAAATGAACGATTTATTGATTGATGTCGACAAACGGTGGTAACGGTACACTAAACGGAACAGGTGGAAATGGAGGAGTAGTGAAGAAGAAGAAGAAGGCACGAGTATGTTTATGTATGTATGTATGTGTGCTTTAATGTTTCTTTTTCGTTTTAATTTTGCGTATTCTTTTTTTTTTTTTGCTCACCTGTTATGGGACCCATATAATTTGTATTTGTATTGCAAAAATCCTCGTCGCAACATTGTACGGAGGAAACCGGTGTACTTTCGTGACACCAGGCTGGATCATCTGGTGGTATATGATTTTCTAAAGGCAGACATCTAAGTGGGCGCAAGTGTTTTTGTGTAAGTGCAGGCGAGTATATAAATATATATGTGTGTGTGTGTGCGTGTGTGTGTATTTGTTGTGTGCATTTAATATTTGTTATTAATTCGATTTTTATTTGTTTATCGTTTTCGTTATCGTTTACGTGATCGCAATTTTAAGACAAAGCATTAATTTATTATTAGAAAAATAGATAATACATAGTTTAAAAATAATAAAATTTATTATTTAGCTTAAATCTAAAAAGCTAATCTATGTTAGCGGTCGCAACAATGTGTCCTTTTTTTACACTAATAACAAAAATAAAGTCAAATAAATAAAACAATTTGGTTGCATACAAAAATTCTTCGGCTGCGTGCTAAAATTAGAATTTAAGCAAAACCTACCCCAATCTTAAATGTATTAAGTAAAGTGGTAGAACAGAAAAGGAAAACATGGTCAGACAAATACAGGGGCAAATGCAACATTAAAGGGTTGAAAATTCGTAACTGTATGCGGCGCAGTTGGGCGGTGCGTGTAGACAAGGAAACAATGCGAACTGTAACTTAACACTGGCCAAGGATTAGTGCTCGGCTGCAGCTGCTTGGTCTGAATGCCGCAAAGAGCGTCATAAGCAAAAAAAAACTGTTGACTTGCACATGGCGTATGAGTTATTTGTGTGATTTATAAACTAGATGTAGCTTTTAAGTTATGTATGTAAGTTGAAAAATTAGGAAGGCAGGCAAGTTAGAAACGCATTTGTTTTTGAGAAAAAAACGTATTTTGTAATGTAGTCTTTTCGTACATAATTATCTCATCATTAGCTAAGATTTTCGATTTTATTTTGGCTTACAAACAATATCATATACATATTTATTAAAACACACAACTGATGTTTTTGTTGCTTACATTACTTTCGTTAAGCTCAACATTCAGCTTGAGTTTTGTTATAAAGAATGAAATACAATGAAAAAAAAATAAAGTGGAGGAAATAAAGTTATGGAGGAAATTATCATAATTAAGAACTGTTTAATATATGAAGGGCTTATTGCAAGAACATGATAAGCCACATACAAAATATTTTTTAATAATCGACTCTAAAGTTTTGGAAAAATATATTTTTGTATGAAGAAATGAAATTGAACATGGAAACTTTTACAAAAAGGTTAGAAAATTAATAAGAAATAGCCAAAATCTTTTCAGTGGTTGTTACTCAATGCATTGAGTAAGGTACTCAGCATAAAAAACGGGTTTTTTAAATGCTGTGGCTTATCACGTTTTTGAAATAAGCCCTTCATATTATAAATTTTATGATTGTGTAATGGAGTCCTCAACTTGTGCTATAATGTGCTTTAGATATATTTTAAAACAGGACAACTTTTACAATTTTTTTAAAGCGAGTTGTGTTAAAAAAATAAACCAAACAAAAAGGTTCATAAATTTTAAATAACAACTTACAACTTAACTGACTTGCAACATAAATAATATGTACAAGTAGGCGGCCAGAGAGTAGGTAATGATTTGTTCTTAATAGTTAAAAAAGTTCTGTAATGTTACGTAGGCTGAAAAGTCTTCGGTCTGACAATGAAATTTTTTTATTGTTTTAATTGCTCCATCTATTGCATTGCACTTATTTTAAAGGTCCTCTTACATTTCGATGCCTTTCATGTAGTGGTTGGCGTCAAGTCACTCAAAATTCGCATTTGTTTTAAACTCGACCTCCGCATTTTAGCAACATCTCTTGCCAGCGAGCTATGTTTTCAATCTGGAAAACAGGAAACAATCACTAGCGGCCAGGTCTGGAAAATATCGGGTATGGGGAACCAATTCGTGCCGTAATTGCTTAAATTTATCGTTATAACGGGCTAGAACATTTTATTAGTGAAACAACATTTTGTTATTTTTCATTTGCGAACGTTTTGCAACCTTGAATTGGGCTTGAAGTCAACCCAGTAATGCACAGTTATATTTTTTATTGATTGTTTTACCAAGTTGAATAACGAATTGAAACTTTTTGTCCCGGATCAAAGTTGGTTAGTTATAAAAAGTTGCCATTGAAAACAAAAATTTTAAAATATATTTATTTAATTTATTTTTGATGGCCCGATATTTCGGATTTATTACTCCGCATCATCCGCAAAACTTACACTGTTTAAAAAATTATAGATAATTTTAATACAAATATTTTGATGTATTGCTCGATTGTCTGAGAAACATGGTTACCGAGATATCAATTTTTAAAGAAAAAAAACAGAGAAAAACCAAATTTTCCTATTATTTACATTTTCGCATTTTTAGGTTAAAAACCATTTGAGACACTTTATTGAAGCTTATTATCAAATTCCAATTGAACCAAAGAGTCGGAAATTCACTGATTTTGTTACTACAGAAGGATTATATGAGTTTAAAAGAATGCCATTTGGTTTAAAAAATGCGCCAATGGTATTTCAAAGTCTGATGGCAAAACTCAAAGAACAAACATCAAAAGATGACATGTTGCATTATATGGACGACGTATTGGTGGGCAGTAATTCTGTAGACGAAATGATTGAAAAATTGAAAAGAATTCTTCATGTTCTACGTGGTGCAAATGTAACTTTAAATATAATGAAATGCGAGTTTTCCAAAGAAACCATCTAATTTTTGGGACATCAACTTTGTCAAGGAGGAATAAGCCCTGTGGTGCGTTTAGGTAACCGTTCTCTACCACTTTTTTCTCAACTGGTTGAGATTGTGACGTCACTATGATGAAATTCTCAACTAGAGTGTTCATATAAGTGTGGTGAGTTGAGAAAAGTATTTTCTACTAGCTGAGAAGCTCTCGCTAACATTATAGTAGTTGAGTTTGTAATTTTCGATTGAGAATGGATGGAGTAAGTTTGATTTTTTTATTTTGTTATTAATGTTTTATATATATTTATATAAAACTTTTCTAATTAATATAGATAATCAATATAGAAAATCAATGGTATGGAAAAAATAGATTTTTAGCAATAACTTTTCAGTGGAAAGATATATTAGGGTAATTTTTTCACATAAACTATTTTCTACATATAGACTTGACTTTTTTGTAAAACATATAAAAACAACATTTTGGAAAAAATAAATTTCCGAAAAAAAATCATAGGGTACCCTTGTTGTTTTGATGACAAAAATACTAAAACAGTTTTTGCTCAAAACTGAAAGAATTTTTGCTAATGAATGAAACTACTATATGAAAGGTAGTCAAGAATTATATATTTACTTGTTTTAATTTTTACAACAACTTTCTTTTTTGGAAAAAAGATAAAAAATATATACTCCGACCAAACGTTGAGTTTTTTTTTTAACCTTTAATATTTGCATAGGAAGTCAAAACATTGATTTTCATGTTGTTTTTTCGCATTCGGTAACGACGTTTTGTGCAAAAGTTTTTATACTAAAAATTTCTATAAATAAACTTCCGTGCCACCGTTTTGGCTATTTTCACGTTTCATCATATGCTTAATATATAAAATAGCATAATATGTATTACCACCGAATACCAGGACCAGTTCATAGCGTAATTACCAAGGTAGACTTATTAGTATGACAAAATTTTTATACCTTGCTGTCAAAATATAATGCTGCCTAACTTGAAGTAAAAATCCGTAAGTTTTATATTATATTAACAGCCCTATTCTGGTTGTTAGCTTAACAAGAAATAGTTAAGGAGCTCTTGTTAAGCTGATTGTTATGTTATGTAAATGTTGGTATTCTTAAAAATCATTAACAACATAAAAGCTTAAAAAGCTTTTAAAGTTCACCATGCATGGTGAAAATCGATATGCCTATTAAAAGAAGAGATGCGCTATATAGACAGATGCTTCGAGTGCAGCTTGTGACTTTGCAAGCGCTTGAAAAATTTGCCACGGCTACTGAAATATTTCATTATCAACACTTAAAATAAGTAAAAATTCTTCCATTTTTCAGTTTAATATACTTAAACTCAACATTATATTATAATTTGTATTTTTTTATTATTTTTACAACAATTTTCTATCTAAGCACATACATTTCATTCGTTGTTAAAACTCTTTCTGTTATTAACAAAATTGTAAAGAAAAGAGCTTTTAAATTTGCAGCACAATACGAAACCTTAACAAATTGTTAATATTAACTATTTTGTTAATGTGGTGTGCTTAGTTAAGCTGCCAGAATAGGGCTGTAAGTCCCAATTTGCAATCAGCAAAGTTACGGCATTTATTCACATCGATTTTTTGTTCGTTGAAGAAGGAGAAGCATTATTATTAAACATTATTAATAATAACAATACATTTTATAAAAAGTTAAACATATTGTCTTTAACGTTAAAGAAAATTCGGCAAATTCAATACAATTACAATGCCACGTCATTTAAAAATTTAAATTTATTAGTTATTAAACATAAATAAAAAACTAGGGCATTTCTACATATTATTTTATTTTCATCCGATTTCATCTTTTGTCCGATTAAAAAAATTCCAAACATTTTTTCCCACAAAATTATTGAATTTAAAAGGTGGTAGTATTGACGCTGAGTCTGACACTATATGGGTCTGGGTTTCTAGGAATTTAACTCTAATAAGTCTACCTGGGTAATTATACCATGGCCTTGTCTTACCTAATATATTGATCAATCAAAGCATATTCTGAATAACAAATGTCAAATTGTCAACTCACCACGAAGTTCTCAATTGGTGAGTTTCATGACATACATAAACACTTGTTTTCTACCGGTAGAGTTTAGCAGAGTGGTTGAGCATGACGTCACGATCAGTAGAGAATTTTTCAACTGAGTTACATAAACGCACCACTGGTCTCGCAAAAACAGCGGCGATAGAAAATTTTCGCCAACCCAAAAATTTAACCGAAATTATACAATTTTTAGGTCTAAGTGCGTATTTCGGAAGGTTGTTCCAGAATATGAGATAAAGTCAGAACCACTAAGAAAATTACTTCGTAAAGGACAGAAGTTGGAATGGACCAGTGATCAACAACGAGCTTTTGATACACTCAGGTCAGCGCTGTCAACACAACCAATCATTGTGGCGTACAGGATGGGAGCAGAGCACGAGATTCATACAGATGCAAGTTCGATTGGCTTGGCAAGCGTACTTTTACAGCGTGAAGAATGCGAGACGAAACCAGTAGCTTTTTATAGCACAGCAACGACGAACGAAGAGCAAAAATAGCACAGCTATGAGTTGGAGGCATTAGCAGTTGTCGAATCTTTAGAAAGATTTCAATATTACGTTTATGGCAAAGAAGTGAAGGTGATAACCGATTGTAGTGCAGTAAGAACTGCAATGCAGAAAAAAGAACTTATTCCTAGAATCGCAAGATGGTGGCTTCGAATTCAAGACTTGGATATTAAAATTGAACATCGATCAGGACGACGTATGGAGCATGTCGACGGTAGAGCACCATACAGCTTCGCTTCGGGCAGCTAAAACCAATTTAGATGAAGGTGATTGGTTCTTAGCTATGCAGATGATGGATTCAAGTATTCGCGAAATCGCAGAGAAAATTAAAACTTGCAATCGAATTTTAAATAACTATTATAAGTTTTAAAATGGGCGAACGCTTCAAAAAGTAAACGAGAACAATTTATGGGTTGTTCCAAAAGTTTTGTTCAGGACAGCTGTCCTGGACAGTTGTTCAGGAGTATCATGAACGAACAGGACATCTGAGTGTTGATAGAACCATCGAGGGTCTACAAAAATATTTTTGGTTTTCCAGGATGCGGAATTTTGTAAAATCGTTGATCAAAACATGTATTGCGTGTGCTTATAACAAACAACGTGGAGAAAAACAGGAAGGTGAATTCCATGTAAATTCTGCTTGACACTGTTAGTTTGGATTATCTTGAGCCTTTTTCTCGTAGTTCAAAGCGGAATTAACATATTCTTGTATTAGTAGACGCTTTTACGAAATATACCATCATTCATGCAGTTAAGAGCACAGCGACAAGACATGTCATCGATATTTTGAATGAAGTTAGCAACTACGTTTGAGTACCGACACGAATAGTAACGGATCGAGGAACAACTTTTACCGCAAAAGATTTTAAAACAGTTTGTTTTGAAAATGATATAAAACACATTTTGAATGCAGTTCGTACGCTTTTCAATGCTTTAACCAACAACTAAAGGGGGAGATGGACCCCCTGACATACAATTTTTTCTTGTCTTGGCCCAAGGAATCAACCAGTTTAGGACTGAAACGTTGATCTGGGACACCCTGTATATGTAATTCGGTTTTCTCTGTTCGATATCATTTTGTTATATAAATTTTTAAATTTTTAAATAAATATTCAAACGCTAGTTTATATAGCGTATTGGTAATTGGTAAAAAATACTATATACAACGCGCGCAAAGCTTTCTCATGTGTTGACATTTATGAACAATATGACCCACACGTTCCTCTGAGATGGTTATGATGTTAGCTATCTCATTCAATTTCAATTAGCGGTAATTAACACGTTTTTAAATTTTCGGACGTTTTCTGTATTAATTGCCTCATTTAGTTTTCCTTTTTATTAATATTAAATCAGTACTTTACGGTTGAATTCGATGAAGCTGATGTGCCATAACATTTATCAAGCCATGCCTTGGCTTCAACATTATGTTTTTTCATCAGGAAACAATGCTTTCTTCAAAAAGCGATATTCATTTTTTGCCATTGTTAACAAAAAACACACAGGGGTATATCAGAGGTCACTTCGATGGAAATAACTTGAGAACGCAATGGTCAAATGTCATGACAGTTATCAAGTAAAAGTTGATACTCTACTGAAAAGATTAATATTTAGTTTGTGGCGACATTTTTGTGTCAGGCTGAAGACTTTTCAGCCCATTTTGTAAAATCACAAAACATAGTCTATCAAAAAAAGTAATTGCAATTACAAAAATAACTCAAAATGTCGATTAATGTATTTGTAAACGCAATTTGTGCAATAATCATAAGCCTTACATCGAATTTGTTAAAATTTTTTAAATCAGTGGGCTTTAATTAACTGCAATGAGGTCTATTTTTGTAACGTCATGTAACGATTAATAATGAATACGCTATATTTTTACGTTTCTTTCTATGCATTTCTATTTCCTGCCGAGTGCGTGCCATCACATATTTAGCAAGTCTTCATTTAATTCTACAAAATTTAAGTAAAAAGTAATGATATTGCCTACAAGCAATAACTTAAATATATCAATCAATACCAAAAATAATAACCTTTACCAGACTAAAAAGCATTAAACTTTGTAAATTTTCAAGACAAAACTACAACAAATACTGATACTACAAGAGTTCAATATTTTTAAAATTGAGCATGCAGAATAACAACGCTAGAAACGCTACGAGCAACATGCTACTGCAAATCAAGATTCAAGAGAAGAAGGAGCAGGAAAGGAAAGTAAGACAAAAGGCTTGAGACAATTTAAGTAGGTTAAGTTAGGGTGCTAGATAGGTGCTAAGAAAAGATATGTGGTTGGTTTTTATATTCCGTAAATAAGTAAGAAAGAGAAAGAGCAAATATTCTCAGCAGTGTAAAATCAAAAACTATTCAAGTGTTGTAAATTTAAATTGCTTTTAATAATAAATACAGTGCATGTGGTACTTTTTAACTTAAAACTGTGTAGAATAAATAGTTAGCGTAGTGTTTAAAATAGAGAAAGCAAGAAACTGTTACTGTTACTGTTACGTATAATTATTTGTGAGTTTATTTTTTTTTTTAGTACAAGTTTTAGGATAATCGTTTTTTTATTTTCAATACCTTTCGAGAAATGCAATCTCAAAAGTTCATCTTTATTGCAGAAATCATCGCTACAACATTTAACGGTATAAACATTTTGTTTCTCTTTAGTAGTGAGGCATTCGATGGGTTCACGCTGCAGCTCATATTTCTTGGTAAGGCACCTAATTTTGTATGTGAAGAATTAGTAAATAAATTGGGCAAAAATTAAGCGCTTATTTTGTGGTTTTTTTCAGTTTAAAGTTAGTTAAAGATATCTTAAAGCAAAATCATGAAAAACTCTTTAAAAAACAATTGTGTATATTAAAATCAAAGCAAAACTTGAAACAGTTGAAACAGGAACAGTTTTCATTAGTACAAACTCAAACTCTAAGTAACGATTTTTGTTAGCTGGCAACGCAATAACGGTGGGACAAAATACGCTTGCTTTGGTATAAAATGAAAATTAAAACAATCTATGTGGGTAGGTAGCACAGCATAAAGAAGACATTTTGTTTAGTAGTGAATAGCTAAAATAGGCAAGAAAGGCTGTTAATATTAATTCGACAAACGTGACTGCACACAAACAGAATTAGATTCAAGAACAATAACAAGAAACTGGCTCAATTAAACGCAGCAAAACTTTGGCACAACCTGTGCTCACGCAGTCAATTTGTTTGTTTGTTTGTTTGGTTTTTTTTTTCTTTCTTTGCTACTTTATTTGTGTGTGAGTGTGTGCGCACCTTCGTATGTTTGTTGCGAATTAGTTGCATAATATTTGATTATTGGTAGCAAGTATTTGTTGCAAAAATCGCGCTGTTTGCAGCACGCATGTCCGCCATGACGTGCAGCCGGTCGTGTAGTGGGTCCACCGTGCGTGCCCTCATTGCACCATATGGGACGACCAGGTGGAAGAGTTTTCGACAGATTCAGGCAACTAAATGTGCAGCACGATGGTGGTCGTGGCCGTGGTGGTGGCATTGGTTTTGGTCAAGCAACATTTCAGATTTGAGAGAGAATATTTTGGGTTTTCGATAATAGGAATGAATTTATTGAGCTTATAATGAGGTGAACTTTGACATGCTTACCTATAGGAGAAGATGATCTTGTCTGCGTCTTTCTCCACCGATGTAAAGCAGTAGCCATCAGTTTCGCAAATAAAGTTGTCGTCCTTGCAAATGTCGCAGTGGCACTTCAGCAGTCCTGCAAGTAAACAAATTTTTAATATCCAATAAAAACAAACATAATGAGCATAAATCACTGGTATCTTAATTGTTATGATATCAACAGCATTCAAAAAGTTTGTCGAAATTAAGTACGAGTACCTACCTGTTGACAACAAACAACAACAAAGCTTACAAGGCTAACATGACTGTGAGCTTTTTAACTACAACGCCTTGTTTTCGTTTCAATTTTCCCACCACAAACAAACAGAAATATATACAGTAGCGTATGGAATTTTTTTCTGCTTTGGGGTATAAAACATTTCACATTTCTTCAAATATACAGTTGGGTACAAACAAATTGTAGTGCATCAAAGAACATTAAAATTTTTTAAAATATTAAAAAAAAACATGGGCCCAATTACAGCATCCGTGATCGAGCAAAATTGTCAAAATTTATCGGCACTTGTCTCGTCGTACCGTTCGTAATTTTGCTCTATCACGGATGCTGTAATTCGGCCTCTGAGCCGGCGGATATTGCAACATTGTATCAATGTCCAATTCCGGCGTCACACACTGCGATGATCCATGGACAAAAGTTAAAATTTGTTATGACTCGGAACCTAACAATATTGGTATCAACCGACAGGTTATTGCATAGATAGGTTAGGTTAGGTACAGGTGGTTGAGTCGGTAGACGACTCTTACAGTTAGGCCAGTGCAGGCATATTTATGAAGCCACATAATCTCTTTTAAAAACCTAATAGAAATTTCCCTCTTCAAACCAGCGCGAGAGGATAATGAATTTAAGGATATGCCTGATTTCCAGGCATGAGACTTCGGCAAGTCCATTTAAAAAAGGCTGGCCCAAAGTTGCCATTCTCCTTTTAGCTAAAGCCGGACATTCGCAGAGGTGGTGCTGAGCATTTTCTACCTCCTCCTCACATCTGCAACTTCTGCAGAAATCGTTTGATGCCAGTCCCACCCGAAGAGCGTGCGCTCCAATCAGGCAGTGACGCGTTAGGATTCCTATTTTTGACAGGTTTACTCTGCTTAACTCAAGCAATGAGTTGGTGCGTTTTAAGTCGTAGGAAAGCCATGTTAGCTTAGTTATCCTACATCAAGGTGTTCTCAGCGTTCTTGTGCAAAACTTAAGGATCTGTTCTTGCACTGGAGTTTATAGGAGGAAATGGGTATACCAATAAAGTCCTCATTTGAGAGGGTGTTAGAGGTCGTACCCTTCCTTGCCAATTCGTCAGCCATATTATTTCCCTCGATATCCCTATGTCCGGCTACCCATATGAGGTGGATCCTGAGTAGCCTTGCAATCTCGTTAAGAGATCTGCGGCACTCAGTGAGAGTTTTAGAGTTGTCAATATTTGAGTTCAGTGCTTTCAGTGCAGCTTGGCTATCTGAAAAGATGGAAATACTCTTTCCTTCAAGGTCTTTTTGACCTAGAATCTTAGAGGTTTCGTGAATAGCCATCATTTCCACTTGGTTAACACTACAATAGTTTGGAAATCAGGGAGGATTCGATTTTGAGATCATGGGAGTAAATACCTCCCCCTACTTGTTCTCGAAGTTTAGAACCATCTGTGAAAATTTTTATGCCGGAGGTTTTGAGGGTGCTTTTTTTTGCCCAGTCTAGCCGTGAAGGGATGAGAACTGCATAGTTCTTTTCAAGATTTAAGTTATTACCTATCCAATTTCCAGATTCTCTCAGTCTGAGGGCTGCTGTGTTAGCACATTCCCTGGCAAAGATATCGAGAGGAGGAAGGTGAAGCATGATATTAAGGGCGCTAGTTGGTGTTTAGGACAATGCCCCAGTAATACATAGACCTGCACTTCTTTGTACCTTTGCAAATTTCTGAAGTGCAGCTGTCTTATCAAGAGCCCTCCACCATACCAGTACATATATAAGTATGGGGCGGATAATTGCTGTATAAATCCAGCGTACTATTTTGGGGGAAAAACCCCATTTTTTACCTATCGCTTTTTTGCAAGCAAGTAGTGCTACGTTTGCCTTTTTAACACGTTCCTTCATGTTAACATACCAGATAAGCTTCTTACCCAGATAGCATAGATAAGACGAAAACAAAATATTTAGGGGAAGACTAAAAAAAATCATGTTTTGTACAATTTGGGTTCTCTGAAACAAATGATTGTCAAAAATTTGTGTTTTGACTAGTGTCTGACCATAGTATAATAATACAAGTAGTAGCGACAGTTCTATCTGCGGTCAACGCATGTCAAACAAAAGAAAATCAAAACGAGAGCGTGCAATGCTTGCTATGGTAGCTGATGCAAAATAGAGATATCAAATATATTTTGTCAAAATATTTTTTAATCTTTTTTTGTTTTACTTATGCTGACCGCAGCTTTTGAGAAAATAGGTAGTTGCCAAGGCTACTTGATAGATTGTTTTATCATGTGTCCGACCGAATATTTGGCTTCGGTATTAGGCATATCGACCGATTTTTTAACCTTCGGCTTAGGCTTCGGCCGAATATTTGTCGAATGTTTTTGTTTTTTTGTAATGCAAAAAATTTTTATATTTTTTTTACATTTTTCGATAGCTATAATAACTGAATATAAAATATCATTCTAAAAGGTTAAATAGAAATTATTAATTGTTTAAAAATTATGAGCCTCCAAGCCGACCTCGTCAACAAAGCAGGAAGCTACTATGTTTAAAACTTTAAACGTGTTTCTTTAAAACTACGTTTTCAAGCTTGAGACTTTCATAACTTAGTCAATTTTTAAAGAATCTTTATGTTGTTTTGTTCAAGATAC
This sequence comes from Dichetophora obliterata, assembly GCA_963920525.1. Taxonomy (NCBI): domain Eukaryota; kingdom Metazoa; phylum Arthropoda; class Insecta; order Diptera; family Sciomyzidae; genus Dichetophora; species Dichetophora obliterata. Next base: position 10,289,969 of record OY986437.1, read on the forward strand.
GAGTTATTAAATTGTCAATGGACCATAATCTCTTTGATAAATTTCATATTGGAATTTTTATCAACAAAAAAGTAACGAAAATTTTCAGTAAAAATGACAAATTATTCCATAACCACGTTGATACTTAACAGAAAATATTTTTTATTTTTGTTTCAGATGAATTTTGTGACCTGTGGGAAGGTCGCCAACTCATTTCTTGTTTTAAGCACTGGTCTTCGTCGCTCCGTGGCTTGCTGCAGTATATTAATTAAATATTTATTTATTATAATCTGAAAATTTCATACAATCTGCTTCAAAGTACTGTAAATATGCCTACAAAGTTTGGAGTACCTATACTATTTACTTTTTCCAAAAAAGAGTAATGAAAATTGCATATTTTTCGGCTTGTTTAACCAGAGTGGACCTTTAATGATTGCCGTTTTTTGTACTGAAATTAATAACGAAAGCAAGGCCAACATTTCATTATTTTTTTTTAACTTGAAAAAATTTTTTAATTTTTCTTGAAAAGTCGAATAGACCGTCAAAAAATTCACATTCGGTCGACACTAGTTTTGACTAAACCGGGTAAGGCAAATTTTTTTATTATGAAAAATATTTGAGTACGTAAACTGAATTAAAAAATTTTACAAAACAGTATAATTTGAAATATCGTCGCTCACTACAACGGCCCTAATTGAAATTTTTTGTTTTGTTCAGGAGACACAAAAAACTGTGATAAAACCGCCAATACAAAATATTCAAATTTGTGTACATGTAAACAATGTATGTACAATATTTTCAAGAATATAATTTTGTAGTTCTATAATATATTTACTCTATATATAATACTATTGAGCAACGATATATTTTAGTGATGTTAATATGAATATATGATATTATGAAATGAATAATTTTTAAAATTGACAAATTTCGATGGGGAAAAAACAAATCCTAGAAAATTAAGTTACGTTTTTTAATATACTAGTATGGATTCTAAATAACGAGGAACTGCACATACAATTTCCTACTTCGTCCAACAAATATACATATATTTTTTTTAAATGCTTAAAATAAAAAATTGTATATACAAAATCCAATAAAAAATTATTATAGGTCCAAAGGAGGTACCCCGAGGGTCCAATTTCGACCATTTTCAGTTCACATCTATAACTATATTTGACTATCATTGTGACGAATTTTTGTTAAGATCGATCAACTTTTGTACGTACCTCCCATACAAAATCAAGTTAAAAATTAATATAGGTCCAAAGGAGGTATCTAGGGTCTAACTAATTTCGACTTTTTTAGTTAACATCTATTTAGCTACTCCCCCAAAGAATTTTTGTTAAGATCGGTCAACCTTTGTATGTATCTCCTATACAAAATTAAGTAAAAATTTAATATGGGTCCAAAGGAAGTTCCCCTAGGGTCTAACCGGTTTCGACTTTTTCCAGTACACATATCTATTTGGCTACCCCTCTGACGAATTTTTGTTTAGATCGATCAACCTTTGTATGTACCTCCCATACGAAATCAAGTAAAAAATTAATATAGGTCCTAGGGAGGTACCCCTAGGGTCTAACCGATTTCGACCTTTTTTAATTTTTTTTTTTTTTTTTGTAATTGTCCAACCAAAATTTCCGTATCTACACAAATTTTAGGTATCATTCCAGGATCAAACGTAGGACCTACATAAAGCTAAAAATGCCGCATTTTTGCTGTGTGTTTTTTTAGTCATATAATCCTAAATTTGCTTCATATCAACAATTTTCTTAATCTTTACTATTATATGAAATTTTAGTGCAAATTTTCTTTTACAAGTACACTCGAACAGTAATGGGCTGATTGTTATGAAAAACAGTTTTAAAATATCATATTTGTTCTACAGCATTTTAAAGAGGTATTTTCATGTAGCAATTTTAATAATAAGTGGGTTGTGTGATTAAAAATTGAGTGCTAGTGTTCACTCAAGATTTTTGAGGGAACACACAATTTGGGGTGAATAAAATCTACTAGGGCTCTCAACTTTGGTATGAATAAAGTTCAAATTTGAAATTTATGTTTGAGTGGGTACTCAAGAAAAGTTGAAGGTGGTGACTACTTGCCTCCACGTGCTATTTCTTGTAAGAAAGTTATATTTTTCACAAATATGAATTCAGAAATGTTTAATGAAAGAACGGATGAGGAATTTCTCGAAAACAATGAAGAACAAAAAAAAAATTTATATTGTAAGTGATGATAAATTTGTTAGTTTATAGGTGAAGCATCCTTTTTTCTATTTGAGAAAAGCAAATGAAGCAGAAAAAGAAAGAAGCTTAACTTCAAATGGAAGAACAAATAGAAAAAATAGTGGAGTTATATTTACTCCTGCTTTGCTTCTCTCATTTTCTTAAAGTGATTGCAAGTTTAATCTATTCCCTTCTGTAAATCTTATCCTTCTGTAAATAAATGTAAGTTATTGCCTGCTATGCCGAAGCGTCGAATATTATATTTTCTTTTCCTTTAAAAGTTTCTATATTTACCACCCTATTTAATTTTTTTTCAAATGTTATGATTTACTGTCCTGTTTGTTTATTTCACGCAGCAATTTGATGAATAAAATTGGCATTTCTCATCTCATTAAGATTAAGTGAGTGCAAGCAATTTGAGGAAATTTTTATTCTCACCGAATTGAGTGTTCACTCCGTACGAATCACTCTCCTCAAGAGAATCCTCTCAGAGTGTTCACTCAGTTTTTATTCACACCACCCAGTATTGAGTTTTTTAAGAAACCATCTCAGATGCCACGCATTGCTTAGTCGTTAATCGTTTTCTTTTCACGCGTTTGTGTTGCGAGAGTTACACAGCGCAACAAAAAAAAAAGCAGATGAGCCTCAAGCAAGGCAAAAAGTGAGATAGATTTACTTAAAGTGCTGCGCTCCAAAACAAAACAAATAAATAAAAAACGCACCACTATGGCCTGCTAGTTTGATTATACATAAGAAACATACGCTCGCCTCGATACAAATAATGTTGGTCCTTTTTATCGATAAGATGGTTTTGGAGACATTTTAAATAAAAATAAATAACTTCTTTTTTTAAAAAAGTCGTAAATTATGTAGATACGGCAATTGTCAATGTTTTCAATTGCCTGCACTCAGAGAAAAGTTAGCTAAAAGCGGGAATAACATTGTTTTATGCTACACTTTTTGCACTATTTCTTTTAAACTCATATTGTAGTATGTAGTTTTAACTTTTCTGACGAACTAAATTGATATAAATTAAATATAAAGAACGATTGTAAGATCATATGCCAATACATATAATTTTAAAACAAATAAACGATAAAAGCTGTGTAACAAATTTTTTTAAAAGCAATTTTGAGCATGAAAAATCAATTTCAATATCTTTAAATAGCCCGTTACATTCAATTTAGGCTCGATTTAGAGGAGCATTCATTCCATTTATTTATTGTGAGAAGTTCTGGAAAAATTTAGATGCCGCACTTTTTATTACGAGCATGAAAGACGTTTTACTGGTAAGTATAAAGAACTCTTTTAATTAGATTAAAGAACATATTTTAAACAATCAGAAAATGGTATCAGAGACAAAACGGGTCACTGAGAAAACTGTACTGCGAAATAGAGAAATTTATAAAAACCTCTTTGTTACACAAAAAACTGTCGGATGCTTTCAGTGATTGCCAATTATAAAAATTGTAAAAGTTAACCAATATCATGCGTTCAAGTGACTAACATAAATAACTTATAACTTTACATATACTCAAGTTAAATAACTTAGATGAATTTATTTACATATATCAAGTCTCCACAATTCGTTCAAACTTTATTCTTAGCTATGAACAAAGTACTTTAGTTGTTACACCTTATTAGTGAATTCGAAATTGTTTCGAAATAAATTGTGTGATATCCCTGTACTAGTACAAAACTGGTGATTTCACCAGCCCCTTGGTAGCAGGTACTAGTTCCACTTCAATCTACCTTCTTTGCATTCAACCGGCGAATTTTACACGAGCATGTCATAGGAAGGGATCAGTTACTACCTACTACACACCACATTTTTAGTTCATTAGAACTAATTTTGAAAATTTTTTATATTTGACCGAGACATTTAATTAGAAAAGAATATGTCGTTAATTTTAATTATTAAAAAGTTTGAATAACAAGTATTTGATTGAATTTTTATATTTAATAAATATTTTTTATTCGTTATTTTTATTTATTATTCAAAAATTTTGGAAAAAATTTATAAATAAATTTTATTTTTAACAGAGAACAAGTAGGTATTCTTTAGAGTTTGAATTTTTAACAATATGGTTTAAGTTTGATCTTAAAATTACTCTTTCTACGTCCAACTTTTTGAATATTGACCATAGTTACATACAAGAAAAGACAAGAAAAAGAAGTTGCATCTAAAGCTCACAATTTAATTCATGTAATAATTTCATAGATCATAAAACTAATTTGAAAAGACGTTACACTGACGCCGATGATGGTATTGTTGTATTGAATTTTATGGAAGTTGTTGAAGAATTCTAAGTTCCTTTAATTTTAAATAAAAGAGACTCACACTCAACACAAGAAGCAATCACGCTGTGGTTATCATCTTCATGACCTATAATACTTAAAAATTTACCATTTAAAATTATTGTTCTACAACATTCTCATTGTAGTAGAAGAAAAACTTGATAGATGCCCACTCACTTAACGAGGAACTTGATAGATGACCGATATTTGATTTTCACAATATTTCAAATCAATTTCCTTCATTTTTTATTGTTATTCAAACACAAATTCAAATAATGAATAACGAAAAAAAAAATCAAGAAGAAATATTACTTTTTATTCGTTATTTGAATAATTTTTGCTTGATCAATATCCTACACTGGTTATGAGTCAGTCAAGACGTTGAAAACATAAACAAGAAACAAACGAGCTCGGATTTGATTGAGCATTACCTTGGATCAAAAAGAGGCTAGTGCGTATAGAACTATTGAAGTAGATAGCGTGAATGGACCAATTGATACTTTTGATACTGGCGGGATATAAATGATATGTCTAATACTAAGGCATTCGCTTTCAAAATTGGAACAAAGCACACATGCTTAACATTTTTTTAAAAAATAGTTGTGTATATATAACACTTATTAATTTAATTTTTTTAACATTATACATTAAATGAAGAATATAACGGTTGAGGACGTCTTGTAAAAGTTATTTCTAAACTGGTAACTAAAGCACTTGATGGTGGATACCCAGTAAGAGAAAAATTGCATTGAATTCTGGTTAAAAATACAATTTCATTGCCACCCTGTAAGAAAAAAGTTCAAAATGCAGGTTAAATTTTTTTTAAGCGAAGCTTTTTACGCCTCGTTTTGTAATTTAAAAATAAATAAAATAAATTGGCCATTTCAGGCTTAGAAATAACTTTGACTGAGCTTCTATAGATCAATTGTTTTGTGCGTGTCATTAAATTGTTGAACAAAAAAGATCGAGTACTGGACCTACGAGTTTATTATGTTCTCAAGAGGCTTTACAAGGCAGTTTTTTACTATCTGAGGTTTGCCATTGTCTGAAGAGAGGTGACGACCAAACAGAAAAATTAATTCAATGGAAAAAAAACATTCTGGTTGAGCTGGAATTGAACCCGGGGTACCGCGGTTTTTTAGCTTAGGGACCACGCACTCTACCCACTAGGTTACGGCCATCACAATTGTAATTTGCTTGAATGAAATCTCAAAATCGACACTTTTTCCATACACATTTTTCTTAGGGCCAATTTTTCAGTGCGAACTTAAACTCTGGTCAAATTAAACTCACCAAAATTGGACGTTTAAACTTGTTTTAACTAGATATTTTAACATTCGTTGAAGTTAAATTGACTTAAATTATCATATAATGTGTGTTTTTTTTTTTGCCTAAACCGAGTTTAAATGTCCAATTTTGGTGAGTTAACCTCAGTTTAATTTGTCTTGAATTTAAGCTCGCACTGAAAAACTGGCCCCTAGAATTGTTGTTTCTTTTTGCTTGCGTCAATTACGACAAGAGAATATAAAATAAAAAATATTTCTATGATAGCAATGAGAATCGAACCAGCACACTTTCGATTATTAGTTCAGAACGATGCCATCTAATCCAAATACCTCCGTTACGTTAAGTGGTTCATTCAATATTAAGTATTAACTGAAGCTATGTTGCAGTACATGACAAGAATATATTAAAAGGATTGTGCATTGACTATCCTTCATATTATATCGTGAATGCGTGAAGCTATGATGCAGAAGACTTTAATAATGGATCAAAAGGGTTGTGCATTAGCTATCCAAGCAACAAAAGTAGCAATGTTTCATTGAACTTGGTGAACATTGGCACTAAATGCCAATTTAGGTGGGGTACCAAAAATTTATGGTATTATTATAACGTTTTTTTTTAATTAACTTTATATTATTTTAAATTTTTGAATTTAAACCTTATTTTATTATTGTATTTAAAAAAAAAACATTAAATTATCAAATCTATGCAAAAACTTAAATTATCAAACTGCAAAAAAGCTTAGCTTATTTCGTGTATCGAACGACGCATCTGTTTTTTTTTTTTGTGCTCGACGGTAGACTTTTTAATTTATATTTTTGGGATTAATGTATTAAATTTAAAAAACAAGGAAAACATAATGTATACCAAAAAGCAATTGTGTTAATAAGAGTTGTTGATTTTTAACAAAATAACTCTAAGCATGTGTGTTTTGTTCCAATTCTAAAAACGAACTTCCCGAATTAAAAGAACTAGTATCGCTTGTGGTCGAAATTCGACCAACCTTCTAAAGTTTCAATAGGTTTTTTCCCATTCTGAGGCGATGACCTAGCTTTAAGAAAAGGAGTTGTACTAAAAAAATTTTTAAGTTTCATATTATCGCAATAACTTTGATATCAAAATAGCCGAAATTTTTTTAAAATATTATCTATAAAAACATTACCTATAAAAACTTTTGTATACCGTTATTTTTCACAACCAGGGCTTTTCATATAAAAACACGTTGTACTGAGAAAAGCTATAGTTTTCAAGATATCGCCATAACTTTGATGTCAAAATAAAGGGAATTTTTCAGAATTTACTATTTATAAGAAATTTCACCATCACAATATATATTCACACATGTTACATAAAAAATTCTTATTGTAGGGTATTCGTAAGAGATAGCGAAAAATGTTTTTTTGTACATTGTATTAATGTCGAAAAGTTCCTCTTACACCATGTTCTTCCATTTTTTATATTTTAGGTTTCACTTAAGGAATATTCCTTAAACGCTTATATTTCAGGTCAAAGTCCACAAAAACATTCAGTGAACTTCTTCTCCCTGATCTAATTTCTTTAAAAAAATTATCTAAATCGGTTCAGAAACACGGAAGAACTGTTTCTCCCATGCATATTTCTATGTATACCGAAATGGCTTAAAACATAGATTGGTGTATATAACTATGATGTGGTGTGGCGGCCTAATGGGTAGAGTGCGTATCCCCTAAGCTAAAGAACCACGGTAGCCCGGGTTCAATTTCAGCTCAGTCAGAATGTTTTTTCAATTGAATTAATTTTTCTGTTCGGTCGTCACCTCTCTGCAGACAATGGCAAACCTCAGAGAGTACAAACTCCCATGTAAAGCTTCTTGAGAACATAAGCTGTTTCGAGTCGGCATTAAACTCGTAGGTCCAGTTCTCAATCATTTGTGTTCAAACATTTAATAACACGCACAACACAATTGATCAATAAAAGCTCGGTCAAAGTCCTTTCTAGGGCTGAAATGGCCAATTTATATATATATATATTAGGGCGGGTCAAATTCTGGCTCAGCGAAATTCGTAAAATACATGTAATTTCAAGACTTTTTCTCCACTACAGCATATACAAATTCTGAAAAAAAGCTGTGCGGACTTTCGTAAATAGATTCATACACATACATTCATACATTCATATTTTATAATTGAGAACAAAATCTATTTACGAAAGTCCGCACAGCTTTTTTTCAGAATTTGTATATGCTGTAGTGGAGAAAAAGTCTTGAAATTACATGTATTTTACGAATTTCGCTGAGCCAGACCTCCAAAAAATTCGTCCATACAAATTGACCCGCCCTAATATATATATTGTATATAACTATGAAGTGGTTTGAAATGTTTGAAAATTTTTTCACAATAATTATATCTTGAGCTCTAAAACTTTGTAAAAAATGTAAAAACAGCATTTTGAAAAATTAAATTTTCATCAAAAAAAATCATAGGGGTAACTCATGAATTTCGATGATAGAAACTGTTTATTGAATTATGGGTCAAAATGAGGTAATTTTTGCAAATAAATGATATGTCCATATGAAAGAGTGTGAAAAAAGAAAATGTAATAAGAAAAAAAACTAAATAATTTTAATGTCATTTTAAAGGGATTTTTTTAACATACTATCCGTGGAAAATATTACCAAGAAAGCTTTCGTATATCGTTATATTCCTCAACCAACAACGTTTCATACAAAAATACGTTGTACTGAAAACATTTATAGATTTCGAGATATCACAATAATTTTTATTTTCAAATAAAGGAAATTTTTCATAATTTACTATTTGTAAGAAATTTCACCATTACAATATATATTCACACTTGTAATACCCTTTTTCCACACGGCAATTTTTCTTGCCAGCAAGTCGAAAATAAAAAGGAAAGAAGAGCACAGCATCAAAGAAAGAACAGCACAGAAGAAAAACTTGCCAGTACAGACTTGCCTGTACCGCAGAATTGCCGGCAATAAAACTTTCCGTGTGGAAAAGGGGTATAACATAAAAAATGCCTGTTGTAGAATATCCATAAGAGATGGCGAATAATGTCTGAAGTTTTTTTTGTACCTCTTATCAATGTCTAAAATTCCCTCTTACATTGTTTTTCTATCTCTTAAAGTTTAGCTTTTATTCGAAGGTCAACAATCTAAAATTTTATCATGCTGTGCAGCCAGATTTTTCGTTTGATACCTTATTCACCATTCTACCTCTTCCTAGCCCTAAGATTCCTTACTAAAAATAATACAAACTTTCAACGTTTATATTTCGGGTCAGAGCTCATAAATTAAAAATCAAAAATGATTCTACATATATAGGGCGCAGTACCTTTCGAATGATATACGTTTCATTGCCCTTATTCAAAAATTAATATCGAAAAAGTGTACAACATTTGATGTTTGCCTATTGATATATAAGATTAGTAGTTGAAAGAGCTCTGCGGTAGGTTTCGGAACCATGAGTATCCCCTTAAATGTACGCCACTGCATATTTATAAATATTAATCTTTATTCTGCATTAACACGGTTTTTCGCTCACGAACCTACAACACAAATCTTTTATAAATAAAAGCTGCTATCTACAGTTTATGAATAGTGGTGGATGGGACAGCAGCAGCAACAACAAAGACACGCTTAAGTCAATGAGCCCGTGACGCAGTTGAACTGCAAATTATTACATTTCATTTTAGGTTGTTTTATGTACTGGCTGTTATTGTTTTTGTTTTTACTACGTTTGTTTTTGTTTTAAGCTTTAGTAGCGTAAATAAAATACTAAAATTAAAAGCACTGAAGCAAAAAAAAATTCAGTGCATCAGCAAGAAGCATGCGATGAAATGAAGAAAACAACAATGGAAAAGCATGCAGTATTCTATACGAAATATAAATAATCTGAAGGATCAAAGCTCAGCTAGTCCAGTTCACAAAAGCTGTGAAATGTTCTTTGTTAAATGCTCCGTTAATGCTATAGTAACAGAGAATATTTTTACTATGAAATAGCCAACAAAACATTAACAAAATGTTTTAATCACTTTTCTTGAACTTACGATCCTTCTTGTTGTTGTTGTTGCTGGAGTACATCGGCAACGTTTGTAGGGCTGATGACGGTGTTTGCTGTTGTGGCATCAGCAACAACGGCATTGATGAATCATTTAATGTGCCAGTGTCTGAGTTACTTTTGTCCAAGCTGTTTGTGGAAGTGGAATTCAAGCCAGAGTTTGTTGTTTCGTCTGTTGTAGATGACGCAATAGGCGCTTGCGAGGCATTTAAAACAATTTCAATGGGTGTTGCTAAGAGTAAGACAGTCAAAGCGTTAGGAAAACCTCCCATTAATAAATCATTCGTATTACCATTAGCGATGATGCCAGAACCTCCGCCACCTCCAAAGGAACTACTGAGCAGCATCACTGTAGCTATAAGCAGCAGACGTGGACACGCTTGTTGCTTCATTTGAGCACGCGATGCTGTGTATCTGGTGCAGGAGCAGCAGCTGGCTGATTTAAACATATTTCTTTTCACACAGTTTCTACTCAATGCAATAACGCGAGTAGATAAGAATTGTTGCCCACTTTTAGTAATACGAACACAACTTGGATTTTAAAAGTGGAATGAGGCATGAGTTCCACCTTTAATTAGTTTGTCTCAAGTTGCTCGCGCTGCTGCGATTTTGGGAGGCGCCTGTCACCACAACAACAACGCCAGCTACAACAAAACTTCTTTGAAATACGCAAATTCAAATCAGGACAGGCTTGAATTCTACATTATTCGGTTTCCCTTCCTTATTTTCTCGAGGAAAACTTGTTGGATTTTTTTACACTTCAAAGTCTTATCCGATTTTATTGCTTTTTTGCAGATAATACACTGTAATTATTCTTTATTTTCAGTATACTCCCCAGTAAAACTTCAACCCAATTAGTTTTTTCCAATTGGGGTAAAAAAAAATTTTACACAAAAACAAGTTATTTTCTCACGTGATTTTCACGCTTAGTGAGCACTTAATTCATTAAATTATGGGCCTGGAAGATTTATCACTATGTTAATTAAACGATTTTATTTAATTCGAATGTTTTTTGTGCAGAGTATGTTTGAATTTTGTAAAAATTGTTTACACTATTTGCGCGAAAGTTGATTTAACTGTCTTCGTCGCCCAGCAGCCGAAACAACATTCGTTCGCCATTTTTCCTAATCGGCAATCACCAGTTTTTGACATTTCGATGCGGACCAAAAAAATCGAAGGAAACTTTTGACATTTTGTTTTGCTAGCTAATTTTGTCCACAAAATTGCGCAGAGTGTGGATTGCATTGGGTTCTAATGAAGTCAGAGCTGCCACCCAACAAAACACCTTAAGGCGAATTTACTCATTTCACTGTGACAGTGAATTCATTTGACAGTGAATTAATTTTTAATTTACATTATTCAAGGTGTAAATTTCAAATTTGGTGGATGGTTCGGTGTTAATGTCAAAATATATTATTTGGCTGATTTATTTTATTGACGTTTAAAATATTGAAATATACAGTATTGTTCGTAAACTAAGCAACCGTTTCATGGTATAAATTCAAAGTCTCATGATAGTTTTGTTTACAAAGTTTTTAAACTTCAATTATTATTTTATTATTTTATGATAAGTAAGGTTTATAAGGAAAATAAAAACAATTAATTTTCAATAGTACTAAGGAAAAAATATTTACAAAAAAACTTAAAACTCTATATTGCATTGTTGTCTTCAATTTCGTGGAATTCGGTCCTTGATAACTCGGACCTGTCTGTGGCTTATGAAAATTTTTTATCAATTTTAAAGGATTCGGTGAATAGATTTGTTCCCAGTTCTCAGATATCGAAAAATAACAACCCTCCTTGGTTTAATAAAAGACTTACCAACCTCAAGAACAAAAAAAACAAAGCTTTCAAACATTATAGATGCAGTAATTCTAATAGTGATCTGAAGTCCGTTTACCTATCTCTCCAGCTTCAATTTGACACTCTTAACAAATTTCTTTATAACTCTTACATCAGTTCTACTGAACTGACCATCAAACAAAATAGCAAACATTTTTGGATTTTCATTAACAATAAAAGGAAAACTAATGGTCTACCCAATTCTATGTGCTATCTTAGGTCCTCCTCTGATAGTACTCCATCTATCTGTAATTTTTTTGCCGATTACTTTAAATTCGTTTACTCTCCTGTAACTATATCTAATTCTGTGAATCCTGGTACACCTTTTGATTCTATTTTGGATCTAGGCGACCTATCATTTTCCCTTTCGCACATAAAATCCGGTCTAGAAAACCTCAAAAGTAGTTCATCGGCGGGTCCTGACGGTGTGGCTCAAATTGTTTTAAAGAATTGCGCATCTTCATTAGCTAATCCTCTTTTTATGATTTTTAAAAAATCAATTTCTGAGGGATATTTTATTAACAGTTGGAAAATATCTCACATTATTCCTATCTTTAAGTCTGGTGCAAAACAAGAAGTTAAAAATTATAGGCCTATTTCTAAATTATCGTGCATCCCCAAAGTCTTTGATAAAATTGTGTATGATAAATTATCTTTTCATGTCAAAAACATAATGTCACCGGTTCAGCATGGTTTCATAACTGGAAAGTCTACTGTATCCAATTTAACCCTTTTTTGTAACTCTGTGATGCGTAATTTTGAAGCCGGCTTACAAACTGATGTTATTTATACCGACTTTGCTAAAGCGTTCGACAAAGTTGACCATAATCAACTTATTCTCAAACTTTCATCTCTTGGTGTTCACTCAAATCTCCTCAATTGGTTCAAATCCTACCTGTCAAATCGCATTCAACTAGTAAAAGTTAACGACTGCCTATCTTGCCCCTTTGTCGCTACATCTGGGGTTCCGCAAGGCAGCCACCTTGGGCCTCTCCTGTTTCTGCTGTTTATTAATGACCTACCATTAGTAGTTAAATATTCTCATTGTCTTTTATTCGCTGACGACCTCAAACTTTTCCGCTCTATAAATTCTTTTGCTGACGCCATTTTTCTTCAAAAGGACATTGAGTCTATCTTTGCATGGTGCGAGTTGAATAAACTGCCCCTTAATATCTCTAAATGCCAATGTCTTTCATTTTATAGAGCTTCATTGCCTTTAATTAATAGTTATTTTATAAACTCTTGTGAACTAGAAAGAGTTTCCTGTAAGAAAGACCTCGGAATTTTGTTTGATACTCGTTTAAATTTTAAAGAACATATTAATCTCGTCATTAACAAGTCTAATTCTATGTTAGCCTTTTTAATCAGAAACGCAAAAGAATTTAAAGATCCCTACACCCTCAAACTTCTCTATACTTCTCTGGTTAGACCTCATCTGGATTATTGCTCAGTTGTCTGGGATCCTTACTCGTCTACCCAAGCTCTAAGAATCGAAAGGGTTCAAAAGAAATTTACGAGATTTATGGTTTTCCAATTAAACTGGAATCTTCCTGAGCCTCTTTCCTATAGTACAAGGTGTGCCCTGATTAATATTACTTCATTGAAGTCTAGGCGCCGAATTCAATCTATTATTTTTGTTCATGACTTGGTCCACTATTATATTCAAGACCCTACGCTACTTGCAATGCTGGACTTTATTTCACCATCTCGGCATCTTCGTAGTCAGTTTAATTTCCGTGTTCCTTTCCATAGATGTGTTTATGCTCGGAACGAACCGATTACTCGTTGCATTATTGAGACGAATCAAATCTTGCCATTCATTGACATTTTTAACTCTACCACAAGAATGTGTTTTAAATCTCATCTCATGCTTCTACCAACATTTTATTCTAGTTAATCATATTCTTTTTGGCATTATTTACTCTATTCATCACTTTATATTTAATTGTGCTTTATTTATTTTAATGTCATTTAATTCTTTGTTAAGTTTTGTATTCAATCTTGTGATAAATCTTTATTTCATTAAAGTTAAGTAACATTTTACTTATTTCTTTTTCTCTTGTCATTATATTTATTAAATAAATTTTGTAAGTGTAATTTAGTGAATTTTTAATGTATATATCTTGTTCATAAGTAGTCTGTAAGAGTTGTCTCTGTTTGATGAAAATACAAATACAAATACAAATACAAATATATTCAGCTGTTCGTAATCTAAGCAACTTTTTAATATTTGGTGTAATTTTTTATAACTTCTCGACATCGTTTTGGCACAGACTCAATTAACCGTTTAAGTGTAGTTTTACTAATACGGAACCATTCTTTTTTAAGGCCCAAAAGTAGTTCATTTTTATTTTTAAATCGACAGCTGCCGATCTTCCTTTTGAGTATTCCAAATAAATTCTCAATTGGGTTTAAATCTGGCGATTGGGCCGGCCACTTCATAACTTGGACCCCCTTTGTTGTAAACCACTCTTTTACAAGCTTTGAGGTGTGTTTAGGGTCGTTGTCGTGCTGAAACTCCCAACGCAGCGGCATTTCCCATTCGGCGTATGGGAGCATATGGCTTTCTTAAATGTTCCGGTATACAAATCGATCTATTTTTGTATCGATCTCGATGAAGGGCCCTACTGCTGTTCCAGAAAAACAAGTCCACACCATTACATTACCACCGCCATGCTTTACTGTACCACGACAGTAACGGGGATGTAACCGCTTTCCTCTGGGTCTTCGGACGTGACAAATGCCATCGGAATTAAACAAGTTAAATTTAGACTCATCGCTAAATAATACTGAATTCCATTTTTCGGGTGTCCAATTGAGATGTTGTGTTGCAAACTCAAGCCTAAAATTACGGCAAAGTTTAAAATTCGTTACAGGGTCTAGGAATTTCAAAACTTACCTTTTTTTTAAATGTTTCTTGGTTAAAATTGGTTTCTTGGATGGTCTGTAGCTTCTTAGGCCATTTTCTAAGGCACGTTTCCTTACTGTGCTAGAACTTGTATTTAAATTAAGATTCCGAGCAATTTTTTTTGATGACACAAAAGGAGTTTTTTTAATAAAACGAACGATTTGTTTGTCCTCTCTGTAATGAGTTTTTCGTGGTCGACCTTTAGAATAAATTGTATTTACCGACCCAGTCGCTTTATATTTTTTTATAAGTCGAGAAATTATTGACTTATTAATATTAAATCTTTTGGCAATCGAAATTTGCGACTCACCATTTTTAAAAAAATTTATAAATTTCTCTTTTAGTTCTTGTTTATATTGTACACGCGGCGGCATCGTAAAAAAACCAGATCACGAGATGACGATCGAAAAGCAAATAAAATATTTAATGATTTACACTTGAAAAATAGAAAAATGTTGAAAAGAAAGTGAAAAAATACCGTTAGACCTCTTATTTTGAAGGTCACTTAGCAGCGACGGAAAAAGTTGCTTACATTACGAACAGCTTTTTATGGAGTATTTTCGTTTGACTATTTGTTATATTCTATTTTTAGACTAGAGCATAATTTTGTTATTGTTGGCTTATAGGTGGCTCATCAAGTAATTACAAAAATATGGGCCATTCCACATAAAATCATATACAAAGGCGTAATTAGAACTTGAATGCAATTAAAAAATCGGTTGCTTAGTTTACGAACAATACTGTATATGAGCCGTACAAACAGCAATCTTATTTGGATCCAAAATCCAGCAATCCAAATTTGGAAGTAAGGTAATGTAAATTTTACAGTCTTCTTAGAGCAGTTTTACATTTAATTTAATCCTAAGGATATACATACAAAATTGAAGTACTTAGAACTATATTTGTTTTTTTCTAGCAACAGTGGAATATAAATGCAGCTTGCTTCGATATAATTACATGGGTTTAATACATATAATTGTATTGCTTTGGTGTATTTTAATGCTTGCTCCCGGCATTCGACATTTTCATATGGACGTTCTGTATTTTTCTATTTGCAAAAAATATCATTAAATCTAAACTTAACCTATAATACTAATACCTCATACATGATATTATAACGAGTTAGAGTAAGTTAACCTCTATGTGTGTCAGGTACTGTTTTAGTGTAAAAATCAGGTAGCAGTGGGGCACCAAAATCCAAGTCAGTTATAATATCTTCGTTTATAATTCCAGTAGGGGATAAGTAATTAATTGGAGGAGAAAAATTTAGTAGGCGTTGAGATGCAAAGATTTCCTTTAAAAGTTCGTTATTATGAAGGGAAACTCCGTTCACAAAATTTTTGTAAGTTTTAAGCATATCGACGTAGCGGATTTACATTGGCCTTTGCTTAAATAAAAATATTTTAATAACGTTTAACATATAACATAACGTACTGGGCGGATTACGCCCACCACGAATTGGATACCTTTCGAACACTAAATAAACCCTGTTAGAAAAAGTTAAGACCCTGTTAGAATAACATTAGTTCATAGTTAATAGTATTAAGCTTAACGTATTAAGCTTAACGAATAAATAAAAAAATAAAAATAAATAAATACATAAATAATATTCAAAGATTTTATTAACGTAACGTCTCAAGATATTACGCTCCAGAACTTCCATTGCCTTGGCAACTGTGGGTTAAATAGTGAACCAAATAGGAAATGCATAAAGCAGGACTGAGCATGTGCTGATTTTATGGATTAAAATTTTAGCATCTTGACTAAAATATTTATTATTAAAGAGTCTTGAAACAACTAGGCAACTAGTTTCTGCGCTTTTCTCAAGTTTGACCTTGCATGTTTATTGAATTTTAATAATTTATTAAACAAGATGCCTAAATATTTAATCTCGTTTTTAAAGACAATTTCAGAGCTATTTAAGAAAAGTTTAAAGTTTTTGCATTTCTTATCTGATGCATTTCTTATGCATATTACCTCAGATTTCGAGGTATTAATACGGAAACCCCATTTTATGTAATATTCATTTATAATGTTCAAATGTCTTGAGACAGCACGTAGGGCTAAGCTAGGTGAAATGTGGTGGGCATACACCAAACAATCATCAGCGTATAAAATACCTTTTGAGCCAGACAACTCATGTGGGAAATCATAAAGGAAAATATTAAAGAAATGTGGAGCTAAGACAGAACTTTTAACATAACCATTTTCAGGCATTGAGTTGCAAAACTGAATGCAGAATTTTTGATTTGAAAAAAATTAACAAAAATTTTTATCGAGAAAGGGTCAAAGCCAAGTTCAATTAATTTATGAATAATACCGTCATGATAAGATTTATCGAAAGCCTTTTCGATATCTAAAGAAACTGCAACAGTACATTTTTTTTGTCAAAGATTACGCGAAAAATCATCATGGTTGGATTTTTTATCAATTCTACTTTGGAAAATATGGAGCAGTATGATTGATGTTCAGCAATTAAATAAAAATATATAAACTTTCTGCTTGAGTTATGTTAACACCTTTCAACTGTGTTCCAGTACGAATGACACATCAGTTTGATAGGCTTCACTTTCATCAGAAGTAGGAAGCCCGTCAACTTCTTTCACTCTTCAAGGTGGATGACAATCATCTTTATTTTAAAGATGAAACTCAATTTACATTTTTTAAATCAGATGATTCATTCAAAGTGAACAATGGCTGCATTCTATCCGATTATCCTAATAATGCTCTTGCCTAACTTTATTCACCTTCCCACTTCCTTATCTCTTCTGTAAACGTCAAAGTTAGTCGGTTGAGTGAAGCTAGTGTAGACCAGCACTACCCAAGTAACAATTTTAGCCATATATTAACTCTTGCAGAGCTTATAGTGCCATCTTATATAGCAGCAAGCTTCAACTATAGCTTTAATCTTTCTACAAAGCTCTTGCGGAGAATATATAAGGCTACTTTCTTGAGTTTCAAAGCACTATTTTTGCTTCATATGAAGAGTAGAAGTAGCTGTCAGCTTTTAAAAGAGTCCCTACCAAATCCAAAGAAAGCTCTTGCAAAGCTTTTTTTCTTCTTCATTTAAGTATGTATGTGTTAAAAATAAACTCAATATATATATAAAATTTGATAAATGTTTGTGATGATTAGAATGACAAATAAATTAAAGAAATAATAATGGGATTATTATATCAAACTAAAAATATGTTCGTATATTCGTTACATGCTGCGAATTTCAGTGCGCTTTAGAATTTATCGGAAACGTGAATTTATTACTTCGAAAAACTACAACGGGCTTAAAAATAATAAAAATTATGAAAAGTCTATTATATAAAAATAGTTCTAAAATGTGTAACATTCTTTAAAATCAACTAAAACTGATTTAAATATTTTATACTTATATATAAATATCATAGATACCATAAATTTTGTTTAAAATTATGTTGATTTTATATGATTTAAGTTTATAAAACTTAGTTCATAAAATTTATATGAACAAATTCTAAATGCTTGATAGTTTAAATCATAATGGATTTTATATACTTTATTTGTTTAAAATAATATTGTAAACTATAATATTTAGCTTTCTTCAACTCTTAAGATTTTTCTATTTTTAATAAGATCGCCATTTTTTCAAAAAGCTCTTTATCAGATTTTTAATCACTTGTTATTCCCAAAAACTTTATTGTGTTAATTTACAGTATTTAAAATTTTACAGTATTTTACAGCAACTAAACGGAAAGCTGAATTTTTTTTCTTCGGTTTTTGTTGAAGTTCTGCTATGGGCATTTTAAAAATAAAATGTTTTGAACTGAATTTTAACATCTGCCATCAATTGGAAGTTGTGTTTGTGGGAAAAAATACCAACCAGTTGATCAACCAGTTGTTCGATTAGTTGCTCGTCTATAGTTGCCTTTATACACCTATAGAATACTTTTAGGGATCACTCGCACCTAGTTGCTCCAACAATATTACTTGGGTAAGGTTTCACTTACTACGCTTTTACGTCTACCTTGACACTACATTTACATATAGAGATTAAAACGAGGTTAAGGCCCTCGACGAGATTAACTCCTAAATCTTGTAAAATTTCATTATATTAGCCGTAGAAAATTTATGTTCATTGTGAAGTAAATTAATAATTTATCTCCTTGCTTATCGTCTAAAAAAAGTTTGAAACGCTTTGATCCCATGATTTGGTGTTGACAGCCGAATCATTTGGTCACCGTGGTGGTAAAAAATTATTCCCTTGCTCACTCTCTCAAAGTTCCTATTTACCTGGAAACAAAAATTCATGACGTACCCTTGACCGCCACCATAACATAGCCCTAACCTAAAACAAAGCAAAACAAAATGAAGCAACGAAATGTCCAAATTAATCTCTTTTTACACTAGTGTAAACAGTGTAGATAACAAAAGGGAATTTTCTTAATCTGGTTTGTTTTAATCTCGTATGTAAATGTAGTATTAGGGTTATACATTTTTATACCTCCCACTTCTTTCTATTAAATTTAAAAATAAAAAATTAAAAAACATCAAATGGCAGTTTTTGTCGAAATTAGGTTCCTTCAGGAAATGAATCAAAATCAATTTATCAGTTTTCTGCAAAACCGACTTAATGTTAAACAAAGTTATTTAAAAATTATTTATCTATACAATTTAAGTGCTAAACTATACATTTTACATCAATTTAAATTTTTATAGAATTTATTCGAATTCCCAATCAAGTTTGCTCTGAAACGACAAGTATTGGAAGAACTATGTCATGACATTATTTGTGACTTTATTACTTTACTACTGCTAAAACAAATATCAGGAATTTATACTGGCTACTCAAACTTATTTGGATTGTCGCCTAGTAATATCGGCCAACTTTGGGTATTATCTGGGAACTTTCTGTAAATTATCCAGTTTGAGGACAATGTTGGAAAATTATAAAAACATCCAAGTTTTTTCTATCTCTCTTGTATTTCACATGTTATCAACTGTGAAAGTACTCTAAATAAAGGTTTTATTCAGTTTCTTTTACTTTTCATGGGTTCTTAATGGTATGGAAAATGAAATTTTAAAAAAAATTTTCTATAAAAAAATACTTTTCGGTTATTCTTATATTTATTATGGCTGTGTTAACAGAGAACCCACTCTGAAAATATCGCGATATATATAAAAATGTCCCTACTTTAAAAGAAAATGTAAAACAAATTTCGAAATTAGGACAATTATGGTCCAGTTAGCCTCGCATGGCATAGCAGTGCATGGCTTAACAAGCGTCACATCGAAATCTGTTTAATAGGATTTGTGTGTATCTGATTATGCACAACATGGCAACGCATGGCAATGCTCAGATAAAAACAGAAATGCATCTCTGACTACATAGATAAACATGGAAGATCTATTTCATTTTAATATCTGTGTATTCTTCTATGTATTTGACGTTTTGGCAAAACAGATGTGAAGTTGTAAAATTGTTTGATCAAGTGCGGTTAATTTACTAAAATAAAATCGTTGTATTCTTCTTTTTTTTTTTGTTTTATTTTGACCATGTGACTATAACTGGACCATTAAAGGAACATTTTTACCCGACTACGGCGAAGCAAAAGTTGCGGTATATGTGTTTGACCGGTATGTGTGTATGTATGTTTATCTGTTCCACTTTCACTTCTAAACTACTTATAATTTGACAAATGAGGTATCGTTGGAAGCGTTTTGTTCCTCTGCTGGTTACAGGTTATGTGAAGTCACATTAAATTTAATAAAGCACCCTGTACAGGACATAAAATATTATCTTAAAAATTTAAGCTTTATCTTAAAAATTAAAACTCCCTTTCTCGATTCCGACAATAAATATTAAACAGTTTGTACAGAACAATTTCAGAGCGTACTTTGTAGTAGTCGGGTTTTTGTTTTTTAAACTTATTTTTTATTGTCTTTGAATTTTGGAATATTTTTTCGGTCCAATAAGAAATGACTTCAGAAAAACACTCAAGGCGGTATTCTCCTTATTTTGCCTTACTGAAATTTTTTTATAAGTAATTTTTATCATTTAAATAAATCATCTCTCAATAAATTATGTTTTGAGATGTTGGCACTTTATCCAAAGACCGTTTTTAAAGTCCAGCATGCTGCTTCTAATTTATAAACATAATTCAAATTATTAAGCTCAGCTGAATCAGTTCACCAATCTATAAAAACATACAACTTCTAGTCAATCATAAGCCCCAAAATTTAGTTCCCTGATGAAAGGTTTGCATATAATGCATGAAAGATGCTTCACCACTCACTCGGAAAAGATATGAAAAATATGATAAAGTATGGCACACTTTTTAAAGGATCAGTTATGGTTTTTTATATATAAGGTTTCAATATTGATTAAAGCACATTCAAAAATCGTAAATTTCAAATCATAATTTTTGTATATTCATTGGAATTATTGCCAAAGCAAACTCATCACGGACAATCCAGGCATTCCTGGTTCAGCCCCTTTCTTGAATCCTGCAAATTAGAAAAGACGTAATGAATCAATATATAGATAGCCACTCATGTAAAAACTTACCCAAGAACAACACCATCGGTATGAAGCCCCAATGAAATGTGGTCTTTGCAATGTCGAAGACTGCTTCAAGGCGTTCTTTAACATCTGGCGACAAACCCATTGCTTTGTTTTTGGTATTTTAATTAATAAATTTGCAAATAAATGCAAAGTTATAGAATTTCGTGCGATCAAATTTATTACGAAAATAACACGAGTCGATTAAAAATTTTACAGGAATGATATATTTTTATTTAGATGACAGCTGAATTTAAACATGAAGTTGGCTGCGAAGTCGACTACGTTCCACAACGTTTACACTGTACGATAATTTGTTGAGGTTTGTGGAATACGACCCATGGCCTGCAGGGTTATTCTGCCATGATACGACCTAGAAATAATCGATACAAACTATTTTCTAAATACAAGAGTGAAGTTGACAAATATTTGTAAGTAAGTTATCTTAAAATTGCATTGTTTGCTTTTTTTATCTTTGAAATATATAAATTATTTTTCAACAGAGTGTTTTTTGGTAGAGAACCAAAAAAAAAAAAATAGTTTGGCCAAAGTAAAAATCGATTACTCAACTAATTATTGGGCTATCGATTTAAAAAATTTATTTCTTTGCCATTACTCAATGGATATAGAAAATTGAAGGTAATTTTATTACCTTTCATATAACAAGTAATAAATATTTTTAGTTTTAAAAGCAAATTTACATCATATTTTTAATTAAAAGAACCGTGTTTTTTCTACTTAATTTGCGTGAGTAAGGTATTAAAAATATATTGGTTTTTTGAAAAGCTTCAAGATTCACGTTTTGTTTGATATATTAAAATAGATATATTCTATGCAGAATAAAGAATTTATTTGGAAGAAATCAGATCAACCAAGGTAAATATGCTTGAAGTAACAACTTTTCGTACGAGGGCAAATCATTTCATTATAAAAAACACCACAAAAAATCGTTTAAATTATATATACTATATACCACATTAAAGACAAATTTTCAAGCTTTATGATTTACATACCTTAATTCATAGTAATAAGTATTTTACTTTTACATACAAATAGCTGTAATATATTAAAAACTCAATGGATTTTACTTATTTAAAAATTATGCAAAAGCTTGATATATTGCCTTTTAAATAATATCTTGACCATCAATAAGGGGTAAAGACTAGGAAATATATAGCCAGTTTTCTTAAAATTTATTATAGGAAAAATTTTTCTAAAAAATTTGAAACAAATCGATAAATCGTTTTTTCCTTTGGTTATTTGGTCAATTTTATTAAGAGTACTTCCCGTTTTCATTATCAAATTGCGGCGCCCTAAAAATTGTAGTCAACCTTACAACATAATTTAAAAATACCGATAACAGCAATTTCCAATTTTTTGTGTGGATTATATAGCAGTCCCAGCTTAAATAACAAATTGCATTTAAACATGCATTTAAAAAAAAAAACAAAAAAAAGCATTGCATTTCATCTTATAAATAAAAATTATTTAAAAACAAATTTGTTTTGTATGATAATTTTTTGTTTGATATTTTTATTGATGAACTTGTTGCTCTTGTTATTGTTAAAGTAATGTTTAATAAATGGAAATAAATATTTCGAAAAAATATGAATTATTTATTTTTTCTTTAGTTAGGAGCATATGTATACTTAAAAAGTAATTTGAAATTTAAATTTTAGTTAGTAAAGTATATTTTTAATATTGAAAAAATATAAAGCAAAATATAAATAATTCGAATTTATTATGACATTTCAAAAATAAATATAATTTTCAAACCACAACGCATGCGCAAAACTGTGTAGTAGTAATATACACTGACTCTGTAGCTACTTGTATCTGTATTTTCTACTGTATTTATCTTGCTGAAAAAACAAAACCAATAACAAAATACAAAAACAAAATAAACTGATGTGCTTAAATGTATGCATATTTTACATATATATTAATAACAACAACAACAAAAGCAGCATAAAAACAAACGACACGATTGCGAGCCAAACCAACAACCACAAAAACAAACACAGCAACCATAACAACAAAAATAACAATACCATAAACGGCTTCTGAAGTAGCTTGTGTATATAACTTTTCTCATACGAAAATATGAATTTTTTTCTTAGATTTTGCTATTTTGTGACTTTATTACAGAAGTCAAAAAACCAAAAATTAGATATTCGTTTCATGCGTACTTCAACTGATATTTTGGCATATATTTTTGTACGATGATTATTAAGCATACTTTAATGTGCTTGAAAAAATTTGTGAAAATTACCCCCATACAAACCGCGACATAATAACTTACTCTAATATCAGAAACTGCATATTTTTACATAAACTTATACACTCCAAAACCGCTCTTTACTTATTTAAAAAAAAAACCACAATTTAGTAGATCACATAGAAGCCAAGCGCTAATTTTGCCAACTTTTAACTATCTTAACTCCGCAAGACTATTTTTTATTAACGCCGTTCGTATTTGGAATTCATAACCTGGTCAATTAAAATCGATTCAATCAAAAACGCTTTACAAACTTTCAATACTAGGGCATTTTTCATCGACTAATTCCTAATAAATGGTCAGTTTACTTCCATCTCTTTATTATGCTCTATCTCAATATCTCTATCCCAATATCTCTCTTCATTCTACTTTTAACATTATTTTTTTTCCTTTCTCTTCTGCTTAATAATGAATTCCATCAATTTGGTTACCCATATATTTATTTATTAAACTATTTGTCATTGATTTTTGTACTTTAAAATAACTTTTTAGTGCGAGCTTAAACTAAAGTCGAAATAAACTGAGGTTAACTCGGTTTAGGCAAAACAAAAGCAGTATATGATAATTGAAATCAATTTAACTTCAACGAATGCTAAAATATCTAGTTAAACCTAGTTAAAACGTCCAATTTTGGTGAGTTAACCTCAGTTTAATTTGACTAGAGCTTAAGCTCGCACTGAAAAATTGGCCTTTAGAACATTTCAAATAATTAAAATAATAATCATAAAGAAAATATTATCATTATTTTTTCAGTATACACTTTTAGATGCATTTTTTTTTTTGGTATTTGCACTTCTATTAGAAACTTTTAGATACCCCTGGTTTATTTGATAAGTTTGAAGCGAAGCGAAGCGCGCCGGGTAATAGCTAGTTTAGAATAAATTTGGTCTATTACATCAACTCTTTTCCATTTATTGCGGGCTTTCTTTGTGAGTAATGCATAGACAAAAAGAAAATGCTTTTCTTTTTCCTGGTTATGACAGATAAAAGAGTTTAATTTTTGTTGAATGCACATCGGAGTTTATTTATATCCTCTGTGGGGTTTGCATGGAAGTCGTAGCTCTCTTGAATGGAAACTTTGTTCTGTCCTATGGTACCGACGAAGCAGAGATACTTGATAAGACCTCAATGATGGTACATTTTTCCCGGTTTTGGGGGCTTGCGTGGGGTCAAAATAGCCCAGCTACGCTTGGTGTAGCACCAAATTACGGTGCTGCGCTAGAAAACTAATTTACAAACACTTTAATTTCGATAAAAGATACATTTTGTTAGCACGACATCGAAAAAGTTTTGTAAATCAAACCAAAGTTCATCAACTTCACGAGCCGAAACCTAAATATGAGCTGATTATGCAAAGAAACGAAAAACTCACTCACAATTAAACATTCACAAGCACACAAACACAGGTGATCATTATCTTCACATAACGTTAGGCCTAAACAGTAACACGCACGGACATGTCTTATTTTATATGACTCTCAGTGTTCATATAAATTACACACGGGTATCCGGGTACCGTTATCAGGAGTCAACGTAAGTATGTAAATGCTATCAGGACGGTTGGGGTTAAGGCATGGCGTAAGAAAACAAGGTGATTTTGAATTTTTATTGCAAAAATCCAACACTTAAGTTTGTCAAACCACACAAACACTTAACTGTCTCTTTCACTCATTCACAAGTTTGACAGCTTTAGCAAAAGACTCGACATCACGTTCACCTTGTTTTCTTACACTATGGGTTAAGGTAGCTTTCTATAGGCTTGTTAGGCACTAAGGTGGATCGAATAAAACTTTTTTCGGCACTTATATTCTGGTAGCTAGATTCAAGTTTATCTTAAATCCGAAAGAATATCGAAATCAGTGTAACCGTCTGCCAGCGTTTTTGGTTTGAAAAAAATCACTTTTTCGCCCAAAATCAATGGTTTTTTCGCCGTAATATTAAGCTGAAATAGCTACCCCAAAGTAGGGTGTAAATTAAAGGTATCTTGGGCCCCAAAGTTTCAAATAGAAGCATAAGTGTTCAGTTTCAGCTCAAAATTTTGTGTGTTTTTTGCTATACATTTCAGATTTTTCTTGCCATTCTCAAAATACCAAAAAGCTCATGCACTTTGTGAGCCCTTCGTGTGCAACTGTAATAGAAGAGCAACGGGCACATTATGTGTATACTAGAGTCACGAGAACGCTACAATGTGTTAGAATCACGAAAAGATTTTTTTAATTTAAGTCAATGTCTTTTTAATGAAAATTGATTAAACATAAATTCCACTATTTTAAATTTTTTTTTATATATATTTTTACAATTATATAAAATTGAACTCAAAATTTAAAGTAACGACTTTACTCCAAAAGCACTGGGCCGATTTTTATGAAAAATTTTTTAAATATTATATTTGTTCTACTAATTTTTTAAGGGGTATTTTTTCTTTCGAAATTTTAATAATAAGTATTTTTAATTAAGGTATTAAGTTTTTTAAAAAATCATTCCAGCTACCACGTATTGCTTATTCGTTGTCTTATGACACGTTTGTGTTAAACTCCATATTGATTTTTATATTTATCATTCTCTTCGTGCTCAGCTAGCACAGCGCAACAAAATAAAAACACTGATGAGCCTCGAGCAAGGCGAAAACTAAGATACATTTAAATGCAAAGTGGCGCTCCAAAACAAAACAAAAAAATAACATTTCTTATTTATTTGAAATGTATTGTCTTAACCCAATAAGGACGATGATTGCACATGGCATCACTAAGTCGGATGTCGCGAATCTAACCGTATCACATAAAAATTAGGTGAAAATTAGCACATGTGTGGAAAAATTGTCCCGTCTTTAAGGCGTTAAGGAGATTGGTAAAAAAAACTTAAGTGTCAAAGCCGTGGACTACAGTGGTCTTCTAGTATATAAATAAATATATTGCAGCAAGTATTTTTTAAAAATTGTTTAGGCCGCAACCCTAAAGGTTAATAAAAATAATAGACTATACCATTTATTGCTTTATGGACTCATTTCAGTATCGATTCTCGATACACGAACGAGTCGATCGATCTACTTCTTCGACGAGTTCCTTCGATGGTTGATATCAATGCCGCAATTTACACGTCAGTCAAAGTCAGTGATCAGTCAAAATTTGTTGTTGTTTTTCCAGCTAAAAATAAAATGCACTCTCTGCGAGAGCAAAAATTAACTTTTTACAATCCATCGGATCAGTCAAATTTTCAATGATCCTAAAACCTGCATCAATCAGTCAAACGGTTGCAAACGTTTACTTGTCTACTGCCTAGTAGCAAATAATTTGTAAGGTAGTAAATTCAGAATTTAAGTACTTGTATTGTATCTTAAATTTCGGGCATATTAATTTGCCAGAGTGATCAGTTTCACTACCAAAAGATCAACAATGTTTTCATTATCACACTCCATTAAAATTTAATTAATATATAACTATAATATTTGATAGCACTTAGATGCACACAGATCGACTCAACATCACAAAAAGTAGGCAATAGGAAAGTAGTAATATATGCTTGCCATATGCTTGCCAATGACCATCAGTCAGAAAAATCACGTGTAAAGAGGTGTTCACACTTCTGTCGAATGAGTGAAACATATCACGATTTTTTGCTCTCTTTTACTCACTCTAAAATTTTTGATTTATTTCTGATCACACATGATTTTTTGATTGAAGTACCGATGCAGGCATTTGTTACTCTTCTGCCTACTTTTTTGTCTACTTTTCTGTCTACTCTTCCTTTTTTCTCTTTAAAAAACTGCTTTTGTGTTCTAAGTACTTTTTAGAAATAATTTCCTACTAAAAAACAGACAAGTAAAAATATGCAACCCTTTGACTGATTGATGCAGGTCTGGAGCTCAATCAAAATTTTGACTGATTCGGTGAAGAGTTTGAAATTAATTTTTGATCTCGCAGAGAGAAGTTATTTTTTAACATAGGAAAGCAACAACAAATTTTTAATGATTCAATCATTTGACAGACGTGTGAACACCCAATAAGCGGTAATTCAGTCAAATATCTCAGGGAGAGTAAAAGAGCGCAAGAAACGCGATATGCTTCATTGATTTCACTGATATGTAAATTGCCCCAATCACAAATTGATTGCCGAACGGCAAAAACGTTCATTTTTTTCCTAAACTCGCGTCTAAGTGAATTCTAAAATTGCATATTTCCACTAATTGGAAACTACCATGATTTTTGACGAAAAAGTGGTTTTTTAAAATCAATCTTTTGGACTAAAGATCTTTTTTAATTCATAATATGAGTGTCGAAAAAAGTGTTTTTTGTAGTCTGAAAAAAACGATCCACCTCATTAAGCACTCCTCGTATACCAATATCATGTAGACAATTACGCAGCTTTCCATGATCCACAAGATCAATTATTTTAATATTTCGATATTTCAAGCATTTTCAGAATCGATTAATCGAATATCTATCATCGCTCAAAATAACTTTCCGAACGCTTCGTTAATTTTTCACGACATTTTTCTTTGACGATTATCGTGGTTTGCTCATAGAAATAAGAGATAAGGAAGTGGTGTTCTGAAATAAAAGTGCGGCATTTTTCTTACTAGTGTATGTTTACACCAATACAGAAACATTCACTCAGGGCCGCATTCGGTTCAAGCGCAAAATAAGGCGCTATTGATTTCTGGTTGGAATTGCATACTTATACATTCTGATTGGAATAAAATAGTTTTGAGCATACGCATAAATATAAAAAAGAATATCTACGAAGCGAAAGAGATTAGTAGCTTATTTAATTAATTTTTTTTTGTATTTCCACACCACCCTTGAGGTATACAAATTGGCGCGTTACCGATTTTTTTGGGTGTCCGGTTCCCCTGTAGGCCTATTTCACCCGAAAAAAAAATATTAGTATTGAATATGTAGATAAAGTAAAAACAATATAATTTATGATGCTTTTCACAAAGTGTAAGCGACGTGATTTTTAATATATTTTAATAAAATTATAACTAATAATATGAGCATGCATTAAAATAAAAGAGGAATTAAATAAAAGCATGCTTCATTCTTCATTTTTATTTTAAATTCCCTTAAAATGAATAGTTTTATGCAGTTTTTGTCTTATTGTTGGCTTTTCATTAATTTTTTTTGTGATATAAAAATATCTGGTTTTCAAAAATATTCCAATTAAAGCTTTTATTACAATGTTGTAATGTCCGGAAGACTTAATGTGTCCCTCAAATATATTTTTTCCTACAAGTGAGATCTGTGTATTATACAAAATACGGTTAAAGTACATTGTATGCAAAATAGACTTGTTTTCATCTAATAATTTTGTTTGAATACGCAGTTCTTTTTCCGCAATAATGCAAGCATCTTCAACCGATTTCGATGGAATTTTTAAGTATCCTTTCGATTTAAATTTAACTAATGACTCTGGGTTCATAACTCCTTCCAAATCTATTTTGCATTCATTGCACTTTAAAATAGATTGCAATTTGAACACAACGAACCCTGCAATATACTTCACTACGTGAGATGTGTATTCAGTCAAAATACTAGCGTCTGCAAAATAATTGTGTTCATTTAAAAAACTATTTTCATTTTCTTCATAATCTACAATACTTAAACCTAGTTTCTGCTTAGAGTCGAATGAATTCAAATTGTTCTTTTTAATGGGATTGGAACTACTTAAACTTAAAATTTCAATTTTTTCTAATGGTATGCAATTACCAATGCCCCCTTCCCTAATTTTACATCTGATAATTAGTTTCCTATAAGCAGCTTTAAACTGCTTAACGGAAGGATTATCATTGTAACCTAGATGAGAACGAACTGAACTAAAAAATAACTCTATGTGGTCCTGATTAAGCTTATAAAAAGGTATAAAAGATAAAATATTACTGTCTATAAATCTTTCATAAATTACTTTAATATTCCTTATACAAGCTATGATACCAATAAACCCTGTCTTTCTACGGTGGTTTATTACCAATTGTCCATTAAGGGTGCGAAGCTCACTCAAATATTGAACGAATTCATTTTCAAATTTAAGAATACTATCTTTATTTTCTTTACATAAAGCTTTTTCAAATCCAAATTTATGCGAGTTTCTACTATTAAGAACGTCAAAAACATTATTTATATATCTAATAAATTTTACTGTAGCCTCGCAACCTTCAAACTCTGGCAATAACAATACCTCCCTACAGAAATCTAACGAATCAGCTACAGATTTGCTAAGAGCCTGTACTGCAATCCTGACCTTCATTTTCTGGTCCGAAAAGTAAATATGAGAACTTCTTAGCTTATTTCCTAAATGCAATTCTTCTCTTTCTTGCAACTCCACAAGCTTTTGAAGAAATTGCCATTTAATAATATTGCCCTCAGAATCTTTAAATTCCCCTATTTCAGCAAAAAAGTTCCTAATTAGCTTCATCATATGGCAAGGGTCTGGTAAAATACAAAATTTTGTATTTAAGGAATCTAATTTAAAAACACTTTCTGTACAAGTATCTGAAATGTCGGATCCTAACAGTCTTGCTGCAGTGAAGTTTACTGCAGCCCCATCAAAGGTAACTCCAATTACCTCCGCACCTGTGGCTAAAAGGGTTTCCAAGCAATGTTTTGTCATATTTACCTTTTGACTGGCATCCAGGCTAGTGATTGGAAAATATCCAACTGGAATTTTCCAACTTTTGTTGACACAAACCACCAGGAAGACGAGTATTTGGGTAGCCTCAGTACTGCTGCAATCACCATCTCCAACGAATGTGTATCCTAAAGCTCCTTTGCTGCTCCAGTCGATATGTCTGAAAAAAATGTTAAAATAACAAAAGAACTGCTTATATCACTAATATTCTTACTTCCGAACTGCCATTTCATCGAATATTAAATTTAATATTATTTTTTGCGATACTTTATTTGCTTCTTCCACAGCTGCTTTGATTGCATCGAAGGACTCTGTAGTAAATCCAGGGCAGCAATCAATTCCTTCGTACCATTTGGCGAGCGTTCGAGAATGTGGTAAGCAATTGTCGAAATTCTCTCTTACATATTCGTACGCTTTTGGTGATAAAAAGTTCAAATTTAACGCAAACGATCGAATTTCTGGGCGATACATTCTGGCGTTTGGTAAACCTCGTACTTTTTTTAATTTTCTCTCGAAGAGATCCGCGTTCATTGTTCCTAGATTCTGCAGAATTTCCGAGGTTTCATCATTAATTAAGTTTTTTCTTTTTATTGCCCCTAAGATTTCAGTCAAACTTCCAATTCGGCGCGATCTGCGTCTTACTTTCTCATTCAAAGTTTTAATTTTTCTATTTTTTTTCAAAACTATTTTTCTAAGCGCCCGAAGTTTATTTTTTGCTTCTTTTTTTCTTGGGGATGATGACAAATCATCATCAGATTCCAACATTCTTTTTAATGTGAGCTTGTTTTGTGGCTTTGGCTCATTTTCTTTATCATTTCTGGGGGGAATAATTTCAACACATTCTAGCGGTTTTTGCTCCATTTCTAATACATTGTCCCTAGGTGGCAATATCTGAATATTTTGTAAAATTTTTAAATTTTCTTTATTTGAAAATTTTATTTCTGCAACCAAACTTTTGCTGCAGATAGGATCTGGATCAATATGCCTAAAAATTATTTCATATAGAACTCATATACAATAACTTCACACAATTAAAAAAATTACTTACATCTTATCATTGGCATCATGTAAATATGGTACTGCTGATGGATATAATCTCCGATTGGTTTTATTAAAATCAATGAAATCATTTTCAAGGAAATGTTTAGAGCATACAACAGTTCTTACTGTAACTTTATTGGGATCTAACCCTAAGGCACGGATCCATTTATGTCTAATATCAAGCATATGTGGGAATCTGAAAATAAAATAAATAAATTCATACTAAAATATTTTCAATTTCAGAAAATGTCGCCCTAAAAATATATGCCACCATGAAAAATTAATGTACCCTTGAAAAATGAATGCGCCCTTGTAGTACAATTTGTGTTTTGACGTTTTCGATCTCGCGAAAATGGCGCGAAGTTAACTGAAATAAATAATTGCTTTTTTCTAATATCTGATTAGAAATTTGTAAAATTCTAATTGAAAAACACTTCACTGCAACCAATTTAGTTTAAATAAAGTTATTTTCTTGAAAAAAATCCAACCATTTGAACATAATTGCAAAATACTTACTTGTGAAATGAAACCAGCTTTTCCTTCAGTCTCTGGACACTTAAACAATTTTTCACCACACAGCGCATAATTAAAATGTTTCTTATTGTATTAATTTTATAAACTTAATTAATTTTAGAAATAATAATCGCTTTTAATTTAGTTTTTTCAATATTTTCTTTGAGCACTTTGTTTTGCTTTGCAGTGAGATCGCAGTTGTCAAAAATCTATACTAATCAGTCAGAAAAAAAGCCGCAGTACACATACACTGTGTGTGAGAGAAACACCATTTCCTTATATTTTACTTCTATGGGTTTGCTTCATCCCCGATAATTTCTTTTCATCTTGAAGATTTTACGTGTGTGCACGCGAATTCTTTGAGTTATTCGGATATTGGAACAATTTATTAAAATATTCAATATAAAGAAACTCAAGCAAGCGGTGAAGCAACCAAGCGCAAATAATATTAAATTCATAAAGTAAGTGAATCAAAGTGTGTTGTTTTCACCTATTTTGTAACTCTAAACATTGACAAGGAGAAAAAAAATTATATGCACCACAGCTAAAATATTCCTTCCTGATTATGTAAGTAGAGAAAAAATGAAGTTGATAACGAAGCATGGCGACGACCGGTTGGGAAAAGAACCAAAGAGATATTTGTTGATTAAAATCACAAAGTTTATTAACAACATATAACAAACATTTGATTAGTTAAACAGGTGGGGACAGTAGCCGCATTTTTGTATAAATTGCAAATTGCTGCACAGTGGGACAAACTGCATGTGAACTGCTTATAAATGCAGCCAAGTTATGCAACTTTTAAATAGTTTTGCGACACACTTTATTAGCAATATATTTATTATATAAAATATTTTTCTTCTCTTTGCAGTTAATTGGATAGTTAAATTTGTATCTAAATTCAATCCACTACAAGCACATAACTAGTACACATACAGAATGAGGACTACAAGTGCTGGAATGTATGCGCTCCGTTTGAGTTTTGGACAGGTGAGTTGAGAGTGGTTTTTTATGCTAAACATGGAGCACATTTCATAGTTGAACTTTGAGAAAATATAAGAAATGCAGTAGAAAGAGCTGCTGTCATAAATAATTATTGATAAAAAGTATTGAGAAAATCAAAAAAATTATAAACGAAATGTGCTCAGTTTGTTGTGCAAAATTATTAATATTACAAAAATTTTTGTTACCATGTGGCTTATTTTTGTTATTGTTTGTTATCGATTTTGTAAAAACTGTGTGTTCCGTCCAATCAAATTACTTCCATCAGGTTGAAATGTGCTCCATATCCTTTCACTGCATCAGTCCATAAAAATTTCATGTCATCCATTCTTATTCAATAGCTGCTTGGTTGAAAATTCGTCCCACAATAAATGGAGCACATTTCTAAACCTGGTGATTCTTGTCTCGATTGTAATCGTCTGGGTTTGACTAGAAAATTGCGTTACTTTCACATAAATATGGAGGAAAAAGTACTTAAATGCGAAAGCGACGAATGCCTCTACCCCTTGATAGAGATTGCGGATATGGAAGACGATGACCAATCCAAAGTACTTACAGAATTAAAGACTTTTGCTGATGATGGCATGAAATTTATCGATGAACTATTGATAGATTCGAAGCCATCAGAGACATCCTTGTCAACAGTAGTTGCACCTGCAGAATTTGATTTGAGCTCAAAGATCGAGGGAGTTAAAAATGAGGAACCTGACAGTGCTTCCATCAGTAGTAATTGTGAAGTTTTAACAACTCTAAAAGATGAAAAACCTGATGTAAGCGCATCGTCAACATCTGTAGAAACCTTAAATGAGCTCAACACCACAGTTGCATACTTATCAAGGGTTTTTGATAAAGTTGCTACGAAAACAAAGAACTGCTTCACAAACCTTGAAGGAAGCACTTGCTCAAATAATATTCCAAAAGCTCAAATAAGAGGCGCTACTTTAAATAATACAGTAGAAATTTCCTCAAATAATATACCCAAAGCTCAAATAACACGTTATAAATCTGCTATTCAGACTCATAAAAATGTGAAAACAATGAAAAAATCGAAACCACAAAAATCGACTGCAAATCATGTTATTGTGAGTCGTAAATACAAAGTCCCAGAAGCGAAAAAAACAACTTCTAAAATTAAAACAACGGCAACTGACTCAGCAAAACGTCCTTTAGATTTGCTGCAGGAATTGCTAAAAGACAAAGTAGCCCCATAGATTATGCCTTGGTATGGCGTTTGATTTAGAATGTGGTGCAGGTCAGGTTTTTTGCTCATTTCAATGTTTTGCGCGGCAACAACAACTGTGACGCATTTGAGATTTTTTGTGTTTCTTTTTTATTTTGTTTTGCTCGTCTATTATCAATATTATTAATTCGCGCGATCTATTTGCGTTGTAGCCCCTAAGTAAATTTGTATTTATTACTAGACATGGCTCCATCAAAAAATTCAACATCTGAGAGATGTTTTATTTAGGTTAGTGTTAATTTTTAGCAAAGTTATCGCATATTTATTGCGTAAAAAACAATGTATTAGATTAGTTTTTAAATATGTTTTCCAATTCTTATTATGCAAAATAAATGCATAAAAATATTTAATTGATCGATAATAACTTTTTTACTAAATTACTTTGCTTAAATAAAGTATCTACCGCCAAAATCTAAAACTTGTTTGATCATTCACGCTTTTGAGGCATGACTTGTTAACTGAGATATTGTGCAGCGCTCTTAATTAAGGCCCCTATTATGTATTACAACTCAACTTAAGTTGACTAGATTCAACTAATTTTTTTTCTCATAATTTATTACATACATTCCAGTTGAACTATGTTGTTTGAAAATTCTTAAAAGATTAAGGCAAACTACATGGTTCAACTAAAATAAATGTAATACGTTATATGAAAAAAAATTAGTTGAATCTAGTCAACTTAAGTTGAGTTATTTTACATAATAGGGGCCTAAATCAACCGTTGAAAGAAAGTCGTACATTTCGAAACAAGTCCAACACATTAGTAGATTATCGTTTGTCAACTTCGGAACATGTTAAAAGGCGGCAGCATTAATGATAAGAAAAAAGTAATTTCAGTGAAAAGATCAATTGATATTCAGAAAAGATTAATTGAAAGGCAGATAAATGAACTGATGTTTTCAAAAATTAAATTTACCTTATAACGTGATGATTTCTACAAATGGCAATGGTAGTAATAATTATAATAATATAAAAGCAGGTACCGAAAACAATTGTTATTCGACATTTCACTGTACAAAAAGTTGGGCAAATTTGAGACATAAATTGTATTCGTTATAGATAACATTAATTTTTTTCAGAGCAAATTTTTAGGTTGCCGCGCAGCTTTAATTTGTGACTTTTTTTCCTTCGATATTTGGTGTTAAAAAAATTTATTTCAGGAAATAATTATTAGTCAACCTAAAAAAGATTTTCGTCAAAATAAAAGTTGCACGGCTACCTCAAAAAAAAATTTCTCTGAAAGATAAAAGTTATTCATAACTAAAATAAATTCCCATTATTAATAGTAATAATTATTATCAACCAATTTCATAAAAGCCCATAAAGGTTATGGCCCTGTATAAAAGCGATAATGATGAGGCAGCATTAAAGATAAGAAAGTCGCTTCAATGAGGAAAAGATGAATTGAAGTACAGAAAAGATTATTTGAAATGCAGATAAATGAACTGATGTTAAAAAAATTAAATATACCCAGTATGTAACTTGATAATTTGTGGAAATGGTTATGGTAGCGATAATGGTCATGTTCGTTTGGTAAGTAAAGAGTCTTTTTCTTTTTTTTAATTCAAATTTATCTATTCTGAAGCTTGCACGGAATTTTTAAATTTAAAATAGAATTTTTGTACTTAAATTGATCTTCTAAGAATTTCTAAAAAGAAAATTGAAAAACTTTTATCATTCATTTTTATTATCTAAATAATTGGATCCGAAAAATAGTTTCCTTGGAAAAATTTTACTATTGTATCTCTTATCTTAGCGGAACTATTATCATGCAAATATAAAATTTAGAAAAAACTGTTGATTAAGTGTATTTTTACATGAAAAGCAGACATTTAAAGTTAGAACGGATTACAGCTCCAACAAAAAAGATATAAAATTTGTTGATATTTCGTTGGATAATCTCAAAATTTTAGCTCCGCTACAACACATGACACGAAAATGGTTGATATATTGATGCAAAAGTTGATATTTTTTCTAAAATACAAATATTATTTTTTATTTTATGGTGAGTAGTTTAAATTCTAGATCAATACTAAACACGTGCCAAAAACGTAAAACACCCTGTAAACTGAAAAGTTTACAATATAGGAGGAAACTGAGTACAGATTTGAAATCAGCATTGAAAGTGCATATAGGAATGATAATGAGCTTACCGGATCCAAACTTTGTAGACTAGTATTATTTATCCAAACATGCCTGAATATAAGAATACTGCTATAAGTTTGACCGCAGCTGTATATATGTTAAAGTCCTGTCAACAAGAATACACGTAAAAAGAACTGCGATCATTTTCATTGCATTTATTTTTTTGTAAATTTCAGAATTAAAAATTTTAAAAGACTAGAAGGCCAGAGTGGTGGCTTCGCCTCGGACATTTTCTCTTTATCAAAAACCACAACTCCACATAAACTTCATATAGAGTTTTTGTAATGCCGGAATGAGATCCAAAGTAAACATCACAATTTTTGAAAATTTTTTTTTGTTTAAAATTTAATGTATGGAATTATATTAAACACGTACTAAAGAATTTCTCTGTCAACAATTTTGACGACTTTTTTCATGAGAAAACACAAACAGGTTTTGTCTAGAAGTCACACGTGAAAGGGTCATGTGCTGGTCAAATAGATTCCTACACCACTGAATGTTTGACCCTGCGCTTTATTGTCATAGAAAACGATAGTTTCACTGGAAATTAAAGTCGTTTGAATTGAAATGGTAGATCCGTTGGTATAAATCGAATTAAATCTACTTATTCAGTACCACATCCGGTCAAAATGCTGCATTCAATCAAAAAGGTTTTTCATGATTTTACTTGTAGGCGGATTAAGTAAGATTCCATAATTAAATAATAGGACACCTTACTTTTAACACCAGTTTTTGGGGGGGAACTGCTTAAGGAACTGCTTAATCGAGGCTGACCATAGTGTCAACAGAGTATTATGCTTGCGTCTGTGTATTCATCTTCGAGAGTAGCAACTCATTATCTTGCTTATTTGCTCTATACCAAAATGCAAAGGTTGTAATTTTCCAGATGAATACGTAAATTTTTTGTAGTAGCTGTTCATTTCCTATTTTAAGCCACTAATCTGCAAAAAAGGGATTTTCATTTGCAGTGAGCGATACTCTCATATTGATTTTAAGTTGTAATTGAATCGAATATGGCCAAAGATGAGATCTTTTTTAAAAGAAGCATTAATTTCATCAGCACGATAGGTAAGATTTGACGAAAGTCTCCTTAGACCGAAGTGCAAGTTTGAATTGCGCAAATCTCGCATTGTTCTATCTTATGTTTCGACGGAAGACTTGTTTGACATAGCAGCTTCGTCCCGAACTATTAATGAGCAATCGCGCACTGTCAAGATACCAACAGAGAGTAACATGAATTTTATTCGAGCTCTGCGTGGCATTGTGGATGGTTTCTCAAAAAACTTGTACTTTAATTAAAGGTACTTATTAAACTTTTCCAATGTAGTATGTACACAAACTTTTCAGAAGAAATTACCTACAGAATGGTAAAAACCGAATCAAAATCCATTGCGTAGTTTGTAAGAAGTAAGTGAACAAACGAAAAGACACAAAAAGCGACTTTATATTATGCTATTTCTAGATAATATAAACACTATACTATAATTAAATATAAATAAATTAATTTTATTATGATTTTAATATTAATGAACAAATGAGATTTAAACTGAAAAATTTCAAACTATGTAAAAAAAACATAAATTTAACAAAAGTAAAACTAATAATAATAAGAAAATTCAACATAAAACCGAAATATTGTGTATTGTTTAATGCTGCATTTTTTCTTATGCTTTTTGTTAAGTTAACTTGTTGCATTAATCTCATATCGTCAAATAGGAAATATGAGCCTAAAATGAGGAAAAAATCTTGAATCCTAAAAAGTAACCACTTAAAAAAATCGTATGAAATAAAATGTGACTTGGAAGTTCTTATGAGCTACTAAATGATCGTAGTGTTAAGAGAACTGTATGTTTTTGTACCTGTTTTTATTAAATTATTTAATTGGAATACAAAGTCAACAAAATGAAACACCAATCAGCATATCAAAGTATACCCAGGTGTTTCGAACAATGAATTTAAAGTTTAAACAACCTCAATTAGACACAAGAAATGTGACACACACAAAGCTCAGCTTGATTATACCGACAAGAATGATGTGAAATATACTCAACTGACCGATAAGCAAGCAGAGCATCATAAAGCAGCAAATCGTCGCTTGAGAAAATAAATTTCGTATGTGTTAAAGTGTTTACTTTTGAGATTATTGAGAAAAAGAGGCTATAATACAAAATCTAGCGGAGCAATACATATTCTTCAGAATTTCAGGCCTATTTCCATAAATACGAAGATTGTTCTTACGCCCACTCTGGAAGCTCTAGAGGATTGCTATTTCTTAAAATGCACATTCTTACTTTTTTATTGCTTTCCTCCTCCAGAGATAAAAGGGCCAACAAAGCAGAACTCATTTTATACACTTTTTCTTTCTTTTCACAATTAAATTTATGTAATACGCGCAAAATGTTTCAATTCGTGCAATCAAACATAAAACTTCAGAAAATAATTTAGCTGAACAGCTGATTCGAACAATGGATTTGTTTATGTTCGAAAAGAGTAAAAACCGATCGGATTTCACAACACCATTTTATACCGGAATCGTTTTGCTATTCCGATAACAAAGCAATTCCGAAACGGATTTCACAACAACCCTGAATATCATAAAATAATGAATTTTGAACAAGTTTTAATTTTTTGGTCACGGAAGACTTTCTGTGGAAATGCCCATATGTGTTAATAAACTAATCTATAATAATAAACATATGGCGCTGAAACCAATCGACCTTAATATCGTGCAGGACTTACCTTCAATTTAAATTTAAAAAAAAATCGGATCTTTTAGATATTTTACCTCTAATAGATCATTGTTTTCATGAATTCTAAAAAAAAGTAAAAGCAGATGCGATTCAAAACACATTCAGATATAATCGAAGATGATACAATTTAAATGATAATATTTATTCAATTACTTTATGCTACTTTATTTTACACCTTACAAATAGTGGTTTTTTATATATAATTGTAATAATGTTAATTTATTTTATATTATAATTTAACCTTATGGAAAAATTTTATTTAAATTAAAAAAAAGTTACTTTCGCTTCGAAAACATTTGACCTTATTATTAGAACACAAAGTTTTCAAGGTTTGATTGTTATTTTGGAATAAAAGCATAACTCGAGTTAACACCTACAAAATTACAAAAATTTGTTTTGTACTAACATCATAAGTCAAGTTTTAGCTTTTTTTTGCCAACAATATAATTTTTGAGTAACAGCATAACTCGAGTTGTGCACTAATTTTTCTCAATTTTTGTTTTGGAATAAAAGCATATCGCTCATTTCGTGCAAGACTTGTCACAACT
Organism: Dichetophora obliterata; assembly: GCA_963920525.1. Taxonomy (NCBI): domain Eukaryota; kingdom Metazoa; phylum Arthropoda; class Insecta; order Diptera; family Sciomyzidae; genus Dichetophora; species Dichetophora obliterata. The sequence goes on from OY986437.1 coordinate 10,329,239, forward strand.
CAAAATTTAGTATTTTTCAGGAGAGCCTTGTGGAGTTTTGGAATGACATCACGACCATTAGTTTAAAGGTTTACTGAAAATTGTTAAGCATATTTGTTGGCCATTTTCCACCAAAAATATCATTAAATTGTCATTTTGCGTCAAAAGTGAATTTTTAAGTAATATTTTTGCAAGTGTCTGTTAGAGTTGTGATATTATTACTACAAAAACTCATTTTAAAAAATGTTTCATTTTGAGTTGTGACGATTTTGCTACAATACGATAACATACTTATGAGCTAGAGAGATGTCACGTTTTGAGTTGGTACTGTACTACAAAAAATATTAGGTTTCTTCCTTGAAATCTTATTTGAAAAATGGTTTATGATATAATAAGTCGTTGTTGTTGAAATTGGTTGTTGAATTATGGAGAAATTTAAAATAAATTTTGATATAAATAGAAATAAAACTTTATTGCTACAAAAAAGTGAAGAAATTGATAAAAGTCAAAACGACATAAGTATCTGTTAAACCGTAAATTAACAGCAAATCAGTCTGGAATTCACTCAAATTAAAGATATAACAGTGCATATTTCTGTATATTTAACTCAAAAAACGCAAATTTTGAGTTGCGACGGTCTTGCACGAAATGAGCTATATCTTTTTGTTTATGCCTTAACTTCATCAAATTAATCAATTTTGATACAACTTTAAAGCCAGAAGATAAAGTTAACAATTCGAAAGACATTTAAGAAATCAGCATGAAAATATATAATTTGGATACTATACTGATTAAAACCTTAAAAATGCTCTCCTGAAAATTTAAAAAATTAAGATATGCTGTTATTCCATATTGCCACAGATATGTTCACCATACAATTTGGCCAGTCACTTTCGAAATGGCTACCATTCCCAGTTGTGGGACATCTCGTTGAGGGACACCTTGTTTTGAGGGACACCTTGACAACCTGTTGAGGGACACCTTGTTTTTGCATTTAAAGTATGCGTTTGACTTAAAAACTGTTTAATATCATAGTTTTTGTCTAAATATCATATTTAAAATGTGTTTTCTTGCATTTTTACGCATTTAGAAGATGATGAATAACATGAAAGAAGTGTAATTTTCTAGTGTTTTTTGTGCCATTGAAGCCTTTTATAACTAATAAATTTTGTTATTTTTCGTATTGGTGTTTTTTCATATTTTCCCAGTTTTGATGGATTTTGCAAGGTGTCCCACAACTGTACTAGGGTAAAAATTTTTTTTTTGGCAAAAAATTAACCCTTCAAAAAAATTGGTCGTACAATTTTTCTAGTTAATTAAATCAATATAGTTACTTCAGCACAAATTTAACCTATTTGATGAGCTTTCTATAGCTATGCATTGGAAAGTTCACATATTGCACACTTGATCTAAAGTTATGAGCCAGAAACCTAACGTGTTCCACAACCGGAGACACTCCCTTATTTCTGTGAATGCAAAGCTGAGACGATTGAATAATATCTTATGCGCAATATACCTATATTCAATACTGCGTACCAATAACTTATTGCATACAACTTATCGTAAGATCTGGCAAATAATGAAGGTCTGATAGTATGAACACAATTTTATTTGTTGTATGACTTCTCTAACAACAAAGCATACAATTTTTTGGCAGAATAGTTTCTATTTCTATCAGAGAAGTCAGATAAAAATTTTGTTTATTTAATTTCGAAGACTGCTCCATAAAGCTCTTGAGTTTTATTTTTTGAACCGCTTAACCATAGCTGTTTAAACCATTATTAGGCTTAAAATTAGTCGTTTTCTTTTACCAGTATCCATTTTAAGTTCTGTGTGTTAATTCTCTCTGATAGAAAGTCTGATAGTGCAAAAACTTTTATCAGAAAATGCTTTGAGCTGTCAGATGATTTGAGAACTCTGACGAAAAAAGCATACAAAAAGTTATATGATTTCTCTGATAGTCTGAAGCAGTTTAAGCAAATATTAAGCAAAGGAAATACAAAAATTTTCAAAATATCTTGCTATGTGGATGCAGATGAAGATAACTATCTTTCTCAAACAGAACAAAAAAGTTACAACCACGGTAAATGCAAAAATCAAAATTTCTCGATATTATAACTCCTGCGGCTATATCTCAAGCTACTGAGCTTTATGGCACAGTTTAATAACTCTAATTATTAATAGTATAACAATTTTTGGGCTAGCGTTGCTCTGAAAATTCTAAAATGTGTACGATAGAAAAACATATGGTGTAATTATAATAAGGTTTTCTCATTCGGAATATCAGAAAAAATAGGCTGCCGTATTTTGACATTTAATTTTAAATTTTTTATATGAAACCAGAATGAATGTCACAGAAAAATGTCATGGGATGAGAACACCTTATAATTCTTACACCATGAGAAAAACCCTATTTCAATAACCCATATAAAATAAACCTATAAGAACTTTTTATTTTAAATGTCATCGACTTTCTGACATCTTTCAATTCCGGCGGATAACAATGGAAATCACCAGATGGTTGGGGTGCCAATACAAGTCTTTATATAGATATTTAGGTTCTGCATGATACCAGCACGTATCAACACAATAGCCAACAACAAACAGGAGTTTTATTGTTTATCATTAAAAAAGAAATGCTTTCAATGCATATCGAACTGTGACGCGTGAAAAATTTCTTCTACGCATTTCCTTCAGTTAAAATTGGAACAAAAAAAAAGCGCCTGACTAGATCCAGTCAAAACATTCATTGTCGTTCTTGGCTACAATAATTTTATTTGTTTTCTTTCTTTAAATATAGCAACTTATCAAGCTTTGCACATCAGGTCGAATTTCAAACGACGCCATGTATCTTGAAATAATTTATAATAGCTCATTTTTTAAAATATTTATATAGTAAATACACAGTTGCGAAAAAGAATCTTATCGCTTAATCTCTTGTTGATAAGTAAGCAGCTTGCAAATCAAATAGTTGTGAAACTCTGTGTGTAACTATTAATATGTTCAAAAACAAACATTGGTAATAATCTTTTGAAATGTCTGCAGATTCTTATCGAGTTATTGTTTAATGGCCTAGAATCCATGTTTCACTAAATTCCCCCCAGGAAGCAATTTAACGCTGTTGTTTGGTGCGCTCTAATCAATAACCTAAACACAAGTCCATTTATAAGGCTTTTCAGCAAAAACAACAACTACAGCTCCAGCGTCAAATAGCTGAAGAAAATAGCTGAGCGTTTGATTATTTGTTAACAATCATATGGCGACGTTGGCAGCTCATCGTATTAATTTATTTATTTAGTTCAATGAACGTCTGGTTATTTCTCATTTCTTTGACTGCGCCGGATTTTTATTTGTTGCGTATCTTTAATTTACGGAAGTGATCGAAAATCGTGTGAATTTTCATTGTAAAATATTGCAATTTTGCAACTGTCGAACTTGAATTCAATAATTGTTAAAATATGCAAAAATAATTTAGCTCGTTGCCAATGAGCTTGTGTACATTTTGAGTAGGTACGTCAGCAATGGCCACACTTCTGTGTGTTTTTTTTTTTGGATTAGCGCCAATGTAGATTATTTTTAAACTCAACTAAATTTAATTTTATTTTATGGGCGTTTGTTTTTATAAATATAAAACAAAACTTGTTTATTTTTATTGACTTGTTGAAGGTCGTTTGTTACCACAGTTTTTCATAGCTATAAAATATGTTTGGAATTTAAATGCAACCTATACATTATTGGATGTATGTTTTTAATAACTTTCTTCTTATGTATGAGCATTATAATAAATAGCCTTTTTCCAATCTCTCTTTCAGGCTTCCCAAATTTCATCACAAGCCTTTACAGCAGCAGCATCGCCCGATCGGGTTGTCACACGTTCGGCTACAATGCTGGCTGTCTTTGGCATTGCGTTGTCCTCGTTTAGCCTGAAGCAGATGTTGGCCAACAGCAGCAACAAGACTGCAGCTAAAGTAACGTTGCGTTAATTTTAAATAAACCAAAATTGTTGCAACAACTATACTAACTTTGTTTATTCATCATTATCAATATTCTACTCAACAAAACGCTAAGGCAAAGCTATACAAAACGTAACACAAAACAGAAAAAAAAAATGCAAAACACCTTGAACTTCAAAACCTAGAAGGATTAGACTAAAGCCAAGGAATAGCAGTGGAAGAAAAAGATACATGGGCCAATAAAGTATACGTGAAGAACAAGAATAAAATACAACACTAAATAATATTATAAAAGGTGGAACAAAACTTAAAATTGTTATGTTCAGTAGAGCGTAAAAAAAAGAAAAGTTAACAACTTAAAGCCAAGCTTTTTGATGGTATAGCAAATACAGTTCAGACATCTTAAACGGCAGGCAGCACCGGTTGATAGAAATGATGCAGATTAAGCAATAGTAATAACAGCAATACAAAGAAATGCGTAGAAATGCTTGTATGACGACGCATTTAACTATTATTACTTGTTTGTATCTTTAGTTAATTTATGTTAAGTATGTATTTAATGTAGTAACATAATCTTCATCATCATCTTCACCACCACCAACATCCATCCATCCATCTTCATTATACCATTACCTAGTTTGTAGTTCTTAGTTTATTAGAAATATTAGTAATTTCTTTCTTTCTTTCTTTCTTTGAAAATAATGGCACAAATACGCAATCGTACTCATCTTAAAGCATCCAGCCATGTGCTGCATGCAAGCTTTCTGCTGCAATGTCTTTGGTTTTGCGATCTTTGCATTAAAATCCTTTACTTGCTGCTATTTCTGCTCTTCTGTAAATTATTAAAAATATCCTCTTTGCTGTGCTCCACTACCAGCAGCACCACCACCACTCCGCTAAGGCAGCTGGACTTGACCGAAAATCCAACTTTGTTAAAGAAAAAGACTATAAAAATAGTAAAAAAACTTTGAAACCTAAAAAAATTGTGTTGCTTGTTTTATGTGCAGCCACAACATTCACACATTCAAATTTGTTGTTTTTTCTGTAAAAGAATTTTTTTTAGAAAGTTTTTGTAAAAATTTGCAGGCTTTTGCGGACTGCCGTTTTTATAGAATTTGCTTATATACCATATAATAATACAAATATATTAATTTATATGACCTTGTGATAAGTGAGTATATGGTAGGTTTGAAAATTGATCGTTTTACATTTATATATTGTATAAGGTTATCACTATTTTTTGTTCATTGTATTTAATTTTTTTTTTCTAAATTTATGTTTAAGTTTCGAAATTATCAAACTCTTTGGAAATAAGTTATTTTGAAATATTGCAGTTATAACAATAACAAAATCTTGCAACTAGCTCAAAAATACTGATGTGCGTTAATTGATTGGTATGAAGTGTACAAATTTAACTGTAAATACATTGGTAATTATAATTAAACAGAATGGTTTTATTTAAAATTCAACAAAACAAAAGAAACTGAAGTTTATACTAAACTGGAGGGAACCAAAGACATCCATCTAGTTAGTAATCAAGTGATCTCTGAAGTTAAATGTAATCCAGAAGACTGAAAATATGCCCAGTGTGTGATTTGTTCATAAAACTTTCGATCAGGCTTGACGAAATGGTTAAATGAGTCTTCGTAATAAATGAAAGATTGCCTCTATGATATTATGATTGTAGACTAAAAGAGACATAAACATATCCCAAATGTTATTGAACATAGAAAACCTTCAAAAAGTTCACAGAAGAGGTACAAAATGAACTACCTAGGAATATTAGCGCATGATGTAACCGAAAATTTGTTAAACACGATGTAGCTGAGCCTTTGGAAGATAACCAAGTATATTAATGTCTAATCCCATTCAATAAAGGATTAACTTTTGTATGGATAAACTCGTAAAGTTCAACAAAATTGGGGTGTCAATCTCGTAAATATGCTTAATATCGACTTGATCTATAAATATAAACGTAGATACTAATTTATTAACAAAGATAATTAAGATTTATTAACAAAGATTCTTACAACATCAGACACTTTATTTAAATTTCAACACATTTTGAGGTTTAACAGTTATCGAAACACATACCATAGTTGGTACTCAACTGACAAAGGAACAAAGGACTTTACAGCTTAAATCGGTATTCAATTTGTGATTTGCATTTTGATTTGTTTTATGTTATCATACTTATATTTTCCTTAAATAAAGGAAAGATTTGCTAGAATGTTTTATAAAATGAAAAAAATGTCTCTGAAGAAAAATAGATTTTTATGATTTAAGTTGTTTAAATCATAGCTGTTAAATAATGATATCTACGGTTTACGCCCGTGAACAAAAGACGCCACGGTCCGCATTAAGGCGAAATTTTTCTATATTAGCCTAAGGCCCCTGTTATGCACAATAACTCAACTTAAGTTGTCTCGATTCAACTAATTTTTTTTTCATATAACGTATTACATTTATTTTAGTTGAACCATGTAGTTTGCCTTAATCTTTTAAACATTTTCAAACAACATAGCTCAATTGGAATGTATGTAATAAATTATACGAAAAAAAATTTGTTGAATCTAGTCAACTTAAGTTGAGTTGTAATACGTAATAGGGGTCTAATTTGTGCGAACGATCCTTTGGAGGAAAAGGACGAAGCCGTCAAAGTAGCTTTCTACGCTAGTCTTGAGGACGTATACGATCACCTTCCGATCCATGACGTGAAAATAGTCCTCGGCGATTTTAATGCGAAAGTCGGAAGGGAAGAGGCATCTTTGGCCCCACTGTTGGTCAGAACTCCACGAATAACGGTCTAAGACTGATTGACTTCGCCGCGGCTAGCACCAGATTTAAACACCTCCACACCCACAAAGCCACCTGGCTGTCCCCGGATCAAAAAACGCGAAACCAAATTGGTCACGTTGTAATCGACGGAAGGCACGCCTCTAGTGTTCTAGATGTGCGTACGTGTCGGGGGGGGGGGGGGGCGGGTGGTAAACATTGACTCCGATCACTATCTTGGTGCAGCCAAGATCCGCATGCGATTGTGCAATGCGAAGGACATACGCACTGGAATGTAACGAAAGCTAGTTGTCGCTAAGCTGCAATTACAACGGACTGCCGAGGCCTACTCCGCTCAATTCTCGGTCAAGCTCAACCAAACAACCTCTGAACCCGACGACGACGGTTGACTTTGAGCGCACATATCCCACTCCATGCGCGCTGCCGCTGAGGAAGTCCTTGATTTTCAGCGCCCGCAACCTCGGAACCAATGATACGATCAGGAGTGTCGCATTGCGACAGCAGTAAAAAATGGCGCATACAGAAAAACGCTGCAGTCAGCTGTAACGCGAGCCGTGCGTGAAAACTACCGCGAAAGGAGGACGGAAGAGAGGCGCCTTTTTAGACGCAAAAAAAGAGCAGGAAAAGCGTGATCGTGAGGAACTAGAGGTGTACCAAAGCAAGAAGGACGCACGAAAATTTTATCAACAGGTTAAATGTTGATAATGATAATTGTTTCGCTCACTTTTTGAGCGAAATTAACAGCTTTGCTTTTTACTTTTGATGAAATTATTTTTAACCCTTTATCGCTCAATAACGCCTATTATTTTACCTAAAAATAATTTTTTTTTGCAAATACAAATATTTACATAATTTAGGAAATATAACATTGCTTTTAATATAATAATTCATGAATAATGTAGTCTAATAACTCATCAAAAAGTTGTTAATCTTTTTTTTAAATATCTATTATTATTTTAAATATCTTCTATTAAAATTTTTGTCATTTAAAAATATATTTAAAGTATTACAAAACACAAAATGCTGCCAAATTCAAAATTACGCTGTTGCAACTAAAAATAAATAATGACTGATTATTGATTTACTCTCTAATTGGAAAGTAAGGCCTGTTCCACACTTGGTCAATGAAACTCTAACTCAAGTTGCTAGCCTGTGTATTTATACCGAAATCTTCAGATTAAGCAACTTGCATGCAACAAGTTCTCGACACGTTCTCAACCTGTTGAATGCAACGTGGCTTTCCGCAATTTGCATCGGTGACTTGTTGCATCAGTTTGCTTGTTTTGTGAATTCAATTATTTGTAATGCAGTACGCTATATATAAATCAAGGTGAATAAGTTAATTAATTAGTTCCATTTTTCGTAAATAGAGCCTAAAAGAAGAAGAAATAGTTTGCAAAATGAATGAGCAAGTGTTAAATATTAAATTAGTGCAAGAAGTCGAAAAATTATATAATTACAATTATTATATATCGCATGACTTTTGAAGCAAGTCTGAGAGCATTCGGTTTATAGTTCCATTGCTTTTCAACTTTTTCGCAGTTGCGTTGGAATTGCGTTGACCAAGTGTGGAAAAGGTCTTAGAGTTATTTGGAATGTTCATGAGTCATTTATAAGAATTCTGACTTAATTTGATCGCTTGGAGTTATTCTTCTAGAGCAATTTCTAAATGTTGCAGATCTGCAACACGGAGCTATAAAGGGTTAAACTGCTCACTTTCAAAAGTTTAACTTTTTTTAAAAATTGCGCGCGCTCACAAAAAGCGAGCTTTTAACAGCCTTGCAATTTTAGTACACATACGAGTTTGTTACAGGTGCCGGGACATAGCCCCAAGAAACATAATCCCAAAAATTGGATTTGGGATTATGAAAGCTTATTAAGCGGTTATAATCCCAAAAATGAGAGGACATATGAATATCAAAATAAATTTGGGATTATGACCGCTTCAAAAGAGTACATAATCCCAAATTGGAATTAATTGATATTTAATTTTGTATGTTTTATTTGTGTACTTAATTATTTAAGTAAGGTAAATATGCCTGAATTAACAACTTTTCGTACAAAGGCAAATTATTTCGTCATAAACAAGTTTATTTGCCCTTTTACGGCATGGTGATAACAACTTGAATTTTTTAAATAACTATTTACTAATTTACTTAAATGATCGAAGAAGAAAGCGCCGGCGCAATGAAAAATCGAAAAAAAAAATTTGAAATCGCCCGTTGGACTTACTGAGGGTTGTTATCCTTAAGCAGCGGCCGAAGGCCTCCTATTAAGAAAGCAAATGTATCCAGAAGTACTGTAGACAGCGATAATTCTCTTTTTAATAGGCGGCCTTCATATACACTTGGGTAATTCTGGTATCGTTGATAAATAAATAATTGAAGCGTCAAAGAGGGGTATTTTTGAAATCTAGCCGGCCAAAAGTCGGTTTTACAAATTTTTGCCGGGTTAAAAAGAAACCTTTGCAATACGAAAGTCGGTATCCAAAGAATAATATCACTTTCTACGCCCATCGCCCTCACCCGAATAGCAGCACCTTGTCGTTGGTGTGGGGGCTTAAGTTGCGAAGCAATGGGCTAGGATGGCGGAAGCGCAAGCTTCTGGTAGGGTCACCCATGCCATACAGGCCATTGTGGAGCAATGACTAAGAGCTATTCATTCATACCTATCCCCTCCCCCTTACTTACCATACCCCTCCTACTCATCCTACCCATGCTCCTTCTCCTATCCCTCTCCCAGCCCCTCCCATGGGCCGAATCAAGGTGTCATGCGACCCGTGCCGAGGGTTTACTAGGCTGGAGGCCCATCAAAAATAGTCCAGTCTTAAACGGAGCGTATCGGATACCTGGCGACCTCCGATACTATTTAGCCTTGCCCGCACACAGGGACCTCTGTGGGGGCCGACTGTCCATTGTCCCATACTCGTGGGAACTATATGGAAGTCAACAAAACAAAAAAACCAAGTGAGCCCGGTACTCCAAAAAAACCGGAAGGGAGCTCAGCTCCCGTCGCCGCCAAAATGGTGGCTCAAGCCAAGGCGTCAAGCTACGGCACAAATAAGGTGGAGTCTGAACCGCCAATAAAACAGACAAGCACACCGAGAGCTAGGAAATCGGTCAATAAGGCAGCTTCTGGAGCAGTGTGCGATGGTCCGAGCACTTCGGCACAAGCCAAGGCCAGAACTATTTCAGGCAGTGGCTCGTCGGGTGTGAAGGCACAAACTGCACACGGTCACAGACTGGCAGCTGATCAGTTTCCAGGTTCAACCGGTAAACACAAACGGGTTCGCCCATCAAAACAGGCCTGGTACGATAAATGTGCCAAAGCAAAAATGCTGAAGGGCCAGGCAGAGAAAGCAGGGTCTCCTCAAAAGGCCGAGTCTGCTCTTGCTTTCAAGAGGCAGAGGTCGACTGAGGACATGCCTGCCGCAAAAAGGCCAAAGAAGGTCATAAAAGGCACCGATGCCAGGTCATACTGTGATGTGGCCAAAGGGCAGGGCAGGGTGCTGGGTGTCATTGACACACAGAGGGGGGACGGGGCACTTCCCCGAGACAAATGGAGGTGGGTGGAGGCCGCACTGGTCTGCACCTATTTCCAGGTCTTGGAGGAGAACCCTGGTCCCCCGCCTCGGTGTCGGGACGCTGGGTGGCAAAACTCGGGCCACATAAAGCTAATCGTCTGTGACGATGATAGGTCTGCTGTGTTGTACAAAGCGGCCATTAGCAAAGTCGGCGAGGTTTGGCCTGGGGCCAAGCTGAAGGCTGTAGAAAGAGACGAAATACCGGCTCGTCCAAGAGCAAGAGTGTGGCTTCCGGTCACCTGCTCAAAGCCGGATGAGATTTTAAAAATGTTCCAGGCTTGCAACCCGGACATGAATATGGAAGGCTGGGCGATCGGCAAGATAGAGGAGCCTGTAGGTCCCTCAAGGCAGGTTCTGCTGCTAATGACTGCCGAGTCGCTAAAGCCGCTAGAAGAGAGGAAGGGAGTCCTCTGGTATTCCTTCTTAAGGGTCTTCCTGAAGGTGTACGGCAAGGACAAGAAGTCCAGGGGCCCTACAACAGAAGCGCAGTCAAGCCAGGCTGTAGCGGAAGCTGTAGAGACCCCAGGCAGTACGCCAGCTTCGGATGCAGACGAGGTTATGTCGGAGGGCTCGGTTGGCCTCACCGGTGTGTCAGACCTCTATTGCGAGGATGAACTCTTGGCTGAAGAGTCATCTGAGGAAGAGGGGCCTGACGTAACGATGAAGGCCAGCCAAAAATCTGAAGCGGATGAAGGTGCTCCAGATTAACCTTCATCACTCCAAGCTCGCCTCGGCGAATCTCTTAGTCCACCTTAAAATTGGTGGATTCGACGTAGCCCTCATTCAAGAACCCTGGGTATGTGGTGGCAGGGTTTGCGGATTGAGGGCAGAGGGTTACAAGACGCTGGTAGCCAGTAATGAAGGTATGCCTAGAACATGCATTGTAGCTAAAAACACTATTAATATTTTCTTGCTTCACAGATACTGCGATAGAGATGTGGTTGCAGCCAGCCTCGAGTCAGGCAAGGATACGTACTGGTTGGTAGCAGCCTACTTCCCGCACGATGGAAGTCCGCCTCCAGACAATGTCAGGAAATTGGTGGATGACGCCAGTGACATCCGTCGAGGGGTCATTATATCGGCCGACGCTAACGCACATAACTCCGTGTGGGGCAGCACGGATACCAACGAAAGGGGTGAGTTACTTTTTGATTATCTATTAAGTACCAACCTGTGTATATGCAATAGGGGGGAAGAACCCACCTTTATTACAAAAAACAGAAGTGAAGTTCTGGACATAACATTAGTCTCAGAACATATATTCGACAAGATAGGTGGCTGGAGAGTGTCAAAAGAGCATTCCTACTCCGACCACCGATACATTGAGTATAATTTACATAATACGTCTTCAAAAATAATACCCCCGGCTAACATTCGAAAGACAAACTGGGGAGCATACAAAAGGGCTTTAGCAAAACATTTGCCATCAGGCCCTATAGATAAACCAAAATCGACAGCTGATCTTGATAAACTAGTCGATGTAGTAACCAAAGCAATGAATTGCTCTCTTGCTTCCTCTTGTCCTAAGAGGACTACAAGGGGGAAGCCAAAACCAAAGTGGTGGTCCGCCGTATTGGATGGACTGAGGACTGAATCTAGAAGGCTCTTTAACGCAGCTAAGCGCTCGAGAGCTGAGCTTGACTGGGCAGCCTATAAGGTATCCCTTAAAAATTTCAAAACTGAAACCAGGAAAGCCAAAAGATCCTCTTGGAAACGATTCTGTGAAGGAATCGAAGAAATCTCAGAGGCTTCTAGACTGCGCAAGATTCTCGCTAGCACACCATGCACACCCGGCTATCTCAAAAGGTCGAACGAAACATGGACAATGTCAGGTGAGGAGTCTCTTAACCTCCTACTAGATACGCACTTCCCTGGTAGTAGTGCGCCTCCTGGTGCACAACTGCCTAGTACTAGTCGTTCTACGCAGGACACCGAAGGCATAGTCTCCGACAGGAAACTAAAATGGGCGATAAACAGCTTCAAGCCCTATAAATCACCAGGGCCTGATGGTGTTTACCCTGTAGAAATAAAAGAAGCTTCGAAATATATTTTGCCTTGGCTTCGTATTATCTTTAATGGCTGCATAAGCCTCACTTATATTCCCAATACTTGGAATAAGGCCAGAGTGGTCTTCATACCCAAAGCAGGGAAGACATCACATACCACCCCCAAAGATTTCAGACCTATAAGTCTAACGTCATTTCTGTTGAAGACGTTAGAACGGTTACTAGATCTATATTTACGGAGCAGTATCGACCCTGCTCTCTTATCGGCATCACAGCATGCATATAGCAAGGGAAGGTCCGTGGAAACGGCTTTACACTCATTGGTCGGTACCATCGAAAGATCCTTCCTGCATAATGAATTCACTCTAGTTGCTTTCGTAGACATAGAGGGAGCATTTAATAATGTCACGCCACAATCTATACGACTAGAGTTGCGTAGGCTAGGCGTGAACAAAAGCATTACTGATCTTATAGATGAGCTGCTCAACTGTCGAGTAATCTTATCAGACCTAGGTGCGTACAGCGCTGTAAGATCGGTGACAAGAGGTACGCCACAGGGTGGTGTGCTATCTCCACTCCTCTGGAATCTGGTAGTGAACAATGTGCTGCTGTCTCTAGAGAGGGAGGGCTGTGTTGTGGCAGCATACGCCGATGACCTAGCAATCGCAGTCAGAGGCAAATTTCCCACTACCATACGCGACGTCATGCAAAGAGCTCTTTGCAAACTCGAGCAATGGGCCAAATCCTGTGGTCTTGGAGTAAATCCGGCCAAAACAGACTTGGTCCTTTTCACAAGGAAACATAGAATTCCGTCTCTCACACCAATCATGCTTAATGGGTCTGCATTGTCCGTATCGGAAAATGCAAAATATCTAGGACTCATTCTTGATAGGAAACTTAGCTGGAAACTTAATATTCTTGAGCGTACGAAGAAAGCGACAGTTGCGCTGTACACTTGCAAAAAAGCTATAGGGAAAAGATGGGGGTTTTCCCCAAATATCGTTCACTGGCTGTATAAAGGGGTCATTAGACCTATACTTCTATATGGAGCATCGATATGGTGGCCTGCTTTGGACAAGGTCACATATTTAAACCAGCTCCAAAAAGTCCAAAGAATGGCATCTATTTGCATCAGTGGTGCTCTGAGAACAACACCGACTGCGGCTTTAGAGACCTTATTACACCTTCTACCGCTTGACTTGGTTGCTAGGCAACAGGCAGCTTGTTCGGCGGTCAGACTTAGGGAAACTGGAGTATGGAAAAGCCTGGGTTCAGGACACGCATCTATACTCTACAAATTCAACTTCATTCCACCAAGGACTGATTATTGTAAACCACTGCTTTCCTTTGATGGAAACTACGGTACGCTTATTCCGCCTAGAACATACTGGAATAAAGGTGCGCCGTGGAAACCGGGGTGTCTTTATTTCTATACAGATGGGTCAAAATTAAATGGCAAGGTCGGGTACGGGGTCTACTCAAAAGAATTAGGGGTATCCTTAGTTCGTAGGCTGCCGGATCACTGTAGTGTTTACCAAGCCGAAATGATGGCGATTAAAGAAGTTGCAACCTGGCTCTCAGAGAACGTCATCTCTAAACGAGAAATACATATTTTCTCGGACAGCCAAGCAGCGATCAAATCGATTGAGCAGGTATCCATCAACTCTAAAGTAGCCAGAGAATGCCGTGCTGCATTAGGCGAAATGTCAAAGTTCTTTGACATCAGCTTAATCTGGGTACCTGGGCATAAGGGCATACGTGGAAATGAAAAAGCAGACGAGCTTGCTAGGAAAGGTACATCGGTGACTCTAATGGGTCGAAACTCGCCGAGCATCCCGATGGCAACTGTCAAAATGCTACTTAATGAGTACACCACATCTAAAGCCAACTCAAGATGGGCTGAACTCTCAACATGCAGAACAACAAGGCTTATCTGGCCGACTCTAAACCCAAAGCGATCGAGAGTCCTTCTCTCGTTGGGAAGATCAGAGGTGGCTACGTTAGTGGCTGTTACCACAGGGCACTGCCTAATAGGCAGACATGCCTCCAGATTGGGAGTCATCACTAATGACTTCTGCAGAAGCTGCAGGGACGAGGAGGAGGAGGAAACTATCTCCCACCTTCTATGTTCCTGTCCCGCGCTTGCGAGAAGAAGGCATAAACATTTGGGGTCATTCTTCTTTTCGGAGCTTGACGACCTGTCGGAGACAAGCGTCAAACGTCTAACAAGCTTTATTAAGAGCTCAATGTGGTTCCACTCGGACTGAAGGCCAAGTGTGCAGCGGTATCACAACGGACCTCACTGGTCTAAGTGAGCTGTGGTACGTGCGTTTTGGTTTTAAGCACGTACAGCGGCTGCCGCCTCAACCTAACCTAACCTAACGCCCATCGCACAAGCCTATGTACCGTTAAAACAGTTGAAACTTTATGATTCTTGTAAGAAAATAAATTTTTTTTAAGAACTTAGCAATATAAACACTTGCTGCATTATTAATTTTATATAGAGTAGTAAAAAGCATGCTATGAATAATGATTTAGCAGATATATGTGTAAACTATTGACAGATTATCTAATTACATAATTTTGACTATCAGGAAATAGTCGCGTCTTTAAAAAGTTAATAAGAAGAAAAAAATTTTGATTTTTCCACGAGGTTAAGTAAAAAAGTAAAGCTTCCCGACGTTTCCCAGCATTGATTTCAAGCTTAACGGAAAGATCACGAAAATCGCTTTCGGAAGTAGTCATTGCTGAGTGCAGAAAGCTGCTCTTTTTCAGAATGAAAACACTTAAATTATGGAATTGTTTTTTTTTATAATACAAATTTTTATAAAAGGTTTAAATATTTTTGTTACAATATTTGGTTTTGACTTAAGATTTCGATTTTTATTTGTCTCACTAGATCTTCAAATAAAATTTTGATCATTTATGACTCCAGACTAATAGAGGGTTAAAAAAGTAAAAACTAAGAAAACAGACATCACTTCTGCTATTTAAAAAAATCCGTGTAAAACCTACTTGCGAAAAATATAAGTGAGTCATGAATGACCCATTGATCGCATAGGGTTAAGGATACAAAAAAAAATCAGTAAAGAAACATAACTACATAATATTTTTGCAACAAAACAATTTTAATGTTCACCTAAAAAAAATTGGGGTGGGTCAATATGACCCAATTGTCGTAAAGGGTTAAGGATATCAAAAATCGAAAAACATACATGATTAGAAACTGTTTACAGAATAAAAAAATGTTGGCCTCCTAAATCGATGAAATACCCCTATGTGCGTGACCCCTACCCTATGTAATACAGTAGAATGTGTAGTGGCCAAAAATTAAAAATGGTTTTGTCTCGAAACCCAACCAAAATTGGTGTCGTTTTAAAGGAAATACTATTAAGAAAGTAAATCCAAATTATTACTCCCAAAAACTTATATTTGTTGATTCTATAACCACTTAAAGGCACTACAGGGTTGTCCATATTCGAAGCGCCCATCTGGCAACACTGTAACTTTCCGCAGTGATGCCAAATCGACTAATGACATACCGCGTTTGAAGCGTCATTCCAAGCAAATGTTTACAATGGAACAGTACACGCCACGCGAACGCTCTAAAATTGTTGAAATTTACATTCAACAAAACAAGTCAATAGTGAAAACTCAACGTGCTTTCAAAAAATGAGCGATGAAGCTCATTTTCAGTTGAACGGAACGGTAAACAAACAAAATTGCCGTATTTATGCCACTGAAAATCCACAAGAGATTCAAGAGGTACCTCTTCACGATGTAAAAGTTACTGTTTGGTGCGGCGTTTGTGCTAAAATGCTCATTGGGCCGTTCTTTTTCGAAGATGATAATGGCCACAGAGTTACTGTCAATCAGGAGCGTTATCGCGATATGATAAACAATTTTTTCATGCCAATCGTTCGTCGAAAGCGTATCAGGCACTACTGGTTTCAACAAGACGGCGCGCCACCACACACAAGCCGCACTACAATCGATTTTTTGAAGCAATTGTTCCCTGGCCGTTTGATGTCAAAAAATGGTGATTTCGATTGGCCGCCAAGATCACCAGATTTAACGCCTTCAGACTTCTTTTTGTGGGGTTATTTGAAATCAAAGGTTTACGTCAACAAGCCAAAGACCCTAGAAGAGCTGAAAACCAACATCCGTCAAGAAATAACCGCCATTCCCATCGAAATGTTGAAGAAAACCATGGAAAATGCTGCAAAACGGGCACAATATGTCGTAGACGCCAATGGCGACCATTTACGAGATATCATATTCAAGAAATAATGTAAGCAAATCTACTTGAACCCAATTAAATGATATTTATGACAAACAGACAAAAAATTGTGGTTTCTTTGATTTATTTAAAAATAAAATGGGCGCTTCGAATATGGACAACCCTGTACTTTTAGACAATTTTATTGTTGTAGATTTTTTGATTTTAAGCGTCTATGTAAAAATATTTTTGTAAACACATTAGGTCTGTGCCCGTACACGCAAGTTTTTTATTTCTTTTATAAATTTTTATTATTAAATTTTTTAAATTTTTCAAAAAGTTGCGTGTACGGGAACAGACCTATTTTTCAAAATATCTACATAGTTTAATAATTGGCTTTTATAAAAATTATCAAAGAAAAAACATATTTCAATATATGAAAGAAAAATATTAAATTGGATTTTTCGCAGGATTTTGAAAATTTAAAAAATTTCCAATTGAAGCAGGCAAACAAAAAATCTTAACGATTCTCAGATTCATGTTGACAAATATCGTAAGAGCGTTTTATTGTCTTGCAGTTACTGCAAAAACTCACCGAATTTTACCGATTCTTTGTGAAATATCATTTTGAAAAACTTTTCCAAATTGCTATTTCACTAAAATTTCGCTGAAGGTAATCAGCGGATTCGTTTCGAGCACGAAATGGGCTTAGGAAAAAATTGCCACACCCCGTTTTACCGCTCACAAATCAATAAAAATTCTATATTTCAGACTTCATCCAATGACTGCAAAAAAAATCGAGTAATTTATATGAAATAGCATTTTGTAGGCGCAAAAGTGTGGTCCCTAAATAAATGATATCTTAACCCTTTCAGCACCCACTAGCACATTTGTGAGGGTAAATTTCTGATATGTTCTCGCATTTGGCTTTCATTTTAATGATCCTTATTTTCCTACACTTCAGTTATTTTACCGTTATTAGAACTATTCGCTATTGATCTGTGCACTTTTTGATTTCTTTTTCATTATCGTGTTTATATTTATCTCAGAAAGACGCAGCAGCCACGTGCGTATCGTAAGTTGGTTTCTAGTGAATAAAAAATAAGGAAAATAATGAAAATAGGTGCATTTAAGAGAATAAGAAAAAAAAGGGAACTAGCAATTTACTCTTTTTTGTAGTCGTTTCAGTACCAACTCGCACATATGTGCAGGTCCTCTTCTCAGTGTCCTTTGGGTGATATCTCGAAACTTTGATACATTTTCCTATTTCCATATCATAATTTAACAGTGATGAAAAATTTAATCAATTCTTACTTCTTAGAAAGGGTAAAAAACTTTAAAAAATACAGTTTTGAAAAGAAAAAAATTAAGGCATTAAACGAAAATTACATGTTTGTGAAGTTTGTAGAGTTTTTATATTTCCATAATATTTTGAAAATGCTAAAAATGCGGAATACAGACGCGATTTTTGAGATAAATAATTACTTTGCATTAAATCTGATTTCATTTTTTAAATCAGCTACTCCAAATTAACTAAATTGTTCAATAATAGCGTACATTTATCGACTATAAGCAACTGATCATAAAAAAAGCATTTGTGCTAGCAATGTTGAAAATATATGGACCTATTCGGCGAAATATATTATTGTGCTACGCATTTCCTGTTATCAATCATAAAAGATGCCGACCATAAAAGATCTGTTAAAATTGGTATTTGGGCCTATTCTGCCAAATCTGTTATTCTGTTATGAATTTTCTGTTATGAATCTTTCGATCTTTAAGGGTATCCTGTTATCAATCTTCGAAAACAAAAATCTATTACAATTCCGTTAACTTCTGTTATGAAACAGCTGATTGCTGTCAATAAATTAAAGAAAACAACGCAAGTTGAAGTGAAAAAATAGTGACCTTTGTAATCAAATCGTGTTCTTTTCTCGAAAATGTTGACCTCAAAAGAAGAAAAAAAATTGGAATTCTCAAAGGTGTCAGAAAGAGGGCAGAAAAAATGCAACATTTTTTCGAGAAACGAAAACGTCATTAGATAAGGATACAAAGGTGGTAACCATATCTGGAAATTCCAAAGGAAACATCAAAGATGCTGCACGGTGGCGATAAAAGTAGCTCATCCTACCAAACGACTTCCACAATAGTACAGTAGAATAAATCTAAAGGGATCTTACGTAGTGGACGTCGAGATCATTATTAAAAACCAAAACTGCAGCAAAATCTAGAATTCCAGAAAGTAGAATAAATTCTTTTCTAGATATAAGTCCGCTTGACATTTATATAATTTTTATGCTTCATTTTTTATACATACATTTATAATTTTTTATTTAGAAAGACCTATTATAAAAATTATAAATTATTGTACTAAAATAGAAAATAAATTTTATATGCCATATAAAAAAACCACGGATTAAAGTTATTTTTTTAGTCTTTCAAGTTTTTGTTTCATAAATTATACATAACGAAACACAAAACAATCTGATTTAGCTTGACTTATTAAATTTATTGAATTTCGTTATGATAAAAGGCAGAAAAATTGATCTGTTATTCTGCTGTGTTTCATAACAGATTTCATAGCAGATTTTGTCATGCAGAATACCAAATAAAAGATTTTGTAAAAGATTTGTTGACAGTTCGAAAAATCTGCTATGATTTATAACAGATTTCATAAAAGATTATCGTGCAGAATACCAATTCTGGTCTCGTAACAGATTTATTGACAGCTCAAAAATTTGTATGGGGAATCAAAACAGAATAACAGAATTTTTTCATAAAAGATTCCGCAGAATAGGCCCAATTATGCCTTTCGATTTGTTATGGCACCCTGTTATCAATCTTCGAAAACAAAAATCAATTACAATTCCGTTAACTTATGCTATGAAACAGCTGTTTGCTGTCAATAAAATTAAACTATTAAATTAAACATATAAAATGCAGGCGCACATTCACTTTGTCGAACCTAAAAAACTGCACGAAACGCACGTCAGGAAGATTGAACGGTTTGCTATTTAGGCGTAACTCCAGCAAAGTGATCCGATGGTTTCTTCTATTTTAAACTTGTCTTTAAAACACACACACACACACATAAATTTATTAATTATAAAATCTTACATTTGCCTACTTTTATGAGCCATTCTTAATGAAATTCACCAAAATGGTCACTTTCTAAAAATTTGTTATGATAAAAGACAGAAAAATGTATCTGTTTTTCTGTTGTCTTCCATAACAGATTTCTTCATAGCTGGTTTTGTCATGCAGAATACCAAATAAAAGATTTTGTAAGAGATTTTTTGACAGTTCAGAAAATCTGCTATAATTTATAATAGAATTCATTAAAGATTGTCGTGCAGAATACGAATTTTGGTATCATAACAGATTTTTTTGCGTAATTGAAGAATAGTGAAAACTCAAATTTTACATTTTTTTAAAGTATATGTATAAAGACCTTCTAAGTCCAGATCCGTAAAAATTTCAGGGCACTCGCAAGTGGTTTAGAAGTTATAGGGGGTCCAATGTTGTAAAAATTGGTCTGAAAAATTTGTGATGTTTTTTTATTTTCCAACCAATTTTTCTTTAATGGGTATCAAAGAAAGCTTATCATTAAAATCCATGCACTACTCTTGAAGGTTAGAGCATACCCTGTTTTTTCAAGTCACTGCTTTTTCAGGCCTATTTTTACAACTTTCAACCCCTATAACTTCTAAACGACTTCCGAGCGTCCTGAAATTTTTCTGGATTTGGACTTAGAAGGTTTTAATACACATAATTAAGAAACAAGATTGAAAAATTTGAGTTTTCACTATACTTCAATTGTTCCGATTTTTTGACAGCTCAAACATTTGTATGGGAAATCATAACAGAATATCAGAATTTTTTTCATAACAGATTCTGGCCCAATAGTTTTTAAAAATTTAAAATTTTTTCTGGCAGCACTGTGTAAAAGTTCAACGTAGACGATGACGTTTCACTTGTCAGAATTTCGTTATTTTTCCACATAAGCTATCCTACAAAAATTAAAAAATATTCGCCGATAAAACATAAAAAATTCGTGTGTGACTTTTACAATAAAATTTTTCACACTTTTAACCACATAAATGCGTTAAAGGAAGCAGTAGCAGGACAAAGGATTAAATAAACTAATTCGGCTGCCACCGCAACAGCACAAGCAAACGGTAGGAAGTGGTGCTAATCAAGGTGCAAATACGATGGGCATCAATGTAAGTCGACACGTCGATCTGACGAGCAATGAATTCCTTCTAAAGTTCGTGGGACGCACTCATGTGCCATACGACGAGACAGAGTTCTGGAATGGCATACTTAATTACCACATCACAATGCCGGAAAATAGGTAAGAGATGATGGTGGGTGTTGTTGCTCCAATTTCATAAATCATTGACATAATTGCAGCCAAGACCAACTGAATCTAGACTCGCGTCTGGAGGCGCTCTGTCAATCATTTATCAGCAACAATCTGAAGACAGGAAATTTTGGCTCGCTGGTGACGGTGTTTTTGGAGAAGGCCGCTGAGCTGTTATCGCTATCCGATCAGGAAAGGTTTGTCACTGCTTTTTATCTTTTACTCCTGGTCATGAAGATGTATTCTTTCACCCAAACCAAAGCAATATGCATATTTGGCAGACATTTAGTGCTTTGTTTATCATACGTTCTCTCGTCAAGTACATCATTGAGACAGGCTCCGAATTTCAGCTGTTGCAACATTTCGAAGCTATACCAAATCCTGAGGTGCTGCGCGCCGAAGAAAAAGCCGCGGTGGCTATGCCTGCAGAAAGCACAGCCATAGCTGTTGAAGCCACAGAAATTGTTGATGTAGCTGCTGCTGCTTCGGCCAAGGTTGCACTTATGGTTGATGGCTCCAAATTTGAAACATTTATCGATGCCATTGTTAATCTGATTGTGGTGATTCCTGTGAAGTAAGTAAAAAGAGTTGGAGAGAGAAGAGAAATTGTTGATTGCTAGGAGAAAGCGAAAGGAGTCTGTCTATATTTATTTTTCAGGGAGTTCACATATCATCTACATCTAGAGGCTGTAAACACATTAATCACCTTGCTGTCCGTGCATCTATTCACACAGCAGCCCACAGAAAAGTCCGTCATCTTCCGGTAAGCAGCTGCTACCTTATGCTTAATGCTTTTAGTGGTTATCTTTAACTCATCGTATTTATAGAACTATTAACAAATGTCAGCATTCCAACGTTTTGATGTCTGCTCTGCTGCACTTTGTTTCACGCATGGTTGAGGTGCCACACACCATGTTTGGCTCCAGCTCAGCCGGATCTTTTGTCTTTGGCATTGCCGAATCTCTGCTATCCATTTTTACCTTCCGCAAACAGCAGGACATACTTAAATCGAGTGGTGCCACTGGTGCTGAACTCTCGCAGCAATTTCGCGATCACTATCCGCTGGCAAATCAGAGTCTTCTGTTGATATTAATTCTCACCAATCACTGCACAACGAAGGAGAATCCTTATCGTACAAGTCTCTTTGGCTGTTCCGACTCCAAGGACTCGCCGCGTGAGGGTTCTACATTTAAGATTGATTTCAACACGGTCTATGAGACACTCTGCCGCATTGTAACGATAGATCAGGCCACTTTGTTGTTGTATTTGTTGTTACATCGCAACGAACGCTTCTATCGTTTTGTCATGGCACAAAATGATTTGGAAAACTTGGTGATTCCAATACTGCAGACGCTCTATCATGCTCCCGACAGCACATCACATCACATCTACATGTCGCTAATTGTATTGCTCATACTCAGTGAGGACGACAGCTTCAACAAAAATGTGCATAACATTGTAAGTGCAAGCGTGTGAAGAGTGTTCTCCACAAAAGTGCTTATATCTAATTCTTCCTTATCCCTTAGATGCTTAAAAACATTACCTGGTATACAGAGCGCACTATATCAGAAATTTCGCTCGGCGGTCTGTTGATTCTGGTTGTCATACGCACCATACAGTATAACATGTTGAAGATGCGTGACAAATATCTGCACACAAACTGTCTGGCAGCATTGGCCAACATGTCAGGACAATTCCGCTCACTGCATCCGTATGTGGCGCAGCGCTTAATATCTTTGTTTGAGACGCTAGCGCGCAAGCACACTCGACTCGATGCACAGCTAAAAGATCCCGTTAATAGCGCGGTTTTCGTTAATGTATCCACTACACCCGAGGATATGCTGCAGGATCTGAACGTTTTGGAGGAAGTGTTACGCATGGTGTTGGAAATCTTAAATTCTTGCCTTTCAAATCAACTCGTCTACTGTCCAAATTTAGTCTATACGTTGCTATACAAACGCAGCGTGTTTGAAAGTTTTCGCAGTCATCATGCTTTCCAGGATATCATACAAAATATTGATATGGTGAGTATGAAATGCATAACGCTACCGAAGTGACTGAGCTTTAATGCTGTTTTGTGTGTCAGGTTGTTGGTTTCTTTTCCTCGCGCCTGCAGCGCGTGCAAGAGCAACGTGGCGAACTTGGAGTCAGCGAAGTGTTTGAGGTGATATCAAAAGGTGCCAGCCAATGGTCTAGTGATCGCTTGAGAGTAAGTTTTATTTTATGTTTGAAATGCTATTCCAAATAATTGACTAACACATTCGTATGGCACAGAAATTCCCCGACCTAAAATTCAAATATGTTGAGGAAGATGCACCCGAAGAATTTTTCATTCCATATGTCTGGACGCTGGTTTGCAAGTACGGCTGCGTGCATTTCAGCTCAGAGAGTATCAAAGGTGTGACAACGGAAATAACATGCTAATATTTGCTAGCTTTTTCCGCCACACACATTGATACGTTTAACAGATGAAACGTTGATTGCAGATGATTTCAACTTCACTTAATCTACGCTCTTGAAAACTAAGTATAAGTTCTTAATTCAATAACTTTTAAAAACTCGTTAATCAGATAGTCGTTAACAGATAGAAGCTGGAATGCATGCTGCCTTCTGTTTTTATTTAATCCAAACTTAAACGATGGCTTAAGCGCTGATGCTGCTGCTTTTGATTTTTAATTTATACAATTCAAGCTTACTTCCGGTTAAACTCAAAACTCTGCTACTTTTAATTCCAATAGAAAGATTTATGATTATTAATACATGTAAAATTATTGTTAAAGCTACATAATACAGTAACACAAAAAGGATGCAGAAATATAGTTAAATATTTAGTTGCTTCTATGTAAAAGAAAAAGAGAAAAAATAATAGTTATAGCAAAACATTGCTGTTTGTGTTGAGTCAAAATCCAGTTGTAAGACGCGTTACAAAGAGTAACAAATATTTTGCTATGCTGTTGAGCACGTTATAATATTCCACATTATTGACAGAGAGATAGAGAGAGGGAAGGAAATGAAAAAGAGGAAATGTTTAAATATAGCTATTTATATAGAATATTAATATTGCATATAGCATGTATTTAAAAAGAAAATATTATTTATGGATTTAAAGAAAAAACTTAATTATAATCGTTAATTATATGCAGATTTGTATGTAGTGCAGAAACAATATAATAAAAAAATTATATAAAAACATAATTGTAATTGAAAAAATAAAATCTTTTAGATATATGCGAGTGATTTCATAAATTTTCGGTCAAGTCTAGAACTCATCATCTGGGATTTTTCCGTAAGTTATCCAGTTTTAAGACAATGTTTAAAAATAGATAAACAATTGTTATTTCTCTTTCAGCTGAAGTAAATGTAGGAAAGTGCTTTAATAAAATGCTTTATTTATGGTTTATTTCATTTTTAATAATTGCTTATTGGAACTAAAAAAATTAGAAATTATTTTTTATATAAAAACATAATATTTAAAAAAAAATAGTGCCTGATCCGAAATTTTTGTTGTAGGCTTCAAATTAAATGTTTATTAAATTAAATACGAACATACCCCTATTTTTTGCTCTCGCCCCAACTTCAATATATTTTTTGAAATTTTATTTTTAAAAACTAAGAATAAGTTATATAGATTGTGCAATTTTTGCAATGTGTTCTCTGTCAACACATCCAAGAAAATATTAGAATAAAGAAAACATTGTAAATATCGCAAGTTTTTTTTTAATATCTTTAAGTTGCAGAAAGCTCACAGATAGTGAACTCCAGAGTGTGCCCATAACTAGTTGGAATTTTATGAAGAATACTTTTGTAAAATATGTAATATTTATATTTTGTAAAAAATATCTATTTGGCTGTGCGATCGATCGCCCAAAAACGAAAATGAACGAATGCCCAAAAATTGTTCATAATGAACAATCGCTCAAATTTCCAAAAATGTACAAACGCCCAGAGCAAAGAAATTTGGTTATCGTACATTATGAAGGAATGCCAAAAAATTTTGGGTATTCCTTCAGTTTGCTTAATTTTAGTAAAAAATGAACGATTGCCAAAATAATGTTTGGGCGATAGATCATTTGACACATTTTGGGCAATCGTTCATAATGAGCAATCGCCCAAAAATTTTCAAATTAACTATCGCACAAAAAGGAAAATAAAAGATTGCCCAAAAGTTATCAAATGAACTATTTCCCAAAATCTTTGTTGACGATTACTGTGCCCCTGAGTAAGGAATGAGCACTCTGTTTATAAATTATGATTTTATTACAAAAACACTGATTTTTTAAATTATTATAAATTATGCAGGTGAAAAATAAGGAATAATTCAAGAATAGTGACAACTCTATTAATATTTTTTTGTGTATCATATGGATTTTCGCATCCTAAATCCAAATCTGAAAAAAGTTCAGGCCGCTCGCATTTGGCTTAGAAGTTATTGGCCTTTAAAGTGGAAAAAATAGTCTAATCTTGCTTTTTTTCTAGTTTTTAAGCTTTAGGGGGTATCAAACGTAAAAATCCATGCATAACTTTTTAAGATATAACTCTTTCTATATTTAGAATTTGTCTGAAAAACTTGTGATTTTTCCTTTTAAAAAGGGAGTTATATTTAGAAGTACTGTAGCAGAGCTGGGATGTAATCGATTACTTTCGTATTTGATTACATATAAATTACAATTTCAATTACAAATTATAATTTCAATCTTAAAAAAATAAAGATAACAATAACTGTAATCATAATCGAAATATTTTTAATGACAATTACAGTTATCGTAATTATAAAAAAATTACAATTACTGTAGTCATAATCAAAAAAATTCTTTATTACGATTACAGTTATCGTTATCATTCTTTTTGTAATTGAATTACTGCATAAATCTTTAGTTCTCATGATGTAATTCACAAAGAACACATTCATTATTTGTGATATAACTTACATAGCAAGAAATTAAATTACATAAAACATGATTTTTATTACAGTAATTTTAATTGTCATTTTTCATTGATAACGATTACTGTAATTGTAATCAATAGATTTTTCTATTACAATTATAGTAATTGTAATTTGCATGTATACCGATTACAGTAATCGTAGTAATACTTTTCTTGCATTACAAGTACAGTAATCGTAATCTTTAAAAATTAACGAAAAAAATTTACTGTAATTGTAATTGCAAAGTAATTGTAATCACAAACTACCCAGCTCTGTACTGTAGACAGCGAATCCAGTGTTGGATTTACTGAGGGTTTTAATAAATGCCGCTTGCATTTGGTTTACAAGTTATAGGTCTCAAAAGTTAAAAAAATGGCCAAAAAATCTTGCCGTTTTTTAAGTTTTCCAACAAAACTAATCTTTATGGGTATCAAGAGAAAGGTATCAATGCGAGTATCTATTCAACGAGGTATTAAGTCTTATTGACTGGCCATTCATATTAATATATGGACGTTTCCACAGAAAAGTCTACCGTGACTAAAACATTAACAGCCCTATTCTGGAAACTTGATAGTCAACCAGTATTTTTAATAATTGTATGTGTTTGTTGTAATTTTTTATTTCAAAACAAAATTTGAAGCTCAAAAATAATAAATTATGATACAAATTTTTCTTCCCTCAGTTATCTCATGTTCAATCATTATCTTTCCACTTCATAATATTTAATTTAGCCCTAACTTTAGTTTAAGTGTTCTGTTTAGTTTTTAAGTATATATAAATATCAGAGACAACACGTCTCAACGCCACATGTAATGTCGGATGTCACCCATTCCTTAGTCACTGCAGCTGGTTGCTTTCACTCTCTCTAATACTTTAGAATAACACAACTATAGTTCTAAGTTTTCGTGTCAAAGTATCTATTTAGAATTGTCTTTTTGTAAAAGGTTAGAAAGAAAAGTCTCAATAAAAATTAAAAAAAAAATTTATGATAAAAATTGTCAACTGCTTTTCAGATATTGACAATTTCATTAAAAAAATGTTGTTTTTTAAGCTTCAAATTTTGTTTTGAAATAAAAGAATTACAACAAACACGTAGAAATATTAAAAATACTCGTTGACTATTGTCAAGTTGCCAGAATAGGGCTTTAAATCTTATTAAAAACGAATTATTTTATGATATCATCTGAAAGAAACATTTTCATTTTATTAATTTAAGCAATTTCTACACAAATTCATTAACCATGATGATCAAATCGTCTGCACTGTTTCAAAAATGTAGTTTTTTTTCCATAAATGTTTAGTAAATGTTTCGTAAGCTTTTTTGCTTTAGTAAAAATGGAAAGCATTGGATAAAGATAATAGAAAAATGGTTGAGGCAAGAAAAGGGACAATATATTACATTTGTTTGTTAATTACTAAATTACATAATTACTTAACTACCTAAATACCTAATTAAACAGCAATGGACATGTAGGTTACGTAACGCCAGATCAAAAAGACTAATAAAAATACTAGTAAGGAATTATCTCCTACTGGGCCGAAGTTAAAATACCCCGACGGACGACGAGTTTTCCAAATTTCATACCTAAAGTTTATATTGATTGTTAAAGGTTTTGTGTAAAATTTGAATTCATTAGATTAATTTTTGTGAAATTGAAAGAGATTTTACGATTTTGGTTAACTTTGTATGGGAGGTAGGCATGGTTTTCATCCCATTTTTACAAATTTCATACTCAAAGTTTTTAAGAATTATTAAAGACGCTGCGCAAAAGTCATATTAAATTTTGTGGATTTTAAAGAGATTTTACCGTTTTGGTTAAGCCACTGTGTATCGGAGGTAGGCGTGGTTTTCATCTGATTTTTACAAATTTCTTACTTAAAGTTTACATATAATATTAAAGACACTGTGCAAAATTTGAAGTCATTGAATTAGTTTTTGTGGATTTAAAAGAAATTTTACGGTTTTGGTTAAGTCTTTTTTGTATGGGAGGTAGGCGTGGTTTTCATCCGATTTTTATAAATTTCTTACTCAAAGCTTACATTAAATATTAAAGACACTGTGCAAAATTTGAAGCCATTAAATTAGTTTTTGTGGAATTTAAAGAGATTTTACCGTTTTGGTTAAGTCACTTTGTATGGGAGGTAGGCGTGGTTTCCATCCCATTTTTAAAAATTTCATAATCAAAGTTTATAATAAAAATTAAAGACGCTTTGCAAAATTCGAAGTCATATTAAATTTTGTGGATTTTAAAGAGATTTTACCGTTTTGGTTAAGTCACTTTGTATGGGAGGTAGGCGTGGTTTTCATCCGATTTGGCTATACAAATGAATGTTTGTTTGTTCGTTCGCTCGCTATGCCCTGCAATACCGTTCATCCGATTGCGATAAAACTTTGTCAACTTATTGCTTGCGCTTACGCGAACAAAACGCGAAGAAAAGATAAAGATTAGAGACTTCGAAATTACTGGTCCGATCGAGCTAAAATTTTGGCAGTGGATTTGTTTCGAGTACGAGATGGTTTAAAAAAACTTGCCACACCCCCTTTTACCGCCCATAAATATATAAAATACTCGCGATATCAAATTGCTTTGGAGTTATGGGTCGCACAGCCTCGAAATTCGATATTCAACCACAATTTACACATGTCGGTCCACTGATGACATTTTATGGGAGTTAAACAAGGGAGAGTGGAACCTCCGATACAACCATAACTTGCGATATCGAATAGTTTTGGAGTTACAGGTCACACAGCATCGGAAATCAGTATTCGACATAAATTTATGTATGCAGTTTCATTAATAACATTTTATGGGCGTTGGAAACGTTGGAGTTTTAACTCCCCCCATACAGCCAAAATTTGTGCTATCGAATAGCTTTGAAGTTATAGGTCGCACAGCATCGAAATTCAGTAATAGACCTAAATTTAAACATGCAATTTTACTGAAAACATTTTATGGCGTTGGACAAGTACAACCCAAACATGCAAAATCGAATAGCTTTAAAATTATGGGTAACACAGCGTCAGAATTCAGTATTCGACCTCAATTCATACATGCAGTTTTATTAACAACATTTTATGGGCGTAGGAAAAGGGGTACTGGCAGCTCCCATACAACCCAGATTTGTGCTATCGAATAGCTTTGGAATTATAGGTCGCGTCAGAGTTCAGTATACGATCCGAATTTATACATGCACTTTCATTGGTAACATTTTTTGGGCGTTGGACAAGGGAGAGTGACAACTCCCATACAACCCAAAATTGCGATATCGAATAGCTTCTGAGTTATTTGTCACACAGCGTCGGAACTCAGTATTTGAACTAAATGTACACATGCCATTTCATTGATTAAATTTTATGGGCATTTGCCAAGGGACCTCTTATTTGACCCAAATTTGCGATATCGAATTGCTGTGACGTTATAGGTCGCACAGAGTCGGAATTCCGTATTCGACCTTAATTTACACATTCAGTTTTATTGATCACACATAATGGGCGTTGGTCAAGGGGGCTTTGCACCTCTCATACAACCCAAATTTGGGATAAGCGACTCCGGAGGTGATGCTGATCAAGAATAAATATATACTTTTCTACACCGGCCACGCCTCCTTATCGGTGTTACAAACGGAGTGACAAAGTTAATATGTTACAAACGTTACAAAACAGAAAAGATTTTTAAATTTGATCATTTGGAAAATAAACTTATGCTATTTCAAAAATTTCTAAAACAAGTTGTATACAAAAAATCTAGCCCAATTTAGAGAGTCTTGCAAATTTTGTAATCCAAGTCAAAAATCCCTTCCGTTTTTTTTAACCTAACTCCAGCACATATTTTTGCTTATATCTTTAAATCCTTAGAGTTGATATTTGTCATTGTTATTACTTTATATAGTTGCTGCTTAATTACTATGCAAATATAAAAAAACTTTTTAAAAATTACACTTTTTCATTCTATTTTTTAATATTCCTTCCCGTAACGGCAGTTTGGAAAGGCCCATATTTGTTTTCAATTTTGTAATATAATATAAACAGGACCTTCCATTAGATCGTCCCACTTTTTCAACGATTTTCGAAAAGTTCCTGAGATTTCTGATTCTACTCTAGAAAAAATGAATTTTGGTATATAACACTTTTATATTAACTAACGGTAAATGGTAAAAGGTTTAAAGCGTTTTTGGCTAAAAGTTCATTATTTCGAAAAAAACAAGAAATTATTTTGCATTACAGTATTTTGCATTTAACTAAGAAACTAATGAAACCATTTACATCAATTAATACTTGTTTGAAAGCTAATAAAATATGCCATGTTTTGCTATAAAAACATTGAATATTGTTTGGTAATTTTTTTTTTAAAATGTGCAAAGTGAAACTTTTATGAAAATTATTACGAAAATTTGATAGCTTCAAATATGGTAAATATTACGTTGACAATAGATCCAGAAGATAAAAATGGTGTCATTCAACTATTTAAACATTACAAAAAAAAAAAAATATCCAGACAACAAAAAACGTACAATACTTCGCAATTTAAATTAATATCGTATTCATTTTTTCTTATGGTTATTTATGTACCTACTTATGTAGCTACGTTTAATAAAAAATAAATTGAATATTTTTCGGAAAAATTCGATGTGCAGTTTTCTTGCTTTTTGGAAAAAATACCGTACTCTGAATCTTCGAATTATACATCAAAATTTTTGTTGTAAAATCTCTTAAAATACAAAATTAATATAATACAAAAATTCTTCCCATTGCTTTTGTAACACGAGGTAATGTGAGTTGAAGTTATTTTTCATTTTTTTTTTTCACTTTGCAGATTTTTTTAAAAAAATTACCAAAAAAATTCAATGTTTCTTATTGTAAAACATGGCATATTTTATTGGCTTTCAAACGATTATTAATTGATGTAGTTTGTTTCATTAGTTTCGTAGTTATATGCAAAATACTGGAAAATAAATTTCTTATTTTTTTCCAAATAATGAATTTTCAGCCAAAATTCATGTTTTCTAGAGTAGACTCAGAAATCAATGTGTCCCGGGAACTTTTCGAAAAAAGTAATAAAAGTGGGACGGTCTACCTTCCATAATAACTTAAACTTAATAACAATATTGGGGGTTGGAATTAATTTTAAAGGTTTTTTTTCGGTTTTTGAGCATTTATTTAGAAACAACGGTACAATGTATATTATTCAAAGTATTGTCCATCGTTAGCTACAACATTTTCCCATCTTTCTGGCAGCATATGGATTCCGCGCCGGAAGAACGATTCGTCTTTTGAGGCAATCCACGAATCGACCCATTTTTTGGTATCCTCGTAAGAAGTGAAGCGCTGCTCAGCCAAGCCATGCGTCATCGATCTGAATAGGTGGTAGTCGGAAGGGGCTATGTCTGGGCTATAAGGCGGGTGGGGTAGCACATCCCAATTCAGCGCCTCCAACGTTTCCTTGACGGTTCTTGCAACATGTGGCCGTGCGTTGTCGTGTTGAAAAACCACTTTGTCGTGTCTTTTGGCATATTCCGGCCGTTTAACCTTTAATGCTCGGCTCAATTGCATCAATTGTTGTTGGTAGCGTTCCCCAGTGATGGTTTCGTTAGGTTTTAGCAGCTCATAGTACACGACACCCTTCTGATCCCACCAAATACACAGCATAAGCTTGGCGCCATGAATATTCGGCTTGGCCCTCGATGTTGATGCATGGCCGGGTGGTCCCCACGATTTTTTTCGCTTAGGATTATCGTAATGGATCCACTTTTCATCGCCAGTGACAAAACGATGCAAAAAACTCTTCCTTTTATGCCGTTGAAGCAGTTGTTCGCACATGCAAAATCGCCGTTCAACGTCTCTCGGCTTCAACTGGTACGGCACCCAATTTCCTTGCTTTTGAATCATTCCCATGGCCTTCAAGCGTTTGCCGACCGTTGATAAGTCGACTCCCAATGATTCTGACAATTCTTGAAGGGTTTGACACGGGTCTTCATCGAGCAAAGCCTCCAATTCCTCATCTTCAAACTTTTTCGGCTGGCCCGGACGCCCTTTGTCTTCCGTATCTAAATCACCACTTTTAAACCGACGGAACCAGTACTCACAAGTAGAAATCGATGGAGCATAGTCCCCGTAAGCCTCAGTAAGCGTGCATTGTGCTTCAACCGCTTTTTTCTTCAAATGGAAGCACAAAAGTAAACCTTCCCGCAAATTGCGTTTTGTTGGAACGAAAGTCGACATGTTCACAGAGAAAAAAATATATGTTGTTTACACTTCAGTGGAATGACACATACTGAAAAATGAAGCTTAGACAATCTGCTTTGAAATGAATATAGTCACAGGTGTGCCCGATGCGATCTATTGATAGTTACGCCATCTCTTAGAAAACCTTTAAAACTAATTCCAACCCCCAATATTATATTCATAATTTTTTTCACAAAATTCAAAGTGACTAATTGGCCATCATTTAAACCCAACGTTGAAAGCATATTATTTGAATGCAGTCAAATACCCGTGTAAGTCAACAAACTGTTTTAGCCTGCATTGCAACGTCTTGAAATATGACATAAAATTAACAACAACAATAACGATAGCGAAATTGCACTAAACAACAGCTTGTTACAAACAAAAACCAAAATGATGTTGATTTGTGCAGCCACAACCATAAAATATTACCTGCGATTGCAACAAATTTTATTAAAATAACCACGTTGAAAAGCAATAAAAACATAACTATTTAAATTGCAGCTACTAATACGAAGATAATTTATTTGCTACTTGTTTATTTTTAATAAGTGTTGTTGAACCTCTTTGAAAACGTGAGCAAAGAAAACCCTAGCGAAGCAATATTAAATGTAAACATAACAGAAAAAAAATTGCATAGGTGCACTTTACACATGCGCAAAGCGCAAAACGACGTACAGCACGTTTAATAACGTGCTTAGATTTTAATGTTAAGCGCTCAACAATGAGGAAATTCAAATGGACTTTAATCAAATTTTTTTTTCTATATAATGAAAAGTTTTAGTCTATTAACTAATTGTCACTCTCAATCTGATTGCAGGGAATTCCCACGTTTAGGAATTGCGATGTCGGCAATTATTTAAACAACAAAAACTACAAAAAATCAAATAGTTGCAGCAGTGGTTTCTTTTATCGCTCGAATGAGTCAACTAAAAACAATTCACCGAAAATTGTTCAATTGCTGGAAATACAAACTGATTTTGGTTGTATATTTTATTTTGCTAATTTATGCTTGAGTTCATTTTAGTTTTTTTGTTTTGTATTTTCTGTAGGTTTTTCAAAAGCTTGCAAAAGTAAGCGAGTAAGTGTTTTGCTCATTTGTTATATCGTCGCCTGACTGCTATGTTGCTCCATTCGCTATGTTGTTCCATAGCACTCAGGCGACGTTCTTCGGCCTACATAATGACATGCGTGCGTATGTGGAATATTAATTCGAGACTATGTTGCTTATGCTTTACTTTTGTACCGGCGAAGTTGTGTTTAAAAAGCTTAAAATGTTCCAGACAATAGCCAAACAGTCAAAACATTTCAAGCGAGTTAGGCTCAAAACCAATGTCATTACAATGGATTTCTTAACACAGCTTCAGCATTGCTGATGCAATTTTCAGCTCAAATGTATAAAGAACAATAAAAAGCTTTTGAGACGGAATACAGCATATCTGAAAAGCTCACATACTTTTGGGCGCTCAAAAATGTACATAATCTCCATACGTTAAGCTTTTAGTTTGCCAAACTTTGAGTTTGTTCTGTACATTTGCTTTGCTCAGCTTAATTATAGCAAAAAGCTGTTTGGCTGCTATAAGAAATAAGTTTGTTTTAAAGGTTATTTAAGCTTTTATTTATATAGGTACATAAATAATATATGATAATTTTAATTTTAAATATTAGAAAATTAGAACCATTCTTTTTCAGTTTCTAAGAAGCTTCTGCAACTTAGAAAAACCATGAAACAACAAAATTATTCGCCAAATCTTTCAAACAGATTTCTAACAAGCATACGCGCAATGTCGTTAAGTTCCAAAAGTTATTTTAGCTTAGATTAAAACATTACTAAAATCGGGTTCAATCTGGTTGAAGATCTGCGTCTTGAAAATTTTTTCACCAAAGAATATTTTAAAATTGAAAAAAAATCACTAGCATTTGCGCTGATGATGAACTTTAATCAGGTGTTTTTCTAACAACACTTTTCATACTTAAGTATAAGATTGAGAGAAGTGAAATAAATCGATTTCCATGATCGATATCTCATTTTAAAGCTAACAAAATCTTCCCTTCTCTGTGCACCTTAAAGTTTTTGAAATAATTTATACATTACTTTTGTTTTTTGCTTAAATAAATTAAAATTTTCCGGTCGAAATAGTTTTTATCGAAACAATTTAAAATTTTTTTTCATTTTTGGCGTACACAAACAGGAAAAGTAAATGCATGTAGATAGTTGTAAAATCATGTTTTAATAAAAATAAAACGTGAAAATTAAGGCGCATGATGGTCTTATCCCATAAAAAAAGGTGGGAATAAAATAGAGTCGACGTATACTAATTAAATTTTCTTTATGATTTTTGATCTATTCTAAACAAGATCACAGACACAAATATTTTGGAATATTCTTACAACCAGGTTTCGCATTTGTTCATTCATGAACTGCTCATTTCTGCTTTCATTCATTCATTTAAGAATGTGAAGAAAGATTAAAGTGAACAGCTCATTTTCGTGAAGAGCTGAGCAATTTTTTTTTGTTCATGAACTGAAGAAGAGGAAACCAGTTTGTGAACAAGAATATTTTTTACTCTTGCAAAGCAACGGTTGCTATTCATCTCTTATGCAATTCTTCACTTGTAGTTCGTTGGGTCCTCATTTATTCATAAATTGTTCATGAAGTGGTGAAGGCAAGGGATGATACTCACTTGTTCACTGGCAATATATGGTTTGTATCAGAGAAGGAATTCGGTGCTGGCGCGAACACTTGGAAAAATGGATTGTTAAATCCGCATCCGTTGACAGAATTTCAAAAATATGTAATTTTTTATAGTAGGGCTGCCACGTAATAATATTTATTTTTAATAGTTTTAAACATAATTTAACAGTGTTAGGGGGTCGCTCATTTCGAATCTGAAGTCAGAAATTTAATATTCCATATAGTTAATAGGGTTGTCACCAAATTTTTTTTTATTTTAACGAATTTGATGCTGACAGGAACACTAGGTAAAAATGGGTCGCTTAATCCGAGTCCGTTGTCAGAATTTCAATATTATGAATTTTTTTGTTATAGGGCTGCCACCTAATAACATGTATTTTTAATAGCTTAGAACATAATATAATGGTCGCTGATTTCGAATATAAAGTCAGAATTGCAGTCGGATGCAGTTTTATTTGGACTGACTTACACAAGTGGAGAGAATCTTAAGGCGTCTTTTAATCTCATCTGCAGATATATTGAGTTTCAATCGCCTCAAATAAGAGACATCTTCCGCGTTAAGTCGCATGCAAACAACTCTGCCCCTGTGGTAATTGTGAAATTTTATACTCCGTTTGATCGGAATCGAGTTCTGAAGGCGTTTGGCGACTTTAGAAGGCGTGCAAAAAAAGCTGTAAACCTGTTTGATGCTGGACTTGACTCGAACAGTAACGTTTACATACACGAAAGTCTTACTGTCGAGTCCCGAAAACTTCTGCATGCAGCTATCTCTCGTAAACGCAATAATGAAATCTTCAACGCATTTACTCTTCGTGGATCTGTCTTCATCAGAACGTGCAAAGGCGGTGTTGCAGTTAAGATCAGCAGTGAAGATGAACTCAACAGTATTGTCTGTAATGCTACTGCTAATGCTAATTAGTTTAGTTCAGTTCTTTTTCTTCTTAAAATATTTTTGGTCCTCATTCTTTTTAATAATGTCATTACCTTACCTGCTTATTCATATCTTTTGTCTTCTCATTCCTGTCCTTATATCTCTTGTTTTTTCTCTTTTCTGTCTCTTCCTAGTTTTTCCTCTTAATGCTTTAAGTACTTGTTATATTTGTTCTTATTTTTATGTCAAGTGTTAATAGGTCTTGTAGGCATACTAGCGAAAATCATAAAACGATGATTAATATTCTCTGCAAACAACACTCCGGTCTAAAAATTGTGCACTTTAATGCTAGAAGTCTTAATGACACTAAAATGGACTGTGTTAAATATGCATTTTCTGAATCGAAGGTTGATATTATCTGTGTTTCGGAAACTTGGTTTCACGTAGATGTTAATGACTCGTTTTTTAAATTACAGAATTTTAAACTATTTCGAAATGATAGATTGGGTCGTCGAGGTGGCGGGGTCGCTATATACTGTAAAGAAAATTTAAATGTAAATGTGGTAGGAAAGTCAAGTGGTTCAGGTGTCGAATATCTGAATGTTTTAATATCGGATAATAATACTAAAGTTTTTGTCTCCTGTGTTTATAATCCCAATCGTAATTGTAGCCTAGAACCTCTTTTCACTGAAATTTCAAATTGCGTTATAGATTTTGAACATTTTATTTTGTGCGGCGACTTTAACATAAATTTATTGGCTAATGACAGTCTTTCATGTGAGTTTCTCGATGAAGTGGCCAGAGTAGGGCTCAATGTAGTCAATAACACAGTGCCAACACGTTTCTCTAACAATGCCGGTCCTAGCTTATTAGATGTTTTTGTTGTATCTGATGTATCACTAGTAACGCTCTTCGACCAAATCTCATTCGTTTCCGATCATGACCTTATCTTTATCACGTTGAACATTGATCTCTCAAAGACTGCTGCTCAAACCTTCTTCGAGTACCGCGACTACAGGTCGATTGATTACTTGTCATTGTTTAACAGCTTATCTGAAATAAACTGGTCGGACTGTTGGTTTTTTTCTTCAGTCGATGAAAAGCTAAATTTTTTCTTAAACAATATAAGCTATCTGTTCGATATGTATGTTCCCTTGCGCACGCGTCGTATTACCAACAACAACTGTCCCTGGTTTTCTCATTCTGTCAAATTGGCACTCAAAAAACGGAACAGATTATATAGCAGGTGGAAGCGAAATCCAAATTCATTTAACTGGGAAGCGTATAGACAAGCTAGAAATATAGCCACCAATTCTATTAAGTTCTCCAAAAAGATGTTCTTTATGTCAAAACTAGATTTTACCTTATCATCAAAACAGCTCTGGAACAACCTCAGGACACTAAATGTATGTAACAAAGAAACTGAATCGTGTCAAATTGACGCCAACCTCTTAAATGATTATTTTGTAGCTAATTCCACATCTACTTCCGCGACCACCTTTATATCCGAGTTTGCTGATGAACTTGTAAGTACGACTCATCACATTCATGAGTTTCAATTTAGCGCAGTAAGTGAAATAGACGTAGCACGATGCATTAATAAGATTAAATCTAATGCTACTGGAGTTGATGGTATTTCCATAAAGTTTATTAAATGTATTTTACCTTATGTGCTGAGCCCACTAGTTCATATCATAAACTATTGTTTTACAACGTCTAGTTATCCTGAGATATGGAAAGTGGCAACTGTCATTCCCATAGCAAAAAAGTCAAATGCCTGTGAGCCATCTGATTTCCGGCCAATAAGCTTATTAGGATCGTTATCCAAAGTATGCGAGCACCTCATGGCTGAACAAATTTTCAACCACTTGAACACTTTCGGCCTTATGAATAATCTACAGTCAGGTTTCCGACCTGGACATAGCTGTTCCTCTGCTCTGGTAAAAATTTTAGATGACATTAGATTGCCATATGATATGGGCCATTTAAGCTTACTCTGCCTGTTAGACTTCTCTAAGGCGTTTGACACTGTGGATCACTCTCTGCTCTGTAAAAAGCTCATGTCTAACTTTGGTTTTTCCCATACATCCGTTCGTTTTATGTTCAACTACCTGAATGGCAGATCTCAAAGAGTAAGGATAAAAAACAACTTCTCATCTTATAAACGTACAACAAGTGGAGTTCCGCAAGGCTCTGTTTTAGGCCCGATTCTATTTACTATGTTTATAAATGACATTTTTAGTAAATGTAATCATGTTACCATGCATGCTTATGCCGATGACTTGCAAATGTATATGTCCAGACCCATTGGTCTCTCTGAAGATTTATGCGCAAGAGTAAATGAAGACTTAAATATAGTAGCAAATTGGGCCAGAACTAATAAGCTTAAACTGAATCCTCTTAAATCTTATGTATTGCCGATCTCTAAAACCCCATATCAAAATCTTGATGTCCCCCCAATTTTCCTTAATGGCGTTGTGCTAAAATCTGTAAGTAAGGCCACTAATTTAGGCTTCAAAATAAACTCCTCTTTGTCCTGTGAAGATCACGTAAACTCTAGCGTGAGTAAAATATACTATGTTCTTAGAAATCTCCGAATGACTGCAGCGTTCGTACCTGTCGAAACTAGAAAAAAGCTTGTTCTACAAATGCTAATGCCAATATTTTCTTATTCAGAAGTCGTTTACAGCAAACTCGACTCGAGATCTACACATAAAATGCAAGTGGCTTTCAATAATTGTACTCGTTATGTCTACGGTCTTCGGAGATTTGATCACATTTCACCTTTTAGCAACCAGTTATTAGGTCGTAGCTTACTCAGATATCTTGAAGCAAGAAATTGCATTTTCTTACATAAGATTATCCACTCGCGCTGTCCGGGTTATCTTTTTGAAAAGTTAAAGTTTTGTAGGTCAAGCAGAAGCATGAATCTTGTTATCCCGAAGTACAACTTTCAAAACTCAAGCCGTTTGTTTTTCGTTAGCGCTATAAGACTTTATAACTCGCTTCCAAACTACATTAAAAGTATCTCCAACACTAAGTACTTTAAGCATTTAATTTTCGACTACTTCTCCTAACTCTTTTACTCCTTTTTTATTTTTTATTCTATCTTTAATTACTATATAAACTTCTCTTTTAAAATTTTTGATACGTATATTATATTTGAATTGTGTTCTTAATCATTATTGTTCATTTTAAAGTTGGATATTTTTTGTTATATTGCAATAGTCTTAGCTTTAAATATATATTTAGCGTTGTTATATATTTTAAATATGCGGCATGTAAAAGACTTAAGTCTTAAATGCCAACGTTATTTGCAAATAAATATATAAATTTGTATTCTGTATTCTAAATATATATATATAATATATAATATATATAAATATAATTTTAAAATTCAAGATGTATTTTTAAGTGTTTTAAACATCATTTATCAATATTAGGGGGTCATAGGTTCCCCCATGATAGAATTGTTTAATGATGTTGAAAAATTGTAAAAATACGTATTGTTAGGTGGCAACCCTATTATTTCAAAATTTAATAATTTTGAAATTCTGACAACGGATTCGGATTCAGTAACCCATTTTTACCCTTTAGTTCGCGCCAGCCCCAAATTCATAAAAATAAAAAAACTAAGGTGGCAACCCTATCCACCATCTCGAATTTTGAAATTCTGACTTCATGTTCGAAATCAACGACTCCCTAACACTGTTAAATGATGTTTAAAATTTTTACAAACACAAATTATTAGGTGTCAACCCTATTATTTCAAAATTTTATAATTTTGAAATTCTGACAACGGATTCGAATTCAGCGACCCATTTTTACCCTTCAGTTCGTGCCAGCATCGAACTCGTAAAAATAAAAAATTAAGGTGGCAACCCTATCCACCATCTTGAATTTTAAAATGCTGACTTCATATTCGAAATCAGCGACTGCCTGAGACTGTTAAATTATGTTTAAAATTCTTAAAAATAAATATTTTTAGGTGGCAACCCTATTATTTCAAAATTTTATAAATTTGATATTCTGACAAGGGATTCGGATTCAGCGAAACCATTTTTACCTAATGTTCGTGCCAGCATCGAATTCGTTAAAATAAAAAAATTTGGTGGCAACCGTATTAACCAAATGGAATTTTAAAATTCTGACTTCAGATTCAAAATCAGCGACCCCCTCTAACACCATTAAATTATGTTTAAAACTATTAAAAATAAATATTATTAGATGGATGGATATATTAGATAAATATTATTAGACCCTATTGTAAAAATTACATAACTTTGAAATTCTGACAACGGATGCGGATTTAGTGACCCATTTTTACCTAGTGTTCGCGCCAGCACCGAATATCTTCTGTATGAGCTTCGTATGAGCTTGAATTTATTGAAAAGTTGGGTTGAAAACTGGGCTTACGTAAGAATATAAAATAAAAAAAAAAAAAAAACATATATTTAGAGTTCACTCTAGTGTCGAAAAACAATTTGAAATTCTACCATCAGAAGCAAAATCTACAAATAGTATAAAACATAAACACATTTTTAGGGTCCACCCTAGCATCAAACTAATTTTTGAAGTTCTAACATAAGATTCGAAATCAACTTTAACACTGCCAGCACAAAAAATAAACACATTTTTAGGGTTCATACTAGTGTCAAAACACTTTTTGAAATACTACCATCAGATTCGAAGTAAGCGACCAGCGCATCTACAAAAAGTATAAACCACAAAACACATTTTTAGGGTTCACCCTAGTTTAAAATTTTTTTTTGAAATTCTTGCATTAGGTTCGAAATCAGCGATCCCTTTATACTGCCAACACATACACAAAGAGTATAAAAAAACACATTCTTAGGCTCCACCCTTGTGTAAAAAATATTTTTAAAATTCTAGCGAAAGTTTTTGAAATCAACGATCAGCTCAACTACTAAGGGTATAAAAAAAACACATATTAAGGGTTCACCCTAGTGGCAAAAATTTTTTTCAATCTTTGCCATCAGATTCGAAATCAGCAACCCTATAATATTGCTGATAATTATTGATATAATATTCTACACACTAAAAAATTTCAAAAATAAATTTACACCGGTGAGTGGATATTTACATTTTCTACACCGAATCGTGTTAATTTACACCGCTTACTCGGTGTGAAATGACGAACTTATCCGATCGGTGTGAAATTAGAAAGGCAAAGAAGAAGAGCAATATTGAAATCACATTCTCATTGATAAAGAAATTCAAAATTGAAATTTCCCAATTTTATTTGATCATTTTAATTTTGTAACTCTTGATTAAAGATTCAAACTTTATTTTTGACACCTCGAAATAGACCCCAAAAAAATTAAATAAGCCCCAAAAAATGTCCATTCATTTTTGGGTGTTACTTCATATGAAATAACTCCCAATTTTTGGGGACAATTTCATTATTTTTGGGAAATATTTAATTTTTTTGCTTGGTTCTTATTCCATAATGAAATAAAGCCCAATGAAATAAGCCCCAATCAAAGTGTTTTGCGGCTTATTTAATTTGACAATTAATAAATTTAATGACAATTTAATAAAAATTGTAAAAAACATCCTTTGGAATAGTTAGAAATTACACCGTTGGGTGTTAAATAAAATTATCATTTTGCGTTTTATAAATAAACACCTAACAGGGTACAAAACAAACATCCTATCTGATGTTTACTATTTTACACCGATCGGAGTGAAAAAATATGCTCTTTCGCATATAAAATTCTGGCACTTTGACACGGTGTTTTTTTAACCCAACGATGTAGGACTCCCTGGAACACCGATCGGTGTAAAAATTCTACACTAAATAATACAGAAAACGCGTATAATAAAAAAAAACAAATTTTAAGGGGTCACCCTAGTGTCAAAAACTTTTTGAAATTCTAACATCAGATTACACTGTATTAGACACATTGCTGCAGTTGCCATTTCTTAAAACTTTATTGCAATAAAGACTCTCGTATGATTTAAAACAAACACCCAAATAAAAATAACAAATATGTATTAACGAAATTTGAACGTCTCAGAAACAGAGACACACAGTCAAAGAGAGGAAGAGAGAGAGAGAGTTGATCACTCGCATGCCAGCTTGTAGTCTGTTCGATACTCGCACGCATACACACACAGCAATCTCACTGTTACGTGACGGTTTCTACCAAATCACACCCGCAAGCCGCGTAAGAAACTTCGTTCCAAAAATAGAGTATATCGAGTAAACAGTACAGAAGTCAAAACTCTTTAAATTAAGAATATGAGAGATTTTTGTAAGAAACACAGAGAGAACTAGAGCATCTCAAAAGAAATACAATTCAAAATTTGCATAAAAAATATTCTGATCATTTAATATTTACATTGTCATCGGTTACACGGTATTACGGATTTTAATGGTTTGTGATAACTAAAATATGAGATATATCTCCGTGGTTTGTTATTTTCGACGTGAAAAAATTGCAACTATTGTGGGGATCTATCTATATACTTACAAAAAAAACACAATATAAAAAAATTTCTATTGTTTTTCTGAGTTCAAATTCAACTATTTCAACAAATCCAACTATTTTTTTGAGTTTATTGTACAGCTAATTCTAAATTTACACATTGGAAGTGATGTTCATTTGTCTTATTAAGTAGATTGCACTCTGTTTCTTCATTGTACGTTCAAACAATCTCTAAATTTTATTTAGTGTTTCTTCATTGTACGTTCAAACA
Source organism: Dichetophora obliterata (assembly GCA_963920525.1). Classification (NCBI taxonomy): domain Eukaryota; kingdom Metazoa; phylum Arthropoda; class Insecta; order Diptera; family Sciomyzidae; genus Dichetophora; species Dichetophora obliterata. The sequence continues at coordinate 10,371,574 of OY986437.1, forward strand.
ATCTCTAAATTTTATTTAGTGTAAGCGAAAAAAAAGAAGACATCTACTGTCACGTGTCGGACGGGTCTAGTCAACTAATGTTGCAAATCGTTGTGTTCGATTACAAATTTTAGCGAAAGTAATTAACATGGGGAAGAGGTATTTGATATTCAAATTTTTATTACCCATAAACATGCTTTCGGCTTAAAAAGATTTTAAATAATGTCCACAGTTTTTTTTAATATTATATTTACAAATCGTCACGTGGAAACAAATCACGTCACGTGCCTGACAAACTGACAATGTTTTAGTTTAATTGGGTAGATAATTAAGTAATTAGGTAGTTAAGGTGTTATGTAATTCAGTAATTAAAAGTAATTAAAATTTAGTTTCTCATTTGGCTGAATGATGCATATAAAAAGGTAACGTGAAGAGTAGTGATGGTAAATTTGTTCACTGCTTCTTTACTAAAACGTCTAGGTGACATTTTTAATACATGAAAGTAGTTATTTTGGGTCAATCCAGAAAGTTCCACAGAGCTTATTATAATTTCATTCATTATAATGAATTCTATTAAGCTCGGATTTATCTATAAACAGGTATCAGTTGTAAACAAAGCAATTACAGTTCGATGACTGAGCCCGTATTTGTGCAACAATATCTAACAACAACAACAAACAAAAAAAAAACACAACTACAATAATAAAAACAGAAACAAACATGAAGACTCTAATGCAGGGTAATGATACCATTAATAGTGACACTTGCCAAAGTGGGTTGCATTAAAATTAATCATCCACCATAAAAATAAAATTATAATAATTATGAAGACTAGAATAAAAATGAAGTAAACGAGATGGTAGTCTTCTTTACAAGCAATTCAAATATGGTTCTAAGACTGTCATTAGAAATGTTGCTGGTAATACAAAAAGTTCATTGAACGCTACAACATGCAATACGTAACTACTAGAAAATGCGGTAAGCTAGCTGAAATGCGCTCAAGAAGAACGCTAAGAAGCCGCTAGCTTAGTCTTATAAACTATGTATTATAGTATATAACAATAAACTGTAGACAACTCTTGGACAGCTGAGACAAATCTTGGCCAAAAGTTATATGATTATCATCTATAAAATTGGCGATCGTGGATAATCTGCACAATGCCAGCATAATTTATGTAAAATGTTTGTTTATTTTGAATTCCAACTTTTACTTTTAACTTGAAATCAATATCTTGTTTTTTTTCTTTTTGCTCCAAATAGGTTTTATTTGCCGCCTGGAGTTAAGAAATCGCACACGCTATTCAAACAGTTTTACCCATTTCATAATATTTTTATTTCTTTTGAGCGGTCGTTGATCTATTAAAAAGAAAAGAGATAGAGAAAAAACCGCAACAAACAAATCGAATTGCAGTTGTTGTAATTTTTAATGACTGCCAACATATTGATATGTATATGTATGTTCGCCTGCGGTACCATTACCATCCGCAATGCTAAATCAATTTGCTGCTTTTGTGATGCTTCGCTAGTTTTTTAAGCTTGAAATATTAACTTACTTTTTTACGAGTATTGTTGTTATTTAATTTATGGCTTAGCTAAGAAAGTTATGTTGTTGCTATATTTCGTGTGCTATTGCTTATGGTTGTTGTTGTATCAACAGCAATATCATTAGGTCAATTTAGTCTCATAATTCATGGTTTCGGTTTTGTTTTTCGACTGATCTTGTTTGCGAATTTTTCATCACTGCAAGTTTTATTAATTTATTTTTTTATTAATTTATTTTTTTTTTCTGTTTCTGAATTCATCTATTTCTCATGTCATGTTTTGCACCACTTTAAAGTGTTGTTGTCAACGGCGTCAAGTCGTTTAGGCACATTTTTATGTTGCGCTTTATGTTGTTTATTTTTAATAACGTAGATACCACCCGGTTGAGTTCGTGATTGGCATGAATTCGAAGCATGATTTTTTAGCAATTTTTAGTGGATTTTCAAGTGGTTAACCTAGACCCAACTTAGATGCTGCTCTTGTTTACTTTTTGTCAAAATTTAAAAAATGACTGTCTACTACTATATTTTGACCCTGTAGCTCAAAAGTGTTTAGTGACTTTTCTGTTCAAGTCAAACAGATTTTGAATACAATATTAAAGGACTTGAAATAAATCAAGAACTTGAATGGAGTAATGCAGTTAAACAGGTAAAAAACGATAGAAATGTCAATAGTTGTACCACAGAAAAATCTTTGACAATGTACGGTTCAATAAAAACGTTTGTAAAAAAAAATTCAACTTAGAACAATACATATTATAAAATATAGTTTGTATTTCACGCTCAAATTACCATATATTCTTAATGTCACGGTTATGGACAAATAATATCTATTTTACTGAAAGGAGGTGCGTCAAACAAAATTTTTTTTTTGGAAAAATTCGTATTGTTTTTGTTGTGTGTTACAAAGTACGAAAATGGAAGCTTTTTCTGCTTTATGATGATTTTTGAAAATTCATACCTCAGAATCCGAACAAGATATCTTCATCTCCTCTCGGAAACAGGATGGTAGGGATAAAATTTTCTAGTTAAAGTTTCAGTTTCGTTTGAAAATTTTCTTTTTGTTTTTAAAGCCTGTTTCCAGCTCTCAAGTAAAGCATATTTCCATATAAAAAACTGAAAAGTAATCAAAAAGAAATTTTCTTTTTTCAAAATTACTTAGAAGTGAATCCAGCTCTTAAGAAAAAATTGTATATGCACTACTTTTTTTTCAATAAAAATCAGGCACGGAAACACTGCGAATGAAAAAGCAATATATGCTCTAGACCAAACATGTTAAATTCCAATTAGAATTAGCAATTGATGCAATTAGTTTATATTGTCTAATTCATCAAACAATTAGAATTATTTCAACTAATTCCCATTAGATAATTGAAATTTTTATTCCAATGGTAAAACTAATTGCAATTAGTTGCCATTAGCAAAAAAATTGGTTTACCTTTACAATTAGGAATCTAATTGACTTGTGCTAATGCAATTAGATATTCAATTAGCTCGAATTAGAATCAATTATTTTGATATTTTCAAAAAAAAAATAAAACAAAAATATTCATAATATGAATTTCTCACATATATATATTACTTATGTACATAATATGTACTACATATATTACATACATGCACACCTATTTAACGTACGTACTAACTGTTTAATAACTAGAATGACCGGGTTTATTTGCTTTCAGCAATACGAGCTTTTCAAAAGAAAAGTCCGTCAAGCGACCCCGCCTTGGACTATTAATAATGCCCGCAAAGGAAAATAGTCGCTCCACAGGGCCTGAAGACGTAAGCGGTGTGTTGCAAAACAGTGCTATTTCCTTTAATGTAGGATATTTGGACCATATATTGGAAGTTTTATCATTATCATTCAAATATTGATGCATCAAATTCGAAATAAAATGCAGGCTTTCACCCTCCTCTGTCAATTTTGACAATGAAGCAGTACTTTCTTCGGAAAAAATGTAATCTGATTTACTGATTTGAATATTTTTGTTTTCTTTTTTTTTGAAAATATCAAAATAATTGATTCTAATTCGAGCTAATTGAATATCTAATTGCATTAGCACAAGTCAATTAGATTCCTAATTGTAACGGTAAACAAATTGTTTTTGCTAATGGCAACTAATTGCAATTAGTTTTACCATTGGAATAAAAATTTCAATTATCTAATGGGAATTAGTTGAACTAATTCTAATTGTTTAATGAATTAGAGAATTTCACAAAAGAAGGTTAATTAGCAATCATTAGCATTATCTAATCATTATTTAACATCTTTGCTCTAGACAATGTTTCTTTAAGTAAAGTTGTGAGAAGTATCTTTGCAGATACATTTTTTTAAATTTTTTTTAGCTATAGTTTGGTGATTGTTTACGAAAATTACGATGTAAATGCATTTATGGTAAGGATAACGCAGAGTTTATGCAACCTTTACAAATGAAAAGATTTATTAAACTCAAAAATGATTCAAATCCTATGCTCGTGTAGGAATAAGTATGAATACAATAAAAGATACAGAAAGAAATGCCCTTACTCCATGGACAAATCCATTTTCTCTTTTATTTAAATCCATTCATATAGAAAAATGTTTAAAATTGGTTAATTTGCATGTTTAGTCCTAGATATAAATCCTTGAATATAATCTTTGTTTCGTAAACAAAAATTGCATCCTAGTATAGCAGTAACGAAAATTACTTCGATTAATTAGATACCATAGCATTATATGGTAAAAGTTATGTGACTTTGGTCCAGTAGCCTAAGCTGTCAATGCAACAACAAAGAAGATAGTGTAAAGTAGTAATTACATCCTTAATTTATTTTACTTTCATTCCCTAGTTAACTTAACATGCATCGTCTCGGGGAAGAAGCGAATGCTTCTTTTCTTCTGAATTATTCTGATATTATAGAATGCTAACCGGTCCATTGCATAAATGTACTAAAACTGAGATTTAAAAAAGGGAAAACTCTGATGAAGGGTCCTAGAAAGAGAACTAAGCACTGTTTTTCGGAGGTCGCGAGTTGCCAAAAAATAATCCATTTTTAAGTAGAGGTTCTATATTAGATACATTCTGTAGCCATTTGTGGATCCTTTCAGTTAATAAGAAATTTTTTCCGTCTCGTGAATAAACCTCTTTTAAGTAGAGTTTCCACATGAGGTACTTACTGTTGTTGAAAAATTACATTTTATTGTAATCACAATAATAATGAATTCTGGCAGTTGCGATGACCATAATGAAAAAAAACAACACTTACCCACTTCTTATGCACTCTCCTCGCCCTAGCAAGGTGCCGATTGAGTACGCTAGGTAAGCCTTTTTCAGCAATTTAGAGGAACTTTACTACTTCAAATTAAACAACCTACTGATTCTCCTTAACCGCACTGGAGGAAGTGTCCATTAGATGAGTTTTTTTGCAATTTTGTTTCTGATCCGTGAACTAGGGGGTAAATATGAAGAAGGGCATTAAGAAGATCAGAAATGTGAAATTTTCAGTTCAATATCTTTTAAACCGAGAGCGCTCAAAGCAAAAAACCATTTTTACTGCTTGCTTTTATAGAATTTTTCAAAAGTATTCTTTTAAGGTATTAAATTCCCGTAAAAAAAAAAGACAAACCGATTCCTACATAAAATTAATCGCTTTATCGAATGCCATCCTCAGTATTTGCGAAAATTTAGTTCTTATATCTCCTACACTCTGTCAAAGTTAAAATTTTTTTTTTTTTTTTAATTTTTGATTTTAATTGATGCAACGAACTTGATGGCACTTGTTTATGTGAAATTAAATAGCATAGGCTGATGCATAATTTTATGCAGATAATTCTTTTTATTTTTTTTCATCGAAACTTACGTTTTTGACGAATAATTTTAATTTTATAGAAACACAAACTAAACAACATTTTTAAAAAACATAGATTTTAAGAAAGTATTATTATAAAATAACACGCTTAAAAATATTTCTTTGTTGTTGTAAGATAAGGAAACATTTTTTGATGTTCTTCAGCAATTTGTAATACCATTTGCTGTTCTTTTCCCTTATTTGTAATTTTTCCATTAAATCGTGACATTATTAACGACTGCTCTCTCTGCAACGTCATTAACAATTTTCATATTGTTGACTACTTCTTCAGCGCGAATATAATTCGCGTTGTTAACCCAACGACTGGGATCGGTTTTCAAAAAATCCATCATATCGGTCTCGTGTGGTGTTGGTAAAAATAGTGCGTCGAAAAACTTATTGGTGTTTGAAGTTATAAAATTTTCAATTTTCAAATCCGCAATTTCTATTGTGTCCATATTTATATACGCTTGTTTTTCTCTTCTTTTGTCACCAATTTTTTGTAAGGCAGCAATCATTAACTCCTTAGTTTGCGTGTTAATTGATCGGTCGAAGAAGGCTAAGCCAACCAGTGTTTCCGACAAATACCACAGGTGACGTCCGAGTACGCGCAGAAGTTCATTTGCCATGACTTCATTAACAATGCGATAGTTAATGAGATTTTTCATTAAATTAAGATCGTTTTTCGGTGCAGTAGCTGGTACTGTGCATTGGAACCAGAAGTTGATGTAAATCAAAACTATAAATATATTCACATTTCTAAGGTCCATTAGCTCTTTATCTAAAACAAAAAATATTATTACCGTTAGTCTTATAAACATATTTTGAAATTTACCAGTAAGTTCAAACTGATCCCGAAATAAATAAATTTTTATGGAGTAAATTGCTTTCGCCATGAACCGCGCTCGAGAAACCGCACCTGGAGCTTTAATTTTTTGTGGTTGCCCCTTTAAAGTTTTTGGTGTTTCGCCAAGAAAAAGAAGCACAACTTGGGCGAGTTCCTTATAGTCAGCACGATCATGATTGGCTCTGAATTGTTTGTGAGCGTACTCGATAAGTTCATTGCGAACATTTGGCGGAAAATGTTGGCATATTGCTGTATCGTTAATCGCACTATTATTTTTAATTTTAAAAAAATTTATTGTCATCTTAGGCCACGCATTTTGAAATCGTTGAAAAATGATGATATTCGGTGCAGATGAAACATCTTCAACGGTCAGTTTGAATGCTTTAGCTAGCAGCAGCTCTGCCACGTGGTGACGACAAGCGCAGAAAAGGACCGAGTTCGGCAGAGATGACTCGAGAATCCTTGCGCTGCCAGAGTGAATGCCTGTGTTCGAACTTGTGGTGTCGAAACACAATGCTCGCACGTCATTGATTAAGTTCCACTCGCCAAGTGCACTTAAGACCTCATTTGCGATAGTTTTGCCCAAGCCATTCGTAGTTTTTGGAATGGCGATCAACTTGCATCCTTGCATCGATGTTACAGTAATGGCTAATCTGTTTACCATTGCGTTTCGCCCAACAGCACTAGTAGAGTGATCTTTCATTTTTTTTTCATCGTAATGTACAGTCACCAGCGTGCCACCAGAAGAATAATTTTTTTTTATATTTTCTGCTATTACGACACGATGTTCTGCTCTACGTTTATTGATTGTCGATCTTGATAGTTTAGCATTCATTATGTCGACTCCGGCGGCTTTCAAGCTTGGAGCTATCAGCATCATTGCTTGCTGGCTGCTTATTTGACACCGATCGAGTGCTCTAACGACGTCAGGTGAGACAACATCTTTTTTAGTACTACGCACACTACGTTTTCCTTGTTTTGCAAGCTCATATTCAAAATCTGAAGACGATTCTGATTCTTTTTCAGAATTTGAGGAATCAGCTTCAACTTGCTGATAATTTGTTGATGCAGTCTTAACTCTTTTGGCTGGCAAACAATTTGGAACAAAATCTATAAATTTTGAACGTTTTTTAACTGGAGTGTCTACAACAGATTTTGTTTCTTATTTTAGCAATAAAATTTTTTTGGACAAATTTCTTAAGCACTTGAGGTCGTTTATGTTGGACCTATGGAGCTGGAAAAAAGCTTTCACATCTTCGTTTTTGATATTTTTCATTGCATCTTATTTAAAAAATTGAGCAGTGCACTCTTGTTAAAACACAACTTTTACATAAAGAACAAAAAATTACCTTCGTGAGCGATGTCCAACATCTCCTTAATTTCAATTTTAAAATTAATTTCCTTATTTATTTGGACAGCATCGCGTCGAGCCTTGTTTTTTTTTAATCTTTTCGTAGTTGGTATATAAATTTTGCACTGCAATTTTGACTCGGGGTTTTGCTTTTGTTATAACAGAAAATTTTTTCCAAATTTCCATCAGTTCCATCACGACACGGTCAATGCTTTTTTGTTTTATGAGATTGCCATTAGATCGGATATATAGAATCCTTCGAAGAACATCGTTTTTAGTGGGCAACGTTCTTTTTGGAAAAACACGTAAGCCGTGACCTTTATTTGCAGTATGTCGAAATTTGAAATTTACAACTGATTACTCTAAATATTTTACAGAATTTTTAAATTTACCTAGTATATAATAATTATCCATTTTTTGCCGTTTATTTACGAATGCTATTTTTTAGGTTTCCTTGCTGCTATTTTAAATTGAATATATATTAAAACACAAGGCCCAGGGTATACTTTAGCCAGGTACTGGCTGCCCAGAGAGGTGTAACCAGAATTGTAAGATAACTTCGTAGCACACTGATTTGACAATTCTGGTTAAGTGAATAGAGAAAATTTAGAGGGCTGCCTGTACCTTGGTCTAAGTGTACCCTGACAGAGCACTTGAAAATTTTTCCAACCTGCTGTCAAAAGCAGTACGTTCTGTGCCACGGTAAAACGATAAAATAGTCAATTTTGTATTCGAAGAGCTCAAGTAATAAATATAAATTTATAATGAGAAATTTGTATTTAAATGAATATTTTTAACAAAAACACGAATGAATAAAGTTTAATTTTCTTGTTAAATAAATGATTTTTTAAATATTTTCTTATTTGCAGACTATCTGCACAAAAATATGCATCAGCCTATGGTATTTTGTTTCACATACACAAGTGCCATCAAGTTCGTTGCATCGGTCAAAATCAAAAATTAAAAAAAAAAAAATTTTAACTTTGACAGAGTGTAGGAGATATAAGAACTAAATTTTCGCAAATACTGAGGATGGCATTCGATAAAGCGATTAATTTTATGTAGGAATCGGTTTGTCTTTTTATTTTTTACGGGAATTTAATACCTTAAAATAATACTTTTGAAAAATTCTATAAAAGCAAGCAGTAAAAATTGTTTTTTGCCTTGAGCGCTCTCGGTTTAAAAGATATTGAACTGAAAATTTTACATTTCTGATCTTCTTAATACTTTTCTTCATATTTGCCCCCTAGTGCACGGATTGCAAAAACTTTTACAATTCAGTACAAAAAAAAACTCATCTAGTGTCCATGTCTTTTCAAGTGTTACACACTTCAACTTAAGGGTAGTTGGAGATTATAGTATCAAAACAGCTCAATAGAGCTAATTAGATACTGCTGATCGCTAGTATCACCATCAGAGAAAGATTATCCTGATTGCATTCAAATGACGTCTAGAGTGTCTCGTCAATATACGAGCTATGAATGTGCGTTCAGCTCTAAAATTGTCCTAGATTATTCGAATTGCCTACAGGTAAGGCTGCGCAAATGCATGTGTCAATCGCTGTGGATACAAATGCCATAGCGTAAGAGCTCTCGCGATTACTAATGTCTACGAGATAAGAATGCACAACGAAGCAAGACATAAGTAACATTCGCAAAAAATGCATGCTTTTATGTCCATTTGCTCCAGAAAAAAATTTTAACTGCAGCTCTCAAAGAAAAGAGAAGAAGCTAACAAGAATATAACGTGCGTTTTTATTGCATTTTCATTTCGTGGCTGGCGGAAGAACGGAAAGCATCTCAAAGTGTTGAAAAAAATTGCGTCACTCTAACGAATTGCAGCTTTCACGTTATTTGCTGTGCGACATTGGAATAAATGTACCTATTTGTAGCAGATATGTAATTAGATATTAAATATGAATAGCTACGCAACAATTAACTAAATGAAAACAAACTGCACAAAGAGGAACGCGTTCCTAGAGAACAGCAAGGAAGTATGAAAGCATATTCATTCAGCAGCAGATACTCCAGTTTCCAGCGAAGCATCCGAATGTTTTCATTGCCTGAATGCTGCCTGCGTATTGATTCGCAAATCGTAGTTTGCCAAAAAACACGAATGTTCTTATGCAAATCTCTGATCACCATTCAAATAAAGCCACTATCAGCTAACGGCTCAACAGCCTTTTTTTAAAAAAATATTCCGACAAAATAAAAATAAATTCTTTTATTTTTGTGAGATGTCATATTTACTTTTATACTACTTTTTTCTGATAAAGATATATATTCAAATATTTCTTAAGTAATTACTTGAAAGCTGGATAGAGGCCTTTAGGAGTTAAATTTTTGGAAATTTTTTTTAGGAAAAACATACGTATTGTCAACTAAATTTTTGAGATTCGCTTCATGGCGAACCTGGAGTCTTACCTGTCGACTTCGGAACGGGTGCAGACTATCAACTTGGAAATTGAGTTTTATGAGAAAAATGGAGGAAATAAATCACCGTGGAAGTGTACCAACTTAGAAGGGGACTAGTCAACATCATGAGGCTTCAAGAGGACATTAAGTTTTCAAGTGAAAAATAACTAGGACAATAAAATATTTTTAAAGTTATTAATGCAATGCAACTACTTAAAAAAATACAAAGAATAAAATATATGATTATTAAACTAACCGAAAAAATTAATTCAATTATTTTAAATTATGTGAGAATTTGTCACTGGCATCAGCCATCATAAATTTGAAATTAAAAGTTTTCTAACTGCAAGTGATATTGATACCATGCTAATATCCCAAACTCACTTAACAAATAAGAATAATTTCTTGATCGAAAAGCACGGGGGAACAGGATTACTTATAAAAAATAGACTAAAACACTATCCTTTAGAGGAGTTTGCTAAAGACTACTTACAAGCAACATCTTACAAGCAACAATGCATGTCCGAAAATATCACTCTGAGCACAGTTTATTTCCCCCCAAAGTATCGTGTGTCAAATTTGCAATTTATTGAGTTTTTTAGTACACTTGGGGAAAAATTCATAGCAGCAGGTGACTTCTATGAAAAACATACATTTTGTACTCCACGATTAGCAAATTCCAAAGGAAAATAACAGAAAAAATTCTGTCTTAGGAAAAATAATTTTGATTTTGTATCTTCCGTTCAGCCAACTTACTGGCCTTCTTCTGACCCACAAAAGATACCTGATCTCATGGATTTTGCAATATGTAAGAACATTGATCGACAATCAATAACAGTGGAAACCAGCTTTGATTTATCTTCTGATCACTCCCCGGTGATATTAAATCTGCATAGCCAAGTTCAATCAATAGCAAAATCATGTAGACTAACTTCAAAACAAACAAACTGGCTGAAGTACCGACAATATATTAGTAGTCATTTAGAGCTCAAACCCTCGCTAAAAAGTGGATATGAGATTGACCTCCTGTAAATACAGTAACTCCAGCACAAACTTCAAGGAAGACCTCAATAGAAATTGAAGAATTTCTTAGAAAAAAACGAACTCTAAGAAGAGAACGGCAGCAAAGAAGATTGCCTCAAGCAAAGCAAAAATTACTTTCAGCTGTCAGACGACTAAAAGAATATAAGCTATATACGCAAAAGTTAACTCCAACAGAAGCAACCAATTATTCCTTATGGAAGGCAAACAAAAACGTAAAAACTCCAATGAGAATGCGAAGCACCCTTATGAGCAAAAAATAGGATATGGGCTAGGAATGATGAAGAAAAAGAATTTTCCTTTGCTGAAGACTTAAAATATGTATTTCAGCCGAGTCTTGCCAGTAATAAGTTTGAGATTCCTAACTTGCCTACTCAAGCAAGGGAGAGCTCACTAAGAGTGAAAGTCGAAGATATTGGCGAAATTATTGAAACAAAAGTTAATACTAAGAAAGCACCAAGGTATGATCTTATTACTCCAAAAATGATGAAAGAGTCTCCAAGTTTTGCTATTGAGAATTGGTTATTTCCCAATGTCTTGGAAAGTTTCACAGATATCTATGACTCCCAAACCTGAAAAAGACCCAACCCAAACATCCTCTTATAGACCAATAAGTTTGATTCCTATACTTTCAAACTATTTGAAAAGTTACTGCTAACAAAGTTACAGTCACATATGGAACAAACAAGAATTTTCCCAAGCCACCAATTTGGCTTTCGAAAAAAAAAAATGGTACTATAGAGCAAGTGCACCGTATTACAAATGAAATAAGAAAAGCTTTTAAGAAAAAAAAATACTGTTCTGCTATTTACTTAGATGTTGCTCAGGCATTTGATAGGGTCTCGCATGAATGTTTGATATACAAAATAAAACTTTTGTTACTGCCATAAAATTCGATACTCATACCTATGTGATAGAAAGTTTAGAGTAAATTGTAAAAAATTTGTTTTGTGGTCACTTCAACATTTGCTGACGATACAGTTATTTTGAGCACCCATTCACACCTTATAGTTGCATCCAAGGACCTAAATAAACATCTAGAAACGTTGAAAACATGGTTGAGAAACTGGAGAATAAGAATCAATAAACTCTAAAGTACGCACGTTACATTTACTTTGCGGACTGAAACATGTCCAATGGTTATGCTCAATCAAATACCTATTCCTCAAACGAATAACGTGACCAATCTAGGTGTTCATCTTGACAGACTGTTAACCTGGCGCAAGCATATTGAGTCCAAGAAAACTCAAATTAACCTCAAGGCTCTTAAGTTAAACTAGCTACTTAACAGGAATTCAAGGCTCCAATTGGATCATAAGGTGTTGCTATACAATACTGTAATTAAACGAATTTAGACGTACGGAGCAAAGCTTTGGGGAAAAGCCAGTTCTTCTAATGTTAAGCTAATACAGCGTTCACAATCGAAAATTCTACGAACAATTACGAATGCACCATGGTTTGTAAAGACTGAAAATATCCACAAAGACCTTAATGTTCCTGTAGTTCCTGTGCACTCAATCCGAATTTTTTGGCAAAAAATCTTGCTCAAGCCACTAATACTATACGCCTTAAAAGACCGTATTTACAATCGTACTAGACACAAATCATTACTTTCGTTAAAATGCAACATGATTATCCAGAGCGAGGCCACGCCCGTCTCGCCTGGAATATGTAGGAGCTTGGCCCCGTCCGTGTTGCCTCGCATATTGGCTCTAATCAATCGCTCTATTTATAACGATGCAACATATACGATACAAAACCTACAAAGATTTATACTTATGTCAAATACTAACAAAAATTAAAATTATTATTGTATTATATTTGCTAACTATACCTTTGTTCCTAGCACTGGTTATAAATTTGTATATATTTATTTTTAGGTTAAGATTTGATGAATTGTTGTTAGTTTCTAAGGGCCATTAGGTTGATTTTATACCAAGCGTATAAATCGGGAGATAAAAAAGTGGTTTTGTTCACATTTTATCCCGGCATTATGCTTAGAGCATAAATTCGCTCTCAGTTTATATCGATTTCCATTGGAATGTTAGAGTGTTGCTCATTAATTAAAAAATGTGTGGGGATTTTTGGTTTATTTTTGCGAATTTGGGGGTTGTAGTGAACACTAGGTAAAAATGGATCGCTGATTTTGCATCTGATGTCAGAATTTCAAAATTCAAAAATTCTTCTACACAGGGCTGCCAACTAAACATTTTTTTAAGAATTTTAAACATAAAGAAACAGTATTGGGCTACTTCTTTCGAATCTGGTGTCAGAATTTTAAAATTCAAGATGGCGGATAGAGTTGCCACCTAAGTTTTTGTTTATTTATGCGAATTCAACGCTGGGAGAAACACTAGGTAAAAATGGGTCGCTGATTCCGAATCCGTTGTCAGAATTTCGAAACTCGAAAATTTTACTACACATAGGGCTGCCACCTAAAAATGTTTTGTTTTAAGAGTTCTAAACATGAGAAAAGAGTATTGGGGGGTCGCTGATTTTGAATCTGAAGTCAGAATTTCAAAATTAAAGATGGTGGATAGGGTTGCCACCTTAATTTTTTGTATTTTTATGAATTCGAGGCTGGCAATAAATGGTACACCAAAAATGGGTCGCTAAAAACGGATCCATGGTCAGAATTTCAAAATTATAAAGTTTTGAAATAAAAGGGTTGCCACCTAATAATATGTATTTTTAAGAATTTTAGACATTACTTAACAGTGTTAGGGAGTCACTGGTTTCGAATCTGAAGTAAGAATTTTAAAATTGAAAATTGAGGATAGGGTTGCCACCTTAATTTTTTGTATTTTTATGAATTCGGGGCTGGCAAAAAATGGTATGCCAAAAATGGGTCGCTGAATCCGAATCCGTGGTCAGAATTTCAGAATTATAAAATTTTGAAATAATAGGGTTACTTTTACTTTTGAAAATACATATTATTAAGTGGCAGCCCTTTTATTATAAAATTTAAACATTTTGAAATTCTGACCACGGATTCGGACTCAGCGACCCATTTTTACCAATTAGTTCGCACCAGCCCCGAATTCATAAAAATAAAAAATTAAGGTGGCAGCCCTATTCACCATCTTGAATTTTAAAATTCTGACTTCAGATTCGAAATCAGTGACTCCCTAACACTGTTAAATTATGTTTAAAATTCTAAAAAATACATATTATTAGGTGGCAACCCTATTGTTTCAAAACTTTATCATTTTGAAATTCAGGCCACGGCTTCGATTTCAGCGACGCATTTTTGGTATACCATTTTTTTTGGCAGCTCCGAATTCGTAAAAATTTAATAAATAAAGTGGCAGCCCTATCCACCATTTTGAATTTTAAAATTCTGACTTTAGATTCGAAATTGGGGGTCATACTCTTTCCTCATGTTTCAAATTCTTAAAATAAATCATTTTTAGGTGGCAGCCCTATGTGTAGAAAAATTTTCGAATTTTGAAATTCTGACAACGGAAACGGATTCAGCGACCCATTTTTACCCTTTTGTTCGCGTCAGCCCCGAATTCGTAAAAATAAAAAATTAAGGTTGCAACCTTATCCAACATCTTGAATTTTAAAATTCTGACACCAGATTCGAAATCAGTAACCCCCAATACTGTTTCCCTTTGTTTAAAAATCTGTATTTTCAATATTTTGACACCAAGTAAATAAAAAATATTAAAATGACAGTGATGAGAGCGAATTAAAAATCTTAACTCACCAATTTTCACGAGTTAAATATTTCTGGGGTTAAGCTATCTCATCACCATTTTTATCTCCAGCTTGAAGAGTTAAATGCTTAGTTAAATTTATCTCTCTGTGAACAAAATGGCCCTAAGAGAAAGATTCAATAAATAATAATAAGAAACGTAAAAAAAAAATTATATGACCTGTTTTCCTTACCGGATCCTAATGAACGGTAAATTAAAAAATTCCTCTGTTTTTCACCTTTAAGATTCAGTAAAAAATTTGTATTTTGAAGTATAAACAGAAATATTGCATTTTCTCTTACAACACCTTTTGCAAAAAACCAATGCAACGAATAACAGTGGATTAGAGTCTTTTAATATTACTCAAATTTGGATTCTGACAAAATATGACTTATGAGTAACAACAACTTGATACTGGTTCAGAAAAATTATATGGCTAGAATGCAAAATACTTAAGTTGTTAAACAATTTATCAATATACAGAAATGGTTATTTGTTAAATTTTTTAAAAATTTTATTATTTGTTAAACTTTTCAGCGGACTCTTTAAAGTCAACAAAATCTTTAGATTTTGAAAATATTTAAGATCGTAATGTAAATAGAATAAATTGTCATTGTAAATAATTGAAGGAGTTGGTTTTTATTCATCAAATTTGGCTAAGGCAAATGAATTTAATATCACATCCGAACAATTTAAGTTTGAATAAAAGCATAATTGATCATTGTCAAAGTAAACTTTGTAATATTTTGTTTTAGATCCACATTAGTTTTTTTGTACTTAAAGAGATATTTTATATACATTATGCTGTTTTGATGTATAAACTAGAGCGGATCAATTTCTTCGATACGAAATTTTGATGCCTGGAATCATTGATATTCGAGTTATACGTTGAAATGAAAAAAAAACCTCTTCGGGGGCATATGAGTGCGGTAAATTTATTTTCCTCTTTATTTCGTTTAAAGAATTTGGCTGGTTCACCTTGACGTATGAGTATTATTTAAATCAAATTAAGTCCAATTATCACTAATGATTAATTTTCGAACTATACTTAACATTCTAAGAAATTCAAATAAAATTCAAATCGAATTCCTATCGATTCAAATCAAATTCAAATTCAAATAAAATGCAATACAACATCAAATTCACAAAAATAAACAACACTCATACGTCACGATGCACTTTCAAATAAAATTACTTAATTTCATATAAAAATTGTTATTTCGAAATCAACAAATTTCGTAAAGGAATATTATTTCGTATGAGATTTGATTAAAAGATATTCAAGTGAGCTTTATTTCTCAACTTGCAAAGCAAATGTTATTTCATTTGGTACACTGCAACCCGGGCCGATTTGAGCCAAAAGTAGGATACCGCAAGGTTGTTCTATCACATACATAATTTAAAACAAAATGGAAAGAGTCGTTGTAGACCAAGAAAACATAAACTTGCATAGACTGTATTATTTCACAGATAAGAATATTTTGAAATTCGACTTCATTCAGAACGCTAAATTTTTAAATTTTTTTTATTTAACCTAAACAATAACAATTGAATCTAATCTTTTGAAACAACTTCTTAAAAATCTTTAAAATGTGTGTAGAGTAAAAAAAATGACCCACCAACATTTGTTTTTAAAAACAAAACTTTTGATACCATTTGAAAATTTTGGTTTTTATTAACATTTGTTTGGACGATTACGAATTTTCTCTTGTGCTTGTTAAAAACAAGGTCGCATCCATTCGCAACCATTTATTTTTTTAAGTGTTTAATAAGAGATTATATATTAAGATTTTTATAGCTAGAAACTCAAGATCAGCTTTGCACATACATTCTGATCCACCAAACTTTGGAAACTAAAAAATAGGTTTGGAATCAGTTCTTTAAAAAATGTTATAAATAAGAAATAAGAAAGTCTTTCTCAATTTTTCACCCATTTATAAGTTTTTACCTACTTTAATAGTTTTATCTGATTTCAGACATAATTATTTTTGATAGATTATTACCTTTTAAAAAAGCTTCCAGTCATCGATATAGTAAAGATTTTTTGGGCGAACATCTATACACAGAGAAAACAACATTTTCGAAAGTGGCAGAAACGAGCTACTTTTAAAAACGTTTAACCTAGATTTTACACTTCTAACGTTTATTTTAATTTTAAAAACGAACATTTTAAAATTAAATAGTAAAACGTTTATTTTCATTTCGAAAACTTACATTTTAAAATGAGATTCTAAAATGTTCGTTTGATTTTTAATAATGGATATTTTAAAATGCTGTTGTAAAACGTTTATTTTCATTTTAAAAACGAAAATTTCAAAACGAGATTCTAAAATATTCATTTGATTTTTAATAATATATATTCTCAAATGTAAAATGTTTATTTTCATTTTAAAAACGAAAATTTTAAAATTAAATTCTAAAATGTTCGTTCGATTTGTAACAATAAACATTTTAAAATGCAACGGCACAACAATAATTTATATATAAAAACAAAAATGTTCATTACTTTCCATTAAATCCAAAAATTTACAGAAATTCGCATTTCCTCTATTAATTAAAAAAAAGCTTTATTGGTTTTAAAAATTACAGTTTTATTTTAGTTATTTTATCATCAGCTATCTCATCTCGTTAAAATTTCTTAGATAATTATACTGCATCCCAGCGTCTCTAAAAAATAGACTTTTGTCAGATACTATTAATTTTACTTAAAATACTTACCTTTTAGTTGTGGCAGCAAATGCTCCAACTCAAATTCTTTCATTACTTTCTTGCAGACAAACTGCAGAGTGATGAAATCGAAAGTGAAAAATATTTTATTTTCTGAACAAATATCAAATACATAAGTCAATGGAACATATATAACAAACAATTCGTTATTAACAAGTGTATTGAAACGAAGTATGTGAATTTTACTATGTCATGGTAAAACGTTCGTAGATGTTTTAAAAACGTTTCGTTTCACTTTTCTATTTAAAAATGTGCGTTTTCATTTTTGTATGGCGTAAAATGTTTTATAAAATATTAATTTTACTAAAGGTTTTTAAAATGTGCGTTTTTGATTTTTGGTTTCCTCAGTGTAAAAACTACCACAACTCACAAATTTTTTATTTTGCCTTTATGTCGTTACCCAATAAGCAATTTTGCTTGATATCCAATGGAAGTCAAACAGATCTCCAACCTTTTTCTAAAAGCTCCAGCGTAGATATCCATTTGATCTCTGTCTGAGAAACAAAGCACTCTCCAGGGAAAAGGTACATTAGTTCTCGAACATTTTATCTGCTTGACCTCCATTGGATTTTAGTCTTTTTTCTCCATTTTAGTACATTAGTTATCCAATATTTTTTCAGCGAGATATCCATTTATCCTCCAGGTTGGTATAATTTTTAACTCTAATTTAATGCTCAATTTTAGAACACTGGTTTTCCCAACATATTCTCAATTTTTTTCCACTTTTTCTCAACTTATATTTGTGAATTCACTTAGAAAATTATTAAAACAGTTTGCAATTAATTTTTTCTTTTATCTATTTTTTTTTAAATTATTTGCACATATGTATATTAAGGCACCTTACAAAAAAAAAGTTGTCCGGGTCACCTCCTCAAAATAAACTTTGGTTTATGCTTTGATAGTTCCCAAAATATTTCGGCTTTAGCGATAGTCGTTAGGTAGCTAGAATGGTTCGAAAAACCTCTAAAAATTGCATTTTTCATGGATAATTTATTGTCATGATATTTTTAGTAAAAAAAAATTGCCACAAATAGTGTAAACCGAAGAACTACAGAGCTCAGCATCAACATTTTTGGGGAATTTGCCCGAACACAAAAGATAATAAGTTTTTTGCAGTGATTTTCTGAATATTTTTTTTTATTTTTATTAAAATAAATATAACTCTTACATCTTTCGCCTGATTTACCATTTCGAGATATCACTAGAATGGTTTTGACTGCTGCTTTTTATTCCTGTCACTAATATACCCTTATAGACCCATTTTTATGCTACCGGATATTAGCCTGATTGACTGAATTTGTCCAAATTTTGGAGTAAACTTATTGAAATCGTATAGATGGAGAATGCACCAAAGAGTCTATGAACTCTAAAGTCAAAGAAAGTGCTAACTATAACTCGTCGGTTTCTTTGTAGAAAAAAAAGTAAACTAAATTCCACGTTTTTTATTTAGAGAACTCTAAGGGCCATTTTGTTCACAAAGGGCATAAATATGATATAATTCGGGGATAACTATCTCTAGGTTGATTTTATCCCAGCATTATGATTAGAGCATAAATTCGCTCTCAGTTTATATCGATTTCCATTGGAATGTTAGAGTGTTGCTCATTAATTAAAAAATGTGTGGGGATTTTTGGTTTATTTTTGCGAATTTGGGGGTTGGAGTGAACACTAGGTAAAAATGGATCGCTGATTTTGCATCTGATGTCAGAATTTCAAAATTCAAAAATTTTTCTACACAGGGCTGCCAAGAAAACATTTTTTTAAGAATTTTAAACATGAAGAAACAGTATTGGGGGTTACTTCTTTCGAATCTGGTGTCAGAATTTTAAAATTCAAGATGGCGGATTTAGTTGCTACCTAATTTTTTGTTTATTTATGCGAATTCAACTCTGGGAGAAACACTAGGTAAAATTGTGTCGCTGATTCCGAATCCGTTGTCAGAATTTCGAAACTCGAAAATTTTACTACACATAGTGTTGCCACCTAAAAATGTTTTATTTTAAGAATTTTAAACATGAGAAAAGAATATTGGGGGTCGCAGATTTCGAATCTGAAGTCAGAATTTTAAAATTAAAGATGGTGGATAGGGTTGCCACCTTAATTTTTTGTACTTTTGTGAATTCGTGGCTGGCAAAAAAATGGTAAACCAAAAATGGGTCGCTGAATACAGAACCATGGTCAGAATTTCAAAATTATAAAGTTTTGAAATTAAAGGGTTGCCACCTAATAATATGTATTTTTTAGAATTTTAAATATCATTTAACAGTGTTAGGGAGTTACTGATTTCGAATCTGAAGTCAGAATTTTAAAATTCAAGATTGAGGATAGGGTTGCCAACTTAGTTTTTTGTATTTTTATCAATTCGGGGCTGGTGCGAACTAAAAGGTAAAAATGGTTCGCTGAATCCGAATCCATGGTCAGAATTTCAAAATGATAAATTTTATAATAAAAGGGCTGCCACCTAATAATATGTATTTTCAAAAGTAAAAGCAACCCTATTATTTCAAAATTTTCTAATTTTGAAAATCTGACCATGGATTCGGATTCAGCGACCTATTTTTGGCATATCATTTTTTTGCCAGCCCCGAATTCATAAAAATACTAAAAATTAAGGTGGCAACCCTGTCCTCAATTTTTAATTTTAAAATTCTGACTTCAGATTCGAAATCAGTGACTCCCTAACACTGTTAAATAGTGTTTAAAATTCTTCAAAATACATATTATTACGTGGCAACCCTATTATTTTAAATCTTTAAAATTTTGAAATTCTGACCATGGATTCGTATTCAGCGACCCTTTTTTGGTGTACCATTTTTTTGCCAGCCCCGAATTCATAAAAATACAAAAAATTAAGGTGGCAACTCTATCCACCATCTTGAATTTTAAAATTCTGACATCAGATTCGAAATCAGTGACTCCCTAACACTGTTAAATAATGTTTGAAATTCTTCAAAATACATATTATTAGGTGGCAACCCTATTATTTCAAAACTTTATAATTTTGAAATTCTGACCATGGATTCGCATTCAGCGACCCATTTTTGGTATAGCAATTTTTTTTGCCGGCCACGAATTCATAAAAATACAAAAAATCAAGGTGACAATCCTATCCAACATCTTGAATTTTAAAATTCAGATACGAAATCAGCGACCCCCAATACTCTTTCCTCATGTTTAAAATTCTTAAAATAAAACATTTTTAGGTGGCAACCCTATGTGTAGAAACATTTTCGAATTTTGAAATTCTGACGGTTTCGGATTCAGCGACCCATTTTTACCCTTTAGTTCGCGCCAGCCCCGAATTCGTAAAAATAAAAAATTAAGGTGGCAACAACCTTATCCAATATCTTGAATTTTAAAATTCTGACACCAGATTCGAAATTAGTAACCCCCAATACTGTTTCCTTATGTTTAAAAATCTGTATTTTAAATATTTTGACACCAAATAAATAAAAAATATTAAAATGAGAGTGATGAGAGCGAATTAAAAATCTTAACTCACCAATTTTAACGAATTAAATATTTCTGGGGTAAAGCTATCTTGCCACCATTTTTATCTCCAGCTTGAAGAATTAAATGCTTAAGTCACTGTGAACAAATGAAAAACTGGAAAAATCATGGAATTAACTTGGGGATAAATTTATCTCTCTGTGAACAAAATGGCCCTAAAAGATATGTTAATTTAAAGCATACATCTTATTGGTTTATATTTTTCACGATTTTTATTTGTTTTTTGGTAACTTTTTGCGAATTTGTTCGTGTTTAATTTATTTTCAAATGCCAAATTATGTAAGAATAAAAACAGTTTTTTATTATAGCAAATCTTTTCAATAATTAAGTTCAATTCGATTTTGGTCGGTAACTGATTTGTATTTATCTTTTTAACTTTAATTAATGTATGTATTTTAAAAATGTTGAAGCAGAGGTCTCTAAATCTTCGATTAACACTATTTGTGGCAATTTGTTTTTACTAAAAATAGTATGGCAAAAAAATTATCCATACAAAACGCGATTTTTATTGGTTTTTCGAACCATTCTAGCTACCTAACGGCTATCGCTAAAGCCGAAATATTTGGGGAATATACCATAATTTGGGGAACATAACATAAACCAAAGTTTATTTTGAGGGGGTGACTCGGACAACTTTTTTTTTGTGAGGCGCCTTTATATCTTTTAGAGTTCTCTCCGTAAAAAAGGTAATTTTGCATTCTTAGTGAGTTTTAAAAAGAAACCAATGAGTTATACTTAGCATTTTACTTGACTTTAGAGTTCATAGACTCTTTGGTGCATTCTCCATCTATACGATTTCAATAAGTTTACTCCAAAATTTGGACAAATTCAGTCAATCAGGCGAATATATTCGACAGCATAAAAATAGGCCTATAAGGGTTAATTAGTGACAGGAATGAAAAGCAGCAGTCATCACCTTTCTAATGATACCTCGGAGTGTAAAATCAGTGAAAAGATAGAGGAGTAATACGTATTTTAATAATAGTTTAAGAAATATTCAAAAAATCACTGCAAAAAGTTTAATATATTTTGTGTTTGTGCAAATCTACCAAAAATTTTGATGCAGAGCTCTGTCGTTCTTCGGTTTACACTATTTGTGACAATTTTTTTGACTAAAAATATCATGGCAAAAAATTATTCATACAAAATGCGATTTTAAGAGGTTTTCGAACCATTCTAGCTACCTAACGGCTATCGCTAAAGCCAAAATATTTTGGGAATCATCACAACATAAACCAATGTTAATTCTGAGGGGATGATCCGGAAAACTTTTGCTTCCATAGAGAGTGAGGCGCCTTAATGTATATAATACACAAGGTTCTTAAAAAATACTTAAATAACATTTCGGAATGCAATTTGGCAGTTATGCAATTATTTCATATAATCTACTAGAATTCAAATTTAAGTGGAAGTCGGGCATAAATTCTTATATGGTTAAAAAAGTTTGGGTTTTCTTGTTTTGGTTGTACAATAGCTTTTTCCTTAAACGATTGCGTGCTTGCTGAAAAAAGGATATACACGTTTTCTGGAACTCCTCGTTATCTCCTCTTTATCGCAATTTTGAAAACCAGCACTTGAGTCACAAACAGTAGATCCAGCAACATTTACGGCATCAGCAGAAGATCTAGCAACATCGCTAACAGTAAGTTCTTCGCTGCCTCCTCGAACCGCAAGCAACTCCAACAAGATTCACTAGTTTTTAGTTAAATATTCACTATTTTTTAGTTAAATATTCACTATTTTTTAGTTAAATATTCACCTTTAAGTCAAGTTTTGTTTATATTTATTTCTATGTAACACACAAATTTTAGTGTTTTTTTTTCTTATTATTTGTAGTCGAATTTTAGTAACATGTTTTTCATGGCCAATTTTGTTTCAAAAGTATTAAAATTACGGCGTGGACAAAACAAAATATTGTTTGAGTAAACTTGAAGAAAAATATTTAACATCAGACTGAAAACTTTTACTTCCTCCAGCGTTGAAAAAACGCTCAAGAATTAAAATGTATATCTCACCGAGAAGCTAAGATTTTCTCTAACATTGGAGAAAATCAATTTTCTGTGATTACTGTGCTTATATTATAACAAACTCACAAACTTTAACAAAACAAAACAGTTCATGTCACATACCGCTTACAGCTCTGCATTACAATAGGATCACCGATAAGTTTTTACCAATTGACTAGTCAGTAAATAAGGCCAAATTTAAAAAAAGAGTCATTGATATTTATTGTACTTCAGTTCAAAATTTAGAAAATAATTACAAAAAAAAAAAAAATTAGAGGCCATGTTCTGTAACGAAATTTAACTGAGCTTCATATTCATTCATTAAATAAAAGCAAATAAGTTATTTTTTCAATTTAGTTTTGGTTTATTTAATGTTTAAAAATAAATAAATATTGTACATATAAGTAGACATTTTTTGGTTTTTCACTTCATTTTCTCTTCATAGCAAGGATGTTAAATGTTCCTTTTACAGACAGCATGCTTGCTACCACTTAAAATTAAGTTTAAAATCGATCACATGACTTACAGAACTAGCTGGACTTAGAAACTACATACAACAGTGTTAATATATGTGTATATGTGGAAAATGCATAAATAATTAAATTTGATTTGAAATAAATTCGATGAAGTTGATGAATTTTACAGCCTTGCTTTGGCAACATTTTCCAACTAGCTGTTTGTTGGGCGGTGTTTTTAATGATGCTGGTGTTGGTAGCTGTTTGGTCACCCAACCGACTGTTTCTACATGCCCTTGCATGTTTCCATACACTGCTGATAGCTGGAAAAGTTGTTCTCGTTGCCATCACAGCCACCAAACTTGAACTCCTGACAATCCTTCTTCTCGGGATCATAGCTAAAGCGCGGTATCAGCGCGCGACACACACCTTTGCGTGCGGGCATGCGACAGAATGTTTCAGGTGCTGCACCACCACGTCCAGAGGTGGGTATATCATCCAATGAGATGGCATCGAAAAAGTCACTGACATCGTCGTACAGATCCATGGGACGAGCACGTACCAGAAGCAGCAGGCAGGTGAGCAACATCAGTGGGAGCAGAACACTTCGTACACTTGAGGCTGGCATTTTTAATATATTTTTTATTGTTGTTCTTCACTTTTTGATATTTGCACAAGCCTTATAAGAAAGTTTCAGTTTTGGTTTTTAATAATGATTTATATATGTTGTTGTTGTTATGGATTCACTTTGCTTGCGTTCGTTTTGCTAGCTGTTTATGAACTGAGTTGGTTTTGCAATCGGCTTTCGGTTTTATACGAATTGGCCATTCCAACGCCGGTGAACGTCGACGTGACGTTGCCAACGATTGATTGTTGTTTTTTTTTTTCTAACATTGATCGTATCGCCACTGACTCTCTGGAAGTTTCGCCTGAGCTCAATTCACGTTATGTTGGGGCCGGACTCTCGAACGACAGCGCATGCGCCACTTTCTTAACAATAAATCATGATGTTGCTGCTGCTCGTATTGTTGCTGCATGTTGCAATTGTTGTTTCTTGGCATTGTTGTTGTTGCATTATTTCTGCCTCTTAACTCTGGGACAAACCCAAGTCCAATGCGTGTTTCCTGCTGCCAAATGTTTGTTGAAAGAAGGTTGGCAATGACGTCAGCAACGTCTTCAGCGACTTTGTTTACTTAGTTTTTCTGTCAAGTTGAGCGTGTTTGTTTTGTTAACCGGCTAGCTTTGAATATTATTAAATTTTAAAAAAAAAAAAAAAATTTAAAAACTTGCGGGAAAGTCATGCTTATATTAATTGTTGAGGCGTGCAAACAGATTTCAAGAGTGCGGGCT
Organism: Dichetophora obliterata; assembly: GCA_963920525.1. NCBI lineage: Eukaryota > Metazoa > Arthropoda > Insecta > Diptera > Sciomyzidae > Dichetophora > Dichetophora obliterata. The sequence goes on from OY986437.1 coordinate 10,396,327, forward strand.
TGTTTGCGTTTTCGGCCAACATCAATGCAATAATGATGGCGATGATGACTGCGACGTTGTTGTCGATAAGCGTCTTTGTCGCTGCAACAGTATTCAATTAGTTTTTAAATTATTGGTTTTTTTGTTTGGCGATACGAAAAAATCACCGGCTGAGAGCAGAAAATCCCAAAGCCTCGGAAGCGTGACTTTTTTAAGTTTCACCTGATATGTTTTGTTTTTATAATTAAACGTTTGCTAGCATATAATAATGTTATAATTATCTCATATAAAATTAATTTGTTTATTGATAATATTTAATTTTTTGGTTGACTTCATTTATCCTGTCGTAATTTCTGAATTTTTTTGCCGATTCTTATCGAACTAACCGACATTAGGTAATTTTTTTGACGAAATAAGACTTTGTCACATTTAATATCAAACAAATAACACTGATTTATTATTCATTATCCTAAATTCAAAAGTTTTGAGTGTTGTAGATAAAATGCCATCGTATTGTTATTTTTAATTTGATTATAATAACAAGATAGAATAACAAAGTGAAAGTCAAGCATAAAATTATTCTTAAGATGAATAGTGTTTAATTATTTGCTTTTGAATCTGGTATTCAATATTAATTACTCTGGCTACAAAACAAATTGTTTACCTAATATTTTTCCTTATTTTTAGCACTAATTTTATGATTATGTTCACCAATTTTGACCCACAGTACGCTTCAAGATTAGATATCTTATTTTTTATTACTTATTATTTATTAAGAAATAAAGAAATGCTAGCATAAGAAAATGCTCAAGACCATTGTAGAGCTTTTTCCGAGCCGTCCGATTGAGTTCAAACTTTAAAAATGCTACCTTAGTGTTTATTGCGCACGTAGTATAATAAATTTCCGACAGATGGCGCTACACATAGATTCTTACTAAAACTCTATAACTTAGCATATATTAAAGCCGGGGATTTGAATCAAAGGTTATTGTTATCACCAGGGCTCGGATTTTGATGACTTAAAAAATTGCAAAAAACTACCTTAAAAAAATGACAAAAAACTGACAAAAATTACCTAAAAAACTTAAACATTAGATAAAAAATAAACAACAAAATAAAGCATTAAAAATAAAACATTACTAAACTTAAAATTCTTTTTATATAATTTCTTTCATAGCTTTACAGGATATTTATTACAAGGTACATTTTTAAGTTATTAAAATTGAAGGAACGCAAAATGTTTTTGTAAACAGAAATTTTCTTTCTACTTCTGCACTGACGAGAGGATCATATATTTAAAAGACGATATGTCATCGGATGTAAGTTCCTCTTCTAATTTCATTGTATTAAAATTTTTATTAGTATTTCAGCAATAGAGCATAAAAATAGAGTTAATAAAAACTAGCATATCCTAACTTTTTATATGACACTAGTTTCATCATTCTACACACGCTTTCGTCAGTTTCACCATTCGCAGAGGTTTTTTTTTATCGAAGTCTATAAAAAAAGCTACTCCTTTGTCGAGAGGTAATGTTTTTGATTGAAATGACTCTATTGTTAAAGGAATATGTTTAAAAATTTGCATTTTTATATTTTTTGCACGAAAAAAAAACAAAAATATTATTTTAATTACACTAAAATGACCTAAAAAACCGAAAACTGTCTAAAAATTAAAAATGTCAAAAAATGATAATAAAATAACTTAAAAAATTAAGTCCTAAGTCTAGTAAAAATGACCTGAAAACTAAAACCGTTAAAAAAATGATCTAAAAATTTTTCATCTTTGGAATTTAGGAAACATAAATGGACGTTCTAAATAAGCAGGAATTGTCTAAGAAGCAGCAAGAGATGACATGTTATCGAAATCCTAACCCTTGTTATCACAATTAATTTTCACAAAAAAAAAATTAGTATCAATTTAATTTGATAATTTTTGTACCAACTCGAAAAAGCCAAATATCGTGTATATAATTATGCTTTACAATAAAAATATTAAATATTTGAAAAATATTTGATATTTTTATTACGCCACGGACATTTTTTTTATCAATCTCCTAAAGACAATACATGTCAAAGGAAAAAGAACATTTCTTCCTTTGCTTTGCTCAGCACTGGATTTATATGCATCTCACTTTTCGCCATGCTCGAGGCTCTTCTGTTTTTTTTGTTATGCTGCACAGTGGTCCAGCCAGTACTATTTTGTGGCCAAAAGTCAAAACCTCTGCTTAACATAATGATAGATGGATGAATGTGGTACATGGAGTATATATGTAATAAATATTCTAGAGAACGAAAATGAGCGGAATTAAACAAAGACTTCGCCAACCTCTCATATAACACAAAAACTGTAAACGCTATATTTTTTGTATTGAAGTTATAAAAAATAACTCATCCACAAATCTGTAATTGAAGCATAATCGCGAATAACGTTGTAGTAAACGACATTTTTTTTAGTGTTGATTTTTGCGATTACCTGTTAGAATAACTCTCTTATATTATATACAAACAGAGCTGAGTAAGCAGTTGAGCAGTTTCGGGTATTTTTATGGCATACCATAAACAAATACCTGAAAAAATGCATATCGCATACCATACCATAAAAATGAATAAAAGTGCTTGTAAAATTAATAAAAGTGAACAATAACAATTTTGTCGTTTACAACGTTATTCGCGAGAACGCTTCAATTGATGTGTAATATACGTGTGCAATAACAGTTTCGGATAGAAAAAAGTAAGGAATTTTCTAAAGTTAATAACTTAGGCCCTTCGTTAGCTATCAACACACGTTTTTTTAAACTTGTATATCCTTGAAGATTGAAAAAAATTAAATAAATAATTTTCATTATAATAAAAAAATTTAAACGCATTTTTCTCGAAACAACATTTTTTCAACTGGCGAACAGTTAATCTCAGGATTGGCTGGGCCGATTTTGAAAAACCTTATTTTGTTTTCTTTACGAACATTATCTCTAAGGCAATCTACCAAAAATCTTAAAAAATTAAAAAAAAATTAATTAGCAAAGATAAAAGGTCCAAAATTATGGTCGATTTTTTTTTAAATATTGCCCAATTTTTTTTCTTAAATTTTTCAAATACAGTGAAACTTCTGGTGTCAAGGGACCAGAATTTTGAGTTACGGAAAATTCGAGTTGTAGAATAAAATATTATGTAAATAATTTAATTGTTGTCTGCAAAGTGATTTCTTTCGAAAATTGTTGGCGGTGGAATATCTACAACTTTATCATCATCAGATTTATCACTTTTATATAGTCGTTAAGTCAATAAGCATCTTCTTGAATACTGTAAAATGAGCCACGCTTACCTTGCAAATTAAAAAATCTCTTTACTCACACAAAATACATACTAACAAAATACTCACAGCACAAGATACAATAACTTTTACATCTTAAGATGCAAGCTAACAAAAATGCCATGGAAATTGTTCGACGAAGTCAATTCTTCGAATTACAACGCGCAGAGAAATATTGAAGTAAATGAGTATTGTAAGTGAGAGAAATTCGAGTTGTGGAAATGAATATGCACCAAAGGCTTCCTTATAAAAATGAGATTTCGCTTCGAGTTGAAGAAAAATTCAAGTAAGGGAAATTCGACTTATAGATATTAAAATATAAGGAAAATGTCGTGAGGAAGCAAAAAGTACAAATACTACTTCAAGTTAAGAAAGTTCGAGTTAGATAGAGTAAATCTCATCCTAAATTGTCGGTCTTTGTAGTCTAATGAATAGTGCGTTTGATTATCAACCAAGAGGTACCTGGTTCGAATCCGGGCTCAAGCATGGTTCTTTTTACTTTCTTAGTTTTTTCCTACATTTAAGAAATATGGAAAACTAAAAATTTACAAAATAAATTGTAGAAAATGTGGAATTAAAGGTTGTTTCGCCTAATCAATAATTCACGTATGGTTCCAATCAATTGCTCTAAAAAAATCTATCTCTTTCCTTTCAGGTCAAAGCCCAAACCTTGTTTGTATTAGGCGCATGCCTTGGTTCTTTGATCTTTAAAAAAAAATCGAAAAAAGCACACTGTGCGTCGTCACTGACGTAATTCTCGTAGGCTCGTAGGTCATTCTCTACAAGCGTGGTGTCTGTCAATCGAGTCCATTCTCACTTGCTCTTTGGCATGTGAGCTTGAGCTCTAAATTACAAAATTCGATTGGTTCTACGAATTCCAATTGGTCTTAGCAACATTTAAAGCAACGGATTGGGTAAATAAATTTCCTTTTTTATTAAAACAAAAGTGATGGTGATTTTTCAAGTTGCAGAAACACGAATACTCAACCGAACGAGTTCGACCGTTTGAGAATGACTTACGTTACTTTCATTCGAGTACTTCTCGAATGATTTGTAGAAACGAGCTATTGGTGTCAACAAAGAAACAGTCCCAGCGTCTTGAAACCCACATTAGAGTTGACAATACCTCATTAGAGGTTATCTGGGAGTCAGCATTAAATCAACTAACGACATCAGCGTTGAGATCAAACGAAGTATAACTCTTGCCAACAGGTGTTACTTTGGGCTCAGTTTGCAATTGAGAAGCAGAGCCCTCTCTCGGCGAACGAATATTGCGCGACATTGACATAGTCAAGTGCATTAAAATTGAGCGGTCAATGCAGAAGAGGACGACCGCGTCTTCGTTGGAAAAACCACGTAGAGAACAATCTGACGAAGCTTGGAATTTCCACTTGGCGCCAGCAAGCAAGAGACAGAAATTGCTGGCGCACATTCCTAGATGAAGCTAAGACCGACATATGGTTGTAGCGCCAACAAAGTAGGCAAGCAAGTAAACGATGAGACGCACAGTGGGGTATTGAAACCTGAAAATGGGTATCGATACACCTGGAAGAGGGACTGAACTTTTGACTTTGCTTTTAGTTAGAACGGGTCCAAATAAAAAATTTTCCGTCCGTTCGTCCATCCGTCTGTTTTTCTGTCGACACGATCACAGCCGTAATTTTGAAGCTATAGTAATGAAATTTGGTTTTAAGCTTGTATCTAAAATATAAAGATTAAGATCGAAAATGAACAAAATCGGATGAAAGCCACGAATACCTCCCATACTTTATAAAAATTGTAAAACCTCTTTAAATTCCACAAAAATTATTATATGGACTTGAAATTTTGAAAATGTGCTTTGATATTTAATATCCGCTTTAAGCATGAAATTTAACCAAATCGGATTAAAATCACGAATACCTCCCATCAGTGCCGAGTTAAGGTTTCGTGGTGCCCCGAGGCAAAAAAAATTCTGGTGCCCCTTTAAAAAAAATGTCTCAAAACCCAATTGCAATTTATGTTCTTTTTTTAATTTTGTTAAGTTCAAATATTAAATGAGGATGCAAAATTTAACTCTCTCTACCTTTATATTTTATACTCACCAAGCAATCTCCCAGTGGGCATTTTAGCTAGCGATACGCAAAAGAATGCGTGCTAGTAGTGCTCTTATTGGCGTCAATATACCTTCCGTGATCGCTGCATTGATGAGTGCTTCTGTAAGGCCTATCTTTTGAAGGTTTGGAGTCTTTTCCTGTTATTTTATATAAACAAATTTTTAAAAAATTTAAAAAAAAATTTTAAAAAATTTTTTTTTAAAAATTATAAATGATCAGATCAATTAAAAAATCAAATCTTAAAGAAAAAACAAAAAAAATTTATTTTTTTTTGTCCGAGTTGGGACGCGAACCCAGGTCTCCGAAATCTAACACATTGCATATCACATTATATGAAAACTTTTATATGGAAAAATTCTAACTCTTTTCTATTATTTTTGTATGAAGAAATTTACAAAAAAATTCCAAAAAATTTTTAAATGGACAGAAAAATTTGTAAAAAATTGAGAATTTTAAAAAAATACAAAAAAAAATTTTTTTTTGGGCCGAGCTGGGTTGCGAACCCGCGCTCCCGAAAACTCACTTTCATTTGTAATGATGCAAAATAAGCTGAAGTTTATTAACAACTGAGGTGGACAAGTGGGTAAGATGCTGCACCGCCAGCTGAGAGGACTCTGGCTCAAATCTGGAATTTGTCAAAAGTTTTTTATTTCAAGTTGATATTTATATTGCTTTTCTTTCTAATGTACATTCTAAAGAAGGGCTTCTAGCAGGTTTCTTTAGAGTCGCGAGAGCGGAAGGCCTAGAAAATTTTCTCGTTTCATATAAAAAAGCTTATGGGCTTGGAAACGAACACGGAAGGGCTAAGAAATCCATATGATGGCCTGCTAGAAGCGCTATAAAGACCTGCTTTTGCCCACTGGGCTGCTTCGCTTATTTTGCGGTATCTATGTGTAAGTGAGATTAGCGATTGTGTATGTATTGCCGCCTTCTATATGCGGTCAACACTCCGAACAATGAGAGAATTATAAATGTCAGTAGCGATGTGGCAACTCACATCACGCAATGACAGTTCTTGATTCGGCAATATCATACTAGAACTAGACAAGGTAGTGTTAGGGCTGAATGTGTTCTCTTTCTTAGTGACCATAACTGTCAAACTCAGCCATTTTAGTATTATTCCCAATTTTTGCTATCATATTGCATTCTCATTGGTAGCAGATTTTGTATGAAATGTCAACTTCGTTTTGACAGTTTCGGTTACCGGCTCTCCGCCCTAACACGACCTTGTCTAGTTTTGCCATGGGCATTATTAACTGTCTGACCAGAATCATGTCGTTATCGTGTCGGTGAGAGAGAATCGCTAAGAGTTGGCCCAGAATTGTAGCGTTGGCTTTGTTATTTTGTTTTTATTCAATCTGCCATTGTTGATATTCTTGAACTTGCTTCAGTGTTTTCATCGTACTGCGATTGAACTAAGGCAATTACTCCACTATTTTACTTATCCATTTATTTTACTACTTTTTGCAATACTCTTTATATAAATTTACTGCATTTTGAACTGAAGGCTACTCCTATCATTATTAGAGCAAGTAGGAACACTGTTTACTCGCTACATTGGTTGACAGATTCTTCGGTGTACATTCAATTTAATTCACGTATTTACAAATTGCAATCAAAAAATGAAACGCCAACAAAGAAGTGAGACCCAAAAAAGGAAAATTGCGGCAGAAAAAAAAGGCAACAAATTCAACATCCAATGTAAATGCTGGACAAAAAAATGACGTATCTTATTCAAGTGATTGTGAAATTGATTCAAATGAAACAAGCAAAGTGGTTCTCAGCTCTTGAAAAAGTCGATCTTGAAGATGAAAGTGAATTAATCAGCAACAGTGAGTCTATGTAATTTTCAAGTGATGCTAGTTTGTGGAATATTTCAGCGAATATTACATCGCTACAAAACTATTGGATTGGTAAAGGTTAATGCCATTGGCAAGGAATAGTTACTTTTTTTTTAAGTGAAAACGTCTTTAGGAGCGTTGAACGATTTTGGTATAGGGTAAATCAATGGTTTGCATCATCGTATTTTTCCAAGGAAATCGTCAACAATACAGACAGCAAAGATAACAAGATAGGAAAATTAAAAAAAATAACCTCAAAAATGTTTGCATGTATTTGTGCATAAAAAAAAATCAACAGTGATCGTCACTCTTGTTCTTAATCGGCCGCAAGCTCACAAAGAAATCACTTGGCAACTCCTGAAATTAATGCATATAATCTGTTTGTTAGTATATAAATACTTAAGTTAGGTTGCAATGAGATGTTTGCAACCATAACTTATTATTAATTCGGTTTATATTGGTATATAATGCCTTTAAAGTTTGGCAATTTCTTCAGTTGTTGTATTTGTCAACATTTTTGAAAAATTTGCTTTTACTCAAACAGCTGCTATTCATGGTGAGATTTAAAAATGAAACGATCTTCTACTTTTTCTGTTTTTTTCTGCTGGAACTTCGTTTGCAAACAAGAAAAATAATGTATGGATTGAGTGTTTTGACATTTTAATCTTTAAGTTGTGATAAAGCAATATGTTGAACATTCAAATAATAACATGCATGCTCTTATTTTATTATATGTCATCAAACAAAGTTTGACAATTTTCACACTTGTTGTATTTGTCAGTGGCTTTTTATTTTCACCACTGCGGCATTTTATATTCAGAGTTGTCAACTATGGCTGTGTGTCAATCAGACGTGGTAGGATAGAAAATATCAAGTTGAATAAAATTTGTGTGTGTTGAAATAAATTTGTCTTTTTTGCTGTATCAAATGGACGATGAAATTTTGACAATTACAAATTTTGACATTAAGGTCGTGTTTTAGCGCAAATATTTTATTTTATTTGCATTTTATCAATTTGCGATATATATAATTCGAGAGCTTAGTACTTGCAACATATTTCGTAAACTTTTAATATTGTAAACTTAAAAAAATAACAAATTAATGAAAAAATGAACGAAAGTGCTTGAGTTTGGGTGTGCGTGTGAGTGGGCCAACGGTCTCCAACATCAGCAAGTGCAGCAAAGTTAAATTGGCTTTCTTTGCTGGCGAGCGTCCTCCAAGTGCCACCACCAGCAAGTGCAGTGCAAAATTTGTTGCTAGCCAACATCCTCTAAGTGCCATCACCAGTAGCACAAGCAAGTGCTAAGTACTTGCTAGCAGGCAAACAGAAAATATAGCATGCAAAGTGCTGTATATTTTACGCCGTCAATTCGGTTCATCCCCTCTAACGCTGCGCAACCGCTGGGATCTTGTAATTCTCTTTGCCTTGTTGTTGTAAATTTGCTAAGTAGTTATTGTTGTACAGTAGGGTGGTTACAAGTTGTATGGGAATTTTTTTTTTGTTACTATCTTTCGCAGTACCCCCCTAAAATGTGCCAATAGACTAGAAAATATGATTTACAAAGTTTAAGCCCAATCCGATAATGCTAATACGTGCCGGATTGAGGTTCAAGTTTGCAAAGTAAAGTAATAAACCTTAAATTTAAAAAAATACTAAAAATTAACGAGTCAACTTATTCCAAGTTTTAAAGTGTGAGTTTATTGAGTACATAAACAAAAGTATTTAAGGTAAAAAAGAGGTTGATCAACCAATAGTTGTAGCTTTGGTGTCGATTTTAATTTTTAGTTACTTTTTGAAAAAAAGCCAAGTTGGCTTATTTTACTTTTTCTAATTTTTCGACTCTTAAAAAAATTTTCTAAAAATTTGTTCTATGGAAATCTCATTTGTAGCAAAATTGTGAAGATTTAAACTATAAAATAGGTTGAGGGGTTCACAAGATACGCCTTTCAGACACGCGGACAGACGGACACTACGAGTTGACATAAAAAATTTCAATTACGCATGTTAGAAGGCGTGTATCTTGTGAACCCCTCAACCTATTTTATAGTTTCTGGGCAATAAATCTTTACAATTTTGCTACAAATGAGATTTCCATAGAACAAATTTTTAGAAAATTTTTTTAAGAGTCGAAAAATTAGAAAAAGTAAAATAAGCCAACTTGGCTTTTTTTCAAAAAGTAACTAAAAATTAAAATCGACACCAAAGGTACAACTATTGGTTGATCAACCTCTTTTTTACCTTAAATACTTTTGTTTATGTACTCAATAAACTCACACTTTAAAACTTGGAATAAGTTGACTCGTTAATTTTTAGTATTTTTTTTAAATTTAAGGTTTATTACTTTACTTTGCAAACTTGAACCTCAATCCGGCACGTGTTAGCATTATCGGATTGGGCTTAAACTTTGTAAATCATATTTTCTAGTCTATTGGCACATTTTAGGGGGGAACTGTAAAAAGTGATTTCTTGTAACCACCCTATTGTACAGTAAGCTATAATTTTTTGTGGATGTTTATTTGTAGCTACAGTCAGCATATGACATCGAACAAATTTAGAAAACAGTTTATACATATGAATTAAAGAGTATATATAATTTTGGTAAGTCTATTTGTTTTTAGTAAAAGTGTTACCGTATCGGAAATACATACATACATAGTTCATATATATGAACAATTTAGCTCATTGAGGAAATTTAAAGAATACTTATGTATATTTCTATAATAACAATTACGTATTAAACCTGCAAAATAATTAATATTTTCAGAAGTAATTGAATAACTAAAGTCTGCTTATCCTAAGCATTTTATTTTTTAAAACTGTTTAGCTTTAATTACTTATATGAATTATATATAATTTATAAGCTATAGATATTTCTTAATTTTAGAATATTCTATTTTTAATACACAACGCAATATAGATGTAGTTAATATGTATATTGCGTTAGTGTTATGATATAAATAGATATAAATAAGCTTTAATTTTTTATATTAATTCAATAATGAAATAATTTAAATAAATTACTTTAATTTTATGTATTTTTGATATGGTAACACTTTTGCTTAAAAGAAATAGTTTCAGTAATATATAAAAAATTTAATTGTTATAAGCTACACGATTAGAATTCACAACGTCTACAAAAAATTTCCGGCTAACTGCGCCAACAACCATTACCAAGGAAATCTACAAACAAGGACGCACAGAGAAGAACAAGATCAGAGCGGAACTTTTAAAACTTTTTGATTTCATCCTACATGTAGGACGGGCTGCAATATGAGCTTTCGCACATCCTACATGTCCGTCCGACCTGTCAAATCCATCCTACATGTAGGATAGTCCGAAACCCCCTATTAGCAAGATAATTCTTATATAGCAGTAAGGCGGTCCGTGGCAGGACAACGTCTTCCAGGGAATACTAATATTTTATATATAGGTTTTCGTTTCGGTCGGCAGTCCTCTCACTGCTATACTTTTTTTTTAATAAGCACTTTTTGGGGAACCATTAAATAATTTTCAGAGTATCATACTTTTTAGGATACCAAGCTTCTTGAGGCATCGCAAACTTTGGTTTTTTTTGCAAATTTTCTTACCAAAAAAAATTGTTTTTGGTCCTTTCGTGGTACCCCCCGGAGCGTGGTGCCCTGAGGCAGTTGCCTCATCCATCTCTATGGTTAACATGGCACTGCCTCCCATACAAAGTGACTTCATCAAAACTGTAAAATCTCTGAAAATTCCACAAAAATGAATAAAAAAACTTCAAATACTGCACATAAGATTTGATTTTTATTATGCATTCTGAATATTAAAATCCATTTTGTTCTTTTTATTTGTTTTTTTTTTTCTCAAGGAAATCATAGATTTGTGACCTGTGAAGTTATAATAAAAAAAATTTAAATACCGCGAAAGTGAGCAGTAATAACTGAAATTTTTTTTACAGAATGTAACTAGAATGTCCATAGTTTACGATTATCAAAACAGTTTCCCACAGCTGTACTCAACTCACAACTATATCTCTTTTAACATAGGAAAAATGCACATATTTTTTAAGGTTAATTAAAAATAAAAATAAAAAATATATAGAAACATAGAAATAGATTTTGTGTTGCCTAAAAACCTCAAAAAATAAGTTCCATCATAGTTTTATGAAATTTTTTTAAAATAATGTACAAAAAAAACTTTCAAAATTGCAGATAAACACGTTTGTCACTGCGCGCACTCAAAGTGAAAAATAAATGATGACTTTCAAAGATCATTGCGGGTGAACGGTGCAATATTTTTCAATAATTTTTTCATCTAGGTATGCAGAATTTCATCCTCTTTCGTAGGGTACTAAACAGTACTATGTACCTTTAATTTTTTTTTAATTAATTCTCACTTTTGCCATAATATACCCCACTGTGCGACGCAATGGATACGGAAAAAACAAAATATTGTTGTAATTTTTTCTGTATATTTTTCAACTTAAATTTAAAATGCATTTTGTTTTAAATATTAACAACTTCAAAATGAAAACGATAAATCAAAAATAAAAATTTTTAAATCGAAAACGATGAGACTTGATTTTTAAATGCAATTTTTCGTCAAGTGTGGGAATATTTAAAAAACACCTTATTTAAACACGATTACCGAACCGAATAAAATTTTTAAAATTTTAAATGAATGAACAGTACTTAAAAGCATGCTTTTTCTTTAAAGTTTTACTCCGAAAATGCTCCCAATTGGGATGTTTGTAAGAGCTCGTTTTTTTGTAAATACAGAAAATACACATAAAAACTCATTAATAGGAGGGCACTCATAAAATCCTGTTCAATAAGGCTCTTTTCAGAGTCCGAATTATGAGCTCTCCAAACTTGGTTTAAAGGGCATATTTGAGACTTTGAATTCTCTTAAACATGGTTGTGGGTGTATTTTGGTCCAATCGAATATTATTTCTTGCTAGTTTTTAAATTATAATTGGAAACTGTGCTATTGAATTAAGTTAAGTTTGAAAGAAATAAAACTCTAGCTTCTGTCATAACACTTGTTGGTGAAACAAAACAATTTGCTTCCTCCAGTTCTTCGATTATAGTCTTGTCACGTGCTCCACAAACATGGTGCAACAACTTCAAGAAGTGGGTGGTTTTTTATTAAAATGAAAAATTAAAAACAAAAGCCACCAATCAGCAGAAGAATCTCTGCCATACCTGCAGCATTGCCGTTTTTTTGCTCGTGCCCTTATCATAGTTTGTACGCGTTAGCGTGTCGTCTTAACTGATAAATCATGGCGCGGATTAATGTCGTCGTTGTTGCTATGGTTGTTGTTGTGCATTCCACTGGAGCAACAGCAGTGGCACTCTTGAGCATATCAGTGCGTTCGTCATTTTTTTGTTTTGTTCTACTTCCACAAATCAAAACTACTTCCTTGGTTTCAAACTTGCATCCGTGCATCCACCCATCTTGCAACCAGATCGCAACTTTAACAGCCAATTCGCCTCCAACCTTATCTGGTCTGTTGGGTAACATTTATTTTCATGGACATGATATACATAGTTTTGTACGCGCTACTATTTTCCAATTTATTAAGGTGGCAACAAAGTTTATTGTTAAGCTGTGCTTCGCTTCTGTTTGAACCTGATTTGTAAGCAAGGAGATGTGGTTCGCTTCTGCTCTTGACTTTCTTGACTTTGCTGCTACTCTGCTGTTGGATGGAGTCCAAACGTTGGTAGTGTGGTTCGCGCATTCTTCAGGGACTTGTCTGGGCGCAACGTGCTCGCATGCAAGACCTAGGTTGTTTCAATGCGTTCGATTGCGTTGTTTGCTTCTCGGCAAAGCAAGGATTGGCAAGGATGTGAGCATCGTGCAAATTAGTTAAATTGATTCAACACCAAGCAATGACATCAGGTGTGTACGTTTGGCGGGATTTATTGCAATTTCTTTATATTTGGTCTGTGGGAATGTATTTTGCCTGGATCTCGGAATATGATTTATGAAGAGGATGACACCGCTGCTGTTGCTCCCTAGGCAGAGTGGTTATAGGCTTTGCTAACTTTGATTTGTATCGATGTGATTTTCTTTATTTTTGTTTTTATGTTTTTGTAAATTTCTTAGTAAAAGTTGCAGTTTATTTATTGTTTTTGTGTTTAAATCTTAAAATTGGTCAATTATAGAGTTTTAATGTATTGTTCCAAGAGATTAGAAGAAAAAACAACTTGCTAGAATTTCAATGAACATAAACATAAATTGCTACAAGAAAGCAATTCTAGACGCGAAAAAGCATTATTGGCAGGAATACACCCAATCGATCGACAATATAAAAGAATCGGCAAGACTAAGCAAAATTCTGTCCAAAGAAAGCACCAGTCCATCTTTCATTCGGAAAGACAATGTTACGTGAACAGAATCTACCAAGATTCACTAGAACACTTACTCTACACACTTCCCCGGCTGCAGGAGCAACTGCAATGAGAACTTTGGTTTAGAATCACCTGAGGCAACTGCGGCGGTTCCAACTGGCTCCTTTATCTCAATGGAAAGGGTTATCTGGGCCTTAAGCAGCTTCTCTCCATACAAATGCCCAGGTCCCAACGGCATACTTCCAATAATGTTGCAGAAACTACAAGATGTAGCTGCACCTATCCTACTCTCTATCTTCACAAATTGCCTCTGCCTTAACTCACTCCAAGGAGCTAGAGAAGAGTTAATGTAATATTTTTACCCAAAGCTGGAAGGAGAGGTCATGAATCAGCCAAGGATTTTAGACCAATACGCCTCACATCATTCGCACTGAAAACCCTAGAGCGTGTACTGGATATTCATCTCAGGGACGTTCTAAAAGGTGCTAACATATCCAGCGCCCAACACTCATACCTCAAGGGCAGATCCACAGATACTGCCCTACACGAGGTTATTACCACTATTGAAAGATCAATCTACTTTAAACAATACACTCTTGCGGCCTTCTTAGACATAGAAGTGGCTTTTAACAATATTCATACTAGGGCCATTTTTGATTCTCTTACCAACCTTGGTGTACAAGCACCGGTGAGAGACTGGATAGTCTCAATGCTCAGTAACAGAAAAATCCAGGCAGACCTGGGCGGCTGCCAACTAACGAGATTTGTCAGTAAGGGCACTCCGCAAGGAGGAGTGATCTCCCCCCTACTCTGGCTCATCGGCATGAACGAATTTCTTAATACACTAAATTGCAATGGGCTCAAAGTGGTGGCTTATGCGGATGACGTGGTTGTTATGGTGTCAGAACTGTTCCCCTCTACGCTCAGTGAGTTAATGGAGGTTGCTTTGGGAAAACTCAGTGTCTGGGCTGCCAGGTGCGGCCAAGGAGTTAACCCTAGCAAGACGGAACTGATGTTATTCACCACAAAAAACCAAAGCGAAACAATTTGTCCTTCCAACAACCAACCTCTTACACTATCCAGTAGCGCAAGATATCTAGCCTCCTGCATAGCCTTCTACGCCTGCAAAAAAACCTTTGGTAGAAAATGGGGTCTTCAACCAAAAATGCTCTTATGGCTATACACGGCGGTAGTGCGACCTATCTTGGCGTATGGTGTACTAGTATGGTGGCCTGCACTGAATAAAGCATACAACACAACAAAACCAGCTCGGATCCAGCGATCCGCATGCATTGGTTTCACAGGGGGTATCCGCTAATGCCCTACTGATGCACTTAATGTCCTGACACATTTACTTCCCATAGATCTACACATTAAGCTTACTGCAACAAACAGTGCAGTCAGACTCAGAGAGTCGTACAACTGGCGAAATAGATCATATGGACACAGCAACATTCTAAATCCGCTACCTCGGGAACTGATTCCTGGAAAAACGGACTATGACACTCCCAAACTCGACTTCACGAAATCCTTTACAACCAAGTTTCCCACCAGGGTGGAAGGACGCAATGGGGGAATTGATCTAGCCTTCGATGTGTCCTTTTACACGGATGGCTCCAAGATGGAGTGCGGAGTGGGAGCGGGCATATACTCTCAGAAACTGGGGGTGGCAGACTCTTTTCGTCTACCAAACTCAGCCAACGTCTTTCAGGCCGAGCTTTTTGCGATAAGAGAAGCTTGTCGGACCTTAAGGAGAGCTAACACCAACCACTTTAATGCAGCTATTCTGACGGATAGCCAAGCTGCCGTTAAATCTTTAGCTGCAATCAGTACCAACTCCAAACTGGTAAGGCAGTGTAAGGAAGAACTGGCCAGGCTAAGTCACCAACTTAGTATTACTATAATCTGGGTTCCCGGCCATAGGAACATTTATGGTAATGAAAAGGCGGATGAATTGGCTAGGCGGGGTTCTTCCCTTGACGGAACCAGTCGAAGTTCCACTGAACACAGTCAAGGGAGGAATTCGTTCTTACTACTTAACCTTAGCCGGTCGTAGATGGAGAGAACTACCAACCTGCAACACATCAAGAAAAATATGGCCCCTTTACAACATAGGCAGAACTCAACAGATGCTCTCAAAACCCCGGAAAGACATAGCCAGATTAACGGCTATTATTACGGGTCACTGGTGCATCGGAGCTCACGCCGAGAGAATCGGACTACCTTTCAACACCCACTGTCGCAGCTGCGATGACCCAAATGAAAAAGAAACACTAACACACTTTCTGTGCACCTGCCCGGCCCTGGCCAGGTCCAGACTAACAACGCTTGGCAGGCCCTTCCTCAGCAACCTAGAGGAACTTTCAACAACAAAAATCAACAATCTCCTAACGTTCATCAATCGCACCGGATGGTTATAACCTAGCAGTGCGCTACCCAGTCAACCAACAGAAACACGAGGTTATGGTATCAAAACGGCTCACTAGAGCTACTTGGATCCTACTTGCATGTAGAATCACCATCTAAACCAACCAACCAATCAAACATAAATTCGCTAAATTTGTTTTCTTCCCACTCATGTAATTTTTCGTGAGAAGGTGATTTCTCAAATAGACTTAAAGTTATATCTATTAAGTTAAAAACATGTAGAGTTCTATTTAATATTTAGTTTCGGTTTTAATTTTTAATTGATATGCTTAAAATTATCTCTCAGTTCATGCTTAATTAAGCTGATTGCATTAGTTTGTTTAGTTTTTTTGCAAAAAAAAAAAACACTTAACAATTTTACTCGAAATGCATTTTCCTTCATTTATTAAATTATTCTCAGTTTGTTTATCAGTTTCATTACCTGTTTAACATCTACTCACTCTGGTCTTCATTTGTAAAGAATTTAATGCCTGTTGATAGACGCATTCGTATCCATGGCAGCTTCATACAAGCCCAACCCCAAACATTTTCTTATCCGAAGGCAAATCTGCTGGGAATCAAGTGAAGTCTTGTAATAGTTTTTCATTTCTTGCCTGAGTCGGCAAATTCAGAGTATGTCCTTACGTTCGTTTGTCCGTCTGTCTGTTAGTCTGTTCGTCTGTTTGTCTTTCCTTTTTATTTCTCTCAATGTTTATGCATTCAGGTGAGACATGGTTAAAAAACGTACACAAGCAGATCGTCAGCCACCCACACTAGCGTGCACATACGCTCGCACACATCCAACCGGAAGAGCGAATGGAATGAATTTAATGCCTTCAAGTCGTAAAACTGCAAAATTATGACCGAAATGAGAATTTAATCGAAGAACGTGAGCAGAAAAATGAAAATTTGACTGCAAACTGGAAGAAAGGAAGACGACAGTGAAAGCAGCAACAACAACCACTACAACAACAATAACAACAACAACAACAACAGCAGCAACATCAACACTAGCAGCCTTCAAATGCATTTTGTGGCTCAGCGAATAAAAGTGTACTCATGAATCTTTGACGAAGTCTACGCCAGATGAAGATGTTCTGCAGTCAAAATAAAAAGTGAAACAAAGATACGATACCGATTGGACAAATTAATGTTGGCCTTTTAGTAGTCATCCTACCCCACGGTAGCCAGACTCTCCCATACAATGAAGCTTACAAAAATATGTATTCAAGTGTCTTTCGCTGCTGTTTGTTGGTGTCGCACTGACACAAGTTGCCATTCCTCATAACGTACAAACGTGTGAGGTCGTGTAGAAGAGGGTTTGCGTGTTGCCGCCATCTAATGGGGCGAAGGCAGAAGGTCAACAAGTCTCAAATGATGCGCGCATAAAATCGTACAGTTGATGAGTAGACATTTTTTATTTCTACGTGTAAAAATTCTAACTTGCTTGTTTCGAAATTTTTTACTTGCAATATAAAGAGTAGGATATTTTTGTTCGTATTGAAGCAAACATATATTGATAAGTATTCCTCACGCAATTATGTGCTTTACAATTATTTTTAAGAGAGGTTTAAGGCAAACAAACTTTTTGAAAATTGCATTTTTTAATTTATTACTGTTGTACAACTATTCAAGAATAGGTAAATCAAATGCAAATCATCCCACCCATGAAGCAGATTCTACAGCTCTTAAAACCCGGTGCGCAAGAACACTTTTTCAAAAGAGCGCTTTTTTCGAAACATACTTTTTCAAAACGGGTCACATTACAGCAAGCAAAATAATCGACCGATTTCAGTATTTTTGGAATAAAGTTCCCTTACGTAGCTTGCGGGTGGTGTGATTTGGTAGAAACCATCACGAAACAGTGAGATTGCTGTGTCTTTAGCATTTAAAAAAATATTTTTTACACTAGGGTGGACCCTAAAAATGTGTTTTTTGTTTTATATTTTTGTATATCGGTTATTCCATGTCAAATGGGACGCTTTTCGAAACTCACATTTCTGTTAAAATTTCTTACTTTGCACGTGGATAGTACTTTAAAAAAGAAAAATATTTGCATATTTTTTTTCGTAATTTTCAATTTTCCTACAAAAAATGTTTAAGACATATTTTAAAGATCTTGAATTGGTCTTTATTGTCATGACCTTTTCTACAAGCACTTTTGTAAAAAATTTTAAATTTCTTGACCACTAAAAATTCCATTCACATTTTTCATAGTCAGCACCACTATTTTTTTGGCACTTTGAAAATATTATCGTATTAAGGCATTCATTTTTAATGCATTCTCAAAATTTGATGTTGGAGAATCAATGTTTACTATGTTTAACGAAATTTTCAAAAACTGACTACACAATTTTTAAGTACAAAATACTTAAATTTTTAATTAAAAATGAAATTTTTAGTAGTTTTTGCTAAGTTAGGTACATATCGTCGCTGCGCTAACAAAAACAGTTATATATATATTTCAGTAACTTTTCAGGAGAGCAAAAAACAAATTTTTTTCAGAGCATTTCTAGTACTGCGAGCAATAACTGTTTTTGATCTTAGAAGTGATCAAAAAATATAAAAAACTAAATTTGCTAAAAAATTTTTTTGTTGTAATTTCATGATGTATACCACCTATATTAATACTAAATTATGTAAAATTTTTTAACATTTTATTTATATTTTTTCTTTTTGTTCTAGTAAACTTGAACAATAGTTGAAAAAGTGGATGTAGTGCGCATAAGTTACGATGCGATTTCGCAATGCTTAAAGCATGACACAGTAGCAGTTCATTTCTTCTAGCGTGGCTTAATTAATTTCCTGCTGAAAAAAATGCGAGAAGTAAACAAAATATTTTACTTCTCGTATGAACTAGTCACTCAATATAAGAACAAAAATTCCATTTTTAAATAAAAATTAAAGTATTTTGTACTTAAAAATTGTGTAGTCAGTTTTTGAAAATTTTGTTAAAAATAGTAAACATTGATTCTCCAACATCAAATTTTGAGAATGCATTAGAAATGAATGCATCAATATGATAATATTTTCAAAGTGCCAAAAAAATAGTGGTGCTGACTATGAAAAATGTGAATGAAATTTTTAGTGGTCAAAAAATTTAAAATTTTTTAAGAAAGTGTTTGTAAAAAGGACACTACAATAAAGACCAATTCAAGATCTTTAAAATATGTCCTGAACATTTTTTTGTGGGGCTAACGGTTTAGAAGATATAGTTGTTTGATTACAATTCATTCATTCATACAGTTTGAATGACAATTTCTAATTTTCTTTTTAATTTTTCACTGTGTATAACTGAAAAAAAAAATTTACAAAAAAGTATGCAAATATTTTTTGTTTTTAAAGTTCTATCGACGTGAAAAATTTGAAAAAAATCGGAACGTCAAAATTAGTTTTTGGACAAAAGCGTCCGATTTGACATGGAAAAATATAAGTAAGCTCGGTATCAGCAAGGATAATGAACAAGGATAATGATCAGCAATAATACATTTCAATGTATTGAAAATGACGTCACTAAAGCGATTATGAACATTAAATCTAATGCTGTTGGAAATGATGGTATTTCCCTACGTTTTATAAAGTTTATCTTACCCTACATAATTGAACCTTTGACACATATTGTTAATCATTGCTTCACTACATCATGTTTTCCTGAATCGTTGAAAATTGCGACTGTTATTCCGATTGTAAAAGTTACTAATGCTTCTACTATGATTGAGTTTAGACCTATAAGCATTCTGTCTGCATTTTCAAAAATATGTGAGTCCATCATGGCTAAACAAATAATTAATCATTTAGATGCTCATAATCTTCTATCTCCATGCCAATTTGGTTTCAGAGCTGGGCATAGTTGTGCGACGGCCATGCTGAAAGTCGTTGATGATATCCGGACTTCATTTGATGCAGGATATATAACACTGCTTTGTTTATTAGATTTTTCCAAAGCCTTTGACTGTGTCAATCACTCTATTCAGTGTCAGAAGCTTAGGCTCCTTTTTGGCTTCAACAATGCTGCTGTTGATCTAATAGCCAACTTGATAGTAGAAAACAAAGGGTTCATATTTAAAATAGATTTTCCGAATTGAAACATACTGCAACTGGTGTGTCACAAAGATCAAATCTTGGGCCTTTACTATTCAGTGTCTTCATTAATGACATTTTCACCTTGTGCAATGATGTGCTTATGCACGCTTATGCTGTCGACATTCAGTTGTATTTGTCAAACCGTGTCGGACTACTCGATGATCTGAGTGCAATTTGTAGGTGGTCATCTGACAATAATCTCTGCCTTAATGCAAATAAGTCATATGTTCTGCCTATCTTTAAGGAAAAACTTGACGACCTTGAGATACCGCCTATATTTTTAAATACCTACAACCTACAAATGGTAAATAAAGTTAAAAATCTAGGGTTTTTTATCAATTCAAAACTGTCATGTTCCGACCACATCAATAATATCATCAAAAGAATCTATTTCACGCTCCGTTACCCACGGCTATCTGCTTGGTTTACACCAATTGAAACTCCTGAAAAAAAGACTCGTTATACAACTAATTGTACCTTATATCACATACTCAGAACTAGTATATCGTAATTTAGATTCACACTCAGAGCACAAAATACTTGTTGCCTTTAATGATGCGAGCAGATATGTTTACGGATTGAGCCGGTTTGACCATATCTCAACTTTCAGTAAGAATATTTTGGGTTGTAGCATTATTAACTATCTGAAAGCGAGAAATTGTATTTTTGTGCATAAGCTCATTATCTACAGGACTCCATCATACCTTTTTCAAAAATGGCGCTACTCTGTTTCCAACCGAACTGGGAATTTTATCATACCTAAATTCAATTATTTGCAATCTAAGCGTTTTTTCTTCGTCAATGCCATTAAACTATGGAATTCACTACCAGTTAATATTAAATCAATCGCTAGTACGAACAAATTCAAGCTATTTATTTTGTTATATTTCTCAAACTACTAAAACAATCTAATTAAAGTTTTCACTATTTAACTGTTTCTCTTTTTATCATTTAATCATTGCAATAAATATGTACAATTACTCTGAAAAAAAATTTTAATTAGTAATCAATTATTTATCTTTTTAATTTTACAAGTGTCATCTGTTGATCATATAGTTTCTATTTTTATTTTTACTTTTGTTCTAAACTATAAATTCTTTATTATTTAAGTCTATAATTATTATATGCTATAAGTTGATTATTTATGTTTTACTGTTGTACTTCTTAAAGATCTTTCTGTATCTTACAGTACTAATTTATCCTTAAATAAATACAAATACATATACAAAAATGACCGATATGTGCTAGCTGTAGAAGGGTTCGCTGATTTCGAACCTGATGTAAGAATTTAAAAATGTTTTTTGATACTAGGCTGGACTCTACAAATGTGTTTTGTGGCTTTATGCTCTTTGTAGATGCGCTGGTCGCGGATTACGAAGCTGATGTTAGCATTTAAAAATTTTTTGTACACTAGGGTGGACCCTAACAATGTATTTTTTTCCTTTATACGCTTTGTAGATGCGCTAGTTGCTGATTTCGAATCTGATGTGCGAATGTCAAAATAGTTTTTTGCCACTAGGGTGGAGTTATTTTTACCATTTTAAAATGTTTTTTATTAAAAGATTTGATTTGTTATTGTTTGTATTTGCTTGATTAAAAACCTTGTATAGAAACAGTGACAGGATAGTTTCCACCCTAAGGTTAGTGATACAGAGATAATATTCTCTATAGAGAAAACACCTGTTTTGTTAAAAAGTTTTTTTTTCAAAAATTCACCACTGATGAAGGTGACAAAAGAATTTGTTTAAGAAACCGAAATATTTTTATAAATATTAGAAATGAAAAAGAAAGTGGAAAAAATCCATTGTCATTGCTGACGCTCGAACTCACAACCTGACGATTATAAAGCAAGCGCCCTGTGCTCTGAGCTACAGAATTCACAAAGAAATATATAAATATATTCTAAGTAGAAATAAATCAAATTACTTTCTCATAAAGTAAATACAAAATTTTTATTTAAATTACTTTTTTACAATTTGATTTTTTTTCACCCTCAGTGGTGTATTTGTAAAAATTTGAATTTGTTTCATAAAAAAACGACCACATTGTTGAGGCTCAAACTCACTACCTTATGTTTATAAATCAATCGCTTTGCGCTATGATCTACAGAACTCACGCCAAAACTTTTTCTAAATGAGGTAATAAATTCACTTCAGTTGTGAATTTTTGAAATTTGAAAATGTCAATAAGCTTTTCAGTATTTCTGTTTGATTTTTAATATGTATGTATGTATCAAATAATTTCGCATTTTAGCCAATCAAATAATACTGCAGACAAGAAAATAATCACAATAATCACGTGTTGTCATCCAGTTCTGTGCTACATTTAAAGTTTCAAAACTCTATCTCATCGGGAAATTGGTTAAAAAAGGATTCCAAGATTTGTACGGGACAGACATGAAGTGAAGCTAATAAAAACGTGTTAAAATAAACAGATTTTATTTTGAAATGCATTCGGAGTCGAAGCGTAAGGAACTTCGTTCCTAACGAGTGTCCCCTGACCGCAGCACTTTTTTTTTAAATTATTCATAATGTAATTCTACACATCATTTACCAAAAATAGCGTCTTTAGAAAATCTATTTAGTTTTTACATGCAAAAATATGGTCAAAAATAACGTACATTTTTAAATGTTTTTTCCGCGTTTTAATTTTTTTTTTAATTTTTCATATTTCCATTTCATTTTGGTAAATGATTTGTATTCAAGTGTCAACTTTCGAATGCATTTTGTTTTCTTTCCAGAAGATCTGGAGCCGAGCTATGATTTGGCGTAATTTTCGCTAAAAACTGTATGTTACAAAAAATTTTAACACGGAAATTAAATTTTTTTCTAACAATATACTTTTTAAGAAAACACCCTGCAAACATTTGGAAGACGATTGGAAGAGAAGTTTATTTGGCGAAGCACTTGCGATTCGCCTAAGGGTTCTTTGGAAGATGGATTGCTTTTCAATCGCCCAAGCGATGAGTTCGTGACTTAAGAAAAATCTTCAAAATCTTCAAAATCTTCTTTAACTCATTGCGGCGATTGTTGGAAGATGGATCACTTTTCAATCGCCCAAGCGATGAATGCACGATTCAAGAAAAATCTTCAAAATCTTCCTTCGATTGTTTCGGCGATCGTTGGAAGATGGATCGCTTTTCGATCGCCCAAGCGATGGATGCACTATTAACGAAACATTTTCAAAATTTTCCTTTGCTCATTCCGGCAATCGTTGGAAGATGGCTAATTTACAAATTTTTAAAATCGAATGTTGCAATATAAAGCAGGCTATTCTATTTACTTCTTTCCTAAAAATAATCATCGAAAAATTTAAAAAAATTATTTTTTGTAATAAATTGCTAAATGGAAACTGAAAATATTCATATCAGCACGATTTTCGGTGGTCGATTTTTTGTTCACCGATTTCACAAATAATGCCCACTATAAAACAACCTGTAACGTTCAAAAAAGACGCTTCGCAACAAATCCCTGAGGAACCCTATAAGCGATTCGTTTGCCACTCTTGTCGACGAATCGCTTTACTGCATGTTTATATACAACGAAACGAAGGCTGAAAATCGTGAAAGAAACGAGCAATAATATTTTTTGATACGGAAAAATGTATTGCTTACCGTGTCTTACGTCACTCTTGGCCTTCGTTTCGTTTTGCATAAACATCGAAATCGCTAAGGACTTCTCTTTGCTATTTGTTTAAGACTCTTTCCAGCGAATCGCTTACGCACCCTTTAGGCGATTCGTTCGCGAATCTTCCCGGCGAATCGCTTAGGGGTCGTCGGATTTTCCGGGTTTTTTTCCCCCCCTCCCCCTGCGTTTCTTTTCGTAGTGCTTTTCAAAACAATAAAGTAACGTGACATTTGAAATTAATTCATTCGAATGATTATATATTTTGACTAGCTCTGACAATTTTCACTAGTATTAGTGACTAGTATGACTTGATACGTTAAAGGAGCAATTGGAAAAAAATCAATAATTAATATCATCTGTAAAAGCTATTCCATCTGCGATTCAAGATTCGATGCTCTCAATCACTGGGATAGAAGAAGCTGGTAGCTTTGTTGAGGATTCTTCAAAATAGAATTTTTCTAGAATAGAATAGAATAGAATAGAATTGGTCTTTGACAGAGTACCCTTAAAGGCTGCACCCGAGCTGCACCAAGTTCTGTGTTTTTGTGTAAATGCTTTCTGAAAATTGATTTATTTAAATAGTATGTTTTATTCCGATTTATTGTAAACGATATAATACAAACTTATGGCAATTCATAGAAGTTTTAAAAACGAAACACAAGCCGCAGGTAGGACACACCCTTGAACCGATTTCTTCTTTCTGAGAAGGACAGTACATGTCATACGGTATCTCCTTTGATCAAGAACATTCAGGCTTTAACGTCAAAGCCTGTCGCAAAAGCAAAGACCCAAATTTTTCAGACGTGTGCTGAGATGGTGAAGGAATACCAAAAGGTTCCTGTGTCGAGGGAAAAGGTGGTGGAAGAAATCGTTGAAACAAAAGTTAACCATCAATTTAGACGATCAAACATAAACATGTAAGGTTAAAAATTTTTGAAATGATTGTGTTATTAATTAGAGGTTTTTCGTCGATTTTTTTAATTTTTGGTAACGTTACAATATCTAAACACCTCCCCCCCTACCGTTACTTATCGTAGTGCATTTAAAAACCCCTCCCCCCCGCTAAATTGGTAACGTAGTTTATGGACGACCCCTTATTAGCCTCAGCTGCTTACAGTCGGCGATACCCGGATGACTCCCAAATGAGCTCGCCGGCGATTGCCTCTTCTTCCAAGCGATTCGCTGGCGGCTCTGTGGCGGTTGAAAATGTTTGCAGGGCATCTGCTAAAATATGCATTAATTTCAATCGCTTTTGCCTAAAACTATTCCTTAACTTTATTCCTTCCTTATCTTTAATTTATTTTTAATTTAAACTAAATTTAAAAACTTCAATTCTTTCATTCTAAAAATGCATGAATTTCGCATAAATTCGTTAGATTTGTATAAACAGAAACACAATTTCATTTCATTTCATACTTAAAACTCATAGGCTTAGTGCCTAAATAAGACACTATAAATTGTTCATAAAATTGCATCAGTGACGGATTCCTAGCAGCAGCGAATAACGTTGCAAACATTTAATTTTATGAACGAAATCATAAAAATTGTGAATAGTTGCCAATATTTTTAAAATAAATTCATAATATTTTAGAACGAATTAAAAAATTGTGTGCATTTTTTCATAGAAAATAATAAAGTAGGTAATAATCAACATAACATGTATTTTTTCTTAATTTTAATGAATCCGTTCTAAGATTTTCTGAATAATGTTCACAAATATTAATTACATACCTTTTATTAGTACCTTTGATTTATATATTTTTACATTTACATTTTTCTTCTGTGAGTCTTTGATTATGTCAAGGTCAGAGTTAAGCTCAAACAGCTCGTGGTCCAACATTTTATGTACTTTTTTTGACATAGATTGAATTTTAGATCTTACGATAGTTTTTTCTCGAAAACGTCCAAATCAGAATGAAAAACATTGGCTACTAATAGTACGTAAAGTGTATGCGTCGGGAGAGGGTGCTTCTTCTAAGCTGCGCTCGAATGATCTTCTTCATCATTAAAAATGACAATTAAACAGCTTGTTTTAACCCTTTCAGCCCTGAACTATTTTTCGTAAGATAACATTTTTCTTTCTATTGTTTATTACATACGAGTATCAGCACATAAAAAACACTTATGCTATGTTCACATTGAGAGCTTAAGGTGCATTAACGAAATCCACATTTACGAACGGCCCTTTACTCGTTGTAGGAGTAACAGGGACAAATATATATAGTAAATGCTCTAAATGCGCATTTAGCTCTCAGTGTGAACATAGCATAAAACGAAATTTAGAATTATTTTCTTTTTCATTGCTGCACGTGCGGCACGAATGAAATGGCGGGAGTGAATTAAAGTTTGCCATCTGAAGCGACCTCTAGCAGTGAGTAGTAGAAATATGATGTTGCGCCGGTATTTTAAACCTCTGAATTTGATGGTGGCAATTGCCACTGCCGGGCCATGAGGCTTAAATCAGTACTAATTTACCTACTTGAATCAAGTACTTAAAGCCGTTACTAATGAAATAAATTTACTATTTGTTTTTATTACTAATATTCACTTTTACTGATATTTGGAACAAACTATCTGGAACAAAACTTGAATTAAAAAAATAAGACTTACAGCCCTATTATGGCAAATTAAAAAATTGTTAACCAGTATTTTGAATATTTCTATGTGTTTGTTGTAATTTTTTTATTTAAAAACAAAATTTGAAGCTCAAAAATAAAAAATTTTGATAAAAATTGTCAACTGTTCTTCAGTTATTGACAACTTCATTACCAAATTTTGATTTTTGAGCTTTAAATTGTGTTATGAAAACAACAAACACATAGAAATATTCAAAATATTGGTTAACAATTTGACCAGCTGTTAAGATATGCATTTTCCTTAAAATCGAATTTCGATGTTTTTGCCGGTTTTTGTCAATTTTGTTCACCCTGTTACTCTACCGAAAATCACGCAAGATATTCCCATTTTAAGAAAATAACTGCGTACACACTTAAAAATTTGTATAGAATTTTTACACCGATCGGTGTTCCAGGGAGTCCTACACCGTTCGGTGTTAAAAAACACCGTGTCAAAGTGCTAGAAATTTATATCCGAAAGAGCATATTTTTTTCACACCGATCGGTGCAAAAAAGTAAACATCAGATAGGATGTTTGTTTTGTACCCTGTTAGGTGTTTATTTATAATACGCAAAATGATAATTTTATTTAACACCGAACGGTGTAATTTTAACTATTCGAAATGATAATTAGTTTAATGATCTATTAAATTATAACATGAATTAAATTGCGAGCTTTAGATCTGATGAAAATCATAGATTTAGATATGATGTTTTTTACAATTTTTATTAAATTGCCATTAAATTTATTAATTGTCAAATGAAATAAGCCGAAAAAAACTTTGATTGGGGCTTATTTCATATTGGAATAAGAACCAAACAAAAATGAAATGTTTCTCAAAAATAATGAAATTATCCCCAAAAATTGGGAGTTATTTCATATGAAGTAACACTATTTAATTTTTTTGGTGTCTATTTCGTGGTGTCAAAAATAAAATTTGAATTTTTATACAAGATTTGCAAAATTAAAATGAACAAATTAAATTGGGAAATTTTATTTTTAATTTGTTTATCAATGAGAATGTGATTTCAATATTGCTCTACTTCTTTGCCTTTCAAATTTCACACCGATCGGATAACTTCGTCATTTCACACCGATTAAGCGGTGTAAAATAACACCGTTCGGTGTAGAAAATGTAAATATCCGCTCACCGGTGTGAATTTATTGTTAAAAATTTTTTAGTGTGTAGAAACAAGAAAAAATATGATAGAACTAAGAAGTTTTTTCTCAATGACATTTGTTTTAAACTTTTTCAATACAATAAAATATTACTTAAATTGAAAATTTTATGAATGAGAGAAAACTGATAGCATACCTGCTTGGTTTAAGCATATATTCTTTAATTTATCTATCCGTTAATTAATCTTCTGCCGTGCGTAGCGACAACACACATATTTTTCACTTGTGGTAGGCTTGGTGAAAACACAAGTGAAGGGGTAAGCGTGTGTATTTTGCCTTAGCGACATTATGAGTGCGAGAAACAAACAAAAGACACGAAATCGTATCTTAGCTGTATGGTAAAAAGTTCACACACACATTAATGCTGGTAAAAACAGTGTTTAAACTGTGAAATTTTCACATAAAAAAATACAATGTCCAAGAAACAGAAGCCACTAAAATATAATTTAATATAGAAGCCCAACGTGAAAACTAGCAACTAAAAAAAAAAACAAAATAAAAATGTAGTCATTATCCTGCGCATGAAAACCGCTGTTCACAGGTGTCGCTAGTAAAGCCTCGCAATCTGCCAACAAATCCTTGAAATACCCTAATTGAGCGCCCGCAAGATGCTGAATAGAATTTTCTACCATTTTTTTGTTCAGCCTCCATACAATTGTGTGTATATTCTGCAATGCATAGCTGACAAATTCGAAGCGAGCCGCAAAATCCTTGTTAAATCCCGTTAGCATTATTTAATGCTCAATTAGTTTAGAGGAAGCGAGTGCGCGCCAAACGAAAAATAAAAAAAAAGAACACTGTGCAGCCCAGCGTAGCCACTTGTCGCACACCGACAACAACAACAACAACAACGCCGATGGCGACAACGAGGACATCGTTCTTAGCAAAGAAGAGTTTGAAGTGAACAACTGAAAAAAGTCACCGAACCAACAACGCGTAGCAAACCAAACATGGACGTCAAGTTCCGGCGGGAGTCACTGAAGCCAACCGGCATGAATAAAAATGAAAAAAATGTCCTTGTGGGAAGCATTCATCATTTTTAAGCTGTTAATAAAAATCCCGCTCAAGTACATTAATTTTAATTTTATACTTGCAAATATGCAAGTGCAAATATTTGTTGGGTCTTGTTTTGTTTTTTGTTGTTTTTTTTTTCATTGAAATTTAGGTTTAATGTGCGCCAGTTTTGCCAATTTAATGCCACTCGACGACATGCTGCCTTGCTTTATCCTTGAATATCCGTGTGCTCAGAAAAAAACAACACAAAAAAATGATCTCGGTGTTGCTTTGTTTGGCTGCTGGTTGAGAAGATTTCTCAAAAGCGCGGCTTGTATGCATAGTATCAAAAATAAATAATAACCACCGGAAGTTGAATGGTAGACATTTTTGCTAATTTACGCTAAGCACAAGAGAAGCGCTCGACAACGTTTCCGCTCATGCTGAGAAGCTGCACTAATAAAGCTTCTTATTGTTGGATTTGTTGTTGTTGTGGTGCTTGTTGGTGTTTCTACTACTGCTGTTGTTGTTGTTGTTCCGTTATGTTACCCGCGAGGTTAATTAGGCTAAGCTCACCCAAACAAACACACGCACAGATGACGACAATCTCTAAAATCGCACTAAACGCTTCAAAGCTGCATGTACATATTTGTGGAAATGTGTCTGTGTGTATGCGTATGTGTGTGTTGCATTTCCGTTGCGTTTGCCGCTCATTTAATTCATGGTTTTAAGTGCAAATAAAATACGATATCATTGTTTTATTTCTGTCCATTGTTTGCATGCATTGTTTTTGTTATTGTTTTTTTTGTTGTACATTATTTTGTCAGCCACGCGCCATTTGTTGCTTGCCACAAAACGCCATTTTACAAAATGGAGAGCTCTATTGTTTGCATTAGTGGCACGTTGCGAACCAAAACATAACAAATTTCGAAATCAAATTCAATTTAAATAAAACTATTTAACTTGTATTCTCTCTCTCTCTTTCTCTCTTACACTCACTGACCGCCGTCTCATTCACACGCTAATTATAATTCTTGCTATGTTGCTCATTTTATGTAGCTTTATGTGGACAAACTATTGTTGTTTTTGCATGATTTTAAACACTATTTCTTGTTGCTGTTGTGTTGCTACAACGACATAATGTCGGTTTATTTGGGTCTGTTGTTTGCTAGCTTTTGACCCAAAAATGTTGATTAATGTTTGCATCGATGCGTTGACAGTTTATGAATTTGTGGCCAAATAAAATGTGTTGTGTTATTGGCATTAAATCCAAATCAGTGCATGTTTTTAAGCTTAAAATGTTAGCTAGTGTTGCTTTTTGCATTGTGAATTGAGGACTTATTTGTTGTAACTTCCTCAAGTGTTTAAAATAATTAATTTTAGCGATGTGACGATATTATATACATGCAAATTGTTTGAAACTTTTATTAAGACCATAACAAGAAATTTTTGATGTTATAGGTTAATATAGATAATAACTTATGAATGGGCGGAAAAAATAATGACGAATTGTTGTATAGAAAGCTTAAAAAAATAAGTAAGTATTACATCTAAATAATTCTCATGATATTAAAGTGACTGAAAAATTAGAGATAAATTAAATAAAAATCACAAAATAAGTTACACGATAGCTTAATTAAGTATATAACTTTGATAACTAAACGATTATATATTAGAGAAAATATTGGTCTTATTTCGGTACTCTATTTATTTTGTAATTCAAGGCCTTATCGCATTGTAACATTAAAGTTAAATTTATTAATTTTAATAATTATAACGCATATAAAAACAAATGTTTCCTAATATATTTGCATATCCGTTTTATGGCAGGTTACATAAATGTAAATATTATTGACCGAACAGCGACCAAACAAAGGCCGAACATAATAAAAAAAAACATCAGAAAAGTCAATGCAATCGAATGACTGTCGAAAAAAGGACGAATATGGTTTAAAAATATTCCAAAAAGCAAACTTGTCAACCAAGGTCCATTTTTCTATCATAAATTGTGCCTACGAGCTTTTGTAAAAAAACACGCACAAAAACCAAAATAGCACATACAGCACTCGCATATAGGGATGCCAGATCGACATGAGGTAAAATTTGCACACTTTCGGTTTTAAGGCAAACATATCAGAGTTTTCAAAAAATCAGTACCTCCTAATTTTTTAACTCCAGAAAAAATGTTACTCCGAAAGCTAGGCTTTCCTAACTCAACAAGACTATTTGGTGTCGAGAAAATTATTTGGCCAAATGGCAAGATTTATAACAACATCACAAATTACGAATCGTTTTGATTCGATTTGAGTTAAATATTAAAACAAAAGCACTTCGAAGGTGAAATTATATATTATAATATATTTTAATATTTCTTATAATAACGTTTTGAGAAATAAATTAAAAAATTTATTTGAAGTTGTGTTGTATAAATAACAAAAAAAAAAAAAAAAAAAAATACAAAATAAAATAAAAAGTAACTTCAAAATGGTAATCAACAATTAAGTAAAACGGCGACTAAATTATTTTAAACCTAACTGTATTAACAACAAAAAAGTTCCCTACGCTTTTTCTTCAAGACCGAATGTATGTATTTTGAAATAAATTTCTCACGTTCTTACATATTTTATTTTTTTGTCATTTATATAATTTTTTAAGGCAAATTAAGTAAATGACCAATCAAATCAAAATGTTCAATATAATATTATTTTAAAAAAGTATTTATATATTGAAAACTAAGATGTAAAATTCTTATGAGAGATGAAAATAGGCAGTTACCGTTGCTTAAATTTCTCGAAATTCTTACATAAGATTCGAAATCAGCGAACAGCGCATCTACAAAGAGCATACAATCAAAACAATTTGGGATCCACCCTTGTGTCAAAAAAGTTTTTTAAAAACACAAGCTTCTAAATCACTGAGCCTAGAAGCTCAACTTTTAAACAAAAAGTAACTTTTAAAATTCTAACACAAGCTTCTAAATCACAAGCTTCTAAATCACTGACCCTTAATACTGCCTGCGCATCTCAAAGAGTATAAAGCAAAAACACATTATTAGGCTCCACCCTAGTGTCAAAAAACTATTTTAAATTCTAGCATCAGATTTGTAATCAGCGACCATTTGATGAAATACAAAAAGTATAAGGCCACAAAACACATTTTTGGAGTCCACCCTAGTCTCAAAAAACCTTTTTTAATTCTTACATCAGGTTCGAAATCAGCGAATCCTTATGCTGCTAACACATTTACAAAGATACACTAGGGTCCACCCTAGTGTAAAAAATTTTTTAAATTTTAATATATGATTCCAAATCCAATAGGGTGGACCCTAGTGTAAAAAAATTTTTAAATTTTTATATAAGATTCCAAATCAGCGATCACCGCATCTACAAAGAGTATAAAACAAAAAAAAAAAAAACACATATTTAGGGCCCAACCAAGTGGGAAAAATAATTATTTTGATATTCGAACATCAGATTGGAAATCAGCGACTCCTTATATCGCCAGCACATAAGAAGAATAAAAAAATAAAAAATAAAAACTAAAAAGAATAAAATAAAAAACACGTTTTTGGGTCCACCCTTGATTCAAAAACCTATTTGAAATTCTAACATCAGTAATACAGTGTAGTATTACACACATTTGTTGCAGTCTCCATTTCTTAAAACTTAACTGCAATAAAAAGTCTCACGTATGATTTAAGACAAACAAACAAATAAAAATAACAAATGCGTTTTAACGAAACATCTACGTGTCAGAAACAGAGACACATACAGAGAGAGAAAGAGAAAGAAAGACAGAGGTGCTCACTTGCCAACTCGTTTCCCAGTTGGAAAAGGAGCCTTGCTGTATGTCTGCCGGCAACATGCCTCCGAAGGACAGTAGACATGCTCGCCACCATACCCGCTTATATCATTTTTGTATAGGCATGCCCTACGCCGGTATGTCTGCCAAATGAACTGCCGTAGCAGCAATGCTGCATGCATATTATGGTATGAATGCAGAAGGTATACATGTATGTCAAATGGACTGCCCTAGCAGCAATGCTGCATGCATCTCTCAGTAATAATGCTGCATTCATACCATGAGATGCATGCTGCATTGCTGCTACGGCAGTTCATTTGACAGACATTCCCGGCCTAGGACATGCCTATAGAAAAAAGATATAAGCGGGTATGGAGGCGAGCATGTCTACTCTCCTTCCAAGGCATGTTGCCTCGCAGCGTAAAGTTTTCTTTTGTGCTGTTCTTTCTTTGATTGGTATCCGTCAACTTAAGCTGGCTGAATTGCGCAAGAAATGTTGCTGTGTGGAAAAGCAAGTGGCAAGACTAAAAGAAAATTGAAAACGTTCTTTTAAGAAAACGTGCCGAGTGGAAAAGGGAACTTAGAGATAATATTTTTATTTCAAAAATTGTGATTCAACCAGATTAACCCTATATCGCGCAATAACACCAATTTCAATTTTTTACCTAAAAATCTCTTAAACAGTCGGGAATATTTTTATTAATACTTTATTTTTAAAAAATATTTGCAAAAGATATTTTTTTGCAGTTAAAAAGATTTACATATTGCAAGGCATATAGCATTGCTTTTAATATAATAATTCATGATTAATGTAGTTTAATAACTCACAAAAAAAATGTTAATTTTTTTTTTTATTATGAACACTTTATATTAAAATTTAAGACATTTAAATAGATATTAAAAATTTAGCAAAACACAAACTGCTGCCAAATGCAAAACCACACTCTTGCAGCTAAAAATAAAAAATAACTGTTGATTGATTTACTCTCTAATTGGAAAAATTTAGTTTTTGGAATGTTCGTGAGTCATTTATAAAAATTTCGAATTAATTTGTTCTCTTTGAGTTATTTTTCCAGAACAATTACTAAATGTTGCAGATCTGCAACACGGTGCGATATAGGGTTAAATACTTTATATAAAATAATTTTCGTATTTAACTAGGATTACGATTAAACATATTGCTCATTTCGTGTAAGACCGTCACAACTCAAAATTTGGGCTTTTTGAGTTAAATCTAATATATTAATACGCAAACATCAAATGTTGTCGTACGCTTTTTAATATTTATTTTAGAATAAGAGCAATGAAACGTATACCATTCCAAAGGTACTGCACCATAGATATGCCGAATCATGTTAAATTTTTAATTGATGACCTCTAACCCGAAATATTAACGTTATATTTTATATTAATTTTTGTAACGAATCTCAGGGCTTAAAAGAGGTAGA
Source organism: Dichetophora obliterata (assembly GCA_963920525.1). Lineage (NCBI taxonomy): Eukaryota > Metazoa > Arthropoda > Insecta > Diptera > Sciomyzidae > Dichetophora > Dichetophora obliterata. Next base: position 10,430,035 of record OY986437.1, read on the forward strand.
AAAGTGAACGAGGTATCAGATGAAAGGTCTGGCTGCACAGTATGATTACATTTTGTATTAGTGACCTTCGACCTGAAATATGAGCGTAAAAAGAGAATTTCTTAAATAAAAGCTAAAATGTAAGAGCTAGAAAAACATGATGTAAAAGAAAATTTAAGACATTGATAAGATGAGCAAAAAATACCTCAGACACTTTTGGCATCTCTTACGTATACCCTACAATAAGCATTTTTTTATGTTATAAGTGAAATTTCTTAAAAATAGTAAATTTTAAAAAAATGTTCGTTATTTTGACAAAAAAATAATTGTGATATCTCGAAAACTATATATGTTTTCAGTACAATGTATTTTTGTATGAAAAGTCGATGGTTCAGTAATATAACGATATACGAAAGCTTTTTTGTTAATATATTTCACGGATAGTATGTTAAAAAATTCCTGTTATGATGACATCAAAATTATTCAGATATCTCAAAGAATGTGGAGTTTATCAGTACAACGCAATTCCAAGGAATCGCCTCAGAATGAGAAAGAAAAAACGATTGAGATTTCAAGTTTTGATTTTGAAAGCAAATATCTCAGCCATTTTTCAATCGTTTTTCATCAAATTTTCTTTGTCTGCAAGATTAGTTAAATAAAATTGAAGAAATAAGAAAAAATGTACCGTTGTCTTACGAATTCAATGATTTATATTGTTTTGAATAAACCTCTAAAGTATTAATTTTTTGCTCAAAAAAAAGGCCAAATGTTTCTTTGTTGTATTTGATTTCTTATTAAATTTTCTTTTTTCAAACTCTTTCATATGATATATTATTTGCAAAGTTTCATTTGCAGAGCTTCATTTTGGCACATAATTCAATAAACAGTTTCTATCATAATAAATCATGAGATCCCCCCAATGATTTTTTTGATGAAAATTATATTTTTAAAAATGTTGTTTTTATATTTTTTACAAAGTCTACAGCTAAAAAAATAATTTCTGTGAAAAAATTTTCAAATATTTGAAACCACTTCATAGTTATATACACCAATCTATGTTTTAAGCCATTTCGGTATATTAGAAATATGAGTGGGAGAAACAGTTCTTCCGTGTTTCTGAACCGGTTTCGATAATTTTTTTTAAAGAAATTAGAGTAGGGAGAAGGAGTTCACCAAATATTTTTATGACCTTTGACCTGAAATATTAGCGTTTAATGAATATTTCTTAAGTAAAAGCTAAACTATAAAAAATGGAAGAACATGGTGTAAGAGGAAATTTAGACATTAATGCAATGTACAAAAAACATTTTTCGCTATCTCTTACGAATACCCTACAATAAGCATTTTTGTATGTAACATGTGTGAATATATATTGTGATGTGAAATTTCTTATAAATAATAAATGCTGAAAAAATTCCATTTTTTTTGACATCAAAGTTATGACGATATCTTGAAAACTATAGCTTTTCTCAGTACAACGTATTTTTATATGAAAAGCTCTGGATATTTTTAAAAAAATGTCGACTATTTTTCTATCAAAATTATTGCGATAATTTGAAATTTAAGATTTTCTTAGTACAACACATTTTCTTAAAGCAAGGTCATCGCCTCAGAACTAGAAAAAAACGATTGAAATTTCAGAAGGTTGATCGAAATTCAGCCACAGGCGATACTAGCATACAGAAATATGCATTGTTATCACATCTTCAATTTGAGTGAATTCCATACCGATTTGCTGTTAATTGACGGTTTTACAGCTACTTGTGTCATTTTGGCTTTTAGCGATTTCTTCACTTTTTTTTGCATCAATAACATTGCATTTATATTTATACCAAAATTTATTTTAAATTTCTGCATAATTTTTCAACCATAACGACTTAGTATACCATAAACCATTTTTTAAATAAAAATCCAAGCAAGTAACCTAATATTTTTTGTAATAATAAAGTACCAACTCAAAACGTGACATATCTCCAGCTCAAAAGTATGTTATCATATTGTAGCAAAATCGTCACAAATCAAACAGACACTTGCAAAAATATTGCCTAAAAATTCACTATTGACGCAAAATAAAAATGTATGATATTTTTGGTAGAAAATATAATGGCGAAATAATAGCAGTCCTATTATATTCAGATATGTTTGGATAAAGAATACTAGTCTACAAATTTCGTATTCGGTGAACCTATTATCATCCTTGTATCCATTGTCAACGCTGATTTCAAATCTGTACTCAGTTTCTTCCTATATTATAACATTTCCAATACAAATTGTGTTTTATGTTTTTGACACGTGTTTAGTATTATTGATCTAGAGTCTGAACTACACCTGTCGTGTTGTGTACGGTAACGGAGTAAAAATTTTGAGATTATCTAACGAAATATCAACAAATTTTGTATATTTAGATGAAAAACAGACATTTTAAGTTTGGACGATTACAGCTGCGCTAAACAAAAGATACAAAATTTGTTGATATTTCGTTGGATAATCTCTAAATTTTTGCTCCGCTACAGCACATGACACGATAGTGGTTGATATTTTGATTGCAAAGCTGATATTTTGTGAAAAATACAAAATGATATTTTTTATTTTATGGTGAGTAGTTCAGATTCAAGATCAATAATACTAAGCACGTGCCAAAAACGTAAAACACTCTATATATTGAAAATTTTACAATATAGGAGGAAACTGAGTAGAGATTTGAAACCAGGGTTAAAAGTACATATAGGAATGATTAATATGTTCGAGGTATGAAAATTGTAGACTAGTATCATTTATCCAAACATGTCTGAATATAAGAGTACTGCTGTTATTTTGGTCGCAATTATATATCTTCTACAGATATTAACAAATGCAACAAGCAAGAACCTAGCAAGCAGTTGTTCGTGCCAGCCTTTAACATGATATCCCCAATGGGTTGATGTAGGCGTCAACTTCTGCCGTTTCATCGGTCCAAAGCCTGTTGAATCGAATTTATATTAAATACTGATATACAATATAAACGAAACGAAATACTAGGTAATATTGATATCGAGATTTATGTGATTTTCGAGATGATTGCTATGTTGAAATTTCATTTAACTTCGATGAAGTTATCAGTTCTGTTTCCGTACTCTATTCAAGTAACTTGAAGTTGCTTGAAAGCGTTATTTTTCAAATTTTTGAAGCTCGAGAGAGAAGAATAACATGTAAAATGTCACTCTCTATTCTATTACAATAACTGGAATTTAGTACGGAAACAGACCTATCATTTCTTAACTTTTCTCAACTTCAATATTGTTAACGATAGGTCGTATTGTATTGACAACAGTTATATCTCGTTTTTGTATGGAAACAATATCATTTGTTTTGTTGTTTGTTCATAAGAATATATTTAATAAAGTTGCCTTATTTATTATATTATAGCAACGTAATTGAAGTGTTGACATAACTTAAAGAATTTAAGTTCTACTTTTTGTTTCATTTTATTCAAACTGCATTCTTTTTTAAAAAAGCAGGGAAAATATTTTTTAAAATATCTGAAAGTCTTATGCAGCTTGTAAGCTAACCAAAAACCTTTGAAACTCATTTTTCACGTGATCACAAACTGTCACGTTTGCCATCCAGTCAACAAAAAATCGAGTCAGATAGTATCGCTAATTGAAAATATTTACGCACTTAATTTATTATTGCTGCTCATAACAAGAACATTCACAAAAAAGTCAACAACAACAACAACAACAATAACTCAAAGGTGCAAACAGGTGGCAACTACGCACCGTTAATGTTAATGTTGTGTGGTGGAGATGCGTACTGCGACCTAAATGAGATCTATTGTACCTCCTTCTCAAAGCTCCGCTGGGTTTGCGGATTACAGAATTTCATCCAGCCCTATTTCTCTAATGAATTTGAGAATGTTCTTAGGTTCAAGGGATGAAACTACGCACCGTTACATAAACACACAACAAACACGCGTGCTGCGTTGCAGATTCCTGAATACTTCGAGCAACATCCTTTCACATGCAGTTTGGTATTTTAATTTGCTTAAATGTCAGTTTCCCAGTGAGCAATTCAGTCAGGGCTCTCATCACGTAACTTTTAAAACGACTATTGTTTGAACGATGCTATCCGACGATATCGTTCTTAGTTTGCTTCATATAAGTCCATCGCTATCGTCTCGTCTATCGTTGTCTTTTCTACAGTTTGAAAGGCTCTGCAAAACATATATTTAGTGCCAAAAGTGATATTTACTTTTGTGTAGAATTTATTTTTGGATTTGTTTGCTTCAAAAGTGAAAATTTAAGGTAAAATTTAAGAATATTTAATAAGTTATTTTGATGATAATGTTTTGAAAATATATTATTCGGCAGCGACACCTAAGTAAATGGAAATATTGCTACACTTTATTGATGAACATCCGCAGCTGGGCCACAATTACGTCGCAAACATAGTGCAGGAACGACATTCCATCTATTTGTTAAGGACCACTTTAACAAAGAAGCGCCCAAAACATTTTAAAATTATTTTTATTATTTCCAACCACAAAAATAGCCAAACGATACCAAATCAGCTATCACGCCAAGCAATCGTTTCGACGATACCATTTGACAGTTGTTTGCCATACATGAAGCAAGCAAAACGATATCGTTTAGACGATGCATAAAATTAAAGGTTACGTGGTGTTAAAGTATTGTTGAAACGATATCGTCAAACGATTCTCGTCATACGTGATGAGAGCCCAGGCCTCTTGAAGAAAAGGCATGCATTAACTGCTTCTTTTGGCGTCAACACAGTTCACAACATTACTGCATCGATGAGGGCTTCTATAAGGTCTACCTGTTAAAAGGAAGACAAGAAACTTCGTTATTCCTCTGTGATGTTTATGTGAGTCGAAGGTACTGCGTTTTTGTTATTTGATCTTACGGTTTAAATGTTATTATAAAGCTAACAAACTAAAATCTAGGAAATTTTTTTATTTTCAATATGCTTAAAATTTTTGTTGATTACTTGCATACTGAAAACTTAAAAAAAATGTCAATGCTTAAGAGGAATTCTGCTTTTATTAAATAATAGAGTTGAACTAGCTATTCTAGAAAAAAGAATGAATAAAGCGACGCTAAATAGGTATTAATAACTTTTGATAATTCCATGGGTTTTTTCGAAAATATTTTATACAAAAATCCCCTATAACCCATATTTAAAGACGCACTATCCCAGCAAAAAAAAGTGCTTTCCTTAGTCTTCTCTAGAAGTGCTTCCAGAATTTTTTCAATGGAAGATTTCTTTGAGCACTTAAATAAAAGGATTCTAGTAGGTGTTTTTGAGGAGAACTTTAAGAAGGCATTTCATGGAATGGTTTTTGTGGTTCCAAAAAAAAAAAAAAAATTGTACGGAAAGTATCCTTTTTCCCAATTTTCATGCGATTTTAGTGTTGGAAATGAGAAGTGTTTGGGTTTTGTTGGGGTTTAAGAAAAATTTACGTAAAATATCCCTTTTACCGATTTTCACGGCATGTTGGTGTTTGAAGTAAGAAGTGGTTGCGTTTTGTTGGAGGTTTGAAAAATCCCACGGAAAATTAAAAAATACATCAAAAAATTAATTGAAATTAAATGCTATTTGAATGTCTTTGAGAAGTTGCGAATGCGAATGAGAATGCTTTTTGAAAGCACTTCTTGATAAGGCTTAGAAGTAGCCCAATTGGATCTATAGAATGTCTTCTGGAAGCAGTGTCCCTAAGAATGCATGTCACATTTGTAACAAAAATTTTGCTGGGATATGGCAGAACCAATATTTTGCGTGATTTTAGTAATATTCAGGAAAACTATATAACTTAGACATTCTAAATGCTCACTCTGAAGATTTTATTATACTTTCAGAAGAAAGTATATCACTATTAATTTCATAATAATTAAAAGTTTTTTTTTACTTTATATCTTTACATCCACTTATAGTGGAAAGAACATTTCCCATAATATTTCTCACATGAAAATAAAAATAATGTTATCAATTATTTATAGCCGATAGACCTTTAAATCTCATATACACCTATATTTATAATAATACATATTCGGTTTTATGTTTATTTGTTTATGCCTATACAGTTTTCTCTTAATGAAACTCCTGAAAGTACTCCCCTATAAGTTAATAGCCACTAATTATTGCATCCTAGAAATTTTTAGATTTAATATTTAATATTTTTAGATTTAATATTTTGCAAGAATAATTTATTAAAAAAAAAAAAATAATTGAAAACCAACCCTTTAAAAATATAATGAATATATTATCCCATGTAAATGTATTATCCCATTATTATAACTTCCGAAATATTACTTCTATATTATCTAAAGGGGATATTTTTAGGACGTTGAATTTAATATATTTAATAAATGAATTTACCCCTTATAAATGTTTTTACATAAACAGCTATTAATAAGCCCTATTAAAGAGCTTTCAAGTATTACTGGCATTTCTGCTCTTAATGGCAACATTCTGTGGACAGACACAATACCAAATTGAAATACCTTAAAGACATTCAATCGAAGACTATGTCTTAAAGAACTTGCATGTGATCTTGTTCAGGAATTAATTCCACGAAGAGAAAGAATGACAAGAACTCAATCGTCTTTAGATGTTGTCCGATAAACAAGAAGTCTAGCAACCCTCTATTTCTGCGAATCCTGTAAAAAAAGCCAGCCAACCAGCTATATGTACAGTCTGTCCATCATCGATTTGTCACAAAACATACGTTTTACGAGAACTAGTATGTTTACTACATCGTACGACGAGCACAATGTAGACAATTGTCATGAGCACTAGAGATGAGCGATCCGGTGATCCGGAATTGCGTTCTTAGTGAACGTGATTTTGAAATCGCCGTTCTTTTATATGGTGACCGTGAACACGTTATTTTATAACTAAACAAATACATATCCAAGTATGTAGTTGTGAGAGATGACCGAAGCAACATTAAAACTTATACCAAAGTACGCATGCTTACTTGATAGACAGAGACAAAAAATCTCACGCAAACAAAAAATCACTGGTTATATCACGAATCGCTGCAAACGACATAAGACAAAAATGAAACAAAGCTAAATCTCTGATCACTGTTTTTGATGGTATTTTATCACCGCAGATACCAGTGATTTTTTAATCATGGTGACTAAATCATCGGTATCAAAAAATCTCTCATCTCTAATGAGCACACACAAATAATCTGAAGTATAACTAAATTATCTTAAAAAAATGAACTAAGTTGTAAACTTGCATTAAAATATATTTCAGGTCATTTCGTGACCTTGGCATTGCAAGGGCGTATGTTAAAAATATATTAAAAGTTTAAAATATAATAAAGAATTTATTGTAGCTACTTCGGTAGTGCACCAGTCTTAAAATTGTCTTAATTTTTTTAGGAATTTATATTATTCAATGACTAATGATTTTTTTATTTAATTATGTTAAAGTGCACTACCAAACAAAATAAACAAAGTAGTTGCCTTTATTTTTGTTGTCATCTCACACTCGTGTCACGTCACCAGAAATCTGATATTCTTGTTGTCATGCGACGTGAGTTTGTGGAACAAGTGAAAATTAAATAAAATAATTCATTGAACACGCCCCTCTATTTCTGCTTATTGAAACATTTTATTTGTTTCAGTAAACTCAATAGTTAAATTCAGTAAATAGTTAAAATATGAGTTCCTTTGAGTTTTGGTTTTCAGACAGTGACAGCTCGGATGATGGCGAAAAATGAAAAATAAAAAGAAGAAATTTAAGAGATGCCTTAAACCCGATGAAGTTACCTGATGGAGTGTACGTTAAAAATGCAGTTTTGATTTTGTGATCTTATATTTGTTTTCTTTGCAGGTTCGTCAGCTATTTTAGGTTGTCAAAGGACGCGTTTATGTATATATTTAATATACTGGAGAGCAAAATCAATTCCTCGAAGATAAATTTTGGAGTACTTCCTATTATTAAATTGGCTGCTGTTCTACGTTTCTTGGCTGAAGGCAGTTATTTTAATGGCGTGGAAATGATGAAATTGTTTTTGGGATGTTATTTTGACACTAAATTAAAAAATTATTAATATTTCTATCTAAAAAACCCTTAATTATATATTTTTATTTACCTCTTCTGTTCGCTCATCTTCCTCACTGAAAAAAGCAATGCGGGTAAATTGTCACTTTAATTTTCCAAGAATGCGCTTTTAGCAGGGCTTTTTAGCAAAGTGAGTGCGGAAGTACTGACAAATTTTCCCATTCCATACTAACAATAAAACGGTGTTTGCAAGGAGTGTGAAAGGTCTATTAAATTTTAACAAAGGTCTGCTCGAAGGCCTGTGGAGAGAGCACCTATTTAGGAAAAATAATCGAGGCTTACGAAGAAAGTACTTAAGGAATGCATTTTCAAAAAAGCGCTTTTAGAAGGGCTTTTTAGCAAAGCGAGTGCGGAAGTACTGACAAATTTTCCCATTTCATGCAAGCATTAAAATGGTGTTTGCAAGGAATGTGGAAGCAGGGTTGCCAACTTTTGAAAAGCCCAGGCCCGGAGCTTTTTTATTTAATAATTTTTTTTATGGTCTGCTTGCTTTTAATTAAAAAATTAATTTTTTCTTTGGTTTTTTCATACTTAGTCATGTTTAACAATTAGTTTACAACAAATGTGACACAACACAACTTGCATTTTCCCGTGAACTCGTTTTCTTTCAGCAACCAATCTTTGTAGCTTGGTATCGAGAGCCAATCGTTGTTAAAAGATGTTAAGTAATGTTTCCTCTTGCAACTAGATTCCATTATGCTGTTCTCTAAAATAGTTTTGTATCAGTTAATACACAAAACACAAATTATTGACCGAACTTACATAAATTGAACTGCAAACATTAATTAAAAATTCACCCGCAAACAAGGTTAATTTATAAGGTTGCGGCACTTGAGAGAAATGCACTCTTTTCCCGCCTTTGCTCGAACTGTCATTGCGCTTTTCTTTGTTCTAAGCATTCATTTTCATCATTTCTTTTCATCCATTCTGACAGTTCGACCGAGTTCGCTGTCAAGTGCCAGAACCTTATAAATGAGCCTTGGCCGCAAAACTCAAAAGAAAAAGAAAAACAGAAACGAGTTCGTCAAGTTACCAAAAGAAAAGTTACGAATGGTTACGACGTTCCTTCAAAAACGAAGTTCAAGAAATAGAAAGAACGTCAAAGTTATGTTAGCGTTCATTAAGACAAATGGTTCCAACATTCACTAAAAAAAAACGTAAATCAACACTAATAAATAAGTTAAACAAATTTTTTTGTAAGAGAAACTTGATTTAAATATAGATTAGAGCGAAAGCCGGAGAAAATGTGCCAGGTCCGGAGCCCGGAGATCGGCCCTCAGGCCCGAAGTCTCCGGGCGAAAAGGTATGTGTTGGCAACCCTGTGTGGAAGGCCGATAAAAACCTAACGCAGGCCTGCTAGAAGGCCTTCGGACTCCTGCAGTTGCCCACTGGGTTGTTTGTATCTGGGTATGAGTGTATATGCGTAAAGTAAGTGTGTGTGTGCTTACTGTCAGCGAGAATTTTAATTAAACGAATTATTATATTAATTGATTATCATGGTAAGCATTTTATTGAGCTTCATGTTGGCCAACTTTGGCAACACAAACATACGCACACTCACAAAGCCCTAGCTACTTATTAATAAATAAATAATCCGAACTGTTCTTGTAGTTGTGGCTGCTGCTGTATCATGTAAATACTGCAACAATTTACTGCATAAAATATTTTAAATGAAAAATTCTGAACAAAGCCGTTGAAAATGGGCGCATGAGCAAAATTTATTTAATTTATTTATTGACTAAAATTTTTGTAGACGCAGTCACCCTCATAATATTATACTTTGTCTGTTGTTGAGTATCAAAAGTCCATTGGCACAAAATGACATGGCTATGAACATGTGTGCGTGCTTGTGTGTGTGTGTGTGTATATCAACTATTGCGATATTTACAACTTTGTTGACAATTATTGGCGCGATAATCTCCATATTGACAGCATTTGCGGACAGTTTGGCATTTGCTGTCAGCATCGGAGCTACTTTGGGTAGAATACAAGATAGAAATGATAGCAAAGTTTAAAAAAGTTTATTTATTTTTATTTATTTATTTATTTATTTCTATTTTAACTATCAACAATCGTTTAACAGTTTGAGTAATAACATATAAATTATAAAAACAATATGATATAAAACTAATAATATGTAAACATAATTATATTAAAGAATATTACACTTTTATAAATTTATTTTAAAAAATTCTTTATAAATTTTGTTTAAAAGTTTGTCTATTCAGAGTGAGATCAATTTGAGCACTTATGGAATTGAACGCTAAGCACATATTATTAATTGGATCATTGCGGCCATAGTTTGTCCTATGATACGGAATGTAAAAGAAATCTCTTTGCCTAAAATATCTCTCAAGCGCATATATTCTTAAAAGAGCGAGGAGTGGCGCGCAGTCTATATATGTGACATAATTATATCTCGAACAAAAATAACAAGAAAAAATTTACGTCTGGAGGCTAAGGTATTAAGACCTAGAAGAGCACACCTGGATACGTACGTTGGCATAAAATTCCAATTTAATTTAAACATTATGTAACGAGTGAAACGTTTTTGTATTCTTTCCAATCGCAAAGAATCTACCTCGTAATATGGATCCCAGATCACACACCCATATTCCAAGATAGACCTTACTAAAGATAAAAATAACGTTCTAAGGGTATATGGATCCTTAAATTCCTTCGAATTACGCCTCAAAAAACCCATCATCGCATTAGCCTTAGTAATTATGCAATCGTAATGGTTGGAAAAATAAATTTTTCTATCAAATAGAATTCCCAGATCAGATGTAGACTCGACACGTGAAAGACCACTATTTGCGATTAAGTAATTAAAAAAATTTGGTTCTTTTTTCATATAAAAAGACGTAATGTTGCATTTGGTAACATTTAAATAAAGTCTATTAACTGAACACCATTTAATCATATTGTTTAAATCAATTTGAAGAAGCCGATGGTCGGAAGGTGAAGAAACCGAATTAATCAGTTTAACATCATCAGCATACATCAAACAATTAGTATGCTGTAAAAAGTTTGGGAGATCGTTGATGAACAAGACAAACAATAGAGGTCCAAGGTGGCTTCCTTGGGGCACCGCAGAATGGTTGGTAATAAATTTTGAGTAGCAGTTACCAATACGGACAACTTGATATCTATCAGAAAGGTAATTCCTCAGCCAGGATAACAAAAAGGAATAAAACCCCATTAGGGAAAGTTTTTTAACCATAATGAAGTGCTGAACTCTATCAAAGGCTTTGGCGAAATCAGTAAAAATGACGTCAATTTGATTGCCTTTTTCCATTTTAGTTTTAATGAAGTGAGAGCACAGTGTTAGGTTTGTAGAAGTAGATTTACCACTAAAAAAACCGTGTTGAAATTCAGAGATAGAGTTTTTAATTCTAGCATAAATGTGTTTTTTGACAATTGACTCAAATAATTTAGGGATCAAGGGCAATTTTGATATCGGTCGATAGTTCGCTATATTTTGCCTAGAGCCAGACTTATGGATAGGGACTATAATGGATTCTTTCCAAATATTCAAAAGCTGCCCTGTCTTTAAAGATAAATTAAATAAAAACGCTAATGGCTGGACTAGCACAGCTGCGCAGTTTTTTAGAAATATTGGGGGAATATTATCAGGACCAGTTCCTTTATTAATGTCTAGAGTGAGCAAATTTTGTAAGACATCATCATCAGAAAGAACTAATGAACCCATATCAAGAATAGGGTTGTCATTATAATAAAAAGGGCAGTTCACGTCATCTCCGTCGTCTAATAAAAAATTCGATTGAAAATAATCAGCAAAAAGCAGTTTTTTCGTTAAAAAACATATTTTTAGGGAAACCCTTCGTGTTCCTTTTTTTATTCAAGAAATTCCAAAAGTTCTTCGAATTTTCTCTAATATCAGACTCCAGCTTATTAAGGTGAGATTTGTAGAGCGATTCTTTAAGAGATGCGTATTCACTACGCGCCTGTAAATAGTTTTGACGAAATATATTTATTTTACTTTTTTTGAACAATGTGTTCATACGGTTTTTTAATTTTGAAAGACTTTTATTGAACCACTCCGGCTTAGAACTTTTCCTTATCTTTTTAATAGGAACAAAGCAAGTAAATGCTTGATTTACAATTTCGATAAAAAAGTCATAATTATCTGACAAGATATCACCAAAACCCAGACGCCAGTCCACACTCGATAAAAATGTAGATATCGCTGTGTAATCAGCTTTTTTAAATGCAAAAACAAAAGTATCTTCTTCTATGGCAGATGTATCATTAATAAGAATTTCTAATTGTATTAAAAGTGCTTTATGATGAAAACTATTATTTGAAAGAAGTAAATCCGATTCAACACAATTGGCATTAAGCTCATTATCAATAAAAATAAGATCTAAGATTTTGTTCAAGCTATTTGTGACAGAGTGTATTTGAATCAGACCCAAGGAATAAATAGAGTCTAAAAAATCGATTTCCAAATTGTTGCACATCGAGTTCGGAATCATACTTAAAAGATCCTTTGAATAAGTCCAATTTACACTACTTAAGTTGAAATCACCCAATACAATCGGGAATTCATTATCTTTGAGCCTATCAATTACGTTCAAAATATTAATAAAGTGCATAGAATAAACTTCACTTGAAGAGCAAGGTGGAATATAAGATACAAATATATATATACTTTTAATATAGTTAGAACCAACACCATCCCAAGGGCAATCTACACGGACGCATATTTGTTCCAAGATATCGGATGTGTTTAGCAATGATATCTGCTGACAACGATAAACTGCACGGATAGTAATTATGACACCACCACTAATTATGTTAAGCCAGTTGATGTCAATGATCGATCACGGCGAAAAACCTTGAACGTTTCATCAAAGAATTCAGATTTATAGATGCTCTGATGTAACCAAGTCTCCGTTAAAGCGATAACATCAAAAGAACAATCCATAATATTTAAAGAAAACTGAGTGGACCCGAATTTTGGTAATAAAGTTGTAGAAATTTATTGACAGGACTCAAAATGCCGCCATTATTCGATAAAATACTAACATTATTAGATAGTTTTTTTAAGTGCGCTGAGTTTGTTTTAGCGGGCGCACGTAGTTTTTTGAAACATAAAAAGTTTTCACACGCACCCCTGATGGCCAAAAATCTGAATTGTGGACCACACTTACAAGTGGTGCAGGTATGGCTATTTTAAAACTTATAAATTTTGAGTCCGAAACATCTTTTTTAGTTAAACTAAAACAGGAAACTTCCGTTGAAGCTATATTTGCTCTTGATGACACATATTCTTGAATCGCTTGATATGTTGTAGTTGATCTTAAATATGATACATGAAACCACTTTCGGCGCTTTATAACATCTAAGTTTTCGCCAACATAGTCATTATATCCAATAATTGGTTTAATTATTTCTGAATGTTTATTGCTATGTTTATTGTTTGTTGAATGTTTATTTATATGTGAGATAGGTTTTGATGACAAAAATTCATGAGTTGTCCCACTGTCATTGGAGCGAAGGGGAGCATTAGAAACGGAGAAGCACTGACCTTCGTTTTGTTCATTAACCTTAGTGCCAATTATTGCATTATTTCTATCGATCGCAGAAACCTCACTAAGAGAGTTAGTAACAACAATAAAAACAGCATTAACAGCATTAGAATAAGCGGCAGCATTTTCATTTTTAAGAGCACACACAGCATCACCAATCAGAATTTTGGTGTTTTGTTGTTTTTTTTTGTTATTACAAAGTTTTTTAAATGGTTTGAACAGTGCAAATGGATTCATATCAAACTTTGTTAGCATCTAAAGAACATTTAAAAGTACTTAAAAAAAATTTCTTTGGAAATGACACCTCTTGAATCTGAGAGCATTTTGTTCAAATGGATCATCTCTGGACAAAAAACGGAAAAGATTCTTAAAATATATGCTCTTAGAAGGGAAACAATCCCGGACGATTTAATCCCCTTTAAATCACGGGATTTTCTTTGGTATATAAAAAATTTTATTAAATATTCATGAAAATGGAACCATTTCAATTTAAGTTGATATGAATATAGAAATAGAAGAACTTTTTATTGAGGCTGAAAAAGATTGTTAGGACGAAGAGTGTGAATTACTGGAGCAAAGACTTTGCAAGGTTTTAGAAGAATTTACAATATCGGGAAGTCAGCTATGTACTTAAAATTGTCAGATATTCTGACTTAGAAAATAAGTTTGTTTTGTGGTGAAGGCAATTGTGATCGAAACTTACAAATTGCTTACTTACAACTATGGTACAACTATTTCTCCAACTAGCATAAAATCAGAAAAGTGCTTCTCATAAGAGCGTTATATCTATATATTATTAGACAAACAAAAAAATTGTACAATTTTAGCTGTGTTAACGTCAGCATATTCACATAAATCTTACATCGTTGAAAAGGTACTTTCGAGTACATTTGCAGAATATAATTTTTATTCGAATAAGTTGTCATTAAGGTAGGTAAAACTGAGCAAATGTAAAAACCTTTTTTCCCAATGCGACAGTGCAAACAAATAGGAACACAGCTCTGTTGAACATCGTTGCTGTAGCATACACGAGAGAGAAGAGAGTGACTCAGAACACTTCAACAGAGCTGTGTGGCATTGTTGTTGTTGCTGTTTCTTAATTACTCTCTGGAACTGATAACCTGAACAGAATGAAGTAATTTCATTCAATGAACCCAGTGGTAAATAGACACATGACGTAACCAATTATATCTTTTATACCTACAATGTAGCTGCGAGACCTCCAACGCCTGTAGAGTTTCTAATTGAGTTTTTGAAGTGAAAACTTCTTGAGGCGCGTTTAGTAATTTTGTGTAGAGGAAAATCTTTACTTAGACACGAATCCACAAATTAAGAGATATACCATATTTCATACAGTTTTAGTCATATTAGCCAAAAATGTATACAATTTAATAAATTTGGTATGTTAGTGCTATTTAAAAAAAGTTGACATGACTACTTTCAACGGCTGCTAAGCGACAACACTGTTTGTTTATTTGTTTGTTCGTCTTTTATCCCTTTCAGACCTGACGCTAAGCCACTGAGAATTTTTTATGATTTTTGGAGTAAATGGACTTTATATGATCTGAAAATATATTCAAAGCCAAAACTTTGGTATTTTCATGTCCTTCAAGGATTTTCAAGACACAAAAGTTTGTACTGAAATAATTTTTTTTTGAACCAAGTGACAGCAAATCAATTAATTCTTTTCTTCCTTTCATTCAAAATTTACAAGTAAAAAATACGACTCATTAACATTCGTATCCGTAAGACTTGATAATCTTGTTGAATGGTTCGGCAGCCTTCGCAATGTTTTCACGCGCCTTCACTGTTAACTTCTTCATGATGCGGTTGTGTTTGAGTGTGACACGCAATTTAGCCTTGCGCTTACGTTCCAGACTCTTGACAACATCCTGGAAGTGCCATCCGACCTCATGTGAGAGACGACCGAGCTGACAGTATTTACGATCGGCACGCAGAGTCAAAATACGCATGGCAATGGGTACACAGACGCGGCGACGAGCATCGTAGGGGGGTGGGATGCCATCGAAGACACGCAGACGCGCCAGCGCAGCTTGTCCACGCTTTGTTTTGTGTGGGATCATGCCTCTAACAGCCTTGAAGAAGATTCGTGATGGGGCACGGAAGTGGAATGGTCCACGAGCTGGATTGACATTGCAACGTTTGCGCAAATAGGACAAATACTTTATCTTATTCCTGTAGAAATGTCCCGAAAGGTTCAACTCCTCGCAACGTACTACGGCGACCTTACCACCTTGTAGCAGGTATTTGGCAACAACTGAAGCCAAACGGCCAACCAAATGGCCACGACCATCAATAATAACGGCCCTATTCGCTAAACCAGTCATGTTTAAGAACCGCACGGAAATAAAATTTTCATATGTATTATTTTATTTATTAAAATGTGTCCACCTCACTAAAATTGCGCTTTTAGTATTTTAGTAAATGAAAAAAAAACAACTAACGTCCGCTGCTCATTTTTTAAAAAAGTAAGTGTGACACGAGAATTCCGTTAAGAAACGGCAAAATTAACATCAAAACAATATGAGAAGCAAACATAAACAATAATCAGCGCAATCGATACATGAAAATTTGTTTTACATTCTGATTCTGATAACAGCGAGTACAGAGTACGTAAAATGAGTTGTGGATATGTATTAGCCAAAAGTATTCGTTAATGTAATGTTTTTAACTTCGATAAACGTTTTTCAATAAAAATAAGAAAAAAATAAAAACAAAAGACAAATCAATTTTGATATGGTCGAACTTCGACCACAGGCGATACTAGTTTATATAATAATACCTTAAACTGTTCTGTATTTGACTTTTTGCTATTATTTTTTTTCTTTAAATAAATAAAATTTACTAGTCATTAATATTATTTCATTTTTTTATGTTTATTAACAATAAGGGAATTCACAATGGTATCGTGGTATTTTTGTTTTTTGCCATAGTTGAAAACCACAATTATGAGCACCCTTTAAAAAAGAATTTGTGGTTGGGAACCTATCACCGGCCGTAGCCAAGGGGAAGTTTTCGGGGTTCAAACCCCCCCCAGAAAATCGAAATTATAATAAAAAATTTATTAATTTAAATAATTATTTCATTGAAACACTTTAATATGTTCTAAAAAAACTTAACAAATCAAATACTGAAGTTGCGTTTACGTGTTGAAGTCTTTGTTATGAATTAATTCGTGTAAACAATAATAGTGAAAACAAGTGTATCGTGATTTATCGGATCCAACGTAATACATTCAAAATTACCATCACTATTGTTTTCACTACCCTTGACATCTGCAGTTGTAGATGATGGTAGTGATGATGACATTGAAGCCAACAAGAATGACATACGCATGTATACTGAAAAAACCTTTTTGACTCGAACCGCCTAGAAAGATTTTAAAGTTTACTTCAGCCGTCAACTGATTTTAATTTTTCCTCGAGCGGTTCTCGAAAATTTAAATTTCAGCATCCATGGTTTTGGCGCTGGAGTTGGTTGGCTTCCTCCAAATGTGCAAATGGAGCTTATTGTAAGTTCTGCGTTTTCTTTAGCTCTGCGTATAACGGAATTGCATCAACCTCTTCGTAAGTTACGAAAGGCTGAAATAAGTCTACACCTGGTTTAATTTTTGAGGAATGTTTGAAGTTACCCATGAGTTATAAATAAATGACTTACTGTTTTCTGAATTCTAACCCGAGGAAAAGTGTTAAGTCAATTGTTTAAGTTATTTTGTGAATTTTTTGGTTTTAAGATTTATGAAGCTTATATAAAAGATTTTCTGTCTATAAAGCTTATAATTTGAAATAAATGAAATTCGTTCTTATTCCTAAAATTTCTTGAAGCATACATCCGTAACAAGACTTAATTTTTGTTATTTTTTGTATTATTTCCCAATAAAAACTTTCAAAATTTAAAATAACTTCATTTCTATTTGTTTTTAAATTTCTTACAAAATTTTCAAGAAGTTGTTTATTTTATAATTAAAATGCATAAATATACTGATATGTATAAATTTTAGAAATTCTGGCCATGTATGTAAGTTAGGGCGGGTCGATTTAAAAATCGCCCATTTTTCAGTGAAAATCGTATTCTAGAGATCAAAATAAGAAACTTTGCTCGAGGAACTACACCTTTAAAACGAATTCTAATGCTCCAACTTTTGACTTTTGTCCCGTAGGGTCACATTTTGAAAAATCACTCTTTGACCCACTTAGAGTGCCTCAGTCGAGTTCAAATGTATGACCGACCCCCACTAACTTTGGAGGGCACTTCACATGAAAAAATTAGCAAAAAGTGGTCGCCACTGGCATGGGTGGAACGGCCCTCCAAATTTAGTGGGGGTCGGTCATACATTTGGACTCGATTGGGGCACTCTAAATGGGTCAAAGAGGGATTTTTAAAAATTTGACCCTGCAGGTCAAAAGTTGAGGCATTAGAATTCATTTTAGAGGTATAGTTCCTCGGGCAAAGTTTCTTATTTTGATCCCTAGTATACGATTTTCACTGAGCAATGGGCGATTTTTTGCCTCCCCACAAATCGACCTGGCCTAATGTAAGAACTTAAAACCTTTTCAACGATATCTTGAAAGTAAGGATTGCATTAGAAAAAATGAAGTTATTTCAATTTTAGTAAAATAAAATTTTAAAAAAATTTAAAAAGGCACGAAAAACAGCATTATCTCTAATGATGCTATTGCAAAACTTTAAAATTTTTTGATGCAGACTGGAAGAGCCTTTTTCGGCCTTTAATATCTGATGGTTTAATTTTTTTTTACAACTATTCTAACAGCAAAGGTTTTTGCAAAATGTTTTAGCTCACTGGGAATCGTTATAAAATAGATCAAGGTCTATTATAAGAGGAGTACATATGGAAATTTTTTCTAATGGAAGTCGAAATACCTTAATATATGTACATAAATTGAAAATAAAATGAAACAAAAACATGTATATTTTAATTTGAATAAAATAAATATTAATCAAAACCTCCCTTGAGTAAATCCTGGCTATGGCCCTGCCTCCCAATATAGCTTTTTATTACTATGCAAATAAATTAACGATCCAATTTGATATAGTTTATTAATATATGGCATGAAAAGTTTAACCTGCATTTTGAGGCTCTTCCATTTTTGCAATTAGAAAATAGCTGGCAAGCGATCAGTTGTTTATGGAACTTTAAAAACCAATTTCGTTAACCATATCATTGGGCTATGGGGCTACGGGGTTTTTCAACTAACATTGAAAACAACACAATTGTGAATACCTTTATTCAAGGGCGTCCGCAGTGTTTGTTTTAGGGGGAAGAAAAGGCACAAAGGAGTCTAGAATTCACATAAAGAAAATGTAATATATATAATTCTATTTTCTGAGATTTTTGGCACTAATTTTGTTATCATGATACTCCGGTTGACACACGCTTGTACACATAAGAAAATTATATATATTCCAAAGATGGGGTAAAAATCTTTCTCGTATCATGCTCAAAACATTTTCAAATTTAATTTTTTTCATGCACACAGAAAAAAATCATTGTAAAATCAACTGGAAACATAATGATTTTACATGTTTCCCCTATGATTTCGCTTCATAGAGATTTATAGTAAATCATTGTGATTTTCATGTAAAAATCGCTACACATTTTCATGTTGAATCATTATGAAATCATGTAAAGTCATTATGATGGTCATGTTGAATCAATATGAAATCATTATGAAATGCAGCTGAATCCTAACCTCAGGTTGAAATAAAAAGAACTTCAAGTTTAGGTTGAAGTTTTTTTTTATTGAAAAATGAAAAAATGCGTCTTATAATTACAAAACATACCTCAATTTTTCTCCAACTAAATAGTTTTCTCATAACGTGCACGAAGTCCTATGGGTGGTAAAGCTTCCTGTTTATCTTCCTTAGATAAGTACCTTAAACTTTTTTAGTCAACTGAAGCTTCTGTTTCTATTGAAAAGTAATACAGAATTTTGATATTATTTTGTTATAGTAACATAAGTCACATATCACATTACCTTGTTCATCTGCGTCGAAGTTTATGGATTCGACTACTTACACTTGTATTTACTTTTCATTCCACTTGTTTTACTTTTTCAGCTATTTTAATTTTTGACGAAGCTACTTCTCGCGATAAAACTTCTAATGTGCTAGAAACAACGGAACTTCTTCAGCACGCAAAAAATTTTTTTTACATGATGCAATAATAATTTTACTAGATTTCATAATGATTCAAAATGATGTCATAATGATTCTACATTAAATCATAATGATTCTATATGAAATCGTGTTGATTAACTTTTTATATGATGCAATAATGGTTTTACTGGTTTCCATTTAATTTTACATGAAATCATAATGATTTTTATGCTGCTGCCACCATAAAATATAAAATCATGTAAAATGAAATCAACTATGCATCACTATGATTTTACTATGCAAAATTTTTTCTGTGTGTGTAATTTAAAACATTTTTTCTCAACAAATATTCTTAGTAATTTAATAAATTAAATAATGTGAGGTCTCCTTTATCCCTAAATAAAATTGCATTAATTAATACTATTAAACCCCCAAATTCTCCTCTTTTCAAATGAGAATGCAAACATTTCCCAATATTTTTTTTTAAAAATGAATACAAATATTAAGATTTTTAGACAATTTTCCAATTTTAGAGGCCTGTAACCCATAAACCAACTGCGAGCGGCCTGAAATTTATCAGATTTGGATTTAGAAGGTAACAATCGCTTTTCTTGAAATGTTCCCCGTATCGACATCAACTGACTTATTTATTTTTTCAACATGCATCAGTTCTAGCAGCATGAAAGTTACTAAAATTGAGTTTGGAAACATACCTATTATAAAATTAATTTTGTTTTTATTCAAACCGTATGAATAAATACAAAAAGAGGTACATGTATAGATGGTTTTTGGGCTTCATTCATTTTCTAAACATATTCCAGAACCTCCCTGCAAGGCTTGATTCTAAATCCTGGATGTAATATTTATAAGCACGTGTCGCGAAAAAATTCAGAAAATTCTCAAAATGGGTGGACGGTTGTTCAAAAACGTGAATTTGAAGAAGTATAAAATAAATGTTTGAAATCGAGTTTCCAATTTAAATTTTAGTCATAAAAAACTTTTGACCATAAGATATTCTAATGTAAAAGCGTTTTCTTAACAAGAATTGGCCATCAGATTTTTTTTAAAATTATTGCTTGACCTAAAAATAGCTTACTTTATTCAGAATTTCCTAATTTTTTTTGGCTTTTGAAGCTTAGAAGCTTTGCCCTCGCCTAGATCGCTGCAATTTTCTCAAATTTAAATGCTGCAAGATTGTTAGCAATTTCATTAAGATTATGACAGATTCAAAAATTATCCAAATTGGATCATTTTTATGACAGTAAAACGAATTTTTTTTAAGCCGACTTTTGGGAAAGCATTTAGTTTTTTTAAAATAATTTTACTTTGTTTTCTTTTTGTGTTTAACTACTTTAAAACATAAATTCGCTTATATCAAAAGTTCAAATGCGTTATTGGCTTAAATGCCCCTTACCATCTGTTGCTCCGAAGAATGATCTTCTACTAATATAGATATCATTCCTTATCATTCCTCAATTTTTCGTACGAATAGCATTGTAGTTTCTTCCTTTGCATTCGTAGTATTTACTAATGGCTTCGTACTATTTAGTATTAGTTGAGTTTAAAAAATTTACAACCAAAATCGTTCAGCCTGGTTTGTTGAACATTTACCGAATATAAGGAAATGCATGATTGCAAGGTGGCCGTAGTCTACTAAAAGAGTACGTGGCTCGTAAGCTGAAAAAACGTGGTTCAAACCCCAGCTAAGATAGCATTTTTTTTGTTATTAGTAAATATCAGAGCTGTAAAATCGGCATTCATATTCAGAATTTTAAGTACAGCTGAATAACTATATAAGAATGCGTTCAATGAATGCAAAATGGATTTAAAATTATAATTTTTAAATCACATTCATTTTTACAAAAATGATTTATTATTCATTTCAATTATTCATTTTCGTAATTAAAAATAATGAGTTAATTTTTTATTCATTTGAAAGCTATTTTTATATAGGCTATTATTATATAAAGAATTCAATTCACAAAGAATTTCAGAATTTTCAATAATTCTATTGTATTCATTATTCCTTTTTTATTCGTTATTAATTTTTATTCATTACTAGCTGAAACCCGGCGCGTTGCTGCCACTCTCCCTATTCAAACGCCCATAAAATGTTATCAGTTAAACAGCATGTCTAAATTGAGGTCAAATACTGAATTCTGAGACTGTGCGACCTATATCCACAAAGCTATTCGATATAACAAATTGGGGTTGTATAGGAAGTGCCACTCTCTCTTCATCACCGCTAATAGAATGTAATCAATTAAACTGGATGTCTACATGGAGGTCGAATACCGAATTCCAAAACTGTGCGACATATAACTCCAAAACTATTCGATAGCACAAATTTTGATTGTATGGGAGGTGCCACTCTCCTTTTCCCTACGCCCATAAAATTTTAGCAATGAAACTGCATGAGTACATTGAGGTCGAATACTGAATTTTGAGGCTGAGTTACCTATAACTCCAAATCTATTCGATATCGCAAATTTGGGTTAAATTGGAGGTGTCACGCCCCCCCGACAAACTCTAAAAATTTTTATCAGTAAATCTGCAAGCGTAAATTTTGGTCGAATACTGAGTTCCGACGCTGTGCGACCTTGAACTACAAAGCTATTCGATATCACAAATTTTCGTTGTATGGGAGGTGCCACTCCCCCTTGATCAACGCTCATAAAATGTAATCAATGAAACTGCATGTGTACATTGAGGTCCAATACTGAATTCCAAAGCTGTGAGACCTATAACCCCAATGCTATTTGATATCTCTAATTTGGGTTAAATAGGAGGTTTCACGCCCCCTTGTCGTACGCCCATAAAATGTAATTAATGAAACTGCATGTATAAATTGGGGCCGAATACTGAATTCTGACGCTGATATTCAATATCGCAAATTTACGTTAAATGGGAGGTGCCACGCCCCTCTTACCAATGAACATAGATTGAATCAATGAAACTGCATGTGAATATTGAGGTCGAATACTGAATTTCGGCGTTGTACGACTTATAACTCTAAAACTATTTGATAGCACAAAGTTGGGTTCCATGGGAAGTGCCACTCCCCTTTGCCCTACGACGACAAAATGTAAGTATTGAAAATGCATGTATAAATTTAGGTCGAATACCGAATTCTTACGCTGTCAACCTATAACTTCAAAGCAATACGATATCGCAAATTTGGGTTGTAAGGGAGATGTCACGCCTCCCTGTCCAACGCCCATAAAATAAAACCATTGAAACTGCATGTGTAAATTGAGGTCAAAAACTGAATTCCAAAGATGAATTCCTATAACTTCAAAGCTATTCGATATCACAAATTTGGGTTGTATCGGAGGTGCCCCTCTCCCTTGTCCACTCCCATAAAATTTCATCACAGAAACGGTACGTCTAAATTGTGGTCGAATACCGAATTTCTAAGCTGTGCGACCCATAACTCTAACTAAAGCTATTCGATAACAACAATTTTTTATTTATATGTGGGAGGTAAAAGGGGGTGTGGCATTGCCCCTTAAACCATCTCGTACTCAAAGCAAAGCGTACTTACAAAATTTGAGCTCAATCGGACCAATGGTTTCGAAGTATTTTGATATTTTCTTTAAAGTAGGCGTAGATGAATTGTGACCACGCCCATTTTTTCAAAGTTAATTATAGTTATCATACGAACTTATTTACCAAATTTTAATTTCATACGACCAAAACCGTCTTAAATACAGCATTTTTATTGATTTGTGGGCGACAAAAGGGGGTGTGGTACAAAACCTGCAAAGATACACACATGCAATTTCTTATGTGCACCCTCCACACAGACCCCAATCACCCCTGAAAATTTCATTGAAATCGGGCAAGCCGTCTAGGAGGAGTATGCGAACAGGAAGTTTTGCCACTTAATTTTATATATATAGATATCAAAACAGTGGGCGCAAAAGTGGGCGTGGTCAATTTTTCTTTCAGTTAACACTTAAATTGGATTACTACGAACATTTGAAAAAAAATTATCCAAATCGGTCCAGCCGTTTTCCGATTTTAGATAAATTGAAAAAAGTGGGCGAAAAAGTGGGCGTGGTCAATTTTTCTTTCCGACAAAACTTAAATTGGATTACTATGAACATTAAAAAAAAAATTATCCAAATCGGTCCAGTTTTCCGATTTTAGATAAATCAAAAAAAGTGGGCGCAAAGTGGGCGTGGTCAATTTTTCTTTCCGTAAAAACCTAAGTTGGACTATTACGAACATTTTAAAAAAAAAATTATCCAAATCGGTTCAGCCGTTCTCAACTGATGCAATTACCAACGAACGACATTTGATTTTTATTTATATAGATGTATTCTGTTTCCTAGGCTCTCGTATGTAATAATATGACAGCTACGCAGTGAATATTTTTTATTTAAATTGTGAACAAACACACACACACACACACACACACACAAACAAACACTAATAAAATATCCCTGTAGGAAAATCATTTAATTTAAAAGTAGTTGAAAAAGTAGTTGAAAAAGTAGTTTTTGTCAACCACAACTAGTTGAAATTCTGACTTTTTTCCATAGAACAAACTAACATATTTTGTATGGTGATGTCCGCTTAATAAGTCAATTGACTTTCGTCTGCATATGTTTTCAACTACTTGTTAAATTAGTCTAATTTAAATTATTTTTTTAACTACTTTAAAATAAATCAATTGAAAAGCGCATATATTTTCAACTACTTGTTAAATTAGTTAAATTTAAATTATTTTTTTAATAACTTTAAAATAAATCAATTTAAAACAAGTTTATATTCCATTTACTGAAGTTGAATTTAAAAGCATAAAAATTTTAAATTTCTGTACATCAAAGAGATCATTTCTTTTATTGTTTTGAAAAAAAAAATACATACATTTATATAAGCGAAAGCCTAAAATTATTAATATTTGATAAATAGCAGGAAATTTGTAATCTAATAAAAATTTGCAATAAAAACATGTCAAAATCAGAGTAGTTGCCGCCGTAATATAGTTCAAAGCAGAGACTGTAAATAATAATTATTTTAGATTTTTAAACAAAAAAAGCATTATGAAAGAATTGTCGCATAGCCGTTTTGAAGGTAGAATTAGAATGCTCTCACATTGTAGAACTTGATTTCATATTGATTTTTAAAATTTTGATTTTAACAATTTAAAGCAAAACATATTTATTATTTCTGCTTTTTATTTTTTTAAGACATTATGAAGCACTTACGAGATGACATAAATCCCTTAATATAAATTATTCAAACGTAAACTGAAATACTGATTTTGCTTTTAATTTTTTAATAAAAAAATTTAAAATCAATGTTTACAATTTATTTTGTTGTTTGCTGTTTGTTTACTTTTTGGATTAAAAAATAAAAATCAAAACATACCAGTTATTTTGTGGCCAAAAAAATATCGGGCAAACTTTACTACTTACTTACTTTACTTCGGGCAAACTTTACTTTTTATTTTTGCTTAAAAAAAAATCAAAACTTACCAGTTATTTTGTGACCAAAAAAATATCGGGCAAACTTTACTTTTTATTTTTGCTTTAAAAAATAAAAGTCAAAACATACCAGTTTAAACATACCAGTTTAAAAAAATATCGGGCGAGTTTTGCTTCTTATTTTTGCCTTAAAAAACTAAAAAGCAGAAATAATTATTATTTTTTGCTCACAATTTTAAAAGTCACAAAATAATTATTATTTTTTGCTTTTTATTATAAAAAGCATACTCAGTACGGTCTCTGGTTCAAAGTAGTTTTTAAGCCACTTGTTTTGAAGTAGTTTTTGATTTACTTCACATATAATGCAATAAAAACTATTCAAAACTAAAGTGGGTGCCACTTTAATATAATTCAAAGTAGTTCATAAACTAGTTTATTTTAAGTTAGTTTTTTAATTAATTGTTTTTAAAAACAAGTTAGTTTGTTCCTATAGGGATGCGTTTTGCTGCATTTTTTAAAGTCTGCGTAGATTCGATTTCATGTCCTTTGCTTGTTATTCAAAGTGTCGCTAAGTCGAATTGCATAAGTATACACACACATATTCACAAACTTACTTACAAACACATGCACTGAATCTTTCAACAGCCAGTTGAAGCCGGAATCGCAACTAGCTACATAGGAGCAGCAGCTGAAAAAGTTCTGCATAAGTTCTATTCAGATTCTTTGCCCGGCGTACATGACAAGGATATCTGTCAATTTCTGTGTGTGTGAGTGTGTGTGGGTATAATGTGTTGCGCTGTAGTTATGTTTTGCTCCATTGCTATTCATATGCAAAATAATGCTATAAGCGGTTGATGTCCTTTTAAAGAGCAGACCGAGTGCAATAGGGCGTCAGTGTTGGGACGTTTTTGCATTTAATATTATTTAAAAAAATTAAATTTTAACATTTTTATTTTAAAGTTATCGGAAATATGGCATTGGAACAGTGTTGCCAATTTATTGCTTTTAGTCCTAGATCCAGTGCTTTTCGATGTTGCAATACGCTCCATTTTTTTTAAAAACATACAATTTTTTTTAAAAATGTCACTAAATAGAAAAGTCCTAATTTTACGAAATTGTGCTTGTATTTTAGTGCTTTCAGTGTTTTTCTATGTATGCCCGAAAATATAAATTTATTGCACTAAACATTTAAACCTTAAAATAGTGCAAATGTTTCTTGCTTTTCATTTTTACTAATCATTTTTCATATGAATGTCTTTCATAAGAAGAGTCCGCCCAATTGTCCTGTATTTCAACACGCTTTGTCTGTCATCTCAAAGCTTTATAAAGTATTTATCTATAAAATTAAAAAAAATTTTAATACATATACAGACACTTTTAAAACATAGAAAATAGCAGGCAAATCTGGTTGCAATATCGGGCAATAAAACAAGGTTTATAACAATTTTAAATAATATTTCTGTACCTATTTTAATTTTCATTCTATGGCCATAGCCAGAGCTAGGTCGAAAAGTACTCATTAATAATAAATTCCAATTTCTTGGAATTAGTGATGGGTAAGCTCGATGCTTTTTGGTATCGAATACTTTGGTATCGAGTATACTCCGATACTCGATGTTTTTTACTCGATACTTTTATAAGAACCAACGTAATTTTGCAATCGATTCAATAAAATTAAATTTTTTCAATTCAATTTTAAAATCCAAGGTATGATATGGGACGGGCCCGTAGCCAGGATTTACCCAAGGGGGGAGTTTTGATTAAAAAAATATTGATAGTTTTTGATAGCGATAAATCAAAAGGTATTTTAATGTGTATATTAAATGTTTGCTCCCCCATAAACCAAATTGTTGACGCCATAGACTAAAAATAGTCGATTTGATATAAAAATAAAATCAATAAAGTTTCGTGCCGCTTGATAGATAGACTTTTAAAACTAACTCAAGAGACCAATAAATGGAGAAGCGTTTTACAAGAGTCCAAAACATCTCTTGAAGTAAATTTTCTTAAAAAACAGGTATGCATTTAGTTTTTAATGTAATTGTTTTTTAAAATGAGTTAAAAAACATAAAAATCGGATTAAAAGTACCAGAGTTGTGATATTTTACTTTTCGAAAAATGTTAGTTTATTTCTTCTTTCAATAAAAAAAAAATGGCAAAAATCCAAATTTGAGAAATTGCAATGAAATGTTGTGGAAATATTTTCTGAGTTTCTGTTCATAAGTTCCTAATTAACATTTTTGAAAAAAATCTGTTTTTACTAAGGCTTAGCAAAATTTAGAAAATCGTAAATTTTTCCAATATTTTCTGCATAAAAGTTCATGTTTCTGTTCCAAAGGGCCTTATGCACACTAAAAAATTGCTTTTGAAGATATCTGAACAATAGAGACTAATTTCCATACAAGGTTTCAGTTTTTACACAACATTTAATCAAATGGTCTATCAAATTTTTTTAATTACTCAATTACAGGTTCCCTTTAAGGTAAGAAACTGATTATGCAATTAATGAAAGTCCTCAATGAATCCTCATTACTAGAATGAGAAACCGATAAAGAATGTGTAGGTATTGTGCCCGACATAGGGCACTTACGTGTTAAGTGAATTAATTAGTTCTGTAAAAACTTTTTATGTATATTATATTTCTGTGTTATTTTTATAAAATGCTTAAAAACCTTATCAAAAATGCCTCTTTCTTCAGTGACTGCACAAAAGAACATATTTTAAAATCTCTATAAGTTTGAAACCATTCTACCAAACTAGACTTTTTTCAGTTTTCTTCAACTTCATACAATGTCGAAATAAGCTCTTTTGAACAGACACCAAAATCAAAGAATCCCCAAAAATACGAAAATGCAAAACTAAAAAAAAAAACGACAAAACGGTTTGCTATGACATAGTCTTTAGCTATTTTGAGAAAAAAATTACAAAAAACAAAACTGGGATCAAAAAGTTATAGCTGTTGAAACTTGATGATTTTTCAAAAATCCTCAAAGTGCCTGTGTTTGGGCATTTCAAACACAAAAATAAAAAAGATCATAATACTATGTTTCCATCTGCTCGAAATCTGGAGATTTGTGAGATTTTGTAAAGTCCATATTGAAAGCAACAGAGTTCTCTATACAAGTTTTAGATTTTAAAATATTGTGATTTCAACAAAATCTAATACAGAATCTCGTAAAATGCTATGCGGTATCCCTGAAAAGTTATATCAATATCCAGCACTATTCAGCTTGTCAAATTTTTCATATTGACAATTGGCAATGGCAACTAATTAATTATTTAAAAAAAACAATAACACTAATAAAAATTCAAAATGCAAAACAAAGGAAATATGAAAATAAAAAGGCTTGGAGCTTCAGTGAGCAGCAATTCCTTGTAAAAATTTTATAGAAAAAAATTCAAGAGATCCGAATATGGAAAAAAAAGCAACAACGTAATTGCTCCTTCAGAATTGCTCATTCTTAAATTTATTAAATGAAGTCTTAATTGTCAAATGAAATCTAGCTGTCATGACATGCCAGATGGAAACACTTTGAAGTCACTTTTTCAAAATCGCAAGATTTCGAGTAGATGGAAACATAGTATAATAAATTTAAAATTAAATAAAATTTAAATATATCATTTAAAACGATTTTAATAATTTTAAAAAATATTTCTGATTTTTGTTTTAAAAAATTTAGTACTTATATGTATAGTAGTTGTAAATGTTTTAAAATAGCAACTCTACAACATAACCAAAGTGAAATATAACTGTTAACCATTTTAATTGACGTTACTAAACTAGTGATTAATACGCTTATTAAATTTTTCTATTCTAGTTATTAGTTTTTGGGAAAAAAACAACAAGAATGTGAATAGACAATCTTGATCACAAATGTATTAAGTTGGAACTGCGACCACATAAATATAAAAAAATAAACTGGCCCTTTCAGCCCTCGGAAGGACTTTGACCTAGCTTCTATTGATCAATTGTGTTGTGCGTGTTATTAAATGTTTGATCACAAATGACCGAGAACTGGACCTACGTGTTTTATGCCGACTCCGAACGGCTTATGTTCTCAAGAAGCTTTACATGGCAATTTTTACTCTCTGAGGTTTGCCATTGTCTGCAGAGAGGTGACGACCGAACAGAAAAATTAGTTCAATTGAAAAAACTTTCTGTCTGAGCTGGAATTGAACCCGGGCTACCGCGGTTCTTTAGCTTAGGGGCCACGCACTCTACCCACTAGGCTACGCGACCACATAAATAGCAATTTTAAAATCAAATGTTTTTATAAGTTGAAATGCGAGAGGCGGTATTGGGGTATTTCGAAATGAGGTTGCGTTGTCTTAAGTTTTAATAACAGCATCCTATAGCTATTCTTTCGCTACACACGCTTGTGCTCTTTGAATTGTAAACCTCTGCACGAGTGCGCTGGAAAAGCATTTCAGAACACTGATTTGTGGAGCAAGCGTTGTATGTTCGGCTTTCATTAATTAGAACAAACGTAACACTACAGAGAGCACTCGTCGCGTGAGCAGAACAAAAACAAAAGAAAACCGAATCAATATTATGCTTGAGTCGTCAGAGAAGAGCGCAGCAGAACGAAATGACTTGAAAGTTATGTGATGAACAGCAGAACGCTTGGAGTTATGATGTGTTTAGGTTTCATAGTTTCTGCATTTCCTTCTGAAGTAAGAATTATCTAAAACGCCAAAAAAAGGAATTTTCTTATTGTTTATTGAAATTATAATAAGAGACTTTTTTATTTATTATAAAAATTAGTTTTTTGCAGCGAAGCTTTTTTTAATTTTTACAATATTTAATTCAATAAAAGTTATTAAAGAATTAAAAATAAAATTATTTTTAAGTAACAACAAAAAAATTAATTAAATTTTATTATGTTGCTTATGAGGATATTTCCCTGTTGTTTTTACTTTTACTATTGGTGGTAGTTTTGTTGACTATTGTTTCTTGCATTCTTATGATGTTGGTTTGTTGTTATTGTTGTTTTTTCTGCTGATGATTATAATGATTATTAATTTGTAAATATGATTACTAGTAATGATGTGATTGCGTTTGTTGTTGTTTATGGTAGTATTGGTGTTGTTGTTGGTCTATTGCGATGATGTTTATGTTTTTCATTGTTATTATTTTGTGGTAGATCTTAGTAAAACTGAATGATCTAGAAAAATGTGATTTCGGAGGGTATTTCTTCAATCGTTTCAAATCTAATTTTGTTGAAATATTTAAGGTAATTGAAAAATAACGCCAGTATTTTATGCCAGGGCCTTAGTCAGTAAATTGTTTTCAAAATTAAAATATAGGGACAATTATTTGTTTCATTTCAATATTACGTTTAGTTTTTTATATTTTATATACAGTTGCGAACAAAATAATAGCAGTCGTCTTATATTCAGATATGTTTGGATAAATAATACTAGTCTACAAATTTCGTATCTGGTAAATCCATTCTTATTCCTATATGTCCGTTTAACCCTGGTTTCAAATCTGTACTCAGTTTCCTCCTATATTGTAACATTTTCAATTTACAGGGTGTTAAACGTTTTTGGCACGTGTTTAGTATTATTGATCTAGAATCTGAACTACTCATCATAAAATTAAAAATATCATTTTGTATTTTAGAAAAAATATCAGCTCTTCAATCCATATATCAACACTATCGTGTCATGTGCGGTAGCGGAGCAAAAAAAGATTATCCAACGAAATATCAACAAATTTTGTATCTTTTGTTTTACGATAATCGCCAGTGAGCTAAGCCATTTTGCAAAAACCTCAAAAATTCATGTTTTTCGTAAATATATTGGCTGGTGTAATAGTTTTAGCAAACTTCAAGTTAAAATGAAATGAAACAAATAATTGTACCTATATATTAAATTTGAAAAAAATTTCATCAAGATTCCCTCCCATGGGTAAATCCTGACTACGGCCCTGGCATAAAATACTGGCGTTATTTTTCTAGTACCTTAAATATTTCTAAAAAATTGGAGTTAAAATGATGGAAAAAATACCCTACGAAATCACATAAAATAATACTTAAATTTGCAAAATATCACGATTTGAACATTAAAATCGAAAATATGCGCATATAATATGCACTTAAAACTCTTAAATTTTCGCTAAAAAAAGGTAAAATATGCAATTAAAAATATTTTTCTTACATTTTATTATCGGTTTAAAAATAAATATTGCATTTAATTAAAAAAAAAACAATACTAAATTAATTTATAAAAAAAATAAAGTGCATTTAAAAGTACCTTATAATTCAAAGTTATCTTTTTCCAAAATATTTCGTGTTGAATTTTAATGGTTGCAAATCAAAAAAGTAAAATATGCAAAAACCACATGAATTTGAATAAAATTAACATTAATAAAAAATATACGCAATTAATATGCAAAAATAAGCATTTTTTGTAAAATATGTAAAACCATGCATTTATTACAAAATATTCAAAAATGTGCACTAACTATTGAATGCCATTTAGAAGGAATTTATATGATTCGCAAAGATAACTTAACCATTTGCGCTTTAATATGCCCAGTAAAAACAAGCATTTGCATGAAATTAATAGCCCTTAATCTCTTTGCCAATGTTCTGCTGCGTTAGGTGTAATCGATGCTTTTCTCGCTGTTATCAATCAATTTTGTTTTATAGAACGAATAACATCGTGTTCTGGTAAAGCAAGCGGCGAACAAGTTCTGTTTTGAAGCCGACGAGTGCTCTGCACTGCTCGGTTCTTGTCGTTTAATGAATTGGTTATGTTCTGCTTGACTTAACAGAGTTATGTTATGTTCTGAACTCGGCACTGTTGGCTCTACTGTTGTAGAAAAAACGAGTGCATTTGTGCAGAGGTTTATTGTAGTGTACCATTCATGACAGCCGTACCATCGCAACCCTGCCCGAACTTAAAATCGCAATCAATGCCGAAGTCCTTATATTATCTAGGATCTGAAAGCAGAGGTTTCAATTCAGTTCAAAATTGAAGTGGTTTGCAACTTTTTACGCTGTTGCGTTGTAGTGGCCTTAATGCTAATATATTAGATTTTTATACTTTCTAGACCCTAAGGGAGGGGTTTTAACCACTAAAAGCCCCCCTTGTCTACGGGCCTGATATGGGATATTAATTAATTTGATCAATGGAGTATTGAAGTAGGCAAACAATTGGCTAAGGCAATTGAGCCTGAGTTCACAAATCAGGATACGGTATCATCTGATGATGCATTTACTAACGCTTTGATAAACTTAATAAAATTAGACTCCACGGAAACTTTTTTGAATAAAATAAGTTAAAAGGTAATGTTCTATGAATATAATCTGAAAAATTGAAAAATAAATGTAATCTGGAAAAGTTAGTAATTGCGTTGGTACTAAAAGTTCACTAGATCAAATAATTTTTTATTATTTTTCGTTTATGAACAATACTGTTACCAGAACTTAGAGGAATCAATTTTGAAAAATAGTTATTTTCCTAGAATTGCGAGCATTTTAAAGATGCGAAGAAACTGAAATTTGAAAAGCGTCTATTTTTTTCATGCCGAAAACGCGATAAGACACCGTGCCTCAATTTCCTATATAATATAGAGAAAAACAAAAAGTATCAAGTCTTTTTCGGTATTGAGTATAGGTAGGATACGAGTTTTTTTTTTGGTATCAAATATAAAGTACTCGATACCGAAAAATTCCCCATCATTACTTGGAATAAGCAATTGGTAGTTGGTCTTCTCAATTTCTCAGGAATTTAATTGGAAAAAATCGTCTTTTCCATTTCAAGGAATTGAGGTGTTCAATTACAACTCTTGTAATGGAATTGACGATTTTTTCCAATTACATTCCTGAGGAATTGAGAAGACCAATTACTTACACCTAATTTCAAGGAATTATTGTCAATTCCATTACAGGAATTGTAATTGGTAATTGAACACCTAAATTCCTCGGAATGGAATTGGAAAAAATTTTCAATTCCATTACAGGAATTGTAATTGGTAATTGAACGCTTCAATTCCTCAGAAATTGAATTGAAAAAAATTGTCAATTTAATTACAGCACTTGTAATTGGAAGTTAATATTTCAATTACTTTTTCATTGACTCAAAACTTCTTCGTTTTTTATAACAAAACTTTATTCGACTCGGTCTGTTAGTAGGTTAGTAAAAAATATTTACAAATTGAAGTTTTTTCTAAATGACCTTGTTATTTATTATGTTGATTTTATATGATTTAAATACAAATTCTAAATGTTTGTTAGCTTAAATCATACTTGATTTTAAATACAAATTCTAGTTCTTTGATAGTTTAAAATCGTTTATTGAGCTAATTGTTCTAACTTTGACCTAAAGCTTAATAAACGATTTTAAACTATCAAACAACTAGAATTTGTATTTAAAATCAAGTATGATTGAAACTATCAAACATTTAGAATTTGTATTTAGGCTGTGTGCGAATTGATCTAAATGCGACCTAGACTAAATAGTGTCGATAAGGCAGTGCTTCCTAAATAATTTAGTAAATTCTCGAGCTACCTAAATGCTTCTTAAATTACGAAGCACTGCCTTATCGGCACTATTTAGTTTAGGTCGCATTTAGATCAATTCGCACACAGCCTTAAATCACATAAAATCAATATTTACAAATATTTAAAAATAAAAAAAGAGATCAATTTGGTAATTTTATGCTATATTTTGAGTTAGAACAAAATATATAGCTGCTACGCTACCTGTACCCTGTACAATTTTTCATTAATCTACTTTAAAGCATTTTTTCCAATTCTATTCCTTAGGAATTGAGGCTTTCAATTACCAATTACAATTCTCGTAATGGAATTTACAATTTTTTTAAATTCCATTTCTGAGGAATTGTGGTGTTAAATTTCCAATTACAATTCCTGTAATGACGGTGAATTGACGATTTTTCCCAATAACATACTTTCTCATTCCAAGAAATTGGAATTAAGGTGGAATTAACTTCAAAAGGAATCATTTAAACCCAGCTCTGGCCTTCATCTGGGCTGAATTGATGAAATCATTAGATCGTCAACTTTGAGATTAGCAATGACTTACTATTTTTCTCCATATAAAACTATTAGGTCTAATATGCTTTATAAAGTACTAGCTGATATACCCGGTGTTACTCGAGAGTCATTTATATAAACATTTTAACATACACTTCTCGATTAAATGTTTTTAAAATCGGGAATAATGAAAAACATGTTGAATTTTATTTGAATTTTATTTTATTTAATTTTATTTATCCACCGTTTGCTAGGTAATTGAACGAACATTGATCCAAAAAAGGTTAGGAAAATTTTTGTTGTTGGTGGTTCCATCTCTTGCGGTGAGCTAATTGAATTCAATGAAGCGGTACGAAAAACAGATTTTAAAAATTAAAAAGAATTTTTATATTTACTCAATCTTAAAGCAAGCACAATTACCTTTTCAACAAAATAAAAATTATGGTGGGACTCAATGCGTCCTTGAGATATGGACATTTTAACGTCTAAACAAAGATTAATATTAAAAAACATATTGAACTTTTTAACAAAAAAAAATGTTAATGAAATATATTAAAAACAGCAGAGTTATTGGCATTAAAAGTAAAAACTTTGTTTTTCATATATTTTTTTTCTCATTATTAGCTATCAATGTATTATGAAAATTCGTTGTGCTAAAAATGATTGTACCTACTAAAATTTCTAAAAAAAACTGGCAGTACTGCATTATTTTACTTTTGAAAAGTTTGGTAGCAATAGCATTTTCGCAAAATATTTCGCAAAACTTATGTGCTAGCTGCATAAGAACATCAGATATTCTTCTGTAAGCAGAAAATAGCGCCACCTGTCTGTAATCCCAATCGTGTGGGGTTAAATTTGAAGAAACTTTTGAAAAAACATAATTCAGCTATTCAACGCAAGGTGTACGTATAGTTTGTACCCACACCTCTTACACATGTGGCGCCATCTATCTGTGAATTTAACGCACAGATCAAAACTAATGAAATAATTGTGCTGACCAGATGCGCATATGTTTTTTTATATCGCCATATAGCTGAAACTGCTTACATGAAAATATTAACTTTTACAGCATTCTTATTCACAGTCATCTTTTCGATAAAATTGTGATATATATACAACATTTAAAGTACCATTGATAAAGAACTAATTGACAACGGTGACACAATAGTGAGAATAAATACAGCCTTCACAACAAAACAAATTTAACAGGAGGGGGGCGGGGGGTGGGGAGGCAAAATATAAGTAAGATGATCACTATAAAGAAAATTTTATATAATACAAAATGTTCGTAATTACTTTAGACACACAACTGCATTCTTAGAGATATATGGGGACATTCAAACTATATAGAGAATTTTAACACAAAACTAAGTTTTATTAATAGTCTGGTATGAAAAAATAGATTTTTAGCCATAACTTTTGATTGGAAAGAGATATTGAATTTTATAAAAAATATAAAAACAACATTTTGGAAAAAATAAATTTCGCGAAAAAAATCAAAGGGGGTAGGTACCCTTGTTGTTTTGATGACAAAAACAGTAAAATAATTTTTGCGCTTAGCTGGAAGAATTTTTGCAAATAAGTGCTATGTCATATGAAAGGTAGCCAGATGTGCAATTTTTAATTGATTTCGTTTTTACAACAACAACAATTTTTGAGTCATTTTTTGAGTAAAAAGTCAATATTTTGGACCTTTTTTGACATAATCATAAAACATATATACACTGACTTAACGGTACAGTTCAACCTATTTTTCTGAAGTGATTTTATTGAACTTTTGAACAAAAAAAATTTGAATGAAATATATTAATGGACAGCGGAGATATTTGCATCGAAAGACCAAACTTTGATTTTCATGTCGTTTTTTTCTCATTCTTAGGCAACGATGTTTTATGAAAAAGTCGTTATACTGAAAATTTCTCCAATTTTGAAGATATGTGAATGTTTTTGATGTCAAAATAACAAAATTTTTTTAAAATTAAATACAAAAAAATCTCCGATAGTAAAAAGTTTTATAATAACAAAATTACCGTTAGTTGAAAAATTTTAGAGGGGGCGTGGCAAAAACTAAGTATGTAACATTTTAAGTTGGGATGTACTTAATATGTATACCTAGTTTGAGCAAAATCCGTTGAGCCGTTTAGATTTGTATAAAGGTCAAACAAACAAACAAACAAACAGAAAATGAGTTTTATTACTATAGATAGCAATAATAGAATAACAAGGAGTAATATTTTTTGTGATTTGGTGTTTAGTGTTTGTTTGTTTGCCAAATTAGAGCGTTTCTTTTTGTAAGAGTTCGATTTTTGGTACTTCTAAAATGTTGTTGGGGATACAAGGATTTCACAAGTTTTTACTATTGCTCTGTTATTTAGTAATAAAGTAAAAAAAAAAGACTTGAAGAGATTGAAATGATTAAGGTTACGTTCGAATTTATATATATAGCAAATTTATACATTTTTTAATACATATATCAGTTACTGCTTGGACTTCAATTCCATATAATTATAAACAGGATGTAGGTATAGTAAAAAGTGTAGAAAGTAAAATATACAAAAACTTTGATAAAGGAAATTCTTTACGAGTGCATTTCTATAAATAAACTTGTTCAGAAAGTATATACAACCTTAACTTCTCAAGTTAAGAGAAGGTCCAACACTGTCAATTTTTTCAAGTCCCTGCCAACTTGCATGGAGCAACCTTAGAGCAGCGTCATTTTTACAAGTTGCAGCAACGTTTTGATTCTAATATGCAACACATGAGCTTTTAATTTACTGCATACCTTGAGGCGCTTAACGCTGCCATCGCACTTATTCCGCACTCTCGCTTTCCCTGGATGTTGCTTGCACGCACTCCCTCACCATCTTTCACTCTGTCCCCCACTTGAACACCCAAACCCACACCCACCTCCCTATCCACCCGTTCTGTTCTGTTCATTATTTTGCTGTCAAAAAGTCAGTCAACAACGCCAACGGACATTTTTTCTTTGGGAAAAGGAAAAACTTGCTGATGCTCTGACAGTGATTACAAGGTAAAAATGCTGTTGAGTTTACAGCAGTTGTTGTTGTTTCTGCTGTTGCTTTTGTTGCTACCATCTGCTTTTGAACTTAAAGCAGTGCGTGGTATTGCGTTTCATTGAGTGACATACTCGTTGAACAGGACATTCGGCTTAGATGTTGCAACATGCAGAGTTTTTTTGACAGCATCTTGTCAACATTGGTTAAACACTAGCGAGTAATCACAATTTTTGACACTTTAAGAAGCTTAACTATTAAATTGCTGCTTGGGTCTAGACGGTAGAGTCTAAAAACAAATTCAAAGAAATCCTTGCAAATGTTATGACGTCAGTAGCTCAAAAAAGATGGCACCTCTGCCGAGCTCATCGCTGCAGCAGCAGATTTTTGCTTTTCTTTGCTGCTGACAGTCTGCCATCCTGATCGCTCCGGGTCCATTTAGAAGTGATGATTATTATTTTCCATTTGTAGAAAATTAAAATTTTTATGCAAACAAAACTTTTCATCAAAAATCACCAAGGGCTAAAAAAGAAAAATAAGCGGCAAAAAAAAAAAGAAGCTGATACCACAACAGGCGCTTTTGAGTGACAAATCAAAGGCGGACCGCACTGTTTACCGAGGTGAGCTGAGCTGAGCTTGTAAGAGGGGCGGGTGGAGGCCAGAACAAGCGCGAGTATTATTTTTTTTTTCGAAACATGAAAAACACATTTAAAAAAAAAATAATCCCGATAAAGTTCTTTTGTAGTGCAAAGTGTAGTGGTTGGTGGCAGAAGCAACCAGTCTGAGGGTCGCGGGAGCAGCTAAGCTGCAGAGCCATAGCTGCAGCCACACCTCCTGCAATGCTGCAATGGACACCACAGATCATTGTGTGGGCTTTGCGTGTGTTTGTTTGAATGCATTCGTGTGAGAGTGTGTGTGTGTGTGTGTGTTGGTGTTTGTTGGCATGCTGCTATAATATCACGCTACAACAAATAATTTTTATGATTGCAACTTTTCTATTCTAGTCTTTTATTCTTTTGCGTTTCAATGCCTTTCTTTTGTTTAATTTTTAATTTTTTCACTATTTCATTTTTATTTGCTATTTTTTGTTTATTATTGTTGTTGTTGCTATTATAATTTTTTCTATTCTAATTCTTGGTTGGTTTGCTTCAGAAGCTTTTGATATGTATTTCAATTTGTTAGTGATGTTGTGCCATTGTTTTTGTCCACCGATCTGTCTGTCGGTCTGTGGTTGCTGTATACGTGGCCACAAAATGACACCATGGTTGCATTCACCATATTTAACACACACACACACACTCTCCCACTAAAACACTCTTAAAGACTTGGCCATCTTCGGCAAAATTAGTCAGCAAAAAATTTTGAAATACTCATCTTTAATTTTACTGCATCTTTATGTAAAACGAAACGAAGGCTGAAAGTCGTGAAAGGAACGAGCAACAATATTTTTTGATATGGAAAAATATATTGCTTACCGTGTCTCGCACTACGTTTAGCCTTCGTTTCGTAATACATAAAGATGCAGTTAATGTATGAATGTTTTGTTTTAATGACAACTCTACTGCTCTCAATAACTCAAAATTTTGATAATCTTCTAAACTATCTAAACATAAACAAACCACCGCTTAGTATGTACACAAACCAATTTTAAAGACATTTTAAACGTTGCAGTAGCTGTTGAACTTTCGGAGAAATTTAGAGCCAACTTTTATGAAAACTTGTAAAAAAAAACATGGACGGCACTGCAAACGCACTTATCATGTCTCCTCTTTGTGCGGTGCTTTTCAAATATATAAGAACAATATTTTAAAATTATGTAACAAACTGAAATATATTTAAAAAAGAAAGTCAAAAAATGTTTATATTTTTCTTATTTTCACCACAAAATCAACTTTTGAGTCATGTTTTTATAAAAAATTTAATAGTTTGAACTTTTTTAAAATTTGTATTAAGTCTGTCTATTTGAGTTAAGTCTGTTGATTGGACTTTTGAACAAAAAAATTTAAATTTTAATATATTTAAAAACAGCGAAAATATTTGTATCGAAAGTAGAAAATATTGATTTTCAAGTTGGTTTTTTCTCTTTATTAGGTAACTATGTTTTATAAAAGAGTCGATGTACTAGAAATTTCTAAAATTTTCTGAAGGTTTCACTTTTACCGTGAGTATCGGCCACACACATACTTTTTTATAGCGCCTGTTTAGTCAAGTGCTAATTAAAAAAAAAATCATGTAAGAAATTGTGTGTGAGATATGATGCATTCATTTTTTTGCGGATTAAGGTACATTATCATTTAAACAGCCTCCGTAGCGTTGTTTTCAGGACTTCATTCAAGAAAACCAGTTATTAATGACATAGTTCGAGCTGATCTTACTAATGCACAGGTAAACTGTCTCATTTGTTTCATTTTGACAAAAAGTAATAGTCTTAAGTATATACTACAACTACTAGATGAAGTTATTTTGATTTTTGGGGAGAATATTCCTTAAGGTTAGTGAAATTTCTAGTAAGATAATGCGGCAATTTATTTATAATTCAAAAAGGCAACAAAGGAGTTTTTGAAGGACCGTAATGTAGCCGTTTTGGAATGGGCCGGTAAACCCCATTTAAACCCTATTTAGAATATGTGGGCAATATTACCGAAGTTTGTTTTCAAGGATGGCAGACAATTTTAAAATGTAAAAAGCCTTAAGCCTGCAATAACTGTCGAATGAGATAAAATTGATTAAAATAATGTAAAAGCATTAATAAAGTAAATGCCTCGGCGTCTCCAAGAAGTAATAATTAAAAAAAAGTTTTTATCCTAAATACCAATAATTTAAAATTTGGTCTTATCAATTGTTCATATGATATAAATTTTTGTTTTTTTTTTTGTATATTTTATTTTAATAAAACTTGTTTTCTATACATTTTCTATATAGATGCTATTAACTCTACAAAATAGTGATGGGAACTATCGAATAAAAATGTTCGAGTTATTCGATAGTTCAAAATCATTCATTCATTCGATAGTTTTTTTATTCGATAGTTTTTTCATTTGCACTTCGTTTGCTTTCCTTCAACTGATTGAACGAATCGTGAGTACTGAAAATTTAACTTAAAAGTACGTTTAACTGATTGATTTGTGTTTAAATGAAAATTATAATGATATCGCACCAGTTATAAACTACTTAGAGGTTTTTAAATCGAATAAATTAATATTTTTTTTATTAAAATCATTTGCTTTGTACTAGGTACAATTTTTGCAATTCGAATGAATGAATAATTTATTCGATAGTAAAAATCGTACGACAGTTCTTTGTACTAGTTACTATTTTTTTAATTCGAATGAATGAGTGAATTATTCGATTGTTCAATTCATTCGATAGTTTCGTGCACTATTTACTATTTTTTAAAGTAAATGAATTAACGAAATATTCGAACGAATTGTTCGATAGTTGAAATCATTCGATAGTAAACTATCGATGGTTGAAATCATTCGATAGTGCCCATTACTACTACAAAACACTTGATAAAAAATATATACTGTATCTTTAATAAAATAAAATATTTTTAAACTTTTCGGTTGGTTCTATCATAACTTCATGTACTGTAGACAAAAACAATTTAAGCAGATCTATTTGTTTATATATTTTTACTGTATATTTTTGTAAAATCTTTCAAATTTATTTTTTTAAGGTATTAAATTTCAGTAAAAAATAAGTATATGTACTGATTCCAACACAAAATCAATTGCTGAATCGAATGCCATTATCAGTGTTTGCAAGAATTAAGTTCATTAATCTCCTGAGCTCGGTCAAAGTTAAAAAATTTATCTTTTCTTAGATTTTTTTGGCTTTAGCCAGTGGTGGGCACACTAATATTATTACAGTTTCTGTAATCTTGTAGTTGTGGTAGTTGAGTCTCGCC
This sequence comes from Dichetophora obliterata, assembly GCA_963920525.1. NCBI lineage: Eukaryota > Metazoa > Arthropoda > Insecta > Diptera > Sciomyzidae > Dichetophora > Dichetophora obliterata. The sequence goes on from OY986437.1 coordinate 10,471,150, forward strand.
CTCAGCACTAAAAAAAAATGGTACGGGTATCAATAAATATGACAATTGGCTCGTTTGTCCAATATTTTATTTTTAGCTAACATTTAATTTTATTTCAATGTTTTTATTTTGATTCTTAAATTTAAATCAAAATAAAGAAAAAAATTTTACAAAAATGATTTTTTAATAAAAAAAATTTTTATTTAAAACTTAAATCTAACAAAAAATGCAGAATTAAAACAAGGTTTCAATCCAAAAATATGATAAAGAATGTATTGTTTACTACTTTCAGTAAATTTTTATTGAATTTTAAAAATGAAAAATAATTTGGAAATTCAAAACCTTCTCCAAGGTTTTACTATTATGATGACGTCACTTTGTATCGGAGGTGGGCGGAATTTCCATTTTTTTATTTTAAATTGCAAAAATCGAGTGCATTGTTAGGATTACAATAAATTTGCAAAATCTTAAGCCATTGCACTTATTGGAATTTAAGGAGATTTTTCTGGCTTCATAAAAACACTTTGTATGGGAGGTAGACGTGGTTGTCATTAGATTTGTACAAATTTCATACCTAAAGTTCAATTTTGCATATATGCAAAATTTGAAGTGATTGTACTAATTTTTGTGGAATTTAAAGAAATTTTACCGTTGAGATAAAGTCACATCGTATGGGAGGTAGGCGTAGCTTTCATCCGATTTTGCTTATATTAGAACTTGCTCTTTATTTTTAAATAAAAACCTTATACATTGAATTTCGTTTTGATAGACTGACAGACGGACATGACTAAATCGACTCAGAAGATGATGCTAATCAAGAATTTTTCTATACCTGCCACGCCTCCTTTTTGGCGTTACAAACGGAGTGACAAAGTTATATATACCCCATATGTATTTGTTATAAGTGGGGGTCTAATAATTTTGCAAAAAGGGGTTTTTGCCTTAAGCGCACTCGGTTTAAGAGATATTGAACTCGAAATTTCATATTTCGGATCCTCTTAATATCCTTCTCCATATTCACTCCCTAGTGCAGGAATCAGAAATAAGATTGCGAAAGAACTCATCTTATATAGATATATAAAATTGTAAAAACCTAAGCATTATACAAAAAAACTTCAGACACCTAAAAATGAGTACATTTCAAAAAGTGAGAAAAAATATTGGTAACTTCGATTTCCATACATTGTTAATATTGTCTAAGAAAAGGTAAAACTAAAAGAAGGTTTTCAGATTTTTATTTTACCGTTTCTATAAACCATAATATAATAACGCATTTTACTATATATTGTTAGTTTTGGTGAAAACTGGTGAACTTTGTTCGAAAATATTACAAAATATGGAAGAGAAATTTGAGAGGCTATAGAAAATTAGGTTGGTAAATTAGTGATTTTTATAAAAGTTTTCATCAGTTTTTGTTAAATTTCTACTTTTCGTTATTCAAAATCGATTTGATCCTTTTCACAAAGACGAAAGTTAAGACATTTTTAACATTATTTAAAAGTTTCTAAAAATAACAGAAGACGGGTAAAATATACATTACGTTATCATCCAAAACGACGGTTTTATTAAAAACATAGAGAAAATCTTCTGAAAATCTGTCATTTTTTAAAAGTAAAATCACATAGTCTTAAGAAGAATCTTATTGTTTTCTATAAGAAAACTTTTTAAAACTATAAAAAAGTCTTATTAAAAATATGTGATTTTTTATTAATTTTAAAACTTATCTTCTTGATACTTAATTGGGATATATTATTGATTTAATAAGTTTTCTTTTTAAAATTTAATAAGTGAAGCTTTTTAAAGCATAACGGAATCTTATTTACCTTTTACCTGAAAATGTACTCGCCTTTAATTGCCTATAAAATGAAGGAAAAGCAATTTTTGTAAAATTTTATTAATATTTTTTCATTACCCTTATATTTAAAACAATGAACGAAAAGATAATGTCTTTTGAATGTACTTCTACTTTTAACAGAGTTCAACATTTTCAAACCATTTTCATGGACTTAATAAAGATTTAAGCAAGTATTTGAGGAATTTGTGGAGATATATAAGCGAGATATTTTCTTCTATCCATTAAATTTCTTCAATTTCTGCTTAAAACAAAGTGGAATCTTTCAGTTATGCTGACGCCACTAAGTTGACCATCAAGCAATTAACACCATTTAGGAAATCTCTGTAGATTGTTTCAATAAGAACAACAGCAACAGCAACAGCAACAGCAACAATAATAACTATATCTATAAAAACAATTAACAAGCAATAGCTAAAGATTTGTATCTCGAGCGAGGCAGAAGCTAAGGTATCAGATTGCAAAACATTCCTAGAACCTTAGAGAAAGTAGCAGCACCGGAAGTAAGTGAGCAAACAACAACAACAATGGAGTGCGTTATTTAAGACAAAGATATTGTAGCAGAGCAAAAGCAACAACAAATATAGTAAATAAAACACAACAACAACATCAACAACAACAACACCAACTAAGTCAGCAGCATCATTAAAACTATGCTGGGGCAGCAACGTTCGAATGTTAATTGCTTGCAGAGGACTTTGGTAGCTCACTTAAAGACGGAAATGCCAAGAATGGCAACTTCCGGTTGATGCTCTGCAAAAAGATGCTGTTGTTATTGTTGGCTAGTGATTTTTGAAGTGTTGCTTTTCATTTATGGTATTTTCATTAAATAGGCAAGAATTTGGTAAAATATTTAAACATAATTTGTTTTGGCCCCCCTCCTCACCCCCCTACGCACAACGGCCAGCCAACATTTAACGCTAAACCACCTCGAGAAATTGCTTAATTTTACTTTCTACTAATTGTTTGAAACTTTTTAATAGCATTGCTGGCACACCCCTTCCTGGAGCAGCCTCTTTTTAGACCACCCTTATATAATAAACTGCTCATCTTAGTTTTTCTCACTCCTCTACACACACACACACACACACACATTCACACATAAACACAGTCCTGCAATATTTTTCATTTTCATTCTTCGTTTTGTTATTGCTTTGCAATTATTATTTATGATCGCCTTTTCGCGTTTTTAGCCGGAAGTCGAACATGTCTTCCGCTGCTAACGCTGCTGCTGCTAGCAAGGAAGTCAAGTATTTCTTGCCTCATTCTGACTATTATTTGGCAGCAATTTATTTTATGGGAAAACTTCAGTTTTTATGCATGACGCACGGGTTGACTTTAAAGACTCTGTAGCGGAAACTTTGCTCACCGGGAATGGCGCATTTTTATGATGCGTTATGAATTTAATTTTATTATTAGTTGCATGGTGGCAAGTGAAAGAGAGGTAAACGTGACGACCAGCAGCAGCGTCTCCATGGAGCGGGTTAACAAATTTGAATGGCGTGTCAAACACAGCTGCATTTTATGATGACAAGGTGTCAACTCTTGTTTTCAAGTTGCCATCTTGAGCGCAATAACTTGCGTACACTATATTTGGGTTCTTATTTCAACGAGTAAAGAGTTTTAAAGTTACTTAAAATTATTTTTTAAACGTTTACTTTACTAAAGTACAAAATCATCGAGCTAAATAGAGTAAAATCAACGAAATAATGCATTTACTGAAAGCGTTTAATGTAATTTTTGAAGGACTGATTCCATTGTTTACATATAAAGTGAATGTTGAAGACGCACATTGATTGAAATGGTTGATGATTGCTTTAATTTTTTTAAAAGTGACCAATTTTTTTCCGAATATTAATAGAATAGACTCTTGGAAAAAAGTTAATTAATTGTAAAAATTTCTTACACTGAACCAAATCTTGTACTTAAAATTAACCCAGTGAACCAAAACTATCTTTTGAATTCTTTTATGAACCTTTTCGGGTAGAAAAGTTCATTTTCGGCACTAATAAATGAACCATTTTGAATTCGTTTTTCGGACTAAAATGTCTCTCAAAAGCGAAACTTTTTTCTTAAGATTAATGGCGTTTTCGTTTCTCGAAAAAATGAAACCTTTTTTCTGCCCTTTTTGGAAATTCTGCCCTCTTGAGAATACAAATAGTGACCTCTAAAATTTAATCGTGTCCTTTTTGAGAAAATGTTGACCTCAAAAGAAGAAAAAATTCAGATTTCTCAAAGATGGCAGTAAGAGGGCAGAAAAAATGCAACATTTTTTCGAGAAACGATAACGCCATAAAAAAAGAATCATCAATTGTTTTTTTTTGACACTCAGAAATGAATCGTCTTGATTTCATTCGTACCTTGTTTTTTGTTCGATAACGATTTAAAAAACGAACTAGAGAAAATCTCTTTTTCGGCACTCCGAACTCAATCTGTACAATCATAAATTGTCTTATTAATGCATATCGATGTTCTTTATATGAAAAAAGTTGTAATTTATCCAGGGCCGTCACCAGTATTAATATATATATATTGCTCGCAGTACTAAATTAATTCGAAATTAGAAAAGAATTAAATTAGAATTAAAACGAAAACTTTATGGTTCAATGTCCAATTTTTTGATGGAAACAAAATTTAAAGGATTCAATCTTATAAAGGATGTAGCTAAGATCTATGAATTAAAAAATATAAAATAAAAAAAGTCTACCCGAAAACGTACGCAAAATTCGAACTATACGTTTATGATTCAGTAAGAACGAGAAAATTTCATGATAGTTTTTGGAACTCAATAAAATGTGAAAAAGTAACATTTATTATTCATTTCTGAACTTATTTATAAATAAAAAATAGTTCTTTAATAAGTAATTGTGTTCTACTTAAATGATAAAAGAATGTTTCTATTTAAAAAAAATTTTGTTAATAACTTTGCAAAAGAATTAAATTTTTTTTTATATAAAAAATGTTCACGAATTTTATCTTCTCTAGCAAGAACATTGATATTACAAATGAAAAAAAATTTCTACCCAAAAACGTATTCAATATCACTTTACGAAAAACCTTCGCATATGGTTCAGTGGGAAGGAATCATACCGTTCATAAAGTAAAATTCATTGATTCTTAAGAACCATTCATTGACCCAAGGAACGGGTTCTACAAAACATTTTTGTCAACATAAACAATAGATTTTTGAAAGTACATTTTTGATATTATTTCATAATTTCTAAGGACAGAGTAAGTTTTTTTAACTGTTTAATTATTCATATAATGTATAATGTTGTTTTATCATTATTTTATTGTTTTTCTTCATGCCAAAGAAATAACTTTATAATAAATTTATAAATAAAAAATAGTTCTTTTATAAGTAATTGTTTCCTGCTTAAATGATAAAAGAATGTTTCTATTTAAAAAAAATTCTGTTAATAACTATGCAAAAGAATTAATTTTTTTTACATAAAAAATGTTCACGAATTCTATATTCTCGAGCAAGAATATTGATATTATAAATGAAAAAAAAAGTTCTACCCGAAAACGTATTCAAAATCACTTTACGAAAAACCTTCACATATGGTTCAGTGGAAAGGAATCATCCCGTTCATAAAGTGAAATTCATTGATTCTTAAGAACTTTTCATTGACCCAAAGAACGAGTTCTACAAAACATTTTTGTCAACATAAAAAACAGATTTTTGAAAATACATTTTTGATATTATTTTAAAATTTCTAAGGACAGAGTAACTTATTTTAACTGTTTTATTGTTCATATTATGTATAATGTTATTTTATCATTATTTTATTGTTTTTATTCATACCAAAGAAATAACTTTGCCCAATTTTTAAAGAACGCATTCTAAAAGTCAATGTACGATGCAGTGATTACAATGTAGATGGCATACAATGTAGATGGCAACAACGTAAAACGTAAGAATTTGATTTTTAAATTCAAGAAAAGTGTTCTTACAATTAAGGAATTTGTTCTTACATTCAAAGAACGTGTTTTTACATTCGACGAACTTGTTCTTATATTCAAGGAACTTGTTCTTGCACTCAAGAAGCTTGTTCTTATTGTAAAGGAACTTGTTCTTACATTCTGAAAACGTGTTCTTACATTTAGAAAATTTGTTCTTTCATTCAAGAAATTAATTTCTTAAGTCTATGTACAGCACATTGATTGAAATGTAACGTTCTTTGAAACGTAAGAACTTGTGCTTATAATCGAAGAATTAGTTTCTTTAAAACTAAAGGAGTAACGGTAAAGTTATTTTTGGAATTGTAAGCAAAGTTCAAATAATACTTGTAAATCTTATGATAGAAAAAAATATTAAAAATTAAATTAAAAAAATAACGATTATGGTAAGATGATTTCTTTTATTTAAAAAACATAACCTTTACGGTCCTTAATGAAAAATATTTGCAAAGTTTTTAAATATTTAAATTATATAATAAAAATTTCATTTAATAAGAAACTTGATTTTAATATTTCAAAAAAATTCAACATTTATTTCAGAATGGAAAAATTATTTAAAAATATCAAATAATATTTCACTTTATTATAAACATAAAAATATAAATGTAAATAAGTTAAACAAAACAAACAAAACAATCTTCTCAAAAACATTTCAAAGGAAATACAACTTCTTATTCAAATAAATTAGTTAGCGGTTAGTAAAAAGTATGATGTAAATTAAATATTCTTTTTATAGTAAAAAGACTATAGTATAGTAATAAAACTATTGTTACTTTAAAAATTCTATTAAAGTTAGTAAACATAGTCTTTTAATATCACAAACAAAACAAACTAAAAAATAGACTTTCAAGATGTATGGAGAGATAAAAAAGCAGGGTGATTTCGATAATAAAAAGACCATCGCTTATATTTGGAAATCCAGTCCCAGACTTTTTTAATCCCGACAGTCCCGGGATTGCAAGACTTAAATCCCGGAATTTTTGGGATCCCGGGATTGCCTTCACTGCAAAAAAAAATTTCATAATATCCCATCGAAAATTTCAATGATACTACTTCAGAAAAACCTAAATGTGATTTAAAAAATTTTTAAATAAAAACTTTCTCAAAATATCCCTGCAAACCAAAGTTTCCGAATTCGTAAAGAATTCGTTACGAATTTTTCGAAATTATTCCTAGTTCGGCATCCGAATTCGTTCCGATTTCGTAACGAAATTCCATGGATCCATGGGTTGACACGCATTCGTAGCGAATTGTCGTAACGAGTTCGGAAGGAATTTTAGTAACGTATTCGTAACAAATTCGCAAAGAGTTGGAGTATCGTATTCGTAACGAATTTGTAACAAAATTCGTAAAGAGTTGACGTATCGAATTCGTAATAAATTCATAAACAATTGAATTATGGTTTTCGTAACGAATTCGTAACAAATTCATAACAATTTCTTAACGAATTGTATCACCGAATTCATAACGAAATGAAGCATCAAATTCACAACGATCTCTTAACGATTTTTGTACTGTATGTAATACAAAATTAAATAACAATTTCGAATCAAAGTTTAGTTAATCAATCCACTTAAGATGCCCCAGACTAAATGTTTCGTACCAATGACATGCCAAAAATTACAGATTCTTTACAACTACTATTATGAAACATATATAAATGTGAATTTGACATGTCGTTTGTATTTACATCTGTAAAAATTAAAATTTGAACCATCTGTTTTAAAGAAAAAGTTGTTTAAAACTTAATTATTTTACGAATGGCAAATTATTTAAAATGCCGCTAGGCTCATAGCCTACCAATTTTTTTCAACTCGAAATATTTAAAACACTTCACATTTTAAATTCGAAAATTTGATTTCGCAATTCTTACGAGTTATTCGAAAATGTTCCGAAATTACTGTTGCGAAATAGTTACGAATTCATTAAGAATGCTCGAAATCGGAACTAATCGGAACTCAGACAAATTCGGAAACTTTGGTTTGCTGGGATATGTACAAAATAACACAAAGTGAGAAACACATGACACTACCTTAGAAATACTGAAATGTTATTTTAATAATAATAATATAAATATAAAAACTGTTTGTAACTATCTGTACAAAATATGATGTGAAAAATATAAAAATATAAACCTTTCTTGAACTAAACTTACAAAATACTAACTTAAAAAACTTAAATGTGGCCTTAAAAAATTAAAAAAAAACTTCCTTAAACAAGCTGTACAAAGTATCACAAAATTCGTACTTAGAATGACTACAATTATTATACTATTTTATTGTTTTTTAAATAATTTTATGAGTTTTCTGAATGATCCCATTTAATTATTTTTTGGTTTGAGAATTCATCTTTGTTTTTCAGAAATAAACAATAAATACTATCCAAACATTTAATCGAAACTGTGTTTTTTTAGTTTTTTAAAGTTTTCTGCATTGTTGTGTGTTGTAAAACAAGGCATAACTACTTTAGAACTTCATATTACGTCTTCCAAAAAATTCATTTTCTAAGGTTTGTCAATCCCGGGTCTAATTCCGAGATTCCGGGATTGTCGAAACGTCTCGAAATTGGATGCCCTAGTTTACATAGCCTTTGCATTGATTGTTGCTAAAAATTTTTTTTATTTTCTTGTGAATAAAATCCCAGGACTTAGGGCTTAGAATCCCGGGATTTCAGGACTAGAAATTCGTATGATTTCGGGATTCGGGACGCAGAAGAGAAACACTCTCATATCGGAGTAGCAATTGAGTATATTTATGAGCTTATAAAAATTAGTCTTGTAAGGCTCTTAAATGAATCCTTATAATTATTTGAAATGAGTTACAAAAACATTATAATTTGTTATTTCTATGAACAAAAGACTATGCAAACACTAATACTTGTGACCTAAAAATTCTTATATAATATTTGAGAATCTTATAACAGTTATATTTTGAACTTAGATCAGTGTAAAGAGAAACCTTCTCATATTGAAGTCCTAAATGTGTTCATTAAGATTGCTCATTAGACCGTCTCGCCTTATAGGAAAAAAAGTCATCGAAGCATTATTGAAAGAAAGTTTCGAAAAAAATTTTTTTTTTGACCGAACGTAGGGGTCACGCATTATCATATTTCTTCATAGCTTCGCTATCGACCGTTCGATCTTAAAAAATGATATGTCTATATTTTTGTCTTAGAGAGATTAATTTATTGTTTTTAGGACTCATTGACCTCAGTTTCTACTATCTTAATATACCATTTTAATTTCAGAAATGGAAAGTCCGTAAAAAATCAATAAACTTTTATTCTTATCAGTCAGCAATTCAAACACTGGTTTCTCCTTTTAAACTTTGTCAAATCTTCGACATTACCAGCTCGATCTTAAGGAATGTTAATTTTAATTTGTATTTTTTATCATAAAAAAAAACACATGGAAAGTTTATAGAAAACTCGTTTCTAAAAAACCTACCTTAAATATTGTATTGAGTTACTTTTCAAATGCACATTGAAATAACTGTGACATATCAGTTGAAATTGCGTATGTTTAACGATTTAATAATACATGTTAGTATATAATCAAATTATAGGAGTGCATAAAAATAAATTTATAAAAAATGTCTTTTTTATTAGTGAATTTAATAACACCAAATTGCCAAGAGAGCGCGATGTGACTAATTTTTTGTTATATCTACAGCATAACAGTGATCGAAATCGAAAGCTGGGTGCATTTAAACAAGAGAAGCTGTCAGAAAGGTAAGCCTTTTGTGGAAACGCGCCGGCATTCCTACTATATCTGAATCAGCTATTCGTAAACGTTTAAGTAAGCTTGTGAATGTAAAAGTAAACAACTTAATTTGATATCCTTCCTTACTAAACTTAATTATTTTTACAGCTTATCTATGCCATTCTCAAAATACTGAGCGCTTTGTACACGTAGTACATGAATCTACCATTGCTGTCACTGATGAACAGACAGCGGAAAATATGAAATTGCATATTTGTATTGAATGATCACAAAACAATTTCGATGACACAGATATGCGTCCCGAGAAATTCTATCTCGGAAAACAACAAAATTTTTGCATATTTGCATATTGCACACAAAATGCATATGCATATATTAATTGCGTATGCAAATTAAAAAATTGCATATTTGCATATTATATGCATATGCAAATTTTATACAAGTCCATTTAATCGCAAATGTATGTTCGTAACTTTTATCATAGACATGAACGTTTTTAGAGGGTGCAAGAAATGGATGCCAAATTCGCATTTTTAAACAGTACAGTACTGTTTTTTGGACAATGTACTGTTTAATGACATGCACCCAAGACAGTACGCAAAAGTACTGTTATTTAATGATGTACTTTTTTACTGTTTTTTTTTTTGTATAAATTTTACGTGTTGAAAATATTTTTGATTTTCTGAGTGCGAAAAAATCAGCCCATCTAAATTGTTAATAAATTTTTTTTTGTCATAGTCGCCCGCTGAAAGCACTCTGCTCTTTGGAGTTTACTGGTTATCTTGGATATGTTTTAAATGATGAAAGAACTGCGCGAGAAATTTGAACATCAAAAAGATGCAGGGTTTTATGGCTACCTAGCTGAAACCACCATCGAATATTCATTTTTATGTTTTTTATTGGAGAAAGGAAAAAATAGACTTGTATTAAAAAATTTGAAAATATGAAAACAGCTGGCGAACATTTTCCTAAATTTAAGTATGTACCCTTGACTTCATGTGATGTGAAAAGAAGCTTCTCCGCATACAAAATGATATTTTCTGAAAAGCGTCAAAATGTCTCCATCGACAACTTAGAAGAAGTTTTAATAATTTATTGTTATATGAATTAGAGAACATAATTTTGAACAGATAATATATACATATATATATGTTAAAAGGTGTAGGAAAAACAGTTCAGTACCATTTGCTCCCGTGTTTCTCAATCGATTAAAATAATTTTTCTTTGAAGTGAATAAGATTAAGGAGAAGGAGTGCAAAGAATACTCTTTCTGACCTTTAACCTGAAATATGAGCGTTCCAAACAGAATTAGAGCTAAGTTATAAGAGACGGAAGAAAACGGTGTAAGAGGAAGTTTTAGACATTGCTGATATTTATAAAATATTCGACAGACATTTCTCGCTATCTCTTACGGATACCCTATAATAAGCATATTTTTATGTAACATATGCGAATATAAATTGGGATTGTAAAATTTCTTACAAACAGTAAGCTTTAAAAAATTCCCGTTATTTTGACCTTAAATTTATGACGATATCTCAAAAACTGTAGCTTTTCTCAGTATAACGTATTTTTGTATGAAAAGTCATTGGTTGATTTTTATACGATATGCGAAAGCTTTTTTTTTGGTAATATTTTTCACGGATAGTATATTAAAAAATTTTTCGTTATTATGACATCCAAATGATTGCGATATTTCGAAAACTGTAGACTTTCTCAGTACAACGTATTTTTGTATGAAAAGTTGTTGGTTAGCACTGAGCGGTAAACGGAAAATAGAAACAGATTATTTTTTTAACCTTTTTCTACGCTCATCTGAGAACGAAAGCAATTTCATGTCACAGTGTAGGTCGAACGTCACAGTGAAAAGGTCGAATTTCAACCACTGGCGATTTCTAGTTAACATAATTTCAGAATTACGAATTTCTAGCATTATCTGATGAAGGTATTAAAAAAATAATTTTTTTAATTTTTAATTAATTTCAATTAATTTGGAAATATTATGAACTATATTGCATATGCAAAAAATATGCAGCATATTTCTTGCATATGCTTTTGCATATTTTTTGCATAAAATTTGCATATCATTGATATGGAGTAATAAATGCATTAATGAAGTCAAAATCAATATAAATACAAAACATGACTTCAATCAGACTTAAAATAAGTGTTGCATATAATTCCGGTGTCTACTGATAAACAACACATGGGTCACATTTTATCTAAACTCGAGATCTGCCAGAAATACAGTCTACTTGAATCACGTCGAAATTTGATCTCTTAAAACTCGATTATTTTAATACGTGAAAAGTGTCTTAGTAAAATAATAAAAGTGAGTTTTTAATTAACTGTTTTCCCACTATAAAATTCTGTATTTTATTTAAATGATTTTCTTAGGAAGAGTTTAATGGTTTTTGGGTTCGTTAATTGTATTACTTTGGAATAGAACATTAGGATGATAGATTCGGATAAGAACGTTTTCGGTGTATATTTTATAAAAATAATACGATATGACAAAAATGTTAAAAATTTTCAGTACGTTTTGCAAAAAAAAAAAAAAATTAAAAATATTCTAGTAGAAATAGCGAAAAATTACTTTAGTGTACTGATTTTTAACGGGCTTTCCATTTTTGAAATTAAAATGGTATCTTAAGATGGTAGAAACTGTGGTCCGGTGGGTCAGTACTATAAGGGGTCAACTGAGATCAATAAATCCTAGAGACAAAAAATAGGTCTCTCAGAGACAACATGGACATATTATTCTTTTAAATCGGACGGTAAATACCGAAGTTATACAGAAGTTATACATAAGTCGATTGCGACCCCTACGTTCGGTAAAAAAATTTTTTTTTTAAACTTTCTTTCAATAATGCCTCAGATTAGCTGGTGTGCGGCGAAATTTATTTTTTCGATACGGTCTAGTGCTCATGCTAAAAGATATGAGACTTAAAATTGCCATATAAGATTAAGGGCCAGTTTCACAAGCAAAACTCAATTTTTTAGCCATACTTAAGTCTAAGTTAAGTCTAGAAATTTGGCGACTTAAATCTTCGAATCAACTTAAGTATGTTGGAAATGTAGATTCGATAACTTAAATCGAACCTAAGTCGGCAAATTTTTAGACTTAACTTAAACTTAAGTATGGCTATAAACTTAAGCTTTGATTGTGTAACTGGCCCACAGAATATTTGCAAGGCAGCGATTTTTTTCATTAACTTATTTTTCAAAAATATTTCTTTATATCATGGTGCCTCTCTTTACATCTTAAGCCATATTGTGACAATTTTTAAATAGAATTAAGTCGCCTGCTTGTCATATTCTAGTCAGCTTCACATCTGCGTAAGACTGATGGATAGAGAAAGCTCCTTCGTCAATTCATTCATATCCACAAAGCGCTACAACTATTGCGATCCGAGCATATTAAAAAAAAAAATAGCAGCAAAACCAAGCAAACGAAAACAATTTAAGCCAATAAAATAACTTTGGCTCATAAAAGATAATGAAAATTGCGGCAGACTGCAACGGCAACGGCAACGGCGTCTCAGGCGTTACGAAAAAAAAAAGAAAAAACACCAACCATACAACCTACAACAACAAGGCCTATAAATTTGCAGATTATTTGCATATTTATATACTTGTTTAACAAGAAAATCCGCTGCCTGGCAAATCTGCGGTGTAAAAGATAGTGTCGCCGTAGGCAAAGGATACGCAGGACTAAATTCAATTTTCTTCAGTTGAAAAATGCTCAAATGTAAGGAGGAGAAGAAAAAAAAAACAAACCAAAAAATATTAAGTGAAGTGGATATGCAGCAAACAAATCCTCAAGTTATTTTTATACTTTTGTAATGATGAGCTCTGCGCTCCAACACAGGAAACGGAAGTGCAAACAAGAGTGTCACATATTGCCGGTAAGCCGCCAATTCACTTGAGACACTGAGTTGCCATTGTTTATTTTATAATTTGTTATTTTGTTTTTCTATATTTTTTTTATATATTTTTTACAAAATACCAAATTAATATTTTCGACAAGCAGCTGCGCTATCGTGAAGCTTGGCTTGTGTGAGAAAATTGCAAATATGGCTTATTATTAATGACAAGAAGCGTACCAGAGCAGAGCAGAGAGGAGCGCTATTTGAAGCATATTCAGTTTATTGCCAAGCTGGATTTGGGCACAATGCAAATTACAGAACGGCGTTTATGTGGATTTTGTAGCTTTTATGTTTAGAATTGTCTTTTAATGATGGCTGTCTGTCTGGACTGAGCCATGATGAAGCTAAGCAATGAAGACTGTGGGAATATTCTTGATTACTTGGTAAATGCTGATAAATAAATGCCAGGTTCACTTCCTAGGTCATATAAAATGAGGCCTATCGTGGATCACTTCGGAATAAATTTCTATTTAAAATGGGACGCATTAAACAGGCACCCCCTCCCCCGAAAGTATGCTTCATTTATCATACTCATTACATAACAAAACACTGACGTAACATTTGGTTTTTTCTTGTTTTTTTTAATGGTTCTAAACATATGCTGCATATTACACAAGCAACAACTGCTCAAACAATGAAAACACAGAATAAACAAAAAACGTGGCAACACGCCAAATATAAAAACAGGAAAATTAAAATGCAAAAAAAAAAAAATCCAATCAAAAGAAAAAACCAACACAACTTGGGTAATTATTGGCCTCAGGTGCATTAGATGCACAAAAAGCTGGTGAATGAACAAAAAAAAAAAACAAAAAAAAATTAACAACAACAATAAGCTGCCTCAGTGCCGTTGTAAAGGGTGGTGTTTGCCACATGAATTCCAACATTAAGCTGCTGATTAGCCGTTATAGAAAGTGGCAAATAATTTTCGTTGCATTTAAGGAATTATTTTGGTAATATTTGCTACGATGCTCAGATAATTAGTTGTATTTGGATATTGCTTTCGAATATGTTGGGAGACAACAGATTGTGCACTCAAAAATAAGTAGGTAGTTTTTTTGCGAAATTTGCTACCTAATGTTAAATTGCATTTTGCACTTAGATATTTAGTATTTTGTACTTGTTTTTTGGCCTTTGCTTTAGCTCTGAATGGTTTCCATTTCTGTTTCGGTTCATACAAGAAACCGGTTTTTTTAACATTTTTGTGTCTTGTGGCTTAAAATTTTTTTAAATAAACAATTTTGGGTTGCTAAAAATCTGATTATTTCAAATTGAGTAATTCGATATTTTAGAGAAATTATTTATATTTTGTTTTTTGTTTAGTTTTTCTCTTTGAATATAAAATTATTTTTTATTTTATTATGTTGATTTTCTATGATTTAAATACAAATTCTAGATATTTGATAGTTTAAATCATTCTTGATTTTAAATACAAATTCTAGTGGTTTGATAGTTTAAAATCGTTTATTGAGTTTTAGGTCGGGTTAGAACAACTAATTGCTCTAACGAATTTTTCCAAAGAAACTGTTTTTATTTTAATATAAAATGGGTCTTTTGGTGTACACAAATGATCGAGAATAAAATCTAAATAATTTATGGTGACTTCAAGCGCAAAATGTTCATATTATCAAGATGATGTTTAGTGCATTTTTAGCTCTCTGAGGTATCTCATTGTCTACAGCAGTGGTTCCCAACCTTTTTTTGACCAGAAGCCATTATAATAATTTTGTTTTTAGCAGGCACTACAAGGTTCTAAGAATAATAAACTTTATTAATATCTTATTGTTGTTAAGAAATTATATTTAATTATAAAAACTACTTGTTAAAATTAAAATATTTGGATTACATAAACATTTGTGCAGAAACAAGTCAATTTAATAAACTAATAAAATGCATTTCAGAAGAATAATTCTATGAAAAACTAAAGTGTTTCTTCTCAATCTTTAACATTGTCGTCAGAAGTGGTTCCAATAACACGAAGGTAAAACACATTGGAGATCTATTTGACGTTGAACTGAGACAAGTTTTAGTGAGCTGGGGACTTTCTGCAACCGGAAGGAAGGCTAAAAAGATTTTGGTGTTGAAGGAGTTTCTTGAGGAGAAGGGTGAGAATCCGGAAGAACACGATCTTAACGATGAGAACTGCCTTAAAGAATATTCTGAAAGGAATCTTAATTTGATATCCCCTATGTTTGGTGAGTTGATGTGTCAAAACCAGAAACTATGCCTGAAAGTGGATGACTTGGTAAGTGCTTCGGATTCTTATACATCGCTGCAAAATGGGGTTGAAAAAATTCTTGATTTGGGTAGCCATTGGCTTCGAAAAAAGTCTTCAGCAATAAATTGACAATTTGACTCAATAGCTGGACAATATGAGAGTTAACCATTCTATACATATGGATTCAAGTCCACGCACCGTTTCGGTAAATATTCCTGCATATGATGGTGAAACTTCCTGGTCAGTCTTTTACAGATATTTTGATACAGATAGAAAATGAAATCAAGGTCGTTCAACTGATTGTTGCGTTACGAGGAAGGGCTGCGTATTTAGAGCAGACTTTCCAGATGGAAAAAAAAATTAACTATCAACTCGTCATTAAGGAACTAGAAACACGTTTCGGTGATTCAAAGATGAAGATGGTGCATTTGAGTCAGTTATCAAACAGAGTTCAAAATGTTGGCGAATCGTTTTAGGAACTACTATATATACAGATATCAAGAATTTCCTTGGGATCTTTTGGACAGCATGGTTGTCAATGCTTTCATAAGAGGCATTCGTGATTCTGATGTCAAGCAAGCGGTGTTGTTGAGCGAGAAGAAAGGAATAGATGCATTCATTGGCATATGCTTTGGAGCACTAAGTTCGAGGGTAGGGTATGCAAAACCGGTTAAAATTATTCGGCGTTTCGGTTTTTTTTAACCGACACAGTTTTTTTAAAAATCGCAAATTTCGAATAATTCGAAAACCGGGTTTTTTGCTCGAATTATTCTACTGCTCGAATAGTCAAGAAATGAATAAATCTGCAATATAAAATTGTCTTTAAACCACTTTTTTATTATATTTGATCGACCCTGTTTATTTTCTATTTGCGTTTTGACATTTTACAAACGGTTCTGACATTTTTTATTTCTAATTTTATTTAATTTTGTTAAAACAGCGTTTACAAATGGCTGGCGTATTTAATGTAAGTTAAACATGATTTTTATTTAATAATGCATTCTTTTCGAAAAATTTAAAAACTCTACTATAAGTGAACATGTCTTTTCAGTCAATATGCCTTTGTTGTTCTACCAAAGCTTAAAATGTCTTTCTTAGTTGGTCACTGAACGCTTTCTTTCCATTGAATTACTCCAGACATATGACAATTCAACTCTTGTGCTTTTCAAATATTATCCGGTGACCAAATATCCAAATTGAAAACAATTATCACTTTAACACAATCTTCTTCTTTAACCTCATCTCTTAAACTTCTTCTATAACCTCATCCCTTAAACAATGTTTGCAATGTATACCGCATGGCCTTTGAGACAAAGCGTCAGTATTGGCATGCTTTGGTCCTTGTGGATGATTTATTTCAAAATCGTAGCTTTGGAGTCCTTCGGCTCATCTCGCAAATTGACCATCCGAATTTTAAATTGTAGTAACCATCGTAATGCTGCATGATCTGTTCGAATTTTAAGACGCTGTCCATAGAGATACTTGTAAAAGTGCTTGAAGTGCTTTCACAATAGCAAGTAACTCTTTTCTTGTTAGATAGTAATTTTTGCAGGTTTGGAAAATTTACGGCTGTAAAAACTATTAACTCTTTTATCTCCGTCAATAATCTGCAAAAGTACTACAGCAACTCCATTATTTGATGCATCAGTATCCAGCAAGAATGGTTTGTTATCCTCGGGAAATGCAAGTACCAAAGAACTCACTAGATCCTCCTTGAGACTAAAAAAAGGTTGCTGTTCAGCCTCCTCCCAACACCAGCTGTCAGGTTGCGATGCCAATACATGCAAACGGGAAGCAATTTCGGAAAAATTTCGAACAAATTTTCGTTAATATGTGCAAAGACCTAAAAATTAACGCAGCTCCTCCTTATTGTTTGGAACCGGTTACTTTTTTATTCGCTGTACTCTTTCTAGATCCACTCTTAAACCATTTTTTTAAATAAAGTGGCCCAAGTATTTAGCCTCATTCTGAAATATATGATATTTCTTTCTCTCTTCAAGTTCTTTAAAAGATTTTGCAAAAACAATGATGTCAGGTACACGATGCAAGATTTCCAATTTAAGCCTCGAACCGGTGCGTTGCATAATCCAAATAGTATTTCCGTAAATTGTCACAGTCCACTACCAACACTTAAGCCGTCTTTTCTTTTGATTTTTCATCCCACTTTTCAGATCTAAAGTAGAAAAGAGCATAAAGTCAGAAAGAATAGCAAGAGTATCATCAATTCTCGGCAGAGGATTGCTGTCTTTTCTTGTGATTTCATTCAAACTTCTTTAATCGACATAAAATCTAGTACTTCCATTCTTTTTCTTAACAAGAAATACAGGAAAACACCATGGGCTTTTTACTACTCTGTGGCTTTATCGCATCTCATTGACTTAACACTGTCAATAGCTTTTGACCGCTTCATAAAAGGCAATCTGCGTGGTGGCTTTCGTATTGGTCTTGAATCTCCTGTGTATATTTCGTGCTTTACTACTTTAGTTCTTACATAGTCACTATCAGAGAGTGAGAAAAAAATCTTGGAGTTGGTCAAACATTTGTCGAGTCTTTGGAAACGTTTTCCATTAAGTTGTGCGCAATATTCCAGCATCGAAAACGTTTCTGAAAATTCCCAGCAACTCTCATTATTGCCGCTCCATTTTCTACAATATCCTCTTGATTCACCCTCGAATAGGGTATGCAACTATTCGACATTATAAAAAACCGGTCTCAAAAATAGTACAATTTGTACAAAATCGGTTTTTGAATTATTCGATCAGCAAAAAACCGGAAAAATCAGATTCTTTAAATAACATATTTTTATTTTTTTACCTACATATGAGAAATCTATGCAGTTTTTATTTAACAAAATTAACAATTCATTTTTAAAAATTAAATAAAGGTCTCATGTTATTAAAATTATGAAGATAATTTCTTTTAAAATAATACCTTAAAAATATAATAAAATTTAAGTGTTTAGCTTTAAGGCGGTTTTTGGTTTTGTTATTTATAAAATGAAAGAAATTTTAAGCTTTGGTAGAACAACAAAGCATCATTGGGAGTCTCCCCAGACAAAATTTTTGGCCGGAAAATGAACTTAAAACGGCAGACAGGTAGTCTGTTTATTGGAATATAAATGAAATTATTTTGACCCAATTTTGGCAGGGCAGGGCGGGAATTGTACCAAAACCAGCCAGTTGACTGCCACTGTACAGAACAGCAGACTGGCTAACAGAGGCTCAAAAATGTATAAGAGAGCATGCAAGTGGCGTTCAGTGGAAGCAACTTGGCAGGGAATGTACAGAGCAGAATACAAGCAGGTAGTGGCAGGCAATTGGATGGGGCATTGAATGCAAAATATTGGTTTCTTTTATATATTTTAGGTTATTTTATATATTTGAACTTTTTTTGTTCAACTAACAGTTTTTGGTCCTTGGGTTTGTCGATTTTTTTCGATTCACTTAAATTTTGAACGGCTTTGATGCTGTGACATACAATTTTGAGTGAGATTGGTACAAAAAATAAAAATTGGTACAAAAATTTTATTCAAACGTTTAGGAAATGCAAGTCTTAAGTGATACAAATACAATTCAATGAATTAACGATTAAATTACAATACAATTCACAAAAAGAAATTAAATATGTGACGAGATTTATTTAAATGCTGTAGTCTTAGTTAAATTTATTGCCAGTTTCCATCTTATTCTGTTCACCAGCGCCATTATGAGCCTGATCAACAGACTTGCCGCCATCCTGTTGTTGTGACTGCTCAGATGCGCCGGACCAGTCTGTTGAATCTGAACGATGCGCTCATTTTGTTTGATTGCTTTGCTTGGTGGCGGTGGTGCCTTTACAGTGAGTATTCCATCTGATGAAATTGTGGAGATGACATCATAATCCTTTAGCAGCGTATACTTGCGCACAAAGTGACGCTGAATCAAACCATGGTCGTCTTCGCGTTCCTCGTGCTACCTTCAACTACAATTGTTTTGTACCGTAGGTCAATTCATTCGGCTTGAATTTGGAAACATCCATGCACACTTGAAAACCTTCATTGCCAACAGTGGGCAACAGCTGCATAGAAGAGGCTTCGTCTTTGCCTCCACCATGACGAATGGCAGCACGACGAGCCAAAGCATGATGGTGGCGGTCATACGGCAAATGGCGACGACGTGGATGCAGTAGCATGGATGGTCGCGATGAACGGAAAATCTCCATAGGATGGATGCCAAAGCCGAAGTCATCGTCCAAAAGATGATCCAAATCGCCTGATAGTGGGCTGTGCTCGGTTTCGAGTTCACGTGCCAAATTAACCAAAAGTGGAACAATAGCCATTTTGTTCAAGTTTTCACAACTGTTTCTTTACACGCTTTGTTTGAAGGAGATATAATGGTTTTTTTGTTGAAGTTCTTTTAAACTTTTTTTTCAGATTTTTCAAACGTAAATTTCTACGTTTTTTTTTTTAAGTTTATCTTAAGTATATCAGGTATAAACAAACCCAAACAAAGAAGGAAATTCACTCCTGTGGGTAAAATAGCAATGCCACTAACAATACCAGAGACTACGTGTGCGAACAGTTTTATTGAAACGAATGGTGAGTTTTAAAATTATTGCACTATAAAAACATAGTCCAACACGCAAAAAATAAGCTTTCCTTAACGGAATTTGACAGAGAAATGTTTGTACCATATAATCAGTTAAAGTTTTTAATTGAGATGATGAATTCCCTGGTTACTCATCCTTCCCAGAATCAAAAAATTGTTCATCAGACAAGTATAGTGAAGATCCGATTGCTGGAAAAGATAGATTTGTTCTAGGATCTCCGTTATCAACATCTGAAGTCTTCACCTCAATTCTAGCATACGTTTTACGACACAAACTAAGCAGTTCTGCATTATGCAGTTTGTTGGAATTGATTGATTCCATTCATATGCCCTGAAACGCCCATCTCCTCTTATGTCTTTAAAAAATATTTAATAAAAATAAATTCCGCTATGTGTACGGCGCATTGCAACAACTGTTACAGACCTGCAAAAAAAACTTTCAAGTTCACATGTTACATGTGAAAAGGTTTTCAAAATTTCAAGTTATAGCCAGTAAAAAGTTAGAGCTCAGAAGAGTTAGACAGAATAAAAGCGTCTTCCAGTATAAGACGAGATAATTCTGTTGTCTAGAAAGCAAAACATTTTTAAGCTGCTATACCATTTCAATTGGATGCCAATACATTGCTTATTTTTAACAGAGTTCATGTGCCTGCCAGTATAGGGCGAAAGCATTCTGTTCTGTAGAAAACAAAACTTTTAAGCCTGCCTAAATATTTCAGTTCAATGCCAAAATAATGATTTCATTCAACAGAGTTCATATGCCTGCCGTTATAGTGCGTAGGAAGGCTGCTGCTGAAAAAACAAAAATGTTTGAGCTGCTTGAACATTTCAGTTGCCGTCTAGTACAATGCCGAATTTCGACACACTGCCTTCTACTGACTTTTCCATGCCTTCAAGCTGCTACTTTCTGGCAGCCTTTTTTGATAAAAAGTAAACTGGCTGCCACCACATTTCAACATACTGCCAGAACTCTGCTCATTTGCCACAATTATGCTGATATAATGCCGTTTTCCTGTCGAATATTTTGTCTGGGGCTCCAAATAGAAAATTTGTTCAACTTCAAACAATTGTTTCTACGAATCCAAGAAATGATATTATACTAGAAATGCGCGGAGGCAGCTCAGGTGGTCACTTTGGAATCTATAGAACAGTTTCGAGGATTTGGGAATATTTTTATTGGTTAGAGTTGAAACGTGATACTGAAGATTTTATGAAGTGTTTTAAAATAAAGAATAAAGTAAGTTTAAAGAAATACTTCGTTGGTGCTCTACATGAGCGAATTGCTGTTGATATCGCTGGTCCGTTTCCGGTTTCACGTAATGGTAACAAATAGGTACATTTTGGAAGTCATGCACTTTTTTTCTAAATGGGTTGAAGTATACCTGCTACTTAATCAAGAAGTGGTTACCGTGGCTGAAGTAATTGTAAGTAACTGCACGCTCAGAAATCTTGGATTAAATTCTAATAAAAACTGTATTGTATATATGACCACACCAGAATTGCATTAGAATCTAATATATGTCAAATATTAAAATTGAATTCTAATCCTATAATAATAAATTCTAATACAGAATTGGAATAGAAAATAAGTTTAAAACAATACTATTCTGGTTTATATTTTAATACATTTGTAATCAAGTGTAATACTTCAGTTATTAAAAAGTAATACGAATAAAAAATTTTTATTAAATATTAATACAAATATTAAAAAAAGTAAAACAGATTGTATTAAACAGTAATACAAGGTGTATAACATTTAATACATATTGTCCTGAAAAGGTGAAAGGAAAAATAAACATTTATGGAATAAATTTATGGAACATTTATGGAATAAAGCTATAAATCTTTTATATGTTTACTTACTTTTAAAATTCCAAGTGAAATAAAAAGAAAATATTTGGTCAACCAATAACAAAATATTTATTCATTTAAAGTTTCTTTTATAACATACGGTTTTTCGTTAACAAAAACTATTTCTTTAGGTTTTATTTTGAATGTCAGATTTCAGAATCAGAATGACAATTTGACAGATGCTTGATAGATATTTGTATTATATTTTAAGACAATTTGTATTATAACTTGTATATAATACAATTTTCATTATACTTTAAAACAGATAACATTAAATCAATTTTTTAATATACTTGAAAGTATAAGTTTTAATCAAAAATATATTAAAAAATGCATGATTCCAACGCTTGGCTTAAAATTAATTCCAAGATTTCTGAGCGTGTGGATATCACGGGAACAAATTTTGAATCTACTTAATTTTAACAGATGTGTACAATGTTGAACATCCAAAAGACACACACCACTCTATTCCGACCACAATCTAAGGGCATGGTTGAGAGACTTAATCGATCCATAGAAAATTTCTTGTTCTACAAAATAATCAAGCTAATTGGGATCAACCAATAAATTTTTTTATTGCCTTTTTTAGTGCATGAACGAACTGGGAAGACACCATGCGAGCTACTATTTGGTAGCAATATGAGACTTCCAACCGAACTGCTGTTTGGATGTTTAACATCTTCATCGGAAACTGTAACAGATTTTTGTAAGCAACTTAGAAAACACTTGGAAGAAAATCAAGAGTACGCTAGGAAGCATTTGTAGAAAATGAGTGACCCAATGAAGGCAAATTATGATATTGTTTCTAGTTCTGATAATTTCTAAGAAAATGACTTGGAGTGGCTCTATAATCCTCATAGAACTATTGGTTTCTCTCCAAAATTTACTGCTAAATAGGAGAGCCCTTATACTTTAATCAATAAAACTAATGACGTTGTATATCCATTAGGAAAAATTGTTCGCTCAAAAATTAAACTTGTTCATGTTGATCGATATAGTCTAAGCATTTGGCTATCCGGCTCCAAGCTATTATTTTAAAGTTTATGCTTTAAGTTTTGAGGAGGGAAGAATGTCAAGAAATTGCATTTTGTTATAGAAACTACTTGTTAAAATTAAAATATTTGAGTTACGTAAAAATTTGTGTAGAAACATGTCTATTTACGAAACTAATAAAATGCATTTCAGAAAATTATTCTATGAAAAACTAAAGTGTTTCTCCTCAATCTTTAACAATATACTCTATTTGAAACTTTAACACTTCCTTTAAATTTAAGTAATATGATGCGAGTAGGATATTGGCGAAGGAGTTGCGGTGTATTTATGTTATATTTTTATTTTTATTTTTATATTTTTTTGGCTGAATTTGTTTTTGCTGCAACATAATTTTTCTTTTGCTTACTTTTCTGACTGCATTTCGTACATCATCTGAAAAGTAATATTTTTGTATCATAAATAAGGGAGTTCTGGAAAAATAGCTGCATATTTTTGTTTCTGATTGAATTGAAATGCACCAAAGAAAAAATTTTACAAAATTTTACAAACTTTAAAAAGATTACAAATTACAAAGATTACAAAGAAAAATTACAAATTAATTAATTTATTAAAAATTTAAATTCAAAATCATGCAGCAAAAATGCACTAAAGCCACTTAAATAAGCAATACAATTTTAAATTTTTAATTACATATAATTAAATATATTATTTTCAGTCAAAAAATAACAAAAACATTTTTGTTAATTTGAAATAACAAAGTACTAAGTATAAGAACTTCACATCTTTGGATACAAATAAAAATAAAAAATTAAAATTTTTTAAATGGGTTTGCTATGAAAACAATTTATGAAAATATTAATCACATTTTTTACATGCATTTTAACGCATTTATTGCAAAATTTGCAAAAATGATTAATGCCATTTCAAAGCAAATTTCATGATTCGTACAGATTTTTTTGACTCTTTCACTTTTGAGGTATCTAGATAAAACAAGCACTTGCATAGAAATCCTTGACCTAGTTGTAACTGTTACTATTATTTATTAAATCTGATCATATACTTAAATTTCGTATTTAAATAAAATACCATAATATTTTTAATTTACAGTTTTTATTATGCAATAAAAATGTTCAAACAGTTTTATGAAAGTACACTTAACAGACAAAGTGACAACGAAACTTATTTTTTTTTGTTTTTTTCATTCAATATTTATAATTCACGTATCATTTTAAAGGTAGCTCGGACCACTTGTTGGAAACCACTGGCCTATAGAGCGGAAAATTGTGTTCAGAGAAATTATTTCTATTGAGAAAAGAAATTTCTTTGCCAGATGGTTTTTAAATCTGGGATCACCAGCGATTGGCAAATGCTCCCCGCGCGAATAAAAAAAATGCTTTCATTAATAGTGAACAAGTTTTTAATTTTATTAAAAAAAAACCAGTAATTAATAATGTAATGGGCTTGGCAACAATCCAATATGAATACATATGTAATTAGAAATTTATTTCTTTTTTATTTTGATTTAAGTGTTACAAAATTCTATTAGATTGGGATTCTGCTGACCTCTGTTAGAAATGCTTCGATGTGTGTCTCTTTAAAGTTATTCCTTTTAAAATGGTTATAGTTTTTATTCATATATTATTAAATAATTATATTTTTTTAACTAAAACTCCTCAGTACTTATTAACTAAAATTTATTACTTATTCAATATTTATGAATTATTTGAACAGTTCAATTATTTAGTACGTTTTTTATATATGCAATGTTATGCAAGATTTTATATTTATTTTATGAATGATTTCATTTTGGAAACTAGTAAACCAATTTTTTAATTTCAATTATTTGAATAACGAATTTTTAAAAATTTTGATTTTTGGGTTATTCGAGAACTCGGTTTTAACATTTAGGTTAATATTTTGACAACACTACTTAGCTCTCACCACTTTCATCTTTACAGCACAATCAAGCCACTGTTGCAAGAGCAAAAAATACGATTAGTACAATTTGCACTTAACCCTTGAAATGAACTTTGAAAATTGTTTACAAACACCACGAACACATTCTCACACACAGACTAACTAACACCCAATAATGCCAAACTGTGTGTTTAATACTTTAACTAATCTTGTCTGCTTCTTGCTTCATTTCTTGCTCTTGACTTTTTGCTTATCTTGTAACATTCACCATGATATCCACCATGTTGTGGCTTTAAGTGGAGAATGCATAATTAATTCCAATTATGAGTTCAACAACAACAACAACAACAACTACAATTACAACAACAACACCAAGCAAGCAGTCAACACAGCATAAACTGCTCGTTCTTAGATCCTTAATCGCCATTAACTTTTACACTTGATGTTTTGCAGCTCCTCTTCCTTCCTATTGCTTGCTTCTTTCTTTGTAGCTATCTAGTGTGTCTTAAAATTTGAAGTATTTAAAAAAATGTTTTTTAGATTTCTTCAAGATTTTCCACATTCATTATATATATGAAATGATGTGAGTTGGGCGCAAGTAAGAGTGTGTGATATTTCCCCTTATTTTTGATATTATGAAAGAAACATTGGGCCTTAGTAATAAACATTTTAAAGTCGACTCTAAATTTAGTACGAGCTTTTCTGACATTATTTCTATAGAATTTGTTGTTAAAAAGCTTACAATAAATTTAGAGTCGACTTTTAAATGTTTATTACTATTAAAAAATCGTAATAGTAAAGTAAATATTCTTAATCGTAAAGAATTTTCAGTCATCCGCATTCAGTTTGAGACAAACCTGATCTAATAACACCAATTTTAGCCATCTTAAAGGCTTTGCAGTTTGAAATAAGAGAACTAATTTTTTAAAGACATTTAACATACTCTTATTTGAACAAAATTGAGGAGCGAAAATAAACCAACTGCAACTACAATACTAATAAAATTAGGAAATCAAGGAAACTCAGCGACGAGGGTCCCTAAAAAAATTGGTACCAATCAATACTTTAAGAAAATCTACCAAATCAAAAAAAAAAAACCAAAATTAATTACTAGCGACTTTATTATATTAATACCCGAAGAACTTATTTCTTTTATGGTACAAAGTTGAATGAAAAATAGTTATGGATGCAATGATTAGCTTGGAATCTGAAGTCAAAGTAGAATCAGTTACAAAAATAGTTTTATAAATGCCAAACTACGTGATATAAAGTCATAAAGCAAGAAAAAGTTGAGAAAAGTAAGATAATGAAAGAAATTGAGATAGAGCACAAGAGAGACAGAGAAAGAGAAAGAACGAGAGAGAGAGAGAGCGAACATAAATTTTGTATACGAAAACAAACAAATATTCTGTGGATATTTCGTTTTGTCTCTGTCATGTCAGAATAACCAGGTAGATGCAATAGAAATACACTCTCTCTGACAACAAATCAATAACAAAGTCGTAATTATATCGTCAAAATGAGCTGTCTTGGAAATGTTATCAATTTTTACTTACTTATTTATTCAGTTTTGACAATGGATTTTCTGGACTGCCTATAACTTCCTCCCGTCGCGATAATTCGAAAACAGTTCATTAATTTTAAGCTTCCGTTCCAGCAATTTCAAAATTTATTTCATTAAATAAATTTTATGTTTTCCAACAGCGATTTCACTTGTATTTATATTTTGAAAAATATATTTTGACAGTTTAAATCAGCCGTATATAGCTATTCAAATAAAAAATTGGTTACTACACAATCGAAATAAGTATTCGAATGAAAATTATGCTAAAAGTTAACTTTCATTTGCTTCATTTAGGGCCAAACTGCAATTAATTATGTATTATATCTTAAAACACGGCCCTTTTCATGAAATTTGTAAGATTTTTGTTTAGTTTTTTTACATGTTCATACATAAAATCTGGGTACTCAATTGATTTATACGGTTACAAGCATGATTCAATTACTATAGGTTGTCCATTCATTTGACGTTTACTCACAAGAATGAAGATATACATCCGTAAAATTGAAAAGGAGAGCAAAAGAGTATTTTTTTAATGCCATCAAAGTAATCAGTTGCAGGAATATCATACTTTTTCGCAGTACTAAATACCCAAGGATACATTTCACTGCTGCTTTTTCTACCACGTTCTGCACTGCTTGTTTGTTTTGATAGAAAAGTTAAGTGAGTTTTTAAAAAACTAATTTCAATATTTTGTTGTGCAAATCTATTCACACCGCTGACAACTTATTGGATTACTGGCACATTATGTTTTTGAATTTCATCACCAAAATAAACTGTTTTGCCAATACCACACGTTGAAGAGTATTTTAATAATTACAACTTAATAGTCGCGAGTTATATATTAATTGAAAAAAAAACGGCTCGCAACAAAATTTGAAAACAATTTTCAATAATAATTATCAAAGCAATAACTATTATAAACGCAATGCACACTATTTTTTTCCTGCTAACAGCAAAATATAGAATAACTACTTTTTAAAAAAAAATACCCAACAAAACACTGAAACATAACTTTTTTCATAGAAGACCACAAAACCCTGGTTGTAATTTATATTTGAGAGAGAATATATTTTTTTTTACAAATTTACGAGTGTTGTCAAACGAATGAACAACCTGTAATAATTGAATCAGGGTTACAAGTAAATCTCTGGCTGAAAGAATAAACATTAATTGTCAATAGTGCTAATATAAGTTACGCCAATGTTTCGCCTTATCGTTTTTTGCTCTCCGAATTGCATCTACCTGGTTATTCTGCCATGGTCTCTGTGATATAAAACGTACTTTGATTTTGACTTTTATGTCACCTTTAAAAAATTTTGACTGGAGCCCATCTAATCATTCGTTATTGTATTAGACTAATATCAAAAATAAATTCCTCTGCTCAAAAGCTCTTACCATGCCAATTCTTAATGAAATCGATTAACCGAAAACGAAGTTAGGGACATTAAACACAAACTACATTTTACTAGAATGAAACGTAAGACATGTATTTTCAAACTCATACAACTCCTAAACAATAAGAGATAGAGTGAAAATGTACTCGTAATATATTGGCAAGTATTTTGGTGCTGGAAACATTCTTTTCTAATGTATTGTTTAGACTTTATGGCTAAAAACCGAAAAAACCGATTTAGGTTGCAACGCTTCTTTTTACTATTTTTCAATGGGTGCAGTTTTGTATCTGGGGCAGGGCTGGGCATTCTAACACAGCTCTCGAATACCGCACACTGAGCGAAATAGTTGTCACAGTTATCTAGATTTGCAAGTTTGTATGTTTATATCCCACACATGATGTTATATGTCTTTATTTTGTATTTTATGTTTTTATTTTTGGTCATCGGTATTGTTCATTATTTCTTCTATGTCAAAATCAAAGCTCTTGCTGTTTATTTTAGTAAATAAATTAAATTATTTTAAAATTAAACATTCTGGTTCGCCAGAAAGATTCTCTGAGAAAAATAAATCACATTCAAATTCAGAGCCAAAAATTTTGGTATGTTTGTTTTGTTGTTATTTAAATATTATAGAAGCTTAATCTATACAAATAATTAAGACTATAATGAAAAACTCAAAAAATTAATTAATGCAAATAATTTGAATTAATAATGCAAAAAATTTTAATAGGTAATATGTATGAATTATATTAAACCTTAATATATACAAATAATATGAAATTCTACGAAATAAAAAATATATGCACATTAGGGCGGGTTGATTTTTTTATTTTTAAATCGTATAGCAAAAACGTATACTACATAAAATTCAAAGAAAATTCTCCGAAGAAACCATGTATCTAAAATAAAATCCTAATCCGCGCCTCTCGACTTGAAAATTTATATTCCCTCTTTTCTACACTCAAAATTTTTTTACATTAAAAAAATATTCACCCAAGTAAAAAAGTTTGTATTTAATTTTATATTTAATATTTTTATAAGGAACATAGATATACAATTCTTATTTTATAATGCAAGTAAAAACAAACAAAAGAAGTGTTTTCACTCAAACAATATTTTAGTAATTTTTCAGTAATTTTTTTACCATAAACAAATTTTTTGTCATTAAAACAAATAAGGTCTTTAATACATACAAAGAAGCATTTATAGAATACAAAGAAAACTTTACTTATTTGTTATATGTTAATTTTGTTAAGTCCTTTTTACTCTCCATTCTAGCTACTTTGGCACGACTTTCTATAGTTACTACTATTTGATCTTTATTTCTATAGATAAAATAAACTAGATTAGGTCATGAATTAAGATTGTAAGCTTTAGATCAAGTAAGTTTTCAAGAAGGCAACAACAACAACAACAACTCTGTATAGAGTCAATTACTTAGCTGACTAGACAGTCTGTTTCGGAAATCGCTACATTTTCCTCTTCAGTAGTCTTTGAGTGATTAAGCTGTGATTAACTCACTGTTTAAACTAGCATATGAATGTGCAGATTTTGGAATTCATTCTTAGGAATTGTATGGCTGCTAATCATATGACTCTTCAAAGCAGTAGGCATTTATAGATCACCGCCATCAACTCTATCAAGGGTTGCCAGGGTTGGTGTTCGATAGTTTGTCGAGGTCATGTTTTTTTCCTGTTTTAAGAAGTATGTTTTGCATATTTTATTAAAAAAAAAAAGATTTTTTTTAATTATTCTTTGTTTTTTGCAAAACGCAGTTTATATAAAACGTGTTCTATCTATTTTTAATAAAGAACGCAAATAAGAGGAGATGCAAATTGGGGTTCAACTGCTTTTTTGATAATTGAATATTTTGATTAGTCTCAAAACAAAACCTGTATTGCATAAACTATAATATAATAAAACATAATATACATAAAAAAAAATTTTTTTAGCGGAAGAGGAAAAAAAATAATTTCAAGTCGAGAGGCGCGGATTAGGGTTTGATTTTAGACCTATAGTTTCTTCGGAGAGTTTTCTTAGAATTTTATGTAGATTACGTTTTTGCTATACGATTTTTCATTTTTTTTTTCATCCATACAAATCAACCCGCCCTAATGCACATGTATTAAAAATCTACAAATAAGATTAGTTTTTTTAAAGTATACATAATATATCCAACATAGGTCTCCACAGCATCACTGTCAGCGAACGACTGAATTCCATTCTCTTGAAAGTTTCTCCATGTGAAAAGTTACGCTCAGTGAGCATGAGGCGCTCAGCGCTGATCTAGAGTAATTCCAAATAATTGTATAAATCGTCTTTGTTTGATGCATAGTAGAACTAGACAAGGTAGTGTTAGGGCTGAATGTGTTCTCTTTTTTAGTGACCATAACTGTCAAACTCATCCATTTTGGTATTTTTGCCAATTCTTGCTATTTTTTTTTTTTTGGATTCGCCCGGAGGTATGAAATCTTCCAAAGATACGTATACCCGTCGTATACGCATGCACGATTTACATTCTAGATCCTGCCCGAATCAGCCGGGACAGACAGAATGTACCTACGTACTAAAACATACCCCCTATTGGCTATTAGGATTTTCCACTTAGCACATTAATTGGCTTTTCAGCGGAATTTAAAAATTGAATATAAATAAAACGCGTATTTAAATAAACTTGATTCTATATAAATAAGCAACATCGAATTAAATAATACTAAGTATCAATTTAAGGTACCCGAAAAACAATCCTGATTTCAAAAACAATCCAAAACACTAAACTCATTTTAACTGGTTTGCGGCCATTGTCCAACCCAAGGACCTACGTGGAAATGAGATAAATCTCATACCCTCCAAATCAAAATCCCAATTAGTTGGATATGCATTTGGGCCAACGCAGGCATAACGCAGGCATTTTACATTGCATTTCCAGTTTTTGTTTGGTTGCAGATTGTATGGTCCAGATTTTATATGAAATTTTAACTTCGTTTTGACAGTTTCGGTCACCGGCTCTCATCCCTAACACTACCTTGTCTAATTTTGCCTTGGTTTGATGTATGGTATAGCACTTATGTCAAAAAAATGCAAACAACTTTTCAAACAGCCTCCAACTCCTAAACTATAATAGATAAAGCTGATAGGATCCTTATTTAGGATACCTTTTTTTTAATTGATGAGTCCAAAACGAGGCTAAATATCGATAAAATAAAATTAATTTTCTCGATTCATGGCTTATGTTGAGAAAACGAAAAAAAAAAAATCACCAAAAGGACCTTAAAAAATTATATTAAATTTTTCCAAGGATGCTGTTTTGTAATTCATTACAAGTTAAAATTAAGTTATTACAAGTACTCTATAATATCAAATTTAGAGTTATTACAAACATATTGGGGTATCAGTAGTCTTTGTATGGAAAATTTTTTGGAGTTATGCCAAAAAAACGTAAAAACTTTCAAACGCATTTCAAACTCCTAAACAAAAAGAGATAGGTTGAAATAGAGCTTCATTTGGAATCAAAATTTTTCATCGATTAATCAAAAAATGGTTATATATTGATACAATAAGCTACATCTACTGTCAAAATACAGTATTCAGCTTTCTACGATGTAAAATTTGCAATTTTAGCACAAAAAAAAACTATCAAATATTTGCGTTTTTATTAAGTATTGACATAATATCCCTTTATCACAAACAAGTACTACAATATTCTATCTTATTGGACTAATTCCTGTATAAAATGTCTTTTCCTTCGCCTTTGACATAGTTGTTGTGTTTTCACGGAGATATAGTGGATTTTTTTCCCTTTTCTTCTTTTCCCTCCTTTTTTATGAGAAATATTTTTGTAGCCTCTTTAAACTCTCTAGCGCACTTTTGTATGGATCTTTTTTGACCTTTTTAGAAAATAGGTTTAGAAAAGGACTCTTTACGAGGTCGTATATTGTTAAAATGCATATTCTACAAAAGTATTTCTCAAAGTATATCACTTTAGGTTTGTGAACATAAGAAGATTCCTGTGTGTTTTTAACTGACTTCAAAAAGGAGGAGGTTCTTTGGTTTTTGTTTTTTTTCCCTTTTTTTAATAATGTATGTACATTAGGGCGATCGTGGCGACCGTAGCCTAGTGGGTAGAGTGCGTGGCCCTTAAGCTTAAGAACCGCGGTAGCCCGGGTTCAATTCCAGCTCAGACAGAAAAGTTTTTTCAATTGAATTAATTTTTCTGTTCGGTCGTCACCTCTCTGCAGACAATGGCAAACCTCAGAGAGTAAAAATTGCCATGTAAAAGCTTCTGGAGAACATAAGCCGTTCGGAGTCGGCATAAAACATGTAGGTCCAGTTCTCGGTTACTTGTGATCAAACATTTAATAACACGCACAACATAATTGATCAATAGAAGCTAGGTCAAAGTCCTTCCAAGGGCTAAATGGCCAGTTTATTTTTTATTTTTATGTAAATTAGGGTGCCTCGACTTTATGGGGCACTTTTTTTGATGAGGCACCTTAATGTGCATCGATAACTCCTTAAGCACTAGCCTGATTGCCGTAAGGTTTTTCCAACAGATAGAGACATTGAACACGGAGGTGCCCGTTTAAAAAAGTTGGCGGTATTCGACAAATGGACGTGGTAATATTAGATAAATACTGTATCTCGAATAATATTGACACTACGGTACTGAAATTTAGTACAGGGGTTGTAACAAACTACTGTAAAAAGTGAGCGTTATTCGACAAAGGGGCGTGGCAATATTAAAAACACTGTATCTCAAATAATATTGACATTATGGTACTGAAATTTTGTATAAGGGTAGAAACAATAATGAAATATTGAAAATTACTTTCAATAAACTGGGCGTTATTGAATAAAAGGGCATGGCAATATTAAAAACACTGGTCACATTGCGGTCAAGAAAGTGAGCTCTATTGGACAGAAAGTAGTGGCAATATTAGAAAAAACTGCGTATCGAATAATATTGCCAATAAGGTAATAAAGTTCGTTACAAAAATGGGTAGAATTATAACAAATAATTATGAAGAAAGTGGGCGAAATTCGACAAAGGGCGTGTCAATATTAGAAAAACAATATAATATCTCGAATAATATTGACACAAGGGTACTGAAATGTAGTACAGTGGTAGGCACAATTGTAACAAATTACGGTCAAGAAAGTATAAGTAAGAAATATAAGAAAAGCACTGTATCTCGAATAATATTGACACGAGGGTAATAAAATTCTTTACAAGAATGTGAAGAATTATTACAAAACACGATGAATAAAGTAGGCGGAAATCGAGAAAGGGCGTGTCACTGCTAAAAAACACTGTATATCGGTTAAATTGACACTAGGTTACAGAAATTCGGTGCAAGAGTATATAAAATTATAACAAAACACGATAAAGAAAGATGGTGGAGCTTTACAAATGGTTCTAGGGTACTAAAATTCGTCACAAGAATATGAAAAACTATTTCGAAAATTTATCATATTCTCTAAAAAGGAAGAAATAAAAACTTTTTAACAAAAAAAAAAAAAAAAAGCCACTTCAATATCACTACAAATTAATAAAAAATTAAAAATGATTTTCCCTATTAATTTCTTGGTCAAATTTGATAACTTGATAATGTATATTATTATATTCGAAATCGTATTTTAATTTTTCTAATTTGTTTTATAATATTACAATTATATTAATTTATTTATGACTGCCAATACAAACGAGATTTAAGTCCCGAAGTTAAGATGAGCAAGTAACAAGAGCACTTTCCAACAAGCAAAAGCTCTCGTTATTGTGTTCAGTGATCAAAAGAGTTAATTTTATAAAAGTCTAATTATGTTAGCGCTAACCTTAAAGGCTTTATATTCATAAAGAAATTAATATATTTATGATAATAAAACAAATTAGAAAAAATTAAATAATAAGATATCCAATATAATAATATACACAACTAAATTATCAAATTTGACCAAGAAATTAATAGGGAAAGTAATTTTAAATTACTTCTTACTTTGTAGTGACTTTGAAGTGGTTTTTTTTTGTTAAAAAGTTTTTTTGATAAAACGCATATTGAACACAAGCTTCTTTTCCATCTGGTTAAATATGTAGTTGTAAGAAATAAACTTTTTTGCACCGTTAATGAAAATTTCATCTATACGGTAATGATGGCCAAACCATAATGGCTAAAAGCGTTGTTTTAATATCAACAGAATGTAAAACAACAACAACAGCATTGAGATGCATTCTGCTGCAAATAGCTGCACTGGAGTTTGTGTATTTGGAATTTACTTTGATGACATGTTGATAGAAATAAAAGCTGAGCCCTGCAGATGAGGGCGACAACCAGCAAGTGTCTGTTCTGCTATATCTGTGTATGTTTGTGTATGTGTGTGTGTGAGTGTGCTTATCATAAAAGCAGTTCAATGCAAAATGGCGGCCATATATAATATTTTTGTTCCCTTCTTGCTAAATGCTAAAACGGAAATGCATTTTCGAGAGGATTTTTGAGTGAGTTTCCTCAAGACTGAAGTTGGGTCTGAAGTGAAGTGTTTTAATGGAAGACTGTGAAGAGGCGAGTGTGTTCGTGGGTGAATGTGTGTGTGTAGGAGTTTAGGTTTTTAAGGATCTGCGGTAGTAATGAACTTTTGCGGAAGAAAAGTCAAGAGCAAGAATAGTGTTGTCAATAGCGAAAAATCGAAGGTGCATTCATTTAGTGTAAGATAAGTGCTAATTTTATAATATCAAAACTTTTTAAAAATTAGTTTCAAATATTTGACTTGTTCCTTGAAGCATGGAATGTTTTTTAATACTTTAAAGCAATTCAACAAAATCTCTCGTCAATCGCTTTGAGTTTCAACACAAGGCTTTGCCATCAATTTCGCCAACAGAACGAACTAATCCAGTTGACAACACTGACAGTTCGGCCGCGTGCTACATTGCTCCCTTAAATCATTTTTAATGAAATTTCCTGCACTGCAATCCTTTGGCTATAATCCTTGGGCAGCTCATATCGAGAATGATGTTGATGATGATGTTTCGTGCGGCATAATTATTCGCTGACAAACTGCTGCGTGGCGGCAAAACGTCAAACAATAAACGTCACATAGACAGGCACTTGACAGAAATTTATGCTAATCAAATGCTTTGGTGTGTGTGCAACAATGTAGTGCATGTGCACATATATGTGAAAACATTGCATGCTATACTGATAAAATAATGTTTAAGGTTGAAACTCTTAAATTTTACTGCAAGCGAAATATGAAAAAAACTTTTCTAGACTCTCCGAGTAAAACTAATAATGTTTTGAACAAGGACTGAACAGCGACAAAGCAAAGATCTAACAATGAACGAATAACGGCCGAACAAGGGTCGTTTGCAGTTCTTTTGGGCCAAACGGCCGCAATAAAGCTGCTGTTTTAGAGCAATATTCGTCGAACAAAGTTCGAAAAAGCGTCGAACAACGACCAAACAGCGTTGAAAAAATAAGGGCTAAGCAAACTGCTGATCCTCCAGCAAATTAATAAGATAATATTGAAAGATATTTTTTTCTTACCCACTTGTTGCAGCCTAAGAAAATTCGTTTATAAGTATAAATGTAATTGTTTTTTTGTGTCATTTTATTATAGTCAAGGGGAAATGGTTTATATTGTAAAACCAAATAATAATATTGAATACTGTGGATAAAACCAAATACATCATATACACAATATAACACTGTTTGATTGTCAATTCACAGTTGTTTTCAATCAACAACATTTGCAATTATTTGTTACACACAAACAACAATTATTATCAACATCAACGTAGCCAAGTAAGGTTTGCTTTTGTTGTTGCGCATGAGCTTACTATGAATACCAAGTGCTGACTGTGTTATTTTTGCGTGTACATGTTTTTGTTTCTTGTATGAACAACAAAAAAACACTCGTTGCATAATTGATGATATAATATTATTTCAAAATGGCAAAAATTCGACCCTTGGTAGGCCAAGTAGGCTTTGTGGATTACTTTTAAAGTACGTTCGATCCTTGTTCGGTGCAGTTGGATTTCGTATTGCATATTTTTAGACCTTATTCGAAATTTATTCACACGCTTATACTTTTACTCAGGCCGGCAAGGAATATAATCCATTTTTTATTTTCGATTTGATTCCATTTGATTTTACTCTTCTCTACACATTCGCAAATATCTGCAAATGTATAAAATCATTTTGAATAAACAACACCGTCAGCCGAAAATTAATTTGTTGAATACAACGTGTTTCACTTAATTTCCACAACTTCCAGTGGTCAAATAAATTTTCATAAACATAAACTTGAAACATTTACAACATGATTCCACACTCAGAATAAATGAGCAACCATACACAACAACCTCACCCACTTCGCCCTCTCATCCACTCAACCGCACTAAGCACAAATATGTGCAACGTCAGTTGTTTGAATAAAGTTTGTTACACTGCAAAGTAGAACTAAATTTTATAAAAAAAAACTGTTGCAACACTGACTGAGCTGCTCGGCTAAAGTGTGAATATTTTATAAACTTAGTCCGCAAAGCGTTTAACGATTTTGAGTGTTGGTATTGCTGCGGATGCTGCATGCATGAGTGTGTGATTGCATTCGAGTGGAAGTGAGTGTGAGTGTGAGTGTGTCTGAGGTTTTAAAAAATGTATTTCGTATTTTTAAGCGGCATTCGTGCCAGCTCTGTTGCAACTGCAAATAACTCTGCTTCTTTCTGTTGCTACTAAAAAGCGGTTAAAATGCACTGAAAATTAACTTTAAGCAGTTTAACTTATAGACAAAGATCTTAACTGTTTGCATATTTAAGGGAAAAACAGAAAAAACCACCACCATTTCTTTCCATTTTAGGCACTTGCACCAAATTCATTTCTGTTGCAATCGCAGCAACAATACAATTCAACAAATTTTTGTTGTCTCTGCAATAAGAAAGAAAAAATAGCAGTCAAATTCTGGCTGCTTGTTTTTTAAGTTAAAGAAAAAGTGCTCTGCTTCATTTAGCCGCCTGTTGCCAAAGACGTGCTGCAATACTTTTTATAGCCAGCAACACACAACTTGCTTCCAAATTTTTATTTCTCTCTCCTTCAACTTTATTGTTGACTTTACTTGCGCAGCTTTGCTTTAGTGCAAATGCTAAAATAAAAAGCATGTAAATAATGTGCTTTAATTGTTTATTGGACGCGTCTTGATGTGCCTCGAAGGACCATGAAAAGTTATGTTCGGAGATGTTATAAAAAATTTAAAACAACAAATGCTGCCACACACACTGTTATTTGCAGTAAGTGTTGCAATTTTAAACTCACACAACAATTTCGTAAATTTTTTGTTGCACAAGCTCCGAATATTAATGTTATTGAGAAGATTTTTAAAAAATTTTGTGCTGCAGAAAGAAAAACTAGTGGTTTGGTGGATTGAAAGCAAGCATTGGATTTTCTATTTTTTATAAGAGACGTTAAAGTAGGGCGCGGTAAAGGAACTATACTTCTACAATCGATTTTAAAATTATATATTTTTCGAATGAAAAATCGAGAAACAATATGTTAACAAGCAATAAATAATTATAAAAAAATAATTTTCGGCTGACGGTGTTATTTATTGAAAATGATTTTATAATTTTGTAGATATCTGTAAATGTGTAGAGAAGAATAAAATAATATTGAATCAAATTGAATATAAACTAATTATTATATTTATTGCAGACCTTAGTAAAAGTATAAGCGTCTGAATAAGGGTCGAATATGGTCTAAAACTATGTAACATAAAAACCAAATGCACCGAGCATGGACCGAACAAGGAACGAACATACTCTGAAAGTAGTCCACAAACTCTACTTGGCCTACCAAAGGTTAAATAGTGGCCATTTTGAAACAATAGTATATCAGCAATTATGCAACGAGTTTTTCAATAATTATTTTGGGCGTAAAAAGGAAAGAGAGGGTAAAAAAGGAAAATGAGATAAAATTCGATATAATATATCAAAAATTTGGTAAATACTTTATTATTCTGTGAAAAAAGATTTCGAAAATTTTCCCGAAAAATCCTGTTTTGTATAAGCCAACTATTGTTTTATACAGAGTTGCTAGGGAGTAAAATGTTGATTATGTTTGCAAAACTGTTGTCGGGCATTCTGTCAACTGTAGAAAACTGGCGTGTGTCTTCAATAGAAAGCTTGGAAAAGACTAATTTCTTCTATAGAAATAAAGCACAAAAGTATGTAAGTTTTGGTGTATATCTTCTTTGAACAGATGCCAGTCGCATATCCCAGTAGTCACGCACAAATATATAAGAGTTGTTTTTCAAGCCTGAAACACGACTGTATAAATTAAATACTTCCTAGAAGTAATAATAAATATGTGGTGCACTATTTAAACATCTTTTCATATCAAAGGCGATCGAGAGGCTGTAAAAAAATTGTAAAAAAATTAGGATCTAAAGCCAATTCTTGTCTCTTGAGTACACATCAGAGTAGTTTAACTTTCCTTCTTTAATAAAACATTTTCGAATTTATAATTTCAATATAGTGCCAACGTCAGGGGATGCTCTCTATTAATATGTAAGCATAAAGACATCAAAAGCTTTAACTATTTCATTTTGGGTCAGAAAATAAATTAAGTTATAAACAACGGCATAGAAATAAAATCAGTATTTTTACCGAATTTGTCCCAGTAGTCACAGTTACTTATTTTCTGACCCAAAATTAAATAGTTAAAACTCTTTATGTTTTTATGCTAACACATTTATAGAGAGCATCCCATGAGCGTTGGCACTATATAAACATTGCAAATTCTTATAAACTCTTATAAATTCGAAAATGTTTTAATCAAGAAGGAAAGTAAAATTACTCCAATGTTTACTCAAGAGACAGTGAACAGGAATTGAATGTAGATTTTAAAGATATGGTTTGACCAAGTATAAACGCAAAAGTCAATTCAGGTACTGCAAGTAACTCTCAAGGCGTCCAATGTATAAAAGATCTAAAAAAAGAGGAAAACGAAGAAGTAAATTGATTTTAAGATCAACTGCGGACAATGAAGCAGACTTTTTAGCCACATATGGGACGGGACGTATGTGTTTTATGTCTTATTATAAAACTGTTGAGAGGAAAAATTTAACAAATTAAGAAAACAATTAC
This sequence comes from Dichetophora obliterata, assembly GCA_963920525.1. Taxonomy (NCBI): domain Eukaryota; kingdom Metazoa; phylum Arthropoda; class Insecta; order Diptera; family Sciomyzidae; genus Dichetophora; species Dichetophora obliterata. Next base: position 10,510,245 of record OY986437.1, read on the forward strand.
ATATTTTCCTTAATTTAGTTGGAGGCAATTTTTTTTTGTATCATCAATTAATTTTGTATGTTTTAAAGAAAAAGTTTTAAATAACTATATTAATTGGGTATACAATAATAATAAAACTGATCAATATAATTTATAATTTTCTCATATTTTTTAACTGTCCCACAAGTCAGAAAGACCTGTCCCAGTAGTCATAATTTGTAATAATTTTTCTATTTTTTCTACAAAGATAAGCATACTAATTCTTTATTAAAATGAAAGAAGATTTCAATAATTGGACAACTAATACAAATTGACATATTTGACTCATAGTTGGTCAAATTCTGGAGTCAAATGTCCTAGTAGTCACAATGGAAAGCGCTTGTATATGTTGTACAACATAGAAGAAATTGACTTGAATATATAAATGGTTTGACTTAAATTTTTCTTTGAGTGTTGAAAGGTAGATAAGTGGGATTTTTTTAGTGTTACAATAGTCATATTCATTCAAATAATAGTTGAAAGGTAGATAAGTGGGATTTTTTTAGTGTTACAATAGTCATATTCATTCAAATAATAGTAACACAAAACAAATAAATTGTTTGGCTTTTTTTTTAAAAGAATATGACCTAATTAATATTTATCTCTGTTTTAAAATATATTTCACTGCTGTATAATACTATGTGTCCACCTGCTCGAAATCTTGAGATTTTCATGACAGCTAGATTTCATTTGACAATTAAGGCTTCATTTGATAAATTTTAGAATGAGCAAATCGTGAAGGAGCAATGACGTTGTTCCATTTCTTTTGCCATTTCCGGATATGATTTTTATTATTGTTATAGTTATTGCTTTTGTTTTTTTTTAAATAACTAGCTGAAACCCGGCGCGTTGCTGCCTCGTCCCGTTTCCAAAAATCCATCAAATGTTAACATTGAACATAGCATGTTTAAATTGTGGTTAAATACTAAATCTGTGCTACCTATAATTCCAAAGCTATTCGATAAATCATAAAGTAACTTAATCATAAAAGCCATTACTTTTGATTGGAAAGAGATATTGGGGTAATTTTTTCACATAAATTATTTTTAAGACTTGAATTTTTTGTAAAAAATATAAAAACAACATTTTGGAAAAAATAAATTTCGCCAAAAAAATCAAAGGGTGTTGTTTTGTTGTTTTTGACCTTGTTGTTTTGATGACAAAAACATTAAAATAATTTTTGCGCTTATCTGGAAGAATTTTTGCAAATAAATGCTATGTCATATGAAAGTTAGTCAGATGTGCAATTTTTAATTGATTTCATTTTTACAACAAAAACAATTTTTGAGTCATTTTTTGAGTAAAAAGTCAATATTTTGGACCTTTTTTGGCAAAATTATAAAACATAGTTTCACTGACTAAAAGGTACAGTTCAACCCATCTTTGTAAAGTATATTTATTGAACTTTTGAACAAAAAAAATTTGAATCAAATATATTAATGGACAGCAGAGATATTTGCATCCAAAGACCAAACTTTGATTTTCATGGCGTTTTTTTCTCATTCTTTGGTAACGATGTTTTTTGAAAAAGTCGTTGTACTGAAAATTTCTACAATTTTGAGTGTATGTGAGTGTTTTTGATGCCAAAATAACAGAAATTTTTTAAATTAAAAACAAAAAACTTCGATAAAAAATTATTATAATAACAAAATTGCCGTTAGTTGGAAAAGTTCGGAGGGGGCGTGGCAAAAAATTAGTATGTAACATTTTAAGTTAGAATAAATATAATATGTGCACCTAGTTTGAGCAAAATCCGTTGGGCCGTTTAGATTTGTATAAAGGCCAAACAAACAAACAAACAGAAAATTATTTTTATTACTATAGATTGTCAATTGTATGAAAAAATAGATTTTTAATCATAAATTTTGATTATTTGAGATATAGGCTTTGGCAGCAAATGTTGTAAATTTGATTGGAAAGAGATATTGGGGTAATTTTTCACATAAATTATTTTTGACTTTTTGTAAAAAATATTAAAACAACATTTTGGAACAAATAAATATCGCGAAAAAAATCAGAAAGGGTACCCTTGTTGTTTTGATGACAAAACCAGTAAAATAATTTTTGCTCTTAGCTGGAAGAATTTTTGCAAATAAATGCTATGCCATATGAAAGGAACGCCGATGTGCAATTTTTAATTGATTTCATTGTATGATGCCAGGCATAGTACCCTAAAATTTTCGTTTAAATCGGTCGACCCGCTTTTGCAGTTAGTGTTTACATCAAGAGTGGTTACATAAGACTTGTATTCCTCGGCAGACGTTGTTCGGCCCCAGAACGCCTTAATGCCATATACGAAAATGTCAAGAAATGCCAAAAATATTCACCATTTTCAGTATAACTGCCAAAAGTAACCATATGAATTAAATAGCCAAATTTTAGTCAAATACAATCAAAACTGTTTGAAATATAGAATTTTTGTTGTTTTGTAAGCGGTAAAAAGGGGTGCGGCAAAATTATTTCCCTTAAACCATCTCGTACACGAAACAAATCGACTGCCAAAATTTTAGCTCAATTTAGCTAAAGCCTGGCGCACTTTGCTTCACTTTACGTTGACCCCCCGAAAAGTCAGTTTAACTAAAGTGGGACAGGCCTATTTTTAGTGCTCTTGCCGAGAGTAACCATATGAGCTAAATTACAAAATTTTTGTCTAATACGACCCAAACCGTTGAAATAAAACGATTTCATTGGTTTGTGGGCGGTAAAAGGGGGCGTGGAAACCAATTTTTAGTACAGTTGCTGACAGTAACCGTGCAAACTAAGCCAACATTTAAGCTCAATCGACCAGTAGTAAATTTTAATGATTTCTCAAAAATTGGGTGTGGCTATATATCGATTACGCCCCTTTTTAGTACAGTTGCCGAAAGTAACCATACAAACTTAGGTATCACATGTTAGTCTCATAGGGCCAAAACTGCTTAAAATATAGTATTTACACTGATATGTGGGCGCAAAAAGTGGGCGTGGAAACCAATTTTTCGTACAGTTACTGCCAGTAACTACACAAACCAAAGTACCAAATTTAAGTCTTATACGACCAAAACCGTCTGAAATAAAGCGTTTTCATTTCTTTGTGGGCGGTAAAAGGGGGCGTGGAAATCCATTTTAAGTACAGTTATCGACAGTAACCGTACATACTAAATTACAACATTTTAGCCTTATACGATCCAAACTGACTGAAATATAATATTTTTATTGATTTGGGGGCGGTAAAAGGGGGTGTGGCACATTTTTCCCCTCAACCATCTCGTACCTGAAACAAATCGGCTGCCAAAATTTCAGGTCAATCGGTTTAGTAATTTTGGAGTCTATAGACATCACACAGCCAGACACACATCGTTTTGCTTTTTATATATATAGACATTGATTTGTGGGCGGTAAAAGTGGGCGTGAAAACATTTATATATAGTGACCGCCTCTTGGAGCACCTATACAGTAAGTTTCACTGTAAAAGTGTATAGAACTCTGGAATTGCCATGATTTCGAAAAAGTGGGCGTATTTATTTTACGACCACGCCTATTTTTTGTACAGTTACCGACAGTAACCATCTGAACAAAATTACAAAATCTTAGTTTTTTTACGATTGAAACCGCCTGATATATATCCTTTTTTTGGTTTGGGATCGATGGAGCAAATTTGGCTTATATGGGAGGTACCACGCCCCCTTCTCCAATCGTTACCAAACCTCACAGGAACACTCTCAAGATGTGGCTTTATTTTCCCTGAAAATTTCATAAAGATCGGTTCAGCGGTTTTGGAGTCTATACGTGATATAGCCACATACCCACCCACATACCCACATACCCACATACATACATCCATTTTTATATATAAGATTAGCTGTCAATATGAAAATTTTGACAAAAGCTGGATAGGTATGTATAACTTTTCAAGGATGACGCATTGCATTTTATGAGATTTTGTTGAAATCACAAGATTTAAGAATCTTAAACTTGTGTCAAGAATTCAGCCACTTTCAATATAGATTTTACGAAATATCACAAAATCTCAAGATTTGCGGTAGGTGGAAACATAGTATAAGTTATAATGACATCGCTATAGCTCATAGTTGGTCAAATTCTGGAGTAAAATGTCCCAGTAGCAGGGTCGTAACTAGTGGGGGGTACGGGGGGTAGACTACCCTCCCTACTTATTATAGTCGGCCTAATTGTAATTTTTTACTACAATTTTTTAAAATATTGATTTTTATAAAGAATAGTAATGAACGCATCAAAGCCAGTCGTACCTTTTTTGGCGTTTTCATAAGAAAAACCAACTTTAGTCGGCTATTTCATTAAAATTCATACCCAAAACTATCTTCAGTCGGCCAATTCAATTATAGTCGTACCTTACACAAACTTCACTCGGCTAACTCACTTTCAGTCGTACCATAAACGAACTTCAATCGCCCAACTCATTTAAAGTCGTATTTTAAACAAATTTCATTAGGATAACTCACTTTCTTTTGTACCTTAAACAAACTTCAGTCGGCCATCTCATTTTAAGTCGTATCAGCGTTGAATTGTTGTAAACGAATCCAGTGTTCCTTTGTAACAAAATGCAGAAAAAGTTCAGAAAAGTAGTATAAATTTTGTTAAAAAAGTACGGAATTAGTACTGCATAGTAATGTAAAAGAGAGCAGAGGACCAACTGAAAAAATGAACCATTTTTAGTAAAATTGTGCAACCGTGTCCTTGACCAAAAATAAAAACCAGAAATGATATTTTGGCCAATGATTTTTATTTAAGATTTAAAAGATAAAATCAGACTTTACATTTTAATTTAAATACAATTATAATAAATAAATAAATAATGAATTTAAAGGAATAAGTCAAACTATTGAAAAAAGATCCGTTTTAACTTTTAAACTCGAGATGATGACAAAAAGAATATAATTTTTAAATCCGCTTTATGTCAATGTTGATGCTCTAAACGAAATTTCCCAAAACTCTAAGAAAATTGACAAGTGGACTCGAAATGCTGCATATTCGCTATCAAACCAACTCATTTCTGTGGACTTTATTATAAGTCTTGTTTTTATGAAAAATGTGTAAGTAAATATGAAACTCCTGACTGAATATCTTGAAGCCGTTGAACTGAATATTTTAGATGCTATGAAATTTATTTCCTGTACCCTTAAATCATTAGAAAAAAATTAATTCGGACTCTGAAGGTACGGATAACCTAATTAGTAGTGCTGTTGCGTTGTTAAAATCTTTTAATGTGATGATGAAAAGGAATTCTCAATTCGCCATCGCCGTCGTCTTGCGCCGAAACGTTTGGATGATAACAATGCCAACGCGGCTTATTTTTCAATGAACTGTTTTTATAGAAGAAAATTTAAACTTTTATTGGATAAGATAACCTCACTGATGCGAGATAAATTAAGAATAGGCTTAGAAACAATAAAGCCTCTGTATAAACTCTTTATTCCAATTCTATCTTCTACTAACTTGGCCCAAAAGCAAATTCTAGAATCAATAAAATTGTAACCAAAAAATTGTTTGATTCACTTCAATTGAAAGCGGAATTTGAAGTTTTCTATGATCTATGCGAAGGTAATGTTTCAGAATGCAATAAAAAAAATCTCTTCCTACAGTTAACAAAATGTCGCGTTTGCTGTGCACAGTGCCTGTTAATGTTTCAGGAAATGACAGAATGTTCAGCAAATTAAAAATAGTTAAAAATTATTTTAGAAGTGACTCACTCTTAATGACTTATTAACACTTTAATCGGAAAATAACATAGTTGATCTCATTAACTTAGATAATATTGCGCAGCAATGGGCTACCTTTAAAAAAAGAAGAATTAATATTTAAATGTTCTACTTAAAATTAAGTTTGTATTCTTTTATTTAAAACAATTTTTTTTTAACTAATTTAAAAAGTTAAAATAGAACAAATGTTAAAGAAATTGAAAGCCATGTGTCAAAGTAGTAAGCGTTTTTGCTACTTATTAAAGATCAATTGCGAAAATTAAGAACACGCACTTATTTGTATGTAATTATAATATGATTTATTTGTTGGCCGATTGCCGAAATTTTGTGATGCTAAGCAATGACAGTTAAACAACGAAAAGCGAAAGATTCTGATGCAATGCGAATATTTATACGAAAAGAAAAATAACTATAGAAAGCTTTAAGTGCAGTTAACACAAAAAATATATGTATAACGTTTGCTTGTTTACATGAACAAACGGTAGATAACCATAATTATGCAAATGTATTTAAAGAGTTTACAGTGAAACTAAATGTATAAGAATTGAACAAATTAAATAAGTGCGTATTTAGTTCTGATCATAACACCCTGTTTATTTTTAACACATATAAACTATGAATTTTTAAAACAAAAACGAAGATAAATTTTTAAATGCTGATTCGATAATGTTGAATTCTTTTATTTTATTTTCTTTGATAGAGGGAACGAAATGAAAACTGCTTTTGAGGGATCTTCTTCACTTGAAAAAGATCGAAAGATTGAAAAATGTTACTAAAGGTGGTTTAAAAATTTCAGGATTTCTTAAAACGAGACCAAAGATTAACGAAAAAGGCCGTTTGAGCTGAAACTGTTTTGCATTATAATAATTATTGTAAGATCTCGAAGATTATTACCTACAGTCATCTATTAAAACCTAAAAATCTCATTTTTAGAGCGTTAGAAATGTAAAAAATAGGGTAATTTTTCTATTTTTGTTTTGAAAAATGGTGCCAAAAGTAGGTATGAGGTTTAGTTGGCTGATTATACGTAATCTTATAGCTTCATGTCTTATCTTTTAGATGAATTTAAAAAATTTTCAGTTACCTGTTGTAAAAGTTGAGAAATCATTGCCACCTTTTTGGATTCGAAAAATTATGTTCAAATTGCGAAAAGCTTAAGAGAGCAGATAAAAAGCCAAACAAAAAAAAAAAAATTCAAAACATACTTAATTATATGTATTTTGATGTACACAAGTTTTTTTTATCATTAAAAAAAGTTTTTAGTAAAAATAATTACAAAGAGTTTTTCTTAGCCGTTCTAATGAAAAAGATCCTTTAAGATTTGTTTATATTGATCGATAGGATGAGTAAATTTATATAATTCAACTATGTTGTATTTAAAAAAAGGTCGGGACTTGGGTATCCAGTCGGCCAAAATACATTTATACCCCCCCAATCAAAATGGTCTCGGTACGCCCCTGCCCAGTAGTCACAATGGAACGCCCCATTTATAAATTCATCAAGTTACTTGAGTTAAATAATTTTATATAATTCTATTCATCTATTCTTTCATTTTACATGATTTTTAAGTATTAACTTTTTATATCAAATAAGTTTTGAAGAAAACAACAACTCTTTATAGAGTCATTCATAGAGAACAATTACATGACCTCTACCTCCAATGTACTAAGTGGATGGTATCTGGAAGGACTGCAACCAGTGCCTGATAGTGACATGTAGTTTTTGCGCAACTTTTAACGGAGTTGGTATTTGAAGTCGGCACGAACCTATTATTTTTTATTTTTTCGAATTAGGTTATAATTCATCAGATCGTAAAAATGTTAACCTTCCTCAATACAACTAGTAACATAACACAAAAGGTGGCCCGGCAGCATTGAGATCGTTTACTAGCCTCTTCCATAAATTGCTGGCAGAAGTCTTGGCTGTCGCCGTCTGTAATTATCCTTTTGCTAAGTCTGTACGCTATTTAAAAAAATCAACTAAAAACTGAAATTGGCGGCGTTTTATAAAATAATTTTTATTGGACGTTGACTCCCTGTTATTAAAATTAACAATGTTTTGATACACTTTGATCCCCAAATTATTTCTAGTAGTGGCAAAAATAACGATTTAGTTCTTTTAACGTTTTTGGCCCTAAAATATGATAGTCTTAAAGTTTTCAATCGGTTAATTAAAACGTATTTTAAATAATGTTGCATATGTACGCAACATTAGGTACCAACGAGTACCAATTATTTTATTAAATGATGTATGTGATTACATTTTTTTAATTATTTTTATTCAGTTAGAGATAGAAAAGTATAAAAAATCGAAAGTTTGAAAATAGTTTACATGATAATTTAAAAAGGATTTATTTTTTGACTGCAGCAAAAATAAACAACACATTTGTCGCATTTTGAAGTAGGAAAATTAGTCTTACAATAACGACATCATCCACGCCCTTGTCATTTTACTTAATGGCGAAAAACATCGAGTTTTTATTTAAATCGATATTTTATATCGAGATGACGATGGTGTTGTTTCCCGAGTGTTTTAACGTGAATTGGGCTTCGGAACATTTGACGGACGACCCTTATTTTAGTCATTTGCTTTAATTTAGATTTATTAATCAAAACCGTTGCAATACATGCCTGGAACTCTATGAGCCGCCTTGACGTTATTTCAGGGCTTATTGATTTCATGTGTCGTTTATATAGTAGCCAACTATTCACAACAGCTGTACCAAGACACCAATATACAATACACATATAAAATGCCAATACTGTAACCTGTCCTCGATCAAAAGTATAAGGTGGTGCAGTACGCTAATGCGCTGCCATTCCATGCCCGGGTTCGATCCCAGGTGTTGGCATCACAAAGATTTCTGATGAAGCCTGTAGCAGGGCCGAAACTGCAATAAAATCAGCTAGTGATGTTTTCCTTATCATATTGAAAATGTTTTTGTTGTTTTCTTTGGAAAAAATTCGTTAGAGCAATTAATTGTTCTAACTTCTGACCTAAAAAGCTTAATATATGATTTTAAACTATCAAACAACAAGAATTTGTATTTAAGATCAAGAATGATTTAAACTATCAAATATTTAGAATTTGTGTTTAAATCATAGAAAATTAACACGAAAGTATAACAATTAAACAATTATTATAACCAGGGCTCAGATTTTGATGACCTAAAAAAATTACAAAAGTTACCTAAAAACTGAAGAAAATTACTCAAAAACTGATAAAAATAACCTAAAAAACGCAAACAATTGCATAAAAAATAAACAAAAAAATTTAGCCTTAAAAATAAGGCATTACTAAATTATAACTTATTTTATACTAGCACATCCTGAGTTTTTATCTAACTCTTGTTTAATTTCTCTACATACCCTTTCGTCAGTTTCACCACGCGCAGAGCTTTTTTTTTTCATCGATGTCTATAAACAAAGCTACTCCTTTGTCGATAGGTAATGTTTTTGATTAAAGGAATATGTTTAAAAATTATGTTTAAAAATTTGTAAAATTTTGACATTTTTTAGTAACAAAAAAAAAACAAAAAAATATTTATAAATTACACTAAAGTTACCTAAAAAACCGAAAAATGCTCTAAAAATAAAAAAGTCCAAAAATGACAATAAAATAACTTAAAAATCTCTAAAAATTACTAAAACCTGCCCTAATTCTAGTAAGAATGACCTGAATGACCTGTTTCATGATAAACGATGAAACATGACGAAAAAATGTCCTAAAAACTTTTCATATTTGGAATTAAGGAAACATAAATGGACGTTTTAAACAAGCAGGAAATGTCTTATGCTTGGTTTACACTATGTCTTTCTTATGACAACAAAAAAGTTTGGCACCTGAAATATCACTTTGATAAAACTCTAAAATATTTTCTGCATAGCTCCATTTAATAATTTAATCGCTTTTAATTTTAAAAGATCGCCAAAGTTAGAAAAAATGTCAACATGTTGATATTTTAAATTTGACTGACAACAACTGACCACTGAAAATGACATAGTGAAAAACAAGCATTAGAAGCAGCAGAAAAAGATGAAATGTCATCGAAATCCTAGCCCTGATTATAACAATGTAAAGAGTACGTCAAAATATTACGTGAGCTGTGTACACGGTCTACCATTTAAAAGAACAGTACAATTTTTTAACGTACAAATGAAACCCGATTTTACCACTTTTAGAATTTTGAGTCTTTTAGTAAGCTAAACTAAGAGATAAGCATCGTTTGAGTGCCCTCTCTGTGCGGATTTTTAAACTATATTCAATTTTTAAAAATTCACCAGTGCACTCAAAAAAATATTCTTCCCTTAAATTAAGAAAATGTTGCTTCAATTCATAGGCATGGGTTTTTCTATATTCTGTAGAGGTTTCTTCATTATTTGGAGAATTTTTACGTGACTTAACGAACTCACGTCTTGATTTCGTTGCAATGTTATCAAAACAGCTTCTTAGTTTTAAAGACAAGGTTTTACTTAAATATAAGAAATGAAGGTATGATAAAAGTTAAATTTCCAAAAATTGTATAAAAACAGAAATAATTTTAAGAATAATTGTATTGATATCAATTCCTTTCTCAACATTTAACAGCAGGATTTCTTAAATTTGGAGAAACATAAGTTACAATACTTGGATATGTTATAGAAATACATGTAAGTTTTTCTTTTTTTACCACAAGTGATTTATTTTAAGGATGCATTTCTTATATATCTAGAAAAATGCTTTAAAATTACTTACGAAACGAACAATTCTTAATGAAGCAAATTTAGCAACGATTGTTGAACTACTGCGATGGTCGAATGGATAAGCCCATGCACTTACACTCACGCGGCCGAGGTTCAAGTCTCCGGATAGTGGTAATTTTTAAATTTAATTTAATGTTAATAATAATAATGTTTACAGTTTTTGCCAGTATAAAAGCCATAATTCTCACAGTATGCTGTTTAAAATCTTAAAGGTTGCTTTTTTGCATAAATTAAAAATTTTTCCAGGAATTCGATGTAAAATTTCTTATATTCAGAGAAAATTTCTTATTTTCAGAGAAAATGTTTCTCATAGTTATAGTCGCTGATTAATAAACGTCAGAAAATTTCTTATTTTATATAACTTCACTATGTCATTTTTATGACGATATAAAATTTTATTACCTCAAATATCACCTTAATAAAACTCTAGAACATTTTCTCCATTTAATAATTTGTTTGTTTTTAATTTTCCAAGATTGACAAATGTAGAAAAAAATGTCTACATGTTGCCATTTTCAATTTGATTGACAACAACTGACCACTGAAAATGACATAGTGAAAACCAAGCATTAGTTATAGCCGATGATAAATAAACGTTAGAAAAACTTACTCAAATGTAATAAGATTCTAACTCAATTGCACTTTATTTCTTTAATTTAGCGAAATAGTTCGTAAGTGATTGGATAATTTTCCTAAACTATTTCTCACTTCTGGTGTCAATTTAACGAAAAACATATACTTAATTTTTAGAAAATCGGCCATGGCGCTAAATGAAGCCCGAGTTTCTAACGATTGGGTGCTATTTTTTCTAGATTTTCTGGAAATTTTTTCTGAGTGTGGTTTTCAGTGCGAAGCTCAAGTGTATTAAGCTTTTATGCTATACTATAAATATTTAAAACAAAAAAGTTGTCATTTCTGTAACAAAATATGTATTCAGTAAGTGATAGACTTAAACGAAATTGAGTATAGCACATTACAGTAGTTACCAAAAATGTAATGAATACGTGCGGAAAAGATTTTTAGTTTTCTCTGATCTTCAAATTAAAACGATTTTGTCATTCATGTAACTTTCACTCCTGACATTTTGTATCATTCCTGTTACAATTAAAAAAGCACAAAATGCATACAAATCATTTTCACGACGTAGTGCCATGTGGCCTCAAGCGATTTTAACTTATTTTGGGGCAAAATAGTAGATACGAAGAAACCATAATTCTAGCTTCAAGTTTTATTTTCATATTTATTCGTTTTTCAACTGAAAAAGGGCACCTTTGGCGGAATTACCCCTATGTATGTATAAAAAAGAAATGAAAGCTTAACAACAGCCATAACGAAAGGTGGTGCCGAAGAAACTGAAGAAATTCCATGCGATACAACAATAGGTGATACTTTCTGACAAGCCCAAAAGAAATTTAACTTGAAATAAAACTCAGCTGCTTCCTTTTGTACTTCTCTAAACAACTTCAGGCTGTTTGTTTTTGTGAAGTGAATTGAAATTTAGTAATATTTTCACATATTCATTGATTTTAATGACACCCCGGCAAATGTGCATGTCTGAGGCTAGGTAATGGAAGGAGTTGTTGGTGCAAAACCTGAAGGATGAATGTTGAGACTGCTTCGCGCACCACTTGCAATTTAATTATGAACGGCATTGATTTAACTCAATTGTTTTTAATATTTGTGCACCCAAATTGTGTTGCCTGTCAATTTATACAACACCCTTTACACTCGCTCACTCCACACACACAGACACACACACGCTGAGCACTCAAATCATGCAGGATTCTTGCAAATGTATTTTGTTCTCGCTGTTCATTTATCGCAGTTTGTTTATGAATACTATGTGCCTTGTATAGATTTGCATTTGTATGCAAAAACTTTGCTCATTGCAAAGTTCCATTGTATGAATTAAAAATGTGTGTGTGTGGGGTGTGTGTGTGTGTGTGTGGATTTGTCGCAAATGTCGTTAATGTGATTTTGAATGGGAAACCCTTTTCACTCATTTACTTTTAGCTGCGCAGTTAATGTTTCCGTAATTTTGTTGTGATTTTATGATTTCATACAATTTATGTTGTTGATTTTTCGTTTTTTCTGTTTCTGTGTTCAACTGTTTCCTAAAACTTTCAACTTAATCAACATTTCTGATTTCTCCCATACACAAGCAAGACAAATGAACATGCGTTGGAGAAGAAATTTTGCATTAATGAATGATGTCTATGCCTTTTCACAGTGTTTTTAAACATTTACACGCATTGTTCAAAGTTTTTGCTGAATGACATGAAGACTTTAATGAAGTTCGACAAGTGATGAAAAATAAATTGCGCAGTGATTGTTAAGAAGTGCTTGCATATTTTATGGAAATTAAATGATTAATAGTTGATTTATTTAAGCGGAAGCCATAAGCATTACAAATCAAAATAACTTAAAATTGCATAAATCCACATCTACGAGGGGCGCAATAAAATCAGTGTCACTTCAAAATTCAAAAAAATTCAACAACCATATCCATTGATGCATGCATAACACACTAATCCATGTCCGTCGTCTTCTTGCTGCATCCATTTAATTCTGCTCAATTTCATTGTTTTGACAAGAGTCTTAAATCAAAAGAAAAAAAAAACATAAAATAAATAAACCCAACTGAGAAGAGGAATGCAAAAACGCGCAGACAAAGCCACCAAAACGACCAACCGACTGACTAACCACAAGCCAAAACATACAAACGCCCAAGTTCAAGAGGAAAAGTTGAGGCACCACTGGCCAAGGGAACCAAGTGACAGCGTTTTCGCATGCTTTGTGTAAACAAGATAATATTCGACAGGCAACGGAGGAAAAACGCTGAAGACCATGAAATTCTGCTGAGCAAAACTACGCTGCAATAAGGATCAAAACTAAAATGTTGGTGGGGTGAAAAATGCAAATTCACTGATAGTAGCTGAGTAGCAGCAAAGAATGGAAGGAAGAGCCAAAATATTAGGTACACAAAAAAGCAGCTAGCTGAAAAAAATTGACAGTTAAAATGCTTCGCTTCAACAATAAGTCGAGTGGGAATAATGAATGAATAGAAAACATATTTGGACACATGATATTGTGTAAGCAAGCTAAAGGAAATGCCAACAAATGAGTGAAAGAAGGCAGCAGGAGCATCAACAAAAAAGCATCCATCTAGCGCAGCAACTTAATGAAACCAGGCATCGACATGAGTGCTTGAAGGATGCGGAATGGAAATGATTGATCGACGTCATCAATTTCCATGTTTATTATTACTAAATGTGGATTCGTCGTCAGCGCAGAGAGAGATAGAGAGAGAGAGAGAGAGAGAGAGACACAGCCGCATCTTAGGGGCGGAGAAATGGAACAAAAAATAAGTAGGTACGTAGCTATTAAGTAGCACCGGAAGTAGGCATTTAAGAAAATCTTTTAAATAAATAAAAGATTTAAGCAGAATATTTTTTGGCACAAGCTGCACTTTGCTATCGTTTGTTATGTGTACAATATTCAATTGACATTAAAAACTGATGTCGTTTTTCCACTCCTCCACCATCCCAAGGCTTCTAGTAATCTAATATAATCCATGTTTAAACAGAAATCAATCTATAGAAGGCATAATAAAAGTAAATCATACCCTCAAGAACATTTGCAATATTTTAATGCCAGCATAGTGTGTATCGTGAAGTACGTTTTTGATGCTTCAACTCAATTGCAAGGTGGTATGCGAAGACGTAGATATACAACCCTCGGAACATGTCTACTTTTTGTCAAACGGAATCTTGTAATTCGTAAGTTTGGAAGTGAATAAACGTAAAGGTTTTGTTGTGTAGCTTCGAAAACTCGCAATCAACACCTCGAGAATACATTTAAGATTTGAAATCAACTTTTTGTTCTCCCAAAACTTTTACATGTTAACACGTTTAGATGAAATGTTTTAGCAAACAAGAATAACTATAAACATAACCTTTGAGTAAGTCTCGTGCTTATAATGTTTCAAATCTTAGACAAATATCTCCTTGTCGTCAGTGAATATTTTCAGTAACAAATATAGAAATGGAGAAGCAAATGAACTTGCAGGTGGTCGAAAAGCACCAAGAACATGTTTCCTTTCCCAAAAACAACAAAAATTTTAATTGAAAAAATTCAAACACTTTTTAATATAATTAAAAAGTATTAACATGATATTAATTATGAGCTTTTTAGATCTAGTAATTTATAAAAAAGACAACAATGACAACAAAAATCAATCACACTAGACAAACTGTTTTGGAAGGAGCTACCGTTACCATCTTCAGTAGTCTTGAGTAGTTATGAAATATGATTTGGTATTTGTTCGAATAAATTACTTGAAATCATATGACCTTAAAGCAATATTTTTCATAAGATCAAAGCATAAAACTCTAGCAGGGACTTTGTCTTTTTAAAACTTGTTCTAAAAAGCTTATAATCTATATCTATACTATTGTATTATATAAAATTGAAGTTAAAATTTAAAGTAACGCCTTTACTCCTAAAGAACTGGGCCGATTTTTATGAACAAATTTTTAAAATATCATATTTGTGCTACAGATTTATTTAGGGGTATTTTTTTATCGAAATTTTAATAATTGGAGCGAGCGAGCAAAGCTCCCATGGAACAGCTTGTTTGAAAAATGTTAAACAGAGCATATCTTCTAAATGGGTTGACCGATTTTAAAATTTTTTTTTCTTAACTGTTTTACAAATCTAAAATTATTTTCTAACGAAGCCAAAATTTCGAAATTCTATTCAGCTTATGAGTTAGTTGAAAAAATATTTCCATATGTTTCGTTGTTGTTGTTGTTAGCTGGATATAGTTTGCTTATAGCCTGCTGCTTCTTATTGTTGTTGTGCAAACACAATAAATGTATGTATCTGTCAAAAAACCGATCGACATGGAAGGACAAGTTCGCGTTTGTTTGTCGGTTTACGATTTGAATATATCAATAATAGTGAAAAGTGATCATGATACAAAGAACTACAGATAAAGTATTCCCGCCGCAACAAACAAAATTCAAACCTCGTCATTGGTGCTCGTCAAATGTGACACTTGATGAATACATTCAAAAGAAAATGTCAAAAAGAGACGAAGATAGCAAAACAAAAATGAACAAACAGTCAAAATTCTGTCAAGCACATCAAGCAACGTAGCCGCTTTTTGTGTAAATCGGTAAAAAGGGGAAAAAAACACCCCTACAAAATATGCAATTTTTGTTCACAAACAGTGCTAAAAAATATATTTACTTTATTTTGGACATGTGCTGTATTTAAAGATATTTATTTCATTTCAGTAAAGCAAGTTATCATAAGAAAATTAAGGCATTTTAAAATCTTTACACCCTATGAAAAAATTGTGACTACGTTGCAACCAATGAGCACCTTGCACGTCACAGCAAAGATGGCGGAAATGCGCAATACTTTATCTGTAGTTCTTTGTATCATGAAACGCATAAATTTTTTTAATTGATTATTAATTTGGCGTTTTTGTGCCTTTTGTATGGTAAGCAATTCATATTAATCTAATGAAAATATATCGAACAACTCAAATTTCTATAAAAACAAACAAAAAAAAAACGTACAGAGTGTAAGAGTACGATTATTTACGGAGGTGAAAGAGGAGGTCGAGCTAAGCAAAAAATTGTTTGGTGGGGGGTTCTGTTTTCGCACAATAAAGCGGAATTCACTGACCACCTTCAGCAAGTCTTGCAAGTTTTTTTTATATCAAGTTTTGAAAATTTGTGTGCTTTACAGTGTTGCCAGGTGCCTTTCACCATTTACCCCTACCTAAAATTCCCCTAAAAATTTTTCTTGAAAAGCATAAAAAATTCCAAAGGGGGCAACTGAAAGTAATGCAACTGCAGTGCAAGCCTATGTATTTAAAGTGTTGAGCTGTTCGACGTCTTTAACAAGGGCAGAAAGTTGCTTTATAGTCCTCAATTGTTCAATATGAAATTGACCTTAAAATTAAGTCTTAATTTTGAAAGTAGGCTCCGTCTCCCACTTTTTGATATACTTTTGAGCATATCTTTTTTGTCTATAGTTTTATCATACTTGCTTTGTTTTTAGTTTTTACACGGAATCAATCAATTGTAAGTAAAACACGAAGCAAGTCTGAGTGAAGTGGGAAATGATTGGTAATTTATTTGAAGTGCTGCCGATTCAGCTGTTTTTATAAAAAGTTTTGCTGAAATAGCCAAGAAGGCAAATATCTTCTTTTCTTTTTAGCATAATTTTAAGAAAAAGTAAAAAAACTTCATTTCCAAAGGTCAATTTTTCAAATACCCCTAAAAAACCCCTAAAAAACATTAAATCTCTCTAAAAAACCCCTATGGATTCATTACCCCTAAAATCCCTCAACCCAGTTAAAAAACCCCTAAATCTAGGGGGAAATCCCCTAACCTCGCAACACTGCTGCTCTATCTCTCTCCACACTCAATGAGACAGTAACAAAAACTTACTGCACTCTCTTTGACTTGATTTACTTAAAGCCCTATTACTGTTCACAACACAACAGAAATTGCTCTCTTCAATGTGTAAATTTATGTTACGGTAGACAACAAAGCAACTGAATACATTCCACTGTTGTCTGTCCACAATGCTGTGTCTTCAATACACCTACTACGCAACACAGCAGTTGTGCTTTATTGTCTTGTTATCTGCCAAATTTTGAAGACAGCTAATTTGGTGTTGTGTTGAAGAAACGAAATAGATTAAAAATGAAAATTTTTTTTAAAATTGCGTTTTTCTTTGTTAATTATGAAAATTTCAAACAAAATTGATAATACGTCTCCTTGTGAACAGAATTATATTGAATTTAGCAATTGAATTCGAAATTGTTTGTTTGTTTACTTTTTTATTTTGACAGTGACCAGTTCACAGTTGCATCGAAATGTACTAATTAGATTACGTTTTTATTTTGAGAGTAAGAAAATTTCTGCGATGCTACCTTTTTATTATTTTGGAATATTTATGATATAAAGAAGTGCTATTTTATTTTATTAGTTAAGAAATGCCGGGAGAGGGGTTTTAAACTAAAAATAAGATGTATTTTAAATTTGCCATAATTCTTAAATTAAAGTTATGCTATTGGCATCACAGAACTGCACAAGCCTACTTATAGTCTATTTCAAGTACTTGCTTGAAATACAAGTTCAAGCTTGCTTGAGCTTGATAATTTTGAATCAAGTATAGCTTGTAATTGAATATAAATAAGCCCACGACAGCTTGCGACTTGCAATTATGCTAGCTTACAAGAGAACGGCACGAAGTTTCAAGTAAAGGAAAGCTTAATGCCTTCGGCGAAAAGCTTGAAAAGCTTGAAATTGAAGCAAGTATCCAAAAAATTCAATGAGCTTGTTTAGAGAGAGCTTAAGCGTAATAGGACTTTTAAGGATTCTGTGAGCTACGTGGTTGGAAGTTTTAGGGGTAAATTATTTCGAAAATGATTTCAAACTTTAAAATTTAAGATGGCGGATAGAGTTTCCACCTAGATTTTTTTATTTTTGCGAATTCTTGTAATTTTAAAATTCTGACAACGGATTTGATTTCGAATATAATGTCACAGTTTTAGAATTTAAGATGGAGGTTAGGGTTGACACCTAAATTTTTACCACAGTATTGCCATCTAATAAAATGTATTTTTTAGAGTTTTAAACATCATTTATCAGTGTTAAGGGGTCACTGATTTCGAATCTAAAGTCAGAATTTTAAAATTCAAGATGGTGTATAAGGTTTCCACCTTAATTTTTTGTAGTTTAATGAATTCGGAACTGGCAAAAAAAGTAGTACACTCAAAATGGGTCGCTGAATCCGAATCCGTTGGCAGAATTTCCAAATTATAAAATTTTGAAATAATAGGGTTGCCACCTAATAATATGTCTTTTCGGCAATGGCTTACCTAAAACTAAAATTGTTTTAGATTTGGTATTGCAATGTCTACAAAACACAGTATTAATATTAATTTTTAAAAAATGTTGTTTATTTTAAGTAACAAAAACTAAATAAAGTAAATTTTTTTTTTTGGAGTTATTTTGTGAGTATTTGTGTGCAGAATATCCCTCCGGGAAGATGAGAACTAATTCGTAAAAAAAACAGGAATTGAATGGATTCTTGTAATGCATTTTAGAATGTATTCCAAAGAATATATAAATTTAAAGCAAAACCTATGAATTGGAAAAACCTATATATAAAAATTTATAATAAAGTAAATGTTAGAATCCTTGCTTGCTTTTATGGTAAGTGAAAAACGAATTGATTCTGAAACAAATTCTGCTATAAGCGAAAAAAGAATCAATCTGCTATGATTTGTATTTTTTGTTTGTTGTTGATGTTTTTGTTTTTGTCAGATATTTTTGAAAAACGATTGTTGTGTTGTTTTCCTTTCACGCGTTTCTTAAAAATTTTACTTTCTGTTTGATTTGCCAGCGTTGAAGGAACAATCTGCTTCAGAAGGCTCGAAAATTTTAATAATGTATTGTTTGGTAAGTTATGAAAAACCATTGCTCTTTACTTGTTTAAATCATTTCTTAATGTTTTTTTAAATGCAGAGTGCATTTGCAAGGAAAAATACGACCAGGAACAGTCCAAAAAAGATATGAAGGAAGCTATATGCAAGTCAAAATGTAAATACTATAGAGATACATTCAAAGCAAAACGGAAGGAAAAACCTACATCATAAACATCAATATTTCTGCAATAAATGTGGTATTATTATAATCTATATCTCGTCTGTCTAAATATTATTTATTCTTTCAAATGACCTAATAATTATCTCTATTAATTTGAATTATTATAATATAACTTTTTATTAATTATTTAAAATAGAATAAAAGATTTTCAATTCTGCAGTGATTCAAGTGGAAGGCAGAAAAGAATGTACTACTTTTAACATCACAATGTTAAAAATAACCAAATCTAGAATCAATAATTGGAAAAGTGAATTGATTCTTTTTTCATACACAATTGATTCCTTTTTCCCGTTGGGATGTTGTTAAAATTTCAGAAAGATCAGCCCAAGAGTTTCGGAGAAATCATTTTGGGCGTCCGTGAAAACGTAGTTTTGAGAAAAGCGCATTTAAAATTTTTTATTCGGTTGCGTTCACGTTGCATACTTGAACATAAACATCATTGTTCCGTGGTATAAGCTACACTAAATAACCTTATGAGAAGCGTTGTTTGAGAGACTGAGAAAGCAGAGAGAAAAATATTTTATCTTTGTTCAAGCACATGCTGCGTATTCAGTTTTGTAGGTAGCAAACATTTTTAGGGCGCTCTTGTTTTAGTATGAATAATCAAAGCATTTTTTAGCTACTCAGTTTATTTATTTTAATACTTTTTCTAACGCCCATAAAAAGGTGTGTCTGGTTTAGAAAAGCATATTATATATTCTTGATCAGCATCACTAGCTGGGCCGATTAAGCCGTTTCCGTCTGTTTGTCTGTCTGTCGACACGACTCTTTTTTTAACACAGCTGCTAAGAAAATCTCAGTATATTTTATTAGTGCGTGTTATCACTTTATGGCTGGAGAATTCAGAAAATAAAATATTAAATTTTCTTTGTTACATGTAAGTAAGTTCACTTAAATAATTTTTTTATAGAATTAAAGACCACTGTTTAATGTTTATGGAATTGTGTTTCAATTGTACATGTTAAGGTTATGAAATCACGCATTCCTTCGAACAGCCATATATGACTTCTGACGGAAATGAAACTACTTTTTTAAATAAAGTTTTGGTTGTGTATCTAGTTATTCCATTTTAAACAAACTCAGAAAAAAGTTCAACCTTGAAATAAAAAACACAGGTATTTGTTTTAAAATCTGAAATTTTGTTAGTTTTAAGGAAATTTTTTCTTTTAACAATATCAATTTATTGCATCTATTTCGCATTTATTTCAAAAAATTAAGAATTTGGATTCAAAAGTAAAATCTTATTTGTTTTATTTTTTATATTCATTTTAAAAATTAATTACACACTCAGACTAAAATCAAAGAAATTTATTTTTTCAAATTTTTTTTTGCAAATGGAAATTATTCTTTCAGAAAGAATGAAATTTTCCTTAAAGGAATAAACTATTTCTTTGTTTTGAAATTTATTTCTTTGTTTTAAAGAAAAGTTTCCATTTAAAACAAAAAAAAAACAAATTGTGCTAAAACAAATAAATTTTTTTTTTTAATATTGAGTAAATGTTCTTTGATTTTAGTATGCTTCTTTTCTCAGTGTATGCATCCATAAAAAAATTTTAGCTGGATCATAAACCGTGTAGTAGTGGGTTAAGATTCTATCTAAAAATAAAGATGAAGTACGAAAATTAGTGGCTCGGGTAGAAACAACGCCTAACTCCCATACAAAATCACTTTAGAAAAAGTTTTTTTTTCTCTTAAAAAGTCTCAAAATTTATTTAAATGACTTGAAATTTTTACACACATATGTTTCGATAATTAAAACTGACCATATTCATCACTATTTTTGTAATGTAAAACAATCTTTATAAAAAGTACTCAGGTTTTTATAATTAATATTAGAAAAGAGAACATCTAAATGGTTTAATGTTATCTGACTGACACTTCAACGATTTCACTTCAACGTCTCTTAAGTCCTTTCAATGGCTAGTCTAAGCCGAAATAGTATTTTTTAGGTTAATACTCCTATCATAACGGTCCTAAAAAGATGAAGAACTTACCTTTGATTTTTACCTGTGCTGCTTACTCTTAATTTTATTATCATTTTAAAATCATTTTCAAATTTAAAAAATCCTCTTAATTTTATTATCATTTTATTGTCATAAAAAGTAAGAAAAAACATTAATTTGATTTCTGTACGGTTGGTTTTTCTTACAAAATAGCACAAAAACAAAATCAAACTGACTTTAATGTCAAATAGCTCTCCAAATTTATTTTTGTCATGTTGGTACATTGTTTTTTATAGAACCAAATTAATTAAAAAAAACCGTTGCAAGATAATATTAAAAATTATTTTCTGTCGTGTCCAATATATTGGACAAATTCACTGAAAGAGTTTATATATACTTTAGCGCTCGGCCCTTCCTGTTCAGCAAGATCCGAGTGCGGCCCCTTGTCAATTTTCGGTTTATTTTCGTTCCCTGATTAATAATCTTTATTAAAAAGGTATGCTCAGTATAGTCTTTGATGGATCAGTATGGACTTCGATACCATCGACCGCTAATATGAAATATTATAACATAGAATGCCCACGTATAAAATATTACTTAACATATTCGTGTTAAGAAATTGTATTTGATAATTGCTTTAACATGATTTATGTCCCGTGGAGGCGACATCTATTATTTAAAAGTGTAGGTGGGATTTCAAGGCTGTTGAGTTTATCATTGCAGATAGACAGAATATAAGACTTCTGTGCATTAAGGCAGGAGATCATTGTCAGATACCCACTTGCAGATTGCACTAAGATCGTCATTCAACCTGCAACACAAGTCATCGAGCAGTCCACCACGATTTGAACATTATAACTGATTGTCGTCAGCATAAGCAACTATCATCACATCACTGCACACGATAAAAATGTCAATAATAAAGACATTAAATAGCAGGGGCCTAAGAAGAGATCCCTGTTCAAACAAATCCTTAAAGTTGCAAGATTTATTTGTAATCCTTACTCTCTGTCTTCTTCCTTCAAGATAACTGAATATTAATTTAACATCAGCATTATTGAAACAAAAAGAAGCCTAAGCTTTTGAATAAGAATACAATATTTGACGCAGTAGTAGACTTTGAAAAAATCCAATAAACAAAGAACTGTAATATCTCCTTCTTTAACCTATGTTCGGATATCGTCAAGAACTTTAAGCTCTATAACCAGATTGGTATATAGATAAAAGGATATAAGTTTCTAAATGTTTATTAATTTGCTTATCCATGAGTTACTCACATGTTTTATAAATGTAGCATTTGATTTTATGCTCATTATAGATCAAGTGATGTCATACATGTCAACATTAGAAAACGAGAATAGATCAAGTTCATGAAACTAAAGCACATTAAATTGAAAAGTGTTATTGCCTAATGATGTATTGGTAAGAAAATAGAGAATTTGGATCAATATCACACAGAAACCGAGTTTACGTATATTTTTCCAAAGATCTTTGGGAGACAGTGAGCTGACGAGTTTAGTACGAAAGTTATTTTGCTTAGACTATCTAATTACAGATTGCGGGCAAGCTTGAACAATCTTCAATTTTCATCAGTGTGATTTTTTTATTTATTTTTTATTTATTTATAATGTCGTTTATGAAATAAAATGCAACGGAAAAGAGGGAGAAAAATGCGATCTCGTATACATTGGAACGACCAAAAGAGCACTTGGGGTAAGAATAAACGAACACAAAGCAGATATAAGGAGAGAGAAACAGACAACAGGATTATCACAACACATTATGGAAAGTGAGCACCAAACAGATTTTGACGAAGTTAAAATTGTAGACAGAGAACAAAGAGAAACAAGACGCTACATATTGGAAAGTTTACGAATACAAGAAAAGTCAACAAAAACAATGAACCATCAAGAAGACAAAGACAACATCTGTTCCAGCTACATGGTTATTTTAGAACAAAATCAGCTGTAATATATGTTTATTTTATTGCTTAGTAACCCTTTGAAAAGTTCAGTTTAATTGTTTGTGCCAAATGTTTAAATTAAGTTCGATTTGTTATGTGTCATATTATTAAAATAATGCTAAATTAAATGTGAGTTTCTTGTTAAATAATTGTTAGAAAAATTTAAAATATAATATGTATTCTTGTGTTTACAGTGTTTAATAAAATATATAATCCCCTGAAGAAGAAGGAAAGTAACCTTCGAAACGTTGGGAAAATTAAATATTATTAAAATTTTTTAATTTAATGAATATTTAAAAAGATCAAATTGACCAAAAGAGCCCAAGCACAAAATATATATGCTGATTTTTTTTCCATTTACCATATGTTTACTTAGTTTATTTCTCTTCATTATAGATGCTTTAACGTGTTAGGTGTGCCATGCATCATGGGCATTTCTTATTCTCGACAATCACGATACGAAGAGGCACAAAATTCTCAAAAGCATTTTATACATGCAATGTAATAACATTCAATTTTGCATCAACAGACAAACAAAAGCAATATTCATCCTAACAATTTTGAGAGAGATAACCAAAGAATAATGGATAATCAGTGGACTTGTAGTCACAATACGACTCCGACATATGAGACAAATCACAACATGTATAAAAATTAAAAGTACAGAAAAGTATAACCTGGTCCGATGTAAAGGAAAGTATTTCAAGATTTTTAGGTATAATATTTACTGTTATAAAGAACGCGATGTGACTCATATTTTTTTACTTAGGTTAGTGTTTGTAGTCAAAATATGAAATATATTACAAATGATCTTAAGTTCTCAGCGATACATCTCCAATAGGACCAAGTAACCACGATACTTTGAAAAAAATTTCTGAAAATGCTCTTAAAAGCCCCAAGAATCTTTATGTTTGTTCAACCCTTCAACTCTTTTAATAAATAATTCCAACAAATAGAAAGCACGAAAAATAAAGTGTTACAATAGGTGTAGTAAGAAATTAAAAACTAAACATCGGCAGCAGTTTCCTTGAATAGATCTGCCGTTTTGAGTATCTTCAAAAAGGCAGGCGTGTATTTTTTCTCAAATTTTGCCCAGATTTCCTCGTCGATTGGTTGTGTATTAAACTGATTCTCTAGCATCTCACGCTTGCGGCGTTCCTCCAACATGTCCTGACTTGTCTTAATCTTACGTAGATAAACTAAATCCAACAACAGATCGTCACGCATATTGGTCGCCTGTTTTTGATCCTCCTGTGGCAAGTCATCGTATTGCCTCAGTAGCTTCTTTACTATGCGTGACTTTTCTTCAATCAAATTGGGATCGATGGCTCGTACTGCTTTACTGAAGTCGGTGGCTAGTGAGCGAGTCTTGTTTTCTCGCTTTTTGCGCTGTTTTTCCTGAGCTGCATAGGTCTGAAGTATGAGTTCGTAAAATTCATCCAGATCAGGAGGTAAAGGAAGGCATGATTTCGAACGCAGCTGTTTCTCGATGAGACCGTTGATACACTTCATAACCTGGTGCATCATTTCTTCCATGCGTTGAACAGAGGCATCGGATTCCTGAAAATACAAAGACACTGAAAGATTTGGCGTAGGGTTTGAATGCTATGCAGTTTGCTACGTGAGAGCGTAAAGCGGATAATTGTTGCTTTTTTTCTGCTTTATTTGGTTTTTTTTTGGCTTGCTTGTTTCGCTTTAGACTGGGCCAGAGCACCTTCAGCTTGGGATTCTTGCAGACTAGACCAAAAGCATTCCGTAACACATCCGATGAAACTCTGCCACTGATGACGTTATCGAGCGAGCACTCTTCTTCATTGTTCTTGCAGCTGTAAGAGACACAGAGACAGAGAGAGAGAGAGAGAGATAGAGAAGAAGAGTGAAAGAAACACAAATAGTTGAAGTGTTGACGATTAATGCAAACTTACTTTTCTTTTTCCTTTCCTTCCTCATTTCCTTTTTCCCTTCCCTGGTCCTTTTCCTTTTGTTTCTGTCTGTTACGTTCCTTTGCCCTCTCCTTATCTTTCTCCTTCACCCGACACCTTTCCTTTTTTTTCTGGTCCATACAGGCCTTACTTTGTTCCTGTTTACACTTTCGTTTTTCGATCGAATCGTAAAAATCAAATTCCGGAAATAGGCTGCTGCGTCTCTCGCGATCCTCAGCAAAACCCGGACGTACATTGATCGTTCCATTGCCAACAAAATTATTAGTTTTTTCGTCACCCATGACGCTGGCATTGATTGTGATGTTTAATTTCATGCGATCATCCTTTTTGTTAGCTGATCCATCAACTGCAGTCGTATCACAGCTTGACGATTGAGCTTTCATAGAGAACGACTTCTCCTCAGACGTTACATTATTATTATTATCTGCAGCCACTGCAGCATTATGATCCGATTTAACAAGGTTTCCTGCGAAGAGAAATAACAAACATTAGAGATCAACAGAAGTAGATATCGACTTACAGCACTTGTGTGGGCGAGAAACCTCTATCCTCGAACACGGAAACTGAGCCCCACCCGAGATGGTCATCAAATAAATAGAACATACAATTAAAGGTTTGTTTGTAATGACAAAGTTTTAATTGGAACATCTTAGACGTAATTCACATTTCTTATTTCAACTCAAAAATCATGTGAGAAATAATAGATAGTTAAAGAGCCTAGTTCGTGCCGTTGAGCGAGATTTTCGTAAGTTGTGTCATATTAGAGCTACCTGAGTTGGCATCGTTGCCTTCGCTGATCCGCTTATAGTTCTTGAGCAGATTTTCCAGCTGTGTGAAGGCAGATGAGTTAAGGATTTCATCACGGAGTGAGAGCACTAGTTTGCGATCGGAATCTTTGGCTTCGTTAATCGAGATTGATACCTCCTTTGCATGTTTGTCTGCACTTGTACCTTTCAGTGGTTTTTTGTTGCTGTTGCTTTCACTGTTAGTGCTGCTGTTTTTAGCCTCTTTGGGGAATATTTCATAATTTTTCTTAACTGTTGCTTTGTGGTCCTTATCTTTGTAGCGCTTCGAATTGTGATTGTTTTTCGAGCTGAGCGAGCTCTCTGTGTTTGCTGTGTTTGCTGTGCTTGCTGCGTTTACAGTGTTCTCAGAGCTCGCTGAGTTTGCTGTGCTGATTTTGTTGGGGTGTTGCACTTCATCCGCATACCATTCGTTATCGAATTTGCTGCCTGACAATTTGTCCATTGCGGGATCCTTTTGTTGTAGATTGTCAAACTTTTCATTACCAAATTGTCGCATTGCAGCCCCAAAGTCAAAATTCTTCTCAATCAAGCGTTTTTTGCGTGCTGCTAGATCGTCGTAGTCGTCCTCACGCACTACAACGTTATGGTCACTAGACATTGCTTGGCGGTTGTCGTTGTTGTCATCCAAGTAGTTGTCGTTCATGTATGTTTCACGTTTCTGCAGCTTGTGTGATTCGGTGGCATTGCCTTTAGATTCAGTAAAGTTGGAGAGTGCTGAGGGGGATGAAACAGTGATATTGTCGTTAGTGGAGTTTGTGGGAGTGTTTTTTTGGTCAGACACGTTCTCCAAAAGGGCGCGCCTAACTCTAACATGTTCGTGTTCACCACCCATCTCAATGTTTTCGTTTGCATCATCGTTAAAAATTTCATCCTCAACTCGCGTAAAGCGCTTAGCTCGTGAAAGTTTCTTATTTCCTACCAGTTTGCTATTTGTTCGATCAAAATCTGCTAGCAGCGCACTCCGTCCACTGCGTGGATTTCCTTGTTTTTCAGCGTTTGAGTAAGTGTCGTTTGGTTTCTTACGGAATTTCTCCTTCAGTTTTCTTTCACCGTCATCGTCATCATCCACGCCTACTTCCTTGATACCAATTGTTATGTTAGCCTTCTGTGGCCCAATGCAGACTGTTGGGACCTGCTTGCCAGCATTATTGAGCCTTGTGCTACACACATTTGGTGGCTTTTCATTGGCTGAACGTCGTCTTCTGGACCTTGCCTCTTCTTCGGCTTCATTTTGCTGCATCATAGCTTCAAGGTATTTAGAGTTCATATCTTCGTTATCGTCATTGGTTATGCGCTTGATTCTCGTATAGTCACCACCCTCATCCAAATACGGACTACTATCAAATTCATTTGCCTCATTTTCATCGCCCATATTGTTAAGCATTCCTGTCCGCATATCGCTCATGCGATTGATTCTATCATAAGGATATCCACTGGCATCGGTGTTGCTGCCCCTATTTTCAACACTCTTGACATTGCCATTCATCAGAGCGTCTAGCTTTGAGAATATATCCGTTTTGTGATCTTCATTAGTATTTTTATCACCAGTTTCCATTCGTTGCATCAGCTCGTCCAACTTTAGTTCGCGTTGGGTGTCCACGAGTGAATAGCTCGGCAATGATGCACCAAAGCCTTTGCGCATGAGACGCCGACTGGTCTTCAACTTAATCTCGTTCATGGGATTGAAATTATAGCTGCGCTTAGCAAGATCTGCGTTTTTCCAGCTCCTGCTGTTGGTTTTTGGTTTACATTTTATCTTCGGTTTGCCATTACCATTACCATTACTTGATGGTAGGCTAGGTTTGTTGGATAGTTTACCGTTGGAGGTGCTACTGGGGTACGAGTCACTGGAAGACGGCGATTGAGGCTTGCTGTCATACTGCTGTTTGCTGGCATTTTGTTCTTTAAAGTTGAATTGATTCTTGCTGCCGTATGGCAGAGGCTTGCAGGTTGGTGGTTCAATGCTGGTGCTAGATGTCTCAATTCCAGCAGTACCACTGCTACTGGTTCCAGTTCCGCTGCTGGCACTACCGATGCTACTGCCACTACTAGTGCTACCACTACTACCGGTGCTACTGCTACTACCGGTGCTACTGCTACTACCGGTGCTACTGCTACTACCGGTGCTACTGCTACTACCGCTGCTGCTGCCACTGCCGCTACTACTGTTACCTCCACTACTACCGATGGTGCCACTTCCGCCAGTGCTGCCACCACTTAGATCCATGCTAGTGCTAGTGGATTCCGTGGAGCCGGAAATTACCTCAGTACAGGGTGCCTCGGTCCCTACGTCAGGTTCGCAAGTTGTTGTCTCCGTAGAACTAGTTGTATCACCTCCTGGACTGCCAGCTCCACCTGCTCCTCCGCCAACTCCACCTCCACCAACTCCACCTCCACCAACTCCACCTCCACCAGCTCCACCTCCACCAACTCCACCTCCACCAACTCCACCTCCACCAACTCCACCTCCACAAACTTCACCTCCGCCAACTCCACCTCCGCCAGTTCCACCTCCGCCAGTTCCACCTCCGCCAGTTCCAGCTCCGCCAACACCACCACTGCCTCCGGGATTAGAGGTGCCGCTAGAGGCACTGCTGCCACTACCTCCGCTGCTGCTACTGCCACCACTCGCACTATTTCCACCACTGTCGATCAACACTTTCTTTGTGTTTGTTGTCTGATCTTCGTTACAAATTGGATATTCTTTGTCCTTGTCCTTGTCTTTCTCTTTCTCAGCCGCATCCTGCTCAATTTTCGAAAGTTTGTAGTTGGCTTCGTGCGACAAATCATTCTTGCTTAGGTCAAACTGATCATTGTTGATGCTCGGAAAGTTTATATTCTCGATCGTCTGTTCGTAGGTTATGGGCCTGTTCAGTTCATTGGTGTTGTAAAAATCTCCGTCACGCAAACTACTGCTGGAACGCTGTCTCTCCTTCATGGTATCAAATGTTGTGCGTGAGTCGATCAGGTCCTTTAGGTAATCATTGTTATTGATGGTGGGGTAATTATTGCGGTTATAGTTACTCTTCTGCAAGAGACTCTGTAGACCACTTCTGCTGTTTCTCTTCATATTGTTGCTGCTTCTCTTATCGATGTCAGCGACCTTAAAACTATTGCCTAGAATATCGTTGACATTAAAATTACTGCCTTCGCCATTGAAATAGTTGTAGTTGTCATTGAAATCATGTTGAACCTCATCATTCTTGTAATTATTGTAGTTAAAGTTTAAACCATTGTAGTTGTTATAGTTGTTGGCGTCATTTAGAGCCAGACTGTTGTCGGCTGCAATAAGATCAGCACTGTTATCGACGTCAGCCACCTTAAAAGATTCCCAGTCATCGTCGGTGTGTGCGTTTTGGGCGGCCTCTCTGGCCCGGAACCGACGATACCAATCTTCGCCATCTTCAAAATCCTCAATGTTGTTCGGATCTTGTTGAAAGTTGGCGAGCAGCTCATCGATGGTACGTCGTCGTTTGCGCTGGATACTTTCATCCTCTTCTATGCCCAATGTATTTTTGATGCCTTGCAATTCATCTTTGGTTTCTTCGAAGGACTTCTGGAAGTCCTTAAGTTCATCGCTGATGGCTTTTGCGTTGCGATAACTTTGGCCGACTATAAAGATGTATAAAAGAAATTTCTGGTAAATCATTTTAAATAAATAAAATTTCTTAAATAAACTAAACGATAAAAGACAAAAGAGCCAAAAAATGTTTGTTTTTCTTTATTTTTTGGCAGAAAAGATAGAGAGAATGAAAGTGAATTTGACTTGATATGCAAAGTAGGTGAAATGTTTGATGTTCGAACAGCAAGTTTGTTGTTGCTCAGTTAATCGGACATTATAGTTGCAAAATTTTTTGTAATGAACACACCAAAAAAAAAAAAAAGAAAGAAAAAGGTTATGGTTACTATAGAGTTCAGCACAACGTTAGCCAACATTATTTGTTCACATTTTTTTGGCGTCTATGCTCTTAACTAGTATAACTATAATCAAAGACATCTAAAAAACCATTTCTTAATCACCATTCAAGAAAACTAAAAGTGTGATAAAGTTTATTTATCAGAAAAACAATACAAATATTCAAATATGGGCAAATCCGCCAAAAGCGCCCATTTACATTTCCTCGCAGTTTTAAGAGATAAAAAAAAAGAGTTTTTGGTGGTTTGAAATACTACAGCTTTCTTAAAAAATTTGTTCTTTAAGTTTATGTGGGAATGCAAAAAATAGGCCTACAATGTTAATCCTGTTACCTGTCCTCTATAAAAATTATAACAATTCAAAGAGTGTAGTTTCCGCAATTTTTATTTCTACATGTTCTAGATGACAAGGTCAAAATATTATGTGTACCGTGTGGATTTTTTGCCATTAAAATTAATAATTTAGCGTATGTTTCATTTACAAGCTTTTTGTCCCGCCATTTTACATCTTTTAAAATTTGAGCCTTTTAGTAAGCAAGACTAAGAGATAAGGATCGTTGGAGTCAGTGTGGCTTTTACATTATTTATATTCAAGCTTCAAAAATTCACCAGCAATTTAAGTGTGAAGGTCGTATGTAATGTAAAACTTATTTATTAAATTATGAACATTGAAATCAAGAAAAATTGTTATTTCTGTTATCAACTGTGTATTCTGTTAGTGATATACTAAAACGAAATTGAGTATAACACAAGTCGATGTCAAATATATGATAAAAACAGGTCATATATAACAACAGATGCCTGCGATCTTCAAATAAAGACGATTTTGTCATTCCTGTAACCGTCATTCCTGACATTTTGTATCATTCCTGTAACCATTAAAAAACGCAAAATGCATACAAATAAATTTCATGATGCAATACTGTGTGGCCACAAGCAATTTCAACATACTTTGGTGCCAAATAGTATAAAGAAACCAAAATTCTAGCTTCAAGTTTTACTATTATATTTATCCATTTTTAAAACTTGAAAACGGAATAACCCATGTATGTAAAATAAAGTAAAATCATATAAAAAGTCAGTTGTCAGTTGTCAAACCAAGTACAGTTGTGTTCAAAATAATAGTGGCGCGAATGCCCAAGCTAATTGCACGGAATTTTTTCCATTTTCCAATGTGCAGAATTTATTGCTAAATCACAGAAAGTCGCAGCACGAGCACACAATTAAAAAAAACACAAAGAAAGTTATTGCTGTTGTAGTAAAAATATGAACGCTTACTCACAGAAGAGCTTTGGTGGAGATCAGAGCGGTTCACCAAAATAGTAGCGTGCAAGTTTAGTTAATGTTAATGTTAATGTTGTGTGGTGGAGATGCGTACTGCGACCTAAATGAGATCTATTGTACCTCCTTCTCAAAGCTCCGCTGGGTTTGCGGATTACAGAATTTCATCCAGCCCTATTTCTCTAATGAATTTGAGAATATTCTTAGGTTCAAGGGATGAAACCTGCTCTAGACTCAGCTTATAATTCCCCTAGTTCGTTGAGTTTTGTTAGGCATTCCCATGTTATTCTCGATGATATCTCATAGGAAACTAATGCTTTGATTGCTGCTTGGCTGTCTGACATCACAACTATATCCTGACCTTTGTATTTACGGTCCAGATTGAATTGTGCACACAGCTGTATTGCTAGGATTTCCGCTTGGAAGATACTGGGTGTTATCCCCATAGGTTCAAAGTGCTCGGTTCTTGGCCCGTACACCCCTGCGCCTATACCTTCCAATGTCTTGGACCCATCTGTATACCATGCTATACTGTGTGGTTTCTTGACTTGCGATATCGTCTCGCTGTCCCACTCTTTCTTGGTACTAAGCTTAATTCCGAAGTGTTTTTCGAAGTTATACCTTTTAACTATATCGTC
Organism: Dichetophora obliterata; assembly: GCA_963920525.1. NCBI lineage: Eukaryota > Metazoa > Arthropoda > Insecta > Diptera > Sciomyzidae > Dichetophora > Dichetophora obliterata. The sequence goes on from OY986437.1 coordinate 10,541,907, forward strand.
TCTTGGTAGATCGATGTAGGGCGTGTGCTTTGCAATATCCTCCTTCTCTCTACTGCTGAGAGTTTTACCTAAACCTGTCCCCTCTTTTGCAATGCACAACAGAGTTCGCTTGGCTACTCCCTCTATGACAAGGTGTAAGGGTGTTAAGTCCAGAATTACTTCTAGTGTTGCTGTAGGGCATGTCCTCATGGCCCCTGTGATGCATACACAGGCCAGTCTCTGCACCTTTGTTAGCATATTCCTCATTGTGGTTAGCTTGGTTCTCTCAGCCCATGCTATTGCACCATAGGTGAGGATGGGTCTCACCATCATGGTATACATCCAGCGGAGAATTGTTGGGTTACAACCCCAGCTTTTCCCCGCCAGGCTCCTACATACCATGAGTGCGCGCGTTGCTTTGTTTATAGTTACCTCTGCATGTCTTCTCCAGAGAAGCTTTGAATCTAGTGTAAGTCCCAGATACTTTACTTCTCCTTTGAAGGGAATTTCAGTGCCATCCATTCTCATTGTTCGGAGGTTTGGCAGGCTTCTTTTGTTAGTAAAAGGTACTATGGTAGTTTTCGCTGGGTTGATACGTAATCCCACTGTGTTGCACCACTCCTTTGTTACTGACAGTCCTCTCTGTATCAGGTTACAGAGTGTATCCTCGAACTTCCCTCTCGCTATTAAGGCGATGTCGTCTGCGTAACCCTGACATTTTATGCCATTCTCGGTTAGCATCGTTAATAATTCGTCCACAACAAGACTCCACAGCAGTGGAGAAAGGACTCCGCCTTGTGGGCAGCCTTTTGTTGTTTTGATTCTTATAGTGGTGTTTCCCACTTTTGTTTCTGCAGTTCTAGTGCTAAGCATTTGGCATATCCATCTGCTGAGCATATCATTTACTCCTTTTTTGTGTAAAGACTTCTTCACAGCCTCGTGAGAAGTATTATCAAAGGCTCCCTCTATGTCTAGAAAGGCACAGAGTACGGTTTCTTTGTTTTTGAAAGCAAGTTTAGTTAAAAAGTATTATAATAATCTTATTAAAAGAATGGCCGGTTTTTAAAAGGGAAAGGTAATTCATTAACTTTTTATTTATGTTTTATGCTACTGGAAAATAGAAAAAAAGGTTTTTATTACTTTTAGTGGGTCGCGTTAAACACTGTTCCAATGAAAAGAGAGGGGGCTTATTTTAAAGCTCAGACAAATTGGGAAAAGTACAGAGAAATGTAAAAAAAAGGGTACACACTGTACAGCTCTAAGGCAATACAATTCAGTTCAAAGTCTGAAACTCGTGGTTTCTTCTGCTTCATAAGTAGAGTAGAAGGGGGTAATGTCGTGCACTGGCTTTTTTAGCATAAAAAATTGAATGATATACCAGCCGTTGGTAAGGTATGGGCCTACTGACCTACAGAGCTCATGCATACAAAGTGTTTTTTTATCGGATCAGAAAAATTATTTGTCTCGCAGGAAAATATACCAGGTAAGTGTTTTCTTAAAGCAAATTTTCCGCCGAAAAAAAAGATGTATTGTGCTCGAAAAAATTTTTGTTCTTTACCGATTTGTCGAAGTCAACCTTTGGGGCAATGTCGTGCATTTGATGTGGGGCAATGTCGTGCACTATACAGAAAAGAAAAGGGAAGGAAACGCGGTCGCCCTAGTGTACCAAGGGAGTCGTGAAGCCATAACAAAACGCTACAATCAAAATAAAATTTTCCAAAATTTTTTCTCAATGTCAAGCACTTTTCGAAAAAATATTGTTTTTCTTACCGTGTTTCATATAGCAAATTGCCTATTTTCACTTTTCTTTTCATAAAATTGTATTTTTTGATCATATTTCGGACTTGTGTATATTGCCTTATAATTAACAATAATAAATAAATAAACAATAATGCTATATCTTCTTGAATCGAACCACTACCTATCGTTTTTCACACATTCTGATACCTTTACAATACAATGCACGACATTACCCCACAAATTTTGAGGGGGGTAATGTCGTGCACATTTTTTTTTTTTAATTTCTACGAACACGAATATTGTTACACATAAATGTAACCAACCAAATTATCTTTCGATCGAATGCTTACTCGTTGTATTCGCTTGTCATGTACGGCTTTACGAGCACTTTAAAGTTGAGTGCACGACATTACCCCCCTCTACTCTAGTAATTCAAAACGAACCTCAACTTTCCGAATCTACAGTCACTCACTATTCGCAGAAGACTAATCGAACACAATTTGTTTGCAAGAAGCCCCCGAAAAGTTATACTCTTATGCACATTGCAGCCCGACTAAAATTTGCTGTAAGCCATGTTAAATATCCTTTTGAAATGTGGCGCAACATCCTTGATAATAACAACAAAATAATATTAATAAAAGTATTTTGTACGACACTTGATACAATATAACAAATAACTAATTTTACAAAAGATTAATTTTTGAATATGTGACTTTTGGTCAGCTTTTTTGATCGAATACCTTATAGCGCAACGACCAAATTTTTTTGTGCTTAATGATCGGCTTAGGAGTGGTCGTTGTGCCTGGAATTTAGTGGTTGCCACCTCATGTGGCCGTTTTGTCCAGGCAGCTATTTTTCTCTCTTAACTATACAATACTGTTGCGGCGCTTAAATTGAGAGAAGCCTTGAACTTTTTTGTACCATTACAACTTTTTTTCAGAGCTTAAACATATGTCTGTACAATAACATATCCTTTGAAACGGAAACAGGAAATAGTATTGTTGTAAAAGTTTAATGATAAACAAGCGACAACGGTAACGACACTGACTCCAACACTGACACTATTCATCGAGTCGTGCCTCAAACCACTCAACAAAGTTGTAGAAACTCGTTTCAATGACTCTCATTGAATTTGATTTGGCAACGTTTGTAAAAATCTGCGAACAAATTCACAAAACAAGTCACCAAACACAAAATGCTAAATGCAAAAACAAAAACAAGAAAAAAATATAGCAGAGTAAAAACAAAACTTAATGAAACAATTGGTGACGTGTCAGGACGCTGTCGAGGACGATAAAGTCGCTATGCGTTGACAATACTTTTCATGCATGTAGAACATTTAATCGCATTTAGTCCAACAAGGATAACAACAACAACTTCAACATCAACGTTGAACTATGAAACATGAATAAACGAGCCTATATGCGGTGCATGTACAAAGCATGACAAGGCGGAAGGCGCTTCATGTCCTTGTGTCACAAAACGTTACGACAACATCTGTTGAAATGCTGCTGTGAAGGTGGAAGTTTGAACAAAAACAACAAATGCAGCAACAAAAAAAAAATAAAGAAGTATAAAACAGCACTCTGGAGACAAAGTCAAAAAAGTTTTGTAGCTGCCACAAACCGTTGAATTCCGGAAATAGGTACCCACCAACAAACTGAGCCTACAAATCTCTTCCAAAGTATTGCAGTTTTCCAGCATAACATTTACTTTGCCTTTGAATATTTGACTTTGACAGATTTTATAACCAATGAGGGTTTTTAAAATTAGTTGTAGCCAAGAATAGAATAGACCCTTCATATATTTACATACAGCATCGAAAAACTTAATCGTGATGTTACAGCAAAAGAAAAGTTTCCTGCTTATTAGTTCTATATTTCTAAATAATAAAAAAAAACGAAGGAAGGCAAGCATTATTAGTGAGGGCTATTTTCTATTTATATATAGCTATTTTTTAATAGCTATTTTTTAAAAGAATTATAGCTATATTTTAAAAGAATTATAATTTGTCTCATTTTGAATCCCACTTCCAAATATCTCCATCACATCAGATTTTATTTGTGGGTCTGCCGAAGACAAAAATGAGGAAAAAATGGTTAAAAATAATGTCGAAAGAAAAAAAAATGTCGAAATTAAAAAAGTCGAAATATGTTAGTAGAGGATAGGAATAGGATCTTAGCCTATTCGTTAACCAGATGAAAAGTATTTTATATCAAATTTCAAATGTAAAAAATATACCGCTAGTGGGTTGTCTACAAAATATCTATCAAGACTATGATTAACTATATGACAAACTATATCGAAAGCTTGAATCCTTTATAACATGCAAACGTTAGGTTGCCAATTTTGTCCCCGTTAGAACTATTGGGTTGCTAGGTAAGTCGATAAGGATATACATTTAAAATTGTTTTTTTTTTAAAAAGGATCAAAAAATGGTGCAAAAGTTGTTTTTTTTTTAATTATATTAACCGAAAATTGTAATTTTTATACTCTTTCATATGACATACAATTTTTATGCAAAAACAGCTTGATCTTGACAGAAAATTTGTTGTTCTATTTTGCATATGCGAAAATGCTTGTTTTGAGAATGTAAAAATGAACACAATTTTTGAACTTTTTTAAAAAAATTAATAGAAGGTGTTTAAGCGAGTAGCGTAAATTGAAATAATCTTTTTATTGAATTATTATAACTAATTTTTTAATATTTAAACTTGAATAAATACCACAACTTTAAATTGCTATTTTTTTATTTAACTACTTATTGAATATTGAACTACTTATGGAATTGTAATGTGAGCTTTATGCCTTTGTTTTATTTATTTATTTATTTTATTTTAAAGAATTTATACAATAATTAATTACTATATAAATGCAGACTTAAGCAGTACTAGCAGCTAAGGCCTTCGACTGGCCCTTTTTTTTTATTAAACATTGCCCTAAGCAATGTTCTATAAAGGTCTTTGTTTTTATTAAACCGCCCTCTGCGGCATATTAAATGGCAACTTCAAAGCAAAAAAGAAAAAGTCACTAATAAAACACCCGCCGAACGGTAAGCTCTTGTTCAATCACACTAATCGCTAATTTTTTCTTTATAGGAACAGTGGCGTCATTTCACCGAAACCTTAGGGTGGCGAAAATTTAAATGACATAATAAGATTTTTTCGTAAAACATAACATTTAATAAAACCATAGTTATACACATTTTTATACACACATATATGAATTTAATACATATTACAATATACACACCTTTGCCTTTAAATCCATGGACTTAAAAATAAAAATAACATTTTTAATCCTTTAACGGGAAAAATATGTATTGGATTTATTCCAGTGGATAACGACGTTGACGCTTGAGGGCAAACTCGTTAACGAGAACTTCCTTGTTGAACTTTTTTACCATTTCTGGTTCCACAGCCATCAGCATGAGGTGACACAATTTTTGCTTTTTTGCTGAAATTTGAATGTTAAATACTGCACTGTGAACTCTCGAGGAACTCTATAATGATGAAATCGTTGGTTTCCTCTGGATTAGACACGAATGCCTTATAAACAAAACACAATCGTTTTTCTAAAAGCAGTGATGCCGCGCAGCTTATAAACGCAGTACGATAGAATTTTGTCAAAATACGCGGCAACGGTGCTTTTGGAAGAACGATCGTGTTGTTTATAAAACTGATTTAATCAGAAGATTAGAAGAAATACCATCGCTTTTCGTATCGGTGGCGCTCTAGTCCATGACACAAAGAACGATAACGGTTTGAATATTGCAGTGAACTGTACTTTAGTCGGGCTAAAATAATATGTAACGTAATCATTATATAATCAGATATATGTTAATTAATAGTATGCGATAAAATTGGTATATTAGTTAAAGAAATCTTGTAAAAATTAGACGAATTTACAAAATAACACTGCATTGAAATTTTTCAGTTCATAATTCTACCACGATTAGATGGTTTTATTAAATCGATTTACTGAATAATAGTATCAGATCCTTGGGGGGCCAATGCCCCCCGCACTCAGCCCTACCCAATTGATGTCGCTGATTGGAAGACGTTAGGAAAGTCAAATTTCCTTAGCGACTAACCAGACTTTTTTTTTTCTAAAAAGATCCAAGAACCAAGGCATGCGCCTTATAAAAACAAGGTTTGGTCTTCGACCTGAAAGGAAAGTGATAGATTATTTATAGGTATTGATTGCAACCATACGTGAATTATTGATTAGGCGAAGCAAACGTGAAAGGCAATTTGAATTGCTTTTAACCGAGGCTGGTGTTATGCCTTAACCTCGGCAAGCATTTTCAGCCCTTAGTTGTTCTTGTCCTTTAATTCCACATTTTTCACAATTTAGCTGTGGATTTTTAGTTTTCCATAATTCTTAAATGTAGGAAAGAACACAGAAAGTGAAAAGATCATGTCCGAGCCCGGATTCAAACCAGGAACCTCTGAGTTGATAGTCTAGCGCACTCTCCACTAGACTACAAAGGTCGACTTAGAATCCCCAAAATAATACCCGGAGGCAGAATTCCCCCTGAAACCCCAAACTTTTACAGAAGGTTTTATATATCGGGCATCAGCAGTGGTATTGAAGATAATTTTGTCAATTTGGATTCTTTAAATATTTCCGAATAACACCTTGTCTAAGAGTATATATTTAAAACATCATGTAGAGACCAAGATTTTTGTTTCCTATTTGGATATTTAAAAAATTTCACTTCCTATAGCATTAATATTACTACTTCGTTAAAATACCTCACCTCAGCTTTGACAAATATGTTATAGTAAAATGTTGAGTTTCTGAGCTTACCATTCGATGGGTCGCAATTGACTAAATAATTGTTGTTAAGAGGTGTTTTAACGAAATAATAACCATATAGGAGATATGAACAAAATAGTTCTGAGCTATCTCGAGTGTACCTTTAGATTCGAAAATCCTTTGTACAGGACACTGTGGGTAAAAATGAGACTGACATCGTGTTTGGCAAGATATTGCTAGTAAAAGGCTTTACTAATTATTGCTTTAAGACATATCGTCGCCCTAATTTAAATAGGATGTAAGTCAAAATTGGGCAAAATAACGCTTATTAGCGGTTTAGGTAGATTGGTCATAACTACATCTATGTCCTTTTTTAGTTTTTAATGTTTGTATGAAAAAAAGGGTAGAACGTTTGAAACAATACGTTATCTAATGAACTTCAAACAAATAATAAACAGTTTTCTTTGCCTCCGGAACAAAAGATAATTTTGACATACATCGTATTAGAACTGGGCCGACGATATGTTGTTTTTTTTTTACAAAAATGAAAGCATTTTAAGATCATTATTTTTCACTGTTTTTCTCAAGAAACCACTTTGTTCTTGCGAGAGAGGAAGACATCCTCTTTTTGCTAAAATTTTTTTGGGAGATCTTACAGCCTCGTGCAATTTTTGGGACCTATTAGAATACGATCATAATTTTTCGATACGCCACGCGGTGCGTTGCATCCATACGCAAATTGGACAATAAGATAAGGAGGGGTCCTAGGATAATGCAGTTTTGTATGCTTAATTAATTAGCTTAAGCCAATCAAAGCATTTTAAAAATGGTCGAAATCGGTTAGACACTAGCGGTATCTCCCTTGGACCTGTATTAATTTTTTACTCGATTTTGTTTGGGAGGTACATCTTAACAAAAATTCGTCAAAAGGGTAGTCAAATAGAGCACTAGATGTGTATTAAAAATAGTCAAAATCGGTTAAACCCTATGGACCTATATGCATTTCTTAACTTGTATGTACATTTTTAATTTGAAGGGTTTTTAAAAATGCTATCTGGTGGTATCAGCCAAAAAAGCGATTCACAAGAGATGTTCTAAAGCGCTAAGCTTCAAGTCACGCCGCCTGGTAACTATCAGCCAAAAAAGAGATTTACCAAGAGGGGGGATCGTAGAAAAGAGAGAAGAGCAACTTTAAGATACGCAACTCTGATAAAGTTTAAGGCTTGACCAAAAATAAAATCCACTTGTTCTGAATTGTTCTGAATAACAATTCAGCGTCATATGAGTTTACTCTCACATGTGGCGAATCATAAGCAAGTTAAACAGTGGGTTGGTCACAGCTGAATCACTCAAGACTACTGCAGAGGAAATGTAGCTATTTCTTAAAAAAGCTGTCTAGTCTGCTGTGTGATTGACTTTTTACAAAGTTGTTATGTTTGCCATTGCCTTCTTTTCATAAATTACTTGACCTTCAGCTCAAAATTTTAACCTTGTAAAATCATTAAAAGTCACAATTAATTGTATAAATTTTAAAAAAATATATTTGAAGCATGAAGTAGGAAAAGTTTTTTGCAGTTCCTGGTTTAATAGAATCCATATAAGTAGATTAAAAAAAACCACATATAATTTTATAGAATTTAATTTTTTTCCATCGATAATTGCAAATTTTTTATTTTTTTGATCTTATTTAATCCACTAAAATATTTATAAAATTTTATATATTCTAAAATTTTTTAATTTTATAATTTAGCTAAATATTTTTTATTATAAAAAGCTTAACTTGGCTCAGTGTAATCAAAACACAAATTTATGACAATTATTTGTTTTAGAGAACCCAAATCGAATTGAAAAAACATGATTTTTTTTAAAAATCTTAACTCTGAAGTGTCACTGTGTCAAGTGTCAACTTGAAGTGTAGCCTGAATTATGATTCAATCATATAGGTTATGCAGCCATTTGACGTTTACTCACAATAATGAACTTATATACCCTAATAATGCGAGGAGAGCAAAAGAGTAATTTTTTTGTATCAAAATAAGCACTTGGTTGCATGAATATGAAACTTTTTCATTGTACGAAATATCCAATGGTACATTTGACTTCTGCGTTTTATACTACATTTTCTATAACTTATTTGTTTTGACTCAAAATTATATTACGAGTTATAGAAAATATAATTGCCACGTTTTTGTTGTAAACAGTAAAAAAAGAATAAAAGTAATATGTGCACAACACAGTACACAGAAAATGAATAATCCTTGCATGCGAATATTTTCATAACTTTAAGCTTTGAATTAAAGAATCTATTGAAAACATGGTTTTCATTATAAAATTTATGCGATGAAAACTTTTTGTAGTTCTTTGTTACTAACAGTATGAATATAGTTATTTAAATATTTTTGTAAATCACTTACTTCTTCATATATTTAGTTTCAATATGAAAACACTAAAATTAATTTAGTATTAGTCATATTTACACAGCGAATAGTATTCCTTGCATAAATATTGCTTATAAAAGTTAAGCTTGCCTGTCATAAACGCTGTTTGTACTGTAATTCACATCTTATATCAAATGAGGAACATTGCAAAATTTGTCTAGTTTTTACACGCAACAATATGGTTAAAAATAACATACATTTTACTATTTTTCTACGCTTCACAATTTTCATAATTTTCATTCCATTTTCGTAAAAGATGTGCATTCAAAAGTCTATTTTCAAATGCATTTTTTGTTTGTTTTAAAATTTTCATCATTTTTTAAGCACACTAACTTCAGCACCATCTTTATATATACAGAGTGTATATTAGAAAAAAAATTTTTGTTTCTTAAAATGATGTAAAATTAACAGGCAAATTAAGTTTTTCGAATATATTTTATACTTTTCTAAAAAACATCTTCTAAAATATACCTTAATTTTAACCGATTTTGCCTAAAATCTCCCTTAAGTGTAATAAAAAAAGCATGGTCTTTTAAAAAAAGTGTAGCAAAAGAAGAACTACTTTTTTAAAAAAAAGTCGCAGCAAAACACTGAAATGATACTTTTTTGAGAAGACTACACAGCCCCGTTTGTCATTAATTTCACAGAGAGAATATGTGTTTGTTTACATAAAATAAGGATATGTCAAATATATACTTAACCTTATTCTGATTGAATCATGGCCGGAATTAAGTCTTTTCCCTAAAAATTTTGTTGCTGTCTTATATCTATGCAATTACCTGTCGATTGCTACCAACATTGTACGGCTTCGAGTCATAAATTTTTTTTTTATGATTATTATTATAATCATTATTCATGTTCGAAACATGTTCGATTTTCTTTTGATGAACGAGATATGAACTTTGAAAGTTTATATTAATTTTGGTAAAGGCGGATTCCCTGACCACCTTCAGCAAGTTTTGCAAGTTTTTTTTACATAAAGTTTTGAAATTTTTTTTTGCTTTATCTCTCTGCACACTCAATGAGAGAGCAACAAAAACTTTCTGCACTCTCTTTGACTTGATTAACTTAATTTCAATTATCTTGCAGAATCTTTTTGAGTAGTGTTGCCAGAATGGAGTTTCTTGAGTTGAAATTGTCATATTTCATTATTGAAGCTTCAAAATAAAGAAGCATTGAGTCTGTCAATAATGAATATGACAAAGACCCTGCTCTCACTCGCCTTAAAAAAGGCAGAGTAATGGCGTTATTTTGACACTATGCATCTGTCAGGTGTTCTTACTACCGACTTTTTTAAGCCCGCCTTATTTTGCATTCCGAGAACAGTCCATAAATGTGGTGTTAAATTTCGGAGAATTCATTACTTTGAAAGTTTTAAATTAAACAGCAACGCAAACAGAAAACCCAACCAATGCAAAACAAAATTTATTTGCGCTAAAACATAAGAGAACCACGAGGAAAATGAGGCACAATGAAACTTCAAAGTAACAGACGTCAAAATGAATCGCAAAATTTTTAAAATTTTTGAAAATGCTGCCTCACGTAACTTGTCACCTTCCCACTTCCCACCTTACCTGTAGACGTCAAAATTAATCCGATGATCCGCCTAACGTAAGGCGCGTGAGAACAGGCTCAAAGAAAAACAGAAAACTTGTTGAAAGTTTTACATGTCAGCGAATCGACCTGCGTCATGTTCTCACAGAGAGATCAAGAAAGCTGTCACAAAAAACTTGCTGAAGGTGGTCAGTGAATCCGCCTTAAGGGATCATCTTAGGGCTAGGAAGAGGTATAATGAGGTATCGGAATGAGTTATCGGATGAATGGTATGGATGAGGAGGCTTGCATAATATCATTGGATTTTGAGATTGGTGACTTATGACTTAAAATATGATCGTAAAAAGACCATATCTTAAATAAAAGTTAAAATATAAGAAAAAGAAGAATATGATGTAAGAGGGAATTTCAGATTTTGATAAGAAGTGCAAAAAATGTTCCACACATTTTTCGCCATCTCTTACCGAGACCCTTCAATAAGCATTTTTTATGTGACATTTATTTATTTATTTATTTATTTATTATTATTATCTAGCGACACAAAGTCTTATAGATTAATTAACAAGGTTTAAAAAAATTATAGTAACAACACCAATAAAGAATAATAATAAAATACACAAAATATCACAAAATCTTTTTAAATATAAATATGAATTACTTAAGAATAAACAATAGATTTGTCTTAAAGGTATCTCTATCTTGACTGATATCAATTAAATCGCAAACAGAGTTAAATGCAACGCACGAAATATTGACCACATCATTGCCACCATAGTTAGTTCTATGATATGAAATGCAAAATAGGCCTCTCTGCCTTATATGCCTCTCAGGCGCATAGATTTTAAAAAGGCTCAATAATGGCGCACAATCAATATGGGCCATCATGACATCTCTAGCTTATTACCATCACAGTAATAAGCTCTGTGATGGTGAAAGTAAGAAGCTTCCCAGTAAAAAAACATGCGATCGCTCCTATGAGGAGCAACAACAGAGCGCTCTTTTGCTGTTTTATTCTATCAAAAAGTGAGCAGTTGTCTTGTGCTCCTTTACTGTTTTAAAAAATCAATAGGCGAGCAATCAATGAAAAAAAGCACATAAAGTGAGGCATGTGCTTTGTAAGAAACTCGATAATTATTGGCTGTGACAAATCGGCCATTGTAGTCTAGTGGAGAGTGCGCTAGATCCAGAGGTCCCTGGTTCGACTCCGGTTTCGGGCATGGTTCTTTTCACTTTCTTTGTTCTTTCCTACATTTAAGAATTATGGAAAACTAAAAATCTACAACTTAACTGTGGGAAAATGTGGAATTAAAGGACAGGAACAACTAAGGGCTGAAAATGCTTGCCGAGGTTAAGGCATAACACACAAGCCTCGGTTAAAAGCGATTGAAAGCATTGTCTTTCACGTCTGTGTCGTCTAATCAATAATTCACGTATGGTTCAATCAATTCCTCTAGCTTATCTATCCCTTTCCTTTCACGTCAAAGACCAAACCTTGTTTGTATAAGGCGCATGTTGATTCTTTGATCTTTTTTAAAAAAAACAAAAAAACATATCTTAAATGTTCCTTTGCTGATCCATTTGGATCAGTTATTGATCGCTCCTTTTGAGCTCCTCTGGTATGTTAAAGGGAGCGCTACCCTTCCTAGGACATGCAATGTTAAAAGAGAACATAAAATACATCTAGGTTGGATTAATAAGGAGCACTCCACTGCTCCTCAGGGAGCACTCCCAGATCACTCATAGGATGGTCCACTTTTTTACTGGGTTACTTTCACCATCACAATAAATATTTACTAGACATGTGTAAATATTTATTGTGATGGTGAAAGTTCTAGAAAAAGTAGAAAAATCTCTGTTGTTTTGACATCAAAACAGTGGCCGTCACCATGGGCTCTTAAGAGCTCTTTCGCATCACACGCATTATTGCGCTCTTTCGCTTCATCGCTATTGAGACATCAACGAGAGCGCTTTTTATGACACTACACAGCACTGTTGCCAGATCAGCGGATTTCCCGCTAAATAAGCGGATTTTGATTTCACATGGCGGGATAAATTATCAAAAGTCCATTGGCGGTATTTTTGGTGGATTTTTGAAGTGAAACTACTTAGGCGGTGATTTGATATTGAGAATAAAATTTTTAAACTCTTGTCCAGAAAAATTTTCGTCATGAAAAGTATTTCGAGTCTAGTCACGTTTTTATGTGAAAACTTAGTTTATTAAATTTAGCTTAATTAAAGTTTTTTCTTAATTATTATTAATTTTGAAGATGATTGAGCACTTCTCCGTTAACAATTTTTTAAAAGCAGTAAAAGAAGATATTTAGCCTTTTCTGAAAATTTGTAGGTGTAGTGATGGATATCGAAATTATGATCAGTATCAAAAAATTAACCTCTTTAAATGGAACAATGTATCTAATACGACTGATTTTCGGTTTGAATTACTTGAATATAAGTATGCAGCTGGAGATTTAATTTTTCCAAACTTTTCAACTCACCTGTTATCATTGCCTAGGTCAGACACTGATGTTGCACGAGTGATACTAGATATGATGACATGACTAAAATATACCCCGATAACATATAATGTTAATTGGGTCGAATGAAATCTATATCAACAATAACATTAATGAAGAATGGATTAATTTAAAGTAGTATATACTTTTAGTTATATTTAATTGGAGATTGAATTCATATTTTCTCTTATTATTTTACTTTATTTTATATATGTAGTAATATTAATATATTGTTATTAACTATGTCAATAAAATTAAAAAACTTTTCAGCGGATTTTAGCGGATTTTTTGACAAATGTTGCGGATTTTGATTAGCAGTAGCAGGCAACACTGCTCCACAGCGAGAAATTTAATGTATGATTATGGCAAATGAAATTGTGTATGAAAAATATTTTATGATTTCAAATGCTTTTCCAACAATGCAATGCGTTCTATGTTATGTTTCGTTCAAATTAATGAAGAAAAGTTAGTGAAAAGACATTATAAATAGTCTCGTAAGGATGTTCAGGAATTATATGATGTAGAAATACAAAGTCTTAGTAAAGAGCAAAAGCAAGTTCTTTTGCATGAAGTAAGGAATTGGATTTCTGAAATTGAAGAAGACTTGGTTGAAAGCAATGCCAAAAACAAATAAAAAAAAAATTGAAAATCACATTATGTTAATTAATAAGTTTGAAATGCTTGAAATAGAATGGAATTCTTTTTAGTGCACTATTTTATCTACTCACCAACACACGCTCATTTTTATTTTTGACAGGCACTGCATTAAAACTATTTCGATATCTTGAAAACTATAGATTTTGTCAGTATAACGTCTTTTGACATGAAAAGTCATTGATTAAGAAAAATAAATTTTTCGCGTAAAATTTTTTAAAGATAATATTTTGAAATTTATTCATTTATTCAAAATGTCGTTTTTATATTTTTTACAAAGTATTACAGCATACAAAATAGTCTTAGTGAATAATTTTCCAAATATATCTTACCAATCAGAAGCTATAAATATATATATATTTTTATGACATGAAGAAAGCTGTCGTACATTTTTAGTAATTGAAGTGGAGCAAATGGAGGGGAACAAATCATATAGCATTCAAAAGGTACTGTTGCACCAATGAGCAAAAAGAAATTTGGACCAGTGATCTACGATCCGAAATATAAGCGTTAAAAAAATTGATTTTGCTATCGAAAAAGGCTAAGCCATGAGATAAACCATGAAGTGTTTAAACGAAATGCTGAAGATCAAAACATAATAAGACCATCTTATGCATTTGACTCATCTAAGAATTACCTCATGGGTAATAATAGCTATGAACTATTTTCGGCGATTTTCGTCATATATTGAATTTTTTGTAGGGGGTGCCAAAAAACTAACTGAAAACGGGCGGATATGTTTGGAAGATGTGACAAAAATTGTATTCATTTCTATGCTATAATAGTAAAGGATTGATGTTTCAAATCGAATATTGTCTTCTACGTTATTCATCTTTAATGCTATGTTTTTTTCAAATCTACGCTACAGTGTCTTAACATACACTTAAATATTGCTCATTTTTGTTCACTTCTTTACAGACAGGTTGGTCGAATTGCAACTAGGCGATACTAGTTGTATTTAATACTAATTTTTGTATTATAACTCGCAACTGTGCTCAGTGAAAGTGTTCGAAAGAAGAGTTTTTTTTTATACAAACAATTCCTTGTGTTTTTTTTCTTTATACTATTATTTCTTAAATATTTAATTTTCGTGTCTTAAAGTTTTTTATATTAACTTAATTTAAATTTATTTGCAAAATGAATTAAGTCATTGTTACTTTTTAAGTTGTTGTTATACCAAAACAATTGATTTATTATTTATTTTATTAATATTTTTTTATGCATTATTTTATTTTGTACAGTAAAATACCTTATTTTCTATTTCTACTAATGTCTTATGAATTATTAATATCAAAAATTAAAACAAAAATATAACTTTCGAGCAAAAAAGCTCAATTTATGAAGGCATTTAAGCCCATTGAATAACTAAAAACGTACTTTTGTGCACAAGAAGGTTTCTAAATAAATAAAAAAAATGTTGATTCATTGGGCTTATATTTTATTTACAAATTGTTTTTAATATATAAAAATGCTAAGTGATTGCAATGAGAGGCGATCTTCTTTTTAAAAAAGCCTTTACCACGCACTTGAGTATGAAGGACCTTCATATTTTTCCTATCGGGGCCTTTCCTATAGTAATAATTAAATACGTGTGTATGTGTGCCTGTATGAATCTGTTTATTTGTGTTTATTATGGATGTGCGTTGAAAGATAAAACAAATGTTACAAAATATTTCGTTGTTATCGACGATGTGCTTTGAAACCTGTTGCAGCCTGAAGTTTGCTTCACAGACTGAAGTGTGGCTGTTTGCGTGTGTGCGTGTGCTTGTGAATAAGCATTGAATACAAACCTTAGCTCATATCATCATTTTCAAAAAAGTTATGCTGTCTATAGCGTGTTTCTTAGCTTCCTGACAAACGATTGAAGTTTTAAATGTATTTTTAAGCCATTTTGTTTCGCTTTGTGTATGTTTGTGTGTATATGTGAGTGTGTGTGTGGCCTGTTTCAGCCGGTGTGGTAGAAGTTGATAAAGCACAAAAAACAAATCTTTTGTTGTTGTAAACAACATTTGTGGCTGTGATTTTAAACGCTTTACACAAACAGCTAATGAAATGATGTCGCAGTTAAAAGTTACACACATCGAATGAGTAAACATTTAATTTAATTTTGATGTCAGTGAGGCAAAGTGATGGCAACAAGGAAGTATATTTTGTTTTGTTCCAGTATTTATTGAGTTAAATAAGAATATACGCTGGTTTCAAGTAGTTAATGAGTTATTTAATTGAGTTTTAATAAACTGATCAAGGTTGATTATGAAATTATATTAATAACCTGATACGTAATTTGAATACGGGAAAACTAGTTTTTGTGTCTTTAAAAGTTTTTTTCTCAATTAGTGTAGTTTTCTAATACTGTTGTATCCCTTTCTGAGAGGATAAAACGAATCACAACAATACAAAAAACTGCTCATAAAATAGTCCTTTTTCTTATACAACAAATAGTGAAATTATAACACGGTGTTAATAAATTTTCAAAAGTTACAAAATTGCCATGACGAAGATGTATAAGTTGCATACCTGAATTTTAAAATGTAACCTCAGAATCTGAAAAATTGTTTTTTGATAGGTGTAGGTTCGAGTGGAACGAATTTTTGACCTCATGGGCTTCATATATTTTTGAAAACTACTTGTCAAAACAAATTTTTCTGCATTCTTGGTTTTTTCTGCGACATGACTTTTAATTTTGCACGTGGGTTTTTGTATTTCACCATATTTTTTTAAAAATGTTTTTTTTATCTTAAAGCGAAAAATTTACTTTGAATTTTTTGTTGCAAACCTCTAAATTAAAGCATGTCATGAGTTCCCTATAATACCATGTACGCGCTAATAGATATTTGGGTTCAACGTTTCCCGAAATCAGTCATTCGCCAATGTCTCCGTTCCTTTATGTCGGACATAAAATAAGCTTACAACAAAATTGTAGATAAGATAATTATCTTGAAAAATGGCCTAAACAGTTTTAAAACTAGAGAGGTAATCTACGTCGATTCGACGTATTTGTATTTGTATTTGACGTAGATTGCGTAAATATTTTAAATTTTTTCATTTCTGTTTCTTTGTACTGCTTTCTCTTTTCACACAGTTTCAGTCGTTGATGTGCTCTAGCAATGTGTTAACGTTTTGCTTAGCTTGGCGCAGAGCAAGTGTTTTTTATGACAAAACTAAAAACAAACTACGTATCTTCGACGTAGATTACCTTTTAAGTGACTTTTTATGTTTTGGTTTTATGGTGTTTTGCTATATTTTATTACTTTTAGAGCCTCAAAATGTCTCATAGAGAGGATTATCGAATGCTTTAATTTAAACAGTTTTAGCAGAATGTGACAAAAATGATTTTGAAATGCTGAGTGAAAAAGCACTCAGCTCTGAACTCTCCGAGTGACCCAAAAGATAATATCCCTAAAGTTATTAGTTATAATGACACTTCAAGTGTCAAAAATGTCAAAAAAGACAAAAAACGAAAATATTGTAGATATTGTCAATTGTTTGTTTATCTATACAAGTTAGTGTTAGGGCGGAGGGTCGTTGACCAAACACGTTTTCAAACGAATTTCACAGCTCATACAAAATCTGCAACTGATGAGAATGCGTTGAGAAAGCGTCAGAAGTGAAGGTTTTGAAACTTTGTTGGCACTAAACACGCAATTTTCAATTCAATTAGTCTAAGTTTTATATGTTTACCTCTTCTTCATTTGCAAAATGGCAAAATGGCTGATTTTGACAGCTCGAGTCACTAAGAATGAGAGCATATTCAGCCCTAACATTACCTTTTCTAGTTATACCATGATATTGTCCTCATACAAAACGAAGAATGACAAAACCATGCGTTTCCAATATATGTGGAGAGCACAAAGCTTAAGTTTGCAATTATTGCTAAAATTAATATATATTATTTATTTTTTTTTTTAGTTTAAACTCTTTAGGGCCGTTTTCTCAATGTCCGGTTAGTCAAGCTCTTAACCATTAGTTAGCTAACCATATGATAGCTAAAAAAATAATTTTGATTTCACCAAGTGCTGGTTAAGCAACCGTCGGTTTTTTTGTAATTTTGGAATCTTGCCAACTGTTCCTATGATTAGCAGCTAACGGAAATCAGAACTTAACTTACAGTTAAGCCTTAACCGAACATTGAGAAAGCGCTTTTTTGCTAACTGCTGTTGAAGTTCTGATTAGTGCTTAACCGGACATTGAGAAAGCGTCCCTCAATAAGCTAATTTAATCAATTTCATGAAAATTTTTTTTTTCTATTTTAAATAAAATGGTACTATTTGACTAAATGCATCCCAGCTAGCACAGATTTCGATTTGTAACAAAAATATGTTGTAATTTGGTGGTATTCCAGTTTTTTAAACAAACTTACAGCCCTATTCTGGTTGTTAACTTAACAAGAAATAGTTAAGGAGCTCTTGTTAAGCTGCTTGTTATGTTATGTAAATGTTGGTATTCTTAAAAATCATTAACAACATAAAAGCTTAAAAAGCTTTTAAAGTTCACCATGCATGGTGAAAATCGATATGCCTGTTGAAAGAAGAGATGCGCTATATAAACAGATGCTTCGAGTGCAGCTTGTGACTTTGCAAGCGCTTGAAAAATTTGCCACGGCTACTGAAAGATTTCATTATCAACACTTACAGCCCTATTCTGGCAAATTAACAAATTGTTAACCAGTATTTTGAATATTTCTATGTGTTTGTTGTTTTCAAAACAAAATTTAAAGCTGAAAAATCAAAATTTGTTAATGAAATTGTCAATTACTGAAAAGCAGTTGACAATTTTTATCAAAATTGTTTATTTTTGAGCTTCAAATTTTGTTTTGAAATCAAAAAATTACAATAAACACATAGAAATATTCAAAATACTGGTTAACAATTTGTTAATTTGCCAGAATAGGGCTGTTAAAATAAGTAAAAAATTCTTTAATTTTTCAGTTTAATGTATTTTAACTCAATATTATATTAAAATTTGTATTTTTTATTATTTTCACAACAATTTTCTATCTAAGCACATACTTTTCATTCGTTGTTAAGACTCTTTCTGTTATTAACAAAATTGTAAGGAAAAGAGCTTTTAAAGTTGCAGCAGAATACGAAACCTTAACAAATAGTTAATATTAACTATTTTGTTAATGTGGTGAGCTTAGTTAAGCTGCCAGAATAGGGCTGTTAGTCACAATTGGGTTGTATTAAAGTTTCAAATAAGTAATTTGTAACAAATCATTCGTTTTGTTGCAAATAAGTTAAACTTCGGTGTTAATTTTGTTACACTTGTTGTAAAAATGCTTCATAAAGTTTTGAAAAATATAAGTAATTTTTACGTTAAATTAACATTATAACATTTCTTTTTGTAGCACTTATAAAAAATGTTTGCGTATTGTAATTGCAACAAATACAGTAACGAGCTTGCAACCTAGATGCGACTAAGTTGCTTTATGTTTATATTAAGTCATATCAAGGTCACAACAACTAAATGTTCAAAACTTCGGCTTGAAGATGTTTTTATTCAGTTATAGGGAAGTCACTACAACTAAATGTTTCCAATTTTGCTGTGACGCACTAAAATGCCATATGCAAAATATAAATTTTATTGTTCACAAAAATTCTGTTTTGCTTGTCAATTTCTTTGTGTAGGCTTCTACTATCATGTAATCTATTTTTGTTTTATTTCAGCGTTCATTGAGACTACCAAATTGAACAAATTTTTCGTTGAATGAAAAAAATTCGTTTTTCGTTGTAAAATTATGAGAATTTGTTTTGTTGCAAGAAGGTTGAAATGAGGCTTGTATTCAGTTACAAGAACATTGGAAATAGTCATCGCAACCTTATCCAGTATTGAGGTTATTATTCAGTTGCTGCAACTTTAGGAGACGACATTATTACAACTCAAAAAATGTAATTAGGTAACATTACGTTGAAGTGAGCTTTTTATTCAGTTACAAGAACATTGAAAATATTCATTGCAAGTTTGTGCTGTATTAAGTTTATTATTCAGTTGATTAAAAAACATAATTGCAACTTATAAAATTTTGCTTGATATAATAACGATGTATTGAAGTTATTATTCTGTTGCAAGAACTACAGAAAAAAAAACAATTCCAACTTATTAAATGTAATTAGTTGCGTGAACGTTGCATTGGAGTTATGATTCAGTTGCAAAAAGTTTTGAATAAAATTGTTGTAAGTAAATGCTGCATTAAGGTTATTGTTCAGTTGCAACAACTTTAAAATATATTTGTAACTTATGATATTTAGTTAGTTGCAAGAACTATGTTTTGAGGTTATTATTCAGTTGCAAGAATTTTGGAAAATAGTGTCTTAAAACTTCATACTCGCCATATTTGATTTTTTTTCTACACTTTGAATTTTGAGTAGAATAAACTTAAAAAACGATTTCTTTAGTATTAATTATTTTCTTTTAAAATTTTCAGTGCAATATGACACTAGGAACTTAAAAAAATATATTTAGCTATATACTAAACATTATAACAAGGAAATTGAAAATTCGAAATACTTACATATTTTTTCCAAATTATTTTAAAAATATTTATTTTTTATAAATATTGTTTTTGAGGTAAAACGCAAACATTCATCGACAAAATTGTCTTTGTTGTAAAATTTTAGTGTATAACTCTACATATCTTCAATTTAATTTCACATCTTTTTATTACATTCCAATTTGCTTTTAACTTTCAAAATGCACTCCAAAAAATTATCACTGGTTTAATGAAAATTATATTAAGGAATTGATACACAATTGAAACATTTGTGCAAAGCATTTTAAAACTTTTTAAGAACTTATTTTTTTCAATCAGTAATATTTATGTCATCAGTACTCCTTCCTTGTTAAAGAATCTGTCATTATAATTAAAATTAACTTCAATAAAACAAAATATTTGTTTACCTGAATTATAACGTAAGAATAATACAATAACAACTTTTTTGGATGTTTCAAGTACGTTTTATCTTGTGGCGTGCAACTTAAGCTTGTACCAACAACTTATTTATAACATTTTTGTAACACATTTTTCGCCTAATTGCAACCTAAGTGTTACAAAATAAGCGTAAATATGTGCTTTTTTAGTTGTAATTACGTTACAATTACGATTTATATCGGTATTGGCGACTCTTTTGCAACACTTTTACAACCTTTTTGTGCTAGCTGGGATGTAGGGTCCAAAATGAGTTCCTTAAAATATTTTAGAAAAATTAAACAAACATTACAGATTAAAGTTTAAATTTCTGTGTTTTTATATTTATTAAGCTCTATTACTATCTAATTTTAAGTTTGCAAGGGGTCCGCTTTGTATTCTTTTCGAAGAAAAAGGTTTCAAACTGGACTACGTCGTTCGGACGTAGATTACCTAAAATGTGTGTAAAATATAATTACCTCTTTAGGGTTAACGTAAAACTCACAGTTTTTAAGCTGTGAGACTATTTATGTCTTAACAGTGCAAATTAGTAATTTCTTACTAAGAGCAGATTTTTAACTTTAATTATAAGTAGATTATTGGCAGAATTTTAACATGTGTTATTTTCTCACTTCGAAGATTGTTCGCGGATATATTAGCGAATGACCGATTTCAGTGAACTTTGAATCCGAATATCTTCTAGCGCGTACATGGTATCATAGGGAATTCATGACAGGTTCTTAATTATGACTTAATTAAAAGGTTTGCATCAACAAAATTTGAACGTATATTTTTCGATTTCAGATTAAAAAAGATTTCAGTGAAAAAAAATATGGCAATGAAATACAGAAGCCGTCGGGCAAAGTCAAAAGTTATGCTGCAGAAAAAACCAAGGATGCAGAAAAAGTTGTTTTAACAAGGAGTTTTCAAAAATATATGAAGCCGTTGAAGTTTTTTTGATTTCATACATTTCGTTCCACTATAGTGTCGGCACACTGAGCGAAATATGTGTTAAAAGCAAATGAAATTGTGTCCATTATAAGCGAATTTTTATTTAAATAGAGCTTGAAACAATTTCATTTAAGTTAAACAGAAATGTTTGTAATGTCAAATTTATTGTAATGAGTGAAAATTTGTGAAACTAGCCACCTAAAACAAGAAGTCGTAATTTTTATATCTCTAATGAATATTATTGAAGTGTGTATGAAAAAAAAAGAAATTGCAATTTTTTAAAAGTTTTTTTTTTCATTGAGTTACAAATAATTTAGTTTAAGGCCACTGTTTAAGTAAAATTAATTATGCTAAGTAACAGCTTGTTAAAATTTCTTGATTTTTGGGCCAAATACTCTTAATACACGTTAAACTTATTCTTTAAAATTAATAATTTTTTTATAAAAAAATTATAAAAAAAATATTCTGGACCTTTTCTATATATATAAAATGGAATGTGTGTTTGTTTATTTGTTTGTTTGTTTGTTTGTTCCTTATAGGAGACCAAACCTCTGGACCGATCTTCCTGAAATTTTCACAGAATTTAACTGGGACTCTGGCATGATTAATAGGGTACTTTTTTTCACCCACGCCCTCTTCTACCCTCTTCTTCTAAATTATGTAATTGCTTCCATATAGTTTTTAACAGATTTACTTCAAATTGCATACACATTATACTCCAGGTGAGGTAAAAATAAACATTTCTTACGACACGCCCCCTTTCACGCCCCTTTTCACGCCAAATTTAGGTTTTAAAGTTTTTGTTCTCTGTACTAATTTGTTCCTTCCAACGGACTATTTTTATTTGGTATTATATTGCTCTTAATACTGTTAACGTCGCCATATTACTATGAACCACGCCCACTTCACCGCCCCCTTTTTTAATTCAGATACTTACTTATACCACTAACAATGTTTGCTATACAAAATACTTTTTTTGTAATATGTATTTACCTAAAGTTTTATATACTTTTTATCTACAGGTAAGGTTTTTTTACCAAATCCCCCTTTTTCGCCCCATTTTACTTTAATTATAATTAATCTGCTTTCAATCTATATATATAAAAATGAATGTCTGTCTGTCTGTTTGTTTGTTTGTTTGTGCTTTATAGGAGGCCAAACCCTTTGACCGATCTTTCTGAAACTTTCACAGCATGTTACTATGACTCTGGAAGGAATAATAGGATATACGAAGTTTTTATTGGACAACGGGGCTTGGCACCGCCCATATTACCCAAAAATTTAAATCGCCATATTTTGGGCATTTTTTGACTATATGGTATTGGCATAATTAGGAATACGTACCAGGAGAAAAGTGGGTGGGCCCACGCCCCTTTTTAGGAAAATTAAATATCGCAATATAGTCTTAACTACTGGACCGATCGTCATTAAATTTTCACAATAGAATATTTTTACGAAATAATAAATTCTTGACTATATAAAGTTGTGAGTGGACGAAGGGGCGTGGCCTCGCCCATATAACCCAAAATTTAAAATCGTCATATCTTGAGCATTTTTTGACCAACGGCGGCAGTATTTGCTATATATGGTATTGGCATGAATATAAATACGTACCAAAAGAAAAGTGGGCGGAGCACGCCCCTTTGTTTGCGATATATTGGAGGCTGGACCTGATAACCGATCTTAAATTTTCACAGCGTTCAGCTTTGACTCAGGAATACTTATTACATGATAATGTTTTTCGACCATGCACACTTCTGCACCTACTTTTTACTACGTTTATTAACGGCTTTACCTCAAATTTAAAATACATATTAATTAAAATAGTGGGGTAGCACCATTCTCTTTCTTTCACCACTGTCTTCAAAACAGCTGATTTTATAATACGTGTTAATTAAAATAGAGAGTGGGGTAACCCCATTCTCATACTCCCACAACTGACTGCGAAACAGCTGATTGTGTAATTGCTGCTTTTTGATTGGTCTAAAAATAAAAAGGGGGAGCATGAAGCAAATTACATGCGATTCAGTGCTGAATTCTAATTGGTTTACAACAAAAAAAGAGGCGAAGCATTGCAATAATTAAATTAAATAAATAAATTTTTGTAAATATATAAATACTTTTAATTTATTTTATACGAGGGGGGTAGCGAAGCACACCGGGTTCAGCTAGTAGAATACAATTTTAAAAATAATACAAAAAAATAAAAATGATGTATTCTCTGTAAACAAGTCTGTTATGAAATGTTTTAAATCTGCACTGCGCAATGGAATGATTGGTACAAACTAGAGGGAATAAAATATTCTGATGACGTTTTTAGTGCTTTAGGCACAGAAAAGAACAAAAAGAGGTTTTTAAAATATTTCGACAAGTGGGCGTGGCAGCTACCATACAAATGGATCTTATTTTTCGCAATATTTGAAAAACTAGTAAAGTCATGACAAAATAAACTTAGGCAGTCATCGAGTGCATTATTCAAAGAAAATGTGTTAAAAAAGGCGTGATTGGACAAGTGGGAGTGGCACCTCCCATATAAATGAATCACATTTTTCGCAATATCTAAAGAATCAGTAATGCTACAAAAACAAAAACTTAGGCAATCATCAAATACGTCATTTTAAGGATATGTGCCAAATTTAGACCTGATTGGACAAGAAAAACAAAGGTTTTCGTTTTCAAAACAATGTTTTTTAATAAATTTTTATAGTAAACATTTAGAGTTTAAAAAAAATTTATATTTAAAAAATTTTTAAAACAAATATTAAAATTATAATTCTAAAATATTGTTCTTAAATTATAAACAATTAAACTAAGCCGCCATTTTTTCGATGCCATTTTTTTATTTCTTTCGAGTTTTATCGTCATATTCGTGATAAGCGACCCTTGGGACCCCTCGGATATAAAATTTTAACTCAATTCGATGAAATTTGCGTTATATTGCGGCCTTTTATTGGTATATTTTATATATTGAAATAATAATTTTTTTTTTTATTTCATTAAATATTCAACATTTGCAAAAACAATTCAAACAATCAAATGTAAAACAGCAATGCACATAATTTTTTAATTCATTATCACATATTAATGTATTTTATGCTATTGCAAAGAACCAATAAGAGAAAATTATAAAAAAAGAAATGAGCTTATAGTTAAAAATTAATCACGCTTGTTTTAATTTTGGTTTTGTAGAAACGAAAATGCGTCAAATTTCTACTTTAATGTTTGTTGTTTAATTTTAAAGTACATTTTTACTCTCAGTGTATATATAACTATATAGTTCGTTTATAACTGAATACAAAATTATATATTATATGTAAAAAAGAGGCCCGTGTATCGTTGTTTGAATTTTCCGTATCAACCCAGTGAACTAAAACTACTGTTTTCGAATTCATTTATAAACCTTTTCGGGCGGAAATTTCATTTTCGGCACTCATAAATGAACCCTTTTTGAATCATTCTTCGGACTAAAATGCCTTTCAAAAATGAACCTTATTATGTTCGAAAATGAGTTAAAAAAGAACCATAAATTGTACTTTTTTTGTTCAGAAATGAGTTAAAAAACAACCATAGAAAAGTTCTTTTTCGTCACTAGGAAATGAACCCTTTTTGAATCTATCGCCGGACGAAAATGCCTCTTAGAAATGAACCTTATTTTCTTCGAAAATGAGTTAAAAAATTAACCATAGAAAAGTTAATTTTCGGCACTCGGAAATGAGACCTTTTTGAATCTATAGCCAGACGATAATGCCTCTCAGAGACGAACCTTCTCTTATTCGGAAATGAGTTGAAAATGAACCATAGAAACTCATAGAAATGAACAAAAATGCTTCATTTACGAGGAATTTTTAGCTTCTAAAATGAATCTTTTTCGACTCAAAATAAGTTTTTTAAAATTTAGCAAAAGAATTATAGTTTTTAAATATGGGAAAAGTTTTCACGAATTTAATCTTCTATAGCACTTTTAAGCGACAAAATAAAAAAAAATTAAAAAAAATTAACAAAAATCTATCCGAAAACGTTCGCAAAACTCTCACCTTACGCAAAACCTTCGCTTATGGTTCAGTGGGAAAGTTGTTGATAACATTATTAAGAAATCACTCAAATTTTTTTGATCTTTTTGACTTTGATCTTTTTGACTTTGAACATATCTTGAAGACTTAACCTACTTCATATCTAGCAAATTTCATTAAATTTTAAGGAGCTGATTAATAATTGAGTTATTAAGTTCTATGCATTCGCATATCTGTAAAAAACAGTTCTACTCATTTAATAGGTCATTACCTTTTTCGGTTTAAGGGAATAAGAAAAACACAGTTATTTTCGTTTTTTTATTAAAATGTCAGAATGCTTGAAATTGAATTGTCTGCAAAATGAATTTTTCCTGACTAAAAAAATTTAAAGACTTTTGTAAAAGTAAGCCTACAGTAAAAATGACATTCCTACAGACCATTTTCCACTAAATCATATCAACGTAAAAAAATCAGAGTCGTGCCGATTTTTACTTTAAAAATACATTAAAAATGTATATATAAAAATTATTTATTTTAAAACCAATAATTTTAATATTATATATATAAGATTAATTCTTCATTGATAACAGCTGATTCTATTTTTAAAAACTTTGCTAGTTATAAGAAAACATAACATAAACAATAAACATACCAATAACCGTTTTATATCCAAATTTTGAGAGTAAGCTTGAAAATGAATGCATGAAGTTAGAAAATCTTCTAAGATATCTACCCTCTACTTGCCCAATATCTCGTTAAATAAATCAATAAAATCTTAGTTTTAATAAAAGTTACAAGCTTTCCTCACATTTTCGCAATGCTTGTGTTGTTATTCTTCTTGCTTTATTTTTGCACCTTTTTAAAACTCTTATAAATATTCTTTAGTCTAGCTTCAATAAAAATAATCTTGTGCAACACTACAATTGTACTGG
This sequence comes from Dichetophora obliterata, assembly GCA_963920525.1. Lineage (NCBI taxonomy): Eukaryota > Metazoa > Arthropoda > Insecta > Diptera > Sciomyzidae > Dichetophora > Dichetophora obliterata. The sequence continues at coordinate 10,568,343 of OY986437.1, forward strand.
GTGATATGCTACATAAACAAAGTAAATGTCCTTTTCAAAAAAAATTTATTTTCCATTTCTGTCACTTTGCAGCTGGAAAAGCCTGCAGCAAAATGAAGCGGAAAAACGATATTAAAATAAAAAATCGTTATTTTTTCCAACTCTCCTTCTCAGTAAAATAACAAAGTCCAATGCATCCTTTGTAAATTTATGTGAACACAGAAGAAGACGGGTGGGGAAAAAATATACAATTGAAAAATCTTTGTTTTTCTTCAGCACTTTTGTAAAACTTCACTTACAACAAAGAGTAAAACATCATATTTTACTTCAGCCAGAGAGCAGCAGCAGCAACAACAACATCATCAACGACTACAGCACAATTACCACAACAACAACTACTATTTGTTGAATTTCCAACATGACACGACGTTGATGAGAAAAATGTGAATGTGAGCAGGCATAAAAAGCAGCTAAAAAACCAACAAAAACAAAAAAAAAACCAACCATACTGGCATAAAAAGGACTTTTGTAAAATAACTGTCCTTGCGAAGAAATGCGATATGAAATATTAGAAGGATGCACTTTACTGCCATTAGGCATACGTTACACAAAATTAGAGAAGAGTGGGAAGGATTCTTTTCTGTTTTTTTTGGCAGCACAGACAGTGGTTGGCCGATTGGAAGGCGGCAGCGACCGTGTTGCACAAAAAGGAATACGTTGTTTCTCGAAAAGTGATGCCTTTTCTAACAAAAACAAAAAAAAATATTTGAATTTGTAAAAATTAGGTACGAGTAAGAAAGTTTTTGCAACATTCTTTGGGGGTAGTTTGAAGTAAGACCAATGGCCAAAGCATGTTTTAATAGTATCTTCAATTCAAGTCTTGATCGCTTATATTTTCAAATCAGTTTATTTGTCTTTAATAACCAAAAACAGAGGTGTTGAATTAAGTTTCCAGCTAAAATTTTTCGTGTTTTTTATATTTCTTTCATTATCCCAACATAACTATAATGCATTTTGCTCAAAAATATTTTGAGAACACAGTTAACTTTAATTGTTTTCTTTTTCAGTACTAAATTCAATTCCTGTGGGTTTCTTTTAACGTCCACTCAGCTTGTGTAAAAACTGTTTCTTATTTAATTGAGCATTAAATACAATCAATCAACATTCAACAGTTTCAGTTTTTCAATTTTCAATTTTCAATTTTCAACCTCATTGCTTCTTATAGCCTTGGAGCAAACCACACTAAAGTTCTTAACCTCAAAATGATATTATTATCAAAATACAAAAATGAAAAAAACATAAAAAAAAAGCTTTAGAAACAAAGAAAACTGCAGTGAATTTTTTCTATTCGCCATTGAGTCACACACACTCTCTCACACCCGAACAATCAATAATTCAGGCTGCAGCGCTTGCAAGTTGCAAATAATGGTCAACGAAAGGACATCGAAACGTGAAAACCGTACGAACAAAAACGGCACATCAGACAAAATTTCATTCCAACAACAAATTTATAACCGAAAACATTTCATTTTATTGCTGTTATGTACCGAATGGATGCAAACAAACGGAAAGGTAAAAACTGAATGCATTTATTTCATTTCATCCAAATGTAAGACGACCAAGAAAACCTGCTGCAAATAAATTGCTGCTGCAAGACACAAGCTGGACGCTTGAGCAATGCATAATTTATAAGAAGAGCAGGCTGAAGAAGGAAGAAGAAGAGCATCTAAAGGTGAGCATCAGCTCGTATATCTTGACTTCAGCAACTGGGTAGCGGCTGCTGTTGTTGATTGAATGTTTGGCAATCGAATGAAAAGTGTTATTTTAGAGTCAAAGGATGTTGCTTACCAGGATGTTTATTGAATTTGTAACCTAATGTATAGCAGCAAACAGTTGCTAAGGTGCGAAAATCAAGCGAGACTCTTGTGGGCAAGACGGATATATTTACCAGTTAACTGCTGCTTACTAATACTAGTTGCTATTTTTATCTGTTTGTTTTTTATGTGGAGCTTTTAGTTGAAATGAGACATATAGTGACTTGAAGATTATTTTTTTTTTTTTAATCTTCCGAAGTATTCAAATGAAATACACACTGTTGCAAGAACCACTTTAGCTCGAAAATTTACGATGCCCAAAGTGGGAATTTCAAAGTTGACCAGATACCAATGCCTACACTGAGAATAAAAACGTACTTTAAAATTAAAGAAAAAATTTTAAAATAGCAACTTAACGCTTTTGCGTTTCTACAAAAAAACATTTAAAACAAGCGTATTTAATTTTCAACCATAGGGTCATTCCATATTAAATCAACCAACTTTTAAATTTCATCTTTCAGATTTGTATTATTTTTTTTTTGTATATAGTGCTTGTGATTTTGCATCAAACTGTATACTTTTTTTTGCGAATGTTTAATTTTTAATGAATTAAAAAAAAAAAAAATTATAAGCTAAAAATTAGTTTTTCGAAACACAAAAATAGTTCTACATTTCAAACGAAAGCAGCTATGTGGATGTTTTATAGCTCATTTTAAAGCTGAAGCAAATAGCTCCAATGTGATATGCAACACGATATAATTTTTTTATTTTTATTTAACCGTTACTGAAGCTTTATTTTTTGAATAAAAAAAATTCTATTTTTAATAACAAACTACAAATATACAAAATTTTAAAGTAGGACGGCGATGGGTTGGTTCATGGGAAAAATAAAGTTTTTGTTTTAAAATTTTTTTTTTAAATAAATGTTTGTTTACTATAAATGTTAACCATCAAAGTATGTATGTATATATAAAAATATTGTTTTAAAAACAAAAACTTTTGTTTTAAGTTTAACTTTACAAGCATTTGTATTAAACTTAATTGAAGTCGTTTCAAGCTCTATTTCAAGAACAAACTCGTTTAATATGAACACAGCTTCACTTAATTTTAAGACATATTTCCCACAGTGTAGTAAATTCCGTCGGAGATCTAAAATGAACATAAACTTTTTGTACCGATGAAATATTTAACGTATAAATATTTCTTTTGCATTCTCAAAACACATATCATGGGTATTCACGGCGGCCACCTCAAATTCCCACGAAAAAACCTTTTTCCCACAATAGCAAAAATTAATAACCACAAAATTCCCATGGTATCAAATTGAAAAAAAAAAAAATCCCATCGCAATTAAAAGAAATCACAAAAAATCCCACGGACATTTAAAATAACCACGAAATCCCATTTGTATTAAAAAAAAAAAACACGAAAAATTACCACAGTAATAATACAGACATGACAAATTGTCAAAAATGAAACAAAAAATTAAAAAGAACTAGTAAATTTCATCTTCTGTGTTTTAATTCGTATTTTAGTAATAATATTCAATAAAAAATATTTGTATAATCCACCTTAAACCTGTATAAAGTTTACAAAAAGAGTTCCAAATTAGTTTTTAGTCTTTAAAAAGCAAAACACAATCACGAAATTCTGATCATTTTAACAATTATTGCTCAGCACGCACCGCATCAAAAGTAAAATTCTATTCGACTGAAAATTCGATGAACAACGAACATTTCGACATGGTTTGACGTTCGGTACTCGTTGTTCGATAACCAGCGAAGATAACGTCGAAAGCAACTCGTAATAAAGGACAATCACAAATCAATTTTAAGATATAAAAATTTTGCATATTGATAAAAAAGGAAAATAATTCACTGAAACATACTTTCCCAATGCATGTTATTATGTCAAAAGTGAAAGAACTTCCCACCAAACCAAAGTAACCGAAATCTTAACGAATTCGTTGGGAAAATCATAGAGATGGGTTGAGACAATGACCAAATTATGAAAAATATACACTTTTATGTATATATATTTATACATATTTTAACTGAAAAATAAAAATAAATCCTTTAAAACATAAAAAAATCCCACAAAACAAATAAATCCCACGTTAATTAAGAAAAACCACACTCAATTAAAAAATCTTATGGGAATTTCCATTTCCCACGGCAATTAAAAATAACCACAAATGAGATATTTCCCACAAAGGTGGCAACCGTGTGGGTATCTTAAAATTTTATAATATTTTCTTTTTGATCTGTATAGATGCAAGTCTTAACGATGAAAATTAATAGTTAAAATACCAAAATTTCATATTAACCATAAAACCAAAAACCGTAATATTTTTCTCTTTTCATTTCTGAGCCCGTAAAATATCTGAATTTTGTACACATTTACAGCCCTATTCTGGTTGTTAGCTTAACAAGAAATAGTTCAGGAGCTCTTGTTAAGCTGATTGTTATGTTATGTAATTGTTGGTATTCTTAAAAATCATTAACAACATAAAAGCTTAAAAAGCTTTTAATGTTCACCATGCATGGTGAAAATCGATGTGCCTATTGAAAGAAGAGATGCGCTATATAAACAGATGCTTCGAGTGCAGCTTGTGACTTTGCAAGGGCTTGAAAAATTTGCCACGGCTACTGAAAGATTTCATTATTAACACTTAAAATAAGTAAAAAATTCTTCCATTTTTCAGTTTAATGTATTTTAACTCAATATTATATTATAATTTGTATTTTTTTATTATTTTCACAACAATTTTCTATCTAAACACAAACATTTCATTCGTTGTTAAGACTCTTTCTGTTATTAAAAAAATTGTAAGGAAAAGAGCTTTTAAATTTGCAGCAGAATACAAAACCTTAACAAATTGTTAATATTAACTATTTTGTTATTGTGGTGAGCTTAGTTAAGCTGCCAGAATGGGGCTGTTAGTGTGCTAAATTTCTACACACTTACACTTCTAAAAATCAAATACCCAACATAGCTGACAGTCGACGATTTATAACCATACAAGGGTAATTTAGTGTTTTCCCCGTTTTCCCCCCCTATAAATAGGTATTGGTTCCTTTGTGGGATATCTCATTATACTAATAAAAAAAATGTGTTTTGAAAAAAACTATAATGGTAACAGAAACCAATATGGGCGTCCACAGGGGGAAAGGGTGGGAAGGGGGCGCTTGCACCCCTAGGCAGTAAATTTCTTAAAACATCTTCATATTAAATCAAAAAGCCGTAAGCTACAATTAAAAAATTTTACGGGAGAGTCAAAAAACTTTCTAAATTGTAATTGTAAATGTATGTTGCACTCAAACTTAGGGATTTGAGAAAATTTTTACTAAAAACGTCGTTTTTATTTGTAAAAGTGTACAATTTTGATAGGTGCATTAAAAAATCAATCAAAAAGTCGACTTTGAATTTATTGTAACTTACGGTTTTTTTGATTTTATATGACGATATTTTCATTACAAATGTTACTATGTTTTTAAGAGAAGTCAGAAATACTTTTTTAAAAGTATATTTTTAAATAAAGCTGAGTTAAACCATGCATGCATTTTAAAATAGTATATTATAGCCGTCGAAGTTATAAGTTACGATACCATTTCATTTACCCTTGTTTTACAGGTACTTTTCAATACGTATTCTTACACTCGAAAAATTAAGTGTGTAAATATTACTTATTACTGCATCCACATCCATTCTATGAATTTTATTCGTAGTTTTCAGTCACGAATAGGATTCGTAGATTGGACGTAGTTTGGTACGTATTACAAAAATTTTATTCGTATTCGTATAAAAACAAATGTATATTGTACGAATACATTTGTTACATTTACCATAGCTGTTAAAGATTTGATCAATTTGATTTTATCCACAAAAAAGTAAATCAGTGACTAACGAAATAAGAGTGCATTCAATGCATGAATGCAAAATTGATTTATAAACAAAATTAATCCACATTCATTTTTAAAAATATTATTAGTTATTAATTTCAATAATTCATTTTCGTTATTCAGAATAATGAATAATTTTTTTATGTATTTAAATGATATTCACAGCGAATACTATTCACAAAGAATTTCGGAATTTTCAATTATTCCTTATTTCTTTATTATTCATTTTTCATAATTATTTATTTTTCATTCATTATTCTTTTTTTTATTCATTATTCATTTGCTATTCATAATAAATATTGTACTCATTATATAAAATAAAAAAAATAAACTGGCCATTTCAGCCCTTGGAAGGACTTTGACCTAGCTTCTATTGATCAATTGTGTTGTGCGTGTTATTAAATGTTTGATCACAAATGACCGAGAACTGGACCTACGTGTTTTATGCCGACTCCGAACGGCTTATGTTCTCAAGAAGCTTTACATGGCAATTTTTACTCTCTGAGGTTTGCCATTGTCTGCAGAGAGGTGACGGCCGAACAGAAAAATTATTTCAATTGAAAAAACTTTTCTGTCTGAAGCTGGAATTGAACCCGGGCTACCGGAGTTCTTTAGCTTAGGGGCCACGCACTCTACCCACTAGGCTACGACCGCCACATATTGTACTCATTATTCACTTGTTATTCACTGTTAGTTTTTTATTCATTATTCATTTGTTATTCAAAATTAATTTTTTCTTCATTATTCATTTCTATAAATTAATTTTTTATTTATGGCTTAGGACTAAAATTAATAAAAAATGAATACAGAATAGCAAATGAATAATAAATACAAATGAATAATGAATGTAAAATGAATAGTGAATAATATATAAATAATGAATAGCAAAACAATAATAAGTAAAAAATTAATAATGAATGAAATTTGAATAATGAATAAAAAAAGAATAATTGAAAATTCTGAAATTCTTTTTGAATTGCATTCTTTGTGAATATCATTCATTATTCATTATTCTGAATAACGAAAATAAATTATTGAAATGAATAATAAACCATTTTAGTAAAATGAATGTGAATTAAAAATTTTATTTATAAATCAATTTTGCATTCATTGAATGCATTCTTATGAAGTTATTCAGTTCTACTTGAAATTCTGTATATGAATGCAGATTTTACAGCTCTGACATTTACTAATAACAAAATAAAAAACATTCTATCTTAGCTGGGGTTTGAACCACGGTTTTTTAGCTTACGGGCCACGTACTCAAGCGCGTCGGAAGCGAATTTCATCTGGGGGGGCAGTACAAATGGGGGGGCAGTACAAATATTGGTGCAAAAAAAGTTCACCAAAATTTCTTCACATGAAACATGAAGAAGAGAGAAAGAAGAGGAAAATATATAATACAAAAATATTATCGTTGCAAAAAAACTGATATTTTGAATAACTTTTCCCTTTAAATTGTTTATCTAGCTAAAAAGTGGGGGGCAACTGCCCACCTTGCCCCCCCGCTTCCGACGCCAATGCACGTACTCTTTCAGAAGACTACGGTCACCTTGCAATCATACATTTCCTTATATTCGGTAATTGTTCAACAAAGCAGGCTGAAAGATTTCGGTTGCAAATTTTTTAAACTAAACTAATACTAAATAGCATAAAGTCATTAGTAAATTCTACGAATGCAATGGAAGAAATTACGATGTTATTCTTACGAGAAATTGAGGAATGATAAGGAATGATATCCCTATTAGTCGAAGATCATTCTTCGGAGCAACAGATGGTAAGGGGCATTTAAGCCAATAACGCATATGAACTTGGACGATAAGCGAATTTATGTTTTAAGGTAATTAAACACAAGAAGAAAACAAAGTAAAATGAATTTAAAAAACTAAATGCTTTCCCAAAAGTCGGCATAAAGAAATCGTTTAAACTTAATAAAATTGCTAACAATCCTCCAGCATTTAAATTTGAGAAAATTGCAGCAATCTAGGCGAGGGAAAAGCTTCTGTCTCAAAAGCAAAAAAAAAAAATGAAGGAGATTTTGAATAAAGTAGGCCAATTTTTAATCATGCACAGATTTTTAAAAAAATCTGATGGCAAATTCTTTTTTAAACAACGCTTTTACATTAGAATATATTATAGCCAAAAGTTTTTTATAACTAAAATTTAAATAAGAAACTCGATTTGAAACATTTATTTTATACTTCTTCAAATTCACGTTTTTTAACAGGCCATCTATTTTGAGAATTTTCTGGATTTTTTCGCGTCACGTACTTATATTACATCCAGGATTTAGAATCAAGCCTTGCAGGGAGGTTCTTGAATATGTTTAGAAAATGAATGAAGCCCAAAACCCATCTTTACATGTACCTCTTTATATATTTGTACCTCTTCATACGTTTTGAATTAAAAGAAATACATTTTTTAAATAATTCATATAATAGGTATCCCGAGAAACAATTTGTGCCCGTACCAAACCACTCAGGCACAAAAGTCCAGAGTATCGGACTCAATTTTATTTTTAAAAGCTACGAGCAGTAACGAAAAACTGCGAAGTTTATAAAAAAAAATTAATCGCACATTGATATAAAGCCGAATGCAAACGTGCTTCAGCGAACAGGATCCGAGAAAAAAGTTAATATAATGTGTCAATAAAGAAGCTGATATGTATCAAATCTGGCCTGAGTCTTAACTATAATGTACCCGAAACATATCCAAGAAGTACCTTGAAAGGTACCTGAAATAGTACCGTAGTAAGTATGTACTATGTCAATAAAGTGTTCAAAAACGAGCGACTATGTTCGGACACAATAAACTGACGAGTGCCCGAATCAATCTTCGTTCGTACATTGTGCCTACCCAAGGATTTCCAGAAATAGCACTTCATTCGGTGCAGAGGTCGGACATTTACCGACACGGTCACCGGACATATATCAGATACTTTATTGACACAAACTATGAAATTGTTTCCAAACTCGATTTTAGTAACTTGCATGCTGCTAGAACTGATGCATGTTGAAAAAAGACGTAAGTTAGTTGATGTCCATGCGAGGAACATTTCAGGAGAAGCGATTATTACCTCCTTAATCCAAATATGATAAATTTGAGGCCGCTCACAATTGGTTTATGAGTGATAGGCCTCCAAAACTGGAAACAATTGTCTAAAAGTTAAAAAAATATTTGGAAATTTTTGTATTCTTATTTGAAAAGAGGAAAACTTGTGGGCTAAATAGTAACTAATGCCATTATATTAAGGGATAAAGGAGACCTCACATTATTTAATTAACTAAATTACTAAGAATATTTGTTGAGAAAAAAATGTTTAAATTACATGAAAGAATTAAATTTGAAAATGTTTCGGGCATGACACGAGAAAGATTTTGACGCCATCTTTGAAATATATATAATTTTTTTATGTGTACAAGCGTGTGTCAACCGGCGTATCATGATAACAAAATTGGTACCAAAAATCTCAGAAAATAGAATTATATAGGTTAAATTTTCTTTATGTGCATTCTAGACTCCTTTATGCCTTTGGCCCCCACCCCCCTAGAACAAATCCTGCGGACGCCCTTGATATAGTTAATAAATGTATTCAGCTGAAATGTTAGGAGTGAAAAAATACCCTTATAGTAGTAGTTTTGGAGGATATATAAACTATTTTTCTAGTTTTTTCTTTTTTTAAATAAATGTTATTCTTTTCTTTGAATGTTTACATGATTTAATTATGAGCTATTTAGATCAAGTAAGTTTTGAAGAAGGCAACAATAAAAAAACTCCGTATAGAGTCAATCACACAGCAGACTAGACAGACTGTTTCGGAAGGAGCTACCCTTTCCATCTTCAGTAGTCTTGAGTGAATAAGCGGTGACCTGTTTAATTCTTATAGGATTGGACACATGTTTGAATAAATTCCTTTGTTGAGATCGCACGAATTTGATTCTTAAGCCTAGTACTATGTTCGTTTGCGTGAAATTTCGCTGGCAACATCTACTTATTTGTTGCGTGAAATTTCTGACTTAAGGTTTGTTGCGAGGAGTTTCTATGGCAACGTTTCTCAGAGAGACTCAGAGAATAATTTGGAAGATTTTATATGATATCTCTCTTTTCACTTCAAAATAAATAGGCAGTACAATTAAATTGTCGTGAAAAAATTTTGCTCAGAAACATGTTGCGATAATTTCACAGAGTACTGCTCTGACGAACATGTTGTGAAAATTTCCACGCTTGTTTCGCAGCTGTCACTTTTTGTATGGAGATTTGAGTGGAATTTCACATGAAACCGAACAGAGTACTATGTTTTATTGGCCATTTTCATATGACGTCAAACGAATTTTTCTCAAAGTTTTGTTGTATTTGGCCTCCTCACATGAATAGTATTGATGAGGAGAAGTTTTATTTTGATCATGAAATTGGAATTTTGTGAACCTTATGTTAGCTAGGAGGAAGAATTTTCATTAATGCTCTTTTAAATGCTTCTTGTACATGAAAAAGTTTAAATTATTTGAAATTAGCTACAATTCTGTCAATTTTTTCATCAATAAAATTCTTAAAATATTTGTAATTTCTCATAGAATTTCAAACACACTTGTTAAAACACATATTATGCTCAAGTTCATTCTAGAGTCAACACTGTTAATAGCCATGCACGTGTTGGAAAAAAAGGAATATTTTTCAAGAAATGTATTCAAGTCCTTATTACCGCAATAAATTATTTTTTGTCTTTAAAACTACAGAACGATTAAGATCTAAAAAGTAATATTAAGTAAAGTAAAGACGTTTTGAGCAAAGAATTAATTGGACTTTTTATAAAACAAAAACATTTTCTACTTATTCATTGTATTACTTACTAATTTATTTATTTTATCAACATTATTTTTATACTTCTTATATTTGGTTCTTTGCACAAAGTTTAAGAAAACTATATGATTAACTCTGTTTTAACAACTAACCCATTCAATTGTTGTCTTTCAATTTATACAATTTGTAACAGTCGTGCAAGTTTATTATAAGCAACATTTTTAATTTTGTTATTTTTTATTTCAACTTCATGTTGTGTTCAAGAACGACATACGCGTAGATCAGCTTCGTGTTAAAGCGCATTTCTAACTGTCACTTGAATAGTACTAAAAAGAAATATAATAATATAAATAAACCCTTGTACATATTTCGACAAGAACTTCGAAAAAAGAACATTATAAACTTAAACGCTAAAATTCGTTGTGTTGTGAAATTTAAATATTAACATGCTGTAATATATATGTGTGTGTGTATGTGAGGTTGTGTGGATCGTTGGCAAAATAATTTCAACTCATAAACAAACACTTAATGGACAATGAACAATAAAAGAAAAGCAAGAAACAAGAAAGGGTACTAGAAAATAAGTGTTCACTCAATACGTGCCAAAATGAAGCACGGTTTGACGATTGTGCGGTTGGACAAGTAAGAAAAGAAAAGGAAAAAATAGGATAATGAAATGAATGGATGCGCTGTGCAGACAAAAGAAGTTAAATTGGTTGTTGCTTGCTGTTTATGCCATACATTTGCACACACACACACGCACACTTACACACACACACACACGCACGCATTAAGAGCAATGAAATGCTGTTTATGCATGCTACAAAACGTTTTCTTTACTCTGTGCCTTGCTTGCTGCTGTCTATCAAAAAATTTTATTGCCAGTCTTCTGCCCGTTTCCACCATCTTGAAGATGTTGCCATTTTCTTCTTTTCGCATGCTTACGTTTTTACCAAACTTAGCCGAAGCAGTTGTCGTCGTCATCGTTGTGCCGCTTTTGACGTTGTTTGTAGCAGATCGTTGGTCGCAAAAAAACTCTAATGTCACGCAGTCAGGTCACAAGTAAATTAATTCGATAATTGACTTCCGACGGAAGTGCACGTCGCACACTTATTTATCCAGTTGCCGTTGCTTGTTTCTTTTTTCCTTCTGAAGTTTTTCTTCTTGATGTTGGCAACTGTTTGAGATGACAACAACAACAATGACCAAATATATACATAAAGGCATTAAAAATACGTCAGTTTCGTGCTGCATATGGAAAACGGCCAAAAATATTTTGTCGCTGGTTTTTATACTTTTATTCGTCATTGTCGCACAGTGCGATTTTTTCAATTCTAGAAAACGACAAAAGTTCCAAAAGTTTTTTGTTGAGCTTAAACAAAAATAGTTTTTTTTTTGAAAGAAATAAATTCATCTAATTAAATAACAAAACCTAGAAGACAAAGTAATATTTCAGTACCTACTTTTCTTAAATTGGTAAAGTTGGTATTTATTCAAACGAAAAAATATTAAGTGAAATGGATATTTTTTTAAATTTTTATACCCCCACGTTAAAAAAACGTAATGGGGGTGTATTAATTTTGTCACTCCGTTTGTAACTCCGATAAGGAGGCGTGGCCGGTGTATAAAAATATATATATTCCTGATCAGCATCACCTCCTGAGTCGATTTAGCCATGTCCGCCTGTCCGCCTGTCCGTCTGTCCGTCTGTCCGTCTGTCCGTCTGTCCGTCTGTCCGTCTGTCCGTCTGTCCGTCTGTCCGTCTGTCCGTCTGTCCGTCTGTCCGTCTGTCCGTCTGTCCGTCTGTCCGTCTGTCCGTCTGTCCGTCTGCCCGTCTGTCCGTATGTCCGTCTGTCCGTCTGTCCGTCTGTCCGTCTGTCCGTCTGTCCGTCTGTCCGTCTGTCCGTTTGTCCGTCTGTCCGTCTGTCCGTCTGTCCGTCTGTCCGTCTGTCCGTCTGTCAGTCTGTCCGTCTGTCCGTAAGTCCGTCTGTCCGTCTGTCTGTCCGTCCGTCCGTCTGTCCGTCTGTCCGTCTGTCCGTTTGTCCGTCTGTCCGTCTGTCCGTCTGTACGTCTGTCCGTCTGTCCGTCTGTCCGTCTGTCCGTCTGTCCGTAAGTCCGTCTGTCCGTCTGTCCGTCTGTCCGTCTGTCCGTCTGTCCGTCTGTCCGTCTGTCCGTCTGTCCGTCTGTCCGTCTGTCCGTCTGTCCGTCTGTCCGTCTGTCCGTCTGTCCGTCTGTCCGCCTGTGTCCACAATAGCAGCCGTAATTTTTGAGCTATCATAACGAAATTCAAAATAAAAGCTTTTTATACAAAAATAGAGGTCAAGTTCGAATCTGAGCAAAATCGGATGAAAACCACGCTTACCTCCCATACAAAGTGACTTAACCAAACCGGTAAGATATCTTTAAATTCCACAACAATCAATTTAATGACTTCAAATTTCGTACAGTGTATTAAATTTGTAAAAATCAGATGAAAACCACACCTACCTCTCCTATACAAAGTGACTTAACCAAAACGGAAAAATCTCTTTAAATATATTTAACAGTTTGCTTAAGACTTTATATATACTCTAATTCGGCCGTGGGGGTATTTTAACTTCTGCCCAGTAGAAGATAATGCCTTACTAGTTTTATATTATTGTAACATTCAATTGGAGATGAAAATTTTAGTTAAATTGTATTTTTGGACAATTTTTGTATGGTGCTTAACCACTGTGCGTCATCTTATTATTGTTTGGCCCGCATCATGAAATAGTCAGGACACGTTAGCTCGTTAGGCAGGATGCTGTCCAGGCAAGCGTATTTAATAACGTTAAATGAGTAACGCTTTTAGCTTTGTATGTATGTAAGCGAAAAGCGGAAGTAATTATTAAGCTTATTTTATTATTGGCAAGACTAATTATTTTGGTGGTAAAGTAAACAACGTAAGTAGTATCAATTTTGAGGTGTTCAAGAAGATTCACCTTGATTGTGAAAAAAAATTATCAACAACAACAGCTCTATTTTTGCCAAAACAGTGGCATCGAATTCTAAATTACACAAATTAAATGCCAAGTACTCTATGCAATAGCAATAAAACTAAAAAAAGCAACAAAAAACAGCAACAAAATGAAATAGAATACAAGTATTCAATGCTTCGCGCAACAAACAATGCAACCTAAACACACTCACACACTTTCACACAAAGACTTATTCACATATTTGCGATAAAATTGATGACAGCATCAAAACAGCAACAACAAAAGCACCACCTACAACAAATGCAAAAATTGCAATCAACAAGCAGCAGCAAACAAAACGTCAAGGATTCATACAAAATAATAATGATTGACAGGATGTCAATGCAAAATATCGAGATGAGACATGAAATAAAAAACAAAACACAGAACAAAACAGAAAAAAATGTACAAACAATGAGTAAAAAACAAATGGAGAAGCGCAATAATTATCAACAAAGTGATAAATATTACAAAACACATGCACATATATACACATACAAGCACACAGACACTCACACCCACATTCATCACATGTGCTGCGAACTTATAATCTTTCCCATCATCATCCTTATCATCATCATCATCATCATCATGATAGTCATTATTGTCAGGATCATCGTTCAGCAGGATATGCGAGAGCATTCATAATTATGCAAAATCGATTACAATGAATGAGCGGCAAAATTAATTTTGCATTTTTAATAACTTTGCTTATATTTTCTGCTTAAGTTGGCAAAATTCGCACAAACAAATAAATTGTTTGGATGATGAGGTAATGCAGCAGCGGCGTTTGCATGAAAGCCGTTAATTGCTTGTAAAATGTTGTAAGAGGGCAATGAGGCTGTGTTACGAGTTTGGAGGGGAAATCAATGTCATTCGAAAATTTTGTGAAAATAAACATAATGAGCGAGCGATTCGAATTCTTCAATATAAAATCTATAAAATTCTCGCATGCATTCACATTACAAGTTCACTTGAAAATGGTTTTCGAATAGAAAAAACATAATTGGATTATAAAGTAAGCCTTTAATTGCATTTACGTCGATAGGTTATCTACTGGCTCGTTTCTGTAATGCATAGCGATCATTCTGACGTCACTCTCACCTGCAATGTTTCTGTACGAGTATGAATCGACTTCATTCGTTTCAAATCGATAACCTGTCACATGTTCCGATTTCATTGCAGTGGAACCTTTTAAAAAAGTGTGTCTGTATCAAAAGTGAATCGATAGTAATTCATACTTTTCTCACTGTCTCTGAATCAAGTGAGAACTTTGCCGATTTATCAAATGCCAGTAATGTTGTCTAAATATGAAATATCAAGTACTCAAAATGTACCTTTAGAAAGGAATACGTTCGCGAAAGTTAATTATTTTACAGATTGCAATCTCTTTGTTGTAATGGCCATAGAATGTCTTAAAAAACTCAATAGGTGCGCTCAGACAAATGAGCTCACACTTATGTGGGTGAGAGGACACTCTGGCATAGAACAGAATGAAAATGCTGATTATTTAGCAAGAGAAGGATCAGCAGAAGAATTCTGTGGACCAGAACCACGTATCGCCATAGGCGACAACATGGTGGCAGGCCTTATTAAACAATGGACGGACTCGGAACATCGTACAAGGTGGGAAGAAGCAGTTAATTGCAGGCAATCAAAGGCGGCCGTGAGGCAGCAAATGTTATCCAATACAATCGAAGGACTTTAAGCTGGCTTACTGCACTGGTCACAGGACACGGTCCCTTCATGTACCATCTCGAGAAGATGACTCTGACCGAGGACGATACGTGTAGATTATGCCTAGAGGAGCCGGAAATAGGAGCACACATTTTGTGCCAGTGTCCGGTGTTGGCAAGCATAAGATTGACATTCTGGGACGTCCATTTGTTGGCGAAGCCGAGATTGGTCAACTGACCTACAACGATATGCTTGAGATGACAAAGGTTGCTTATACAAGGAGCATGCTCACGTATGAGTGCTCCGAGCAGTAGCATCCTTTGTCCAATAGGGGACGAAAAGGGACCCACGTGGTCTGCTTAGGCAAATCCCCGAATTATTATATATTGTTGTTATAAAAAGTTTTAATTTTAAAGGCAATGCGATTTACAACTAATGCCTTTTTACATAAAACAAGTTTTGAGTAAATGTCAGAATGCTTAATTTTTGTTCAAGCAAACAAAAATAAAGCCATAAAAGTTATAAAAAAATATTTTGAATAACACTATACATATATTACTTTTTAAAATTATAATTCAGTAAAATAAAATAAAAACAAAAAATTGAATTAATCAATAAAAATTTTATAACAGAAGCAATTAAAAATAAGACTTCATTCAAAAAAATTTTGGCCACCTTTAAACTGAGTCATAATAGTTCGGCCCAGTAGCGTAGCAAGGGGAACTAAAACTATGTAATGGTTTTTTGGAAGTGGTCAGTTAAGTTTGCAATATAAATCACTTTGTAAAAATTCAAGCAAAAATGTAAGAATATTTATTTAGTTATTTTGATAATAATGCTTTGAAAATATATTATTGGGCATATATTGCTACACTTTATTGATGAACATCCACAGCAGGAAAGACATTATATCAATTTGCTATGGACCACCTCAAAAAACAAGCGCCCACATTATAAAATGATTTTTATTATTATTTCCAACCAGAAAAATAGCCAATCACTACAAAATTAGCTATCGTGCCAAGCAGTCCTTGCGACGATATCATTTGACAGTAGGCTTGTGCTTTACAGTTCCAGAGAAGGAACGGACATGGAACGATTATTTTGAAGAAAGGAACTAGTTCACGGAAACATGTCCGCGGAACTATCTAGTTTCTTTGCTTGTTTGAACTGTATAGACTATTTGGACTGTCTGCTTGTTTAACTACGGAGGGAATTTGAAGCATGTCCGCGGAACTATCTAGTTCCTTTCTTTATTTAAACTGCAGAACTATTTGAAGCATTTATTTGAATTAAGTGCTTGTTGAACTGCGGAGAAAATGTGTAAAGGTCCATTTTGATTTTCAACGCATCAGTCTGACTAGTCTTAAATCAATTGAACAGAATTTTTTGCTTTTTTATTCTTTTTATTTCAATATTTTTAACTTAAAGAAAAACATTTCTTTAGTTTATATAAAAAAAGGAACTTCTATCATTAAGTAAATAATTTCATTTAGTAAATAAGGTTCATGAAGTAAATTTATAAAGCTGCTGAAAAGCGAGCAAAAATAATTTTCAATCAGTTCCTCATAAGCTCGAAACTCAGTTGCATCTTATAGTTCATCTGCTTTAAGCATGTTCGCGGAACTATATAGTTCATCAGCTTTAAGCATGTTCGCGGAACTATATAGTTCCAGCAGTTCTATTTATAAGAAAGAAAGTAACAAAATCATGTTCAATGCCATTTCGTGATTGTTTTGTTTCATAGGTTAAAAGCAAAAATAAACAGCAATGCTGAACAATGCACACAACTGGAATGACGATATATCATTTTTTATTTTATCTATTATTTCTTTCACTCTCTTTCACATGCATAATTGGCTTAATTGTCGTCGCTCAAAGAATTCGATTAAGTTATGTAAGTACAAATGAGATGTGGCTCAATTAAAAAAATGTTATTGCAATCGGAACTGTTTGGACATGCTTAAATCGTACAGATGGAATGATTGGAACTATGTCCGAGAGTGAACATAGTTCCATGAACTATGCAGGTCCGGAATGACCCAACTCTATTTGACAGTTATTTGCCAAACATGAAGCAAGCAAAACGATATAGCTTAGACCAGCGATGCCCAGCGCCTAACTCTTTCCACTCTTTTACAACAAGTTCAATATTTTCATGATTGTTGTAATTCGCCGAATTCAGTTTGCAATTCCAGCCTCGCTTCTTAATGTTATTGTTTTTGTTCTTTCGAACCATCGATAGCTGTTCCGCGTTTGCATGTTGTTGTTTTTGTTCTTTAGCACCATCGATCGCCGCTGTTTTGTACTGTTTTTGCATTCGCATTGTAGACGTTAACAAAATGCGTCATATTCTTTATATTTTTCGCTATGCGAAGACACATTGAGAAAAAGTTATTGAATATTTGCTGGTGGGTACTTTTTTATATTGCGTCAGAATAAATTATTTTTATAGGGGTTTTTATAGGGGTCGGCCTTTGTAGTCCAGTGTAGAGTGCGCTAGACTATCAACCGAGAGGTCCCTGGTTCGAATCCAGATTCGGGAATGGTTCTTTTCACTTTCTTTGTTCTTTCCTACATTTAAGAATTATGAAAAACTAAAAATCCACAACTAAATTGTTGAAAATGTGGAATTAAAGGACAGTAACAACTAAGGGCTGGAAATGCTTGCCGATGTTAAGGCATAACACCATCCTCAGTAAAAAGCAATTACAATTTTCTTTCATGTTTGTTTCGCCTAATCAATAATTCACGTATGGTTCCAATTAATTTCTCTTAATAAATCTATTCCTTTCCTTTCAGGTCAAAGACCAAACCTTGTTCGTATAAGGTGCATGCCTTGGTTCTTTGCGTTCTTTGGAAAAGTTAAAAATTTTCACTGTGTGCGATTGTTTAGTGTAACAATATGTACACAATAAAAAATTAGAACAAAATAAAAACGGCACATCCTTATACCGTTCAATGATCTTGCTGACTGGCTGAACTATTATGACTCAATTTGCAGGTGCCCGAACTTTACTGAGTTAACTTGCATTTTAAATTGTTTTTGATACTAATTCATATGTTTTGAAAAATACATCTTTGTGTTGTTTAAATTTTTTAAATATACTTCTAAAGTGTTGGTGTGAAAGAACTTTTGTTTTTTAGTAAAGATACATAAAATATTTTGATGATAGACTCGATGTACGTGTATAGATAAACAAAATATGACCACACTTAACCGTTCTCCTACGCTGTTGTAGAAAATTAAACTTTTTTTCAATCATTATATATTTCCAGAATCGTTTAGTTTTGGGATCCAAGCTTACATGATTTTTATTTTATTCTAAGAGTGAACCGAAATCATGTCCTTTGTAGTATCTCCATTACAATTTTTTTTCAAACTATTTTAAAACTTCCTTTCCTCATGTACACCTTAACGTGGAATTATGAAGTTTTTCCTAATGTCGGACTACGGTTAAGAAAAATATTATATTAAATTAATTTTATAGATAAATGTTCTATACCCCTGCTTAAAATATCAAAGACATCCCCCTCTCCACAATGGTCACTCTTGGCTACGGGCCTGACTCGAGGACGTTAAAAACATTCATCAATATAAACTAATTTCCGACAAGAATCATCCATACGAGTATGCCTGATGTTTCATATGTTCACACCCATTTCAAGCCAATCAATGCATGCATTCACATAACTCAGCACAGCCACTTACAATCAAGTTAAAAAGCAAACCGATAATCCTTTCATTACCGTAACGAGCAACTAATAATATTATCTTTATCCATATCATCTGACCAGCCCATAAAATTATAACATTTCTATACAAGGACACAGAAAAAAAAATCAGAAATCAGACACTTCCTCTTTGATTGTACTCAGAGTTAGAGCGCTTCCAAATCATGTATATTCAATTTAAAGTACGAATACAAGATTACTATCTAAAGTGGGCAACAAAAGGATGGCGACATTTGCTACATGTTTATCATTGAACAGAAGTGTTGATGGCGTGACAGGCAGACAGTCTTCACATCCGCCACAAATTCGCTAAAGAAGTATAGAAAAGGACGAGCAAAACATGTAATCTTTTTCACATTTTAACGCATTTTTTAACGCAGCAACTGACGGAAACCTAAAAAAAAAAACTATACAAAAAAATATTGCTTTGGCAGCCAATTCTACTGCTTGTTGCTCACAGAATCAAAAAATGAAAAAAAAAAGCCAAACAATTTTGATGCATGCTTCTTGGTGGGAGTGTGCTTGTTTGTTTGTCAACCAACACATAAAACATAGCAATGATTGCGGAAGGACGAGTGTTGCCATTGTGACACGCAAGTGCTGCCAGATAAACATAAAAAACACGAAAAATAACTTATTCACACAAATTGAGTGCATTATTCAAATAAGGGCGCATTTATAGTGGCGACTTGTTGCTGGACCGGACCGAACCGAGAAAGAAAGCTGAAAAACGCTGCACATACAATCATATGAAACAAGCTCAAAGTGCGTATAGTGCCAGCTGAGCTTGCAACTTCAAGTGACTTGTTTCCATCTTCCCGATTGTTGCTTTCTCACTCGCTCGCACGGTTTGCTTGTGTTTTGATTCATTTTACACGTTGCTTGCTTGCTTGTTATTACTTTCGTTAAATAACATGAAATGGAATAAGAAACAAGGAAATCAATTTTTTTTTTGTTTTTGCTGTTGCTCCTTTTCTTCGTCTTTTCTTTGTTTTTCTTGTGCACAAAAGCAAGTGTGTAAAATGAACAAACGAATGAAAAGGGATTTTTCCCACAAAGTTGGCAACGTTGGCGGCAGCAAACTAAATTCCTCGGAAAAATATTGATATATGAAAAAACAACAAATTGCAGCACATTTGACTGCCAGCGTCGCGATCGATTTTGTATTTCCTTGAATTCATTCATTCAAAAAAACAAAGAACCGCACGATAGCAACAAAGAAGACCAACGAGAAAAGTAATAAGCATACAAGAACACGAAATTGCGCTCAGTTGTTATGCTGTATTTTCTTGACCGCAAAAAATACACACAGAAACAGCACTTTAAAGAAGCAACGAAGATAAATTTCTATCAACTGTTGCATACAGAAAACAAAAAGAGAAATTGTGAAAAAAGCTAAACCAGCCGGTGAAGCAATTCGTCGATTAGCGGCTGCAAGTGCGTTTCAACTAAAACAGAGAATCGAAGATTATCAAATTTTCTTATGTGCGCTCTTTCTTTCTATTTGATTTTAAGCACAAAAGTAAACAAACAAAAATAGCAGCAACAAGATATAACAACTTTGTTTAGATTAGTTTTGTATTGCTTTGTTGCAATATCAAAAATAATACAACAAAAACAAAACCTAAAGAAAAAAGTTAAAAAAGTTAAAACCAGTTGGATGATCAAGTGGCTTCATGCGGCTTGAAGTGCGTTTTCGCTGAGTCATAGCATAAAAAAATCTTGGGCCAGTTTTTTTAATGTGCGTTCTTTCTACGATCTTCTTTTTTGTCAAAAAAAAATTTGAAATAAAAACACAAGAAGGCAACAAAAACCAACAGAAAACACTTGCGAAAAAAGTCGAAACAAGTTGGTGCCTCAAGTGACTTGAAACGACTTGCAGTTGCAGGAAGCGCGTTTCAGCAGCGTTTTTCGCATTTTCGTCTCTGCGTTTGTTGGTTTGAGGACAGCAAAATGAATGAACTTTTTGATGCTTTTGATGGTGGCTTTTTTGATGCTTCGGTTGCAAAAATAAACAAAAGAAAAAATAATATATACAAACAAACCCAAAATAGTCAAAAACCAGCTGAAACAAGTCACCAGCGACAAGCGCGCACTATACGCACTTCCAGCTGCTTTTGGCAGGACGCGTTTCCAGCTCGGTCCGGCCCAGCAACCAGCTGTCACTATAAACGCGCCCTAAGAGTTGCTGGCTGGTTGGGAGAATTCGGGCGAACAGATACGCGGACATTAAGCCACACACACACACACACACACACACACACACACAAGTGACATCAGTTTTTTGACATATCTATTTATAACTTGTGTCAGCAGCACTTAAAAAGTGTTAAAATGCCGGAAAGCAAAAACATTTGCTCAACATCTTTGATGTCAGACAATAATGCGCTGCTGATGAGGAAGAAAATAATGTCGATGATAGCGTCACTCGACTACTTACAAAGGAAATTGAAATTAATTTTAACCCATATCTTGGAACTCAAAAAAAAAAAAAAATAATAACCCAAACTACTTATTAAAAACATCTTGATATTCAAATATTTCTCAACCCTTTCATCCACAAACGCACAATTCGCATCAATAAGCGAAAATAAACACAAAGAGAAAAAAAAAAATGTCAAAGATGACCGTAATGAAGGCATCGATATGGTTAAGTGTTTGTTGGCCAAAATTGTGCGGTCATGTGTTGTCATCACCAAGAATGCTTCATCAGTCGACGTCCATCGCACTCGCACTACATCGACGTTCGCACGCTTTGACGACGTCCTTTGAGCGAAACGACGCTCACATTGTATGTGGTTCGGTTAAACTCGGTCGATTCCCATGGGTGCCATTCGGTAAAGGTTTTCAATTACACATCATTGTGTGCTCGTGTGTGTGTAACGACTTGTACAACGAAATTGGATTTGATACAAATACTTTTATTCGCACAGTCAGTCGTGCGAAACGGAGCGTCATCCTTACGAGCAGGGGCTGGACTCGGGTGGAGTGGAGTGTTATGGTGTGTAGTGCGGGAAGGCAGCAGGAAAATGGGTTATTTTACGATAGCGTTACGATACATTTTTATGTTGTCAATGTGTGCGGCTCGTTGACTTTTATGAACTTATAAACAACGACAGTCGCAGCCACAGCCACTGCCACAACCATTCACCACCATCCAAAACCAACCCAGCCGGATTATTAGTGGACTTAGCATGGCGATGTGCCTCTATAAAAGGGGTTAACTTCGAGCAGTGTTGCTTCGCTAAAGGTGACTGGTGCGTGTGTGTGTATTTGTTTTGGTGAGTTTGTGTGCCAGGGGCTAAAAAATAAGGTAAGGTAAAAATTGTTTCAACTAAGCGCAACACCAAAAACAATAAGCTTAACCACTGAAGCAAATAGAAAAAAAAAAACCAAACATCAGCAAAATAAATAAAAAGATTTACGTAAGGATTTACCTGGTTACGATTTGGATTTGCGGCAGGATTTTGACAGATTAGACGTTGTAATAGAATCAAAGAGTGGATAATAAACAAAGTTAGGTTGCGGTGAAGAGGCTTCGAAGTGAAAACATTTTAAGACTAAATTCAATCCATCTAATGGATGTAATCGATGCTTGGATGATTTTGTCAATAAAAAATCGTTATATTCTGTTGCATGAATATACTAAGAAAATGAATTATTATCCTTTGATAAAAGTTAAAAAACAACCGAAAACACAAAAAATTTTTAATATTAAAAATGAATTACGACATTTTTTATTACTATTTAATTTTATAACTCTTAAAAAATATAATTTATCAATATATAAATTATATTTCTTGGACCTCTTTATTTATGACTTTGGGTTATAATCTGGCTCAAGGTCATTTTTTTAATTTAAAACAATTTTTTATTTCTTTATTTTAAAATATTTTATGTATTATATTTTTTAATATCAAACAATATATTATTTTGTTGCCTAATCCTTAACTATATGCCAACAGCTTGGAGAGACACAAAAGTTATCTTTGTACCGAAAGGGGGTAAGTCCTCTCACACTAAATCGAATGACTTCAGACCTATGAGCCTCTCTTCCTTCCTGGTTAAAATTCTAGAGAGACTTATTGGGCTTCTTCTTAAGCCGAAACTTGGCAGGCTTCTAAAATACCAACATGCCTACATTTAAGGCAGATCAACAGAAACAGCTCTGCTGCAAAAATCACTTGAGAACAAAGAATACGCGCTTGCTGCTTTTCTGGATATAGCAGGGGGATTCAATAACGTCCATCCATGTGCAGTCACATTGGCCTTGTCGAAACTGGGGGTGGAGGATTTTCTCGTGAGTTTCATACACCAGATGCTTTTGGACAAGGTGGTGAACTCAGAAATGGGGGATTCTCCACTCGAAGGTTTGTAAGCACAGGTACTCCGCAGGGAGGAGTTTTGTCCCCACTTCTGTGGTCCGTGATGGTTGATCAGTTGTTGCGGATCATGGAGGGGGAAGGCTACAAGGTTGTTGCTTAAGCAGAAGATATTGCAATAATTTTTAGCGGAAAGTTTCCCCAGATTCTTAGAGACATTTAGAGAGACATTTAGAGAGCACTCTTAATTCTTTCGAGATGGGCATCCTCGTGTGGTTTAAGTGTAAGCCCCGAGAAAACAGATCTCATCCTTTTCACTAGGAAATATAAAACCCCCAACTTAGAACCTCCGCGTCTGAACGGAACGAGGTTGCTCTTTAGCGACAGCACGAAATACCTAGGAATTATTCTGGATAAGAAGCTTATCTGGAATGTTAACATTAACGAACGTGTTAAAAAGGCAAACATAGCACTATTTGCCTGTAAAAAAGCTATAGGTAAAAAATGGGGGTTTTCCCCTAAAATAGTACAGCAATTGTCCGCCCCATTCTTATATATGGCTCACTGGTATGGTGGAGGGCCCTTGATAAGACAACTGGTTTCAGAAGTTTGCAAAGATGCAAAGAAGCGCAGGTCTATGTATTACTGGGTCACTGTCCTCAACATCAACCAGCGCCCTTAATGTTATGCTTCACCTTCCTCCTCTCGATATCTTTGCCAGGGAGTGTGCCAACACAGCAGTCCTCAGACTGAGAGAATCTGGTAATTAGACTGCGGCCACACAATTATTCTGAACTCGTTTGCACCCAACAAAACAGACTACTGTGTGCCGCGCTTAAATCTTGAAAAGAACTACGTAGCTTTCATCCCTTCACGGCTAGGCTGGGCAAACAAAAGCCCCCTTGAAACCTCCGGATTAAAAATCTTCATAGATGGATCCAAACTTCGAGAACAAGTAGGGGGAGGTATTTACTCCCAGGATCTCGAAATCGAAGCGTCCTTTAGACTTCCTAACTATTGTAGTGTCTACCAAGCGGAAATGATGGCTATTCACGAAACCACTAAGATTCTAGGTCAAAAAAACCTTGAAGGATAGAGTATTTCCATCTTTTCAGATAGCCAGGCTGCACTGAAAGCACTAAACTCAAATATTGACAACTCTAAAACTCTCACTGAGTGCCGCAGATCTCTTAACGCGATGGCAAGGCTACTCAGGATTCATCTCACATGGGTAACCGGACACAGGGACATCGAGGGCAACAATCTGGCCGACGAATTGGCAAGGAAGGGTACGACCTCTAACACCCTCTTAAATGAGGACTTTATTGGTATACCACTTTCCTCCTATAAACTCCAGTGCAAGAACAGATCCTTAGGTCTTGCACAAGAACGCTGGGAACACCTTGATACATGTGGGATAACTAAGCTAACATGGCCTACCTACGACTTAAAACGCACCAACTCACTGCTTGAGTTAAGCAGGGTAAGTAAACCTGTCAAAAATAGTAGGAATCCTAACGGGTCACTGCCTGATCGGTGCGCATGCTCTTCGGTTGGGACTTGCATCAAACGATTTCTACAGAAGCTACAGATGTGAGGAGGAGGTAGAAAATGTTCAGCATCTCCTCTGCGAATGTCCGGCTCTAGCTAAAAGAAGAATGGCAACTCTGGGCCACCCCTTTTTAAATAGACTTGCCGAAGTCTCATGCCTGGAAATGAAGCATATCCTTAAATTTATTATCCGCTCGAACTGGTTTGAGGAGGGAAATCTCTACTAGGTTTTAAAGAGATTATGTGGTATCACAACGGACCTGCACTGGCCTAAGAGTACGAGACGTCTGTCGGCTCAGCCACCTTTACCTAACCTATTCTATATACCTTGATTATAGTAAACTTCAGTTAATTATTATAAATTTTAATATTCAAATAATACTTTTCTTATATTAAATTGTTTCTTATGTGTATGAAAGTACTTTTGTTTACTTTTAATAAAAAAAAACATTATTTGTAAAAACTTAAATTTTCATATTAATAACCAGTTTCGGTTTTGGCCGAATTTTATAAAATGGCCGAATATTCGGTTTCGGTTTCGGCCAAATTGCGGTTTCGGACGGACACTAATTATAACCCAAAATCAATATATTTTTTTTTTAAATTTTAAATTAAAGAGTTTAAATATGAGCTTTGTGACAAATAAGTTCATGAAGCAAAATGTTGCAACAACAACAAGTTATAAACAGAACAAACCACAAAGCAGCCTAGAAAGCTGTTTTGTTGAACGCTGCATCAACTCTTCAGTAGTCTTTTATGGCTTCTGCAGTCCATCTACTTTGACAAGCTTTTACACACAACTTCTGTTTAATCAATGATAACTTCAATGATTTCAATGATAACTTCAACATGATTAATTTTTCTGATTCGGTAGACGTCTTAAAACGGAAAACTATATTACATTTAAATAATTAAATCAATTCAACTTCATCCTATTATACCTAACGCAGTTTTATTCAGTTTAACAATGTAATATCGGTAATTGAGATTGTTCTGTTTCTCCTTTTTGTTTCGACATTATGGTTTATTAAGTAAGCACCATCAAATATGAATCGTTTTTAAAACTTACTTTTTAATTATTCAATATTTTAATTTTAAATTGAATTGTGATTGACGTGCTCACGTGGCTTCCTGATTTGAGATTAGACTGAACTCACACTATCACCTGGATTGGTGTGTCAGAGTATATCTCTTTTCCACACAAGTTTATGCCTGCGTTGGCCCAAATGCATATCCAATTAATTGGGATTTTGATTTGGCGGATATGAGATTTATCTCATTTCCACGTAGGTCCTTGGGTTGGACAATGGCCGCAAACCAGTTAAAATGAGTTTAGTGTTTTGGATTGTTTTTGAAATCAGGATTGTTTTTCGGGTACCTTAAATTGATAATCACTATAATTTAATTCGATGTTGCTTATTTATATAGAATTAAATACACTTAAATATGCTTTTCTTATATATTAAATTTTTAAATTCCGCTGAAAAGCTAATTAATGTGCTTAGTGGAAAATCCTAATCGCCAATAGGGGGTATGTTTAGTACGTAGGTGCATTCTGTCTGTCCCGGCTGATCCGGGCAGGATCTAGAGTGTAAGTCGTGCATGAGTATAGGTCGGGTATACGTATCTTTGAAAGATTCATACCACCGGGCGAATCCAAAAAAAAAAAAAAAAATCAAAAAAAAAAACAGAACTTTCTGTGGTTTTGTGCCTTTCAATGTAACGTTTTTGTTGACATTAATCGAACATATTTTAAGAAACATTCTTTATATCATTAAAAATAAATTAAGCTCAAAACATTTCTTTTTTTTTTATATAATTTAATAATTCTAAAAAATTGTATAATTGTTTTCTTTAGAATTATGCAAACATTTATTGCTGTTCTCTTTGTTTGCTTTCGTATCAAGACGTATTCTTGCAGTGTTCTATGTTTTTATACCAATAAACTGTTGGATCCTTGATGGAGTCGTAATAAAAAGCAAACAAAGAGCACAACAACAAGTCTTTGCAAAATTTTTAAACAAATTTGTATAATTTTTTAATTATAAAATTAATTTTATTATTATTATTATTATTATTTATTTTTCATTATTGTACATTAAGACTTATCTTTTATAGTACATCAAAGAAGGAAAGTCAAGTTTATAGATATTTACTAATATACTAACATTTATCTTAAATTATGTAAATAAATTATTAAATTAAAATATTAAAATAAATATAATATATATAATTTCAAAGTTATTAAGTAATTCAACTAAAAAATATTTTTAAGTTCCTGATAGCACATTGAAATATCTGCTTGTCAACAAGAAAGTGGCTTGCTTACAACGCCGTAGATAAGCGAGGGTTCAGGGGGTTCAAACCCCGCTTAGCAATTCATAATATTTTTATATATTGAATGAAAACACAGATACTCCGAATTTTTTAATTTTGCCAAAACATAAAGATAAATTGAGAATTGTGTGTGCATAGTTTGGTTAGCAGATATAAAGTTAAATATAATACAATATAAATATTTTACTTTATTTTTTCCATTGTATTGTTGCTAACCTACAAACGTTTGCAGAAGGTCTGAATATAAATTCAACAAAATTACTCTAAAAAAGGCTGTGATATTAAAATTATAATACTATGTGCGACGATTTTCGTAATCGATATGCCACTAAACTTTTTTGATAGCTATTTGCCTGCTGAACACGAAAATAGCAAAAAAATTTATTTCTATGGATAGGATTTTGACATACATATATATTTTTGAAAATATGATCCGATTTTTTTGGATATAGTTCCATATATTTTAACATATCTAGTTCTAGATCGTGGCGACCGTAGCCTAGTGGGTAGAGTGCGTGGCCC
Source organism: Dichetophora obliterata (assembly GCA_963920525.1). Classification (NCBI taxonomy): domain Eukaryota; kingdom Metazoa; phylum Arthropoda; class Insecta; order Diptera; family Sciomyzidae; genus Dichetophora; species Dichetophora obliterata. The sequence goes on from OY986437.1 coordinate 10,595,978, forward strand.
CAAGCTAAAGAACCGCGGTAGCCCGGGTTCAATTCCAGCTCAGACAGAAAAAGTTTTTTCAATTGAACTAATTTTTCTGTTCGGTCGTCACCTCCCTGCAGACAATGGCAAACCTCAGAGAGTAAAAATTGCCATGTAAAGCTTCTTGAGAACATAAGCCGTTCGGAGTCGGCATAAAACATGTAGGTCCAGTTCTCGGTCATTTGTGATCAAACATTTAACAACACGCACAACCCAATTGATCAATAGAAGCTAGGTCGAAGTCCTTCCAAGGGCTGAAATGGCCAGTTTATTTATTTTTTTTAGTTCTAGATCTAGTTGTAATTGACAGATTTCGTTAAAAGAAAAATAAATTTAAAGATAAATAAATCTACTTTTTTTGCTATAATTTAATACTCAATTTACCAGTAATTTGGCAAATTCGTTTTATTATTTTGGAGCAATCGAAAAAAATATATACATAAAAAAAAAGAATTATTTTTCAGTAAAAAAGAAAATGGAAAAATCTTTTAAAAAATGAGGAAAAATCGAAGGTACCCAAAATGCACTATTTTTCATTTTAAGCAAGAAGCTTTTTAAAGAAAAAAATGAGCTCTAATGAAGAAAACTCATGGAAGTCTATCGAAATTATAGAGAATTAAGTTAAGGTGATTTTTTTTTTTAAGATAAAATAACTTGTATATTTTTTAGCAAAATTCAAATTGCGCCAACTTATGGTAGAAATCTTAAACTTAAAGCAAAGCAACACAACAAATTTGTTCAGCGCTTCTACTCCACAATGTAATTTGGATGCACCACCAAAAGCGGATCATCTTCCTCAGCCAGGTCTTCAGCTAAGGTTGTGCGACTCGGACTCTTGCCGGGCTGTCGCAATTCGGTTGTCTTCAGAGGAATGATAACTTGATCGTGATAAATCAAACGATCAATAACTTTTTCGATAAGATTTTTGCGTGAGATAAGCTCATCTTCCGACTCGATTTGATCGGCCACCTGCTCCAAATACCACGTGACAACATCGCTACGTTTCATGCCTGAATCACTGCCTTCGGACTCGCAGCGTGACTCTTCATTGCGCATGTGCAGCACCAACATGGTGGATAAATTCTTATAATCCTCAAAACTGAGTGTTAATTTCTTTTTTTGCATTCCGCTAGCTGCTATTGCATCAGATTCAGTTTGCGCATCGCCATTGGTTACTTCGGAAGGAGCAACCATTTGATTGGCTGCACCGGCATCATTCTCCATATCTACATCGCCCATCAAAGCGGCATCATCATCATCGTCCAGATGTATGTCTGGCTGTTCGACACGTATAATTGACTTATTAAGCAGTCGGAAGGCTTCTTTTACATGCTTCTCCTGCACCTCGTTCATGCACTCCAACTTGGCCATGGCTTCACTGAGGCGTATCATTGACTCTAACTGACGCACCGTGATACGCCAGGTGCTGCGACCAGCAGTGCCTGTATCGCGTTGACGCAAGTGACCATAATTCTCCACCAACAGCTTGCTAGCCTCGAGATTGATGATGGGCTTAAATTGTCGCGCAAAAGTTATGTAGCGCAACACTTCTTCGCGCGTATAGGCGCGATCAACGGTGTTTTCGATATTCGAATGCAAGTCGACAATTTTGCGTGCTATGGCATAATCCACCACCTCGTTGCATTCGTCTACGAGTATGAAGAACAAATCAAAACGCGACATAATCGGCGCCGAAAGCTGTATGTTCTGTTGTAGACTCTTTGAACGGTCGTAGCGACCATTTATGGGATTTGCAGCGGCTAGTATAGATGTACGTGCGTTGAGCGTGGCGCGCACTCCAGCTTTGGCTATCGAGATCGTCTGCTGCTCCATGGCTTCGTGTATAGCAACTTGATCACGTGGATCCATCTTATCAAATTCATCTATACAACAAATGCCATTGTCAGCCAACATGAGAGCGCCCGCCTCGATGACAAAATCAAAGCTTTCTTCATCGCGCACAACAGCAGCTGTGAGACCGGCCGCTGAAGAAGCTTTGCCCGAAGTGTAGACGGCGCGTGGCGAAAAATCAGCAACTTGTTTGAGAAACTGTGACTTGGCGGTACTCGGATCGCCTACGATGCAAACATTGATGTCGCCTCGGAGTGTGGTCTTTTCATGAGTCGTTTTGCCAACACCGCCAAATAATTGTAACAAAATGCCGCGCTTCACCTCATCGTTGCCATATATTAAAGGAAACAAGCAACTGATTAGATTATGGTACAAATTGCGATCCTTTGACATTTCATAGACTTTGTTCCACTCCGCATCAGTCATTTGTTTTTTCATATCCTCGGCTGTGACCTCTGACATGGGTAAGTCAGTTCCACCAAAGCGGGCTGTTGTAGCTTGAACACTGCACGCCAAGAAAGCCATACGATAGTTTAGGTCGCGCACACCCAAAGCCTTGAGGCCGGTCAAGCCTTCGGGTCCCTCTCCGGGCTTGTGCCTGGAGCCGAGATCTGCCTTAGCGCCTGGCATATTGAGCACGGCTACATCGGGCACCACAATTAAAGCACCAGTAAAATCGTAACGATCACCTGCCTGCACAGTTTCCACCAACTCTGCACGCAATATGATTTCTACAGAACGCGGAATGCAGCCGCGTGGCAACTCTGATTGAGTTTCCTGTATACGTATTTTTTGGAAATCGACAAACAAAGACTTTTCCACATCCAACATAAAGCGGCGACGATTTGAGCAAACTGGATTGCGACAAATTGTTGGATTGGTGAATTTGAACTGCTGCTCAACGCCGCGTATCTCGGTTTGACAGTCAAGGCACATGAAGGTGCCCAGCACTAGTTCAGGATGCACCGGATGCGTGCGCACAACTTGACCAGATATACGAATGAGTGTGCCAATCTTTGAAGTGGTTAGATCACGCACTTTGTGGCGTGTGGGCACTTCTGTGAAAGATACGTAGCATTCCTTCTCAGGTTTTAGGCCAATACGATCTTTTACGTAGTTGGACACAGACTGGCAGAGGTACGGATAAATTCGATAGTGATAAAAGTCGACTTACTTTTTTTAATTTTATAGCCTTACTGGCTATAAAATATTCATAAGAATAATTCTGTGAACAAGGAAAATTTCATCGGCAAATTGGCCTCGCGCTCAAAAACAATTAAATTAATAATTATATAAGTATCTACAACTATGTATAAATATGTTGATCTTTTCAAAATATCTGTTTTCGTTGTCTTAATTAAATAAATACTTGTCGTCCTGCTCAAAACCTAGCGATTGCATCAATTTTTATGCTTAAAATAAAAATGAATAAAAAATCAATAACTCTTATAACTTCGATTGTTGAAATCGGTTAAGAAATTTTGAAAGATCTTAGTTCTTCAGAAATCTCTGCGGAAATGAACAAAAAACAAATATTTTCGTGCTTCAGTAGCCCCCATCCCCTTATGCAAGACCTATCAACGGCTTACTTATGAAGCACTTACATATTTACACCAAAAGAACAGTGCAACAACCGAAATACGGTTTCTGGAAGAGAAGACAAAAAAAAAAGAGGTATCGGTATTTTCGAAGTTTTCCTGCATCTATGTACAGTGATGTACAAAGAAATAGGGACACCTGTATTTTATATTCAAAGCTGCATGAATTATATACAAGGTGCCCCAAAAATAGCATTTATTCCCTCAGGTAGTAATTCTCCTTGATTAGGCGAGTAAAAAATGCAAGGATGAGTGTGAACCCCTCCCCTCTTTGGGAGCTAGAGAGGAAAAACCAAAAAAATAGGTGTCATTACATTTACTGCGTTTTTAATGTATCTCTTAGCCGATTTCCAAAGTTTACAACTTGTTGAGAAGAAAATCAAATTCACATTAAGATTTTTATAAAACATTTTGCATAAAGTCACAATTAAGAAAGTTATGAGCAACTTAATTCTAAAAAAATTTAGAACTAAACTTTGATAATAAATATCTCGAGTTTTAAATACATTTTTAGATAATTTTTGTGATGTAATATCTTATTATGATAAAATTTTCTACTGACTTGGTTTTTGATCTTGCCATAGTACTTGAGTACTACTCAATGCAAACATAACTACTTTTCATTTTAAATTGACACACGTAAAACAGTTAGCTTTTAGTGTGGTACGATTAGAAAATGGCTTTTGTACCATTGGTTTGATGGTCATGTAGTTTTTTTTTCAAGATGCTATTGACTTTGGAGATCGGTTAAGAGTTACATTAAATATGAATTAAAATGTGATGACACCTATTTTTAAGTTTTTCTTCTCTAGCTCCTAAGGAGAGGGGAGAGGGTCACCATCATCCTTGCATTTCCTTACTCGCCTAATTAAGGAGAATCACCACCCGAGGGAATTAATGCTATATCTGGGGCACCTTGTATATAATTCAGGTAGCTTTAAATTTAAAAATACAGATGTCCCTATTTCTTTGCACATCACTGTTTATGTATAACGAAACATAGCCTGAACGTCGCACGTAGGGACTTTTGCCTGGAAAAATCGCTAAAAAATTGTCACGATGTATTTTTCAGGCCGAGGTTACGCTCGGCCTGAAATTTAAAAAATATAATTTAATTTGTCAGACACCAAAGCAAAACACAAGTTATGTTCCAAACAACAACAATCTTGTATTCACAAAAGCTCTTAATTCTATCTTTAATAAAACCTAGTCTTGATGCAGAAGGCTATGATTAACTTTATTATCTAAAGATTGTACTAGTGGTTCAAACTTACGAATGATTTGATTAAAGAATGAAATATTAATTAAAATAAACCATTGCAAAATCTATTTAGCAAATTATATTAATTTTAACATGCTTTGTGATTATGGAATTGGTCGCTAGTATAGTTCGCTTTAGCGATTCGGCTCTGGCGAAATTCGTTGAACTCGTTATTTAGGAGCTGGATGAGATTCGACTACACCCAGGGGTAGGATAAGGTATTTGACTGATGAGTGAGATTCGACTACGCTCATAGCCAGGTAAGGGGTTGAATTCAGGCAGACTCCCGCCAGAGAGTCGTTATTTTACTTCGCTTATTACGCTATATTTGGGGTAGGACGAAAGGATTTAGAGGTGGTTGATGATGATTGAGATTCGACTACACTCACCACCAAGGCACGAGATAAGTATGTAGGATAGGATACGGGGTGGGGTTCGACCACGCCCCGGGGAATTGGAAGTTATTGATGATGCGTGAGATTCGACTACGCTCACCATCAATACACAAAGGAAAGATGGAAACAGGAACCGAGATGAGATTTGACTACACCACGGGTGATAGGATGAGACTGATGATGAACGAGATTCGACTACGCTCACCACCAGTTTCACGGGAAGGAAGGGTTAATGCTTTTAGCGAGTATTTGTGCTCCGATGTTTATTAGCACTGATTTTATACTTTTAACGCGTATTCTTAGGACCAATTCTTGTTCACGCAGCTGAACCACTCTAGTATGCACTGATTATGTGTAAACGATATTATAACCTAACTATTGATTGAAATTATATTTATTTTAAATAAAATAAAATACTAAATAACTCTAATGATACGTGATACCGGTCTCCTCTTTATGGTTACGTATGTAGTAGCTCCTCTGCTGCGGTCGCTGTGTGGACTGCGCTGCTAAGGTGATGCAGCTGGCCTCTCTGCCGACGTCACTGTCTACGTCGCTGTCGGCCTCTCTGCCGACTTCTCTGCCGACGTCTCTGTCGACCTCTCTGTCGACTTCTCTGTCGACGTCTCTGTTGGCAGTGGCCGTACTCCCTGGCGACTGTTCGACCTGTAGAACAACGGTCGACGCTGGGCGACGTTACTGATGTCGCTGTCGAGTACCACTGGCGCACGGTGATAGTTTGCTGTCTACGTTGACGTAGGTCCCACGATGACTGCTCCCGTCGAACGGACTTGCGAAACGTTTGATCACTGCCCAACTTGGCTGTTCACGTTACCGAATAAAAGTCGCGCTACTTCTGTTTAGAGATGATTTTAGAATAGAACTTCACTCCGCGATGGCTCACACGAGACTGATCATGATGTAAGGTTTTTCCCTTTGAGGTAGCTTCTTAGTCTCTTGATGTTCTTTCTGTGTTTGCGTTATATAGCTCTTATATATTTTCATATGGTGTGACTCGAGGTATGAGCATTGTTGTTGCCATCACGCCATTCTCCCGTTCTGGCTAGTCTTTTGTGAAGACACCTGCTGCTTGCAATAACTAGCTCGTGCCAGAGTCCCGTTGTCCTATAGCTGCTATCGGCTCGTGACCATGAAAATAAAATAAGACAATATGTTATAAATGCAATAACTAAAAGGTTACCCAGTAGGGAAAAGACTACCTATTATCATGGACCATCATTAAATAAAACTATTATTATAGTGTAGTTATATTTCAATAACTTTATTATTATTACTTATTATACTTAACCTACGTACATACTTAAATACTATTATGTAATTAACTCAAATATATCTATATATATAAAAATAAAACGGTCCATCTATGAAATGCCATCACGGGCGAACGGCTGAACCGATTAGGCTGATTTTTTTTATTCAATTCGAAATTTTTAGTAGATGGTTTATATAGAAAAAAAAACTTAATTCGACAAAGGGGCGTGGTACCTCCCATACAAATCGCAGATTAAAAATCCGATATTTCTGCTCCTATTACAGGTATTTGAACAAAATTTTGTACATCCGTTTAATGTATGCGTTCCAAGTTTTACTCCAAATATGGGCGGGATTGGACAAAGGGGCGTGGTACCTCCCATACAAATTACAAATTCAAAATCCACTATTTCTCCTACTGTTGTTGGTATCGGAATACAATTTAATATGAAGGGTTTAGTGTATAGCTTCTAAGTTCAACTACAAATATGGACGCAATTGGACAAATGAACGTGGTACCTCCCATACAAATTACGAATTTAAAATCCATTATTTCTGCTCCTCTTATAGGTATTTGAACAAAATTTGGTACGTCAGTTTAATGTACGCGTTCTGAGCTTTACTGCAAATATGGGCGGGATTGGACAAAGGGGCCTGGTACCTCCCATACAAATTTAAAAATTAATTATTTATTAACCTGTTAACGCCCACTTTTGCGCCCACTGTTTTGATATCTATATATATAAAATTAAGTGGCAAAACTTCCTGTTCGCATACTCCTCCTAGACGGCTTGCCCGATTTCAATGAAATTTTCAGGGGTGATTGGGGTCTGTGTGGAGGGTGCACATAAGAAATTGCATGTGTGTATCTTTGCAGGTTTTGTACCACACCCCCTTTTGTCGCCCACAAATCAATAAAAATGCTGTATTTAAGACGGTTTTGGTCGTATGAAATTAAAATTTGGTAAATAAGTTCGTATGATAACTATAATTAACTTTGAAAAAATGGGCGTGGTCACAATTCATCTACGCCTACTTTAAAGAAAATATCAAAATACTTCGAAACCATTGGTCCGATTGAGCTCAAATTTTGTAAGTACGCTTTGCTTTGAGTACGAGATGGTTTAAGGGGCAATGCCACACCCCCTTTTACCTCCCACATAAAAATAAAAAATTGTTGTTATCGAATAGCTTTAGTTAGAGTTATGGGTCGCACAGCTTAGAAATTCGGTATTCGACCACAATTTAGACGTACCGTTTCTGTGATGAAATTTTATGGGAGTGGACAAGGGGGAGGGGCACCTCCGATACAACCCAAATTTGTGATATCGAATAGCTTTGAAGTTATAGGAATTCATCTTTGGAATTCAGTTTTTGACCTCAATTTACACATGCAGTTTCAATGGTTTTATTTTATGGGCGTTGGACAGGGAGGCGTGACATCTCCCTTACAACCCAAATTTGCGATATCGTATTGCTTTGAAGTTATAGGTTGACAGCGTAAGAATTCGGTATTCGACCTAAATTTATACATGCATTTTCAATACTTACATTTTGTCGTCGTAGGGAAAAGGGGAGTGGCACTTCCCATACAACCCAACTTTGTGCTATCAAATAGTTTTAGAGTTATAAGTCGTACAACGCCGAAATTCAGTATTCGACCTCAATATACACATGCAATTTCATTGATTCAATCTATGTTCATTGGTAAGAGGGGCGTGGCACCTCCCATTTAACGTAAATTTGCGATATTGAATATCAGCGTCAGAATTCAGTATTCGGCCCCAATTTATACATGCAGTTTCATTAATTACATTTTATGGGCGTACGACAAGAAGGCGTGAAACCTCCTTTTTAACCCAAATTAGAGATATCAAATAGCATTGGGGTTATAGGTCTCACAGCTTTGGAATTCAGTATTGGACCTCAATGTACACATGCAGTTTCATTGATTACATTTTATGAGCGTTGATCAAGAGGGAGTGGCACCTCCCATACAACGAAAATTTGTGATATCGAATAGCTTTGTAGTTCAAGGTCGCACAGCGTCGGAACTCAGTATTCGACCAAAATTTACGCTTGCAGATTTACTGATAAAATTTTTTAGAGTTTGTCGGGGGGGCGTGACACCTCCAATTTAACCCAAATTTGCGATATCGAATAGATTTGGAGTTATAGATAACTCAGCCTCAAAATTCAGTATTCGACCTCAATGTACTCATGCAGTTTCATTGCTAAAATTTTATGGGCGTAGGGAAAAGGAGAGTGGCACCTCCCATACAATCAAAATTTGTGCTATCGAATAGTTTTGGAGTTATATGTCGCACAGTTTTGGAATTCGGTATTCGACCTCCATGTAGACATCCAGTTTAATTGATTACATTCTATTAGCGGTGATGAAGAGAGAGTGGCACTTCCTATACAACCCAAATTTGTTATATCGAATAGCTTTGTGGATATAGGTCGCACAGTCTCAGAATTCAGTATTTGACCTCAATTTAGACATGCTGTTTAACTGATAATATTTTATGGGCGTTTGAATAGGGAGAGTGGCAGCAAAGCGCCGGGTTTCAGCTAGTAAAATATATATTTGTTTATAAATAATCATATTACGTTTGAGTAATACAATTATAGATTTTCGGGTGTGTAGGCCGAATGACGATGACTATCATCGTTGGGTGGGGTGGCCTCGCATTGCCCTGCCCACCGGCCCTTAGGCCTCACCTACTCTCCCTACCCCGGTGTCGTAAGCACGTCTGCAGCGCCGACAACCTTCTTAGAGTTCAAAGCTACTCCATGGCTTCCCCTAGTGCCTCTATGGGAATAACTGCTTGTTGCTGTTTGCTCTAATGGGTGATTCTATTCTTCTGTGGCTGGCTCCGCCTAGTGAAGACCCCCGGTCTCCACTGCTTGGCATCCCGGCCGGAAATGGAATTAATAATGAATGGTCGCTGAAAAAGAAGAGAGTTATGGCGTTAGCATGTAGACCTAAAATTCGCAGAATTTGTGACACTTGGGCGAATCTACTCTAACAAGGGTGATTAAGCTTATTTCTGTGATATTAATAAAGAAACCTACTTGGGTATATTTAGGTAATTTTTTACTTATGTGAAAAATTTGTATGTATTAACTATATGACATTTTAGTTACTTCGTAACTTTACTCATGATTCTTCTTCATCAATACATTCTTCATTCGTTTCTTCAGCTGTTTCTTCATTTTTAGTTTCATAGGATATTGCATTCTCATCGTAATTTTGTAATAGTGATGCTCCAGGAATCCTAGAAGTCAACATTGAAATAGCTTCTTTTGAGAATTGGTTAGATTATGTAAAAGGCAAGAGTCTTAAGCTTGTTATTTTTTTTTGTTTGGATTCGCCCGGAGGTATGGAATCTTCCAAAGATACGTTTACCCGACCTATACGCATGTACGACTTACATTCTAGATCCTGCCCGGATCAGTCGGGACAGACAGAATGCACCTACGTACTAAACATACCCCCTATTGGCAATTAGGATTTTCCACTAAGCCCATTAATTGGCTTTTCAGCAGAATCTAAAAATGTAATATATATAAAACGCGTATTTAAGTGTATTTAATTCTATATAAATAAGCAACATCGAATTAAATAACAGTGATTATCAATTCTGAAAGGTACTCGAAAAACAATCCTGATTTCAAAAACAATCCAAAACATTATACTAATTTTAAGTTGTGTGAGGATTATTAAGATAATTACTAAGTTATAAGAGGATTTAAACTTAAAAGTAACCTTCATAAACTGCAAAAATTAGAATTTTTTTTGAGCTTTGGCTGGCCACTTCCAGTTGGTATCTTGAAAACTACCAGAAGAAAGTTGATGTTCGAGTTTAAGAAATTGGTTTTTTTTAAGTTTTCCGAAAGTACAATATATCAAGAGACTGTAAAAATTTCAGATCAAAATTAACTAAGTTATAGCACATAGTCGAGAGTGCCTCATAATTGCGCGCTTTATGTTGTTAAAACCTTAAAAGGCTTTTTTCTCGAAACAAAGTTTCTTTGATCAGCCCGGGTGCTTAAAAAAATTCTAGCTAGCCGATTGAGCTGAAACGTATTTAATTCGCCAATGGCTTTTGCAGGCAGTAGAATTACTGATTTTTAATGTTTTTCCCTATTTTTTACACCGATTCTGCCATTTTGCTATTTTTTAATAAAAATGTTTGAATCTCTTCCTGTCAGAACGATAAGTCTACAGAACCATGATCTTTTTAAATTTTTTGTTTTAAATAACTTCAAGTGCCGTAATTGCCTTGGCCAGCAACATACCTTTTTTGTAAAGGACGTTAAAAACACTGAAAAAATATCGTAAAATAAATTCAAATTTTACATTTAAAGACGTTAATAATATATAACACATAAAAAATTTAAGTGATTGTATTTTATTTTATTGTAAATAAAAATTCCTGAAATAAACCTTCAAAATTAGGACGTAACACCAGATTACATTCTGAAGCCAAACTTCACTTTTTGTTAAAAATCTATAATTTTTCTGCTGTCAACTTAACGATTTTAGTTTAAATTCTTGGCTTTATACAATGAAGCAGATTTAAAGTTAAAACTACCAATAAAAGTAAAGTTCAACTTAGTTAAATACTTTAAACTGGCAATTTTAAGCTTAAAATCTTAAAGTTTGTCTTTCGTGCAAGACGCTTTATTAACCCATTAAAGACTGCTCATAGATTCCGCCATAAGATTTTTTCAAAATTTATTAGGATGCTTATATAAGCCATAGAAGTTGCTTTGCAAAATTTCAGGTTTGTAACTGTCCGCGGATTTGAAATCTGCATTGGGTATTTAAATACCCAATCGGCTAATCCGGGTTCTTGGTGTTAATAAAAATTTGCATATATGGCAACATTCTTTTGTCATAATGAACACCTGATAAATAGAGGATACTAGAGGCAAACTGATCACAAATTTTTCCCTCGATCTATACATTTTCTAATTTTCTACATAGCTTTAGGCATGGATTTTGTCATTTTTGAAAATCACACGTCTTCGATCTCGAAAAGGAACATTTAATTGTATGAATTTCGTTTCACATTGTAAAGATAATAAATAGTTTAATTTTTCCGTAATATTTTAAAATTTGATTAAAAATTATTTTGATATCTCCTACCACTTTCGAGATATGGCGTTTTTCGTAAACACTGATTTATGGGTATTAAATACCCATTAGTCATTAATGGGTTAAGCAAATTGCTCTGAAGTTTATCTTATTTAGCTTTATATTATTGTCTCATATTTACTCATAATATCACATAACTAGCTGTCTTCTAGTAAGAACACACAAGCCAGACGATCCTTCAAGCAAAAGAATGTACATTATGATTAAAATTTTGTTGATTTTTCATCGAACTAGATATACATTAGGGACGATAAAAACTCGAGGGGCGGTTATGGCTAGCATTTTTTTGTTTTTGCTTCTTGACATCTTTATTTTAAATGCTACCCAATATCACCAAATAATATAACAAAAGGGCTATAATGAAATATTAAAAAAACTAAAAAAACTGCCAATTTGCATAAATTTAAAATAAATTCAATATCTATTTAATAAAAGCATCAATATCGATAAAGGTAGATTTATCATAAAGTACACACCTGCAGCTAAATCCTTCATAGCAAGAACTTTTTGCACAATATTAATAAAAACAAAAACTTAATTATCATATTAATTTTCTATGATTTAAATACAAATTCTAAATGTTTGGTAGTTTAAATCATTCTTGATTTTAAGTACAAATTCTAGTTGCTTGATAGTTTAAAATTGTGTATTGAGCTTAAAGTCAGGTTAGTACAATTAATTGCTCTATCGAATTTTTTCCAAAGAAACAACAACAACAACATTTTCAATATGAAAAGGAAAACAGCACTAGCAGATTTTATTGTAATTTCGGCCCTTCTACAGGCTTCATCAAAAATCTTTGTGATGCAACCACCTGGGATCGAACCCGGACGTGGCCGCCGTGTCAGCTCATTTTAGCGCACTGCACCATAGAGGCGATGAGATTTCAGTGTCAATTTCTCAGTTTTTCTCCCTTTCATACTTTTTGAGCTGTTCTTTTTGCTTACCTTAGCTTATGCTTATGTTATTAAGGAGTCCAATTATTTGTTGGAATTCGCCACTAACAAGGCATAGTTACTGAAGTTGTTTTTAGATTTGCTGAAAAATATTTAGGCTGCTTCAGTGGTTTTTGGTCTGGCTCTACCATTTGATTACAATTAAAAGTTTTCTATACGACCTTATTATTTATTATTATGTTAATACCTAATTATACCTATCTAATTTTCAAAAACTTAATTATTTAGCAGAGGTAATTTTCATGCAACTGCAACTTAACTGACTTACAATGCTAGTTGACGATCGATGACTTTCAACTGATGCTGCCAAGAACTGTGTGCATAAAAATAAAATGGTAAATTATGCCATGGGTATTAAGCAACAGCTAAAAAAATTTTTCCTCTCAACTTTACATTTTGAGAAATTGATTTATGAGCGATTCTTGGAGGAAAATAATCCTATCTGCGTCGTGAGAGTCATGTGGAAAATCTTTTCATGTGGAAAAATGTATTGCTTACCGTGTCTCGCACTATTTATTTATTCAAAATGTATCAATTTTCTAACATAAATTGATACTAGCATAAACAACTAAATATATCTCTTTTACAAAGTTGTTGTTTTTACAGACCCTTAAAACAATTTCTGAGAAAAAGGATTGTTGAATCTTCCTTAATTTTTCATTGATCATTTTTGAGTCTTTTTTAAAACAGTGGCGAACATATAAAATTTGTAGTATTCTATAAAAATATTGATTGGAAAAATTCATAAAAAATCTCTATAGACTAGAGTTATCTTCACCATTCATCTATGAAGAAAAAAAATTTATTTAAATGCTCCTTAAATTTTTGAAATGAAAATTTCTACCAATAACGCATTGTGAACATTTCTGCAGGTATTCGTTTTTTTTTAAGTCAAGTAATTATAAGTGAAAAATTTTCAAAAGTACGCAATAGACAAATCTTATCCCAAGAAATTTTTTTAAGGAATATTTTGAAGGAATATTTTAAACTTCTACGACTACGCTTAGAATCACATTCTTAAACTTGTATTTTAAAAGTGTCAGAAAAAACACATAAAAAAATGCATTAGAGGGTTAAGATATTGTGCAAAAATATTTCTGAAAGAATATAAACTATCTTTAAACACAACTATGTCAAAGGCATATCTATACTATTATATGAAAAGAGACTCACGAATTTGATCCAGAATAAGCTCGGTAACCGCTAAACCGATTTTGATAATTCTTTTTTTATTCGATTTCTATGATAATGTAGATTGTTATAGCTTACCAAGGTTTTCGAACAATTTATTCTTTAATTGTTACAAAATCACGCATTTTATTTGATGCCTACATTCAACCAGCAGCACAATATAACAGCAAACAAAGCTTTTCTCTCTTTGTCGAGAGAGCTTCTCTCAATATAACACGACAGCCTTGTTGTGTAGTTAAGCTGAATTCACTGATAACCTTCAGCATGTTTTTGTGTGATTTAAAATAATTTTAATCAAGTTGAGAGCGTGCAGAAATGTTTCTCTCTGAGCGAAAACTTCATATGAAAAAACTTTCAAAATATGCTGAAGGTGATCAGTGAATCCAGCTTTACTTTCAGGGAGATTCTTGCTTTCATACAGTGTTAATTAATTTTCTTTGTTAATGTTTTGAGGGGAGTTGCCAGAATTTAGTTATCTGCATTAATTATGTTTTGCAACCTTGCCAGCCAGCTTTTTCCCACTTGAGATTGTGTTAGTCTATCTATACGAATATATAAAAGCGTTGTGGCACTGCACGCATGTTTGACAATCACGCAAGAATCACTGAACAGATTAACACGATATACTTTCCACGTCTACTTTCCATGCCCACTTTTTGCAAAAAATGCTATATGTCAGACGATTTTGGTCGTATGAGACTAGAATTTGGTAATCTACGTTGTATGGTTACTTTCGCTAACTTTACTAAAAATGGGCATGACGCACTTTAGTTAAGTCCACTTTTCGGGGGACAAGCTTGGAGTAAAGCAAAGCGCACTAGGTTTAAGCTCAATTGAGTTGAAATTCTGGCACTCTATTGTTTCGAGTATGAGATGGTTTAAGTGAAAAAATTATGCCACAACCCCATTACCGTCCAGAATTAATCAAAAATGTTATACTTCGAACGATTTTGGTTGTATTAGACTAAAATTGGATAATTTAGTTCATACGGCTACTTTCGGCAACTGTACTAAAAATGGCGAATATATAAATTTTTTTTTCCGAACAGCAATTAAAATTTCAATCGTTTTTTTCTCATTATGTGGCTTATTAGTTATACTGAGAAAATCTATAGTTTTGAGATATCGCAAGAGTTTTAATGTCATAATAACAGGTTTTTTTAAAACAATATCCGTACAAAATATTTCCGAAAATAAAAGAATATTACCGTTAATTTTATTAATCAACGACTGTCCATACAATTGTTATTTTTTTTTTAATTTAAAAAGAATTGTTGTCTGGCCGAAGCCCAATAACAACAATTAATAGCTGAAGAAGGCCGATTAACTACAACAATTTAAGAAGAATATATTTCTTTTCAGAATATATGTAAAAAATTAAATTTTTGATTACAAATTTTAAAAATTTTTTACCCAAATTTTTTATAGCGCTGCTATGCAGGACTTTTTCAAAAGAAAAAAAAAAGAAAGCTAGGTAAATTTATGTCTTCAATTACCGTTAAAATAAGTTATTCAAATTAAAAAAAAATAATTTCTTAATATATATACCATTTTTTCATAATTAAACAAAACAAACACAATAATTTTTATATTTTGAATTTGTTTTAATACAACTAAATACTTTCGTTTTAAGATTTAAATTTTTACATGGTATTTAATATTTTTATCGCAGGCGAAGCAGCGGGTATTTGCTAGTATGAAATAAATTTAAAGTTAAATACTTTTATTCATTTATGAAAAATTTACTAATTTTGTGCTTTCGTATTCCTTATAATACAAAGTCTATTTTATGAAACCATCTAAAATTAAGCATTTGAAAAAAAATTGCAGATTAAAATTTTTAAAAGAATGTTTAAAAATTTCTTATATAATATTTTAATGGCGTTATTATTCTAAAAATTTATTGAGTATTTTTGGTTTTATTTGGAAACTTTCTACTCAACTCTACTTTCGTGACCAGTTTCACTTCAATGCTACATAACTATAATATATACAATATATAATTTTTACACTATCCCATTCAACTATACACACATTTATTGATTTCTTAATATGCTCAACTGATTCTCAGTTTTGAACTAAAATGCCTTAAAGCTTTTCTGTAACCTGATATTTAAATTTTTACTTATGAATTTTAATGCAAATCTACACCACGTATGTGAAACTTTATATTTGCAAAATTTTATGACCAAACATAACTTTGGTGAAAGTAGATTCCAGAAGTTTTATAGAATGAGTGATATGTGAGTGAGCCAAATAACAGTCAGCTACTTTGAATTGCCAACCGCCGACTACCCACACCATCTGCAAAACGCATTGCATAAAGTACTAAAGCACTTTCGTTTATTGAAAAACAACTTCTTTTTGTTGTTATTTTTTCTAGTCCTTGTTGTTGTTTTTGTTTCAAATACCATACCATAACCAGAGTTTAGCCAGAAGATTAGCAAACGACCGTTATTGAGACATACGTGCATATATAATATAAGTAAGTAACTGTATAGCATAAAAAAACCATCATAAAAAATAATAATGTTCACAAAGAATGTTGAACGCAAATAAATATTTATGCTCGCCGGAAATACGTATGAAAGGGTTGCCGAATGATATCAAAGTGGCACTGAAGAGGTGTGCAAAAGAATCTCCCACACTCACACACACACACAAACATACACACAAAAAGCAAATAAAAGTTCCTCAGTTCAAGACCTTGGCTTGTCGTTGAGGTGTGTGGCATCGTTCAGTTGCTGCGGCACGACTTATGAGCTTCAATGTTGGACATTTTTACGACGTGATTTTAAATCGAACATGTTCGACGCAAATCCATTCACTAAATGGAAAATAGAAGTAGAACGTAGCAGCAGCAGAAGCAGAAGCATCATGAGCAACAGCAGTATCAGCAATAAACATGACCAAGACGCACGTCAAGTATTGGCAATAGAAAAAAAAACACAAGAAAAAAGATCAGAAAAAAAAGACTTGAGGCATCAAATGAATGTGGCTATCTGAGTATATCAGGGAAACAGCAAAATTTATTGCACTCCAGAGTTTCCGAATTCAAATAAGCCAGTCAGACATGTGCGTTCTAAATGCCGCAAAATAACAGTCCATATAGACAAAGTTATGGGGCAAAGTTCTGTGGATGCAGGATGCAGGAGACGAATTGTGCTAAAGGGTTTAAAATTATGAAATGACGATATCCGCAGATATAAAATAATATCAATTACTTTATGACGAGTGGCTGTATTTGACAAAATTAAACGTAAATTAATGGATGTGTTTTTTTAAACCAAGCATAAGGTCAAAGGTTATGTTGTTGTTGGTAAAAAAAAACCAAACATGCACTAATCTAGCTTTATTTACCTATTTAGTAAAGCCAGGTTTGATTAAAATTATGATGAGTCTGAACGCAATGTGCTGTAGAAGCGGAATCTACGCCTACTCAAAAAAGTAAAAATCTGTGTATAGTCATTGGTTAAATATTAATTATTAACTCCTTAATAGTTGTATAAATAGTAGCAGCACAACACAAATATCAAAATAGAAGTATGAAATAATAGTTGAAATATTAGTAGAAAATAGTAGTTAAAAAAGTAGTATGTATAAATTGTGGGTCAAAATAGTAGCAGAATTAGTAGTCAAAAAAGTTGAAAGACTTCTATGCTAGTAGAAAAAAGAACAACAAATATAAATATACAATAACATAAAATACCTTTATACCATACCGTCATATCATACTGTTAAACCATATCGTTATACCAAAAACCACCATCCCATACAATACCATCTTAATAGAAAATCATCATACGATATATTCATTCCATAGGAAGCAGAAAATAGTACTGTTTCCAATACTTAGAGGAAAAGAGTGGTAGAAGTAGTAGACGACAATCGTTGTATAGTTAGTTGTGAAAATTGGGGTAAAAAATAGCAGTAAATACTACATTAGACTAAAGTAGCAGAAAAAATAGTTGATACAGTTGTAAAAAAATAGTAGTAGAAATATCCAAACCATGCTATACCATCATACCATAAAATACCTTTATGTTTTCATACCATACCATCATGCCATACACTGCATAAAATATAGCCGTTATTCCAAATCTATGAAAACATACCTTCATACCAAACCATAATATCATACCATTATACCACAGTATTACACTTTTATTCCTTACCATCACACACAATAACACATCATCATACCAAAAAGTACTATCATAATATATCATTTTACCTTCATACTAGATAAGGGTGCGAGAGTGATTTGGACCCACGATCACGCACGCTCACGACGTGTTTTCTCCTAGTAATGCAAGCTGTTGATTAAAACAATTTGTTGACTGACGATCACGATTAAAATTACTTTTTGACTAACGATCGCGCACCATCACGATGACATTTTTCGACTCACAAGTGCTCACGAAAATAATTATTTATGATTAGGCACGCTTACTCACGAAAATTCTTAAAAAGGTTTTTCACTCTTTATAAGATGAAGAATATACATACATAAGTTTTTAATATAAGTTTATTTAGTGCTTTAAAAATAAAATAGTGTTATATATGTTTAAATCATATGAATACGTAAATAAGTTTGCAGCAAATTGATGAATCTTTGCATGAAAACCGCAGGCCATTATTAGAGTTGAAATCAAAAATTTATAAGTATGGGACCATAATGGTTATATCTTTTTTCCAAAAAGTCAACAAATAATCATTATTTTTTTGACCGATTTTATTTCGATCAAAAGTAAAACTTAAAATTTTACTTACATTTTTTCGATCAAATATAACTGTTAAAACTTGACTTTTATTTTTTCGATCAAAAATATCAATTAAAATTTGGCTTTTATTTTTTCTATCAGCAATCAAAGTTAAAATTTTAATTTTGTTTTTTTCGATATAAAAAAATCAATATGCTGCTTAATGACTGTTCTATTGAAATAAGAAATAATTTTCATTTTTTATCTTTACCAATAAAAATTTAATTTAATTATTATTTAATTAATAGTTAATTAGTTATTAACATTTTTGTTCAAAAAAATAAAAGTAAAATTTTAACTTTTCTAAGTGATAAAAAAATAAAAGTCAAATTTTAACTTTTATTTTAGATCGAAATAAAATTGGTCAAAAAACAATAATTATTCATTGACTTTTTTAAAGAAATCAGAAAAATTAAGATCACTAAAGATTATTATTCCTTAGCTAGCAAGAATCACATTGCTGTATTCAAATATCGAATAGACGTACTCTTTCCATTTGACTTTTGATATTTGACCGACAATAACAGTTATTTCCGGTCCCTGTTATAAACATGTACGTACATATATATAAAATAAATTGAATTTAATTAATAAAACGTATTATTTGAAAAGCAAACAAAGAACTTCAGTCCATACTTAATGTAATGTTTTTATTTAAAAAGTAATCTTTCTAAATTTTCACTCAGCAGTTTAGATCTTGTTTTCTCTAAAATACTACCAGATTACGAAAAATTCTTGCACTTGTGGCAGAACTGGTGGGCATCTGTCTGAAAAATTCAATTTATCTTTAAACAAATAAGAACTTCTATTTAGAACAAATCGTAAAACAAAAACGTTGCTTAATTTTGTGCAGATTTGAAAAATTAAGATAAACAAGCCGTGACACGAAGAATTTTCAGTCACGCATGCTCACACACGACGACTAAATTCGTGACACGCTCACACCTCTACTTACCACACATTTAAAGCATTTCATTGTACCTTTATGAATAAAAAGTACAGAAGAGAAATAAAGAATATATTTATTCACTTTTTTATATGTAATATCACTGGGATTTGAACAAAGGTTTCGTCTCTTTTTGATTAAATACGAATCCGCTAGTCTAATATCCTATACTTTTTGTATGATAAAACTCGCATCAAAAGCAAAGAATTTCAAATCATACCACACCATCACACTATTAAATACCTATCATAACATACCAACAAACTATACCATAAAATATCATAATCCCATGTTATTTCATATATGCGTTTAATAAAGAATGTGGACCTTTTTTGATTTTTGGCATACATATATTTACGCTTGTACATAGCGTAATAGTTACATTCAAGTTTAACAAAATTTGAATTTAGTAAAAGGGTGGCATATGACACACATGTACACCGAGAAGAAAGCTTATGTAAAATTAATAAAAACCTAGTATAATTTATAAGGGACTCTGACAGTTTTCAGCCTACCAAGTTCTTCATTAGAACACTTAAGTTTTACATGTTATTCAAAGTATGTGCTTTCAAAGTAATGCATTGCTTGTACATTGAAATGTATGGAACAATAAATTACTTAGGTGAATAAGAATAATTTTATAATTGTCATACAATTCTATTCACCCAAACCGAGTTAGGTGATTTTACTTTTGCTTTTTTCTCGGTATATAGAAGATATATTTAAATTTTTGAAATTTTCACTTGTGCTTCCTTTCGAAAGTAAAGCAGCAACCACTGTATTGCCGAAGCAATTGCTTTAAACTAGTAATATTTGTTAGCAGTAAAAAAATAGCTTCTTGCTCGTAGAAAAAGAATGCATCATTAAATGCTTGTTGGCACAACTGGTAAGTTTATTTAAATGATTTCTTTTCAGAATTGAATATTATAGGGGTATTCCATTCAGTGCACTTGCCTGTGCAGTTGAGAACTTGTGCAGTTGTGCATTTAGGTTTTCGTGAGCACACCACTATCACTTTTTTCCAAGCTGTCAAAATTTTCAATGCGCACAAGTGAACAACTGCTCATATCCTCAAGTTTAAGGCTACAGTAGAAAAGCACTTGTGCAGATTTTTGACGCACAGTAGAAAAGCACTTGTGCAGATTTTTGACGCACTTGTATTTTGTTTTTGTAAAGTGCACACATCCTCAACAGCATTGAATCGTGTATACCCCTTATATTAGTCTACATGCTTAAGAATGCACCCCATGATCCATATGGACACATTAACAAGACGCTGTCGAATCACATTGGTTTCATACGCAACACAACTTATGGGTGAGTTGCAATGACTTGACATGGCACAAAATATAATAACCTCAATTTCACTCTCACAGAGAGGAGTTTAGCGTCATTTCACGGTCAGATGCCAAAAACTTTTCCTACCTCTCTGAGCCGTTGCCCTTGCATACCGATCTGCCCTATTATGAGTACAAGCCGAGTGTCACACAGTTTAAACATCCTCGTTCCAAAGAACAGTCCAAAGGTTGCTGAGATACTTTGACCAATGGTTTTAACCTGACCGATCAGCTGGGTGCATCGAACAACCGCACGATTTCAAAATATTGTCGGAAACACGCGTCGACTGTAGGGACATCGGCAGCGACAATAATGTAGCATTCCATAATATTT
The DNA here is from genome assembly GCA_963920525.1 of Dichetophora obliterata. Taxonomy (NCBI): domain Eukaryota; kingdom Metazoa; phylum Arthropoda; class Insecta; order Diptera; family Sciomyzidae; genus Dichetophora; species Dichetophora obliterata. The sequence continues at coordinate 10,617,070 of OY986437.1, forward strand.
GGCGTGCGCCAGTTATGAAGTGAGTGTGTGTGTCTCGAAATTTAGTCAACTCTTGTGGTTTCCTTGCAAAACCAATTCACTTTAATATTATTTCACTTCGTTGCGACCCATTTACAATTCCTAGTAATTTTTTCATCTTTTTCAGCTTGGATGCTGATGGCAAGCAAGCATTCATCAATCACAGTGTCCCTCAGCGTGACAATCACTTCAGCATCAATATTGAGAAGGTGGTTCCTTGGTATCAGGCCAACGCCCGTTTCGTACGAATGACTCACGAACAAGCGGTCTCTTTCAAAACAGTGCCCGGCGATGTGTTGACTTTTAGCAATCTGCGTTTGCTGCATGGGCGCACCGGCAACGATGATACGGAACAGAATGTGCGTCACGTCATTGATGGCTTCGTCGATTGGGACATCGTCTATTCAAAGATGAGTGTGCTCCAGAAATTTTTGATGAATCAGGAAGCTGTCAGAGAGGATTGTTACAAGCAAGTAGCTGTCAATAATAGCTGAAAGTTGCTTTCTTAAGCCGGTGGTCTAGCGCTTAAAAATTTGAGGTATTTTTAGAATTTTTTTTATAGGTTGAAATAATAAGCAATGATATTTAAAATTTTCAGTTATATTGTAACACTCATTCCACATAAAAATAAATTATTTATTATTTTGAAAATTTTTTGATTTTGTTAAAAATGGCGCTCAATAAGACTCTCTCAAAGAAAAACGCCTGGGCGGTTTTGTAGATTTTGACTTTTATATTTATTTGAAAAATAAAAACCAAGAATATTTCAAACTGCAATATATTTATGTTCGATAGGTGCACTTGTACCACATCAAAAAATTTGCAAACTTTCAACGATCATGTAGCCTGCTGTCCTGATTGCTTCAATATTAATTGCGTTACAACTTTCAAATATTTAGGGATTTTGATAGACTCGAAGATGACTTGGTCAGATTGCACGAGCGCACTTAAGAGATACGCGTCGTCGGCTATACGACAAATATTTCAATTAAAGACTTTCTGTTTGAAAAAATTACTGACTTGTTGTTATTATGGTATATTACACTCAAGACTTGAGTATGGACTGGCTTGTTGGGGCGGTACACATCGTAATAAAATAACACCATTGCTTATCTCTCAAGAGCATATAAATCTTATTACTTCTTGAAAAAAGAAGTTGGAATTCTTCTACTTAAACATTTGTTCTTTTATAAGACCCTTAATAATAGTTAATCAGATACTATTCGTTGCATACGTGATAAAAATTCCTTCCTTAAAAATGTATAATCTTGGCTCTTTTTATTTAACTATGAGGAATAAGATTTAATACTTCGTCTGCAAATATGATTACAGAATTTACATATGCTCCTTTTTTTATATTTTCTTTATATTATTATTTTATACTTTTTTTCATTAATTTATTGAAAAAAAAATTATTTACTTAATTAAATATATGTATATTTTAAGACCCCACACTGTTTATCTGTCAATCGTATATGGAAATATCTTGCATTCACCACTAGCTCTCGAGCTACAGTATGCATATTTATGAAATATTTTTATATATGAGAACAAAACAGATGTTATAAATTGAATAAGTTATGTTTCATAATAAGAAATTTTTCATTCATTTATATTATTACAGCCCTATCTGGCAACTTAAAAATTGTTAACCAGTGCTTTTTATATTTGTATGTGTTTGTTGCAATTTTTGTTTTAAAAACAAAATTTGAAGCTCAGAAAAAATTTTTTGGATGAAATTGTTAATAACTGAAATCACTATGAGAACAGTTATGGCAGGAACTAAAAAACAAACATATATTAAAAATTGACAGAATGACGCGAAAATTAAGTTATAAAAAAGATTTTCTTACCGGTTAATAAGAGTAAAATATGTGATGTTTTTGAAATAAAACCTTGATTCTAGTCCCAACAAAAGCCACAGATGTTGTGCATAACATTAAAATTTCAGATGATTCAGCTAAATAGTTTTTGTTTTATTGCCGAAAAATGTATTTTATAGATAAATGAGTGTAAAGAGAGTGAGTGTTGACGAAACACTTTGGCTTGATACCTGCTAAAACGACTAAGAAGCAGAAATAACGTCAGTATCTTAACAAAAATTTAACAGTATATTTTCGAAAGACTATTCTTTTGATTTGATTCAAAAAAATCGATTTCATAAAAATTCTTGACCACTTAATGAATACTTATGCATTTCCTACTTATGTCAAGAAATACAATAATACTTATAACAAAAATATGAATAATAAAAATAAGAAAAGAGTAGGGGTATTCAGGGCGTGTTTTATTTGTAATAAATTTTTACAATACTTACAACTTATTGTGAACCTTCACTAAAGCATTGTATTTTTAAAATCAGCTGATCTTTTATGTTCCTTTATTTAGAAATATTAATCATTATAAGTGAATCACTAAAGGAAATCATTCAAAAATTTAAACGAAACACTAAATTCTATTAATTTTTATTAAATTAACTTTCCGGTAGCTTCCTCCAACTACAAATATCAAATTTATCAAAAATACACAATACAAGCAAAAACACCACATTGTGAATGCCCCTATTATTTTAAATATATCAAATACATAAACAAATAACCTCGGAAAGAGAATACGATCATCATGCCCTGATAGCGATTTAATGCGGGGGTGAAGTCTTTCCAGTAAAGTGTATCAAACGCTGCTTAAAGGAACTTGACAAAACCAAATTTTGAATTTTTTTTTAGAAAAATAGAAAAATGTATGCAACAAAGGGTTCTAGTGACAGAGACTTTGAATACTTGTATATACAGTTGCGGTCAAAATAATAGTAGTGTTTTGTATAATAATAATAAATATATAATAATAAAACTCATTTTCTGTTTGTTTGTTTGGCCCTTATACAAATCTAAACGGCTTAACGGATTTCGCTTTAACAAGGTATACATATTAAGTGCATTCTTATTTAAAATGTTACATACTTAGTTTTTGCCACGCCTTCTCCAAAATTTTGCAATTAATGGTAATTTTGCTATTATAATACTTTTTAGTATCAGAGCTTTTTTGTATTTAATTTTAAAATTTTTTTGTTATTTTGACATCAAAAATACTCATATATATTAAAAATTGTAGAAATTTTCAGTACAACGACATTTTCATAAAACATCGTTACCTAAGAATGAGAAAAAACGACATGAAAATTAAAGTTTGGTCTTTCGAGATTCTTTAGATCTCCGCTGTCCATTAATATATTTCATTCAAATTTTTTTTGCTCAAAAGTTTAATAAAAGCAATTCACAAAAATTGCTTGAATTGTACAGTTAAGTCAGCGTATATATGTTTTATGATTATGTCAAAAAAGGTTCAAAATATTGACTTTTTAGTCAAGAAATGACTCAAAAATTGTTTTTGTTGTAAAAATTAAATCAGTTAAAAATTATGCATCTGGCTACCTTTCATATGACATAGCATTTATTTGCAAAAATTCTTCGAGCTAAGCGCAAAAATTATTTTACTGTTTTTGTCATCAAAACAACAAGGGTACTTTGATTTTTTTCGCGAAATTGATTTTTTCCAAAATGAAATTTTTATATTTTTTACTAAAAAGTCAAGTTTATATTTTTTACAAAAATAATTTATGTGAAAAAATTACCCCAATATCTCCTTCCAATCAAAAGTTATGGCTAAAAATCTATTTTTTTATACCAGCTATATTAAAATTTTCTATCCTTAATATCTTCCTTATATTAGCACGTCTATATTTTTGACTCCCCTAAGCTTTAAGCTATAAACTTAAAGCTTGGAAGTAAGCATGGAAGTAAGCACTGCATTACCAACACTGTTAAAATCATTTAGAAAAGTCGGTAACTGTTAGTTTAGTTCTTTTCGCACACAGCTAAAACTTACAGCAAAAAACATAATAGCACTTCCTTCACTGTTCTTGCAGTTTTTTCAGCTGATTTTATGTCGATCAACTGTTTACGTCGATAATATTGTAACGGGTTGCTGTATATACTATAATTGGAAATTAAAAATGACTGCTTTCTAAACTTACACCTTTTTTCTAATTTACATTAAACTAAATAGTGCCGATAAGGCAGTGCTTCCTAATTTAGGAAGCATTTAGGTAGCTTGAGAATTTCCTAAATTATTTAGGAAGCACTGCCTTATCGACCAAAATTAGTTTAGGTCGCATTTAGATCAATTCGCACACAGCCTAAGAAATGACTGTACAATTTTTCGCATAAAAAATTAATTCTGAAGATTTAAGAAATAGCATCAACTATCAGACTCAGTTTATTTTATTTTTTATTTTGGACACAAACCAATTGTTATTTTCCAACTGGAAAAACTACTAGAAAATTAAGGAAGTTTGTTGTTCAATTTCCTTATTTTTACAAATTTGATTTCCATATGCGAAGTGCAAGTAACATTTTTACCAGTAACCAGTAAATTCAGTTTAAAACTAAAAAACAGTTATTAATTGTGAAAAAACAGTGCTAAAATTATTCCTTCGTTAAAAAAGCATGGCAAATTTTTTAATATTTTTAAAGTGGTCTCAAACTTAAAATTCAACATATTTTTAAAAATTCCAAAATTTAGGAAATTCTCGAGCTACCTAAATGCTTCCTAAATTGGGAAGCACTGCCTTATCGACACTATTTAGTTTAGGTCTCATTTAGATCAATTCGCACACAGCCTAAATCCTGTTATATAGAGCCAGCACATGCAAATTTGGACCGTTATATTCTTATGAATTTCTTGTTGTTGTCATAATTCAACATTTTTAGATCATTTATTATAATATGTGTTTGAAAAGATCACATGAAAAATTAATGTTATATTTGTTGTTAGCAATAAAAGGTAACAAAAATGCATTGTATTTTTCTTTTCATTTCGTTAAGTCTTTCATAAAGTTAACTTTAATTTTGCTTAGCAATGTGACGATGTAGGCACTGTATGGCTTATCAGCGAGATCTTATTAAAAAATTATTTGCGGAATTAAAAACGTACGCAGAAGTCTAAAATCTTATTGGTTGCTCTCCCATGATATTTTATCAAAAAATGTTGTATAAATTATCAACTTCAACCAGAAAATCGTGGACGGCATCCTGCAATGACATCGAAATAAATTGAGCGTGTAGTGAGATGCAGAATATGGTCGGAAGAATGCATTCCGAACGATTGTAATCTCAGTGTGCTCTGCCCAATCCACAAGAAAGGCAGTCCCACTATCTGTGCCAATTACCGTGGGATAAGCCTTGTCAATGTCGCATATAAGGTCCTGTCAAGCGTTTTATGTGAAAGATTGAAGTCCATTGTAAATGAACTGATCGGACCTTATCAGTGTGGCTTCAGACCTGGAAAGTCCACCATTGACGAGGTTTTCACACTATGACAAATCTTGGAGAAGACTCAAGAAAAACAAGTCGACACGCACCATCTTTTTGTTGACTACAAAGCCGCCTTCAACAGCCCAATAGGGAAGCACCTGTCTGAATTTGGTATTCCTGCAAAACTAATACGACTTTGCAGGATGACACTGAGCAACACCTGCAGCGCAGTCAAAATCGGGAAGGACCTCTCTCCACCATTTGTTACCAAACGAGGTTTCAGACAAGGTGATTCCTTATCGTGCGACTTTTTCAACCTAATGATGGAAAAGATCATCCGAGCTACTGATCTGAGACGTAGTGGCACAATATTCTACAAGAGTGTTATGCTGCTTGCGTATGCTAATGACATCGATATCATTGGCAATAATACGCGCAAAGTCAATGCAGCATTTTCCAGATTAGAAAGAGAGTCAAGTCGAATGGGTCTGGCAGTGAATGCAGATAAGACGAAATACTTGGTGTCAACAAACAAACAGTCCCAGCGTCTTGGAACCCACGTTACAGTTGGCAATACCTCCTTCGAGGTTGTGAAGGACTTCGTTTATCTGGGATACAGAATAAACGAAGAATAACTCTTGCCAACAGGTGTTACTTTGGGCTCAGTAGGCAATTGAGAAGCAGAGCCCTCTCTCGACGAAAGAAAATCACGCTCTATAAATCGCTCATCATGCCCGTCCTACTTTATGCATCACAAACCTGGACGCTGAGCAGTTTAGATGAAAAGACTTTAGGAGCATTCGAGAGAAAGATTCTTCGTAAGATCTACGGACCAATCTGCGTCAATGGCGAGTACCGAATACGGTGGAATGATGAACTGTATGAGCTGTACGCTGACATCGACATAGTCAAGCGCATTAAAATCGAGCGGCTTCGCTGGCTTGGTCATGTTCAGCGCATGAAAGACGATGCTCCAGTGAAGAAAACATTCGATTCGGTACCCAGCGGCGGTCAACGCAGAAGAGGACGACCGCATCTTCGTTGGAAAGACCAAGTAGAGGACAACCTGACGAAGCTTGGCATTTCCAACTGGCGCCAGCAAGCGAAAGACAGAAATGGCTGGCGCAAATTCTTAGATGAGGCCAAGACCGACATACGGTTGTAGCGCCAACTAAGTAAGTAAGTAAGTGTAGTGAGATATTCCAAGAAGCACACATTTACAATTACTACTGAAATAAAAGATGAGCTGAATCTAGAGGCTAGCGTCGCAACAGTCCGCAGAAGCCTACTAACCTGCCAGCTCGTAGTCCAAGAAAAGTGCTGGTACTAACGTGCTCTTGGAATGCCACTGTCCCCCTCGCTACGCCCATGTAACATAAGAGAAACCGTTGCCATCTGCCACTTGCTGGATTAAAGTGTTGACTCCCACTAAGAAAAATTTGTAGGTGATGATATTGTAATGCATAACGTAAGCAGGGTTGTGACAGAATTTAATTTGTTTTCTCAAGGATTGATTCTTTTCTCTCCTTATTAACGTCACAGTCACTCAATATGAACTTTTTGTTTAGTCACTTGGACTTCTTTACACAAAATCTTGGCTATCAGAGCGACGATCATGGCGAGAGGTTCTTTTAAAAACTTTTTCATTTAAAGACCGATCAGGCTTAAATGCTGCTTTTTGTTAATGGTATGAAATTGTGTAAGAAATAAAAAAATAAAAATATTGTTTTAATTTTTTTTCCTTCAAAAATGCCTTTCGTCTGGAAATTTTTTTGGAAAATTACAAAAAAACTCATTAAGTTTAAAGTTTGATCAGCTGCACCTCTGCTAATTTATTTGTGATTGCTTAAACTAAAATATCACTGAATGCGTAATTTTATTGTTTTTTCAGCACTATATACAACTAGCAGGCCACTGTTGTCATTTTTATCAATCTCGTTAACGCCTTAAAGACGGGACAATTTTTTCACACATGTGCTTATTTTTACCTAATTTTGATTTTGACAAATTTTTATATGATACGGTTAGTTTTGCGACTCTGCCTTAGTGATGCCATATTGGCTTTTAAGAAATCATACCAGCTGCCACGCATTGTTTAATCGTTTTTTTCAGGCTTTGTGTTGCGAGACTTTCAATAAACTCCATGTTGCTCTCTTCTATTTTCTTTTGATGCTCAGGTAAAGTACAAAAATAAAAAAAAAAACAAATGAGCCTCGAGCAAGGCGAAAAGTGGGTTACAAATAAATGCAGAGCGACGCTCTAAAACAAAACAAAACAATAAAAAAGCAGACATTTTTCATTTCTATATAACGTATTGTCTTAAGGAGGTTGATAAAAAAAACGTCCGTGGAGAAACCACCAATAACAGTGGCGTGCTATTACACAATAAAAGATAATATATCTAACTTGTTTATTTAAAAGACAAAAAATATTGAATAGTTTGTCCATTACAATTTCAGATGAGAGTATTTTCTTTTATAATATAAAAAAAGACATATTAAAAAAAATATCAACAAAAGAAACTTCAAAGAGAAGAAGATTGTATCTGGCCTAATTTGATATACATAGATCAGTATTAAGCTCAAAAAATTGAGAGCAATTTCTCTAAGTAGAAATACATATTTTAATCATTTGAAATACCCACTTATTCAAAAATGTGACAGTAGAAACCATATTTGATGCACTACTAACTCCCACATTTAACCTATTTTTTTTTGTAGTAAAACGCGGTAATAACCTTTTCAGAGCTACGAAAGCTACGTTTTCAGAGCTACTAAAATCAGCACAACAATAAAATTACACACACATAAACACATAACAATAGACTAACACACAAATGCAGTGACATTTCCATGAGCAAAATGAAAAACATTAAATTAGGGTTGCCGTAAGTTCACTCCCGACACCACTTTGAAAAGTCGCATTAATTTCACGTTTGAGTGCAATGTCAACAATAAATGTGAAATTGTGAAAATGTCATTCGCAATAAAGTGTGATGGTGTGAGTGGATGAAATAATTTATTTTCATTTGCTGTGTTACTACTTTTTTTGAGCACATAAATGAGTATGAGTGTATGTATGTGTCTGTGAAATTAGAATAAAGTCAATAATACGCTATTGTGAGGAAGGTGAAATGCTTTTGTAGCCATTAATATCTGTAATCAGCGCACTTGTTCCACTTTCTGCTCTTCATAGTTGAGAAAAAAATGTAAGCAGCTCTAAGTAGCAAAGTAGAACTTAAAACTGGCTCAAAATCTAGAACAATTTGTATGCTCTTAAAGCTTAGATTTAACTTTTATTATCGCTTAACAAAATTCAATTAATAGGCTTAGCTTAGGTTCAATGACCTCCACCCACCTCCTTCGTTTTGATGCTCAAGTCGATTTCATAGTGCTTCCGGCCGAGATTATAAATCAACAATCCTTGTTGACTAAATCAAACTGACAAATATCAGATACAGACAGCTTAGGTTAACAGCAAAGCAGGCGATATTGATAAAAAAAGCAAAAACTAAAACATAACTGCAATACTAGCCACAACAGCCAACAACTGGGGCAAAGGACAAATTTACAAACACATCATTGAGGTTACCACAGTAACCGAATTAACCCTCAAACCATGCTCAACATTTCATCCTTATCTTAGCCACGAATTGCATTAACAGTTATTAACCAATTACCTACTACTTCAGCCAATTTGCCAGTCGGTATTTCCGTTACGGATGCTCGGATTCCGTTGTTTTCCTCTCAAATGTAGGTAGGTGTGTTGTGCAAGTGTGTATACATATGTATGTATGTTTGAGCAGTGAGCATCAATTGCTGTTGTTGTGTTGCAGTCGTATCCCCAAATTTGGTCATGCAAATTGAGACAATGAGCTGGATGCTTGTCTCAGCTACCAGCAGCATAAAGTAGCAGAAGTTGAGTGAAGCGTTGTTGAATAGCAAACCTTGGCCATTTTTGGCATCATTGTAGTTGTTGTTGTTCTGTTGTTGTAACATTGTTTTATTCAAATTCCAGCATTGATTTTGCATTCACCTCAAAACGATTTGTTGTAACTCAAGAATTTCGATTCCAAAGCAGGTGCCGAAAGACGAAGGACAACATTCAGTTTAAGCAGTAAGCAAGTAAAGGCATATTTGCAAGTGTGCGGTCAATAGCTGGCCAGTTCAGCAGAGTGAGCACTAGTGTTGTTAGAAGTGGGATGGCTTGCTCGTACTCAACAGTCCAGATGGGTTTGTTTTCAGTCACCAGCATGTAAATAGTGCTCATCGATTCTGAACACAGCACACTGGGCCACAAATTTAATTCTGTGGCAAAAGTAAAGATTTTTAACATTAAAATTAAGTAATTAACCATGACCAAAAGGTGTCTTTCAACATCTTTTTCTCTTGAATATGTAAGTAATTGCCAAAACTATTGTGATTTTGATCTTCTTTAGAGGTAAAAATATTAATGAATTGAACTATAAACTATTTTTTAGGCTTGATATACAAATTGATGACTTACCGACAACCACCGGAGAGATTTAAGTTACTTTCTATTAAATTTCGGACCTATTTGCAAAAGTTTTCTTGTTCAATTCCTTTTCTTCTCACAAAAATAAATTTCTTCCAAACTTTAATGTCGATTATTTGAAAATATTTTTTATGTGGCATATCATGTTCTAGCAATAAGCCCTTCAATTTATTATTGTACGAAAAGTCAAAAAATAATTTTGAAGAAATTATGAAACTTAAAATACAATTTTATGCTAAAATTTCAAAAGGACTTTTTGACACCTCTTGATAGATATAGTGTTAAAGAAAGTAAATATACCAATTTCTTTACATAAATTAAGGCTATTCTTGTGACCTATGTATATTCAAACATTTAATGAAACCAATCTCCATTTACGAGTGAAGCTTCTTATAGCAAAAGTAAGAGAAAAAAAATTTCTTTGGTGATCATTTTTGTTTAAAATTTGAGTTTTTGATTTAAATTTATTTGATTTTGTTATAGTGACCTCAAATGATGTATGCGTGGAATTTGTCTTATATTTAAAAAATTTAGTGTGATTTATTTTTTAGGAATACATACTTTTTTTTTACTAGTTGCCTTTTGTAAGAAGCAACATTTGTCTAAAGCCACAACTTAGCAAAATTTTTAATACAAATGTGTCAGGCATTCTTAGGATACTGCCTTCAGAAGAAATTCTATAGATCCAATTGTGCTTCTTTTTAGCATGATCAAGAAGGGCTTTCAAGGGGCATTCTTATAAACTATTTCTGGAAGGCATTCAAGCTCAATTAAAGTAAAAAAAAATATTTTTTATAAAAATATATTTTAGACATTTTCCTATGGACTTTTTAAACCCCCAACAAAACCCAATCACTTCCAACATCAAAATGCCATAAGAATCAGGAAAAAGGATATTTTTCGTGGGATATTGTAAGCTCCCAACAAAACCCAGCCAGTTCTCATTTCCAACACGAGAAAATTGGGGAAAAGCGATATTTTCTGTGGGATTTTTTAACCCCCCTGACCACAAAAACCATTCCATTCCATGGAATGCTTTTTTAAAGTTCTTCTGGATAACACCTACTAGAATCCTTTCATTGAAGTGCTCAACAAAATCTTCCATTGAACAAATTCTGGAAGCATTTTCAGAGAAGACTAAGGGAAGCATTCCTTCAAATAACATGCATTTGTTAAAAGAATGCCTTCTGGGCATGAGAGTGTAAGGCATGGAATTCAAAACATTCCCTTCCACTTTACCTTCTTCTGGAAGCACTTTTTTTGCTGGGAGTATGTATAAAAATATTCAATATCTACTAAAAAAATTTGTACACAGATATAATATCCAATGTATGTTTTATAATGAAGACATGTTAACTTTTGCTCATATTCATAAATTCCACAAGAATAAGCAAACAACGGAGCTAGCTCAACGCGTCATATGTGACCTTCTTTTACAAATTGCATCGATTTCAGGAAAAAAATCGACTTCTTGAAATGTTATAAGCATTTTTTCTGTCTCTTTCAACAATTTTATTCAACACGTATTTTAGGATTTTTCTTAAAAATTTGTTTTTGGAAAATATAAATATTTTTATTTTTGATAATTTGCTGGATTTTCTCTGATCCTCGCGAAATTTATTGTTTCCAAAAAATACTGATAAGATTGTTATAATTGTTAGATTGTTATACAGATTGTATTTAAAAAAATGTATTATTACAAAATAATAAAATACAATAACAATTTAGTTTTTTAAAGTGCTTTTACATAACTCAAAATATCTTAACCCAAATAAAATGAATTTAAATGAATACCATTTTTTTCGTTAATCTCTAACCTACAAATATTTTCTTACGAAAGAATTGCGGCTCACTTCGATAGGAAAATTTTCAATATTTACAAGCGAAAGTAAGGAAAATCTTCCAAAAATAATTAAATTGTTATTATTATTTATTTGTTTGCAATACGAATATTTTTGAAATACAATCCGTAAGCCAACACATCAAAGTGCGAAAAAAATATCAATTGGATCAGTATAAGTGGAGATAATTAAAATCCAGTAAATTATCAAAATGTGGATATAGTTGTTCCAAAAATATTTTTTACTGATATCTTGAAATAGGTATCAATTATTTTTATGTGTTTTAGTTGCAAAAACATTATTGGCCGATTTTTTTAAGGTTTTAGGACTTACATTGATTAAAATTAAGGGTTCGGTTTGTTAAAAAATGACATATGTATATCATCAATTATCATTCTTACCACACAAGTGTTCAAAGCTGCGGTTCATCGTGTATTTCCATATATGAAATTATTTATTTTTCTTTCCTCAAGTCACTTCAGTTTTATACTCTATGCACTTTGAACTTTATGCGAAATGTTCACGAAAAAGAAAATAAGAACTTGTCCTATGAAAAATTATATTGTTTTATTAATTGTCATGTTCTCCCATGAATCAAATTCTAATCATGTTATTGCTTCAATAAATAAGCCTGAAATTGCGCTATAAAAAAACTTTAATTGCTTGCAATACATGACGACAGTGAAAAGTCGCAAGCTTACTGTCCTTTATGCCCAAAACTCAATAGTGCGTGAGGTCCGTCGGCAAGTGATCGTACTTTGGTCTGCGTTCTAAAAACTTTGCGAAGTGTCAAAACAGACGACCTCAAACTTTGCAAAACTTAATGTTGAATTGACAGATCTTGCCTCTGCCATTTCGTTGATGCCAATAAAAGCAGCTATTGAAAAAATCCCACGAAACTTCTCTTTATCCCAAATTATGCAGATCTTAATGGACGCAGATTTAATTTTAATAAACCGATGAAAAATAAATAATTATTATAATAAAATCATTAAACGACTTAATTTAAAAAGTTTAGATATTTTTTAAAATGTCTAACATAAATGCTAAACATAATAAGGGTATTCTTGCAAAGTGGCAATATTAAAATTAAAGCAATTAGTTATTTTTATCAGGCAGGGTATAAGAACAGTCCTTGAAGTCGGTTGTGCATTTCAGCATACATATATGTCAGCTGCACTATATTGCCATATGTTGTAAATAAGTTTTTAAGTTGTACTTTTCAAAATGATTTCTTGAAATTTTGAGAATAAACTATTTGTTACTCTTGTTCCACTTCACAAATTCTTACCTCTCATTGATTTTTTACCGGCTTCTGATAAGAAATTAAATAACTTTCGGAAAACGAAAACAGCTTCTGCATGATAAAGGTTTGCCACATCGTTTGCTCACCTAATTCAAAGAGCAAATATATCTGGTTTGTGAAAAGGCTTTTCTCCATTCAAATTTATAAAGTTGATAATCTTGTACGCTTTATACTATTTATAAGGGTATTGACCATTTGCATGAATCCCCACTTTATGTGAAATGATAGAGGTATTCACTATACAGAGCATTTGGCTGTGCATTTGAGCACGAGCAAAATAATCAAACTTTTATGCACTTGACACCAACAAAATATACATATATGCATACGCTTCTATTTTCCATAAATGCACAGCGTCGACCTTGGTATATAAACAGGTTTCGTGCATGTGCTTATTAAACAGCTGACCCTTGATGCTTGAAAATGGAAGAAAAACAAAAAACATTTTAGTGCACCAAGAAATAGACCATTGATGAAATTAATTAACTAGTTGATTGCTTGAAGCAGACTGAGGTTCTTCTGATATGGTTGATATTACTATAGTGTATTGATAGCTATCAGTTCATCAAAAGTTTCATATGTATTTGTTAAAAATGTGTTACATGATATCTCGGGTGCAGAAATTTTTACTAATTCATTCACTCTTTTCACGCTTTTTCTTGGCATATCTACCTTTAACCCTCAAAATAACACTTTTATGTTTATATCAGCTGATTTGCCTGCTGTGGGGTCTAAGGCATAAGTTGGTCCTATTAATTTCCCCCCTCAATATTTCTTCTGAGCACACCTACACTATATCTGCCACCTTTCCGGGGGTTCCTAAAAAAAAAAACAACAAAAACTATGTTTGTTGTCTATTTTTTTTGTTGTCTACAAAAATGTCTATTATAGTTAATATCAAAAAAATACCCTTAGGAGGATTAAATGTATGATCTGGTTCCATTAATTAAACTTTATCTGCCGGCCTTCCATACAAAAAACACATAAAAATAGAAAATATCATTGCTCGTGTAAACAAAAACCTGACGAATGAGACTGGTAAAAGTTTTCTTCACAAGGATTTCAAATTTTTTACTGCACTTGAAAACATTTACTCTCTATAAATTTTTCGGCATATTCATGTTTAATTTATGAAATATTTTCTTTTCCTCGCCAACACCTGACTCTGAAAAATAAGACATTCTTCAATAAATTTCACAATCAAAAGTGTAGTGTGTTCACGAAAACCTTACTGCACAACTACATGTCCTCAACTGCACTGGCAAGTGCACTGAATCGTGAATACCCCTATTTTGTTATATAGGTGTAGCAGAGATGCAGTGATTGAGCTAACTTATCGTGGCGTGAGTTCGCTAGCAGCAAAGAAACTGATTATTTTTTTTTCAAAGTAAAAATCAGTCTTTTATTATGTATATGTACTATGTATAAATTATATTAATTAATTAATATAATAAAATAAAATATTAATTTATGCATTAATTTTAATAGGATATATAATTAAATTATATCATATTTAGTTCATCAAAGTCGTTATTATATTATTTTTATAACATACAATTTTCGTAAAGTCACACCAATAAAATCCCACGATTATCCCATGAAAAATCTTTGTTACCATCGAAATACAAGAAATACCCACATAATCAAATTTCTTAACAAAAATGCAACCCAGCATTGGCATGGAATGTAGTAGAAACGAGCTAGTAGAAATATTCTCTACTTACAACTTTGATCGTACTTTACCCCTGCTTTAGTTTTTTACGGGATGAGGAGTCGAAGCAAAGTCTGAACACTCGAATTTAGTGTTACTTTATAAGAACTCGTTGTTTCTAGTCTAGCTGTCAAAGGCCGACCGACCTAAGGCCGCGTTCATAGTAAACGCTTTTAGCTTAGCCGAGAGGTTTAGCTGAAAAACGCTTTCTGTATAATCATATGGAAAAAGCTCAGTGTTCATAGTGCCAGCATAAAGCTTTTTTTCAAATGCTTTTCAGCGCTTATATCTCTATATCGCTTGCTCACACAGCAAAATAATTTGGTTTTTTATGCTTTGTTGTAGAGCATTTTTAAAATGCTATTCGGCGCTTTATTCTTGTTTGATCACATGGTTTAAATTTTTTTGATTAGTTTTATTATTTATTGCGTCGTACTGCATTTTTTAATTGAATTTCGGTACTTGTTTATCTATTTCGCCCGTGATAATAAATTTTTTGTGCTGAGTTTTAACAGTTGTTGCGTTGTTGTTTTCTTTTGTGGCACTTTTCAGTTTTATGCTCTTGTTTATTCTATCTCGTTTGTTTACATAGTTTTCGTTGTTCTTGCGTACTTCTTGGGTACTTTTTGTGCTGAACTTTCCACCGTTGTTATGATTTGTGTTTTGGAGATCCTTTGAAGTTTTGTTTGTTATTGGTTTGATCTTTCGTTGGTGATCATCGCGAATCTGCATACTCGTTAAACAAAAAACCTTTCATTAACTTTACAAAACGCAACTGAGGGAATTCATGGTGTAAGAAATAGAGGTGTTAGTGAGTTTGACACTTCTCTCTCAAAATGATAAAATTATGTTTCCCCGCTCTTGTCAAAAACAGCTGATGGTGGATTGCAATGAAAAGAAATTTTGTTAAATTCGTGTCTTTCTGCAAGTTTATAAGATTTTTACTGAGATTAAAGTGAGAATAGAGTGATATGGAAAACAATAAAATATATATGAGACGCTGTGCCTTATGTAAAAAAAACACGATGTGAATGCAAGACAATTTGCATGCTGGCCAAAGCTTCATGTCGGCGGCACCTTCCAGCGCACGTTTGTGATAAAATGGCCAAAACATTCAATGACAAACTTGGCTAATCGGCGAAGACAACTGCAATAACTTTTTGCCAACACAACACGGCACAATTAATTGCATTAAATATTTATTTAAACTTAATTCGCACAGTAAAAACTATAGCACATCATCTAGCAACTCAAACAATAACACAATTTGACGATAATCAACAGTTCCGCTCTTTCGTTCACAATTTTTTGACAGAAGCAAAGAAATTCATGGTGTTGTCAAAAACTCACTAACACCTGGTTTTCTTACACCATGAGGGAATTCTTTTCCAAAGAGACAAATGAAAACAGAGTATCAGTTAGTCACAAGCATAAAGCGCGCACTATGAACACCAATAAGCTTAATAAGCTACTTTGAGCTGCGTTGAATAAGCGTTCACTATGATCAAAAAAAGCTCGACAAAGCAGCTTTATGCATCAGCTTCAGCCAAAGCATCCACTATGAACGTAACCTAACGCGCTATTGAGTTTTGGGCATAAAAAATGAATTTGAAGATGATGAATAAAAATTAAAATATATAGAAAAAATATGACAGCAATTATGAAAACGTAGGTTACACCAGTCCGTAGGTTTGCCCAACATTATTTTTCGTACTTTTTATGTTGGTACACCAGATATTTATATTTCAATGGAGTTTGTAAAGTTACTTTTCCTCAGAACTTTTAGCTTGTTGTGGTAGCTATAATAAGAGCTGATTATATTTGTACCAGACGCAGTTAAAGATTTCGTTTCAAAGAGTTTTACCGAGTATTTTTTTAGTGCGCATAAAGTCGTCATTTTTCATCCAAATGTAAGGGTACAATTAACCAAATTGTTCTATTGCATGTTGCCTCTCGTAATTCGTACGAATGGTGAACATGTTATGACGAAAAAAATATTGATCTATTTTCAAAATGTCAAGAGTTCGTAGGTTGGCCAACTTGAGATCCGTAGGTTGGCACACCTTCTTTCGCTTGAACTTGATGTGTGCACTATATGGGCTTAGACTTTTGAAATGACTTTTTTTTATTTTATTGATTTCATAAAATGTAAAAATGTAAACAAAATTAAATAATATGAAAATATTTAAAACAATGAAAATTTTAAAGTCGACTGGTAGTTAAATTTTGAGGTTTTTTTTTAAAATTTTGAGATTTAAATTCATGTATATTTTAAGTTTATTTTGTTAAAAAAAATTAATAAAAATATGTGATATTTTTTCGACCTCTTAATTTCTGATTCTGGGTTATAATCGGGCTTAAGGTCATTTTTTAATATAAAATAAAATCGTATTTTTTATAGTTAATTTTATTTAGTCCAATATTTCGAACCCCACTGGAGATCAACTCCAGGGACAATATTAAACATTTAAAGTTTAACGCTTTATGTTAAATTTTATGTTAAGTGTTAAACTTTATGTCTAAAGTTTAATATTGTCCCTGAAGATGAACTCCGGTGGAGTCTGATGAAATAAAATTAAAAATAAAAATAAATACAATTTTGTTTTATATTAAAAAGTCACTTTGAGCCCGATTATAACCTAAAATCAAGCAATTAAAATTTCAAAAGTTATGCAGACCACTTTTAAAATATAACGTTTTTCAATCAATTCGAAAACTAACCATATTTTTTTAAAAATATAAAAACAACTTTTAAAAAGCAATCTAATATCAGCTTTACAATGCTATATCAAATTTTTTAAAACTTTTGTTTTCTGCATTTTATAGAACTAAAGAAAAAACATTGGGCCAACTTATGAACCTCTTTCTTATACAGAAAAACTCAGCATAAAACTTAAAAAAAGAAACAAAAAAAAAAAAAATTAAAATATTAAAAAACATAAAAATTAACAAGTACTAATAAAAATTGAAAACTATACTAAAACATAAAAAATATACTTAAGAAAATAAAAATGGGATCAGTTAAATTTTTTCATGGTAAGCCCTGGAAACTGCACTTTATTTTGATGGCTATTCCGTATGGACTTTGAACATATTTTGGCGAAAAATAATGTTGATTTGTTATCAAAATGTCAAATGTTGACTCGTATTACATATGGAAATTTAGGGAAAATAATTGCTAATTGCCACCGGAAGTGGCGGCCGTAGCCTAGTGGGTAGAGTACGTGGCCCCTTAGCTAAAGAACCGCGGTAGCCCAGGTTCAATTCCTGCTCAGACAGAATGTTTTTTCAATTGAATTAATTTTTTTGTTCGGTCGTCACCTTTCCGCAGACAGTGGCAAACCTCAGAGAGTAGAAACATCCATGTAAAGCTTCTTGAGAACATAAGCCATTCGAAGTCGTCGTTAAACTCGAAGGTCCACTTCTCATTTTTTGGTATTTTTTTTTTGTTTCGGGGTCACCAAATATTCCGTAGTTGGTGTCTTAATATTTATTGGAAACTGATCTCAAGATGTGATTTAATGGTACAAGTGTATGAAATCACTGGTAATTCTTTTCGTTAGATTTGTTAAATAAGCTTAATTTAAGTATTACAAATTCGTACAAAACTAATGCTTTTTTAAAAATAAAACAATTGGCAATTCCGAATATAATTTAATTTGTGAATTTAATTGGGAGTTTTATACTTTTAAAAACCTAATAAATCTGGAAGTTTTTGACTTTTTGGTGGATTTTAGAACTGAAAAGATGGCAACACTGCTTTTTTGTTCATATTTTTTTCGAGTACAGGCATTCGGTTATTAATCCGAAAAAGAATATTTTGTTATAATAAGGCTATTCACAGTTTAAGCGTATATTCAACAAGTCGTATTTATAGCATTTGTTATTGTTGAAACTGTGAGCACTGTGAGCGCCATGTGACTGTCGTATTCAATAATTATGCAACCCTGTGATGTAGACAGTGCATAAAAATACGAGGTACAAAAACACATATAGGGTATTCACAAGGTGTGCTGTCATGTCATAATGTCATATTGTCCTAAGATTTTACACTAGTTTAAACATTTTATTGTTGCCTTCCATATAGAAAAGTACACATATGTTACAACTCTGAAAGCTATGTTTATTGAAGTGTCTTAATCAAACAGCTGTTTCTTATTTGCATTTATTTATCTTGTAAATTTTAGTTGTCAAATTTTAGGACAATATGACAATATAACATGATAGCACACCTTGTGAATACCCTAATTCAATGGCAACTCTTATTTACGTGTGTTTGTGTATGTGCGTTTGCATGCAAAACAACAACAAAACAAAATACGCTTTCGTAAATTGTCGTACAAATAACAAATCGTACAAATAACAGACCAGCGTATTCAAATTGTGAATAGCCTTATTATGTATTTCAGGCTTGATTATTGTTATTGATTCTATGTTTGTTTTTTTTTTGAGATATTTAGGGTATTTACAAGGTGTGCTATCATGTCATATTGGTCTAAAATTTTACAATTAAAATTTACAAGATAAATAAATGCAAATAAGAAACAGCTGTTTGATTACGACACTTTAATAAACATTGCTTTCAGAGTTGTAATATATTAATCCTTTTTCATATGGAAGGCAACAATAACATGTTTAAACTAGTGTAAAATCTTAGGATAATATGAAATTATGACATGATAGCAAACCTTGTGAATACCCTAATTATGTTTAAAAATTTATTATTGTATTAGTTTTTTTGGAAAAAAAAATTGTTTTATTTTCTTATTCTTGATGTATAGCAAACAGATGCATAGCTGCAAATGTCAAAAAAATGGCCAACAATTAATTGATCATGAATTGCCCATTTAGAAACACTCGGAAAGTTCAAAATGAAACGTCAGCAAGTTTCCGGCAATTTTTTCCCTGGATTGCCGTGTGTAAACGGGACATTCGTAGGTTGGCCGACTTAATATCCCTTGATCGGCACACGTTTTCTTGCAAGAAGTCTTGCTACAAGTAATCAAAAGCAAATTGGTAATATAAAAAACTCACAAATCTTTATTGCAGAGTCATTCAAAGAAGCATTTGAAAGATCCTTG
This sequence comes from Dichetophora obliterata, assembly GCA_963920525.1. NCBI lineage: Eukaryota > Metazoa > Arthropoda > Insecta > Diptera > Sciomyzidae > Dichetophora > Dichetophora obliterata. The sequence goes on from OY986437.1 coordinate 10,636,854, forward strand.
TTTGAGTTAATTTGATTTTTATAATGTGATTTTTAATGAGTTTTCATGTTTTTTTTTTTTTGAAATTATTTGCATTTATAAATAAGCCCCACGGTCCACAGTTCTATCGCTTTCTGGCTATTTTGCTTGAAATTAAATGTATGTATTTAAAACTGTTCAATTTTGATCAACGTTCCCTCAACCTTCCCTTCACTCAATCGATGGTGGCGTCGAAGTTTTCATCACATGCAAAAATATGCAAATATTTGTTAACAAAGTGTGATGGACAAATTAAAATCAATGAAGGAATAATTTAAACGATTTTGTGGCTATAACAGTAGTAAGTGTGATGAATAAGCAGAGGATGGAGAAGGAGCAAGGATGGATGGCATGGATGCAGCAAGCTACATAGATGTACAATTGAGTATGGCAAATTGGCAATGAAAATTAAACGTTATGCATGCAAGCACACAAACATCAACATATACACATGCATACAGCCACATTCGCACACACACACTACAGAGCAAATATAAACAAACTCACAGCACACGGTCTGAATATGTAAACAAATAATGCAATTGTATGTAAATATGTTCAATTGACTGCAACTGCAGAATACTTAAAGATGAATGCATACTCCGAAGAAGAGATGCCAGTTAAGATGGTGTTGAAGAGGATGAGGATGAGGAAGATGATGAAGATGAAGGACCAGGAGAATCATAGAAAAGCCGGAAATAGGATTAAATACTTATAAATGCGTGACTGCACGTTTGTAAGAGTATGTTTAGGTGCTTGCATGTGCTTATGCTTGTGTGCCTATATAGATATAAATGCAACAAACATATGAAATTCAGAGAAAAAAAATTTTAAAGGAAACAAATCACATGTTGCTCGTTTCGAAGAATTTCAATCAAAAAAGCAGAGCTTCAGATCGATTACGTTTTTTCAAGTTAATTAAACTCAATAAAGTAATATAATTAAGAATAATAATGCAAGTTTTAAACAAATTTATAGAAAACAAATATCTGTGCTCCCAAGAACTATCTTTAAAGATGCAAGCATAAAAATTCTTTGTTCATTAAAATTCTTTTATTGCGTTTGGAAACTAATGGAAAAAAATAATAGATATATTTTATGAATGATTTTTAAAATTTTTTCTTTAAAAAGTCAATTTTCGAAAAGTATTCATACATATTTTATAATAAAGTAATTATATTTATGGTTATACAAATAAAATTATTTATAGGTACCAGCTGTAGAAGACAATTCCAAGGGCCTAAACTATTTGAGGCCCTTTGCATTTCAGAATGTTCTTTTCGGGATCTTGGGAAACGTTCTAAAAAGTGTAATGATTCTTATCCAATCAAATAAAAAAGTTCTTCGACTAAATTAAAAACAAATTGCATGGATAGCGATTTCGAGAAACGTGGTTAACTTTAGCAAAATTTCAACAGAACTTTATTTAATTAAAGAATCGTGTTTTTTAACAGAAAGTCTAACTCATCAAAAATTTCAAAATATTTTTAAAAAAAAAAAATAAACTGGATGTCAAATAAATTTGAAATGAAGCAGAATAATATTTTACAAATTTTTTTATTTTAGTTTCACAATTTAGTTAAAAATTTATTTATTTTTAAGAATAGTGAAACGGAAGAGGAAACTAGAATTTCAGGCTTGACCTAAAAATAAAAAAAAAAATACATTTGGCTTAACGTCATTTGTTTCAGACAAGTTTATTCGAACAAGTGTCAAATCCTACATAGACTGTGTGCGAATTGATCTAAATGCGACCTAAACTAAATTGTGTCGATAAGGCAGTGCTTCCTAAAGAATTTATGTAATTCTCAAGCTACCAAATGCTCACTAAATTAGGAAGCACTGTCTCAGCGACACAATCTTGTTTAGGTCGCATTTAGATCAATTCGCACACAGCCATAATATTAATTGTTCGATACTCTGACGTGAGAAATTCTTTTGTTTAGTGCTAACCAAGTATATTCCCATACTTCCTTTCATAAGATATAGAACATAGCCCAGCTAGCACAAAAAAATTGTAAAAGTGTCGCAAAAGAGTCGCCAATACAGATATAAATCGTAATTATAACGTAATTACAACTGAAAAAGCAGATATTATACGCTTATTTTGCAACAACTTAGGTTGCAATTAGGCGAAGAATGTGTTATAATCAAGGATAGGAGTTGCGTGATATATCATCTTTTTTCTGCTACTTCTAAGACATTTCCTGCTTATTTATAATGTCCATGTATGTTTCCTAAATTCCAAATATGAAAAGCTTTTAGGACATTTTTTGTAATTGTTCATCGTTTTTAGTTTTCAGGTCATTTTTACTAGATTTAGGTCATTTTTTGGTAATTTTTAGAGGTTTTTAAGTTATTTTATTGTCATTTTCGATGTTTTTCATTTTTAGAGCATTTTTCTTTTTTTAGGCCATTTTAGTGTAATTTTTAAAAAATTTTTGTTATTTTTCGTACTAAAAAATGTCAAAATGCAAATTTTTAAACATTCCTTTAACAGTAGAGTTCCTTTTAATCAAAAATATTACTTCTCGACAAAGGAGTAGCTTTGTTTATAGATTTCGATGAAAAAAAACTCTGCGCGTGGTGAAACTGACGAAAGGATATGTAGAAAAATGGAATAAGTGTTAGATAATAACTCAGGATATGCTAGTATAAAATGAATTTTAATTTAGTAATGTTTTATTTTTAAGGCTACATTTTTTGTTAGTCATTTTGTCAATTGTTTGCGTTTTTTAGGTAATTTTTGTCCGTTTTTAGGTCATTTTCTGTAGTTTTTAGGTAATTTTTGTCATTTTGTAGGTAATTTTTTAGGTTAGGTAGGCAGTTTTTAGTGGCGGCCGTAGCCTAGTGGGTAGAGTGCGTGGCCCCTAAGCTAAAGAACCAAGGTAGCCCGGGTTCAATTCCAGCTCAGACAGAAAAGTTTTTTCAATTGAATTAATTTTTCTGTTCGGTCGTCACCTCTCTGCAGACAATGGCAAACCTCAGAGAGTAAAAATTGCCATGTAAAGCTTCTTGAGAACATAAGCCGTTCGGAGTCGGCATTAAACACCTAGGTCCAGTTCTCGGTCATTTGTGATCAAACATTTAATAACACGCACAACACAATTGATCAATAGAAGCTAGGTCAAAGTCCTTCCAAGGGCTGAAATGGCCAGTTTATTTTTTTTTTAGGCAGTTTTTTAGGTCAACAAAATCCGAGCACTAGTTATAATAATATTATAATTGTGATGTTGGTACATACTTAAGTTGCACGCCACACGATGAAACATACTTGAAACCAGGGATGGCCATGATTACAAATCACGATTGCTCAGATTACTTGATTTTTCTAAATATTCAGTAAAATCACATTAAAAACCAAATAAAAATACTTTTAATTAAGATATCATAGTAAGTAATTACATAAGGTTATAAAAAATTAAGTAATGATGCAATATGATTACATGATATTTAAAAAATCAAGTAATCATAAAAAGGAAATACATGATTTTTTGAAGAAATCAAGTAATCAGTAATCAGACCCAGCTCTCAGTGATTACAGAATACATCTCTTCAGACAAAAAATTCAAAATTTGTCTGTAATTTTATTATTTTAGTAATTGCTATTTACCATAATAGTTTACCACAAATAAAATATTTTCTTCAGCAGCTATCAAAATGCTGTTAATGTTTGTTCGATTGGTTTTGCTAAAGAAGTGCAACAATAGTGCTCAGAAATATTTTCTGTATTTTACTTGTTTCAGTCTTACAGTTGAACCACATACATAAAAACCGATATAAAACAATATATATGTTAAAGAAATGTGCAATCAACGATCGATTAAGCCTGATATCTGATAAATTTCTTAATCAGAATAGTTCATTCATTACTGGAAAATGGTTGATTACTTAAATTAATTACTGATTACTGTTGCATGATTACTGATTTCTCAAAAAAGTCACTGAATACTTTAAAGTAATTAAGGATTTTATTTAAATAATCAAGTAATAAATTTGTGGACGATTAATTGTAATCAGTAATTTTTTATAATCATTATATAAATATTCCTGATTAAGTCCTGAAATTAAGTTCTTAAAAAGTTTTAAAATGTTTTGCATGCACAATTCCTTAATATAATTTTCATTTAACCAGTGATAATTTTTTGCAGTGCATTTGAAAAGTCAAAGGCAAATTAGAATGTTATAAAAAGAATTGAAATGAAATTGAAAAAGTGAAGAGTTATACACAAAATTTTACAACAAAGACCTTTTCGTCGATGAATGTTTGTGTTTTACCTCTAGAAAACCAAAAAATAACAATTTTTAAAATATTTTGGAAATAAGAAATATTTTGAGTTCTTAATTTCCGCGTAATGATGTCTAATATATAGGTAAATATATTTTCCTAGTGTGATATTGCTCTGAAAATTTTAAAATATTTAATAAATACTAAAGAAAATCGTAATTAAATTTATTCCAATCAAAATTCATAGTGTAGAAAAAAATTCATATATGGCGAGTATGAAGTTTTTAGACACTATTTTCCAAAGTTCTTGTAACTACTTATACAAAGTCATTGTCTTCTTTTAAAACATCGTACCTTTAAGATAATACGTGGTTGAAATTAGTAAGTGAAACTAAAGATCTCGGGGTTATATTTGATTCGAGATTCACATTTATAGGTCACTTAAATTACATTATACCTAAAGCATACTCGCTACTTGCATTAGTTCGACGTAATGGATCAAGTTTTAAAGACCCTTATACCCTGATGTGTCTATATAAATCAATAGTTCGATCAGAGTTGGAATATGCATAATTTATCTCGAATCCGTTCTATGCGTCTCACACCTTATGCCTTGAACGAGTACAAAAAGCTTTTACTCATTTTGTTTTTAGAGCCAATAATTCTCAAATTGAAATACCATCATATAGTGATAGTTGTAGTTTTATCAAATTAAAAACTCTTCAGAATAGAAGAATAATTTTATCTCTAATGTTGGTTTTTGATATTGTAAGGGGAACGGTAGATTGCCCTAAGTTGCTCAAATTAATAAATTTTAATATTCCGTCGAGGACATTAAGACACTTTGACGTATTTTATTTAGAAACCTGCAGATAAAACTACGCCTTTAACTCTCCAATGTTTAGATCTATGCTGGAGTTAAATAATTGCATGTTTTACTGCAACATAGATTTTGCAGATTCTAAAGATGCCTTAAAACTTTCTCTAAATTATTATTATTAAAATAATTTCAAATAAATTGTATCTTATAGTAATTATAATGAATTGAATTTAAATTTAATTGTTACATGTTTTATATTCATCTTTATAACATATCTTATGTGCCATAGTCTGCAAGAGCTTATGTTCATTGACTAAAATAATAAAAAAAAAAAAGTAAAAGTTACAAATATTTTTTAAAGTTCTTGCAACTGAATAATAACCTTAATGCTGCATGTACTTACAACAGTTTTATTGAAAACTTCTTGCAACTGAATTATAACTCCAATACAATGTGTATGTAACTAATTACATTATATAAGTTGCAATGGTTTTTGCTCAAGTTCTTGCAACAGAGTAATAGCCCCAATACATCGTTCTTATATCAAGCAAAATTTTATAGGTTACAATTATGTTTTTTAAACTTGCATCAACTGAATAATAACCTTAATACAGCACAAGCTTGCAATGATTATGACAAGCTTGTAATGTTCTTGCAACTTAATAAAAACCTCACTTCAACGTAATTTTTCCTACTTACATTTTTTTAATGATAATAATGTTTTCTAAAGTTATAGCAACTGAATAATAACCTCAATACAGCATAAAGTTGCAATGACTATTTCCAATGTTCTTGTAACTGAATAAAAAACTCATTTCAACCTTCTTGCAACAAAACAAATTCTCATAATTTTACAATGATTCAATGTCGTTCAACGAAAAATTTGTTTCATTTGGTAATCTTGTTAAACGCTGAAATTAAACAAAAATGGATTACATGTTAGTAGAAGCCTACACAAAGGAATTGACAAGAAAAGCAGAATTTTTTGTGAACAATAAAGCTTATATTATGCTTATTATTTTTGTGCGTCACAGCTAAATTGGAAACATTTAGTGGTAGTGACTTCCGTGTAACTTAAAGAAAAACATCTTCAAACCGAAGTTTTGAACATTTAGATGTTGTGACATTGATATAACTTAATATAAACTCGAAGCAACTTAGTCGCATCTAGGTTGCAAACTCGTTACTGTATTTGTTACAATTACAATACTCAAACATTTTTTAATGGTGCTACAACAAGAAATGTTGTAATGTGCTACAAAAAGAAATGTTGTAATAATGTTAATTTGACGTAAAAATTACTTAGTATTTCAAAACTTTATGAAACATTATAAAAACAAGTGCATTTATTCGTAACATAATTAACACCGTAGTTTAACTTATTTGCCACAAAACGAATGATTTATTACAAATTATTTATTTGAAACCTTAATACAACTCATTTGTGACTAATTTGTTTAAAAACTGGAATACCACCGAATTATAATATTCTTTTAGTACAACTCGAAATCTGTGCTAGCTGGGAAGTCTATATCAAATCTTGCTGATCCAGAAACATACCAGAAAATGATAGAAACATGGCAGAAAATGGTTGCTGGTATGTTTTAGCAGATTTTTAAGTTAATTATTTATTTTTTAAATTAATAGCTATCCTCGACGATAAAATTCATAAGAAAGCCATTTAATAAAATGCATTATGAAATTGCTGGTTAATTCAGTTTTCATAATCCTAAAGCAGCCTTTGAATTCCGTTATTTGAATTTTCATTCCTGACGTTTTCAGAATTGTGGAAACCTTTAACTCCTAGAACCTACTTAATAGAAAATTTTCAAAGTTAATCATAACATAAAAGTGTTTGTTAATATCTATAAATATTTTTTAATGGCAGCTTCTATGTGTAAAGTGTAATTTTAAAGTAAAGTTTAATTATAATGGTGCCACAGACAACTTGTAACCAACTCTGCTGCAAGTTTGCCAGTACAGTTATTCTATCTTTTTCTTATAATGTTTATCTGGCTATTTAACTTTTGCCCTCTGAGAAAATGCTTAACATTTTCTCATTTTCTTAAGCATATTATGTGCAACAATTTAGTTACTTCTAATTAGTACAATATTTGTGCCCACCCACACACATGTAAAGTATAATATGCATGTGAGTAAACATCTTTAGTATAATATTTATATATACAATGTTGCATTTTAAACGGTACTTAAGCCATAAATACTCAATATATCTGTATGAAAATACGTATATATCTTGATTGGCAAATTAAAAAATATTTATATCTGTTTGTGCGTAAATTTGTGCGTGTGTCTGCAAACTATCGATACTGAGGTAGTTTTAAATATTTTCTCGAGGACACGTTAATGTTTTATGAAGTCTTATCCTGTATTTTGTACCATTCAATTTGCACGATAGCATAAAGAGACAAAGTCATAAAAACACACACGCAAAGACATCACAACCATACATACACACATATTTTATAATATTCCGATAATGTAAAACCATAAAATGCCAGTGGCCTTAGCAACAACGTCTGCTTCTTCTTCGACTTCTGGGTCATTGGGTAGAGTTCTCAGGCTGCAGGTCCTTGCTACACTAAAAAAATATATTTTCAAATTATATCTGCAAAAACAAATAAATAAATAAATTAAATCTACTTTGTGCGAAAAAATTTATGTTATGTTGCATATATAAAATTTATGTCATACTTTTATACAGAAAATGTGTATAAGTAAAAGTATTGAGAAACACAAATAAAAATTGATGAAAATTAAAAAGTTTAAGTTTAGTGTAAAAACTAAAAAAACTTGTATTGAAAATACATCCTCTCAAGAAAGTGTCGGGATTTTCTTAATATCAAAAAAATTTTTTTCAAGTAAAAAAGATACCATAAGTAAAAGTATGTAAGAGTGAAGTGAAAATTTAATGTTTCCACTATACTCCAAAAGCATTGGACCGATTTTTATGAACATTTTTAAAATATCATATTTGTTCAACAGCATATTTTAAATGTAGTTTTTTTTTAAATTTTATTAATAAGTATATCTAATTAAAAAAGTTAGTTTTTTGAGAAATGATCCCAGCTGTCAAGCATTGCCTAACCCATTTCCGGTGTCTCCTTAACTACTGAAATCGATGGAACTTCGTCCAGAGTCTATATATGGCCCTGAACTTTATCTGGCAAAATTTAAAATTTTTACCTCCACTGGTAAGGGCTGGGCGGACTGATGCATTTTGCACCACTAGCTGCACCATATACCTTCACAGCCGTACCTTCCCATTTTAAAACAGCAAACAGGCTCTAAATTTAATTTAATATAAAATTTAAAACTTATAATAGTTACTATTGAAAAGCAATTTTCGATATTGTGAATTTAAATTTTTCCGGAATTTTCAAAAATCAAAAAAAAAAAAAAACCCAAATATTGCGACGAGCCGTGGGCGTACAATCCAAGTAAACGACCGAATTGACTCAAACCAAAAATAATGTATATTGTCAAAGGTCCATCCTTACAGTACCAGGTAATATCACTTTCACGCTCACCTGGAGAAAATTCTAAAGTTACTGGTGCAAAAATGCACCAATAGCTGGAAATAGGTTAATGGTTTTCTTTTCACGAGGTTGTGTTGCGAGAGTTTCAATAAACTCCATGTTGCTCTCTTTTCTTTCCTTTGCGCTCAGCTAGCACTGCGCAACAAAAAACAGATGAGCCGCCAGCAAGGCGAAAAGTGAGATACATATACAGTGTAAATGCAGAGTGGCACTCCAAAACAAAAGAAAAGAATACATTTTTGTTGGTTTGTTTGACATGTATTGTCTTAAGGAGATTGATTGAAAAACCGTTCGTAGCGAAGCTGCGGACAACAGTGGCCTGCTAGTATATTTATAGATACATATCGTCCTGTTGGTAGCGTTGACTTTTAGAAATAAATACTATTAGAGCTCATATTATGATTTCATGAAATATTATAAAAAAAAATTAATAATAATTATGAAAAATTTATCGCTATTAAAATTTGTTATTAGTTTACTTATGTTTTTTTATTATTTATTTAAGTTGAATTAAAATTACTTTTATCTTTGGGCATTACGAGTTTGTCAACTGTTCAATTATTGTGTTTTGTTCTTATCCTAAAGGCCTTATCCTAAAAATAGCACGCAGAAAAGTTACATTTTCGACTTTAATTGTAGCAAAAATATTTCTATTTACCGTAAATATATTTCGCAATTCTGATCATATTTTGTTCATCACACATATTGCTATTTTTGTGACAGTGCCCTTAATGTACCATGTTTATGAATGGCATTAGTCAGGAGAGCGGGAATAGCGGTAGTAGCAGCTGTGGCCTTCTGGTAGTGTGCGTGGCTCGTAAGCAAAAAAGCCGCTGTTCAAACCCCAGCTCGGAGAGAAAATTTTTTCAAATGATTTTTCAAGTGAATTAATATTTCTGTTCAGCCCAGACAATGGCAAACCTCTGAAGATATATTAATAGTTGTGGAAATTGGAGTGCGCAAAAATAAAAAAAAAAATTAAATTATTGTTTCAATAATTTTCTGAATCCAAAAAATAAATTCATAATATAGTTGTTGCAATTATTCTCTTTTCGACCCAATAAGAGAATAATAATTGTTTCAATAATATTTTGGTTCCTACAAAAAAGTTCCTTTTCTAAATATAGTTGTTGTAATCATTTTATCATGATCAAAGAAAATATTATATGTTTTAGAACATGTTAGCAACAATCATAATCCGAATCATAGTATATGATATTCTTAAAATATTTTTATTGCAACTATGTTTTTTCTCTGCGTGTAAGAAGGTTTGCCCAAGAAACCTTGGTTCTTAAATCAAAGTCAAGCTTCCCGTTTTTGACGAGAAACTTTTCACATTTTATATTTTTTAAAATATGCTAAAATTAAAATAATAAAGAAAAACGTATAAAAACTGTTTATTTTAATTTTTATAAGCGGACAGGTAACAGACGGACATTTTTGTCTTCTTTTTCTAAAATATATGAAAAAGCTGTGAAAATAAGAATGCTGAACTTTCTAAATAAGTTCAAGTTTTTTAATGAGGGTCAATTTGGATTTAGATCTGGTATGTCAACTGAAGATGCACTTTTAAATTTCTGTACAAATATAAACGACAGTATAAATTGCAATAAAATTACAGCAGCCCTTTTTGTCGACATAACCAAAGCATTTGACACTGTCGACCATAAAATTTTACTTAACAAATTATTTAAATGTGGATTCCGAGGGGCTATTTTTAATTGGTTTTCTTCTTATCTTTCAAATAGAGTTCAAAGAGTAAAAATAGATAATCACTTTAGTACATATAGCAACATTAAAATTGGCGTTCCTCAAGGATCAGTTTTAGGTCCTGTTTTATTTTTAATATTTATAAATTCACTTTTGTCACAAAATATTTCAAGTAATGCAATAGCATTTGCAGATGATATGGCCTGTACATATTCCTGTGATACATTATTCGATTTTAATATTAAAGTTAACCGTGATCTAGAAATTCTAAGACACTGGTTTACTACTCACAAGTTAATTCTAAGCAACAAAACGAAGATTATGCTTTTCAATGTTAGTGGAAAGGAAATAAAAGTTAATGACTTTACGTTCCATTGTGCAAACTGCAAAAAGTTCACTATTTGTAAGGATACATGTTGTTCACAAAATACTGTACAAACCTTTGATGAATCAAGTGATTGTTCATTTAACTGTTTTCACATAGAATGTGTTAAAAGTTTTAAATATCTTGGTCTTATGATTGACTGGAAAATGAATTGGTTAGATCACACAAATTCTCTTAAAAAATACTTAATCGCAGCAACGAGACAAATATATCATTTAAGGGCCTTCTGCTCGGAAAAACTACTCACTTGCATCTATTTTGGGATTTTCCATTCTAAATTAGAATACGGTCTCACTTGTTGGGGCGGTACGCATATTAATAAAATAACTCCATTACTTACTGCGCAGAAACATACCGTTCGAATTATTTGTAAAAGACATCGCCTTGAAAGTAGTTTTCCACTATTCAGGCAACTCAATATTTTGCCAGTTAAGCATTTGTTCTTTTATAAAGTCTTAAAAACATTTTTCATTAAATCTGGTTACATGATAAATAGAAGTAATTCCAATTATAACTTGAGAATTAATCATCTTAATATTGCTCATGTACCATCACATAACTTGCAACATTTCCTGCTTTTTTATTCGACTATAGCTCCCAGGCTGTTTAATTATTTGCCTATCAATATTAGATGTATTCGTAATAAATTTGTTTTTCTTAAAAATGTGAAATCGTGGCTTTTTACTTTGTCATACTTAAATGTTAACTCACTTCTTAATGTAATGTATTAACTTGTTGTATCTCGTTAACACACTCAAACTATATACTATTGCTTATATTTTTTTTTACAGTTATTTGTTTAAAGAACATGTTATATGTATAATTTTACAAAATGTTTAATGTTTTATGTGACCCCTTATATTATATACAGTTTTAAGTTATTCAACTATTCTACCTGCATTTGCCACTAATTCTTTGTGAATTACAGGATGTAGGGTTAGCATTATTATATTCTTTTAATTTATTTAAATTCAGTCATTGCTTATATGAAACTTTGTTAAATTTAAAAATTGTAAAGGATAATAATAATAATAAATACTACTACTACTACTACTACTAGAACTTATCATAAAAAGCATTCCAATTTTTCGATTATTTTGATTGTATCTCGACCCAAAAGGTAAAAGGGCTTAAGTCATTTAACATTTAACATTTTCAAATTGCTTTCCTCGCTATGGGCTTCAATGCATTTAAGACCTTATACCTTTTAGGTCGAGATATTTGCTCATAGGTTTTTCTTTTTTATCTAAATTTAAGCATATTTTAAAAAAACATAAAATACGAAAATTTTCTCGTTAAAAATGGGAAGCTCAATTTTGATTTCAGAAACATGGTTTCTTGGGCAAACGTTCTTAGAATTCATCGTAGATTTCGATTTTGAAAACTGCTTGGTAGAGAAAAAAATTGACCCACTCTAATACACATATAAATAAAGGTTGTTTTTTCTGTTTTAAAATAAGTTTCTTCAAGTGTTTTACATAGGTAATATCTTGGTCTATAAAACAGCAATTTAACTAATTGCTTTAAAGACCAAATAAATTCTTTCCCATATTCTCTTTTTCTTCTTCTTAGTCTTGATAGCTATTAAAATTGCATAAAATTGTTGAAGCATAATTCGACTTGATATGCATGAGTGTGCGTTTATGTGTGTGTGTATAAGTGTGAGTGTGTTTATGTGCGCTCAAATGTGTCCCCAATCTCATTGCTCAACCCTTGCATTCAAACTTGTGTAAATTTTGGGGTCAGCCATAAAAAGCAAGACATCTTCTTGACCACTTCTTAGCTTCATTGCTCCATTGTTCCATCAACATGTTGGCTAGCATCATTTGAACCCTTTAAGGTACTTCATAGCCAACAGTGTTTAATTTGCAATAAAACCAGCACGCCGTCTTTTATGACGTCATAAAAATTCAATGCTAACCTTTTCGATGCTATTTTCGCAATATATGCGTTGATGTTTTTATGCGCGATACTTGTATAAATGCTTTGGACTATGAGTTTGTGTGTGTAGTTGACCCAATCCTGTGACAACTAGTTTCTAAAAGCCAGCATGTGCTTAAAACCGCTTTTAAATTTTTAACAAGGGTTCTTTTTATGTTATGGGTTTTGTTTTGTTGGTTTTATTTGCAGATACAAAATGTTGCCAAATAGATTATTGGGCTTAAATTCTTACAAAAAAAAATACATGTATATTTCTTAATTTACCTATGATTTTTTAGTTTACATCACTTCTTAATTTTCCTCAGAAGCTTATAAATCATAAAAACCTATCTCAACATTTATGCCAAAACCCATGGAAATTTCGTTCAGCAGATTTACAGCCTTTAAATGCAGCTCTGGAAGCTTGTGTTCCGGCTACATGAGTGCACTACTGCTGCACATTAATTTTTACCTATTTACAAGTTTGATTGTATCCACTAGATACCACTTGAGAGATTAACATAAGTATTGCGGTACTTGTATTTTGTTTTGTGCTGTTTTGAGTTGTTTAATATTTGTGCCTTCTATTTGTTTTTGGCTCACTTTTTCCTTTGTTTGTTTTTTTTTAATTATTTCATTTTGCCTCGTTTTACTTTTGCTCCGTTTGCATTATTTTGATTATTTATATTTTTTTGGCAAATTGTTTGCGGTTGTGATTTTGCTAGGGTATTTATTTGATATTGTCATGAGTTTTGTTGTTGTTGTTGTTGTTGTTGTTGCCATTGTCTGGTTATTATTAAGAATGGAAATTTTAAAATATTAAAAATATTAAAGTTCTTTATGTTTTGTTTTGCCTTTCCTTCCTTTACATGCCAAATGTAATGAGATACTTTCTGGTTGGCTGTACAATAATGCATTCTAGCTGGAATCCTACTAGAACAGCGCCTAGAAGATCATTGAAGCTTGCAAATGGCAAATTAAATGAGGGAACATAGATGAAACCGAGTTGAATGGTATGCAGCTTGTAATAACTGAAAAGGCTGAGTTTAAGATTTGGTAACGCAGACAGTAACATTGGAGTGCATTTGTGGAATTAAGATTTTGAAGGCATTCTTTGGATATAAAAATTTAATGAAAACCAACACTTTCTGACTGAAAGCATGGATTTTAGATTGCAAGTTAACTCAAGACTAATGGCAAAAACAAAATATTTTCATTATTCAGATTGTTTTTCGATGCGGCTTAAATTATTTTTCGCTGTGCAAAAATCTCCAAGACAGACAAATGAAATGCGATTGATTTTTGATTGATTGATTGAACTGGTCTTAAGATATCGCCTGCTCAGTAAGAAAATCTTAAATGTGTGACCAATTTATCCAAAAAATATCGATCAATGTAAATAAAAATATCAAAAAAATTGGTAGATCATGTTTGAACTAATCATTAAAAAAATATGTCTGGGACTAGAATAGAAGGTCTGCTGTCTCATACATCACTAGTACTAGTACACTTAAAACAGATGTCTTGAAAACGATGAAACCTAAAATATATAAATTAATACTTGTACAATAATAGCAACAATATAACTCCGCCTCTACCTCTACCTCTACCTCTACCTCTACCTCTGCCTCTACCTCTACCTCTACCTCTACCTCTACCTCTACCTCTACCTCTACCTCTACCTCTACCTCTACCTCTACCTCTACCTCTACCTCTACCTCTACCTCTACCTCTACCTCTACCTCCACCTCTACCTCTACCTCTACCTCTACCTCTACCTCTACCTCTACCTCTACCTCTACCTCTACCTCTACCTCTACCTCTACCTCTACCTCTACCTCTACCTCTACCTCTACCTCTATCTCTACCTCTACCTCTACCTCTACCTCTACCTCTACCTCTACCTCTACCTCTACCTCTACCTCTACCTCTACCTCTACCTCTACCTCTACCTCTACCTCTACCTCTACCTCTACCTCTACCTCTACCTCTACCTCTACCTCTACCTCTACCTCTACCTCTACCTCTACCTCTACCTCTACCTCTACCTCTACCTCTACCTCTACCTCTACCTCTACCTCTACCTCTACCTCTACCTCTACCTCTACCTCTACCTCTACCTCTTCCTCTACCTCTACCTCTACCTCTACCTCTACCTCTACCTCTACCTCTACCTCTACCTCTACCTCTACCTCTACCTCTACCTCTACCTCTACCTCTACCTCTACCTCTACCTCTACCTCTACCTCTACCTCTACCTCTACCTCTACCTCTACCTCTACCTCTACCTCTACCTCTACCTCTACCTCTACCTCTACCTCTACCTCTACCTCTACCTCTACCTCTACCTCTACCTCTACCTCTACCTCTACCTCTACCTCTACCTCTACCTCTACCTCTACCTCTACCTCTACCTCTACCTCTACCTCTACCTCTACCTCTACCTCTACCTCTACCTCTACCTCTACCTCTACCTCTACCTCTACCTCTACCTCTACCTCTACCTCTACCTCTACCTCTACCTCTACCTCTACCTCTACCTCTACCTCTACCTCTACCTCTACCTCTACCTCTACCTCTACCTCTACCTCTACCTCTACCTCTACCTCTACCTCTACCTCTACCTCTACCTCTACCTCTACCTCTACCTCTACCTCTACCTCTACCTCTACCTCTACCTCTACCTCTACCTCTACCTCTACCTCTACCTCTACCTCTACCTCTACCTCTACCTCTACCTCTACCTCTACCTCTACCTCTACCTCTACCTCTACCTCTACCTCTACCTCTACCTCTACCTCTACCTCTACCTCTACCTCTACCTCTACCTCTACCTCTACCTCTACCTCTACCTCTACCTCTACCTCTACCTCTACCTCTACCTCTACCTCTACCTCTACCTCTACCTCTACCTCTACCTCTACCTCTACCTCTACCTCTACCTCTACCTCTACCTCTACCTCTACCTCTACCTCTACCTCTACCTCTACCTCTACCTCTACCTCTACCTCTACCTCTACCTCTACCTCTACCTCTACCTCTACCTCTACCTCTACCTCTACCTCTACCTCTACCTCTACCTCTACCTCTACCTCTACCTCTACCTCTACCTCTACCTCTACCTCTACCTCTACCTCTACCTCTACCTCTACCTCTACCTCTACCTCTACCTCTACCTCTACCTCTACCTCTACCTCTACCTCTACCTCTACCTCTACCTCTACCTCTACCTCTACCTCTACCTCTACCTCTACCTCTACCTCTACCTCTACCTCTACCTCTACCTCTACCTCTACCTCTACCTCTACCTCTACCTCTACCTCTACCTCTACCTCTACCTCTACCTCTACCTCTACCTCTACCTCTACCTCTACCTCTACCTCTACCTCTACCTCTACCTCTACCTCTACCTCTACCTCTACCTCTACCTCTACCTCTACCTCTACCTCTACCTCTACCTCTACCTCTACCTCTACCTCTACCTCTACCTCTACCTCTACCTCTACCTCTTTTTTTTTTTTTTGTTGGACGTAGTGATAGCGCGCTATCATCTAGTGGCCCCACGATACTCCACCAGCTCCACCCCGGAACCGCGTCAGCATTTCATCAGGACGGGGGTTTGATTTCGTAAGATTCCTACGTCCTCCTTAAGCAAGGAGGTTCGGAACTACTGAAGTTTCTCTCCTTTAATATTTTATTTATGTGTCTTTCACACAAAGTCCATGCATGTTCAGATTTTAGCATTTCGTTCAACAGATTCTCTTCAGTTAATGTAACACCTAGCATATCATTTAAAGCTCGTCTCTCCTCCAACCACTTTTCACATTCGAAAAGTATGTGCTTTGCATCTTCTTCTAGCGCTGCGCATGAATCACAGCTGCTTATTTCTTTAAGTTTAAATCTATGCAGGTATTTGTTAAAACTACCATGGTTTGTCAAAGCCTGAGTCAGAAAATATCCCATGCTTCCATGTCGTCTTTCCAGCCAGACTTTTATATTGGGGATAAGGCTATATGTCCAGCTCCCGTTCATGTTTTGATTCCAACGTTCTTGCCATTTAGTCACTACATTGTCCCTGGCATTAATTTTTATTTCTGAAATTTTTTTCTTTCGCTCTTGTGTATTAGTGTTCGCCCAACTTATAAGTTTAGTTTGGGTATATATTTCTTCTCTTTCCAGTATTAATAAGTCTATTGGTGGCAGACCTGCAAGCACTAAAGCCGCACTTGTGGACACTGTACGGTACGCTGATATAATACGGAGAGCACTAACTCTCTGTGCTTTCTGTAGTTCCCTCATATTATTCTTCAGATTCAGTGCCCTGACAAAGGTTGGAGCAGCATAAAGAAGCTGGGAGTGTACTACGCTGCTTATTAATTTTCTCATCTGCGGCCTTGGGCCACCACAGTTTGGCATTATTCTGGCCAATGATGCTGCCGTTCGCAAAGCTTTGTCACGAATATTTACTACGTGCTGTCCAAAGCTAAGTTTGTCATCTAATTGCACACCCAAATAGCATAAGCTTCTTTTAAAGGGTATCTCTCTATCTTGTAGACGTATTTTCGGTATTTTGAAGACCCTACGATCTGTCACTAGAATTGCTTCCGTTTTTGGAACTGCAAGTTTCAAACCGTTTCTTCGCAGCCATCTGTTACAACGACATAAGCTATCGTTTACCACTATCTCGATTAATTCGGCAGTTCGCTGGTTTACTACCAGAGCAATATCATCAGCGTAACCTATTAGTTTTGCACCTTCTTGTAATTCCAAATTCAGTAGACCATCGTACATTACATTCCACAGGAATGGTCCTAATACTGAGCCCTGAGGTACACCTGCTGTTATTTGGTGCTCTTTTATACCATTTTCCGTCTCATAGATTAAAATTCTGTTATCCAGATAGTCTGATACTATGTTAAAGAGATAGTTATCTAAACGTCGGTTTCTGAAAGCTTGTAGTACTACTTTCCACTTTACTGTGTTAAAAGCATTTTTAACATCTAGTGTTATTATTGAGCAGTATTCTCCTGTTGTTTTGGCCTGTATAGCTTTATTGCATACTGCGCTAATGGCATCAACTGTACTCTTCCCTTTGCGGAAGCCATGTTGCATAGGGGATAGTCCGCCAAGGTCATCTATGCGCTCTTCCAAACGTTTTAGCATTACGTACTCTAATAATTTTCCTAGTGAATCCAACATACAGAGTGGTCTATAGGAACTAGGCTCATTTAATGGTTTATTTCCCTTTCGTAACAAAACTAACTTTTGTATTTTCCATTTAGCTGGAAAGATTCCGTTTATTAGACATGAATTGAAGACTTCAAGTAAAAGATCTGGCCATATCTCACATACTACTTTTATGACCTCATTTGGTATACCATCTGGTCCTGGGCTCTTACCTATTTTTAGTTTACTACATGCATGTGTAATGTCATCTACGTTCAGAGGGATGAAACCTTCGACTTGATAATTTGGTTCTCTTTTTAGCCCATCTTCATCGAATGGAAATAGTGTTTCTACTATTGTTGTTGCCCACACTGGTTCTTTAATGCCGGGTATAGGTTTAATGCTACCAAGCTTTTTCATCACAATTTTGTACGGTTTGCCCCATGGGTCGGAATCTATTTCGTTACATAGCTCTGTCCAGCATCTTTTCTTACTCTCTTTTATGGCTGTTCTTAAGGTTTTACGTGCCGTTTTATACTCAACCGTTAAGAGCTGGTTATCATAGTTTCGTGTTGACGCTCGACGTGCTGCAAGGCATTTCGCCCTCAACTCACGTATTTTAGCATTCCACCAGTATACTGGGCGCTTGTTATTGTATTTTTGAGCTCTTGGCATTGCGACATTACACGCTTTTGTGAGTATCTTCGTTAGCGACTCTGCGGCATTTTCTACATTTTCTACATTTATATTTTCGGATTGGTTATCCATATTTCTATCCTTAGCCCGAGTAATATAATCGGACAATTTTTTGTCATCAAGTTTTCTGACGTTCCATCTTGGGAAATTTGCATCTTCTACACTCATATTTGGACGTTCATCTATATTAAATGAGATATACTGGTGGTCACTTAAGGTGAGATCTTCCAGCACTATCCAATTCATGTTTTCATTGTAAAGGTTTGTCGTTCCAAAGGTGATGTCGATAATACTACCACCTGTACCTCTCCGAAAGGTAAGTTTGTCTCCGATATTAAATATCGTAAGACCAAGACTAGCAACCATTTCACACACTGTAGTACCCTTTTTATCCATTTTTTTGGAGTTCCATTCTGTAGATTTACTATTGAAGTCTCCTCCAATGATCACTTTATATTTTGAGGACCTGATAGAAACATCAAGTATGTTAAGGGCTTCTGCAAACAAATTAAAGTCTATATTTGGTGAAAAGTAGCAACTATATACCCTAATTTTGCCCACTGTGACATATACGAAGCCAGCGTTGCTTTCATCAACTTCGCTTATTATTAATCTTCTGTTTCTTACCATGATGGCTGCGCAATGATTTTTGTCTTCGTACCAAACTTGAGATGGTGGGTTTCTGTACGGTTCGCTTATTAAAAGTATGTCTGCATTAATCTCTGTCGCCTTCTGTATCATCAGGTCTTGCGCTTCTCTACCCCGTCCTAGATTGATCTGTAGAAATTTCGTGATCATTTTCTTGCTTTATTTCTTATGTTGATTGCACACGCTGTACTACCAATATAATGCTGAGAATTTATTGAGCCACTTTCATGGCATAGTATGCATCTCGTTTCCGCTTTGCATTCTTTAGCTTTGTGTCCCGGATTACAGCATTTTCTGCATAGATTGCTTCTATCTGTCCCTTTACACTGGCTCGAAATATGACCCTGTTCTAGGCACCTGAAGCATTTCTGAACTCTAATCTTACTCCTCAGCCTACACATAACCCATCCTACTCTGACTTGCCTCGTACGGAGTAGTGGAGCTGCTAAGTGCTCAGGTAGTTGAACGAGCGCTTGTTTGGTTCCTCCAAACGATGTTCTAAAATTTAATATTTTGAACGTTGTGGGTTCTTCTACTTTTGTTGCCTTCATAAGAGCATTAACAAGTTCATCTTTATCTGTTGACTCATCCATGTCTCTGATATCAAGAATATGATTTTTGGTAACCGCTCTAATCATGACATCTTCACCAAGCGTGTTACCTATAGCGTTTCTGAGCTTTTCGGCTTGGCCTTCGCCTTTTTTTAGTTGAACGAGTAAGTCTCCAGCTTTTGTCCTTCTGATACCCCTTATCTCCACACCGATATCAGTGGGATTTACTTGTTGCTTCATCTTTTTTATAACATCTGCGTATGACTCAGACGTGTTGGATTTAATTGTTATTGCCTCTCCTTGGATTCGCATTTCACGGCGTTTGTTACTTTGATTATCTTTTTTCTTCCTTGCTTTTCGGTGGCTCACTAGCTCGCAATCATTTGCCACAGCCGGAGTCTCTGGAATATTTATTTCAGCCTGGGTCTGCAGTGCTTTGACTGTTGCAGGTGTTTTCGGCACTTTTCGTTTCCTCTCTTGGGCAGGAGAAATAGGGTCAACTTGAGTGGCTTTAGATAGCACTTGCTTACGCTCGTCGCATGACAAAACTGGGTTACTACCTATCGCTTCCCTGTACTCTTTTAGTTGCTGGTACAGTGCGAAAGCACAGTTAAGATTATCGCGTAACGTCTTGTGTATGTTCTTTGCGCCGGAGACAATGCCATTTGCTGCGCTAAGTTTATTGCCTAACTCAATAAACGCTTTTTCTTCTGAAATTCTGAGCTGACTTTGATGTCTTTTTTCGCCTTCTAAGCTATCTGCTTTACGAGTATTCACAGGTGTGCTCGTGTAATCTCTTATGGTACACACATTTTTACCAGGTGGTTTTTCTGACCCCTTTGCTTGCGGTGATCTTACTATCACCGAGCTTTTCACAAAGGGATTTTTTAAGACATTTTCATCACCGTTCCTCGTGTACAAGTCTTCATCTCCGTTTTCCTTGTTGTAGGTTAGTTTTGTTTTTTCTTGTTGTTGTTTGTTGTTGTAACTCTCCATTTCAATTGGGTCTCAACTCGAAGCCGCTATCGCCGTTTGAAGTGTAGTTACGTTTTGATCCCATGGTTATCTATGCAAGCAGGGAGGCCATGCGAGGGTTGACATAAGATCCTAATGGGGTATTATGCCAGTGCCGAATCCGTACTAATCAGGAAATATCCATCTGAACCTACACCACCAACTCAATGGTGACAAACATTGAACGTACTCCGAGACTCGCTACGTTTTAACGAGACGGAGGGCAACTGTGACATTAACCTATAAGCCATTTCGTTGGAATTTCACTTCCACTTACTGAGGTCATAGACTGCCACAGTTGTCAGCCCAGGGTGCTTCAAATCCAAAACAGTATCCAGCAATGCCATAATTAGAACCGTACTGGGCTTGATCCTAATGCCTTTCGGCGGGTATTGACTAGGGAAACCATAGAGACGTCACTCTCCTAATTACACTTCTCTCGAAGGTACCCTTGTGGTTGGATACCTAGTTAAGGGCGGTATCCACTCGCCCTGTCACAGGACTTCTTTGGGCACATGCACCACTTTAGTACGCCCTCCATACCTGCCACAACTAGGGTCCGCGGGGTCGTTACTCCCGTTATCCTATTCTGAGGATACCCTTGCGGATTCTACCTCTACCTCTACCTCTACCTCTACCTCTACCTCTACCTCTACCTCTACCTCTACCTCTACCTCTACCTCTACCTCTACCTCTACCTCTACCTCTACCTCTACCTCTACCTCTACCTCTACCTCTACCTCTACCTCTACCTCTACCTCTACCTCTACCTCTACCTCTACCTCTACCTCTACCTCTACCTCTACCTCTACCTCTACCTCTACCTCTACCTCTACCTCTACCTCTACCTCTACCTCTACCTCTACCTCTACCTCTACCTCTACCTCTACCTCTACCTCTACCTCTACCTCTACCTCTACCTCTACCTCTACCTCTACCTCTACCTCTACCTCTACCTCTACCTCTACCTCTACCTCTACCTCTACCTCTACCTCTACCTCTACCTCTACCTCTACCTCTACCTCTACCTCTACCTCTACCTCTACCTCTACCTCTACCTCTACCTCTACCTCTACCTCTACCTCTACCTCTACCTCTACCTCTACCTCTACCTCTACCTCTACCTCTACCTCTACCTCTACCTCTACCTCTACCTCTACCTCTACCTCTACCTCTACCTCTACCTCTACCTCTACCTCTACCTCTACCTCTACCTCTACCTCTACCTCTACCTCTACCTCTACCTCTACCTCTACCTCTACCTCTACCTCTACCTCTACCTCTACCTCTACCTCTACCTCTACCTCTACCTCTACCTCTACCTCTACCTCTACCTCTACCTCTGCATCTACTTCTTCCTCCTCTTTCTCTACCTTTACCACTAACTCTGGTTTTTTGCTTTGACACATGAACGCATTTTGAGGAAAATTTTTTTGCATAACCTAACACCAATTCTATCTGAAATTTTTTGTGATAAATTAAAAATTTATACATGGTTTCACTGAATCAAAATTTTTACAACCTTTGAAGACTTGATCTGAAAGATTTGAGCATTTGATTTTGCGAGGGGTGTTTATTTTTAGTCGTAGCTGGATTTATTTTAGTGTTGAGTCAGAGTTTCGTACTGCTGGGTTGTTAATGGTATAGAACTCACATTGTACGCAACTTTACGCTGTCATAAATCAAAATGTTTGTTCAACTCTCTGTCAACTGAATATGCTGCTGAATTTACTCGTTGCTTTTATGTTGGTGCTATTGTCAATGGTTTGCTATACATATATACATTTTGGTTAGATTTGAGAAATCTATGCCTTTCGTCCACTACATTTTTTTTTTAATTTTTTCGGCAGTGTGTATAACTGTGTTGATTGTGCGGATTATTTATTCTGAGAAACTTGCAAAATTTCAATAATCTTAATTTTGCTACTATAAAATCCTTTTTAGGTATTCAGTTTCATGCTCGAATATACTGCATTATTATACTACTAGTAGGCTGCAGTTTTCCCCGGCTTCGCCACGAGCATTTGTTTTATAAATCTCCATAAGACAATATGTGTCAAACGAAAGAAAAAATTTCTTCGTTTGCTTTATTTTGTCTTGGAACTCATCACTGCATTTATATGTTATTCACTTTTCGCGGCTTATCTGTGTTTTTTTTGAGATATGCTAGCGGAGCAAAACAGAGAGTAGTAGAGGACAACATGTAGTGTTTTTTATAACATCGATCTTATTCAGTGATGTGTAAAGAAATAGAGACACCTGTATTTTTATATATATAGCTGTATGATTTATATACAAGGTGCCCAAGATAATGCATTATTCCCTTACAAATCTTGGAATCTATTTTTAATCAACATCCCGATGAGCTAGAGTTTTAAGACTTAAAATGTAGCTAAGAACTGGATGACAACACAATAATTACATATTTTCTTGTCTGTACGTTTATTTGTTTGTCTAAAATGCGAAATTATATGAGTTCTTTAGCTCATAGCGTAAAGTGATTGATTTATAACCACTAGGTAGTAAGTTCGAGCCTAAGCAATATTGACGGATTTTTTGTTTTTTTTTAAAAACAAATTCAAAATTGTTAAAATGCAACACTGGGGGTGAAAAAAAAAATTGTAAAAATGTAGTTTAAATAAAATATTTTCATTTATTTTATAAGAAAGTATTTTGATGTATTGCTATTTAGAATATATTTTTTTGTGAGTTCTGTAGCTCAGAGCACAGGTCGCTTACTTTATAATAGTGATTTTGTGAGTTCTAGCCTCAACAATATGAATGGATTTTTTTCGGTTTTTTTTGTTTAATTTTTAATATTTGAACTAAAGGGTGTTTTTTATACAGTGATACAACTTTGAGTTGGCATTACTGCGTTTTTGACTGATAGTTGCTGATAGTTGCTTTTTCTTAAGTTTGCTTTGACATTTCAATTTGGAACAACTTTTACTAGAACAAGGCGTGCAAATTAAGAAAATTTTTAATCAAAATAATGGTTCTGTTCGTCAATCTTATCGTGCACTTCGTCCATTTTATGGCGTACATAATCGTCCTTCAGAGCTGCTAATTCGAAAACAATGGATCGTTTTCGGACCACATTTACTGTTACTGATAAAGTGCATCCTGTGAGACGCCGAACAGTGCGCACTGAAGAATCTGTAGCCGCTGTACAGGAAAGCATTGAAGATGATCCTAATCAATCAATTCGTCGCCGTTCTCACCAACTGGGGTTGTGTCCTTCCACTTTATGGAAGATTTTACGAAAAGATCTTGGCTTAAAACCATTCAAGATTCAACTTTTGCAAGAATTAAAGCCAAACGACCATCGTATGCGCCGCCATTTCAGCGACTGGGCTGAAGCACAAATTGATATTGATTTTTTTACGTACCCATTTTTGGTTGAATGGGTACGTAAATAAACAGAATTGTCGTATTTGGAGTGAGGAGAATCCATAAGCTTTTGTCGAAACACCATTACATCCACAGAAAATTACTGTTTGGTGCGCTTTATGGGCTGGCGGAGTCATTGGCCCATATGTCTTCAAAAACGATGATGGTCAGAATGTTACTGTCAATGGTGAACGGTATAGGAGCATGATTCGAAGTTTTTTCGTACCTCAATTAGCTGGCATTAATCTTGCTGATATGTGGTTCCAACAGAATGGAGCCACATGCCACACAGCGGGCGCTACAATTGATTTACTCAAGGAAATTTTTGACGAAAAAATAATTTCACGAAATGGCCCAATTAATTGGCCCCCAAGATCGTGTGATTTAACCCCATTTGATTATTTTCTTTGGAGTTGTGTAAAGTCACTTGTCTACGACGATAAACCACAAACAATTGAACACCTGGAAATCAACATTGGAAGAGTTATCGGCGAGATACGGCCGCAAATGCTGCGAAAAGTTTGTGAAAATTGGTGTTCCAGATTGCGCCTTGTACGCACCAGCCGTGGCAGCCACATGGCCGAAATCATATTTAATAATCAGAAAATAATTATTTCAGTAAAAATTTTCTTAATATAACACGTTTTTAAAACGTCAGCTTAAAAGCTGAAGGTCAGGTCAGAACAATTAATTGCTTAAACGAATTTTTCCAAAGAAATAATAACAACAACAAAATTTTTTCAATATGAAAAAGAAAACATCACTAGCTGATTTTATTGCAATTTCGGCCTTGCTGCAGTCTTTATCAGAAATCAAGAATGATTTAAACTATCAAACATTAAGAATCTGTATTTAAATCAAAGAAAATCAACATTTTTAATTACCAACAAATAATTTTTCAATAATTCATCATATATAGGCATATATAGGAAATTTAAAAAAAAAACTCGTCAGCCATGACAACTTCGATAGCATTGAAATTTAAGAATTCTAAAATCCAAGTAGAATTTACAGGACTGAACACAATAGATGTCTGCAAACTTGAGTCTACCATCCATGCAAGGACTGCTATCCTGAAAGTCAAGGGTCCTGGGTTAAGAAATAATTTGTTCACTAACGTATTGCAATTGTTAATAAAACTCCTTATTATTCTCAATAGCATGCGGCCCACGTTTTTAAGAGAACTAAAATCCACACTCTTGGGGAAATTATTTTATACTTTTTAGTTCATTTTAAAAACGTGTTATATTAATTTTTTTTACTTAAATAATTTTGTTTATAAATTTGTTTCAAATTGATGTGAATGAATTTTGCTAAGAAAATTAAAGGAATTTTGTTTCAGCAACGATATTTTGTTTTTTAAGAAATATTTTTTATTTATATTTAATCGGTTAAAATTTGAATATTTTATTTAATGCTGTTTAAGTTTCAATGACTGCACAAAGCATATGATAATATAAGAAAAGATCCCACAAAAGTAAATAGCAATCAAAACAATACTAAATTATCACTATCAAATACCTTCAAATACTGCTATTTGCTACCTTATTTAAATTAAAATAGAGTTTGTCTGAAAAGCCTTTAATTGGTACTTAGCTGATAGCATAAATTCAGGCATCACAATTAACCACACTGTGCGTCAAGCAAATGCACCAACAAACCCATATAAGAGTACGTACAAGCAAACATCAGCGTAAATATTTAAATTAACATTAAATCGGAAGCGGAAGCGAAGGTTGTCATATATAGTATATCTAGAACTCGACATTTACTAGCTGCAAACAACATTGGGGGCGCTAGTGTTCATAAGCGAGGCATACACGTAGACACACACACATACATTCACAGTCATACTTACATTTCCATGCTAACTGACTAAAACAACAAATGCAGCTTAACTGCAAATGGAATAACGTCGTTATTTAAGGAAGAGCGGTGCAAGCAGCTGCAGGGGTGAGGAAGAAACATACTAAAGTGTCGAATTCTGTGTGCTAGCAGATGTATGCGTAGATTTGTGGCCACTGAATGTGTTGACTACGCATTGCATTGAGCCATCGGCAATGGCAGGATAAAGGCGTGGCACTTTGTGTTGCATTTGTGTGCATTTTGTGAGTTGCGAATGTATTTGTATGTGTGTGTTAATGCGTTGTAGTGAGTTATGTTTTTGATTTCAACGCAAATAAAATTTATTGTCTACATTAACAAGATGGAACGAACTCGTGGTGACGACGACAGAAGCGGAGTGAAGATGATGCAAGGCCTTTAAAATGGTCAAATTTGCTTTGTTCTTGTCAAAATATAAAAAAAAGCCAACATGTGACAGCTCACACATACACCCACACCCACACCATTTCACAACTAGTAATGAAAATAATGCAAATCAACACAAACGCATTTGCAGAGTCTCTGTGTGTGAGTGAGTGTTTAGACAAAACAGAGGAGACCAACAATCAACAGACACACGCAAACACACACACACACACACACACAACTATGAATGAACAACAATTGTAAAGTGTGTTTGTGATCTGACAACAACAACAACAACAAAAACTAACTACCGCACACACACACTTTTTATTCAAGTACATGCTGGCGTATACGCAACATCATCTAATTGAATCTGGCTTTCAATGCGTTGAGTTGAGCTTCGTTTTATACGATTTACGATTTTAAATGTTTAAACAAAATATGCTCAGCTCTTAACTGTTTTTGTTGTAGTTGCGGTTATGTTGTTGTTGTTGTAGTTGTGTTGTACAGCACGCATTTGTTCATAAACAATTGCGGAAACATGGCAACCCAACCAAACATGCATGCGTGCAAATAAATATCCGTTTACGAGTCTGTTTTGTGGTGTGCGTAGTGTATATGTTGTAGGCTCAGCGTATGTGTATATGTCTATGTATGCTTTGTACTTGAAAAAGCATCTATTAAATAAAACTTTTATTTATAAAAGGATATCTTATGCTTTTCTTTACAAAACTAAAAAAAAAAATTGAATAAAAAATCGTCATACTTTACCAGCTTATCCGAGCATATTTTCTGCTGACGCTTAACAATTGCACTTGAACCCACGACCTCAAACTGTGCAAATTTGATTCACCTCCAACTGCAGCTACAAGTTCAAGCCGTGGTTTTAATTTAAAAACTTGCTATGTTTTTTTGTTTTTTTTTTGTGCTGCTCCTCATAAAAGCAGATAAAAGTAGCTTGCATTCAGACCCGTTATTCTGCTGCATACATCAAGGATATTATTTGTTTTGTCTGATTGCGGATTTGTAGCGTACTGCAGCTAAGTTTGCTCAGCTACTTTATGACGCAGATGGAACTTATGAGGCTGCCGGTTTTTATGATATTTTTTTTGTTCAATTCAGCTTCAGCTTAAGATGAGCTCCACATTGTGCAGGCTCTTCACCATTTAAAGCCGAAAGCATATAAAACTAAATCGACTGCTGCAAAACTACTGCATGTAACAAACACATCGTAGTGCATTGCATCGCATCGCATTCGATGTTATGTTACTCATTTAATATGGAGGCAACAAATTGCAGGGATCGCACCTGAACTGAGAAAAAGTTGAACGAAGAATAAACTCATTTTTGTGACCAGCAATAAAGTGCATGGGGGGGGGGGAGGGAGTGAGCAGTTTTTTTGAACCAACCAAAGCACCTCTTCTTCCTACAGCTTAGTATCGTGTAAGTGAAAAAGAACTTTGGTACATATATTGAAAAGGACTTTTACATCCTTTGCAGCGCAAACTAAAAGTAGAATTGAAAACAACCAAGACATCACATAAAAATCCGAAATAAAATATCAATGTTTGAATAAGATGTAAGAAGAGTAGAAAGAAGAAAACAAAATAGAAATGGAAATACCAGCAAAGTTGCAAATGTGCAGTAAAATGCAGGTTGCTGTTGGTGTGAGTTTTTAAAATTTATACGCTTCACTGTGTGTGATGCACAGTTGGACGGTTAAAATTATCTTAAAAAAGTTTAGATTTAAAGGTTTTTGCAGTTCGCAATAAAACTTGTAAGGACACGGCTGGTAAAACACTGATGACATATACCTTACACAGTTAGCGGCGATGGGAGTAGATATGCGCAAAATAGGAGAGAACAAAATATGACGCACAAGCTTGGAAAGAACAAAAAAAATTTCATGAAAATTATCTCTACTCCAAAAACACAGTAAAAACGAAAGAGAACATATCTAAAAGAAGCAAATAAAAGCAAATGTTGCCACAAATTACTTTTACAATAATTTTTAATATTTAGTGAACGAAAATATTACCTTTTATCTATCAATGTTTAAAGCCTAGGGCAAGTGCTTATTTTTCGAAGAATATCATTTAAAGTGACGAAGCTTATATATTTTTCTCCAAACTGAAAACTTATCTGTTCAACTCTTTTGCATTTTTTTAGGCCAAAAGTTTGAATTTTTTTTTGTAAAATGTGAAAATTTTTATCTAAAGCCTGGTACTCTGTTCATTTTCGCTCTGTTCAATTCGCTGGCAACATCTATTTATTTGTTGCGTGAAATTTCTGACATAAATTTGTTGCGAGGAATTCCTATGGCAACGTTTTTCAGAGAGATTCAGAGAATATGTTGGGAGATTTCATATGATCTCTCTTTTTTCACTCCAAAATAAATAGGCAGTACAATTAAATTGTCGTGAAAATATGTTGCTCAGAAACATGTTGCGATAATTTCACGCTGCGGAACAGAGTATTGCTCTGACGAAAATAATGTAAAAATTTCCACGCTTGTTTCGCAGCTGTCATATTTTGTATAGAGATTTGAGTGGAGTTTCACATGAAACTGAACAGAGTACTATGCTAAACTCAATAAATTCTCAATTTTTTGCAAATGTTACTCAGTATTGATCTTTTCACAATATTTTGTATTTATTCTTTATAATTTTCTGTTTTCTGCACCAATTGAACGATCATATGTTTTTTTATGAAAACAAACTTTATGTGATTAAGTTAAAAAACCTGCAGCTACATTCCCATTTCTGTCTTGGGCTAGGTGCCAATCGGAAACTTTTCACTCGTGGTACGATGGAAAATTTTGAGTTGAAGAAAATTTATATCTTTTGAAATGGAATTGTAATTTTTGCTGTGCCAAATGGAGCATAAAAAGTTTATTCGGAAATCTTGTCTTCTTCTTAGCGAAGAAGCCCTCAGTTGCCTAAATATCATAATTTTCCATAATACGAAATTTTTTAATTCCCATATGACTGCTACGTTTTCTTCTACTTATTTTGTTATTAAAAATTATATTATGAGTTTATAAAAATTTAATTATTTTTCGTTAAAAACATTATAAAAACAAAAATTTTGTAAGCATTGTTACATTGTAAGCAAACAAGAAAAAATTGTGAAGTTTAAGAGAAAATGTGGCAACGCAATTTCAATATCCTTTGCCTCTAATTTTACATATGTATGTGTAGTTTCCTCAAAAAAATACTGTAAAAATACTGCAAAAATTATATGAGTGGGCGAACATCAGTCAATTAGCGGCCGATCATTGGCCGCACGGCTGTACAAGGGACAACAATGACCTAAAAATAATCCAAAAAGTCTACGGCCGAAAGTTGGTTTTAACAAGGACAGTACAATGAGTTCACAATTTAGTAAAATTTGGTTTAGCTTTAGTTGGTATGCTACCAAAATTTTCAAAGCTCTTAGCCAACAACAAACGTTTGCGTAAAACAAAAGCAAGCCTCACTTGGCAATGTTGATATTATCGCCACTTGTGCGTAACGAAAAATTTTTTGTTTATTATTTTTTTATTAATTTGTACCAGGTTAAACATATATATATTGAATATATTTCGCATGAAGTGTCAAATGAAAATGATGACTTATACTAAAATAAATAAACTAATTAAAGGTAAGTATTCAGAGAGAGAGAGAGAGAGAGAGAGAGGGAGAGAGAGAGAGAGAGAGAGAGAGAGAGAGAGAGAGAGTAGTGATAAATTCCGCATACGCTGAGAGCCACAAGCGCATACATAAAAGTGCGCTGCAAGCATAATCTGTGGGAATAACTCTAAATGCCTTGTTAGCAGAAAGTGTGGGAACGTATGTGGATATCACAATAGTGGAATAGTCACTGTTCGGCCTTTGTACGGCCGCTGTACGGCCGTTGTGCAGCTAAGATTATTTAAAAACGGGCTTTGTACCGCCATTGTACAGCCGAGACTATTTAAAAACGGCTTTTGTACGGTCGCTGTACGACCGTTGTTTGGCAAAAAAATCCTGCAAACGACCCTTGTACGACCCTCGTACGGCCGAGAATAAAATATAAAAATAAGGATAAGTACGGGCTCTGTTTGGCCTTAGCAGAACAAGTTGCAATGTTTTCCCGGGTTTTATAGATGAATAAAACAATTGTTTAGGTTTACGGAGAAACCAAAAATAAATAAAAAGTAAATTTTTTTTTTAAAATAAATTTTATTTATAAAGGCGTGAATTTAAAAGAAAAAAAAATTTAAGTGGCATTTGTCATAAATATATATAGTAGGTATATTCTAGATGCAGAAGAATCCCTCTCTTGGTTACTCATCAACATAATATAAGCGTACGTAAATTGGCAAGTTCTAAGGACTTACAGGGTTGTCAATATTCGAAGCGCCCATCTGGCAACACTGTAACTTTCCGCAGTGATGCCAAATCGACTAATGACATACCGCGTTTGAAGTGTCATTCCAAGCAAATGTTTACAATGGAACAGTACACGCCACGCAAACGCTCTAAAATTGTTGAAATTTACATTCAACAAAACAAGTCAATAGTGAAAACTCAACTCAATGAGCGATGAAGCTCATTTTCAGTTGAACGGAACGGTAAACAAACAAAATTGCCGTATTTATGCCACTGAAAATCCACAAGAGATTCAAGAGGTACCTCTTCACGATGCAAAAGTCACAGTTTGGTGCGGCGTTTGTGCTAAAATGCTCATTGGGCCGTTCTTTTTCGAAGATGATAATGGCCACAGAGTTACTGTCAATCAGGAGCGTTATCGCGATATGATAAACAATTTGTTCATGCCAATCGTTCGTCGAAAGCGTTTCAGGCACTACTGGTTTCAACAAGACGGCGCGCCACCACACACAAGCCGTACTACAATCGATTTTTTGAAGCAATTGTTCCCTGGCCGTTTAATGTCAAAAAATGGTGATTTCAATTGGCCGCCAAGATCACCAGATTTAACGCCTCCAGACTTCTTTTTGTGGGGTTATTTGAAATCAAAGGTTTACGTCAACAAGCCAAAGACCCTAGAAGAGCTGAAAACCAACATCCGTCAAGAAATAACCGCCATTCCCATCGAAATGTTGAAGAAAACCATGGAAAATGCTGCAAAACGGGCACAATATGTCGTAGACGCCAATGGCGACCATTTACGAGATATCATATTCAAGAAATAATGTAAGCAAATCTACTTGAACCCAATTAAATGATATTTATGACAAACAGACAAAAAATTGTGGTTTCTTTGATTTATTTAAAAATAAAATGGGCGCTTCAAATATTGGCAACCCTGTATATAAATTTCGAATTTTTCAAATACATTTATATTTAAAAGCTTAAGGCACTGACATTGCGTAGTAAATCTGTGTAATAAATCGCATTTTATGTACAGGTAAGCTTACTAAAAGATTCAATTCCACTGATAACGTGCAGTAAACCTGTATAACGGATCGCACACATCGGTGCCTCAAGCTTTTAAATATAAATGTATTTGAAAAATTCTAAATTTATATAAGTCCTTAGAACTTACCAATTTACGTACGCTAATATTATGATGATGAGTGGCCAAGAGAGGGGTTATTTTGCACCTAGAATATACCTTATATATACATATATGACAAATGCCACTTAAATTTATTTTTTCTTTTTAGTTCACGTCTTTTCTAAATAAAAGCTTATTTTTTAAAATTTGTTTTTACTTTTTATTTATTTTTTACTTTTTAGTCTTAAAGGTTTATTATTACTTACTTACTTACTTAGTTGGCGCTACAACCGTATGTCGGTCTTGGCCTCATCTAAGAATTTGCGCCAGCCATTTCTGTCTTTCGCTTGCTGGCGCCAGTTGGAAATTCCAAGCTTCGTCAGGTTGTCCTCTACTTGGTCTTTCCAACGAAGATGCGGTCGTCCTCTTCTGCGTTGACCGCCGCTGGGTACCGAATCGAATGTTTTCTTCACTGGAGCATCGTCTTTCATGCGCTGAACATGACCAAGCCAGCGAAGCCGCTCGATTTTAATGCGCTTGACTATGTCGATGTCAGCGTACAGCTCATACAGTTCATCATTCCACCGTATTCGGTACTCGCCATTGACGCAGATTGGTCCGTAGATCTTACGAAGAATCTTTCTCTCGAATGCTCCTAAAGTCTTTTCATCTAAACTGCTCAGCGTCCAGGTTTGTGATGCATAAAGTAGGACGGGCATGATGAGCAATTTATAGAGCGTGATTTTCGTTCGTCGAGAGAGGGCTCTGCTTCTCAATTGCCTACTGAGCCCAAAGTTACACCTGTTGGCAAGAGTTATTCTTCGTTTGATCTCAATGCTGATGTCGTTGGTTGAATTAATGCTGGATCCCAGATAAACGAAGTTGGATCGTCTTTCGAGCCGAGCTATAGCTGTCAGAACTTCAGCATAGTTGGGCAGCGAAACCTCAACGCTGTCATCCGAAATTGGGGTTTCCGGAATATCATCTCTATTGGCGGGATTGTTGTCAGCGTCGCCATTTAGAAGTTTAGAGAAGTGTTCCCTCCATAACGTCAGTGTACTCTGGACATCTGTCACTAGATTCCCGTTTTCATCCTTGCAGGAAGAGGCCCCGGTTTTAAAACCATCGGCAAGGCGTCTCTTTTTTTCGAAAAATTTTCGGGCCTCATTCCTGTCACCATACATCTCAATCTTCTGCTGCTCGCGCTTTTCCGCCTCTGTTTTTTTCCGCCTGAAAATATGTCTCTCTTCCCTCCTCTTGTTTTTTGTATCGCTCCTTAGCAGCGCGCGTTACAACCGACTGCAGGGTGGCTTTGTAGGCGGCGTCTTTCTCTGCAGTGGCGTCGCGATACTCCTGGTCGTACCACTGGTTTCGGCGAGGGCGGTGGTAACCAATCAATTCTTCATTAGCCGCACGCATTGAGTTTGAGATGTGTGTCCACTGCGCGCATATATCATCGATTGGAGGAGTGCTTTGAAGCAGGAGTGATAGTCGAGTGGCGAAAGCATCGGCTGTCTGTTTCGATTGCAGCTTGTCGACGTCTAGCTTTCTCTGTGTAGGGTTGCGTGTATCCTTAGCTGCGCATAGACGTGTACGGATCTTGGCTGCAACAAGATAGTGATCCGAGTCAATGTTTGCACCACGGATCGTGCGTACATCCAGCTTAATCGTAAATTTCAGCTTAATCGGATACTAACAAGTTTGCAAAATTGCGAAAAATGGTTTGCAAATTTTGACGAACAGACATACAAACATATATATATATATGAACGAAGCAAGTTATTATCAGCTTATAATTAGCCCCGTTGTTTTGAAGATATAGGATTTTTATTTATTTGTGGGCGGTAAAAGTGGGTGTAGCACAATTTTTTCCCCTACTTCCTCTATGGATCCTCTACTTGATAGAAATTAACTGCCAAAATTTTAGCTGAATCAGCCCCGTAGTTTTGGAGATATAGCATTTTTATTGATTTGTAGGCGGAAAAAGGGGGTGTGGCCAAATGTTTTTCATTAACCCCATGCTTTATTTGATGAAACTTTACTGTTTAAACTTCGGCTGAATCAGCCCCGTAGTTTTAGAGATATAGCATTATTATGGATTTGTGGGCGATAAAAGGGGGAGTGGAAAAATTTTTTCCTAACTATACTCTACTCGATGGAAATTTACTGCCAAAATTTCAGCTGAATCGGCCTAGTAGTTTTAGAGATATAGCATTTTTATTGATTTGTGGGCGGTAAAAGGGGGTGTGGAAAAAAATATGTATGCTAAATTTCAGCTTAATCGGATACCAACAATTTGTAGAAAAATGGCTTGCAAGTTTTGAGGACATACATACATACATACATACGAACGAAGCAAGTAGAATAAAAGCTTATAAAAATGTCAAAATCTGATATTTTTATTTAAGATAGATAAGATATAAACTTTTTCCTTTCATATATCCCGTCAATTTCCCGTCTAAAATATATATTCTATTTTGCGATTCTTTAAAAAAAACAAAGTTAATAATTTAAATAAAAAAGTAAAAGTAACTTTTCAATATTCTAAAATTTAGCGCAAATGAAAATGAAATATTGGTAGTTACAAGCGATGATGATATCATTACTTTGTACTAAATATAACAACAACAAAATTACAATTTGTAATTAAGACTAAATATTAATCGTGAAAGAATAATATAATATACAGAAATTCCATTTTAAACGTACACGAAAAATAAAAAATACGAAATGACAATCTCCGATTTGAGTGAAATTTTGCATGGAGCATCACTGACGGAAATAAAAAACTTTATTTGGAAGAAAAAAAGTGGCGTTATTTTTAGCGGAGTTACACGGTGCATAAAATTGACAAAAATCGGCAAAAAAGTCGAAAATAAATTTTTACTAAAATTCATTTCTCAAACAATTCTTAACCGAATGCTAACTTTAATCCAAAAATATTTTTTGGAATTTGTGATTATTGGAACTTCCATCCTTTGCGGTAAGGTAATTAATTTCAATGTAGGGTTGCGAGGAACACCATTTAAAAAATTTAAAGTAATTTTTTCTTAAAGCTTGCAAAATTGGCTTTTCAACAATGTAAAAATAAACGTAGGAACTCAATGGGCTTATGAGATGAGATATGGTCATTTTAACATCTGAACAAAAATATTTTTAAATTTTTAGATTTTTCATTTTTTGTGTAGATGTTAAAACGTCCATATCTCATGAACTCATTGAGTCTTCACCCAAGTTTTTATATTGTTTAAAAGGAAGTTTTGCCAGCTTTAAGAAAACATTTAAGTTATATTTTTAAACGGTGTTCCTCTCACCTCTACATCGAAATTAACTACCTTACCGCAAAGGATGGAACCCCCAACTATTAAAATGTCACCAAAAGTATTTTAAGAATTAAGTGCGTCTAATTAACTTTCTAACGATAACTTAAATTTAACATTCAATTTAGAAGTGTTCAAGATTTTTTTTTTCCGATTTTTGTCAATTTGGTCCACCCATTAATTTTCCTCCAAATCAAGTTTTTTATTATGCTCCATGCTAAATTTCCCCCAAATCGGAAACGGTCATTCCTTAAGATCGGTATGTTCAAACTGTAATTGCTGATAGGCATAAGAATGTTTGAAATTTTGCTATTTCACTCTTCCACTGTGCATTTGCTACAGTTAATTTCAAGACTTGCAGAGTTTTCATTATGTTGGCTCAATTTTATGAGCCTCACAAAAATGTCATCCAAATCCTACTGAAAATCACATGTGAACATTACATTTGTCTATTTGTCTCTTTGGCGCTCAAAAACCAAAAATAAGCCACAAACTTCAAAATAGGAAATTCTTATTAAATTGAACAGTGAAGAAGACGACACCATTGAGTACTATTAGAAGATGTTGGCTACAATGTTTGTTTTTGTGATGAAGGAAAACAGCAGGAATAATGCAACTAAAATCAAGAAGGAAATGTTTCCATGTATGTATTTTCTATATATATATATACGTATTTAGTTGATATTGTTTAGAAATTTAATGCAATAATGGTAGCCTTAAATTGAATTGAAAGTGTCATGAGTGAGTTATGATGTACAAATTAGGAAGAAGAAAGACAATTGCAATATCAATTAATTTATCAATCATCATTTAATGTTCAAATACTTGGTTAATATGCAGAATAATTCTAGATATGAAATTTCATATTAGGTAAGCAAGTTTGATTAAAAGCCTAAAAATTAAAGAGTTTCATCTCAACTACTTAAATAGTTGTATAAAAATCTCGATGAAATTCTTTGACAGTTAATCTACCTTTCTGACTACATTGAAGACGTTACTTTGGCTTCATTCCACGCAAATCCTGCGTCCTCTTTGACTACTTTTTTCTTCATCTTTTCTGTTGAGATTTTAATTAGGATATTTTTTGCCTGAATAGCTAACAATTGTTAAATTTTATAAATAAGCAAAGTTTTGCCTTTTATTGTCTGAGTTGTTGTTGTTGTTGTTGCACGATTTCCTCCTGTTGTGCACTGAATTCTGCTAAAGATTGCATCAATTGAGCACATTGAATGGCAACAATTTAACCGTAAACGTTGGCTACTTTTTTTTTTCTTTGTTGTTGTGTTTTTGTTGTGTAATCGAGGCAATCGATCTTTGCTATGCGTCCATGGAACTGACAGATCGAAATTGGAAAAGAGTAGGAATATTTTTGAGGATTGCCAATTATTCGCAAAATTTAACAAAATCAAACAAGAACGATGGTTGTAAGAAAAAATGTGTCTGAGAAAAAAAAAAAGAGGGACAAATACAATAAATATTCAGCTATGAGGGAAAATTTATCTTAGAGTTTTTATTTACACTTATCTAAGAAATTATCGTCTAAATAGAGTTTAATAAATATTTAAATTAAGCTAAAATTCAATAAAAGTATTTTTAACAAAATTACATTTTCATTTTATAGCTGCACAAATTTGTTTACTCCATCAACATTCACTCACAAACACATACACACACATTCTCTCACACCTGTGTTCTATGCAAAAATATCAGATATTTTTTACTCTTATATAATTTTTATATTCATTGAAATCAACACGTTCCACTCACACCAACCGGAAGCGGAAGTTGATTCGCATAAATTGTTATATCCATTAAAATAAATAGCTTAAGTGGCAATTTCTGTCAAGTGTTGTTGTGGAGAGTGTGAAGTGTTTCGGCAGCTTTTGGTGAGCGGGTGCCACGCCGCACTGCTACTAGTGGCACCAAGGTTCATGCTCCAAAAAAAGCGATACAATCACAATACCGTTTACTTTGCATATGAAAGGCGCGCGCTCGAGAAGAATGCGATAAGCGGCAAACAGCAGTCAAGAAGAAAAATAAAATATTAAAAAAACCTCACAAAATGCCAGCTAAAGTATAAAATTGGCAGTGGAAAATGCAAATCCATACAAAAGAAAAACTTGATTTCAATGCTTGACAAATTTTTTAAATGCTACGAATTGGCAACAAAAGTAGCAACGAAATTAAGAGAAAAAAAAAAACGCAAACATAAACTCAATATGTTTTGCAGTGCTTTTGTTGATTTTTATCGCGTTAGTTACGCAGAAGAGTTCCGACAGTTTTGAATGAAAACTTTAGGCAAAGTAGCTGTCAAGCATTTGTCACAAAAATTAAATACAACTTAATGCCAAGGTATTGAAGTCAAATAAAAAGCATCCACAAATTAGAATATTTTGTGCAGAAACTCACATCTATTTTCTATTATTTGCATCAATGAAGTGCAATATTTTAAAAATATATTTCAATTTTTTTTTTAAAAGATCAAAGAAACAAGGCATGCGCCTTATACAAACGATGTTTGGTTTTTGACCTGAAAGGAAAATGATAGATTATTTAAAGGAATTGATTGGAACCATACGTGAACTATTGATTAGGCGAAACAAACATGAAAGACAATTTGAATTGCTTTTAACCGAGGCTAGAGTGTTATGCCTTAACCTCGGCAAGCATTTCCAGCCCTTAGTTGTTGCAGTCCTTTTGAATTCCACGTTTTCCATAATTCTTAAATGCATGAAAGAACAAAGAAAGTGAAAAGAACCATGCCCAAGCCCGAATTCGAACCAGGGATCTCTGGGTTGATAGTCTAGCGCACTCTCCACTAGACTACAAAGGCCGAAAATTGTTTTTGTTTGGAAGCTAGTTAAGTAAAAGTAGTTGTTTGCTATTAAGTTTATATTAGTTCTTATGAGACACTGAAAATATTGAAGTTTTATTTTAGTGCAAAGATAACTTCTCAATTTTTTTCGTAAAGGTGTAATTATTACTATCTTGGGAAAAATATTAAGTTTTTTATGGTTCACGGTCATTTTACTTATATTCTCAATACCAAATTATAAAATTGTTTCCAGTAGAGAAATCTGTGTGCCTTTCAACATAATTGGATCTTTAGATATAAATATTAGTTTTGTGTTTATGAGCATTTTGGTATTTCTTTTAATAGCAGTAAATTATGCCATTATTTGATAACAACTGAGGTGGTGCATTGGAACAGCGATAGACTAGGACATTGGAGGCTTGGTTTTCATCTCTGCAGTGGTAAATTAAAAACATTATTGATAATAATTTTGTGTTTTTTGTTACTACACTTCACATATGTATTAAATTACCAGTACCTCTATCCTGAACTTTCATAAGATATAATATTAAAAAAAAAAATTTAGGATATGTCTTTACCAAATATTGGCAGCTAGAAGTAGTTATACTACAGCTTACTAGATCATTATACAGTAACAAAGTATAGTCTCGCATACAAGCGAGGAGATTGTTTTCTATGACAATCCAAATTAATGACCTTCTATTAGGGCTTGTAACTCAGAAGCGGAAGTGCTTGCCTTTCTCGTAATCAATAAAAAACTACTGTTTTTATGAGTATTTTACCAAGTGGGTTAGTACTAAAAAAAAAAAAATTATAACAAATAACCAAACAAAAAAGCCCATTCTGAATTAAAATAGTTTTTAAAAAAACAACAACACAGAATAATCCTAACTAAACTGTAAGCAGCCTTAACATTCAAATCTGGAGACGTACCTAAAATCTTTCTGAAAGAATGTTGGGTGTATATAAGAGTGTATCGACTTGTATAGGAAATATCTGAATCCCAATTCCGGTACCAAAATTAAATAGTATTTAAAAAAAATTTCGATGGTTTACTTTTTTGTCTAAACCAATTTCGACGTCCCCCGAATGCATGTTTGAGCAAGTTTTGTACTGGAGACCAATGATCTGCAATGAGTACTAATGAAATTTGTGTACTTAAGTCATGAGCCAAGACTATCGGTGTACTCATACATTATTTATTATTATTTTATTTAGTTGGCGCTACAACCGTATGTCGGTCTTGGCCTCATCTAAGAATTTGCGCCAGCCATTTCTGTCTTTCGCTTGCTGGCGCCAGTTGGAAATTCCAAGCTTCGTCAGGTTGTCCTCTACTTGGTCTTTCCAACGAAGATGCGGTCGTCCTCTTCTGCGTTGACCGCCGCTGGGTACCGAATCGAATGTTTTCTTCACTGGAGCATCGTCTTTCATGCGCTGAACATGACCAAGCCAGCGAAGCCGCTCGATTTTAATGCGCTTGACTATGTCAATGTCAGCGTACAGCTCATACAGTTCATTATTCCACCGTATTCGGTACTCGCCATTGACGCAGATTGGTCCGTAGATCTTACGAAGAATCTTTCTCTCGAATGCTTCTAAAGTCTTTTCATCTGAACTGCTCAGCGTCCAGGTTTGTGATGCATAAAGTAGGACGGGCATGATGAGCGATTTATAGAGCGTGATTTTCGTTCGTCGAGAGAGGGCTCTGCTTCTCAATTTCCTACTGAGCCCAAAGTAACACCTGTTGGCAAGAGTTATTCTTCGTTTGATCTTAATGCTGATGTCGTTGGTTGAATTAATGCTGGATCCCAGATAAACGAAGTTCTTCACAACCTCGAAGGAGGTATTGTCAACGGTAACGTGGGTTCCAAGACGCTGGGACTGTTTGTTTGTTGACACTAAGTATTTCGTCTTATCTGCATTCACTGCCAGACCCATTCGACTTGACTCTCTTTCAAATCTGGAAAATGCTGCACTGACTTCGCGCGTATTATGACCAATGATATCTATGTCATCAGCATACGCAAGCAGCATAACACTCTTGTAGAATATTGTGCCACTACGTCTCAGATCAGCAGCTCGGATGATCTTTTCCATCATTAGGTTGAAAAAGTCGCACGATAAGGAATCACCTTGTCTGAAACCTCGTTTGGTAATAAATGGTGGGGAGAGGTCCTTCCCGATTTTAACTGCGCTGCTGGTGTTGCTCAGTGTCATCCTGCAAAGTCGTATTAGTTTTGCAGGAATACCAAATTCAAACATGGTGGAGTACAGGTGCTTCCTTATTGGGCTGTCGAAGGCGGCTTTGTAGTCGACAAAAAGATGGTGGGTGTCGACTTGTTTTTCTTGAGTCTTCTCCAAGATTTGTCGTAGTGTGAAAATCTGGTCGATGGTGGACTTTCCAGGTCTGAAGCCACACTGATAAGGTCCGATCAGTTCGTTTACAATGGGCTTCAATCTTTCACATAAAACGCTCGACAGGACCTTATATGCGATATTAAGAAGGCTTATCCCACGGTAATTGGCACAGATAGTGGGATCGCCTTTCTTGTGGATTGGGCAGAGCACACTGAGATTCCATTCGTTCGGAATGCATTCTTCCGACCATATTCTGCATAGAAGCTCGTGAATGCATTTAAGTAGAGCTTCGCCTCCGTTCTGAAACAGCTCAGCAGGTAAGCCATCAGCTCCCGCGGCTTTGTTATTTTTGAGCCGAGCTATAGCTGTCAGAACTTCATCATAGTCGGGCAGCGGAACCTCGACGCTGTCATCCGCAATTGGGGTTTCCGGAATATCATCTCTATTGGCAGGATTGTTGTCAGCGTCGCCATTTAGAAGCTTAGAGAAGTGTTCCCTCCATAACGTCAGTGTACTCTGGACATCTGTCACTAGATTCCCGTTTTCATCCTTGCAGGAAGAGGCCCCGGTTTTAAAACCATCGGCAAGGCGTCTTATTTTTTCGAAAAATTTTCGGGCCTCATTCCTGTCACCATACATCTCAATCTTCTCCTGCTCGCGCTTTTCCGCCTCTCTTTTTTTCCGCCTGAAAATATGTCTCTCTTCCCTCCTCTTTTCTTTGTATCGCTCCTTAGCAGCGCGCGTTACAACCGACTGCAGGGTGGCTTTGTAGGCGGCGTCTTTCTCTGCAGTGGCGTCGCGACACTCCTGGTCGTACCACTGGTTTCGGCGAGGGCGTTGGTAGCCAATCACCTCTTCAGCAGCCGCACGCATGGAGTTGGAAATGTGTGTCCACTGCGCGCATATATCATCGATTGGAGGAGTGCTTTGAAGCAGGAGTGAGAGTCGAGTGGCGAAAGCATCGGCTGTCTGTTTCGATTGCAGCTTTTCGACGTCTAGCTTTCTCTGTGTAGGGTTGCGTGTATTTTTAGCTGCGCACAGACGTGTACGGATCTTGGCTGCAACAAGATAGTGATCCGAGTCAATGTTTGCACCACGGATCGTGCGTACATCCAATACACTGGAAGAGTGCCTTCCGTCGATCAAAACGTGATCAATTTGATTTTTTGTTTTTTGATCAGGGGACATCCAGGTGGCTTTATGAATATTGAGATGCTTGAATCTAGTGCTACTTACGACCATGTTTCGTGCTGCGGCGAAGTCAATCAGCCTCATTCCGTTATCGGAGGTGTTGTCGTGGAGGCTGAACTTTCCGACCGTTGGACCAAAAATATTTTCCTTGCCCACCTTAGCGTTGAAGTCACCAAGCACGATTTTTACGTCGTGGCAGGGGCAGCGCTCGTAAGCATTTTCAAGGCGCTCATAGAAAATTTCCTTGATCTCATCGTCCTTGTCTTCTGTCGGAGCGTGCGCACATATTAGGCTTATATTGAAAAACCTAACCTTGATGCGGATTATGGCAAGTCGTTCGTTCACAGGTGTGAATCGCAGGACGTGGGGCCGTAGTCTCTTGCCAACTACAAATCCGCATCCAAACTCGTGCTTCTCTGCATGGCCGCTGTAGTAGATATCACAGGGTGCATGCCGAATGCA
Organism: Dichetophora obliterata; assembly: GCA_963920525.1. Classification (NCBI taxonomy): domain Eukaryota; kingdom Metazoa; phylum Arthropoda; class Insecta; order Diptera; family Sciomyzidae; genus Dichetophora; species Dichetophora obliterata. The sequence continues at coordinate 10,678,837 of OY986437.1, forward strand.
ACCCTGTCCCTTCCATCGCATTTCTTGGATAGCAGTGATATCAGCTTTGTATCTTTCCAAGACATCAGTCAGTTGGATAGAGGCACCTTCCCAATTAAGGGTTCGGACATTCCAGGTGCATATCCGTAAATCATTATCAGTTTTTCGTTTGCGGTAGTCGTCATCAGATTTGGGGATCAGTTTTCTTCTATTCTTTTGTGTTTTCATTGAAATGGGTTTTTACGGGTGGTCTTCAAACCCGACGCACAACCTATTTTAAGCCTAGGGAGGCCCGCCGCTCAGATTAGCCGCCAAACTAACGGTTGTCAGTTTTGACGTTGCCCAGGAAACACCACGTGGAGGTTTGAGTCGACTTGAGGCGATTTCACAAAGATTATGCTGGCCTCGCCAGGTTGATACAGAAAGCCACTATGTTTTTAACGTTGACCCCTGCCGCGAAGGCTTAATTCAACGGTGCTCCAATGCTTGGGACAAATATGAAGCGTCGGTCAACGCCCCTTCGGAATTCAAGAAAGACCATTTTTGAAAGGTTCCTCTAATTACATGCCACAGAACCCCAGCACTGATGTCAAAAAGACACTATACATGACCGTGACTCATTCAGCCAGGTTGATACAGTCAGACATGTTACATTGATCCATCGCCCCCAGTTTCCCAGTACTCCAGTACTCATACATACTCAACAAAATACTTTGACTCATAGCCGATACACATTGACTGCAAGTCGTTCACCGACAAAACGAAAATTTGCCGCGAGAGAAATGTCGCAGTATTCTCGACGACTTGATTATAATAAACGCAACAGCGACAATCTGTATTTCATACAAAACATAAACAATCTCTGCTATGTTCGCTCTTGTCGTCTATCAAATTAGAAATAGATTAAAGTCTGTGGCAGCAACAATTGTGGTCGTGTTCTCTCTTTGTCGTGCCGTCTTCAAAAAATACATCTTCATAAGAAAACATGAGTTCTATTTTTTGACAATTGGCGTTCGTCGCTAGTCACAGTCAATGTGTATCGGCTATCATTCCCACTAAAACCAAAAAAATACTCATAGTACAAATACACGCATGTCTGTCGGCAAATTTAGCACTCTATTGGTTGTGGTTTAATAATCTGATGTGACTTACTTGTTCATGTGAGAGGAAAATAGCATGAGTGAGATGAGTTTATTTTGTGTTATGCCTTCGCTGATGCTTTTTGCTGTTTTCTTAACTTTTTTGTGTGCGAAAATGAATAAGTTAAGGATTATTTTATGTTTATGTTTATGAGGATTATTCTTTGCTTTGGTACGTGTTGTCCAATATTTCGTTAGAGCAATTAATTGTTCTAACCTGACTTAAGGCTCAATAAACGAATTTAAGCTACCAAACAACTAGATTTTGTATTTAAAATCAAGAATGAGTTAAACTATCAAACATTTAGAATTTGTATTTAAATCATAAAAATTTAACATGATAATAAATAAGATCATATAGAAAATTTTCAATTGTAAAAAAAAATTAACTGGCCATTTCAGCCCTTGTAAGGACTTTGAACTAGCTTCTACTGATCAATTGTGTTGTGCGTGTTATTAAATGTTTGATCACAAATGATCGAGAACTGAACCTACGTGTTTTATGCTGCCTCCGAACGGCTTATGTACTCAAGAAGCTTTACATGGCAACTTTTACTCTCTGAGGCTTGCCATTGTCTGCAGAGAGGTGACGAATGCACAATAAAAATAATTCAATTGAAAATACATTCTGTCTGAGCTGGAATTGAACCCAAACTACTACGGTTCTTTAGCTTATTGGCCACGCACTATACCCACTAGGCTACGGCCGTCACATTATAGTTATATACACATTTCATATAATTGTATAAATTGTAATTGTATTTAATTGAGTAAGAAACGCATGAGGAAATTTGTGAAATCAATGTTGTATGTGATGATTTTGGTAATTGTGGTGCAGAAAGCGAAATTATTGATGAAGACGAAGGCGAAATAATTTAAAAAAAATAAAGTAAATATTTTTAAAATTAAATTAAATAAAAGCAAATAAAGTCTGTCAATACACCTAATCCTGTTTTTGCACGGTACATACGTTCCAGAAAATATCGTGTAAAAAAAGACACACCGTAATGGAAAAATATTAGATTGGTTCAACAACCTCAAAAAGACTACAAAAATTAATAACTCGGTAAAACAAACACATATTTTGTTCTTCAGTATATCATATTCATTTTATTTCACATATTATAATCATTTTATAATTTTTTCTACATTTATTCAAGCTCAAGACCATTTTGTTCTAATATGAATTTTCATTTATTAGCTTCATATTAAATTTTCAAAATGGTCTCGAGCTTGAATAAATGTAGAAAAAATTTGAAATACAGACCGAAAAATGAAACTCCCGCAGGGAGAAATGATAAAAGTCATTTTATAATTTTAAAGAAATAAAAACAAAAATTAAAAAATTTACACATTTTAGATATAAAAACACAACCTAAATATAAAAAAAAAATCACATCTTCAAGTAACATAAAAAACAAAATCATTTTAAAGTTTTCAGGAAATAAAAACACAATTTAAAAATAAAAAATAATCTCATATTCAAGGATCATAAAAAAGGGGTATAGAAATATAAAAAATGGTATAAGGATAAATATTATTCGGTGTCAGTTTCTGATGTTATGCGCATTCTTTTGCGCTGCATTGGTGCAATATCTGGTTCGTCATTAGAAATGTTTAGTTCTACGTCTACATCTTCACCTGGTATCTGCCTACCAGAATTTGTTTCAGGTACAGTTTTATTTATTTTAATAGCAAATTCAGTTATAGTACATTGTGATCCTACTTTGGAGAGTTCTTTGTACAGCTGCTTGTATCGAGCCATACAGGATTGTAGATCTGATTGAAATTTCACAGCTCTTTCGTTTATGTGATCATTTGTCAGAAAATGATCTGCCAATTTATTTGCCATTTGAATGCCATCAAGAATTGAGCTGGTGGTCATTGAAGGAGGAATTTCGTTCTCATCACTGCTACCATTTGGGTCAACGTCTTCCAGTGCAACCTCCAATAACTCGTCTTCACTAAGGACTCTATCAACAATTATTTCGTTTATATCATCAACGGTAAAATGATCAAATCCTTCACCTCCAACTGCTTGTGCCAAAGTGATTATTTCTGTACACACTTCATCGACCATATTTGGTGTCACACCAGAATTTTCGTTTTTAATGCATTCTGGCCATATGGCCTTCCAACATGCATTTAAGGTCGATGGTCTTATTTCTAAAAAGGCCAAAGCAGCATGTTTTATGCAATCCATTATGGAAAATTTTTTCTATGCGTCAATAACAGTAGTGTTAACCTCATTGTCCATTTTATTCAAAATGTATTGAAATGACCGCTTTATGTAATATATTTTGAATGTTGCGATAATACCCTGGTCCAATGGTTGAATTAGGGCAGTAGTATTAGGTGGCAAAAAAACTATTTTTACATTAGGATGCTCCAAAATTGGGTGACCAGGGGCATTATCTATCAACAAAAGAATTTTAAATGGCATGCCTTTATCATCCATATAACGTTTTACTTCTGGAACAAAATAATTGTGGAACCATTCACTAAAAACTGATGAAGTAACCCACGCCTTTTTATTTGCCATCCAATGAACTGGCAAGCTTTTAATATTGACACCCTTTAATGCTCGTGGTCGGAGAGATTTATTAATCAACAGAGGTTTAAGCATGCGATCTCCAGAAGCATTACTGCAAAACAAAAATGTAATTCTATCTTTTGCAACCTTAAAGCCACTAGCACTTTTTTCGTGTTTTGCTATGTACGTTCGGCTTGGCATTCTCTTCCAGAAAAGGCCGGTCTCATCGGCGTTAAAAACTTGGTCACTATTGTATCCACCTTCTTCAATTAATTTGGCCAGCTGTGAAGGGAATTCTTTGGCAGCTGCAATATTTCCAGAAGCTATTTCACCCTTAATCTTGACATTATGAATTGCATGCCTTTCTAGAAATCCTTGCAACCATCCATTACTAGCAGCAAATTTATTTTTGTTTCCGTCGGTGGGTTTCAAAGACGTTGAAGGCTCCATTTGTTTTATTTGGTCATAAGTTCTTAAAGCCTTCTGCTTAATTGTATTGGTATCAAGTGGTATACGTTTTTGAGTGCAATCTTCTATCCATGTCAACAGAACCTTTTCCATTTTTTCTATAACGATATTTCTCGTATACGAAGAGGACTTAGCACTCAATTTGGTACCAGAAGTCACTGCTTGTCTAATCGCTTTTTCATTTTTTTTAATTGTCCGGATTGTCGCTTCGTGTAAATTAAAAGATTTTCCAACGGAACTGGGACCTTCACCATTTCCAAGTCGGTCAAGAATTTGTATCTTTGTTTCCAAAGAAATAGTTGTTCGTTTTTGCTTATTCATTGCTGAATTAAAAATTTTAGTTTTATTTCATAAATTATGCTTTATGAAAAGTTTAAACTCACCTTAATAACAGCAAACAAAACACAAATTTCTAAGTTTCAATAAATAAACAGCCCCACGAAATAATACACACAACTACTATTCACTTACACCTTACAAGTTCAAAACTCAATAGAAAATAAAAAATGTAAAAAGAATATGTACATAGTGAAAATTGTAAATCCCCCAACTATCGGTATAATTTGCAAAGAAATGTCAAAATCTAATTGTGCTGCCATATTAAATAAATTTACGGAAAAATTATATTTAAATGGCAGTTCCTTGTGGAAAACAGTGGTACCACTTAATTAAATTAACAAACCTTCATTATTGGCTGGCAATGCGTGTGTACAATGTGTGTGTATATATAATCAAAGAAAAAAAAACAAAGGAACTGCCAAATTCTAATCAGATTTCTTTTGTCCGTCTAAAAAGAAACGTGTGAAAACAGGATAAGTTTTGTCGTGTTATTTTAAAAATAACGTGTAAAAACAGGATAAGTTTTGTCGTGTTATTTTAAAAATAACGTGTAAAGACAGGATAAGTTTATTTCTGTCGACCGTGTTATTTCAAAATCGTGTAAAAAAAGACCGTGTAAAATCAGGATTAGGTGTATTGAAAAGTTTTTTGGATGCGATTTATACTTATATGATTGAAGAGCTTATTACAATAACGTGATAAGCCACATATTCTAAAAAATTGGGCTTTTAGGCTCGATACATTACGCCATGCATAAGCAAGGATCACTAAAAAAAATGTCGGATATTTCTTATGAAATTCCGAACCTATTTGTAAAAGTTTCAATGTTCAATTCCATTTCTTCATGCAAAAATACATTTTTCAAAATTTTAGAGTCGATTATTTCAAAATATTTTTAAGAAGTCATTTTGTATGGAAAGTGGGCGTGGTATTTACCTATGTAGTTAATTTTCAAGGATGACTGTATTTTCAGCAATAAGTATTTTAGTAGATACCAAAGGCCAGAAATCATGAGACGCACTGCAGGATTGTATCAAATTTCAAACACAGAATGCATAATAAAAATTAAAAATTTAGTGCAGTAGTTCAAGTCCATTATTAATTTTTGTGGAATTTTATAAGTTCTTACAGTTCTGATAAAGTCGCTTCGTATGGGAAGTAGGCGTGGTTTTTACTCTATTGGGTTGAATTTCATACTTAGAGAGCATATTAAATATCAAATCTTATAAGCAAAATTTCAAGTACATACATTAAGTTTTGTGGAGTTAAAAGAGATTTTACAGTTTTGATAAAGTAACTTTGTATGGGAGGTTGGCGTGGTTTTCATCCAATTTGGCTAATTTTTAAACTTCTTTTGTATTTTCTAGATACAAGCCTAAACGCTAAATTTTATTACGATAGCTTTAAGGTTGTTATCGTATCTCAAGACAGACAGACGGACATACATTTTTTCTTTTAGACCCATTTCAACTTAAAAAAAGTCAAAAGTTCTGTCCGTCTTTTAGGTGAATTGTTATCCATTTTAAGGGTTCAATTCTCCACTGTGCCACGGTTGCCACCTCAAATTCCCACGAAAAACCTTTTTCCCACAATAGCAAAAATTAATAACCACGAAAATTCTCATGGTATAAAATTGAAAAACAATTTCATCGCAATAAAAGAACTCCTGCGGACATTTAAAATAACCAAGAACATACCACGCAAATAAAAAAGCAACGAAAAATTCCATTTGTATATAACAAAACCACGATAAATCCCACGATATTAAGAACAACACAAATAATCTCTCTTTCATTAAGAATTACCACAGTAAATAATATAGACGTAACAAATTGTCAAAAATGAAACAAAAAATTAAAAAAATTAAAAAGAACTAGTTTATTCCGTGTTTTAATTAGTCTCTTAGTATTAATATTCAATAAAAAAATATTTGCTTAGTCCACCTTAAACCTGTATAAAGTTTACAAAAACAGTTCCAAATTAGTTTTAAGTCTTTAACCCTGGATAACCAATGTTAGTCGTTTCGACTAACACTGCTCAATTTTTTGCTTACAGACTTTTTTCTCTCATCTGATCATGCTCTCTATCCATATCGTGGTAACCACATTAGTTGTTAAGCTGCTCTCGTTGCAGGATGTATTTGCCTTTTTAATTGGATGGGGTGAATCTTTTTATGTATGTAGTGTTAGTCGAAGCGACTAACATTGGCTTTAACGTAACTTTTTATACCACCACTTCGTCACTCCGTTCGTAACGCTTATAAGGAGATATTGTTTTGATCAGCATCACCTCCTTAGCCGATTAAGCCATGTCCGTCTGTCCGTCTATCCATCTGTCTGTCTGTCGACACGAGTACAGCCACAGTTTTTAAGCTATCATAATGAAATAAATCTTTTATTTATTATGCTTATATTCAAAAAACGAATATAAAATTCGGGAATGAGCAAAATCGGACACCACGCCTACCTCCTATAGGAAGTGACTTTATCAAAACGGTATCTCTTAAAATGCCACAAAAATAAATATATGAATTTGGAATTTTGCACATTAGCTTTGGTGTGAAATATTCACCACATATTTGAAATTTGTCAAAATTGGATGAAAACCACTCCCACCTTACACACAAAGTGGCGTCATTATAATACAAAACCTTAATAATTTAAAAAAAAAATGATGGCTTAAACTTGATATTTTACACATAAGCTTTGATAATTAGGATGAACTCTGAGTTTAAAATTTTGTATATTTGGATAAAAACCACGCCCCCTAAAAGAGGCGTCATCAGAATTATACAACATTGACAATTTTGCATATACCAAAATACGGATGTGGTGGTATTTTAAATTCGGTTCAGTCGAAGTTAATTCCTTTGTTGTATGAATATGGTGTTTTGGTAATAAGTTTTTTATAGTGGTGCAGCGAAATTTTCAATGTTTAACTTAGTAAAAAATGAGTTGAGTTATAAATACAATATATAGAATGGAAATTTCATTAACATGTGGATAATAAATTAATATTTTAAATAAAATTCTGCTCTTGAGAATTTCTTTTTTAAATTGACTAAATTTGGGAGGTTTTTATTTTTGTCTTTGGTCGTAGTCGGATTAGGAGTCGTACTTTAAAAATTTCGGCGGTTGGAGTCGAAGTCGCAACTATTTTTTGACGACTCTACAGCCTTGGTTCTTACTAAGCATTTTTGAGAACAAATTTATTTTTTTTAACAGATGAATTTAACTGTTAAAATTTCAATGAATTTGCAACACAAAAAGCGTCATTTGCTCTTCATATAAATAAACAAATGCATTATTTTCAATATCGAAGCCATTAATTCAGACCTTATTTGCAAAATAGCACTAACCACTTTATTTTGTATAACGAAAATGCACACCAACGACAAGCAAGACACGAGAAGCAATAGTTTTTTGTATACGAAATTCTATTGCTTCTCGTGTCTTTCTTGTCGTTGGTGAGCATGTTCGTTATACAATATAAAGAGGCAAAAGTGGTTAACTTTTGGAGGAACTGGCAAAGTTAATCCTAATCTCTCACCTTGCACCTCTAACGTAAATGGCAAACTGAAGAATGATTGCTTTTATACAACAAAAATCAACACTTTGTTCTACCTGGTCGAACGACTCATTAACTGAGAAATTTTGAACGAAAATTTGAATAAACCGCAAGCAATACACCGTAAAATCTGGAACGCTATGGATAAAATCGCAGTAGCTTAGCAGCAGCTCACGTGATTTTCATGTGACTGCTGCAGCACTAAATGCTCGCACACATACACAAACGAACAGTATTAAAAATAACGCAAGTTTAACGAGCAAATACGAAGTGAGTAACGACAAGAAACGACATGTCACGAAAATGCACGACAGGAAACGAATTGAGCAACTTAAGCTAGCTTTAGGCGAATTCATGTTCTCATGAAAGCAGAATGAAAGCCATGAAAAGAGACACACCAACTCTGTCTGGAGCTTTTTGGGACAAATGAACAAGCCATGATGTGCAGCTAGTACGCAGCATCCATGCAGAGCTTTTCGCCGTATCAGGTAGCTTGAACTCGGAAGTGAACCGGAGACGACAACAAGCTGTAAGTGATGCATACAGAAAATATGCTCGATGCATTTCAAGTAACTTCATGCAGCTTCATGGGGCACCCGTGATGACGACAACGACAACGACGACGACAGCAACAGCTTCCAAAACATTTCCCCTGCTTGTGGGAAAAAAGCTCTCTCGATGCGCTGGATGAGCAAAAAAATTGTCAAAGGATGCGCGCTGCGAAAAATTCATTTCATGCGCTGCGCTTACGAACGCATCCCCACCCGGAAAATTCATCATAAGCGAACGTGCCGCGGTATAAAAACCCCCGCAGCGAATGAAGTCCTCTCATAAGTCGGAACTATTGCGTCCTGTGTGTGCCTGGCTCAGTGCTGTTGCTCAAGTTGTGGCGGGTACACAGAAAAAAAAACCAATTTTATTACCAAACAAAATTGCGTGCAAGTAAAAAGATGCAAACAAATTAACAGTTGTTAACTAATTAAAATTAATTTTAATGCAAGAAAACTTTGATATAATAACAATAAAAATAATTTAAAAAAGTGCGTGTGCGAAAGAGACAAGCAATAAACTTTGAAAATTTATTGGTGGCTAAAACGTGGCCAAAAGATGTTGAGCTGCAGTGCAATGAGGCGCGTGAAGTACAAGCAAGCAGAACATGGGTGGGGGGTGTGGGGTAGTGGGGGTGTGTAAGCTCTACGGTCTTGAAGTGGTGCTTGGAGCTGAAGCGTTACAAATTTCTTTGTTGTCATTTGACTATTTAGCATGCCACGTAATGTGCAATAGATGGTTACAACAACAAATGTAATTTACAAATAAACAATAAGTACGTGTTAGTGGCTGCCACTGTGCGTGTCCAGGCTTGTGTGCGTGAGCGTATATGTGTGTGTCTGCTACAAAAACATTTGACACTTTCGTGCTGTTTTTGACTTTTTCTTATTTGTTTATTTTTTTTTTTTGGTTTTTTGTCGCAAACGATCGTCACGAAAATTAATTAAACACGCACACATGTTGCCAAAAAACGCTTATACAAATATATATGTATCAATATATACACGTTCACAGATACATTAAGACACACATAGGCTACTGCAGAGACAATCACACAGACAGACAGATAGCAAAATAAACAGATAAATACATGCGTTAATTTATGGTTGCCTCGCACTTATGTTGGTGTTGTTGTTGCTGTTGTAGTTTTTGCGCTTATCAAATAACCGAATCATTTAAACACATTTAGTGCTCTTTTGGGATCCAAGTATTTGTTGTTGTTTGTGCATAAATTTGCATAATTCTAGGCGCTTGCTTGCTTGCTTTTTACCCGCTGATAATGTCCTCGTATTTCACGTTGCTTCGTCGTCGTTGTCACAGCTGACAAAAAAAAAAACCAAAAACAACAATTACACAAACAATTAATTACAATGCATAAATTAAATGTTGTAAGTGTAAACAAAAACACAGCAAATGAGTTTGAATAAACATTGACAGTAATTTTTTGAATTTGTTGTTGTGGCTGCTGCTACTGATGCTGCTGAATAACAAAGTTGATGGTTAAAATCAACAACTAAGCTGTTGCAATTAACACCACAAAGCTTGGTCGTCGTTGGCATGGTAAGCTTTTTGTTTTTATTAAATTAACATAAATAAATTTGTTGAAATTTGTACAAGTGGTTATTTATTTTGACTCAGCTCGCTACGAATTGATAATACTCTCAATATTTCAAAGGGTTTTTTTATGTAAAATATCTCATAATGCTGAAAAGAGGTTGAGATTAAGTGGTTGGAGGAGTAATTTCTGTATGATGAGTTCAGATACAGTTTCTATGCACCAACACATTTTATCTGACTTTGAATCATTTTCATTAAAGTGAATAGTATTTGACTTAACAAAGTGTTTCCACAATTTTTTTTTTGTTATTCAGAACGATAAACTTATTTTATCACAAACATTCACGAAAGATATAAATCAACTTTAAAACTGTTCTTTTAGCGGAATGCTTTTGTTTATATTTGCATAAGTTTGGAAGTTTTATGATGGCAATCCATAATATTTACATTTTCAGACTAACAATAAGTTAAGGTCAAGATCTCCCAATATCACTATAATGGTCTTATAAACGCGTTTTGATAATTTTTTTGAGTTGCACACTGGGGCCGCCCCATATAAGCCGGTGCTCAAAATTCTGAAATCATTTTCTATTCACCAAACTCGCTTTTTCTATACTTTTGCAGCAAATTTTTGAAGACTTAACCCATTGATGACCATGCTTTAACAAATTGGTACCAAATTTTTGTGGTTATAAAGTCTTACGCAAGACTTATTTGACAACAATATTAATAAGCAAATAAAAAAGGATTTAGTCCATTTACTTAACCTATTACTGACCATGAACCGAATTTGATTTTATTTTCATACGAATTTTAAACGAAAAACCAGTTGATAGCCTTGTTTTAGCTTACTAGTGACCAGGATAACACCAATTAAACTCAAAACATGAGGTTTAAAATTTACACTTCAATTTAAAAGATTGAGAAATCGACATTAATTGATTTAAATATTTTTGATGTTGATTAGATTTATCAATGAAAAATAAAATAGTTTTTTTTTTTAAGTTTAAAGAACTAAGGCATGTGCCTTATAAAAACAAGGTTTGGTCTTTGATCTGAAAGGAAAGGGATAGATTTATTTAGAGGAAATTGATTGGAACTATAAAGAACCGTAAAAGACAATTTAAATCGCTTTTAATCGAGGCTAGTGTTATGCCTTAACCTCGGCAAGCATTTCCAGCCCTTAGTTGTTCCTGTCCTCTAATTCCACATTTTCCACAATTTAGTGCTGGATTTGTAGTTTTCCATAATTCTTAAGTGTAGGAAAGAACAGAGAAAGTGAAAAGAACCTTGCCCGAGCCTGCATTTGAACCAGGGACCTCTGGGTTGATAGTCTAGCGCACTCTCCACTAGACTACAAAGGCCAACAAAGTTTAGGTTGCAATAAAGATGCAACAAATTTCATATTTCCATATAAGACATAATAAGTTTTATAGTTTTTTAAAGTTAAGCAAAGTATAGTTTTTTTAATGTTTGAAGAGGTAATTCTAATAGACCACTGATTAAAATGAGGATGAGAAGCCTATAATACTTTTTAAAAATGTTTATTTAAATCATTACGTAACAATTAGTTTCGTACATGGCAAAAATTCAATGATATTTAAATTTATATAAAGTTTTATGTGCGGGACATAAAATATACATCGATTTCGATTTTCGCATTTTCATGATCAGTTTCAGCAAGTGTTGTGTTAAATTTTTGTAGTACACTGTTTTATTGTCTGCAATAAGAAAAAATGAATACATGCAGAAAAATGCATAATTTTAACGACACGTACGGGACACGTACAAATTAAATGCTTACAAAAAGTTTATTTCAGGCTCAATTTTCTTTCTTCTGCATGTAGATGATGATGATGTTTTGCTCTTACTTCACATAAGTTGTATTCAATCTTATAAAAAGAAGAAATACCCGGGATTGGCTTAACATTTTTCCAGGGGTTCAAACTGTCAGTTTCGGATCGAATTTCGCTTTCTGGTATATAAATTATGGTGGTGGAAGTTACTACTTTACTGGCGACTTCTAAAAAATTTTCACTTCAGCTGACTGATTCCATCACAAAGCCACAATCCCATCGGCTCGACTCATCATCTTTTGTTCTACAAGTCTTTTAAAATTGCCGCCTACGCTATCCACCACTCCATTACCATGCGATGTGGCTGAGTATTTCCACGAAAAAGGCTTATTATACTTTAAACTTAAATAATTTAGTAGTTTAACCATGTACTTATTTTTGAACTCTGAAGCAGGTCCATCACTCCAGATAACATTTAGTATGTTTTTATTATCATTTTCAGCAAATATTATGTTATACAGATGATTGATACACACTAAAATTGTGTCCCTGTCCTTATTGTTACAATCTGAACATATAACATATGTTTTGCACTCTCCATCAGGGACGAAAAATGGAAATTTAAAAATGTACCTAATTTCCCAAAAAATATGTACCTTTTTGGGCAAGAATGTACCCAAAATTATGCACCACTTATTTTTAGATTTTATAAAATTTTTTTATTAAAAACTTAAATTTAATATATCAATATACATAACAATAACTATATTATTTTAGTCTTAAAAAGAAGCTGTAAAAAATATATAATTGCATAGTTACAATTTTTAGTGCATGCATTATTTAAAAATATTTAACCAATTAATTGGTTTTCATTTAGGTTATTGTTTGGAAGAGCATATTTGCTTAAATTTTTAGCATCAAAATTGTAGCAGTTGCTTTCGTTGCATCTAATTAAATCTTTCGTTTGAATTAAAGCTGCACAAGTTCTCAATAGTAATTTATCTCTGCATTTTGATTTAATAGTATTTTGAATCGAAAAAATTCGCTCAACACAAGCGGAAGAATGTGGCAGCGAAAGCAAAACCTGAGCAATTCTAAATATATTTGAGAACATTATTAACTCATTCATTTCGTTTTTAATTTGACTTACTTCAATCCAAAACTTTGAAATAGACAAATTTGCAAGTTTAATAATTTCCGAATAATCAGCTAATGTTTTATACTCCGTATTTATTCATTCTGCTTTTTTTTAAATCATCTTCCGGAAATATTTTCAAAAGTGTTGGTAAATACTGATAGTTTTTCCAGAAACCACTTCTTTAGGTGCAAAAGCCGGAAGCGCTTTTGTTATTTCATTTACGAAATCTATCCTTTTTCTCAAATCTTCGCAAAACTTTATATAATATTTTAAAACATTGCCATTGAATTCTAAAGTTTCTGACTCTTTCAGGTTTTGCTCTGTATAGAGTATTTCAACTTCTGTACCACAAAATATATTTGAAACAGGAATTTGGTCTCGTAAGTTTAAAAAATATATAGCTTGCTTCCAAAATCTAGTTGAAACATTAAAAATCTGCTTTCTGGCTTGTACTGTGGCAAAAATGATGATTAATGTCCCGAATCAGCTTCTCCATTTCGTTAGGAAGGTCTAATGCAGCTATCTGCGATGATAAGTTTAAATTCTGACAAACATCGCCGTTGACAAATATTTTTGGGCAAATTTTTTTAGTTGCGCTTGCACACCATTGCGTTTGCCCATCATAACGTTACAGTTGTCTGCAGCAAATCCGAGTAAATATTTTGTTGAAATGTTGTGATTCTTCAGCACTTTCAGAAAACCATTAAAAAGTCCAGCAGAAGAAGAATCTGCAACTGGCGCAAAATCTAAGAACCTGTCTCTGCACTTTTTATTGAAAATCCTAATAACAACCACCAGATTCTGAATCATGGATAAATCTGTACTTTCGTCTATTATGATGGAGTAATACTGCGTATTAGCTGCGTTTGCAATAAATTTACAGTTTTCGAAATTATTTTTGAGTCCTTGACTGTTTTTACGCATTTACTTAAGTGATCCAACGATGCAAAAGCAAGGTTGTGTTCTGCTACAAATAAGCAAAAACCAATCTCCAGCTCTTTTGCCGAATACGATGTTCGCATTTCTTCGCAATTTAGCTGGGCAATATCAGCTTTTTTCTTGGGCATATCTGAATTCGCATGGCGGACAATTTGGCTTAGATTGCCATTGTAATGTTGGACGCGCGACTTTTACTCATACGTGACTTACGCGTCTTACGTTTATTAAAGTTTTACGCGGTTATTTTAATAATACGCGTATATTATTATTGCCAGCGCTTAAGAGCGCTACTGGCCAGTTTAAAAAAAAAAAAATTTCTTTTCGCCGTCACTCGAAAGTGCATTCAGGCGCTTAGAAAAATAAAAGGAGCTGTTGGTTTAAAGCTCAAAACTTTAGTGATTTTATTTTAAGATTTTCTTCGGCTTATAAAGCCAAGTAACAGTATTTCTTAACTTAAAATAAATACAAAATTAAATATAAATATATCTTATTTAATATAATTGTAACTAAATAGAACATTAGTTTATGTAGTCATTTTAGTGTAGTTATGTAGTGTAGCTATGTAAACATAAAGTGCAAGCGAGTAAGAATGTAAACAATAGTTATGTGTTTGTTTTGTTTGTTTGCTACATAAATGTGCTTAGGCTACATTTATAGAAATGTTAGTTTGTAGACTAGATCTTTATGTGCTAATGTTTATAAATAATAATTGTATAGAACAAATGTGTTTAAGTTCGAGTTATAGAAATGTTTAGATTGAAGTACACTACACCATAAATGGGTGCACAACAAATTAAACACTTTTTACCCTGTTTAATGTTTTGGTCTTCTTCCAGCCACGGATACCATTCCTTTCTAAAATGGATGTCGTATTTTTTCTTTTTAGCCGGTGCCTCATTTTCCGCATCTTTATCTGTATTGTTGCTAAAAAAAACCCAAAGTGTCAAAGAACATAATTAAAAAAGCACACTTGTTGAAAGAAATATCTACTTTTTATCGCAATCAGCTTCTTGATTTGCATTAGGTTTGCGGGTGATCCACGTACAAGTAAATATAATAAGTAGCTTATATCTGAGGAATAAGTTTGATAAACTTACTTATCCATCGCTGTAATATCATAAATTCGCCAAAGGAAAACCGCGCAGAGTGAAAGTGTTCTTAAAGCTTTTTTCTTCTTTTTATACGTACTATTAACAATAGTGTGGAATTGAAACAGAATAGAATTGCCAGAACAAATTTTTTGGTCTTAAAACAAGTAGTTGTCAAATTAACTACTTGTTAAATAACAATAAATAACTTTTTTGGCTACTTAGTGGAAAATTCGTTCAACCAAAGGCGGAATGTACCTAAAATGAAGCGATTGTACCTAACGCACCTTTAAGGCCAAAAACGTCGGAAAAAGGTACAAATGTGCCTACAATTTCATCCCTGCTCCCCATACTCATACACCGAAAAGAGCAGCCGTAAATAAGAGCACACTTGACCTCGCCCACAACGCGCTTTGAACTTAATTTTGATATTCAGTCTGAAGTATCCGTACTAATGGGTCATTTTTGTCGTTCTCAAAGGAGCTGTTCTGAATAATTTTTAAATTCACATGACTCAGAAAATCGGCATAGCTCTCTTTGAGTTTTTCAAACAATTCATCTTTACTGGTTTCCTGAAAAATTACTTTAAGTCTTCCATCAGTGTCCTAAGCCCATTCCTTCCATATGACCGGAATTGACGAATCATGCGGTCTGTTAAATTTTTCTAGGCTTGAACAGTTTTAACATATATTTTGCCAACAACTCGAGTTCAAGAATATGTTACAAAAGTTTGACTGCCAAAATATTTCTGAATATGACAACTTCAGAGCTTTTAGTTTAAGTACAAAGTTTTCGTGAATCTTACATTTGCAATGCCTCGCTGGTGTATCTTTAAGCAGAAGGATATTTCAGGACGCAAATCATAAAATTTAGAAAATCCAATTTTAATATCTGGATTTTCCTGTTTAAACACGATTTACACGTTAAGATAATGTTTTTGCAGAGTTTCTTTTTTGCCACTTTTCCATGACGCCATACTATCCTTTACACCAGGGCAAGTATAAAAAACATCAGGTCGAAAAAAAAACTGTTTCACTTCTGCATAATAGTTCTTATCCTCTTGTGGTCTTTCGAAGTTTGTATTCATATTATCGGATAAATTTATTTCAAAATGGTGTGTTAAGCCTTTAAAGACACAGTCTCGTTTTCGAGCTGAAGTTGGTAGATTTCTAGCACATTTGAGCATAGATTTTCCAAAAGTTTGTTGGCACTTATAAGGAAAATCTTATATTGCAGTTTCTGATAACAGCACATTTTGGGTTTTGGCTCGCTCGCGCTGTTTTCGCTTTTTTGAGGTTTATATTCCCTTTTTAATTCATACTCATATTGTCTTTCTTTTGATTTTTCAGCTGCTTTATTCGCTCTTTTTTATTCATTCGAAAATCCCCATTTTCCCTGCTCATCTTCATCCTGTATTTTTTTTGTCTAAGAGAAGAAGATAATTTATTGTTTTCCGACATGATGTTAATGCAAGTTTTATAATAACTTAATTTATATCAAATTTAAAAAAGTTATGTGCGGGACAGATGATCAAAAATGATTTTCACTGGCACTAAAACACTTGCCTTTAAAATTGCCTTTTGAATGATAGATATATATGGAAAACTTGTTAAAAAAACATTGAATTGAATGGACAGTGGATTTATACAAGTAAGTTATAGAAACACAATGAAGACATGTGCTATGTGCGGGAAAACAAAATTATCGAACTTTAACTATAAAAAAAGAGGTTAATACAGACCACAAAAATTTGCTCGAACACAAAAATTTTATATATCATTTCAAGTAAGAAAGTTATACATTGAGGGATATATATAGTTGTACAAAGTCGTATGAATAATTATTGGCTTACTATCCTTTTAAATATTATTTATTTTTGTAAAACTTTTAATCTTTATAACAACTTTTCAAAAAGTGGTAACTCTGCAGGTAAGAAGAAAACTTGTGATATCTTCTGTCTATTCTAGATAGACTTGAGGATTAAAGTAGGCATCTGGATTGGTTTGAAACCACTACGACCATTTTGAAATAGTATTGTTGAATTTTCGATTCTCATGGAATGCTCCTATAGTAAAAAAGTAGTAATAAGTAATAATAACGAAAAGCAAGTAATGTTATAAAGAATGTTATATAGTTATACCGGGTAATGTTAATTTTATGCAATGTTATACCGGGATTAGTTCGGTATTAAAAACTGTAAGAAGTAAATAATTCGAAACGTTTTTAATACAATTTTTTATTATTTATTACTTGAAACTAAAAAATGTACATTAATTCATTTATAAAGCAACAAAAACAAAACGAAAGCCATTAAGGGTATTCACAATTGCGTTGTTTTCAGTGTAGTTAAAAATTCTCGTGGTGCTGATACCACATTTTACCGAGCGGTTTTTATATTTCTTGTTGTTTTACATGAAATCTCAAAAAAACCAAAAGCGTGGTAATTTTAAGTAGCCGATTGATATGTTTAACGAACGTGGTTTTTAAAGTTCCAGATAACTTATCGGCTGTCAGTTTTTTTCTAATTGCGAAAAGGAAGTTATACATTTTCCAAAAAATTCAAAATGCAAGTTATACATTTTTATGCCATATATTAATAAAATTTTTTAACATTGGATAGTTAATTTATTTGAATAGTAACAAAAAGCTAAAGTGTGAGGTTCCCAAACACAAATTGTATTTTAAAGGGTACTCATAATTGTGGCTTTCAACTATAGCAAAAAACCTCAATGCCACGATACCACTAAATTGCGAATACCTTTATTGTTAATAAATTCTATAAATTCTAAAAAATAGCCGTAAGTCCACAAACATTTCGTAATCTATTGTGAAATGTGTCTGCAAATAAGCCAGAAATCTAAAGTATATTGCAACGCAAGATTTTAAATAATAGCCCCTTTTTCTCAATAAACTTAAAAGTGGAAATTTTCACATACGACATTAATTTTCTCAAGCGACGATATGTATATATTTTCGTGCTAACTTGAAATTAAAGTTAAATTTTTAAAATAATTTTTTTAAAAAAGCGCACAGTGCTTTTGGTTCTTAACTAAGATTCTCAATAAGGAAGAATCATATTTAGTTAAAATACTGCCATATTCAAAAGCATTTTGCGTCTGTTCAAATATTACTTTGAAAAAAACATTGCAAAAATAAAGAGGTTAGCTTGGTTTTTTGAAAACTATAAATTGTATCAAACACATAATGCCAAAACAAATACTATAAAAATAGAAATAAACTTAATTTTGGCTAATGCAATAACAAAATCATGAAGTTTTTTACCATATTCTTATAATAAATACTTAAGATGCGCATTTGAATTTCTCAGATTTAAAACAAAAATATTAAAATGTGTCATATTTGAACATGCATATCTTCCGGAAGAAAAAAGCTAGAAGGCTGAAAAGTTACTTTCAAATCTATAGTTAACAGTCCTATTCTGGCAAAGTAACAATTCTTACCCTATGTCTTTATCTTAATATATAAAAGTCAAGAACTCTGCTCCGTGCCCAATATCTCTCAAACTGTTCAGCCTGAAAGTATGCACATCTTAATACATAAAAGGGCAGCATGCCGCTCTGCACGCAGTATTTCTGAAACTGTAATTATTTTTTGACAGTAAAGTACTTTTACAAGACATACTGTTCTCAGAAATGTTCAGCCTGAAAGTATGCAAAGCAAAAATTATTTGATATTTATCAGCGACAATATTGGGTTTTTACAATAGTACATTTTTTATCTAACTACCTCTTTTTTTTTGTCTTCCTTTTATGTACAATTTATGACCAATTTATTGAAATCCTTTTGAGTCGATTTGAGTAGATTGTACAAAAAAATATAATTGTATCAGCCGCAAAACGACACCTGAGTTGCTACGTATGTAAAGATTGCAAGGTCAGTTTGTAAAGTTGTGTAAGAATATGATTGTTTCCAAACTCGACTTTTTGCACTTTTGCACTTAAACTAATTTTTCAACACTGCTTCAGTACGTAAAGCGTTATTTAAAGTTGTACATTTGTATTTTTAAAAAATCAATTGAATAAAAAAATCAAGCTTTAAAAAAAGAATAAAGTGTTTTCGACAAATGGCTCCAAAAAGAAAGTGTGCGGAGTAACTGTCGTAAGACAGGCTTTTATACTAGTTTTTAATGTTTCTATGTGTTTGTTGTAATTGTTTGATTTCAAAACCAAATTTGAATCGCAAAAATAACAAAATTTCATTAAAAAATTTTATTTTTTGAGCTTCAAAATTTGAAATCAAAAAATTACAGCAAACACATAGAAATATCAAAAGTACTGGAAAACAGTTGTTACTTTGCCCGAAAAGGGCTTTTAATGAAAAATATAACTGCGTTTTTTTCCAAGAAAAGCATTTTTTAAAAATTGAATTTTCAAGCACACATGGCCACAGTATTAAAATTTCTTTTGTCTGATTCGAATCAGCGTCTATTAAAATAAAACAAAAATTTTTGCTGCTTTCAAATATTTTTGATTGAAACTTCTTTTAGTGTTGCTTCCGAATCAGCTTCAAATGTTAATGAACACATTCATTTGCTTAAGGCCAGCAATACAAGAAATCAAGGTTCAAAAATAAACATTTCTCATGTGCAAATTATTGAAGTGATTTATTTGAAAATGTGAGAATATGTGTAAAAAACTGAGAAAAATTACAAAAGAATTGTTAAAGAATGGCTTTGTATAGAAAAGGAATATCGTGATTTTTTCGAAATATCGTGTTTTTTATATATTCTAGTAGATTACTCTCAAATAAACCTCTGTTAAAAAAATCAGTGCGCTATGATTGCAAACTTTTAGCCTATTTTATATTAAAACTGCATTTAAAAAGTAGTTATATTCAAAGTTTTTCAAATTTTCTTAATTTTTTGCTGTAAAGAAACAAAAACTTGAGTTAGGCCTTTTCTATATTAAGCCATCGATATATATAATAGAATATATAAAGTGGAACACATTCCAAAAAAATGTTTTTAAGCAAAACTTTAAAGTTTTCATCAAATTATTTTCGTGGAACAAGCAAGGTTTTTTCAGTTTCAGAAAAAAATTGGGGTTTTTCTTAAAACCCTTTATTTTTTAATTCAATTTTTTCTTTATGAAAATACGACTAATGTACAGTAGTGTGTTCCTTATTTTTCAACTTCAAGCTATAAATAACTCCCCCTAAAAATGTTTCTTTAGGTATAAAAGCATGCTCTGCAAAAAGGTTAAAGAATCGGATAACGCGAAGACAGCCCTCAAAGTTGAGGGCAAAGACAGCCCTCATTTATATGGAAAAAAACTAGAATGTTTTAAAAATAAAATAAAAATTATCATAATAAAATTTTTTTAGCCATCTCAATACATTATCAAAATTCGTCAAAATTGGTTAAAAAATTTTAAATCGCTTAAACTTTTTGTCGAGCGCAAACAAACAAATTAGTAAATTTCAAAAATTCCGTAATAAAATTTTTCAATCGTATAATATATAAACGAATTAAATATAAAAATATTTGTTCAACAAGCTATTTTTTTTCTAAATCGGCTAAGAAATGGGAAAACTACAAAACATTTAGTTATATTACGACTTTGACATTCTCATTACTTCACTAACAATACATTAATAAAACGATTTTACTTTAAAAGAGTTTATTTTTCGTCTGGTAAGTTCTTTCGATCGTCTGATACAATTTGCAATATTTATTGTTTTTCGTTCTCATTTTGTGACAAGACTTAATGAAAATCTTCTATAAGCCTCAGTGCTCGTTCTGCCGAATCGTGAGTAACATTTTATTTTTAACAAAATAAAGTTCAAAATTATATATTTGATACATTTTTCTATTCCTGAGGATATTTTGTAAACAATTCGTTGGAATGGAAAATCTTATAAAAAAAATGTTTAAGCTTTTAACATATTTTGTACCAACGGTCGAGATAAACTTTTTTTGTTTATCATACAATAATGAAAATATTAGGCAGTTGATTTTAATTCAGTTTTTTAATGATTTATTTAGTTTGGTGTTTTAGCTTATCGACCGCACGCTTTTATCCCTCATACATCTTTTTAAAGTCTCAACTGGCAGCAGGGTTGCCAACTCTTGGAAGCTCCCCGCCCGGAGCTTTTCTAACATAAATTTTTTTTTCATTTTCTTAAATTAATTATTTTTATATTTATTTTAGAATAAAAATTTAATTTTTTATACGTAAATATAATAAACAATCTTATAATTTATTGTTTTAACAAAAAGTGCATAGCAATTTGTATAATTAAAAGAAAGACTAAATCTGAGTCAATATAACACATTTTAAAAATTTTATTTGAGTTGCGATTTTGAGATTTTAACAAGTTCTTCCTGATCCGGGTGTTGTCAATCAAAATAAAAATTTATTCGTTCTTTATTTATTTATTCTTTTACCAAACGAGTGCTCATTTTGTTTCTTCATACAGACTCAATTATAATAAACGATCAACGAATGCATTCCTTATTGGTATGCCGAACACTTTCATACCAAGTTGTTTAATTTCTAGTTTTTAATTGGTTTTTAAAATTGCTATCCAAATATCAGCTACCGATGAAATGGTTTTCTTTAATGTTGGCAAGGGTTTATTGATATAGTTAACTTTATCAAAAAGTTCGTCAACATTTTATTCAACATTAATAACACTGTGCACCAAAAAAAGCCTTTATTTTTGTAAGTAAGAAACCGACAAATTTTTTCAATTATTTCCGGTTTCCTTATTACGAATCTGGCACCCAAATTTTTCCATCACATCAGGATTTTGAGAAAACCGTGATTCAAGGTCAAAAAATTCTCCTAAGGGAAATCAACTTGAATCGTCAAAACTAAAAGTGGTACGTGATTTTTGAATATGGCAAAGATGTTTGTTATAAGTTGATAAAAAATTGTCTTTCATACTTCTGTCCCCCCATCCCCTTTTTTACCCTTATTTTTACGTTTTTCAAAAATAATTTATTTTAGCATAGATGTATTCTGCAAACCATTGAGAAATGTAATATTACGTGTTGGCAAGAAATCATCCCTATTAAAAAAACTTATAGGATCTTCCAACAACAAAATTACCCTAGATCCACCATATCAAAACAATTTACCTTAAAAGGAAAAATTAATTCTTTTTCCCTTATATGATGTAAACTGTTGAGATATGGACAATAGGAAGAAGCGAATTTAGATTGCTTTCTCGAATTTCACATTCTAAGAGGTCTCAAAAGTTGCATAGGGTTGTCAAGATCTCCCAAAAAATTTTTGGAAAAAATAACATGTCTCCCTCTACCGCAAGACCAAAGTTGTTTTTTTGAGAAAAACAGGTAAAAATATAGATATCAAAATGCTTAGATTTTTGTAAGAAAAACTACATATGCCTTAAAGTAAAAGTAAAAACAGACTTTAACTTAAAAAAATTTTGCCAAACACGATGCCTTTCTTAATTTTTACCCAGAGTGTAAGGTGTTTTTGACCTTGAATCACGCTTTTCTCAAAATCCGGATGTGATGGAAAAAGGTGATTCGTGATAAGGAGTCCGGAAATAATTGAACACATTTGTCGGTTTCTTACTCACGTTTTGGATGTCGCAATGTGTAATTTTCGAGACTTCTTATACACGTTGGAGTGTGAGTTCGTGCTTCACAATATAGTTACATTAAAGGAATTAAACAACCGTTTAATTAGGGAGTCGTTCTAAAACTGATCTTTATTTTTCAAAACATCTTATAGCTGACTTAAACATACATGATCTTTATTTTTCATAACATCTTATAGCTAACTTTAACATACATACATACATATTGTTCTTAGTAAATACTGCAGCTGCATTGTTCTCACGAAAAGTGTCAACTAAGCATTTGACGCTTGCGTGGGAACGATGCACTGAAAAACGGCCAACTGACAAAACGTTAAAAAGTCACGTACGCTGGTCATTTGAGTGGAACAGCAGCTGGACTATACGTTATTATATATAAATAATCTAGAATTTCCATAGAAATTCCTTTTTGAGAGCTTTCCTCAATATTGTTAAATTTTTTTAAAATACACTAAGTTTTTTTTAAAACTCCGACCACATCATTAAGAATAATTTTTTGTTGTCATGCTTTTAAAGCACTTAAATGCATACGGACTTTAGTTTCAAAAAAATGTTCAAAGAAAATAATTGTATATTACATTTTTATATAATTGTAATTTTTTATTAAAAAAAAAATTCTTAAAGTGCGAAAGCCGGAGAAAATCTGTGACGGCCGGAGCCCGGAGATCGACCCTTCAAAACCGGAGTCTCCGGGCCAAATGGTATGAGTTGGCAACCCTGACTGGCAGGCACAAAAATAGTTAAAAAATAGCCTAGTATTAAAGTTATTGTAACTACTTGTATAAAAAAAAATAAAAAGGGTTCTTGATTCAAATAGCGTAAAGTTAAAACAAATTTAAAATGAATGAATAATGAAAATGCCATTAAGAAATTAAAACATTTATGTAGCTTTGTGGCGCCCGTAGCCTAGTGGGTAGAGTGCGTGGCCCCTAAGCTATGGAACTGCGGTAGTCCGGTATCAATTCTCAGTTCAGACAGAATGTTTTTTAATTGAATTGAATTTTCTGTTCGGTCGTCACCTCTTTGAAGACAATGGCAAACCTCAGAGAGTAAAAAATTTCTATGTACATAAAGCTTCTTGAGAACATAAGGTGTTCGAAATCGGCATTAAACTCGTAGGTCCAGTCCTCGATCATTTGTGTTCAAACATTTCATAACACGCACAACACAATTGATCAATAGAAGCTCGGTCAAAGTCCTTTCTAGGGCTGAAATGGTCTATTTATTTTTTTTTATGTAACCTTGTGCAAAATGGTGAAAGGGTAAAGAGCGTTCTTAAGGTTTAAATACTACGGAGTAAAATTTGAATACCATTAACTTTTAAAAAATCAATTTTTGGCATCCAGTTGTCGTCAAAAACTAAATTTTTTCCAGTTAAACACATCTAAAAAAGTAGTAATATAAATACTGCAATTTTCCCATTTTTCAACAGATTTCGATGGTACAAAACTTTAAGGCTTAGTAAGCAATTGAAAAATTAAAAAAAATAAATAAAAAAAAATTAATTAAGTAGATAGTTTAATTGAAAATATTTTCTTTTGATATTAATGTGGAATCTATTCTTAGTGAATTTTTACATGATTCAAATTTTTAATATCAAGTTAGTTTGAAGAAGGCAAAAACAACAACTCTGTGTAGAGTCAATCACACAGCAGACTAGATAGCCTTTTTCGGAAATTGCTACATTTCCTCTTCTACATTTCCTCTTCTAAATTTCCATCTACATTTCCTCTTTTCGCTAAAACTATGTTGCTTTTACTCGACAAATGTGTTGCAGTTTTTCCATATCTGATTTGGACAAACAATAGCTTGTTAAACAAATAATTTTATATAATACTTTTAAATATGTAAGAACTTAATTACGTAATTTATAAAAATTTCTGCCAACAAATTTTATTAATTTCTTTATTTTCGCTAGACAAAAAATTTTGCAGATTTAGAATTTTTTAATCAATTTCGATGAATGATGTCTCGTTAGAAACTTTATTGTATGCTTACTATGATAACGTATTGAGTTCATTAAAAAATAATTTAATTATGATTATTTTTAATTGTTTTTGAAAAAAAAATTTTTACCCATATAAATAGTATGGTCCAACTTTGGGGGCTGAGCGCCTCGCCTTCCTGCTATCCGATTCTTAAAATTTTTTGCAGAACATGTTTTAATAACTAAAGGCACATTTCTAGGGAGATTTATGGTTCATATCTCAAAATAAAATTTCCTCCCTACAGCTAAGGAACACACTAATGTACATTAGGCTGGGCCGATATTTTTTTTTTTAATTTCAAAACACAAGGGGTGCCAAAAGTTGCGTAATTTTGCGCTGCTTTAGAATAAATTTTATTTTTTTGAAATGCATATAACTTTTGGCACTCTACCAGCGCTTTTGTGACTGCAAGCTTTTCGATCTGTATCAGATATTTTCTATAATTATGATATAAAAAGAGACCTTGGACAGATAGAGGTATTCAGTGTTTTTTAAACAGTAACTGAACCATATATCTCAAATTTATAGAAGTTTTATTTTGAACTATGACCTCCAGTTGTTTGTTATCGAGTTACAAAATTCAAATGCACCCAAAAAAAAAAAAAAAAATCATAAAGAAAATTTGATTTTTGCCTGCATATGAACCAAGCGATCGTGGGTAAATTATTTTTGAGTTTAAAAAATTATCTGTATAAAATTTAACTAAATTCTGTCGCAATTTTGTCGCAATAATTAATTGACGCATTCTTAAGCTGCATTTACACAAGGCGTGTTGCAAGTTGTATGTGTTTCCTGATTTTATAATACCTTAAAACAATTGGCGGTGGAGTTACCTCAAGCTCATGCCATTGTACCAGATCGATATAATTGTCAGCACTAAAGTTGACAGATGGTAGCTTAAAAATTCTTATTGATGTTGAAACAGGAGTCCTTGCTTTAATAATGCGCTTGACAGAAAGTAAACGCACTTGAATCCTTGGGTCATACAACATTGTCAGCAATAAATTTTCTGGATGCAAAACAAATGCATTTCTTTGCACTGCTGGGAAAATTCAATCAAAGAAAACATGTGGTATGCTGCACCTTTTCAAGTTGGTTTAGTTTTATTTTTAAACCATAGAGGTGCATAAACTTGCATAACATACTCCACCAATCTTTCAATTTTCTGAAGGCTGACTTGTGCTTATGTAAGCCCTTAAAATGCGATTAGCAGTTGTAAACCATCTTGAATATGCTAACTTTCTTGCTTGTCTGTTTGCTAACTCTGGTGAGCAAATACCGAAAGATACTGCCTTACAGATATCAAAAAGATACTTTTGATCGGTACTTAGGCCTTTCAAAATCTAATTTTCCAATTTTGGCAGACTTCCTGAAACTGGAGTATATATAGTAATGGGATTTTTTTCGCACTCAGCTAAGGATTTTCCTAATGGATCGAAATATACGCGAGAGCCTAATGTGGTGCCATCAAGAGCTTTGAAAATATGACTCAAGGTAATGCGTCAGTATGCAGAAGACAAATAGCCCACAGCAATAGTTGACCTAGTTGTTTCTCAATACACTGTATTACACCACCTTTCCAGCTTATGTTTCTTGCAGTGCCGTCACAACCAATACACTCTTTTTGTTACAAGCTGCATTTTTCTGTTTTTTTTTTTAGATTTGGAGGCACGAAATGTACCCTAGTTTGTGCCTTAATATAAAATGGAAATCGATCTCAAGATTTGATATGATATGAAAAATATATAAGTACTTTTTGTAAAAGACTCATGCAATATGCTTTATTTAAGTATTTTTATTTTGTAGAAACCTGTGAAGTAAAAGTCTTTTTTAAATATTAAACAATTGACAGTTAAGAAAATTACTTACATCTTGAATTTAATTTTGTGCTTAATATTTTTGCAAACCTAATGAATCGGGTGCATTTTTGTGGATTTTAGATTTGAAAAATTGGCTCTTTACTCTTGCGAAATGCTCTTTATGTTGAACGGTTCATTTACACAGTACAACATTTTTTAGTTCATTGATTGCCAACTCAATTCTGAGAACTGTATGTGAAATTAGACCCAAAAAGAAGAATTTCTGCATCATTCGTTTTGTCTTCTTACCTGCCAAAATATTTTTAATATCGATTTGAAGTTAGTAACTATCGACACCTTTTTTATGATTCTGAGAATTTTATTTTCAATAAGTTTTTATAAATAAATTTTTTTTTTGCATTATAATTTTTTTATTTTTATTTTTATTTTTATTTTCATTTTAAGGGTGATGGCTAATGCTACCAACTCATGTTATTAAAAAATAAGTATATTTGCTACTTAGAACACTGAAAAGTAAGTATTTGTAAGTATAATTTTTAAAAATAAGTATAAGTAAGTATATCACCTTAGAAAAAAAATTTTAATATTTTCTTGATATTATTTACTAATATAAGAACCAATAGAACCCACAATATTCCGTAAGTCTTGTCACGCCCTCTTTTTGTTCTTTTCGAAAAGTTTTGTGTAGGCAATCTAACTAAAACAAAAATTCTTCAGATAAAAAAAATTAATTTTATATATTTGCAGTTCATATACCCAGTGAACCAAAACTATCTTTTTTATAATTCATTTATAAAGTTTTTCGGGTAGTAAAATTCATTTTCGACACTCATAAATTAACCCTTTTGGACTCATTCGTCGGACTAAAATTCCTCTCAAAAGCGAACCTTTTTTTCATCAACCTAAAAGAATCATCAACTGTCATTTTTTTTGTTCGAAAACGAGTTGAAAAAAGCTATTGAAAAGTTATTTTTAGGCACTTATACATTAACAATTTTTAACTTTAACTCATTCGCCGGACAGAATTGTCTTTCAAAAACGAACCTTTTTTCGAAAATGAGTTAAAAAACGAACTATAGAAATGCACTTTTTAATAATTAACATTTTGTTATGGAATAAATTTTCACGAATTTAATCTTCTCTATCAAGAACATTGATCACACAAATTAAAAAAAAAAACAAAAAGTTACAAAAAAAAAATTTCCCGAAAACGTACTCAAAACTATCACTTTACGCAAAACATTCGTATATGGTCCTATGTTGCTTGGGAGATTTCCGGATCGGGCATGAAAATTTATTAAAAAAAGGGGCGATAGGGGTGCACTTTACCCTATCACATCTTCAATTTTGTGAACTTTTCTTTAGGAATTTTTTTTCAAAAATTTTTGTATAAAACTGATGCCAGATTCAACTTAAATCCGGTCTCACATTGATACGTTTTAATACAAAAATTTATCGTTTTTTGTTTTTTAGATCCCCCTAGGTGGCGCTCTGGTCGATTTTTAAAAAAAAATTGTATTTATAAACCTATAAAAATCGACCACAGCGCCACCTAAGGGATCTAAAAAAAAAATTTCGGAGGACCACACAAACACATGTGAATACATATAAGGTGGATAGCTTTTGTAGTTCAGCCGTGATGGTCAAAAACCTTGAATTTATTGTATTGTTCTATAGTATTGCTCTATCTGTTCTAAATGTTTATATACAAACATTTTTAGAAAAAAATTCCTAAAGAAAAAATTCACAAAATTGAAGATGTGATAGGGTAAAATGCACCCTTATGGCCCCTATCGCCCAGGCTCCTATCGACCCAGCCTAAAATGTATGCAGAGATCAAAGCAAAGTTATCATTATTCGCAATCACTGTCACTAAATTGTCGTGCTATATTAACTGGTTTGTTTTCTTTTTGCTTGGATTCGTATTTGTCTTGGCTGGAAATGTTGTTTAATATATCAAGTCTTGTCTTTAAAAGTTTGTTAAATTCGATACAGCTGTATTCAATATTATTTTTTGCAAATAAAATTGACTCCAGTGTCTGTATTTTTAACGCTGTTGACTCCAATTTACAAATTTTTATGGTTTTGGAAGCAAAAGTTCAACCAGAGCTGAAAAGTAAGCATGAATAAGTATAAATCTTAAAAGTAAGTATACTTATAAGCATGGAATTTTAGTAAGTATATGAAGCTGAAAATAAGTATGATACTTACAAAGTAAGTATAGTTGGTAACATTAGTGATGGCTATAACTGATTTTTGAAATTCATACCTTTACTCAATTGCGAATAAAAGCGAAACGCGTGCATCGATTTTCATGATCTTTGTCTCATTTTGCTTATAGGTTATGTGACTTTGCGAAAAAGTAACTAGACTTGAAACTTATTTCCGTTTTGTATTTTTTACGAGTTTAAAAAAAAAATATTTTTTTTCTTCATGCGCTTATTTTTAACTTGGAAACTGTTGCTTTTATAGGAAAACAATATAAAAACAGATTAAGGGAATTGTAATTCTTAATTTTTTAAAATTTATTTCAACTAAATCGGGCTAGTGGTTGTCGAGCTATGTCAAACAACAGGGCCTAAAACGTGATAAATTCCCCTATACGATAGTACTAAC
This sequence comes from Dichetophora obliterata, assembly GCA_963920525.1. Lineage (NCBI taxonomy): Eukaryota > Metazoa > Arthropoda > Insecta > Diptera > Sciomyzidae > Dichetophora > Dichetophora obliterata. The sequence continues at coordinate 10,707,943 of OY986437.1, forward strand.
TTCAAATCGATATTACAAATATTTTGGCAGGTAAGAAGACAGAACGAATGATGCAGAAATTCTTCTTTTTGGGTCTTATTTCACATACAGTTCTCAGAATTGAGTTGGCAAATCATGTGTTGTACTGTGTTATGAGTAGATTCCTACTGGTCAGACTCTGAGGCAAATGAAGTTAAGGTTTTCCTCCAAAAGTTAGGGGGCTCGCTGCTCCTTTGTTAGAAGAAAATGTTAGGTTATGCAATGAATTCATTTATCACTTGGTTTTTTCACCTAAAAAAAAATAAAAGCGTCAAGAAAAATTAAAAAAACACAAATTCCAACAACTACTTTGACATCTAGCTTATATTTTTCCAAAATGAGCCTACCCTGTGTACAGTTGAAACAGCAACTTGCAACTCGCCTTGTGTAAATACGGCTTAAGAATGCGTCAATTAACTATTGCGATAAACTCCCTTCTAAAGAAGAATCCTCTAGAATTTAGTTAAATTTTATACAGATAATTTTTTAAACTCATAAATAATTTACTCACGAGCGCTTAGTTCCTACATATGCAAAAATCATATTTTTTATGATTTTTTTTTAGTAGATTTGAATTTTAGTACACGATAATAAAAAACTCGTGGTCATAGTTCAAAATATGACTTCTATAATTGGAGACATAACGTTCAGCTACTGTTTAAAAAACACTGCATACCTCTATTTGTCCAAGGTCTTTTTTATAGCATATTTAAAGAAAATATCTGACACAAATTGAAAAAATTGCAGTCACAAAAGCTCTGGTAGAGGGCCAAAAGTTATATGCATTTCAAAAAAGGAAAATTTATTCTAAATCAGCGCGAAACTACGCAACTTTTGACACCTTTTGCGTATTGTAATTCCAAAATAAAAAAATATCGGCCCAGCCTAATGTACATATTTGATTGCAATAAGTTCATATAATTTGCTTAATATTTCTTTTAAAAAAAATTGCAAATAAATCCTTGAAAAAAAATGGCAATACTAGAAAAAAATTTTTAAATTGAGAGTTGCATGCATGAGTTATAGTTTGAACTCTTCGTTCATGAAACTTAAGTTATAATATGATTTCTTCTATTTCAATCAATAAATAAATATATTATATAGCAATATCATACATCGCAGCAGTTACTTTGGAGCCAATTGGAAAAACCAACTAGTTAATTTCTAGCGCAATTTGTATTTGCTATGAAATAGCACAAAAAACTTTCAGCGTAGAACAGTTCACTCTGATTTTATTTTGTTTTCTTGTCAAAATGTTTACTGACAACCATAAATTAAATCTGAACACGTGTTGTGGCAATTTTTTAATTTTCAAATTGTTTGAGGAAAACCAATTTGAGGCATTAAAAAACTTACTTTTTCAAAATACCAACAACATTTTTTTTCAGTATACTTGTAAACTAAACATGTAAAGCAAATATTTTCCACTTTAGTTTAATCGATTATTTATTACTTTAAAGAAGCAAAACTGCACTTTTTCAACTTTAACCCTTATACGCCATAGCAGAAATATACATTAACTTTGCCTTGCACACAACCTAGTACCCAGAGGCTGTATCCTTTAAAACTATGATAAAGTGGAATTTTAGCAAAATCTCTTTGCTAAACCCTTACTCGTGTTAAACTCGTGTCGAAGCTGTACCACGCGGTGAGTTCGGAGTAAGATGTCAGACAAAATACCTAAGCGACTACAAAGAATGCGGGTTTCTGTCGCATTCAGTCGGGAGTGTCGCATGAAATATCCGCATATCACTGCTTGCGGATGTGTATGAGTGTAAATATTAATATTTTCTGCTCCTTGCTGCTGCATCTTCTTCATCTATACCATCGTCACATACTCTTTACGCTTAATTCAACCATTTTGCATTTGGTTTTGGTAATTTTTTTTTTCTAAATCACATATTTTTTTTATTTCAGTTCTACTTTTTCTACTTATTCACATTTTCCATTTAATTGGAATTTAAAGTGCTGCACAAGAATTTGTAGCACACAAACTCGGGCTTTTACTTCCACCATTCTCTTTTGAAGTTATTCACCTTTTTTGCCTTTTCCCTTCTTCACTGATTCATATAACTTTTTTCTCGAGTGTTGCCATTTGTTTGGAAATGCTAAAAATAATTTTTCACTTTTAAGAAAGAATTTTTAATGGCATTTTTATGGCTGGTTTGTGCAGAGAAGTGATTTTATTTTCTAACTTTGGATAGTTTTTGCTGTTACATGTATGTTTTTGTAAGAAAGTTCATTTGCACGAAAATGAATGCTATGGTTTTTCTGCTCATTAAAAGTTTGTTACGAGCGAAACTTGTAATTAATAAAAATCGGGTTTTTTTCGGTTTTTCCATTGTTATGGAAATAAAAATAGCCAAAAATTTTTCTCGTTTTTATTTATTGATGTTCTTCGTCTTGCGGTAATCTTAAGTTATACAGATATCTTTGGTTAGTAAACTATTTGAATTCAATTTAATATAACAGAAAGTCTTTAAAATAATAACCTAGAAAGGGAAGATAGATGATAGTTTTAGCAAAAGTTGGAAAAATTCATAATTTTATTTTTAAAAACATTTATCATTTCTGGATTAAAATAAACTAATAATAAGAGAATTGCTTGGAGTAATAACTTTTTCTGCATGTTTGCATAAAATGATTTAAAATGTACTGAGTAATTGGGCTCTCATAACTTATTCCTATTAAAACTAGACCCAAAATTTTTAAATTGAATACAGTTACACCCGTAAAAGTTTTAGTTTTCATATTGCAACCATCAATAAAGCTATAATTTTTAATAGTTGTCCAGTAAACACACAAAAAAATTGTGAAAAATAGCTAAATCCCAAATTTTGAGGTAATAGTCTCCAGGGCCTCTCTATCTCGGAAGCAAAAGAGAACTTTTTACAAAATCGGGATTCAAAGTATATTAATAATGAAAAAATAGTAACTGTATTACAGCTTTATTATTTTTTAAACAAAGAGATAATTATTTTGCTTTAATCAAGCAAACGTTTAGCTTAAAAGCCAATGGGCAAAACTTTGCTCAATCACGGTGTGATTTTAGAAAAAGATTGCTTAATTGAAATCACTTCTATGTTTTTAGGACAAAGCAAAATTTTATTAAATTCAAGCAAATATTTGCTTAGTTATTTCAAACTCAAATAGCAAATTTTAACTAAACTCAAGCAAATTTATGCTAAGTTATTATATAGCTCAAATAGCAAATTTTTACTAGATTCAAGTAAATTTCTGTTAAACACACGAGCACACGTTTATACTTAATGAAGAAAACTAGGCGACGATTAGTTAACAACTGCGATGGTCGAATGGATAAGCCCATGCACTTACACTCACGCGGCCGAGGTTCAAATCTCCGGATAAAAGTAATTTTTCAATTTTATTTAATGTTAATCATTATTTCACTGGTTTATCAATCATTATTTCAGAAAATACTAATAAAAATTTGCTATATCAATTTATAATAACTTAGCAAATATGTGCTTGATTTAAGTAGAAATTTGCTTTTGCAGTTTATTATAACTTAGCAAAATTTTGATATAATTCAAGCAAAAAAAAGTTATAAAATGGCAAAGCTAATTTCGATTAGTTTTTACTGAAATCTAGCATAATTTTGAAGTGGCTGAGATTCAAGCGCAAGTTTTGCTTAACCACAATAAAAATTTAGCAAACATTTTTCTCTGTAAAGCAACGAATATATAACATAAATAATTTTATTTAATAGAAAGAGTCGTTAAAGTGTTTAATTGGCTGTCTCTTTTATTTTATTTGTTTTTATTTTGCATGCATTAAATAAAAAAATCTATTATATCTGAAACATGTATCCTCCAAGCTTAGAGCCCAAAAAGAAGAAAAGTTTCCAAGAAGTCACCAAAGTGATATGCTCAAAAGTTTTTGAAAAGGCAAAGAAAACTTTAAAGTTGTTTTTCTTATAATGCTAGTTTTTTTTGCGTCAGGGAACTTTGTTAATGTCGTATGATAAAATGGCCGATTAGAAATTCTTGCGAATTGGTTCGAAAAAGTGCCAAATCAAATAAGGCTAAGACAGTGGGTTGGTTACAGCTAAGCCACTTAAGACTTTATCACTTAACTCAAACTTACTTCATCTAACTAAATAGCTCACAATTAAAATCATGTAAAAATTCAAAGAATTGATCAAAATTTATTATCAAATTAACATTTATTTTTGTTTTTAGATTAAATTATTTATGTTTTGTAAACAAAAACTAACAAAAGATCTCAAGGAAATTCTTTGGTGATATTAGGTAAAAATATACAGAAAAAAACTTTTTAAAAACGTATTCATTATTTCTTAAAATCGTGAATTTATTTTCTTGGAGGTTAATCCCTATCCGTTTGACAAATCTATCCAATAGGTGGGGTGGATTCACTATTTTGGAAATCTTTGGAGATCATCAAAAAATAAATAATCATCAAGAAATTTTTTAGAAAATTTATTTATAAAAATGATAAATCAAAGCTAATACATGCAACTTTACTAATTTTTATATTTTTTTTTTTAAATTTGCATCTAGTTCTAGTAAAAGAGTTTCCAAAGTTATGGAGAGCGTAATAAACTTCAACGTTGTGAACTATCTAGAGTACAACCAACTGCTCAGTGACCGTCAATATGGTTTCCGTAGGGCTCGCTCTACTGGTGATCTTATGGCGTTCTTAACCGAAGAATGGAATAAATGCGTTCACTTTTTCGGCGAGAGCAGGGTTGTTGCTCTGGATATTTCAAAAGCGTTCGACCGAGTATGGCATAAAGCGCTCGTGTCAAAACTTGCTGCATATGGTTTTGGTAGTAATTTTGCTCGATGGATCACGAGTTTTCTCATGGACAGAACGATTCGAGTCGTAGTTGACGGTATTTCGTCCGAGAAGCACGCCATCAACGCAGGAGTACCGCAGGGTTCAGTTCTATCGCCAACCTTGTTTCTGGTTTTTATCAACGACCTTCTGTCGTTGACGCATAACCCAATTCATTCGTTTTCGGACGACAGCAGCATTTGTCATTCATATTCATTCAAAAAACGCCCAAGCTCTATGGAGATTGAGAGAAAAAGGCAAACTATGAATGACACACTTCTTAATGATCTACAAAAAATCTCCGAGTGGGGTCTTGCTAATAGAGTAGAGTTCAATGCAAGCAAGACCCAGTGTTGTCTGTTAACCCACAAGCGGATGGATTGTCCCTTAGCTCCCCTCAATATGAATGGTGTGGATCTTGTGGAATCAGCCGCTCTTGACGTTCTGGGCATATCGATCCAATGTGATCTTCGTTGGAATGATCATATTTTCGATGTGTCGAAAGAAGCGGGCAAGTGCCTAAGTTTTCTAAAACGGTGCAAAAAATATTTCACTTCAGCTGATCTTCGCATGATCTACACCTCATATATAAGGCCGAAAATGGAGTACAATTCGCACATTTGGGCAGGGGCTTCAAGATCTTATTTGGAGCTTCTGGACCGAATTCAACGTCGTGCGATATATTTGATAGGAGATGAAAGTATTTCATCCTCTCTCAACTCTCTTGAGCATCGACGTAATGTAGGTTGCCTAAGCCTTCTGTATAGGTATTACCATGGGAAGTGTTCAAGGGAGATACATGGCCTGACGCCACCAGCTCGTGTGTTTCCCAGGTCCACTCGGGCAGCTGTCCAAGCCCACCCCTTTACCATTGCATCGATGCCTAATAGAACCTCGCATTACCGCGATAATTCGTTCTTTAGTCGCGCGGTTAAGTTGTGGAATAGTCTCCCTGCGAGCGTGTTTCCCGGCAGTTTTGAGCTGTGCAAATTCAAAACAAATCTTCACCGACACTACTCCATCTATCCACCCTCCAACTAACTATCACCCATCTTCCGAATCAACACAATGCTTACGCATTTATAGGGGGCATCCCCTGAGCGTTGGTTCAGTCTAAAAAAAAAAAAAAAAAAAAAAAATAATTTGAGGAAAAATTTGTGTATAGAAAGAAATGAAACTCAGGGTTATTTTGTTGTAATAAAAAAAGAAATATTTATGTCAATGACTCTTTAAACGGACTTACTAGGCTCAGCTTAGGCTGCAGTCAAGAAGCAATTAAATTTTAAGTATGTTTGGATTGGTAATGATAAGGTACTAATGCGTGAACGGGAAGGTAAAAACGTTTGTGTTATTAAATTTCATGAGGATCTTAAATATCGTACGTTATTCATTATGTCTGTTGACCAGTTAGATACGAACACAAACCTTTTCAATATCACATATGCAAATTGTAAAACAACTTGCTTTGATAGCATTGCTTACAACAATGCTAAAAGTAACTACTGGTTTTTATGTAATCCAATCATTGAAACATGTATATATGACGAAGAAATCACCCTGTATGATATTCCAGGCTATACAGTTTTTGCAAACTGCAATCTGCAGTATGCAGCAGGAGGTAAGGCTTTTGTCTCCAAAGATATTAACTGTAATTTTGAACAGACTTCAAAAAGGAAGAGGTTGGTTGGTTTTTTCTTTCTTTAAATGTATGTACATTGATAACTCCTAAAGTACTTTCCCGATTGCCACAATTTTTTGTCAACAGATAAAGATATCAGACGTGGAGGTGCTTGTCTAAAAAGTGGGCGGTATTAGACACAGGGGCGTGGCAATATAAGAAAACCTTTGTATATCGAATAGTATTAACACTAGAGTACAGAAATTTAGTACAGGGGTAGGCACAATTATTAAAAGTTATGTTCAAAAAAGTGGGCGTTATTCGATAAAGGCACGCCATTTAGGCACGTAATATTAGCAAAACGCTGTAACTCGAATAATATTGACAATAGGGTATTGAAATTAGGTACAGGGGTAGGCATAATTATCATTATTTTTTATTTTCTATTTTTTCAGTTAATATTGACACTAAGGAACTGGAAATTGGTACAAGGGTTGGAACAATTATCACAAATTACGGTCAAAAAAGTGGACGTTGTTCGACAAAGGCGCGGCAATATTAGAAAAACGCCGCAACGCGAATAATATTGACACTAGGATACTGAAATTAAGTACAGGGCATAATTATGAAAATTTACGGTCAAGAAAGTGGGCGTTATTGGACAAAAGAGCGTGGAAATATAAGAACAATACTGTTTCTCAGTTAATGTTGACACTAGAGTATGAAAATTTATTACAAGAATGGGAAAAATTGGTATCATAATCTCTAAAAAGGAAGAAATAAAAACTTTTTAACAACAAAAAAAAAAAACCAACTTCAAAACCACTAAAAAGTAAAAAATTATTTAAAATTACTTTTCACGTTAATCTTTGGTCAAATTTGTTAATTTATTTTTATATATTATTAAGTTGGAAATCTTATTACTATAAATTTTTTTTTTTTGTATTATCATAAATATATTAATTTCTCCATGAATATAAAACCTTTAAAGTCGGCGCTTGTGTAACCAGACTTTTATAAAATAAACGCTGCGGCTTTTAAGGTTTTATATTCATGGGGAAATTAATATATATATGATAATACAAAATAGAAAAAATTTATAGCAATAAGATTTCCAATTTAATAATATATATAAATTAATTAACAGATTCGACCAAGAATTAATGTAATTTGAAATAGTTTTTTACTTTGTAGTGGTTTTGAAGTTGGTTTTTTGTTTTGTTAAAAAGGTTTTTTAATACAAAAGGACTAATCTGCACAATTTTTCGGAGATATTCAAAAAAATTTTAACAAATTTGCGTTAGACTACAATGACAGGGCAAAAAAGAGAAGGAAATGCATTGAAAAGCGTAGAAGTAGATTATGCATCATCAACGGAGGAAGTTATTGGACAAATAACAGGTGCTTTTATAATCGAATGAAATTCTCTTAGAATATAAATAAATTTTAATGCAGATTTGGACGATAACGCGGCAATGGGCCTTATCCGCAGAAGATAGAGAAATCATGACTCTAATTTGCATGCTGCTCCATTACCAAGAATTGAAGTCTGTAATTTTATTAGAATATAAATATTTTTATGATAATATTAAAAAAAAAAATTAAAACAATTAAATTAATACACCAATATCATTCTTTAGTGTTACTTTGATATTTTTCTCTTGTTTTAAAAGTAATTAAATTAATACACCAATATCATTCTTTAATGTTATTTTGATATTTTTCTCCTGTTTTTGTTAATATTGTTATCAACAAACTATTCTTAAAATCTGAATAAAATCGTCACTGAATTCACGAAGAACTTACTTTTCTTATTGAATAAAAAGACTTATCTACTGATTTCATTAAAAAAAAATGCTTGAATTTAAAAAAAAAAATCTATCTACACTTAAACGATAAGTACGATATTTCAAAGATTTAAAGATTTTTTGCTCTACTGAAAGTAGTTTTTTGTAGATAATTCATAATGAATAAAAGCTCTCGATATATAGAAATAAATTTGCATCTTAAAGTAGAAAATAATATTAATCTTAACGAAATTTATGCGAGACACGCTGGCAAAACCACCCCATTTGCACTGTCGTGATTGCGCTTCAGGAGCGGACACTCTCACAAGATTTTATTTTTTTCTAACTTTTTGATCAATTATAAATACAAAATATTGCTTTATTGACTAACAAAAATTTGTCGGAATTACATAAAAAAACTTTGCTTACACTCGATGAGTAAGAACGTGCTAAACTGATGTAGTTAGTATATTTAAATATTTTTTAGCCCTCCACAAAACACAAAAACACGTCTATTCGTCATCACATGAAAAGCTAAACTATCAAAGTTGAGTGGATGAGAGATCGTCGATAAATGCACATATTAACCATTATTTTTATTAGAAAGCTATCTTAACCGTATTCCTCCGTTAGTATAGGACTAGTTAGCATAATTTTAATATATTTCCAATTTTTATATATTTCTAAAACCGTTCAGTTTTAGTATTCAAGCTTACATGCCTTTCATTTTATGCTAAGTGTGAACCGAAATCATGCTCCTTGTAGTATCTCAATAATAATTTTTTTTAAAAATATTAAAAAAAATTCAATTCCTCATCTACACCGTTACATGGAATTATGAAGTTTTTTCAACGTAGGACTACGGTAAAATTCTGTGTTAAGGGGTGGGGGGGGGGGGTGGAAAATGTGCTCCTGTGGTGAAACCACCCGATTCTACTTTATAAGACTAACCGCCTAAGAGTCTGAACAGAATCAAAAATCGTTGCGGCCGACGATTCGTTGTTGTTGGAAAATACATACAAAATGTAGAAAAAACCGCAGCTCGTTTTCTGCAACGATAAATCGCAGACTTAGAAACTATTCTATTTCAATCGTCAGTTTTTTGATTTTCGAATAATTTTTGATTCTGTTCAGGCTCTAATGTTGTAAATCAAAAACGCAAGCCAACGACAAGTAAGACAGGAGAAGCAATACTTCCTTCTATACGAAATTCTATTGCTTCTCGTGTTTTGCTTGTGTTAGGTTTGCGTTTTCGATTTACAAAATTAGGCAGGTAGACTATGCAATAGAACACTGTTTTACAGAATGTTTTTTTACAAAACAATAGTGATGTTTTCATTTTCATATTGAAAATGTTGTTGTTGTTTCTTTGGAAAAATTCGTTAGAGCAATTAATTGTTCTAACCTGACCTAAAGCTCAATAAATGATTTTAAACTATCAAACAACTAGAATTTGTATTTAAAATCAAGTATGATTTAAGCTATCAAACATTTAGAATTTGTATTTAAGTCATAGAAAATCAACATAATAAATAATAATAAACAAGGTCATATAGAAAATTTTCAAATTTTTACTATAGTTTTACAGAAATTCGAATTTGTAATATTTGTACTTTTCAACAGAAATTACAAGAAATTTTATTGGATAGAGTTCCAATTCCTTTTTTATTTGTTATTTTACTAAAATATCAATATGATATCTAATGATTTTTTAAATTTCTTTATATAAAATGTAATAGTTTCTGCTTTCCATCGCAAAGTAAACATTTACACCCAAAAAAAAAAATGTTGTTACATTAAAAAAATTTGTGTGCCTATTTTGAAAAATCTTTTATTTTTGACTCCAAAAAGATAGCTTTTTTATGCAACAAGATATGTGTTGTTAAATACAAAAAGAGAGAAAGAGCAAGCATTGTCAAACAAAGAAATCCCGTTCTTATTAACAGTTTATGTTTCTGTTACTATTTACTGTTTTATTTACTGTTTTGTAGATAGATAGACAGTTTTGTAAATAGTTAAACAAAACATAAATATTTTTTTGACAATAGGGAGAAAAATTACAATTAGAAAAAGTGTAATACAATGACTGACAACATTGTTTTCATATGAAAGATGCTTTCTTAATTAATACAAATTAAGTATACAAAGAATATAACGAGAAGCATATCTTTATAATAACAAGCATGTTGTAACTCAGAGAAATGGCAAATCTTTATATTAAAGACATTTTTTTTACTATCAAGAGTCAGGTAATATAAACGAAAATTTTTAAAAGAAATTTAACAATGCTGCTCTTTTAGATAATACAACAATAGGGGTATTCAATTCAATGCTGAAATTTCAGAAATGGGAAATTTCCGACGAGTTGAAGTGAGCGACCGTTTGTAATGTTTGGTTTTTTTCACATGCATCTGTCAATCTTAAAATTGCCATCGCTTCATTTCGTTGGTGCGCTTGTTAGCTAGCAAAACAAATAATTTTGTTCATATTTTGTTTAAAACTTGTGCTTTCTGTCTTTTAATTAAAAATAATGCCAAAAAAAGTAGCAAGACTGAATTACATGAGTTTCTTTTGGAAGAAAGACCATACCAGAAGTTGTACTCCTAGAAGAAACTGGTTTGTTCAACTTAGACCGGTGAAAACCTTAATTCATTAATTTTTTATTTTGACAATTCTGTAAATGAAATTGATGATGTTATGGATGAATTTTGCACTTCCTTCATCGCAATAGAGGCATATCGATATGCAATACCTTTTAACTTGGGATCCGTCGCTAAAAGCATGGACATTCTATGTAACGTTATACCCAATCTAGACGAGCAGCGATTTCGACAAATCGTGCGAATGAATTGGAATACATTCGACTATATTTGTCATATGATTGAGAATGATCCAGTGTTCCATGGCTAAAACTCTTGGAAGCAATTTCCAGTTGAAGTGCAGCTAGCCATTGTTTTGTGGAGAAGGTGCCTCCATTTGCAAAGTATCAAAACTTTTCGGTGTTGGCGATGGTGGGACTCTTGCTAAGATAACGAAGAGAGTATTTAAGGCGTTATGTAACAATGCGAAATTTTTTTTTAATTGGCCTGACTCTAATCGTAGAAAGGTGATTATAAGTCAAACTTACAATGAACTCCCATATTGCTTGGGTTATGTAGACGGAACAGAGATACGTTTAGCTGAAAAGCCTACTATAGACCCTGAGTCATATTATTCCCGTAAACAGCAGTATTCGTTAAAGATGCAGGATGTTTGTGATCATGATATGAAAATCATGCATACTGTCATAGGGTATCCAGGAAGCGTGCATGATAGCAGAATTTTTAAAAACTCCTCTTTGTTTACAAAGAAGACCCACTACTTTTCAGAAAATGAGTATATAGTCGGAGACAGCGCATATAAGCTTTCAACCACGGTGATAACACCGTATAGATCTAACGGGAGCCAAGGCACCTTAAGTGAAAGAAATGAATTTAATTGTTCTCTAAGCAAATATCGAGTTAGAATCGAAGACTGTTTTGGGTTATTGAAAGAACGTTTTTGTAGCTTAAAGGAGTTAAAACTAGCTTTAGGCAGTGACGCTCATAATCGATTCGCATGCCAATGGATTTTTGTGTGTTGTGTTTTACATAACATTATCAAAACGATTGGACAGGACGAATTCCCACAAGAAGAACTCATGTACGACAACTGCTTTGTAAGTGAAGATGATGCTGGAGATAATGAAGAAGAGGATCAAGATGCTGAAGTGAAGAGACGAGCTATTTTAGAAATGCTAAGGGATATTATTTAATTTCATTAATCCTTAAATAGTGCACTAGTGAGAATTCTTATCTACATTACCAATTTTAATGACAAAATCCAAGTATTAATATTTTATTTATGAACAATGGAAAATAATGAAAAAATTTTAATAAAAGAACATTTTCTCAATAAACTAAGTTTTTCTTAGAAAATTAAACAAGTTTGTACTAAATAACACAGCCATACACCACTTTCGAAACTTAAAGAATACTAAAGTCATCATTTAAAAGATTAAAGTTTCATCATCAGCACATAGCATGCAGTGAACTTCCTTACAAAAATAGCTATATGGTCTGCTACACAGAGAAAACAACAAAAGTGGCAGAAACGAGCTACTTTTAAAAACGTTTAACCCAGAAAATATCATTAATTTTATTTAAAATACTTACCTTTTAATTATGGCAGCAAATTCTCCAACTCAAACTCTTTCGTTACTTTATTGCGTTCGTAATTGTTTTAAAAACGTTTCGTTGTTTTAAAAATATTTCGTTTTACTTTTCTATTTAAAAATGTACGTTTTCATTTTGGTATGGCGTGAAATATTTTTAAAAATATGAATTTTACTAAACGTTTTTTAAATGTGCGATTTTGATTTTTTGTTTTCTCAGTGTATGTGATTAACTCTATACGGAGTTGTTGTTGTTATTGCCTTCTTCAAACTTACTTGATCTGATAATCTCACAATTAAAATCATTTAAAAATATCTTTAGTTCGAAAACCATTTCAATTCTAAAATATTCTGTGGTGACAATATTTTGACAAAAAAAAATCATTGGGTGGTTTACAGTAGATTTAGTGATAAAAGTCTTAAAAATTTGTATTTTTTTAATTCATACATATTATTTAATAATTTTATTAATGACAAGATTTCACTTTAAAACAAATAAACAAAATGATTAAATCATATTCGGTACTTAAAATATGTGAATATATACAGTGCAGTGCAAGATATTTGAAACTGTCGTCTCGTATACAGCTGTGTGAAAATAATAGTAGTGCTTTCATATTCCAAACATGTCTGAATATAACAGCACTACTATTATTTTCACACAGCTGTACATAAATGGTCATAATAATGTACATAATGGACATAAATTTAAGTCTTATTATATTTAAGTTCTAGTTCAAATTTTTTTAACTCCATTTCTTGCTGCATTTTAAGTTTTTGAATTTCAAATTCGTTGCGGTACTTTTCTTTTTCGAAATCAAGCTGCTCACGCTGCAAGTTCAATTTATTTTGTTCAATGCTTTCTTGCAGATTTAGTCTACGCTCTTCTAACTTTTCCTGCAAGGCTAACTTAAGTTGGTCTACCTCGTTACGCTTCTCTTGGCTCTTAGCCAAAAAATCCAAAGCTGAATTGGTTTTTTTTCAGTTGGTGTCAATTTCAATTTTTTTTTAATTTCTCTGTAGCCTGCTCTTCGACTATTTCCCGCTGAACGTCTGTGCTGTTTGAAATGCCTGCTATGCACTCTGAAACACTTTCCTGACTTTCAGGCTCACACTCCAAAATAACATCTTCAAATGATATATCAGCGTAGGAATCGTAGTTGTAGGGCAGCACAACGGATCTTCTTTGCCCGAAAATTTGCTCTAAAGCATTGTAATAGGGGCAAATTTTTGCAATATATTCTGGAAAAAGTTAATTATTGATTAAAAAACTAACAAAAAGATAAAAGTGTTTAATTCTTGCTTACCCTTTACACTGCTTTCTCTTCCTTCTTCAAGCAAACCAGCTCCAGTCCTTCTTTTCCACTCTTCAGCATTAATAAATGTTTTTGTCAGGTACCCCATTTTGTTTTTTATAACGCTGCAGCCCAATGCAGCTATATTTTGTAAAGAATCTTCGTTTGCACATATATTAAAATAAAATTTCTGAGCCGTTGGTTTCTGAAATTGGATAAATTATAGAAACTACCGATTATTGCAAAATATAAGTATAATATTTTTATAATAATAGTATAATAGTATAATATATAATAATTTTTATAGTAATAATGTCTCCATTTACAGCATTTAAACTTTATTTAAGATACAAAACGGTGCGTACAAATTATTTGCCCTTGTACGGAAAGTTGTTATTTCAAGCTTATTTACCGTAGTTGTTCTTAGTCAATATTTTGCAGAATTTTGGCAATTTTTCAATGCAGAACTTTGTATACCGAATTTAATACAAACAGACAACTGCACCGAACTTTAATAAATTCTTTAAATTACTGTCTTAATTGAACAATTTGTATTAAAAACTGCGCAGTTTTCCAGTCTGAAAACGCCATAACGTTCATGGACATTATGTCCGTTTGCGAAGTAGACATAATGTCCATGGACTTCATAAGGCTCTCCTGAAAAATGCTAAATTTTGGGTTGTGGCAGTATTGCACGAAAGAGATATATATATCTGTGGCATTTTATAATAAAAAGTGGACTTAACACATATCTGAGTTTTGATGTAGCTCTGTTTAACGCATATAGTACTACAACCACACAACATCTGGAGCTGCTAGCAAGCCCGTAGTTATGTTATGGCCCAAAAACGAAACATATTTTTATATAACTTATATGGAGATTGAAAACTTTGAAGCACTTTGTCCGTTATGCCAATGCCCAAAGAATAAGATGGTTCGGACATCTAGTAAAAATGGACGACTCTGCAACTGTCTGGAACTATCAAAAGTTAAAGTGCATTGAACAAACAAACACGTACAGAATACTCGTAGCTGCAGTTTCAGTTGGACTAAGTTCAACTTCAGACACAGCCACAACCACAGCCATTCTGTTCAGGCAGTTAATTCTTTGCAAGTCTAATCTGGGGTTGCAATAAATACTTGCCTCAAATCCTTCCGGGCTCGCCTTAATTTTATCTGCGATGCATGTCAGCAAACAAAGAGTCTCCTTGTCGGACCAACGGTGGTTGCTCTCTCGCTTGATTTTCTATAAGTAAATATTTTATAATTGTTAACTACTTTGTGTTATTTTTATAAATCCAATCACAAACTTACCTTCTTAGTTTGCTCCATTTCCAACATTGCTTCAGCTTTTAGGCGGGATTTGACAGAATGTTCTTCTTCTTATCAAAATTATCATATTCACAATGACTCACATTCATTAAACAGATTTGCTTATGGTTACTGAACACATCTTTTCGTCGCAAATTTCCGACGATTATATTTCATCAACTCAATAGGTGATTAAATTTAAGCAAGCTTCGGAAAACCAAAACAACAACAATTGCACTGAAGTTTTCGTAATTTTCAGCATTTCGCAAATTTCAGCGTTGAAGTGAATACCCTTAATATTTCTTTGGGTGTAGATTTTGTTTTTTTGGCAAATTGAGCTGAACTTTTAGATAGTTACGAAGTTTCATCTAAGATTGCTTTTGCTTAAGTGCCAATTAGACTCTTATTTAAACAATTCATCAACTTTAAATGAATTTTTAAGATTTCTATATGAGAAGCCTGAATAAATACGTACTGTAACGTAAAAAATTAAATATTTACCAACAATTAATTTTGATATTCTACTGCTAGGGATTGAAATAATTAAAACCTTGGTGCATAAATTCTAAAGTGCAGAAGATTCACATTAGATAATTTTTGCTATCGTCAGCAGGAAGTGCAGAATTGGGTGTGCGTGTGTGTGTTGGTTGGTTGGTTTTTGTGGTCAAAGCTTATATAATTTTAAAGTTTACACATTATTAACCTACTCACATATACAAGAATAACGACCTGTGAGGCTGTGTGTGTGCATATGAGTGAGTGAGTGTCTGTTTTTATTTTATTTAAGCAATGTAAACAAAATCATGCAATTTTAACATTTTCATAAATTAGCAAAAAAGTCGAAAGTGCTAGCGTCACATGTGCATAGCATGTATGTATGTCTGTGTGGATAGATATGTCGGTATATAAGTATGTGAGTGGGTCCATTGTACGTTTGTTTGGGTGTGTGTGATGTTTATGTTTGCTTTGCTTGCATTGACAAAAATTTTCATTTGGCTTTGGCAGCAAAAACGACACCAAAAACTAAAAACCAACAAAAATGCTATTCTCTGCTACTTATTGTTGTTGTGGGTTGTTTTTGGTTGTTGTTTTAGAATATTCTTGCATACCTTGCGTGCATGTGTTTGTGGGCTCTGTGTGCGATGTGCTGCAGCGCGTGTGTTGCTTGTTAAATATTCACTTCTAACTGCTACGGTAGCCCATCCGACACACACACACACACGCACGAACACACATATATATATGTATATTTTTGCTATAACACTTGCTTTGCATAAATTATAAAACAGCAGCCAGCAAAGCATGTAAGCAAAGAAGTAAGCGACTAGCTAGAAGCTTACACAACTATACAAAGTGGTGATGGAGATTGTGGAGGCGCAGCACAATGATACATTTGGGGCAGCTAAAACGGGCTATACTTTTAGGGGCACGTTCACTAATACACTCTTACTTATTCATTTAAATGCACACAAATACGCACGCCTCAGCATACTGCTTATTTGTTGGATGATCTCGCAAAATTTTTTTGTCGTTTTGTTTGCACAACGTTTTTATTTTTTGCTACAACAATTTTACTACTTGTTATTTTTATGCAACAAAATTGAGAGAAAAAAAAAATAAAGGGAAAGCAAGTGTATAACAACAACAACAATTATAGCAGGTACACGTGCCGTTGCGGTTATGCGTGAGCTGGCACAAACATACACAAAGGTACACACACTCTAACACATGTGCTGCGACAGCACATTTCTGTAGTAGTAATAGTAGTAGTAGATGTAGTATTTTTAGTAGTAGCTGGCGTGGCATAAAAAAAAGAATTTAGTGCGGAAAAAAGCATATCTATATTAGAATATTTTACTCCTACAAATTGCTGTCACACACACACACACATACACACACACACAAACTCACATACACTTACTCACATTCTATTGAAAATGCAAACGAAACTATCACGTTTTTATGCATGTTTGAGTTCTTTTCTATTATTTTCTATTTTATTTTCTATTCCATTCTTTTGCATATCCATTACATTCCATGCCATTCCACTCTGTTTCACTATTTATTCGCCTACAAACATACTATATTTATAGTTGTATGTATAATTCCATTAATATATGTATAAGTGTGTACGTGTGTTTGTGAATCCAGGCATGTGGTTGCCATCTCTTTGTTAAGGTTCGTTTGTATGTGTGTATGCGCGTCTGTGTGCCAGCGTGTAGCTGACTGAGTGCTTAGTAAAACATTGATTGGCATGATTGCTGCATACTGATGAACCGGCTCTGTTTCAAAGTTAAGTTGAAACAGCATCAAATGGATAAAAGATAATGTATCTCTTTCCCCAAACAAAGCCAGCGGCAGTTAACAGACATAAATTGTATGGGGCTTAGCATGTATTTGTTGAAGCATATTTGTGCATACATTGAAATAAGTTATTCCATTTTAATAAATGTATAAAAACCTTTAATAATATCACAACATTTTGTAACAATTGGATATTTGATCTTCGCAGTAGATCCCAGTTGTGACAGAAAGCATTTCTAGACACATTATTTCTACATTACTTCTCTACAGGCAAGCATTTAATTTTCCATTGCTACTGAGCACTATTTTCTCAAAGTAATTGCCTAGGCAGTAAGGTGTTTATTGTTTCGCTTCTAAATAGAAGCGCAATTGTAAGATTTAAGATAAAGGAACGTCAGAAATTGAAATTAATATTGATGTATTTAAATTACTCAGATATGCCTTGCTAACGACTGATTTCTTCACAGAGTTTTAAGGCTAGACCAAGTATTAAACCTGTTTTTTGTTCTCTCTTGAGTACTAAGTCGTTTTTTCACGGATATCTAATGCGAAATACTTCGATTTGAAACTCGGTTCCAGCTGATACTGAGTTTTAGTTGGACCCCCGAAATCGGAAGTCTAGCAATCTTAAAACTCGGTCTTTCGCTCTTTCTGTTTCTTCACATCAAAAAATAAAACTAGTTTCTGATAATTTTAATGAAATTGTCAATTTTTTGTGTATTTTTGTGTTTTCTTGAAGCTGCTTGGTAAGACCGGATGAGTCTTCATTGCAGAAGTCTTCTGAACAAAATTTAACGCGACTGTCGCAAGAGATGTATTAAAATTCGTCGTTCAGAATGCGGTCATGTATTGTGTAAGTTTAACATTAACATGGTGGTTAAAGTCTAAAGTAAAAAAGGTTAAACTCAAACGATGTGCGCATTTATTTCGATAGGTGGAGCTTTATATGCGTAACCAATATTTCTGGAGCTATTATCGAACTTCGACTGAACAAAGCACAATTTTGCGTTTTGGCTAAGGAATCAACTACGACTCAGGTGGGCTTTGTTAAAAAAAGGCAAGGAGCTGTAGCATATGTGACTTGATATGACTGCAGCTCCAGTAGTGGTGGAAACATATCCTACCATTTCTCAACTTCATCTACTGGCAGGTTTTACAAATTAAAGTGTCAAACTCCTTAGCTCCGTTGTCTTGTTTTCTTCTCCTGTTTTTAAATGTGAACATACGTAGGCTTATTCTTCTCTGAGTAAATATAAAGGCATGCAATTCATTTCAACCAAGTGACATTGCGAAAATATTTAACTGCAAATGAATCAATAGTGAAGATATCTTGTCGATATTCACAGAAAAAAAAAATTTAATGAACAGCATACGTTAAAATTAATTCATTGATTTTAATGAAAAAATCATTGAATTTTAATGAATTGCTCATAGTTTTTAACGTACTGTTCATTGAAATCAATGAAGTTTTATTCATTAAAAATGTCTAAATAAATATCAATGATTTGTTTTCATTATTTTAATGGAGAGTACATTGAATCCAGTTGTAAATCAAATTTTAACGAACCATTAATTGATTTTTAATGAACAGTTTATTGAATTAAATGTTTAGGTCATTAAATGTAATGTATAGTTCATTAAATTCAATGTATAGGTCATTGAATTCAATGTATAGTTCATTAAATTCAATGTATTCAGTTCATTAATTTCAATGTATACTAATCTATTCTCTTCCCAATTTTGTTTGAAGTGAAACGCGAAGTTGTGAAGACGTGTGGCAATTGTGTGTGTAAATTTTAGATAAAAGGTGATAATACATTAAATTAAAAGTGAAGAAAATGTTGTGCTTTGAATGTAAAAGAAAATTTAAATCTGTTGAATTACTATTAGTATGAGTAAATAGTAGGAAATATACCTGGCATTTTAAGTGATTGCTGCCATCATTTTCAAAAAATGTTTACATTTTTAAAGGATGAAAACCACATAAAATATAAAGCTGTGCCGACAAAGCTGGCAGAAATTGAAGATTTTACTAATTACAGTGGTAAGCTAAATTTTTCTCGAGGCAAAATAAATAAATAGTTATTTTTTTCAATTAATATCTTTCCAGACAGTACTGCTATGAAACTTCTTTGGAGCCTTCATGGGTGTTTGGTGCCTACTCAAAAAGTATGCAGTAAGGACAACTTTGCAAGAAAAACTTTCCTAAAGCATACAATTACCAGTTCCCAAGAGGCATTTGTTTTTGTTGGAAGCAGCATCCAGGAAGTCAAGGAGCATATTGAGTTTTTAAAAACTAAAGGCGAAAATATTCAACCATTTATCCTTGCTGTTGGAGAGAATAACTTCTCCTCATTCCAACAATTTATTGTGTTCATGGATGGTGAAAAATTTCAATTTGCTAGTTATATTAGAGCATTAGATGTGTGCTTTAAAATTTTTCAATTATTTCAATTAAAATATCCTGCGGCATGCACTCTCGTGTGGGAGTTTATTGCCGTATATTTTTATAAATTTAAAAACTATTCAAAATCTTCGAAAATTTGTATATTATTAACTCTTTAAAATAAAAAGATATTGTTGAAATTGTAATTATCTCCTTATTTTAAAAATGTTTAGAGAGGGATTAACAAATAATTCGTTGAATTTAATGTATAGATCATTCATTCCAATGAACTAAATAGATTAAATTTAATGAAATATACATGGAATTCAGTGAACTGAATACATCAAATTTAATGAACTGTACATTGAATCCAATTAACTAAGTACATTACATTCAATGATCTTAATACATTAAATTCAATGAAATAAACATTAAATTCAATGAAAATATAATACATTGAATTCAATGAACTATACATTGAATTCAATGAACTATACATTGAATTCAATGAACTATACATTGAATTCAATGAACTTTACATTGAATTCAATGAACTTTACATTGAATTCAATGAACTTTGCATTAAATTCAATGAAAAAATCATTAATTTTGGCATTTTTTTAATGAACGTGTTCATTGAATTCAATGAAGTGTACATTAATATTCTAGGAACCATTCATTGAAAATCTTTTAGTTTAATGAACTATTCATTAAGGTATGAAGAAAATTCATTGAAATCAATGACCACAGTTCATTGGACCAACATCAATGAATAATTCATTGAAATAAATGCGCCTTTTCATTAATATAATGTACCTTTTTGGTTCAGTGTTGGCACTTGTTCGATGTCTACTAAATCAGAAATATTTTGGCAGCAAATTTATCTCGCTCGCATTAATCGATCACGTTTGGCGTTTCACTTTATGGTGCTGCTATTCCTATCTACTAACTGAAGGTTATTCACACTATGTTCAAAACTATGGTTCTGAAACAGGTGGTTAACCTTGTTATAATAACATAGATATTATATATTATATTTAAGAACAATCGGGAAAGACTGATGATTAACTCTTTTAACTTGATTTCATGATATTAAAAATATGATAGTCACCAAAGGAACCAAAGGAAGTTAGTCGACACAATAATGAAGTTATTGCGAGAAGACTTACCTGCATGGTAGTAGAATTTATAGTTAGACAACACCCAATTTCAATAAATTGACAAACTGAGCTTGAATATTGTTATGAATTTATACAGTTTATTTGCGTAGTAAGCTCCCTTATTTTTGTAATATAAAGAAAATCTATGAAAACTATATTTTTATTAGGGTTATAGGTAAAATACATGCGGAGAAGCACGAGTTTGGATGCGGATTTGTAGTTTGCAAGAGACTACGGCCCCACGTCTTGCGATTCACAGCTATGAACGAACGACTTGCCATAATCCGCATCAAGGTTAAATTTTTAAATATAAGCCTACAGACAGAAGACAAGGACGATGAGATCAAGGAAATTTTCTACGAGCACCTTGAAAATGCTTACGGCCGCTGCCCCCGTCACGACGTAAAAATCATGCTTGGTGACGCTAAGGTGGGCAAGGAAAATATATTTGGTCCAACAGTCGGAAAGTTCAGCCTCCACGACAACACCTCCGATAACGGAATGAGGCTGATTGACTTCACCACAGAACAAAACATGGTCGTAAGTAGCTCTAGATTCAAGCATCTCAGTATTCATAAAGCCACCTGGATGTCCCCTGATCAAAAAACCAAAAATCAAATTGATCACGTTTTGATCGACGGAAGGCACTTTTCGAGTGTATTGGATGTACGCACGATCCGTGGTGTAAACATTGACTTGGATCACTATCTTGTAGCAGCCAAGATCCGTACACGTCTGTGCGCAGCTAAGAATACACGCAACCCTACACAGAGAAAGCTAGACGTCAACAAGCTGCAATCAAAACAGACAGCCGAAGCTTTCGCTACTCGACTCTTACTCCTGCTTCAAAGCACTCCTCCAATCGATGATATATGCGCGCAGTGGACACACATTTCAAACTCCATGCGTGCGGTTGCTGAAGAGGTGATTGGCTACCACCGCCCTCTCCGAAACCAATGGTACGACCAGGAGTGTCGCGACGCCGTTGCATAGAAAGACGCCGCCTACAAAGCCACCCTGCAGTCAGTTGTAACGCGCGCTGCTAAGAAGCAATACAAAGAAAAGAGGAGGGAAGAAAGACGTATTTCCAGGCGGAAAAAAGAGAGGCAGAAAAGCGCGAGCAGGAAAAGATTGAGATGTATGGTGACAGGAATGAGGCCCGAAAATTTTTCGAAAAAATAAGACGCCTTGCCGATGGTTTTAAAACCGGGGCCTCTTTCTGCAAGGAAGAAAACGGGAATCTAGTGCCAGACGTCCAGAGTACACTCACGTTATGGAGGGAACACTTATCTAAGCTTCTAAATGGCGACGCTGACAACAAGCCTTCCAATGAAGATGATAATCCGGAAACTCCAATTACGGATGACAGCGTTGAGGTTCCGCTGCCCGACTATGATGAAGTTCTGACAGCTATAGCTCGGCTTAAAAATAACAAAGCCGCTGGAGCTGATGGCTTACCTGCTGAGATGTTTAAGAACGGAGGCGAAGCTCTATTTAAATCCATTCACGAGTTTCTTTGCAGAATATGGTCGGAAAAATGCATTCCGAATAATTGGAATCTCAGTGTGCTCTGCCCAATCCACAAGAAAGGCGATCCCACTATCTGTGCCAATTACCGTGGGATAAACCTTGTCAATGTCGCATATAAGGTCCTATCGAGCGTTTTATGTGAAAGATTGAAGTCCATTGTAAATGAACTGATCGGACCTTATCAGTGTGGCTTCAGACCTGGAAAGTCCACCATCGATCAGATTTTCACGCTACGACAAATCTTGGAGAAGACTCAAGAAAAACAAGTCGCCACCCACCATCTTTTTGTTGACTACAAAGCCGCCTTCAACAGCCCAATAGGGAAGCACCTGTCTGAATTTGGTATTTCTGCAAAACTAATACGACTTTGCAGGATGACACTGAGCAACACCTGCAGCGCAGTCAAAATCGGGAAGGACCTCTCTCCACCATTTGTTACCAAACGAGGTTTCAGACAAGGTGATTCCTTATCGTGCGACTTTTTCAACCTAATGATGGAAAAGATCATCCGAGCTACTGATCTGAGACGTAGTGGCACAATATTCTACAAGAGTGTTATGCTGCTTGCGTATGCTAATGACATCGATATCATTGGCAATAATACGCGCAAAGTCAATGCAGCATTTTCCAGATTTGAAAGAGAGTCAAGTCGAATGGGTCTGGCAGTGAATGCAGATGAGACGAAATACTTGGTGTCAACAAACAAACAGTCCCAGCGTCTTGGAACCCACGTTACAGTTGGCAATACCTCCTTCGAGGTTGTGAAGGACTTCGTTTATCTGGGATCCAGCATAAACTCAACCAACGACATCAGCATTGAGATCAAACGAAGAATAACTCTTGCCAACAGGTGTTACTTTGGGCTCAGTAGGAAATTGAGAAGCAGAGCCCTCTCTCGACGAATGAAAATCACGCTCTATAAATCGCTCATCATGCCCGTCCTACTTTATGCATCACAAACCTGGACGCTGAGCAGTTCAGATGAAAAGACTTCAGAAGCATTCGAGAGAAAGATTCTTCGTAAGATCTACGGACCAATCTGCGTCAATGGCGAGTACCGAATATGGTGGAATGATGAACTGTATGAGCTGTACGCTGACATCGATATAGTCAAGAGCATTAAAATCGAGTGGCTTCGCTGGCTAGGCCATGTTCAGCGCATAAAAGACGATGCTCCAGTAAAGAAAACAATTGATTCGGTACCCAGTGGCGGTCAACGCAGAAGAGGACTACCGCATCTTCGTTAGAAAGACCAAGTAGAGGACAATCTGATGAAGCTTGGAATTTCCAACTGGCGCCAGCAAGCGAAAGACAGAAATGGCTGGCGCAAATTCTTAGATGAGGCCAAGACCGACATACGGTTGTAGCGCCAACTAAGTAAGTAAGTATAGGTAAAATACTTTACATGGTGTAGAAAAGTAATTTATTAAATTAATATAAAAAGTAAATATTTCAGCTTACATAAATAAATAGCAAACTAAATAATGGATGAGTACATTTTTCTATTAAAACGCCTATGTACAAAGTGCCTGTTCAATTGGCTATCATTATCATCTTAGCCCTACCTGGCGAATAAAAGCTCTTCTAGTGGACCGTTTAGTAAGAAATCTTTGAAAATGTAATGCCCACTTGAGTCAGCAGTTCGAATGTAGTTTTAACAAAAACAGGAATTATATCATATATAAACTACAATATTCTTGATTAAAACATACTCTTGTCCTTAGTAAGCTGCTTCAGCTGAATGTTCAATGGCGTGTTCAACGTAAGGAAATGCTTCCTACATTCAATGGAATGTTTTCTGCTTGAATCTCGGAATGTTTCCATATTTTAGAGGCTTGGTATAAACTCGATCCAAATATTGGTGTCCAATACTCTCTTTTGAAAATGATCCGAGTACTATACAAGTGAAGAAATGACAGAGTTCTAACTTTTTTTTGAACCGAGAACCAGTTGGAAACTGAGTTCTAAGCAGAACTCGGACTGGCTCTATTTGATACTCGGTGAAGAAATCGGTCGTTATAAATGTAAAAAAAGCATGGAAGAAATCGGAAAATTTTTTGTTGTGTCAAAAACAAGTTTGAGCTCTTTCTTCCGCAGCCAATTAGAACAAAGAGATAAGATAGTAACATTGCGGAGATGTAAAAATTGGCACGATATATGTTTTCATCCTTTTCCTACTATATATATCTGTCTAGCCCACGCGCCACTTGTTTTCAGATTTTGAAATTGGACAAAAACTATTTATTTATTTATTTATTTATTTCATCTACTGGGCTTCGCCCTTACAGATTACTTAAAATAAAACTTATAAACGAGGTTGATATGCTATTTAAATTAACAATTTCTTTATTTATTTACGGATTCAATCTTACAGACTAATACATCTAATTGAATACAGTAAATAAACTTAATCTAAATCTAAACTCATTAACATTGAAATTTATTAATTGAGAAAGACTGTTACATAAATCAACGCACCTAGCAATAGGTTCATTGGCAGCGCAAATTGTCCTATGAAAGGAATCAATGATTAATCTATTATTTCTTAAAACTCTAGGTGGGTTGTAAACACGAAATAAACTAGACAGTTCTGAACACAAAATTTTACCAGTAACAATATTATATGCAAACATTAAAGAAAAAACCTTACGCCTATCCTGAAGGGAGGTTAGACCAAGAAATTTACGCCTAGCTATATATGAGCCTAGCTATATATGACCATCTTGCCAGCAAATTTTACTTAAAGCATATTTAGTTAAACGTTTCTGAACACTCTCAATTTTATTAGAGTGAACATCAAAATATGGATTCCAAATCAGGCAGCAGTAATCTAAACGACATCTAACTAGAGCTACATACAGAGCCTTTTACCGTCAAAGGATCTTTGAGGTCTTGTGTATTTCTTTTTATAAAACCAATCATAGAATATGCTTTGGCTACAATAAGGTCTATAAGTCTGGTAAATTTAAGTTTAGAGTCAAACAATACACCCAAGTCTTTGACTTCGTTTTTTACGAGAAATATGACAATTATTGACTGCATAATCGAACATTATTTGGTCGGAACATTTAGTAAAAGAGATTACACTGCATTTATTTATATTTAATAGAAGTTTTCAGACTGCAGATTATGACTGTCTGAAAGCTTCGAAATTTTTAAATATAATTTACAAACATAAGACACTTTGAGTGTTGAAAGTGCTGAGGTAAATTATTAATAAACACCAAAAATAAAAGCGGTCCACAATGAGTTCCTTGGGGTATACCGGAAAAAGCATCCACCAAAATATCGGATTTTAAAGATCCAATTTTCACAAAAAGTTTTCTGTTAGTTAAAAAACTTTAAAATAACTTAATAAGATGGTCAGAGACTCTAAACAGCTTCAACTTATTTAAAAGAATAAGGTGGTCTACTTTATCGAACGCTTTTGAAAAGTCAGTGTAGATAACATCTAACTGGTTTTGTTGCTCAAAGCAACATAGCCAGCCAAATTCCACTTAACTTCTAATAAATAAATACTATACAAAAATATTTATCAAAAATTTTTATTGCCAGCTCCTGATATATTTACACACAAGTAAGCAAAAAAATAAAGACGAAAAACTAACAGATGAGGTAAGCATCATTTAAAAAACAAAATGTTGCAATATCTCACAACTCAACAAGTTAAGCGTCGTTATGTTCTACAATTATTAGTCTAATAAATTAAAAACAAAAAATGATAAAATAAGCAAGAAGCATAAAAAAGCAATAAAGAAAATATATGCTGGTATGTAAAACGATGTTTTGCAAACGATGCTATGCCAAGAAAGTGCCAACTA
Organism: Dichetophora obliterata; assembly: GCA_963920525.1. Taxonomy (NCBI): domain Eukaryota; kingdom Metazoa; phylum Arthropoda; class Insecta; order Diptera; family Sciomyzidae; genus Dichetophora; species Dichetophora obliterata. The sequence continues at coordinate 10,734,183 of OY986437.1, forward strand.
AAGTACAGAGATATATATCAGTATAAAAGCAAGCGTCTGCTTGTTGGACTATAAATTTTGTGTGAATATAAAAAGCCAATTTCATATAAAAATGTAAAGAGAAAAAACTATTTCAAACAAGATAAGAATAGAAAAACTGAACAAAGTATCTGGTTTGCTTATGTTAACTGTAACTTTTAAAATGGACGTAGGGAATAACGTATTTTTGGTAAAAATTTAACCAGTTATAAGAATCAAAATTGAAAGAAATATTAAAAAAAAAAATGAATTCTGTTACATTTTGAGACACAGCTTAAAATTCAAGAGCTGTATTGATTTGCTTTTTAAAATTGGATGCTTTTTAAGTATGCTTTTTAAAAGCAATATTGTATGCTTGAAGTGAAGAAAAAAAACATTGCTCAACTTAAGCATGAATGATTTCATAACTTATTGGAAATGTTTTAAAAATTCCAAAGCAACAGTTCAGTTAGTAACAAAAAAAAAAAAAAAAAAAAAAAAAAAAAAAACTGCACCAACATGGCAACAACCGCAACTGACACACATTTTTTTGCGGTGCAGCCATGCAACTACATATTTTGTATGATGAAATGTTGCAATATTAGAAATGCCAGCAACAGCAGCATATTTTACAACAACATTTCTAACAACATCAACAATAAGTGAGCGCACATAAATTCCATTTGACATATACAAGCAAATAAATAAACAAACAGGAGCTCACTTTTACACACACAAACACAGAAGTGCATAAAAAAATCATAGTAAAAAATAGGGGGGGGGGGGGGGTAGAAAGAAGAAAAATGGCTATAAAAATGCTGGCAGAGTAAAATAGTAAAAAACTGTTGAACAAATTCCTACTTCGTGTTGCTTAGAAAGACACTCCAGTGAAGCACTTACAAGTGAAGTTAAACTAAACAGCCACAGTCATGCCCACTTTGCCCACTGCGACCACTCTTCTAAGCTCAAAAGTGAAAAATTGTTGGCAATTTTGAAGTTTATTTGCAATCATGGCATATAAACACAATTTTCGAACTACAAGGCAGCGCACGTGCATATCTGTGCGTGTCGATGTGCAGGCATATGTGTGTGTTTGTGTGTGTGTTTTCAACGTCTTAGCTGCATCGTTGTGCTGCTTGATGAAAAAACCTTAAAAAATAGATCCACTCAAGTTGCCGGAATCATCATAATCCAATCAACATTCAGCAGAACCGATCCAGCGCCAAGGACACTTGAGATCCTTGCAGTCAACATATATCATAACGGCAGACTTTACTATGGGTCGTCATACCAGCGCTTTTGCTTTTGCTGCTGCTGCTGTTGTTTTTGTTGTTGTTTTTGTTGTTGTTGTTAGTTGTTGCTAGCATTCGTTTATTTTTGTTTAGCTTCATTTTTGCGCGCTAACTTTTCTCGCGCGTTAAAGCCACCCAATTCGTTTCTGCGTTGTTGTAAAATTAAGCTGATTCTCGCCGCCCAACACTACATAGCTGTAAAATAAAACAACATTTTCATGTTTTGCCGTACATTGCAGCGTATCGCATTGCAATGCATTGCATTTCATTTCATTTCGTTCTGTTTGAGTGTGAAATTTATTTATTGAGCTGGCTTTATTGGCATTTTTTCGCACAAATTTATGGGCATAAATATGTGCACAAATATTTGTGCAATTTATGATTTTGTTGCAAATTTTTTCATAGCTGTAAATGTTTGCAAAAATATGCTACGCTTTAAATAACAGTAATTAAAAGTATTTTGTTTCGTTAGCATTTCAAAGTAATAAATTTAAAATTTTAATCACTCATACGACGCGGTGGACAGCATTTAGCGTTGCATATTTTTTTATCTATGTTAAGCATTGATTTTTTTAATGAAGTCTTAATATAAATTACTTTAAATTGAATTTTGGTGAATATAATATAATACCCACTTTGAATTATTGTAAAACAATATAATGCTAATGAGCTGCTAATTTGTGTTGTTAGTAAAAACTTTTAGCTGATTGTTGTATATATTTTTGCTGGCTTTAACTTTGTAAACTAGTTTTTTTTAATAAAATTATTAATTATTTTTATATATTTATTAAAAATATTGTTCCAAATGTTTACAAGGTCAAATCCAAAATTATCTCATGGATTGAATCAATGAGTATAAATTAATTAATTAATATGATATACAATTAATGCAAATAATTACAATATAAATAAACTATTAAATTTCCCGAATTTTCGGCATCTATTGCCATTTATAAATTATTTGGCAAGACAAGCGATTATTTTCATAAAAAAGCATTACCTAGCAAATATTTATAATTAGACAGAGAAATACCAAAAGTTTTCAAATAAATTATTTTGGCACACGAAAAAACTAAAATGTTAAACATGTGACACTTTTTTTTAAAACAATCTTTAATCTTTTCAATCCCGAAGCAAAAATTATTTAGATCTAATATATTTTTCTGCATATCCTCAATTAAAGACAGAATTTTTTCTTTGGTTTCATTTGAAAATTCAAGGGACATCGAGTTGTGCAGCTCTAGTCTAATGTATATGTATAGGGAAATTATCTTAACAGAATATTATTAATAACATAATAAGCAAATTACTATTTTTTTTGTGAAACTTTCAATTCTATTATTAGCTTTGAATTGTTTAACTTTATTATGATCTCATGAATTTTTATTTATAGCTTTATGCCAATCAGACACACAACATAAAATGTCGTGTCTTACTATGATTTAATTTTATCACATGTATTCCCTAGTATTTAAGCTTTTTTGTAAAATTTACTTGAATAAATCATACTACTACTACTGCAGAGTTTGTAACAAACCTTTATTTTAGTTTTTTTTTCACTCAAATTTGTTACCAAAATGTATGATCTATAAAAGAAAATTCAATCAGTTAAAGCTGATATAGATGGTATTTCATCTATTTTGCTGAATAAGTGTGCTGTCTCTCTCTCTAAGCCATTATGTATAATTTTCAATAAATCTTTAAGGACTGGGACTTTTATTAGTAGTTGGAAAATGGCCACTTTAACACCAGTTTTCAAAGCAGGCAGTAAGAATGGTGTAGCAAATTTTAGACCTATTTCTAAATTGTCAAACGTTTCCAAACTCTTTGAAAGTGTCATTAAGAAGCGACTATTCTTCCTAACTAAGCAACACATTTGCCCTGAACAGCATGGTTTTTTTGCTGGGCGATCAACTGTCACTAATTTAACTGTTTTCTCCAAATTTTGCATTTCATCATTTGAACTTGGATATCAAGTCGACGTTGTTTATACTGATTTTTCTAAGGCATTTGATAAGGTTCCACATAATGTTTTACTAGCCAAACTTGCCAAAATGGGTCTCCACTCAAATTTTTTGGATTGGATTCAGTCTTACCTTCATAATAGAGTGTCTTGTGTGGAGATAGAGGGAGTTAAATCCTATAAATTTATAGCTTCATCTGGTGTGCCACAAGGGAGTATTCTTGGACCATTGCTCTTTTCATTGTTTATAAATGATGTTGGTAAATGTTTTCAATCTGCAAAATTTCTACCATACGCTGATGAATTAAAGCTATTCAGTCATATCTCTGAGTTAAATGATGCTGCTCTGTTACAGAGTGATCTTAGTAATCTACTCTCTTGGAGCTTGCTAAATTTTTTACCATTAAATTCTAATAAGTGCTTTTCAATAACGTACTCTAAGTGTAATAATTTTTTAAATTTTTCGTATTCCATCGAGGGTACTCCCCTTGTGAGAGTCAATACCATTAAGGACTTGGGTATAATTTTTGACACTAAGTTCACTTTTGTGAATCACATTAATTATGTTGTTCCAAAATCATATTCTTTACTTGCTTTTGTGCGTAGAAATTGCTCAGAATTTTCTGACCCTCACACCCTAATTAGTCTCTATAACTCATTTGTAAGATCAAGGTTAGAGTATGCTGCCTTCATATGGAGTCCTTTCTACATAATTCATTGTGCTCGCCTAGAGAAAATCCAGAAATCATTTTCTCGATTTGCGCTACGTTCCATAAATTTTGCAGAACCTCTGCCAGCATATGATGCTCGTATTTTGCTTTTGTGATTAAAAACACTAAAAACTAGAAGGAAAATTCAGTCATTGACATTTATTCACGATCTTTTTTCGGGGCATATCGACTGTGAACAGCTATTGCAATTTTTAAATTTTAATATTCCGGCTAGAACGTTACGTAATTATTCGCTATTTCATTCCGAAATTTATAGAACTCTGTATGCTCTTAATGAGCCTATTATTCGAGCATTATCTTTGTATAATGAATTGTCTATTGAAAATAATTTAGATCTCTCTGTCTCGAAATTACCTTTGAAGAATAAACTTAACACTATTTTTCGTATCTAATTAGTATTCTCTTTATGTTTATCTTTATTTCTTAGTCCTCATACATCAGCGAATACATAATGTAAATTTTTTATTTAATTTTTTTTTTATTTCTTCCTTGTAAATTTATTTTTACATTAGTATTTAAGCTAATTTAATTTTAAGTAGTCTGTAAGGATGTGTAATCCAAAGACTTTATGAATAAATAAAAAATTATTATTGGCCCCATTCAGCAGAAAATTTGCAACGTAGCTGTTCCACAACTTTTGGGCTGAATGGTATGTATCATAATGCGCTCAAGCAAAATGTTCACCGAGCGGTCGCCATCTTAGGTATCGAAAAAATTGTATTCTACTTTGGTTAAGCTGCTTATGATCTTTTTATATTAACAGCTAAAAAAACATGGCTGCAAATTGTGAATTGTGAGTTGTGCTGTGAAGTGAAAATAGATACTTATTAATTATTAGAAGATTATTCTATAATTCTTCAATAAAGCTGTTAATTAATGATTTCTTGTGTGAAACAAATGCACAATAGTTTAAACAAATGTTAGATGTTAAAAACAACAACGAATGGCTAACAGCTGTTTACCGTTTTACGTTTCGCAAAAAAACCCATTCAGCAGAAAATATCACTTTATGCTACTTCGCTATCTGAGCACTTTTTCGGCAGGACTGCGGCCATTGTAATCACTTTGACTTAAAAAATGGCAGAATGTCTTTAAGCATTTTGCTTTCATAGAATCAATCTATTTAAAAATGTCATTTGTTCCATTGAGCATATCCGAGGGTCTCATGTTCGAATAGTCTATGCTCTAAATTTTCATTTCTTGTTCTAATTTTAATAACTTTTAAGCATATCAAATTACTATTCTTCAAAAAGTTGTATTTGGTGGTGGCAGAAAAGGTTTTTGTAGACGATCGCTAATTTTTACAGCTTCCTGCTTCACTAAAAATATTATACACAAAAATTTTTACTTCATTACTATTACTCTTTCATTCTGTGGTGTCTAAGTGACTAGCCGCCTTACCCTAACCTAACCTAACCGATTGGGAAAATTTTGCCCACTAGTCATTTCTGGCATATTTTAATAAATATATTGTTTCTTAATTTAAAAAATATATAATTTGGCATTTAACTCATATAAATTTTATATTTTAAAAACAGTATTTAAAATAAATCAATAAATTAATTTATTTATTGGTAAGGTATTGACCATGAATCAACTTCAGATGCAAATAGTATTGTATCTAAAACAGCGCACTTATAAAGGATGGTTAAATTTTAAGGGCCAGTGTTGATTTTTGATAAAACACAAATTATTCAGGAAATTATTGTCATATCTTTTTATTATGATAATACTGGTATGGCTCAATTATGTATGGAACAAAATATCGGCCAAATGGCCACCGCGATGAGGCATAATTGAGGTTCTATGCCGTTAATGTGCCGAATTATCTCATGCTTTAGCTCTTGAATTGTTGCTGGCCTATCGACGTACACCTTTTCTTTCAAATGACCCCAAAGAAAGAAGACCAACGGTGTCAAACATCACATGATCTTGGCGGCCAATTGACATCGCCACCACGTGAGATAACAAGGCCATTGAATTTGTCGCGCAAAAGAGCCATTGTTTCGTTGGCTGTGTGGCGAGCGGCCCCATCCTGTTGAAATCATATATCGTCCACATCTATATCTTCCGATTCGGGCCATAAAAAGTTCGTTATCATCTTACGATAGCGAACACCATTCACAGTAACTGCCTGACCGTCTTGTCACTCCTTGTGGGTGCATTGGTATTTCGACAATACTCTTGGATTATCATTCGCCCAAATACGGCAAGTCTGCTTATTGATAAATCCACTGAGGTGAAAATGTGCCTCATCACTGAAGATGATTTTCTTCGAAAATTGATCATCCACTGTTGCCATTCCTTGCCACCATTCTGACCATTGACGACGCTTGAAATGGTCAAGAGGCTTTAGTTCTTGAGTCAAATGCACCTTGTAAGCGTGTAAATGCAAGTCTTTATGCATAATGTTTTTACTACCTTACATAATAACTTCTCTTACGCACATTATAAATCATTGCTTTATAACATCCTCCTTTCCCGACATGTGGAAAATTGCCATCGTTACACCTATAGCTAAAAAGCAAAATCCATCTGGTGCGAATGATTATAGGCCTATAAGTATACTGTCACCATTGTCAAAGGTATGTGAAAAATTTATGGCTCAACAAATTAGCAAATATCTTTCTGAGAAAAAACTGCTATCTCGCTATCAGTCTGGTTTTAGGGCAGGGCATGGGTGTTCCTCAGCGGTAGTAAAGGTTCTTGATGATATTCGACCCGAATATGATGCCGGCTCTATGACTTTACTTTGCTTACTTGATTTTTCCAAGGCCTTTGATAAAGTCAATCATAGTTATTTGTGTCAAAAGCTTAGGTATCTTTTTGGGTTCTGTAATATTGCTGTTAATCTAATGTCTAGTTATTTTTGTAATAGAATGCAAAGAGTTAAGGTTGGTCAGGTATCCTCGTCATACAAATTAGTAGTAAGTGATGTTCCACAAGCATAGTATATAGTAAACTTGGCGCATCTTCCCAGTTAAAAATTCAAATTGCATTCAATTACGCCACGCGCTATGTGTATGGTCTCCGAAAATACGATCGTTTGTCTCGTTTCCGAAATGCAATACTTGGATGCAACATAACTGCTCACCTTAATGCTAGAAACTGTATTTACCTGCACAAACTAATCCATGGGAAAACTCCTTGCTATCTGCATGAAAAACTTCAGTTTTGTATGTCAAGTAGAAGCCATGTTCTGATAGTTCCGAGGCACAACTCATTAAACTCTTCCCACCTGTTTTTCATTAACGCCATTAGGTTGTGGAATACTTTGCCAAGATGGCTTAGGGAGGTCGCTGGGAGGTCCTTTTAGGCAATCTATCTTTTCAGTTCTCTCTACTCAATAGCTTTTCACTTCCTTACTTCTCTATGTTATCTATTCTTTATTTATTCTTTGTATCAGTCTTTTTTTTTTCTCAATCTTATCTTTAATTCTTTTTATTTTTTATATTCTTTAAATTAAAAAAATAACATAAAGCCAATATTGTTTCAAAATTAAGGTCATTATTTTTGATTCTGTTTTAAACAGTTGTTATTATTCTTCATTTTTAGTTTTTAACTTTAATTTCAAATTTTTAATATAAAATTTTTCATTTTCATTTTGCAATTTAATTTCAATTTTAATATTAATTTTAACTAAATTTAATGTAAATCTATATATATAAAATAGGATGTGTGTATGTATGTAACGTATGGACTCCAAAACGGCTGGGCCGATTTTGATGAAATTTTCAGGAAATGTTCATCTTGGTACGGTGGGTAGCATAGGCTATATTTGGACCCGATAGGTGGCGCTGGGATGGACTAATATCGAAAATTTGAATTTATGGACCAATTTAACTGAAATTCAGAATGTATGTTTGTTTGATCATAAGAAAATAATTTGTGTATAAATGGACACGGTGGGTGGTGCTGGGGTGGACTTATTTCGAAAATTCGATGGCGTGAAAAATATATAAATACTTTTAATTTTATTTTATAACGAGGGGAGTAGCGAAGCACACCGGGTTCAGCTAGTTAATTATATTTATGGATCTATGTTGTACTATAAAAGAGCATAGCTCTTATTTTACTTAAAATTACTTAAATGAATAAATAAATAAATAAATTGAATTCAGTCTAGTATAAATGTTCATCAACGATGAGCGTGAGAGGAGCAATTGTTGGCCACGACGACGAGTTGAGGTAGACGGCTCTTCAGCTACACTATCGCGAACAGCAGCAATATTTTCTGCAGTACGAGCTGTACGAGCATGCACTGGTATTTTCATATCTCCTACACCCGGTTTGTTAAAATTTTTGTACGATTTTTCTGATTGCACGCACATTTGGACTATTAAATTGACCGAAAAAATCACGAAGTTGTAAGGCGGGTTCAAATCCGGTCAGATAAGGCCACAAAATTTAACTTCATTAATTTTAATTTTTTTTCTTGTTTTTTAATTACATTATTACAGACATAATTTTTTTTCCAAGAATTTAAAATATGGTTGTTCACGTATTTTGTTTTTTTTTAAAATTGCAGCGAGAGGGAAAAAATTAAGAATAATAATGTCACAAATAGAAAATAGCGAAAGAATACGGAAACAGAAAACTAGTGAAAACTTGCAAAACCACAACTGATCGACCCCCCATGACAGTTTTTTTTAAACCTGGAAAAATTGTGTAAATTAGTTTTGGTTTTCAAATATTTAATATTATTAAAAAGAGAAAAAAAAAAATACAAATAAGCCATCCAAAACCGAACTTAAAGCATCGTCAAAGAAATATAAAAGAAAAAACACTTTTTTTGATTAAGTAAAAACATCCGAAATAAATCTTTTTCCACTCATTTGAATAGATAGCTAGTTTTTTGTGACAAGCAATTTTTTTTTTCTCTTGGTACATAAAAATTCTTGCAAGTAAAAATTTCACTAGCATAAACTTGTAGCTAATTTTTTTTTCTCTCTCACTTTTAACGCTCTCGTTGCGAGTTTTTTCGAGTACGTGAACGCTTTACTATTAAGAACTTATAATCTTAATATCTTTGTTTACATTTAAAGCAAATATTTATAGTCTTGTGCTAACATTTTTAAACTTAATATACAGAGACTAAGTCTAAACATAATTTTTGTTAACATGAAGTATTATGTTTAGAAACTCTTACAATGACAAAAGAACAGAGAATAAATCTAAAAATAGACTTCTGTTAAGGCAAACATTTGTAGGGTTTTTTTTAACAGAGCCAAAGTTGAGAGAGTCTGAGTTTAGCAGAGGCTCAGTATAACAGTTTGACACAAACAGAGTTGGGCCACTGAGACGAATTTAACATAGTGCGTAGGCTTAACATTAAAGACAAATTAACATAAATAGTCATGATCATAAGGAAAGGCTGACAGCGGCGGAGTAAGGGGGCTGAACATATCGGGCGATGTATACCGTTTCAAAACTTTCATTCTGAATGATGAGAGAAATTAACGGGTTGAATCCAGTCCACGCTGTTTCAATCCCAAATACGAATGTAAATGTCCCTAAAACAATTTTTTTTTGTATAGAAAAAAATATACAATAGCGAGTGCAAAAGTTGGTGCCGTGTACAAAAATTGAGGCCGTGTGCAAAAGTACGGGGCTATTCCAAATATTTATGGGTATAAAAGCCAAAGCGGAGATTTTTCGGTCTCTTTTGCCTGGTGATAGTTCTGTAAAGTAACTTCAAGTGAAGACAATTTAAAAACTTTAATAATTATTTTAAAAGAAGTGCTAAAACTAACATTGTTTTGAAAACAGTTTAAATATAGACATTCATAACGAATATAAAAAAAAATAAAATTTTTTATAAAAGTGTCGAAGTAAAATAAAAGTAATATAAATTGGTTTTTTCAAAAATTGGAATTTTTAAACAATACAAAAATGAGTCAAAATTGACTAAAATTAAACTTTTAAAGAAGTGAACCAATAAAGTAAATTAATTAATAAAACAAAAAAATAAAAAAAATAACAATTTTTAAAGAACTGTTAAACAGAAATTACAAAACTTTTTTATTTTTAAATAAAAATAGCTTAAACTATAAACTTAAATATATATGTTTATATATAAACCAAAAGTATCCTCAGTGAATTAAAGATCCATTATTAATGCAATTTAAGCAAATTAATGTAATTCTACATGATTCAAAGATAAAACAAAAAAAAAAAAAAGAACAAAACGAACTTAGTAAAACCTGAGCTAGCATTAAAACTCAATAACTAAAATTGGTGCATAGCTGAATTTAGCACAAATTAACATTAAATAAAGCTTAAAGAAGAAAAAAAAGATATATAACATAAAGAAAAATAGCATGTTCATTAAAAATTGTGGAAAATCTTAAATGTGTACAGAGTCTGTTAACAAGTCTAACAGCAACGAAGACAGCAACTCGAGGGACAGCGAGGGATTTGCATCAGATAAAATAAAATAAATTTGAAAAAAATAGAAATGTTAACTAAGAAAAAAAAAAAAACAGAAAAAATAAGAAGATGAAATACACAATTATATAAGAAGAAAAAATATTTTTGTACATTAAAATTAATAATTATAAATCTAGGTTATAGCTTTTAATATCATAATCCCTTACAAGAATGTGAGTATGCGCATATCTCTAGTAATTATTTTTAAGAATTTAGAGCACTGGAAAAAAAGTTAAAAAGGAATTCTAAAAATTTTTTTAGAATAATTTTAATAGTATGTGTTTTACTTGTGTTACTTCCTAATTTTTTTTTTGTAATAAAATGAATTGTTCTTCACAAAATAGTTTTTAAAAATTAAAAATGGTTTGATTTAATAATTAAAAGCCCGTAGGTAACAGCAGGTTACCCTACTGTATATAGAAGGGAGCTTATATTTTTTTTGTATTCGGATATTATCGATAAGCTAAGGTTGGGTTGGGCAGAAAAGGGTGGCAACTATACCAGCCACCAACCCACTTCATTAAGTGACGTTTTTTTTTCTCTTTTTTTATTCAGATTTTTTTTTTATTTTTTTTTCTTTCTTCCTATAATTTCTGATTTTCCATTGCTTCTTTTATAGATTTCCTTCTTCTTTTTTTTACTATTTTTTTTTACTTGGAATATAAAGTTTGCCCCTTTTTTTTCTCTGGCATGTGCATGATTTTTTTTTTTGTTAATGTTCCAAGGGCAGCACTCGCAAGGCAGAAAACAATCCACCCCGCCACTGAAACCTAGCCGTGTAAAAGTAAGCATGCACACTTTTTGTACTTGCGTATTAACACCTTCGTGCCCAGTCTTTAAAATCCTCGTAGGTTCATTACAAAGTGCACGATATGCATTTTGATTTGAACGTCTATTTTCATAATAAGCCTGAATAACTTTTACGCGTTGCTGGATTCTGTATCTTTCCATTGTTCAAATTGCATTAGTCTGAAATTAAGAAATGTCAAATAAAATGCCGAAAAACTTAACGTTTAGGTGTGGTTCACATTCAACATCGGCCTTTAAAATTTAACCACCCTTTATAAGCATAATTACAATACAAAATTTTAAATTCATTTTAACATTTTAAAACAAGTTGGGTAATTATTTGTGAAAAAGATATTTTTTTAAACAAGTTTGATTTAGCCTGCAGTATAACTTTTTTTAATATGGAATAAAAATAACTACAGAAAGCTTACAAAAAGACTTTTACACAAATAATTAAACAAATTTATTGGTAGCATCTAAACATAATATTGTATAGCATCAAAACATAACTTTTTTCCAATTATTGTTTTCAGTAATATTTTTTAAAACTTTTTTCCAATTGCAAAATAACTATTGTATTTAGAAGACTCACCATAATTCTTTTTTTCAAATTGAATACTGGATGGACAAGAATATTAATTTGAATATCTCAATAACGAAGAGTTGTATTATTTTGTAGAAATGATTACTAACTTAATTCACGAAGCAGTAATTTATCTACTGCAGATGATAATAATTCTACAAGAATGATTAATAGACTTTATAACTAATTAAATTAGGAATCTCATTCATAATTAAATAAGGCTAAGGAGAGTGCGAATGCTAAGCAGAAACTCTATTGATAAACGTTATTTTAATCAAGCCACTAATTATCTAAAAAATCGTTTGTATGAATTCAAAAATGAAAGAACTGCTAAATATTTAAGAAATCTGGATGTCACAAAAAAGGATGAGCATTGCCTATGAAATGCAACTAAGTACTTAGAACGCCCTGCCAAAAGAAATAAAGAAATATACCCTTAAAAGATGCTGTTAACAAGTGGTGCAGATCATTAAAAGTAAAGCAACTGCATTTGTGATTCATTTAGAGCAGCAATTTACACCGTTTTCTTCAATTAGTTCCACCAGTGATTCTGATGTCTATAGATTTTTAGATGTTCCGTGTCAAATGGATTTGCCAATAAGGCACATTACACCCAGTGAAGTTAAAGCTGAAATGGCCAAATTGGCAAAGGGCAATCTCTTGGTTTTGACAAAATTGGTACCAAGGTAGCTAAGTGTTTGCCCAAAAAAGCATTATATTTGAACGCTAATATTTAATTCTATTTTGAGCTTATGCCATTTCCCTACACAATGAAAATGTGCTGAGATAATTATGATTACGAAGGCAAACAAGCCTGAAAATGTGTGAACGTCGTAAAGACCAATAAGCGAGCCGGCAACATTCTCAAAAGTATTCGAAAGAATATTTTTAGCAAGAATCAAACCAGTTCTGGAAATGTATAACATTATACCTGAACATCAGTTTGGATTTCGTAGCCAACATCGTATTATAAACATTGTAACTGAAACGCTGGAAAACAAAAGATTTTGCTTAGCAGTTTTTCTAGACGTGATACAAGCATTTGATACAGTTTGGCACCAAGGATTACTAATAAAATTTAAGTCTTTACTTCCGGCTTGTTTTTATTTAGTGCTTAAATCATACTTGAGCGATAGATGCTTTTATGTAAAATGCTTTTTTTTTACTTTCCTTTGAAATTCGTAATGTAAATGGTTTTTTCGCGGGTAGATCAACTTGCACTAATCTAACAATTTTTACAAATTTTTATCTCAATGCTGTTGAAGATGGCTTGCAAGTTGATGGACTCTTTACCGATTTTGTAAAAGCGTTTGATAGTTTAGTTCATTCGGTCTTATTGCTGAAACTTGAAAAGTTAGGTTTTCATTCCATATTTTTGAGATGGATTTCTTCCTATTTATCAAATCGACAATTAATTGTTAAATTAGATAACCATTATTCAAAGCCTATTGTTGTTAATTCTGGCGTACTACAAGGTAGTCACTTAGGCCTTTTGCTTTTTAATTTGTTTATTAATGATATTACACAAATTTTTTAGTTCAGCAAATGCCTGTTATATGCGGACGACTTAAAACTTTTTATCAAAGTTAAGCATATTTCAGATTGCTTCAATTTGCAGGAAGACATAAGATCACTTCTTATATGGTGTAATAATAATGGAATGCATTTGAATTATTCTAAATGTAAAGTTTTGAGTTACTCCCACAATAATTCTCCGATTTTATATAATTATTCTTATGAAAACAGAACCGTTTTTCTAAGAGATAATATTATAAAAGATTTAGGTATAATATTTGACACCAAGCTTTCTTTTAGCTACCATAGAGAGTTCACTATTTCTAAAGCCTGTTCTCAACTTGGTTTTTTAAAACGAAATTCAAAAGAATTTTTAGATCCCTTTACGGCAAAAACAATTTATGTTAGTTTAGTAAGATCTCAACTTGAATACTCGTGTATTGTGTGGGACCCGTGTCATGAATGTGAGATCAGTCGTATTGAAAGCATTCAAAAAAGGTTCACTAGATTCGCTCTATGCCGCAAATAGTTGGCTTACAAAAATTGTCGCAAAGAAGGCAGGCACAGAGCGTTTTATTTATGAAACGCAATTTACATAGCAGTTTAGATTATCCAGAATTACTGCAGTTAGTTCCGTTCTATGCTCCGATTCGACCATTGAGGGAGAGTTCTTTGTTCTGCGTTCCATTTCAAAGAACTAAGAATGGCATGAATAAGCCAATATCTGGATGTTAAGTTAATTGTAACCTAATTGCTTATAATATTGATTTTAATGATAATTTCATTGTATTTAAAAATAATTATTTTTATTTATTTATTTATTTATTTATTTATTTATTTATTTATTTATTTATTTATTTATTTATTTTTTATTTATTTATTTATTTATAAACTATCGACAAAAATGTTTAACAGTCTATTTATTGCATCTTAAATTACACTAAAACAATAATTATAGTGGAATTATTATAAGAATATAAAATTAAGGATTTATACAATACTCAATACAGTTTGCTTAAATGCCTCTCTATTTTGAGTGAAATCTATACGAGCACTTACACTGTTATAGACAGTGCACATGTTAAAAATCGGACCAATAAGTGCACATCGGGAGCTATACTCTGGCATAAAATTCCAATTTAGTTTTTTCACAACAAAACGAGTAAAACGTATCCTAAGTAATGAGTATCCTAAGTCATGAGTCGGATCGGTAAAGATCGGGTTTTTTCGGTTTATAAATACTTATGGTTGTTGTCGTCTTGCTGATACTTATCCTACTTACCGAAATACTCATAATCGACACAAGTAGCCAAATCACTCGGCTCATCTGCCACAGATATGAAAGAGAGCGCAGTAGAGCGCAGCAGTAAATAGTGAGCGAGTTTTTTGTATTTGTTTTGTGCTATTTTTTTCTAAGCATATCTCAATGCTGAATAACAGATGTGTTATTCTTGTGCTGCTTTTTGTTTTTATCTTGCACAGTGAAAGCTTCGCATGAGGTAACGTTGTTGAGGCTTAAAAATAATACGCAGTTTCGATAGTATCGTGTCATTAATTTTCTGCAATCAGCAATTATTATTAAATTTGCAAGGTATTTCTTTTTATTTTTCTGTAACCTTAAGTAGCCAAATCACATGCGCATAATTTAAATTTAACTTCTATTGCACGTGCTTACGCACAAGAAGCAAACAGACACGTGCGCCGCACAGTGGTTGAGCCCCAAACAAAAGTTGTCAATAAATAGAAGGACTCATCGTAAAGCAATTAAATTTTGTGTATTATTTGGAATTTGCTTTATTAGAATACACACAAAAATATTTTTAAATCCGCTCTCAATCACGCCTACCTCCCATACATCACAAATATTTAAAACGCCATATTTTTTTTGTCTTGAACCAATACAAGAACCATTCTGTCAGAAATCTTCAATATATGTCTATAAAAAAGTATTTTTTGCCACGCCCACCTCCCATACGAAATTTTCCATTTCACGTGTTTTTCCGTATTCCATTTTCAATGAAGCGCAGCATCTAAACTGTTTAAAATAGTGGTTTATAGTATTCCAAGATATTATTTGTTTGCTTTTTATTAAAACAGAAAAAACCATAAAAAAGCTTATCGTTTCGTTTTTATTCCAAAAAAAAAAAAAGGAGTGAACCTCATGCTTTTTGCCATAAATTGGTGCTGGTTGTAAATGTGATACTATTAACAGATAAAAAAGATAATAGCATACTTTTTAGCATTGTGATAAAGAGAGCACAGGTCGTGTAGCATAAAAACATGGCTTGCGTACACGGAGAAAACTGTTTGCTAAATTTGTATTGTGAATAAGCAAAACTTGTGCTTGATTCTCAGCCACTTCAAAATTATGCTAAATTTCAGCAAAAACTAATCAAAATGTGCTATTCCAATTTATAATAACTAAGCAAATATTTGCTTGAATTAAGTAAAAATTTGATTTTCAGTTTATAATAACTTAGCAAAATTTTGCTTGAATTTAATCAAAATTTTTCTTTTTCCTAAATACAAATTGATTCAAGCAAATTAATTTTCTCCGTGTACGTATTCTAATTCTGTTGTTTAGAATCAAAGAATATATATTTCACTTTCAGCTAATTGAAGATGTTTGAAGAACATTTATTAACAAGGGAATTTAAATGTTTGAATAGTTTTGAAAGCATTTTATTGCGAAATTCATTAAAATGTTTCATAGTAAGCTAAAAGATAAAGTGAATTAATTTAACTTTATACATATCACATAACTGTTCTACTAATTCAATTTAATTATAATTATTGAAAAAAATATTTAATATATATTAACATAGCAAATTACTAGACTGAGAAACACACTGTAGAATACTTAATTACTCTGTAAATATATTCTAGTATTTCAAAAGAAGAATTATAACATTTTAAACCATTAAACATTTTAAAACATAACATTTATCGTATATAGTAAGTTAATGCTTTCACTATTTACATTAAAAATTTAACGATTTTAAATAAAAAAAAAATATACCTATATATTAATATGCCGCACTTTCGTAATAAGTGATCGTTAAATAAAAAAATGCCTGGTAGCATACTAAAGAAAATGACTATAGTAATAAACCTTGAGACTAAACATATCTATATTTTCTTCGAAACACATTTACCAAATGTTGTTTAAAGACGCAAAAAACTTGTCAGTTTTTTTTTTTTAATCGCTCAACTTAAAGTTCAATAAAAGCATTTCTTTATTTAATATATCGTCGACATCCGAAGATCATTATGTTTTTGAATTATAAAAAAATTTTCTGCAAAAAAATAAATTTACGTTTTTTTATCATATCAACATTGCATAAGAAATTTATTGCAAAAATAAAAAAAAAATATTTAAGAATGCAAAAAACTTTTTCAGTAATGCTTTTTGTACTTAAAAAAACCAGAGTGCAATACGTTTTCTCAATTGTCTGTAATCACTCTTGAAGAATATCAATATTTTTAGAAATTTTTTCAACATTCTTACATCAATCTAGTTTTAAGGCGTCTACACAGAAAACCTATATACATATATTTCTGATAAATATTTTGGAATCATGCGAGTTAGAATATTCTTAAACAACGCAAAGAAAAAAAAATCACAAAAAGAGATCATCAGTTTTGGTATTTATTTCCAACTTTTAACCACTGTGCGCCGGCATTTTGATTTTGTTTTATTTTTGTTAATGTCTAACAAACCAAAATCACAAGCGTTGTTATTGTTTTTTCCTCCATAGAGAGCAACAATAAAATACCAAGAACGAGTTTTCGAGAAAAAACAAACAAAAAATGAGAGCTCACATGGCCTGCAGACAAGTACTTACGAAAAGTGCATACGCAAAAAAAAAACTAATTAGCGCTAAGAGGCGTTGGCAGAGAAGGAACAGAACTCAGAGTACACTCAAAATACATTCGGATCGAGTGCCTTTGTAATAAACTGACTCAACGCACTCATTGAAAACGGCTCGAAGTGGATCGGATCATGCCGCTCTCGGATATGAGAATGTACTTATACCCGAAAAAATGCTAATGAGCCGAATGCCTATAAGTATTTTACACATATTATTAAGTATGGATAGAGTTGAGAACAGCACGACACTCGGGTATGATTTGAGTATCCGAATTCTGTCGGATACTCATTGCAGTTCTCTGTTACACACCCATACTCAAGAATTGTTCTTATAATGGAAATGAAAAGAGTCTTTAAGGTATACGGGTCAGCAAACTCTCTAGTGTTGCGTCTAACGAATCCCATCATAGCATTAGCCCTGCTGATTATGTTGTCATAATGACCTGAAAATGACATCTTTTTATCACAGAGTACACCTAGATCAGATTTAGAATTTTCTCTAATCAAGGCGTTGCACAAAATTGAGTAATCAAAAAACATTGGAGTTCTTACCATATAAAATGACATTATGTTGCATTTTGACAAATTTAAATTCAAATTATTTAGCATACACCATGAGTGCAGACTATTTAAATCCCTTTGTTAACTCCATTGATCACTGAGAGAGCTTACAGATTTAAAAATCTTAACATCATCAGCATACATAAGGCATTCTGAGTACTGTATAAAATTAGGAAGATCATTGATGAAAAGAATAAATAACAACGGCCCAAGGTGGCTACCCTGTGGCACACCTGAATGATTAATTATTGCTTTTAAGATCGTCTTTCCGATGCATACATTTTGGCTACGACCTAAAAGGTACTCACTAAGCCAAGACGAGAGTGAAGAATGAAAACCCATTAGACTGAGCTTATTAATTAGAATAGAGTGCTGAACTCTATCAAATGCTTTAGCGAAATCTGTGAAAATAACGTCTATTTGTTTACCATTCTCCAATGCATTTTTTATTAAGTGAGTGAATAGAACCAGGTTTGTAGAGGTTGATTTTCCAGAGACAAAACCATGCTGGCTTTCAGATATCGAATTTTTAATGCCTTGATAGATCTGCTTTTTCACCAAGGCTTCAAACAATTTGGGAATTGATGGTAACTTAGATATTGATCTATAGCTTCCAATGTCTTGTCTTGATCCAGATTTATGAATAGGGACTATAATTGAAACCTTCCAAATATCCAAAAATATACCTTTCTCAAGGCACAAATTAAAAATTAGTGAAAGAGGCTGAGCAAGTGCAGCAGCACATTTTTTAAGGACGATTGGTGGGATATTATCGGGGCCAGCACCCTTATTAATATCGAGTGACAACAACTCGTTAAAAACATCTTCTACCGAAAGAACTAAACTGCCCAAATCAGTGATTCGCTCTCCATTATATAGCGATCGATCTTGATGTATAGGAACATTATCTAAAACAAAATTTGATTGGAAGTAGTCAGCAAACATATTACATGCATCTTCAATATTGTTCGATGTTTTATCTTTAAAATACATACTTTTAGGAAGACCCTTAGTATTTCTCTTTTTATTAAAAAATTTCCAGAAAGCTCTAGGATTGCATTTAATATCCGATTCCGATAATATCCGATAATATCCGCCTGGACATTACTTCTATAAAGGTAGATCTTCAGAGTTTCATACTGTTTACGAGCCACAAGATAGTTTTCACGAAAGGACATGTTCAATTTACTCTTTTTGTATAGTTTGTTCATACGGTTTTTTAATTTGAAGAGATCTCTACTAAACCATTCCGGCTTGGTGTTCTTCTTAATTTTGCTTATAGGCACAAAAGTCACAAATGCTTCGTTAATAATATTAATGAAAAATTCATAATTAACTAAAAGATTTTCCCCAAAAACTGTACTGTACAATCGACACTAGATAAGAAGTTAGACATGCCAACATAGTCTGCCTTATTAAAAGCAAATACAAAAGTATCCTCTTCTAGAGCAGGTATACTTAAGGTTGCCGTATCCAACTGAATTAAAAGCGAAAGGTATATTTTGAAATGTATAACTAATTTTTGCTGTATTATATTATAATAATGTAAGATATCTCTTATTATTGGTGGATATATCTTTTGTAATTAAGAAGTAGTCTGCAAGATCTCTTGGACTCCATTTAGATGGAAGTGTAACTTGGAAAGCCCATATTTAAGCAAAACAACAACAGTTTAATATTAAATAAATAAAAAATGTGCTGGATTCTTGGTCCAAAATCATAATTAAATTTTAATAATAAACTGATTCTATACAAAGTAATCCTCAAACCAGGGTGGACCTATAAAATACAACGCTAGGGCACTGCACTAAACTCAAATATAGAAATTCTGCAACGATTTCTGTCAAAAACATTAAGGTTTATTACTAATGCACCTTGGTTTGCAACAAATAATGTTTTGCATAGAATTCTCAACATTCCTACAGTAAAAGACGAAATTAAAAACTTTAGCAAAAGATATTGCAAAAGACTTAGTATTCATCCTAATCTTTTAGCGATTACTCTGCTAAATGAAAGGAAAGATGTAAGAATACTTTAGAGAATACATATATTAGATCTGCCATTTATATTATATTTGAAATAAGTTCTTCAATTATATAATTGTATGAATAAGCTGTAATTAACTACCCAGCTAGCAAAGATTTCGATTTGTTACAAAAATATGTTATAATTTGGTGGTTTTTACAGTTTTTTAAACAAGTTTGGTCACAAATTGGTCGTATTAAAGTTTCAAATAAGTAATTTGTAACAAATCATGCGTTTTGTTTCAGATAAGTTAAACTACGGCGTTAACTATGTTACGAATAAATGCACTTGTTGATAAAATGTTTCATAATGTTTTGAAAAATAAGTAATTTTAAGTTAAATTAACATTTCTTTTTGTAGCACCTATAAAAAATGTTTGTGTATTGTAGTTGAAACAAATACAGTAACGAGTTAGCAACTTAGATGCGACTAAGTTGCTTTATGTTCATATTAAGTTATATCAATGTCACAACAACTAAATGTTCAAAACTTCGGTTTGAAGATGTTTTTATTAAGTTATAGGGAAGTCACTTCAACTAAATGTTTCAAATTTTGCTGTGACGCACTAAAATGCCATAAACAAAATATAAATTTTATTGTTCACAAAAAATTCTGTGATGCTTGTCAATTTCTTTATGTACGCTTCTACTTCCATGTTATCCATTTTTGTTTTATTTCAGCGTTCAACGAGACTACCAAATTGAACAAATTTTTCATTGAATGACAATCAAATATTGTGAAATTATGAGAATTTGTTTTGCTGCAAGAAGGTTGAAATAAGGTTTTTATTCAGTTACACATTGGAAATAGTCATTACAACCTTATGTTGTATTGAGGTTATTAATCAGTTGCTACAACTTTTGGAATCATTATTGTTACTCAAAAAATGTAGTTAGGAAAAATAACGTTGAATTGAGGTTTTTATCAAGTTGTAAGAACATTGAAAATAATCATTGCACACTTGTGCTGTATTAAAGTTATTGTTCAGTTGATGCAAGTTTAAAAAACATAATTGTAACTTATAAAATTTTACTTGATATAAGAACATTGTATTGAGGTTATTATTCTGTTGAAAGAACTTGAGATAAAAGCATTGCAACTTATATAATGCAATTAGTCACATGGACGTTGTATTGGTGTTATAATTCAGTTGCAAGAAGTTTTGAATAAAATTGTTGTAAGTAAATGCTGCTTTAAGGTTATTATTCAGTTGCAACTACAATAATATAAAAAATATTTGTTACTTTTGATATTTAGTTAGTTGCAAGAATTATGTATTGAGGTTATTATTCAGTTGCAAGAAATTTGGAAGAAAGTGTCTAAAAATTCATATAAATTCAATAAATTAAAATACGATTTTCTTTAGTAGTTATTAATTTTTTTTAGAATTTTCAGTGCAATATGACACTAGAAACTTAAAAAAGTATACTTAGTTATATATTAAACATTATTATGCAGAAATTAAAAACTCAAACGATATCTTATATGCAAATTTATTTAAAAATTTTTATTTTTTGGGTAGCGCATGAATTTTCTAGAGGTGAAACACAATTATTCATCGACAAAATGACCTTTGTTGTAAAATTTTAGTGTATCACTTTTCATATTTTCAATTTAATTTCACATCTTTTTATTACATTCCAATTTGTCTTTGACTTTTAAAATACACTCCAAAATTTTATCACTGGTTTAATGAAAATCATATTAAGGAATTGTGTATGCAAAACATTTTAAAACTTTTTACGAACTTATTTTTTTTCAATCAGGAATATTTATGTTAAAAAATCTGGCGTTATTACAAAAAATAACTTCAATAAAATAAAATATTTGTTATATTCGCGTTATTTAACCTTTATTGTAACGTAAGAATAACACAATAATTACTTTTTTGGATGTTTCAAGTATGTTTTATCCTGTGGCATGCAACTTAAGTTTGTACCAACAACGCATTTACAACTTTATTATAACACAACATAACATAACTTATTTTATTATAACAAAATAAGCGTTAATATCTGCTTTTCAGTTGTTATTACTTTACAATTACGATTTTTATCTGTATTGGCGACTCTTTTGCGACGCTTTTACAACTTTTGTTTCCTAGCTGGTTAGTGTTATAACTTGTATTAAGTGTATTATTTTGTACGTGTGTTTATTGTGTACACTGGAACACAGTAAAATATGTTAAACTTTAATTTTCTATATAATTTCCTTAATGTTTTGTAACATATTGCAAATAAATATATGGAATAAAAAAAAAAATTGCATATTTTTGTGTTTACATAAATATTTACTATAGTAATAGGATAAAGCAATATTTTTCCAAGGATTTCCTTAAGTTTATTGCTACAATTATCTGCAAGTATATAAAAAAATCTACAAGCCTTTTATAAGCATGATGCTTACGTCAAACCTTGCTACAACCTTATTTCAAGCATGTTTGGCCGATTTGCTTGATGTTAATATAAAAATATGTTTATTATTGACGAGACTCTTCATTAAATCCGTGAATCTTGTTTCAAATTGAAAAACTTTAGAACCTTTGCAGCAGCTTTGTCATTGCAAGAGTTGTGTTTTACCGTAGAACTTGCACAATGCTAACATTGACGAACTTGTCTGTCAAACTGACAAATATTTATTTATGTGATACACCAACTTTTTAATTAACTCGTTCTACTACTTTAGTGCCAGACATTGAGTGCAAGCTACTTACTCTTGTGATAACAACAATAATGAGCACAAAAATTTGCTAATTTGAAAAAAGTGCACTTCAGAGAGTCAACTTGCACTTACATACATATTTTAATTTTAATAATAATAACAATAACGATAATAATGAAAATGGAAAAATAATGCAAAAAGCAAGTCAGAGAAAAAATATTCATTATTTTAAGTTGCCCTCAATTTGGAGGATCAAAAATTTCCACCCTTCAAGCTGTACTCAACTTTGTAAACTCTTGCTTGCAATGGCAACTCTGGATACTTTTATTTCGTTAGCTTTCATTGTCCTCGAACGAAATGGTTCACCTTGTTTTGTTTTTTTTTGTTTTTGTTTCTGGGTTTGTTGTTGTTGTTGCTGCTGTTTTGTCTTTGTTTGTTTCGTTGTTGGGTCTGTTTTCCTGGGTTGCATTTAAACTTTTCTCTGCTTTTATTTTTAAAATTAATTCAAGTGCAGTTTTGGAGTTGAATGAAAATAGTAAAATTTTGTATGCACCAAAATTGCATAAAATCCGGCAAGAGAGTAAATTTATTTATGGGCAAGTAATGCTTGTCTTACTCTGAATGGCTTGAAATCATATATTTTTTTCTCGAATTACAAATGCTAAAATAAAAGTGGAAAAGTTTTTTTCATTCACTTTTTTAGCAGTAGCTTAGATTTAAATGAATAGAGAAGAGGACAATTTTTGCTGTCAAAGTGCTTTCAATATTATTACAGTAGCTATAGTACTAAGCTGTTGGTAGGAACTTGCATGAGCTACACTGAAAAGTTGAAATATTGAACTTGCTGCTATTTAAGCAGTAGAAGCAGTAAAAGTTTTTGCAAAAAAATGTCACAAACTTTTGTTTCGGTAACTTCCGCTACAAGGTAAAATCTTAACAACAACATATAAGATAAGACAAATAACAGAAACAACAGCAGCAAAAGAGGTGTGGATTGAAAAAGAGCAACACAAAGTGTTAGGAGGTGGCGATGACGATGGTGATGATGATTCTGGTGAAAAGTTGGAAAGAACAACATGTTGAAAAGCAGCAAAATAGAGCAAAACAACAACAAAAACAACTGCCAACCAGAAGCCGCAAAGTGAAAATGTACTCGATATTAGCAGGAAAGCATAAAACTTACGCAAAATGAGATAAATGCATTTCAGTGAAACAACCAAAAACAATCCATTTTCCCCACTCCCCCCTTGATATCAACATCCATGCTCAAGTTGTAAGAATATCCTTGCTGTGTTCCAAGCTACGAGCAAGGAAACCCAGTTAAACACCAATTCTAAAGATTGTAGGCGCCAAAAAAAGTATTTTTTTTTTTAAAGATTTTTGGGCACAACTTTTTTGCTGCATTTTCAGCCATTCTCTTGCTTTCGGTGCTCCTTGTCTTACTTATTTGCTACTTTTTCTCCTTTGTTTTTTTATTCACAATGCTTTTGTTTAATTTTAACCAAACACTTGAGTTTTTTCTCTTCTTGACTTATTTTGTCTCTTAGATTTTCTTGTTGGTCTTTCATGAATTTCCACAAGAAAATGTTTGCAATTGTTGAGTTTTTCTTTATTCTTTCTTTCTTTGCTTTGCCATGCCATGCCTCCAGCGCAAGTTTTCCTCAGTCATCAGTCGTCAGTCACTTTGCGCCAACGTTGGTCACTCATCAATTTGCAGCAAGAGCCATACAAATTGTTGTTGTAGCGCAAAATTGAAACAATGGCCGAAGCTTGCCAAGAGGCTAACTGGGATAGGCAGTGGAGCAACACTTTTGTGGCTAGAAAATGAACTTGTAATGGAGCTCTTCACAGAATTCGTCAGCACTTGATTCTTCTCTACTTCTCTTCTTTTTTACTACTTCTTCGTTGAAATGGTTTTGTTTGTCGTTTTCTGTTTGCATTTATCCAGTGTTTTTTGTATGTTTTTTATTTTTTATTTTTTGTTAAATAAAAATATTCTTACCTTCCGGCTGCATTAAAAGAAAGTAGTGGGTTGAATTATTTCCTTTTTTTATTTTCCTTTGCTTCCTTTTACATTTGTATATTTTTGATTAGTGCTGTTTACGCTTGGGATTTTCTGTAGTTGCTGACTTGCTTTCTTCTATCTATTCTTGCTCGTTTTTCACTTACAGGTGGCTTCAATTATGGCAAGTTTCAACCAAGGAAAAAAAGGAGTTAAGTATTTCGAAGTGAAAAAAAATAAAATAAAAAAAAAAATTAAGAAAGTTTGGATTAAGTTCCGTCTTAATTGCATCATAATTGAAGCCGACAATAGTTAATTTTTCCCAAGCGTAATTGTGTTCGGTTTTTACTGAAAATGTTGGCCCTTAAAGTGCACAATGATGTATTTGTGTTTAACTTTAAGAAGAATTGTGTTTAACTTCGGGTAAGTCAAATCTAAAATATTATATCAACTTTTTAAAAATAGCCACACACATTTAAAGCCTGTAACATGCAATTACAATAGAGTTCAGCTACTACAGCTTTTTTGCACTTTCTCCACATAAGATTATCTTAAGAACCAACTTAATATCATTGGAATATCTCAACGATATACATAGATAAAAGTGGTCCAAAACAATCCAAAGTGAGAAAAATTTACCCACCATAATATGGGTTGGGCTCAGGGACAACACAAGACATAACAACTAACCATGCGTTAACATAGATCTAATCATGCATTAGTTTTCAATCTACTTTTGAGTTGACGTTTAGTTAACATAAGTTAACATCAAAAAAGCTACAGTTGTTAACAACAGTACTCATGCGATTTGAAGGAGCAGTAGCCATATAATTTGTGCTACTAAAAGGTAAGTAAATTAAATTGTTAGCGTTTCTACTGCTTCAACGGTTAGTGTTAAAATTTATAAGAGTTAGGAGTTCCGTTGAATCGAACCCACCAGTTATGAGTTGGTGTAAGTAGACGATATCAGCAGACTTCCTTCTCTCATTTAAAGATTGCATTTTTAATAGTATTAAACGATCCTCATAAGGAGGAAGATTAAAAGTGTCAGTTCCGCTTAAGCCCCTTAGAGCAAACCGAACAAAACGTTTTTGAATTCTTTCTATTCGTTGAATAGACTCCAAGTGAGGACGGACAATTGAATAATACAGCGTTGTAGTTGTAATCATACTATTTAATTCTTTGGCCCAGCGTTTTTTAAAACCGAGCATAGAAGACGCTTTTTTACAAATGCTATCAATATGAACGCTAAACGATAGCTTAGAATCCATGCATATACCAAGATCTTTGACAGAATCTACACGATTTAAAGCTGTATCTTTTATCTTATAATCAAAAATTAAATTATTCCTTTTTCGCGAAAAGGGTCATAGTTTGGCATTTATCTGGATTAAGAAACATATTATTTTTAGAACACCAAACTTCAAAGGATTTTAAATCAGACTGGAGTAGAACTGAATTGTCTTTAGAATCTACTGTTCTGTATATTTTCATATCATCTGCATAAATAAGCAGATGAGAGTATTTGATGATGTGGGTTACATCATTAATGGCTAAAATAAACAGAAGTGGACCAAGGTGGCTACCTTGAGGAACATCTGATGCAGCAATAAATTCAGCAGACAATACACCTCGAAATCGTATTTGATAAGATCGCTCTGTCAGATACGATTGAATCCAGCTTACAAAAAATTGTGGAAAACCCATTAACTTTAGTTTAAATATAATTAATTTGTGTGGTAGTTTATCAAATGCTTTACTAAAATCAGTGTTAATACAATCAACCTGGTTACCAGAATAAACTGAATTTAAGCAGAATGTTGTAAAATCGAGGAGATTAGACACAGTGGATCTGCCAGTAACAAATCCATGCTGACGAGTTGTTATGCCCCTCCCACAACGAATCTTCACACGATCATACATGTTTTCATACATTCACCGCTCGAAAAGTTTTGGAATCGATGAGAGTTTAGCGATAGGCCTATAGTTGTTTACATCATTCCTACAACCTTTTTTATAAATAGGACTTATAAAGGATTTTTTCCAAAAAGGTGGAAAATTACATTCCCTAATTGATTTATTGAATAATATGGAGAGTAGTTGGCTTAGAACGGAACCACATTGCGATAACACTGCGGCAGGAATTCCATCAGGTCCAGCATTAAAATCTTCTTCGATCGATCCAATATACTTTAAAATATCCTCTGAATTAAAAGATATAGGGTCCAACGAAACCCTGGGTGTAGAGTTTATATATTCAAAATAATCTTCATCAGGATTTAAAGAGTCTGAACAGAATGACTCTTTAAAGAGAGGGGCAAATAGGCCACAAATTATAACGGGATCATCAGTAAATCCGTCAGAAGTCTTAAATGATGAAGGGAATCCATCAGATTTTTTTTTTGGTGTTTATGAAACCCCAGAATTTCTTTGGATCAGACAATATTCTTAGCTTAATATTGTCTAAATAATTTTGATATAAGGTAGCTGAGCAACTTTCAAAATCCAGAAACAAACGCTTGTAAGTTTCTAGGTCATTTAAGTCTAAGCTACAGACATATTTCTTCCATGCCCTATTCCTGTTGTTGCGAAGAGTCTTTAATTCCCTTGTGTACCAAGGGTAAGCACAATTTTTCGCAAATTTGAGGCTATACGGCACGGACTCAGAAAACATAGTAAAGATTTCCATATAAAAAAAAATTCATTGAATCTTCAAGATTATTACCATTAAAATATTCTAAAATTACATTAAGTTTATTATGAAGTAAATGATTCAACCTCAGAAAGTCAGCTTTTTTGAAATTGAATTCATAAAATTTATCTATTGAATTGGAATTCACTATATTTTCCCCCTGTCGGACTTGTATCATATGCTCAGTGGTGGATGGTAGTCATCAACAGAAGTTAGAGCATGAAGGGCCCTCTTAACAATCACGTTGTTACAGTCTGTAGTTAAGACCAGGTCAAGAAGTCTTTCACGACTATTATAAATACAACTTACTTGTTGTAAGTCAGAACATATATTATCAACAAATATATGCTCTTGGCGTGTCTTCGAATTAGATGCACAAAAATATGTATCATCGTCTGAAGATTCCCATTTCAAGTCAGGCAAATTAAAATCGCCCAACAATAAAATGTCGTCACTAACGTCAAGAATATTTATAACGTATTCTATGCAATCCGCAAGGCTTGCATAAATTTCCACACTGCTCTTTGGAGGAACATAAGCATTAACTACATATACATTAGAATTACAATGTACTACCTTAATGCATATAAGTTCGATATTAGAATAGCAGGGAATATCGATAATGGAACTAACGAAGGAGTTCCTAACAGCTAATAAGACACCACCACCGACAGCAGAAGTATTGCCAGCGTATCTGTCTTTTTATAGAAACTTCAAAACTATTATCAAACAATTCCAAGTCAGTAATGCTTTCATTTAACCACGTTTCAGTCAATGCGATAATATCTTCAGACAAATTTTGAGACATTAAAAATATGTCTCGCTTCTTAGAGCGTAGTCCCCTTACATTTTGATAGTAAAGGGATAGCCTATTCAGTTTTTTTGAGTTTGACGAACAGGTTGAGTCGTCCTTATTCTTAGGCAGAAACTCTGAAACGAATATATTATCGGTCCACAAATTAGAATTTAAAACATTTGCAAACTCTTCAGCTGGAACTGTGAGAATGAAAGAAGCGTGGGAAAGTTTATTCCCTATTTTTTTACATGATAAAAAGTCGTTTTGACTCAACGTCAATACGTTTTCAACAGTTGTGTCAGGCTGAAGACGTGAAATAAATAAATTTTTCCTCCTTGACACTGCCCTTAAATTTAAATGATTTTTGGGTTCAATAGGAGGTAAAACTGGACTATTAGTCAAATGAGAAATATTAGTGGGTGACGAAGAAGAAACTGGAGTATTTTTGTTCAAAGATGCTTTGCGAGGCTTATTTTTGTTCTTATTTTTGTTCTTCCTCTTTCTTTTTGAAATAGAATGGTCTTTTTCTGATGAAATAATAGTTTGAGTCCCGGAAGAAACAGTCTGTGACAAAGAAGGTGGGACATTTTCCGGAATAGATATTTCATCATAGACGCTGGTACTGGGTGCGGCTCTATTTTCGCTAAAAAATGTGACAATTTCTCTAAAATTGTTATTTAACGTATTAACACTTTCCCAAAAAAGCTTTATTTTTTAATTGTACCAGCGAAGTACACTTATTCAAACAAATTAACACAACCGACACCGACTAATAGACGAAGTCAACTGAGGAACACAATTAGGAACACAATTATTGTGAAATGGAAAGAAAAAACCCGTAGCCTCTCAGGAATGACTTCTGAGAGCACCTATTAATTATTCAATAGTTTTCCCTAATATAACTATACCCTATCTCCAAATCTTCTGTGGGTCCTTTACAAAAATATTAATAATGAAGAAAATCATCGAAAATAATTCAAAGCTGCCGAAAAGTATAAAATAATTAGGTTAGGTTAATCCGGAACCTTTGTGCAGGCTCACATAGACCAATTTTGGTCCTTAGTGGACCGGTAGCGAACAAAAGGATCCTTTGTGTTTATTTGAAGTCTTTAAGGATTTGGGTTGAATTCGCAAACCTTAGGAGGGATTCAAGAGACAACCTGGCTACATCTTTAAGCGACGGGAATGTCGATGAGCCTAGGTATTTTAGTCGCGATCTAAGTAGGGCAAGGCATGTGCATAGCAGGTGCACCAGGGTCTCCACTGTGCCCGGTTCCTTGCACTTCCTGCAGTTGTCATCCGTGGTGATGCCAAGCTTACTCACGTGGGCTGCCGTCATGCAGTGACCAGTGAGCATGCCACTAGTGTCCTGCAATCTTTGCGCGGGCGTGCCA
The DNA here is from genome assembly GCA_963920525.1 of Dichetophora obliterata. Taxonomy (NCBI): domain Eukaryota; kingdom Metazoa; phylum Arthropoda; class Insecta; order Diptera; family Sciomyzidae; genus Dichetophora; species Dichetophora obliterata. Next base: position 10,763,484 of record OY986437.1, read on the forward strand.
AGATGAACAGAGTTCGTTTTTCGCATTGTGCTTTGCACATGATTTTCGAGATTTTGCACGATGTCGTATCTCTCCACCTACAACGTTAGTTCCTGTACAACTCTTGTAGCGGAGTAAGTACATGTTCTGCGAGTTCTGATTCCAGCCCAGCGCCTTCCTTTGCTTAACCATCTGCCATCTTGTTTCCCTCAATGCCCTGGTGGCTAGGGACCCAGTAGATGCGCACTCTCTTCGAAGCGCATAGTGCATCTAGTGCATCTCTGCCAGCCATGACACTTTTGTACTTGATGCTAGCGGAGCGCATGGATTTGATCGCCGCTTGACTGTTAACGAAAATGTTGATGTAAGAGTGTTGTGTGTCCATGCTGAGTGCTAACTCAGCAGCCTTCCTTATGGCAAACATTTCCACCTGGAAGATACTGCAGTGGTTTGGCAGTTTATATGGCTGCCTTATATTAGGCTCTGCACAATACACAGCCACACCTACCCCCGTAGACATTTTGGAGCCGTCTGTAAATATGTTAACTGCCTGCTGTGCTTGTTCTATATTTTTGCACCAGTTATTTGGTCCCAGAAGAGTTCGTGCTTTGGAATTGACTATCGTATAAAATAATTAGATATATATTTAATAAATTACTCATATTTGAAATATATTATTTATAAATATTTATAAAAAATATATAAATGTTTTCTGCAATCGCCTTTTAAATCTTCGATGATGAAGAAAGATTAAGTGATAGTGATAGTTATAACAAGACAATAGGAGTAATGAGAAAGCAGATTCGAGGTAGAATTAATATATTGCATCTTCATAATGAGTGATAATGAGTGAATTCTAAGTAGATTTCATCATCATATGGCATCATCGGGATTAAAAAACCCCGTAAAAATATTTGTTATTTTTAGCATTTGAGTGTGAGATTCTTGTTTTGTGTACATATTATTTACTATGCCGAGAAAAATAAATGATAATGAAATTGAAAAAATTTTAAATAATTTTGATGATTCAGATTTATCCGATTTAGAGGAATTGAACAACATTACGTATTATTAGATATGAATGAAGTACTTGAAGAAAACTGTACATTTTTATTAGGAAAGGTATCTTGAAATGGCCAATACGAGGAAAATATTGAATAATTCGTAAGCGAATAAACGGATAAGTAGAAAATTCACCTCAGGATGGTCAATACGGAGGACTTGCATTTTAAATGCCGGGACTTCAGGTGATAAAGAAGATCATTTGATCTTTTATTAGAAGATGATTAGAAGATGAATCTATTGAAAAATCCCAAAACAAATTTAAAAGCTCCAGTTCAGTATTTTCTTCAGCATATTTCTGCTGATTTGGTTGGCAAAGTAGTTGATGCTACAAATCAAGGTAAGTTGGAAAATAACGGTACGGTCTTAATCAATTTAAGAAAGTAGGAATTGTACAATCTTACTTATAGCGCTAGAAATTATGATCGGTACAATTGGTTATCCGTGATTGGAGATGTATTGGTCAAAGGCCACCGAATTTCCATCTTTTCCCCAGAGTCTGACGAAAAACAGATTTCATTCTATTCGTAATAATCCCAAATTTTATATAGACTTTGATACCAATGATAAAATTTATAAAGTCCATCACATTTTGAACATGTTTTCTTTAAAAATATATATACAATTCCAAAAGACGAAAATCTATGCGTGGATAAAATGATGGTTCCTTTTAAAGAAAACACTGCATTAAATCATTATATGCCCAAAAAGCCCATAAAATGGGGTGTACATATATTTTAACTCTGCAGTTCAATAGGTATTCTACATGGTTTTGATGTTTACCAGTATAGCAACAAACAAGTTAGGGGTTTGTTCCGATTAGTAATTCATCTTGCAAAAAGAGTTCCAGAAGGAAATTATTTCAAAATTTATTTTGATAACTATTTCACAACCTTTAAGTTAATGGTGTATTTGCATAAAAATGAAATTTAGGCTACAGATACGATACGAAGCAACAGAATTTAGGCTACAGATACGATACGAAGCAACATAATTTAGGCTACAGATACGATACGAAGCAACAGAATTTAGGCTACAGATACGATACGAAGCAACAGAATTTAGGCTACAGATACGATACGAAGCAACAGAATTTAGACTACAGATACGATACGAAGAAACAGAATCGGAAAGTCAGACTTCAATCCGAAAAAGATCTTAAAAAAAGATAGAGCTAGTTTTGATTTTTGCTTTGAAAGAAATCATAATATTATTACTTTTAAATGGATTGGTTAACTTGGAGGTATAGTTTACATTGTATTAACATTTTTTTGATTAAAAAAAGAAATTTCGCAACCTAACATCGTTTCTTTGTACAATAAATGGAATAATTTTACTTTAGAGCCCGGACCCGAATTTTTTCTTTCAAAATGTGTATTTGGTAGTCTTAAATCTGAATCTACTTTTAAAAAATGTCGCTCTGAAATGGTTTAGGAGATAAAAATTGTCAAAGTTGCAAAAAATGACCGTTTGAAGTATATGAAAACGTCCACATTTTTTACATGTAAATGAAATTCTAAGAAAAATGTTTGATTATTTTAAGGTTGAGGTATGTTCTTTTAAATGAGATATCAACAAATAAAATCCTTTTAGTACTTTAAAAAATGTAAAGGATAAATCGTAGCTCCAAATCTGAAAAATTGCAATGCTTTTGCAATACAAAATATAGTGAAAAATGCAAGTTCTTTTTAATTTGCACTATAATTTTAATGTGTTTTTTCCCGGAAGGAATTCTTTGGAAATTTTAAATTACAGGAAGGTATGAAAATAAATTTTATTTAAAATTCTCGAGCAGTCATGTCGTCTTTAAATTTAACAGACATATTTTCTGTTTTTAATTACAATAAATCAGTGAATTTACAAATAATTCAACAACTGCATGTGTGGCATTTAATTGCAAAAAATCACGCTATAAAGTGTTCCAATGGCCATTACTTTAAATTATATTCTAATTCAGAGGCCCAAGATGGCTTTCGATGGCGGTTTCGGGAGCTTTTTAAAAATAAAAATAAAAAAAATGTTGTATATGACGAAAAAAGGTCGATCCGCGCAGATTCTTTTTTTGAAAAAAGCAAAAGTTATTGTTACAAATGTTAGAATTTCTTCCCGGACTGCCGTGGACTGGGCATCATTCAACCGTGATGTTGTGATCCATAAAATGTATACAGCCTACGATAATCACGCGATTTTTAAGAAAAATTTTTCAAATATTTACTTTGTTTCCAGTGCGAGCTGACATGACATAACAAACTGAGCCAGAATGCTCTGATTGTATAGATTAATGTGATTCTGAATAAAAAAGAATTTGATTTTCATAAAAAACAACTGTTTTATTTAAAAATATCACATTAATTTTGGGAATGTTAACGTAAAAGGGCAAATTAAGTTTCAAGCACTTAAAAAATTTGGACTGAATTTTAAAGCTTTCGCATATCTTATCTCTTAAACCAATCGAGAAAGAAAATTTTTAACGCTTATGAAGTTCAAATACATATAATAAAAAGAAGTAAAAAAAAAAAAAAAATAAAAGGAGAAATTGGCTTCTTAGCACTTTAAAATTTACACTGAATTTCCAAACTTTGTTTTCATATTTAGACTTAGGAGGCCCAGTACATTAAATAAAAATAAGAAAAAAAATATTCGTGTGCGTGCTCTAAAGTAAAATTATGCACAATAAAAATATGGGGGTCTTCGTTGACAAGATTGGGTTCCTTCTTTTTTTATACTGAATTTCTATTAAATCTATAATAAAAATTTCTATTAAAGTAGACGCTTAAAATTTTTGACCATTTCTTTGATCTGGCCGTATGCAAATCGTGGTTAGAATACAATAAAATTGTGAAGTTAATAATTTGAAATCAAAGTGTATAGATCTATTGGCATTAATTATATTGCAGATGGGCTCTTAGCGTTATCATCCCAAGCTACCTGTGCTCGAAACAGCAACTATGAAAAGAAGCAGTCCTACAATTTCCGGGCAGCTGTACGAGACAGCGCTATCGGTTTCCCTTCGCAATGACGATTTTCAGTACTGGCCGGAGTATACAGTGAAAAAACTCAGGTTCAAACTTGAAGATTGCAAAGGATATTCAAGGTACAAGTGTCGCATATGCAAACATTTTTTCTGTACCTCTAGGAAATTCGATGCCAAAGTGCATCACACCGAAAAACCACTTTTGAAAAAAAAAATTAAGAGTGTTGTGATTGATTATTAATAGTATGATAATGAATAACAATAATTCGTGCAGAATAGATTTTTTGTCTTGAAATTAAAAAGATATAGCGAAAGGGTTAATGTGTTTTATTATAAATTTGTTTAATAAAATATATAATAAATGTGTTTTATAATAAGGAAGTTTACAATTATTTATTTTGCGTGGTAACTCCATGGATGAAATCAACTTGTTGGAGAACACATTTGTCGAAATAACAACATATGCCCAATTCTTTAAATTAAAAATGGAATTAATGAAAAGCGAATGTTTATTTAACCCTAATCCTACAGCGTCATTTTGTAACGTATCCCACTGCGATGTAACTTTGAGCCACACATGTAAAATAAAAAATAACGGCTAGTGCCACGAAATTTTTGTTACTCTGAATTTCAAGAAAATTAATTCATTTAAGAATCCAAATGCTCTTCAATGCAAAAAAAAAATCTAATTTAATAGTTACATTCTTTTTAAAATTAAATGTGATCCAAAGTCACACCGCAATAGGATTAGGGTTAAATATAAACAAAATCTTCTCCGCTCCAAAGCACTTCTTTGTGGCAGACCGTAAGAATTATTTTTTGAAGAAATTGAACGCCATTTCTCGTTAACTTTTGTTTTGCTGGTAACAAAACTGGAGTGCATTTTTACTGTACTCTAGATATTTTTTCCATTTCCAGCATAAGCACGCCAAATTGTTTGGTCGTTTCGTTCTTTGTAATTATAATATACATATCAATTATTTGTATATTCTTTGCTATGCACACACAAATTATTTAGCTTTTCTTCGCAGTAATTTCCATTTTCAAAATTTCCACAACAAAGACAATTACCTTTTAGTTAAATTTTGACGTATCGGTTGCATTTTTTTCACACAGAAAGCCTTTTTCAACTTCAGTTACGTTATCTTTTTTTACTGAACGAGCTTTACTAGTTTCAGAACGACTGTAGTCTTGCTCAAGTAAAAACAGCTGAGTCTCGGCTTTTGAACGAAGTGTTCGTCAAATGTACGTGTCGTTCGTTTTACATAAAGATGCTTTAAATATTTTCCCAGAAGTAAAAGTTTTGATTCGAACCAGCGAATAGCGAGCAATTTATGATTCAAATAATTTATTAAACAGTTTCGTACAAATTATGCTCGTATTAAGCCAAATTACAGTTGTATTATTTTTTTAATTTTTTTTTGTCTCCTAAGGTCAGGTTCTCATGAAACTCTATCAAAAACTCATTTTTTTTTTTTAATATTTTCCGATAGCTTATAATGTGTAGAATATGTTATTTAAGCTGTTTGGCCGATAAAGATTGCATAAAAAGCTATCGCAACTCAAAAATATCGTTAACCAAATCTTAAAACGAGTTTTCTGAAAATTATGTTTTACAAACTGGCTACCTCGATATCTCAAGAACTACTCTATGGATTGATCTGAATTTTTTTTTATTTTAAAGTTAATAAAAATTATTGGATCCTAAACCAAAATTCAGATCATTTTGGCCGGTTTTTTTTAAAGCACTTTAAAGAGCAAAAAATGTGGAAAACGGTACTAAAAATTCGCATGTCTGCCATTTGAATTTTCAACTATTCATTGATATTATAGGTTCAAGTTTCGATTAATATAACATAATTTTTAAACTTTTTTGGTTTTTTATATCAGATAACATTAACGTGCTGCGCTCAAGGGTACCTTTTTCCAATGTGACGTTTCTTGGCCTATTCACACTTCACATTACACTTTTTTGCACAAAAAATATTTTTCTTTATTTAGTTTTTTCATTTTAAGAATAAATATAGTGTTCGCACATTGATTTAACCCAAGCTGAAATCAGTTTAACCCAAACTCAAATCAGTTTAACAGAAACGCAAATAAAATTCACACAGACGCAAATCAAATTAACCTGAACGCAAATTAATTTACACCAAACGCAAATAAGTTTACCCTAATCAAATAACCCAAACGCAAATTAAATTAAACCAAAAACTATCAATACAACTATCGATCCTTTGCTTAAAGTTTGAACGAGTACAATTATTAATACTTTGCAACGTCATAGTCCTATCATTAATTAAATGCAAGTGGTTTGCTCGTGACAGCGTAATACCTGCAATGGCATAGTTCATTATAAGATAATTTCAAATGCTACACTCTGACAAATTTTGTTAATTTTTGCAAGAAATAATTGAAAAGCTACAAGAAACACTATATCGAATAGGGTTTTTGATTTTTTTTTTCTTACCTTGATCTACCTCCTCCCTAATGCTGAACCCAATAGGAAAATTATTTTCAATGGATGAGTTCAAACGAGAAGCATACGATGAAGTTCATCACTTTTTGTTCTCTTTTACTCTCTTTGACTGAATGATTCTGGTCTTGAGCGTAATCAAATTTTGATTACGTTGAGTGTTGCCGTTTCAAAATTTTTCAGCGAATTGAAATTTTAAAGAAAGTGAAATGAAGCGAAGTGAAATAAAATTTCTTCAAAAAGAGAATGAAGCGACGAATATTTAGATAGCAAACAAAAAATTAATTTCAACTGTTAAAATACGCATCTTTATTTTGAACAAAAAAGTAAAAGAAAACAAAAGAACTCAGCCAATGGTTAAAACTTATGCTCGACAAAAGCTAGTCGAAATGAACTAGGATCAAAATCTGCAAAACATTATTGAAAGTAGTGTATGTCGTATTATAGCAACCGATTGTTCCAACTACATTATGGTCATGATTCCTTTGCTTCCAAAATCTGCTTCTTCACAAATTTTAACTTAATTCTTAATATTAATTCCTTATATGCTGAGTATTAATTAATTAAATTAAATTAGTTACAAATATAAAACTCCATGTGTTACGTTCAATTTTTATTTGGTTTAATTTGATTCGCGTTTGGGTTAATTTGATTTCACTTTGTCCAAATTTATTTGCGTTTTGTTTAAATTAATTTGAGTTCAGTTTTATTTGATTTGCGTTTTGGTTTATTTGATTAGTGTTTTGGTTAAACTGCTTTGCGTTTTGGTTAAACTAATTTGCGTTTGGGTTAAATAAATGTGCGAATGCTATAAATAACTGACATAAAAATCAAGATGTTCATTTACTTCCTTCTTTGAAAAAAAAAATTCAAGAACATTACAGTGTTTTTGGACCTACACAGCAAAAAATATGAGCATAAATTTTATACTATTTTGTATACATATAAATCCAAATCAAAAATGTTATAAAATTTATTATTCAAATCATATAAATTTTTCCAGACCATTTTTCTCGTCAGACCAATCGAAACCACTTTATTTTTAAATTTCCCAATTTCGGTGAATTTTTTTCTCTCGAACCGGAATATATTTTGATTAACACATGATATCCATATGAAATTTTTAAATTATATTTTTTTTTATTATTTTTATAATATTGAGTGGTATAAAATTTATAAATTATTTGGAATAAAAAAGTTTATACCACACAGATGTTATAAAAAAGATAAAATTTACCCTCAAATTTTTTACTGTGTATAGTTTAGAACCTACCCTGAAGTTTTATATTGATATTTCATTGCCAAAAGATGGTATAAAAAATTTTAGTCAAATATCTTGCAATGCACTTTGATTTTATATTCTACTTATTTGGAATTGTGTGCATGTAGTTTTTTCTTAATTTTGAGTTTAATTGTAATAAAATTAATAACCTACCTCTTGTCTGTTAGAATGTTATGTTCATAGACCCAATTAATAAATAAATAATAATGTAAAAATTTTGCACAAAATCGAAATTTAAGGATATTTATTTGCGTACTTTTTCGAACTGAGTTGATGGGACTCTTGGACTTTTGAAACCAAATTTAACATAGTTTATTTAAACATTTTACATACCAACAATATAAAGAAGTTTCAAATGAAGCTGCAAGATAATAATTATCTAAAATCGTTTTTTTGAGACTCTTGGTAAAAAGATAAAAATTCTTTGAAAAAATATTATTCCCAGCAGAAAAATGCTTTCAAAAGAAGCTAAAGTTAAAGACGAAGTCTTGAATTCCATCTCTTCTACTTTCATACCCAGAAGACATTCTTTTGACAGATGCATTTCAATGGGATGAATGCTTTCCTTAGTCTTCTCTTGAAGTGCTTCCAGAATTTTTTTAATAGAAGATTTTTTTAAAACCCTTAATTAACGGATTCTAGTAGGTTTTTTCCAGAAGAACTCTAAGAAGTTTTATGGTTAAGGGTGTTTAAAAATCCAACAGAAAATATCTAAAACAGATGTCGCCCATTTCACATTGAAATGTAATATCAGTAGCGTTGACCATTTCCAATTACCTTAACAAGACAAAATAGCCTTTCCAATGATACCCTACTTACGAAAATCGCATTTAAATTGACTGAGCTACGGTGTCTCAAAACAGACTCTATTTTAGGCTCAAAAAATGATTTGGTTTGGAATAAACCAATCAAGAAAAAATTTGAGCCAAATCGGAGATGGTAAGTACACACCATATAATATATTATTATAATGGCGATATTATAGTTAAATATAATTTTTGTTTTTTCTTTAATTTAATTTTAGTGCTATTTTGAATGTCTTCCAGAAGTAGTTTATGGGAATGCCTCTTGAAAGCACTTCTTGATAAGGCTAAGAAGAAACACAATTAGATCTATCGATCGTCTTTTAGAAGCAGCGTCTCTAAGAATGAATGTCACATTTTTACCAAAAATTTTGTTGGGTTAGAAAGAAAGAAATATTTGTTTTTCGATTTATATTATTATATCCTTAGGGGAAACTTAAACGTCGTGTCCTTCTAAGCATGTAAAATTAAGGGGAAAATCAAATGTTTACTTAGTTCTCAAAATGCATACAAATAAACTTAAAAAAAAAATAGGAATTTCAAAAGAAGTCCTCGTAAAAGTAATGACTAATTGAAGCTAACACAAGTTACTTTTATGAATAGCTTCGTCACATTTTAAATTTAATTTGGAGCTCTGCTATTGTTGTGCTAATTAACATAATTGTTATACAATAGTATGTTTATAAATTATATTCTAAGTAAAATTTATATATCTTTTCCATACTAATGTAACATATAGCAATGTGTTCTTCTTTCTAGAGTTGCCAGCTATCAAGGGAAACTAATTGAAGCATAATGCTCTATGAAAACTGCCTTCTGAAAGCAGCAGCAACAACAAAGGTAAGAACTCTATGTATGTTTGCTTGTATGTATGTCTGTAGTTACATAGTATGTAGGAAG